>CM041040.1:12397765-13775659 GCA_023078785.2 Hyles euphorbiae
AATGTTCAAGTTCCTATGTATGTTTATAAGCAATTTGGACCCGGACACAAAGCCAGGATCTCACTGGATAGGTATACACATAGATAGTTGCGGTGTTGGAGAATATTTTGATTCTTATGGACGTTCTCCTTACTGGTTATCACAGAATGTTCTTGAATAGGAATTCAAAACAATGGAAATGTAGTAGTAGCAGAATACAAAATGATTGGACTTCAGTCTGTGGAGAGTACTGTATATTGTACATATTGTATAAGTTTAACGGGAAGTCATTAAGTGATTTTTTAAATAATTTTAATATGGATACGTTTAAAAATGATATGATATTGCATATGATGTTTAAATCAATTTTTTGAATGAATAAAACATGAACTATTGAAACAACGTGTTGTTATTGATGAGGAATAGGGTGATTAGCATCGAGTGATGATTCATTAAGTGACCGTCATTAAGAGCGCAAGTCGAGGAGATATTTAAGGTAATCACCTTAAAAACATTAGCTAATTAATTAGGGGTAGTGGACCTGGTGAAATAAAATAGCTAAAAGGCCAACGGTTACAGTTAGAAGAAAATGGATAGCACAGATGGATCGGACGACCCCGAAAACCCCCAATTTGACACCAAACTTTTTTTTTTTTTTTTTTTTTTTTTTTTTTTTTTTTTTTTTTTTTTTTAGTTTCGTGTCATTCAGTTTTGACTTGCTTGAACAAATCTTGGCGAAATCTCGAACAAATCTTAAAGAAATCTTGAGCTGGATCCTGTGAATCAATACTACTCAGATATGACTTGGTGAAATAGTATGTTGATGACGAGCAACAATGTCATCAGCATCAGAAACTCTGTCCACGGTTCGACAAGCCAGGAGAGTATTGGTAAACCAAATAATCCAAGGGTTCTGTAGTGGACAGAAAACTGTGGAAGATGATGACTAAGCCATTCCAATTTTCTAAATAGGTACTTGAAATATTATGTCAAGTTTATACAGCGTAGAATCCCGAGAATCACTGACAAACCTATTTGGGAACCCACATAATCGTGAATATTCAACAGAATTATTTACGTGGAATACAATTTTCATTATAAGAAAATTCCGCCGAAACTACGAGTATTTGCGCTCGACAGAGCAGAATGATCGTCGAAATATATTGGACGTTATTACAGTACCTAAATCTTTTCACAGGAATTCGAAGACTATTACTGAAACAAGAAAAAATCTTTGAGCGGGCAGTAATGCTATGTTCATTCTATTCAATAGATAGGTGTAACTGTTTGTTTGTAGTTATATCTTTATACAGTACACTAGTCACCAGTTCAAATGATCGATAGGATTCTGCGCAGGCAAGACGTCGTCTGGCTGGTTCTTTTGTGTTATTTTTCAATGCAAATATAGAAACGTAAACATGATTACTACCGAATTTGTTTGGGTTTGTTAACGTGCCTCCGGTATATAATTTTATGAATTAATTACGTAGAGGGAATACTTGAAGTAAAACTCCAAATGGTACTTAAATATCGTTTTTAATCTTATTCCAAATATTAAGTTGCTTAGAAAAAAGACACGAGAGTAGGAAACACTCACAGTAAAACACACAGTAGGTATGCATTGACATTTTTTAATACCATCAGTGCGGAAAACGAGCAAACAGGTCACCTCATGTACAATGCTTGGATCAAGGATGTGTTGTCGGCCCATCAAATCGGAAGGCGAATAGGAAGGAAAAATGATGGGAAGAGGAAAGGAGTATTGGGCATCCGGCCACTCTCTTACTCACCGAAGAAAATGTAAAGTTGTCGCTTCACGTCGACGTCCTGTGAGACATTGGTACTGCCACGGACGAGCCTGCCCATTCATGACTATAATATGACATATTAAAAGATGGATTTGTATGATTATCTTTTAGATAAGGTTTGGATATG
This sequence comes from Hyles euphorbiae, assembly GCA_023078785.2. Lineage (NCBI taxonomy): Eukaryota > Metazoa > Arthropoda > Insecta > Lepidoptera > Sphingidae > Hyles > Hyles euphorbiae. The sequence goes on from CM041040.1 coordinate 12,399,680, forward strand.
TATGACTAACTGTCATTTGCTTGACTTTCAAGACTATTAAAATCTAAAATAATTTCGCTAAGCCTTAGTTTTGATGCCTTCGAAGTTGGTAAAGTGTGTATAGATACAGAAAAACATGCGGTTTCTGAGATTTAATGTAAGAAATATTTCAGGGAATATTTTGTGTTAACAGAGCCTTCTGTTGCAAACCAACGCCAACAAACAAAACACAATGTGTAAAAGTGAAACAATTTACCACACAGACACCGTCCTGTTTGATAATTCCGAGGATTCCATGATTGGCAAACAACACAAGCACGTGCTACGCAGTGTTTGTATAATAACGCCACGCAAGTATGTGTTTCCAACACCCGCAATCAAATACCTGCGTAATGACGCTTGTAGAAATATGGACATACATACATACATAAATTCACGCCTTTCCCAAAATCGGTAGGCAGAGGTGCTACCAGCACGGCCACATTTCGCCTTGTAAGTTACGTCCCACGCTTGGACATGGGCTATAGCCATATCGGTAACAAATTTTTAACTCCTGACTGATAACACAGGTCTGCGAAAAAAAAATATTTGAAAAGTTTTTTTTTTTGTTGAAATATTAATATTTGTTTTGTCTTAAAAGTAATAGAAAACGGTATTCATATGATATATATCACGTCACATTTATTAGATTTATATGATGATAGTATTTGAATACGAACAAAAACAGACTTCAAAACAAAAACTACTAAAAAGTAAAAAATAATAATAAAAATAACACTGCAAAGCAAAAAATAATATTTATTTAATTTTACTGGTACATGTTGATTAATTTGCATATTGACTTGACTAACCAACGAATCAAAATATATGAGTAACACTTTGAAGGCGGGCCTCCAAGTACCAAACATGTAGGACCTATGTCTTATATTAATTTAAATATCAATATGTATCAGAATCTAATAAATTCTTTTCCTTTAGTCGAGAGCCGCCGAAAAGTTCTGCAACATTCTTAGGAAATCAAAGATCCCGTACCAAATCATTAAGTTCTTCCGAGGGGCCATAGTTACAGATTTAATAAAACAACATTTTATTACACGTTTTTTTCGGGGCTTACTAATAAAAATAAAAATATAGATCCTGGAATCAAGTATGTAAAAAAAAACAATCGAATTTATCGAATTTACGAACTTCTTTATACGAGTATAAATAAATATCTACATATACGCAAAAAAGTGTGACGTGATACGTTAAAGTATATATTTACTATATACAGACCAATATCTACTTGTTTGCGATGAATTTATTTAAAAAACTTTTATCGCAGACCTGTGTAATTAATAGAAAAAATCTTTAATCACTTTGCTCGATCCGGGATTCGAACCCGAGACCTCAGCTTTGTAATCGTACCGTAGAACGACTACGCCACCAAGGCAGTCAGAAATATGTGTATATGTAGAAATATCAAATATGTATATGTACTTATACCTGTACAGTTCAGTAACAAATACACAGGGTATCTACTTATATACCTACTACATACACGTACGTTACACGCTCACGCCCATATATCCAACAAAGTAGGCAGAGGTACCACCAGTGATACCTACATTACCAATGAGCTTGTCTCCTAAAATTGCAATCTCAGGCAAATCATGGGATATTTTTTCACCAACAAACTGCCTAATCTGAGAATAAAATTTAGGTTCACAAGAGTATCTCTCAGGGCCGGCATTGCACCACGACCTATGGTCTTTTCTCGCGAATGGTATTTGCAAAAAAGGCTGGGTACCAGTCAGTACGCAGGCCGCCTCACTAGACAATGCGGTAGTTCCTAACCAACAGTTACGCCAGCGCCTAACACACACTAAAGCTTGCGTAGCAGAGCCATACAACGGGAGCGCAGGGACGCTAACCACGTTGGGCAGCCAATACCGCACGACTCCCAAATGTAACTCTCGGCAAGGGCGACTGATTTGGAGGCACTTTGGAACATCAATCCGAACACGCCAAACTGCCTACAACGCTCGAGCTAAAAGCGATCCTAATCTCACCGATAGGAAACTCTACAACGGCACTACGCAGAAGAAACAGGATGCTTTCTTCCACCACCGTTATTTCTCCTTATCCGAGCGGGAACGGATCTTTCACGATCATGCTCCGCAGCCTCTTTATTTAGCATTACGGCTTCACAGAAGAGGTCCACGGCTTTCCATTTTGACTGTACCTCCAGTGCATCGCCCATATCACTGCTGGAAGAGAGAAATGACCTCCAATCCGAGAGACCAGGGCCTGCCACCCCTTTATTAGGGCCTGCCACTGTGTTATACACTGTTAAAAGTTTAAGAATATTTTTTTTTTCTCTTGAAATTCATAACTCGCTTACTGGTAAGCATTACCTGTATCAGCCCATATACGTCCCACTGCAGGGCACGGGCCTCCTCTTCAATCGAGAGTACGATTGAGAGTGGTTAGGCTATATATTTTTTTGTTGGAAAAATAATTGCTCTTCAATAAAGTTTTCTTATGTCTTTTAACATTTAATTATGTGTTTCAAAGATATTTATCGTAAAACAAATTTAAATACAATTTAATTTAAGGGGCGACAAACACTACTGGCCCGGGGCGCTAAATTTTAAAATACTCCACTGGTCTTGTGTCGCGAGTATCAGAAACTACGAGAAACTTTTCGGTCTCACAAACACGCATATGTTTGTGGTTCACTCATATCTATGTTTCTTATGGTGCGGGGAATCAAGTTCAGGCCTCTAGGCGTCCGGCCGGTGTCTAACCAACTGCGCCACGGAGGCTGTCAGAAGGGTTGTAATACTAAGGAATTTAGGTGTAATATTCAATTCTCATCCACTTTTCTTGTTATTGTAAATAATCAAAGAGCATATTTCAATTTCAATTATACAAGGTATGTATATGATGACTGCGACCAAAAATGAAACTGAGTGGTAGTTTTAGTGACTACAGACACATCCATGAATAATATCAAGTTCGACTATTGGGTGTTTTAGGCGTAAAATATTGAGGACGTTTTAAGACGTTTTCCTATTTCATACCTAGGTCTGGTAAACAAGCAAATGACTCACCTGCAAACTCACCTGATCTACCATTCATGAACATCTATGACAATCTGGTATCGTAGTCCGTAAATGGGTTATCGGACTCTTAAATTGGAAAGGGTAAGAAAGGAAAAAGGACGGGAGGAGGAAAGAGATATTGGGCTTTCGGCTATCTCACTCGTCGGACGAAATATGAAAGCAAAGCCGATGGTTTACTTTCTGAGAGATAATAACACCCAGCCGGAGCTAGCCCATTGCCTTGGCCATTGGCCATTGGCCTCAAATATTAGATATTCAATTTTTAGCTACTTTATTTTCCTTTTAAGTCGCTGACGGAACGGACGAGATAATAATAAAAATCCGATTCAAAATCTATTTTCATTACTTTGGTTTTTGGTCAGAGGGTCATTCTTCTGGCAACTTCCCAATCCGCGACTTTGGCGTCCCCCTCCCTCCCCACTACTGGTGGCAGGATTTTTGTGTTAAGTCATATTTTTCACTCAATGCTAAATCCGAGCGGGTTGGTACCAACGTCTGGTCTATTTCTACCGCTAAGTAGAAATGCGTTCCGGTAGAAGGGCTGGATAGCCGTTCCCTCATCCATTCCTTCCTATTCGGTAATAGCTGTTGGTTGTTGCAAGCGATGCTCGTTGATGTGGTTGGGTGTCGGAGTGGGCGCTCGGTTGGGGGTGCTGGTGTGGAGTACAGGGCGACCGGACCCGGTGGGAACGGTCACCGCCGGCCGCCTGCCGATTAGTAGGGGACCTGAACCCGGGGATACACAACTGTCAAACTCCCGGGAAGCTGTCCCGCCAACCGGCGAAAATCCGAAAAAGAGTGGGAGACTGGAGTGGATCCCGGCGACTGCACGCGGGGGGGGCATCGGGGGCCCTTTCGTGCTTCACGCTGGCTCCTTCAATGCCGTGTGTCCGCTTCGCACTATATCCTCCCATCTCGGGTATCGTCTTGGTTCAACCACGCTTGTCCTTACCCTATCCCACTCTCTTTAAAATAAATGAGAAGGCAAAAGAAAAGCAGGCTCTCCACGGCGGGAAATTTATCCACATTTTCTGTGGACTTCTATAATGTCTGGGGTCTACATAGCAACCTCGACGCCGTCCACCACCATCTTGAGCCGGCGCGGCCTGCCCTGCTCTTTTTAACGGAGACGCAAATATCCGCCCCTGACGATGTATCGTACTTGAATTACCCCGGTTACGTATTGGAACATCGATTCCTACGTAAAGCCGGGGTGTGCGTCTTCGTCAGGGGTGATATCTGTTGTCACCGCCTTCGGGGCCTCGAGCGTCGGGACCTGTCCTTATTGTGGCTACGGGTAGAACTCAGGGGTAGGACCAGAGTCTACGCATGCCTGTACAGGTCCCACGTCAGTGATACGGGATCTATTCAATTATTTGAGAGCGTCCAAGTGGGGACTGACCAGATTCTCGAGCAGTTACCTTCTGCGGAGGTGGTGGTCCTCGGTGATTTCAACGTTCATCACAAAGAGTGGTTGGGATCCAGGACCACTGATCTCCCCGGTCGGGCTGTCTATGAGATGGCCTTGGCTTATGGTCTCTCGCAGCTGGTAACACAGCCCACCCGTGTTCCAGGCGTTAAGAGCCATGAGCCCTCTTTGTTGGATCTTCTGCTGACGACCCACCCGGACGGATACAGGATAGCGGTTGATGCTTCTCTTGGATCATTGGCCGCAGAATTGGCGAGCGAGTCCAGAGCTATCCCTCTGGGAGTCGTGCTTTTTGGTCGCTCGCTAAGGCTGTGGAGGGTAATTTCTGCCTGTCCAGTCTCCCACCACTGCGCAAGCCCGATAACAGTTTGGCCCACAGTGCAAAGGAGAAGGCCGATCTCTTGGCCCAATTCTTTGCCTCGAACTCGACTTTGGATGACGGGGGCGCCACACCGCCGAACATCCCGCGTTGTGAGAGCCTCCTATCTGACATAAAAATAACTCAGCGTGCTCTCAGACGGGAGCTCAGGCTTCTAGACGTCCATAAGTCGAGTGGGCCAGACGGTATCCCCGCAGTGGTTCTTAAAACGTGCGCCCCTGAGTTGACACCCGTGCTCATGCGCCTTTACCGTCTTTCCTATAAAGCCAATCGGGTTCCGGCTTCGTGGAAGGTCGCCAATGTAAACCCTGTCCCCAAAAAGGGTGACCGTTCGGATCCTTCGAGTTACAGGCCGATTGCTGTCACATCCCTACTCTCCAAGGTCTTGGAGCGAGTTATAAACACTCAGCTCCTGAGGTATCTTGAGGATCGCCAGTTGATTAGTGACCGCCAGTACGGTTTCCGTCACGGTCGCTCGGCTGGTGATCTTCTTGTGTACCTCACGCACCGTTGGGCGGAGGCTTTGGAGAGTGGGGGTGAGGCGATTGCAGTCGGCCTTGACATTGCGAAGGCATTCGAACGAGTGTGGCATCGCACCCTTCTGGCGAAGCTACCTGCGTATGGAATTCCTGAGGGGCTCTGCAAATGGATCGCCAGCTTTTTGGATGGTCGGAGCATAAAAGTCGTAGTGGATGGCTGTTGCTCCGAGACCAAGACCATTAATGCTGGTGTTCCACAAGGCTCGGTGCTATCGCCGACACTCTTTATCCTGCATATCAATAACATGTTGTCTATTGATAGCATGCATTGTTATGCAGATGATGATGAAAGACGGTTTCATCTTGTGTCTGAAGTCGAGAGCTCTCTGGGGCGGAACTCCGAATGGGGTGAATTGTGTTCACTGTGAAGAAGGACCCCTTTGTCATGGCGCCGCAATTCCAAGGAGTTACTCTCCAAGGATCCGAGAGTATTGGAATCCTTGGCATCGAAATATCAAGCAAGGTCGAGTTTAAGAGTCATTTGGAGGACAAAGCCAAACTGGCGAGCAAGAAGTTGGGAATCCTGAACAGAGCCAAGCGGTACTTTACGTCGGGTCATAGATTGAAGCTTTACAAAGCGCAAATCCGGCCCCACGTGGAGTACTGCTCTCACCTCTGGGCAGGTGACCCAAAATACCAACTCGACCCACTTGAATCCTTGCCGCGACGAGCTTGTCGAATAGTCAATGATCCCGATCTCACGGACAAATTGGAACCGTTAGGACTGCGGAGAGACTTCGGATCTCTCTGTGTGTTCTATCGTTTGTTTCATGGGGAGTGCTCTGAAGAGTTGTTTGAGGTGGTACCACCGTCGCCTATGTACCATCGCACCACACGTTTCCGCAGTAGAGTTCATTCCCACCACCTGGAGGCGTACCGCTCCCGAACGGTACGTTTCCAGCGTTCTTTTCTACCACGTACGTGCAAGCTCTGGAATGAACTCCCTGCATCGGTATTTCCTCAGCGCTATGACCTGTCCTTCTTCAACGAGGTTTAAGGAGAGTACTCTCCTCGAGGTAGACAGCGACTTTGTTGTGCTGGTCCCCTGGCACTACGGAGGCCCATGAGCAGCGGTAGCCGCTTACCATCAAGCGGGCCGCTAGCTCGTCTGCCTACAAGGCAATAAAAAAAATTAAAAAAACCATCCTATGACACCTTCAGTGCAGAATGCAAAGTTACGACGTCATCGCAGGTCAAACGCCTGCTCGTGGGAATTAACTATACCTAGTAGTAATTTGTCATTATCATAATATCCCATATAGATATACATAAATGTAACGAGACGACGCAAGCCTCACCGCGCGACACAGTAAACGGCTCGAAGATTCCATTCACTGGATGTTTATAGTATGCAGCTCCGGTTTCATCGTTAGCTATCGTCGTCGACTCCGATTCACCATCAGTTTGTCGCCAGCAGTTGACTGACTCGATACTAGTGTCAAGTACCGTGGACCACCCTTTGCCATGTGTTTGGCTGTAATTGGTTTCAGTGAGGATTCCTTTGGGTCAATGTTAAGGGTGAGTTTCAGTACTTTTAGGATCATTAACTTGATATTGTTATTTAATATCGTTATGTAATTTTGCTTACTGTAAATGAGGTAATAATGAATAAAATCTAATAGAATTGGAAAACAGACGTGACATTCCTTAATATGGAAATAAAGTTCGTTGTAATTAAATTTATGAACGCCAGAGCCTGTAAATTTAACAGCCATAAATGAATTGTATGGCTATATATCTATATATCTTATCTCTACCATTATAACGTGGATGATAAACCCAAGTAATACAATTGACATTAAATCATTAAGTCCACATGGTACTGCGGCTACCATAAATCCGTCATAGTTCAATTCGACGGCGACCAAACTTTCCAAATTAATTCCCTGGGGATGTAATTTATGAATAAAGTTATCAAGGACACAAGAAGTTATTAGGTTTTTACATTAAACTTAGTAAATATGATTTTTTATTGCGATGATATAGTTTTTATAGGTTTATTTTATACTTACCTGTTCACATTTTCTGGAAGATTATTTGTACTTACTACTTCATAATTAGTAGCTTTGTAAAATAAAAGAATGTGGAAAAAAATCATTTTGTGAGACGCCCCTGAAACCACAAGGGTATCTATGAATTTCATTTTGGATGATCCACAGACGTCATTTTTATCGCCAGCTCTGTTCATAAATGTCTTCTATTTCTAATTGATTATTATGCGCAATTACTAATACATTAGGTAAATATTCTTTACTTACCTAACATTTACATTCCAATGAAATACCAACATCATAAACCTTTTATTACCTACTCTCAGACAAATTTTTATCCGATACCTTGGCACGTTTTTCTAGTATCGCATTTCTCAATAACGTGTTTTCTTATTGAACTGACGGGATCAATAGTAAGTTGTTGGTACTGGGCTACAACTCGCTCAACACAAAGGACAATGGGCACAAATGTATGGAACCTGGTACCAGCTCCAATCGGAATGAGTGATACCTCGTTAGAAAGGTATTTTAGTGTAGATTAATGATATCAAGGGCGCTTGACCTGATTCGCTGTCCAATCGAAAAAATCTTACTTTATAGTTAAACATTTTTTGTTACATCATATTGTGTACACATACTACTATTGTTTTTTTTTTTTAATTTGACATGGTATTATTATAATCCCAGGACACTCCTGTTTTCTCAAAGCCATGTGTATAGTGATAGTCAGTTACCCTGCACTATAACTTTGATGGAAACATCATGAAGGAAACCTGAATATCATAGAGATATTCTAGAATTTCTGTCTAGTTAAAGTTCGCCAACCCGCACTTGGCCATCGTGGACTATAGCCTGATACGTCGGTATTTCGATTGCTAAGGCATGCCTTGCAAAGGGACGTTTAATGGGCTGGTATTGTTAAAGTATAATATTACTCTCGTATGTCGGTACTGTATACGTGCACGCAAAAGTCACAGTTCCGTAGTCAGTTATGACCTCCATAGCAGCTTCTCAATAAGTTTCGATGAGATATAAACTGTTATTTAGGTGGTCGTTTTAACTGGTATGTCCCTAATGATAGCAATATCACGTCTTGTTCACTTAATCGTGGAAAATCGGCCATATCATTGGCTTCCAATCTCTGAAAAGCAGCTTTTCTGTTATTTGATCTTTTTTCTTTTTCATCTGTATCAGCGTATCATATACGTCCCCTTGCAGAGCAAGTATAATCCTCCTGTATAATCGAGAGTATGATTGAGAGTGGTTAAGAAATATAGTCCACCACGCTGGCCTAGAACAGGTTGGCGGACTATATGGAAACTGTAGATTGTGTTATAAATCGCTATGGTATGCAGGTTCCCGATATTTTCCTTCACCGTTTTAGTGCGTAGTGATTGACTATGTCAATACACACATAACACCGAAAAGTCAGAGGTGTGCCCTGGGCTTAGAAACCGCAAGCATCGTGAACATGTTAGCAATCGCGTCTAGTCCGTTTACCAACAGGGCACCACGCACATAATTCTTCTACATTTCATATCACCAGATTTCATTACATTTCTTCTACATAATTGTACAATACGTTTGGGATTTACATTTTTTAAGTTATTTTTTGTAGAAAAACATCTGCGTTTTGGCCACCTGCAATTGAATAGTGGAAGTGATTTATTATTGCTGTTGCAATCGAAAAGTCCGCAAACATATTATGAATTGTATTAATTAAAATATATTAGGCACAATAGCTTAAAATATCTATTGATTCGGCCGTTAACCACTTCCACTACCCATCGGCATATTGTAACCAGTCGGGAATTATTTTCATGAAGAGAAAGTTGTGCATGTCGCAGGTTTTTTGTCGGAAAAACATAGTATTCGTATCCATATTATTTGATATTGCCTAAACTGTTTCTTAGCCCACGGTCTAAAATAAATACATCATTGGGATAAAGCAATATGTGCAAGCGGTTTTTGTCATCGTTGCATCCGTCTTTCCTCATTTTCGAATAGTGTTTTAGGAATTCTGAAGTTTCTATCAAGGGCATTGTCTTTAGGTACGTGATCGAAACCCCTGTCAGGCACATTGTAGTTCGTTTTAGAACACTCTCGTGCAAGGGCCAACTGGCGTTCGACTTTTCTTCCTGACGTATTAAACAATACTCCATCTCATTCATTGTATTCTCGAGTACTTACTCGGGCTACTTAGCCTTGTCAAAAAATACCCAAAGTGGTTCTGGGATCCGAAGTTGCATTTCGTAGCGAAGTTTTTTGGTCTAAAATTGTATTAAACTTTTCTGTAGTACATCCAGTCTAAAAATACCAACAATGCATTTAATGACTGATTCTTTGTTCTTTAGACTTTGCTTCACTCAGCTATATTAAATATAATGTAAGCATGCTCGTATTTAAAATGTTAAGACAAATTATGAATGAACCGTTGTGATTTAAACCAATTGTAAAAGAACAACACTGCAGAATTTCTTGCCTGTTCTTCTCTAGTGAAAACTGCTTTCCAAACCAGGTGATACATATTAAAAATAATTGAATCTAAATGATGTAGATAATCTTAAATGGATTTAATAAATAATTTTCATTTTATGGAATTTTATTCATGGCCAACCTAGAATCAAAACCTGGAAACATGATTGACCTGGTAGCACCCTAGCACAGCATAGCTACTAGCATCTGCCTACCCCTTCTGGAATACGGAGTGAGTTTATACGCATCCATACAAAAAAGGGAAAAAAAGTTTAAAAAGTTAATTGACAATTAACCTATAATGTAGTATTTCCTCGAATTAATTGTATTAATTGCATGTATTCTAAGTTAGTTTTCCGATTAAATACGCACTTGATATCAGCCTCGGTATAGCCTTCTTCAGCATATTACACAGTTACAGAATTAGTCGGTTATTACATATGTATATCCAATATCTTCTGACGGCTGTATTTCAAAACGGACAATACATACAGGTTTTTCGCCATAATATTATTTTCTTCTCTTGAAAAAAGCTATCCAACGAGGGTAAATTCATTTTGATTGGACATGGGTACCAAAACGCCCATCATCCTTTCTGTTCTTGATGTCCACTCTATTCATACTACTTCAATGCATAACGAAGTTGTTGCCGTCGCTGCCAACTAGTAGCTAGGCGGACATATCTGATAAACATAGCTATAAGATAGTTGTAGTTGCTGTCAGCCGGTTAGTAAAAAATAAATAATACTTTGCAAGAGCCAAGATCGATGTTTCACTTGATATCACAGATTAGTTATTATGATGTATCAAACAAAAATAATATTATAGGAATGAATTGTATAAGTTGCGGCACTGATTTCTTTTCACTGCGTCCTATTATCTGTATTGCATATTCATGTACCGATAACCTCTGTTGCATATTTTATGAATGTAGGTACTTTATATTTCAATAGGATTATTTGTTGGGCAAATGACATCCCTAGAATTACTTTGACCAACATTTCCCAATATACTTCGGGACGGAAAGAAACATTAATTTGATATTCATAAAAGATCAAACATATCTGTTTAAATCATTGAGGTATTATACTAGAGCGGACATCGGGAACAAAATCTGTGCGTATGGCGCGTGCACAAGGGTACACAGTGAAGCGAGAGGGAAGATATGTTACTTCGTTGGCGTAACAGCGACAGAAATAGAATGTACCCTTCATTTCGTTACAAAAATTTTGTTTGCAGTGTCCCCTCTAGTATATTATCTCAATGGTTTAAATCTACTGATGGATAAACATATTTTTTTACGATACAATGTCGTTGATACTTGAACCAACCTATGTTGTGCTAATTATTAGCTTGTCTAGTTCAAGAGAGGAAAGTTGGTTTTAGACTTTTAGTATAGGTCATTAGCATTTAAAATATTATGAAACCTGTGTAGTGACCGCAAATAAAAAAGTAGTACCAAATGTAATAAATAAATTAATAACATCCAACTATCATATACGAATACATAGTCCTAATCCCTACGAGAACTACGAGAGGCGTTTCAGTTTCTTAAACACCCAGACCCCAAAGAAATATTTGTGAGCCGCACAAATATTTCTCTCGGTGCGGGGATCGAACCCGCGGCTTCTCGTTTTATAGGCGGCGCCTAACCTCTTGCCATGGAGGCTGTCTAAATACAAAGTGAACATTTTTTTATCTAACATACTCTGGTTGAATATAAAATCTTGGCCGATATTGAGGCTCGAGTAGACATTCAGCGTTTTACCATTGTACTCAATACCTAAAAGGTTCATTGAAAGCTCGGAAACTTGACTTCGTGTGTGGATTACTGACGAAGCAATTCGAGAACAGTTTTCCAGTCGCCACACTATTGACCTTATAACAAAGAGCCATTACGCAAATGATAGGAAATGAAGGCAGATTCCGTGTATGAGGAAACATTTCAAAGATTTAAAGCATTGTATTGTAACATTAGTGACACTATGACAGTATTCCAAGAAACATTTGGTTTTATAAAACTTAAGCAATAACTATTATGCTTTCATATTTTACAACAGGCTGTAATGTTATTGCAGAATTCTTGAATTGATTATATATATTTAGGTAATTATGAAATGGGAAACATTTCAGAGTGTTAAATATTTTCAATCAATTATTTTTTTGGTTATGAACCGGTTACATTTTTGAATGAGAAAGCGTAATATATACCTAGGTATAAAAAAGATGCTCCGATTTTTTTTAAAATCATTTACAATGTATGAACCACCGTGGACCAACGTGGGCATTACACCTCGAGCTATGTTATACGAAAACAATGTGTAAAAACCTCTGTTTCACATAGTTTAAATCGACAGCCTCCGTGGCGCAGTGGGTAATGACGCCTTGTATGAAACGAGAGACCGCAGTTTCGAATCCCGCATAGAGTTAAATCTTCGTGTGATTCACAAGTAAAACCGCCCGCTCGGTAAGCTTGCGTAAATGTAAATTTGAATTAATGTTGACACTTGAATTCATGGCATGTTGCCTACATATTACGTGGTATTATATTCACACATGGATTTACCATTATTAACACGGAGGAACCCATTTTGACGGACTATGAAGAGTGCTATTTATCGTAGGAGTTAAAGGTGTTCCCCCCCAAATGTCATATCTCAATACATAGTAGGTAAAAAACTGCAGCATTGTGCATAGTTAAAATTAATATATAAGGTGTAAAGAAAATTAAATTACAGATTAATGTTTATAAGATCTTATAAGCTGTAACTGTGTCCAAAATAAAGTTTATTATTGTTATTAAATTCGGTGTAAGTGACTAATTTATGCGATCAACTCTATAAAACTATCTTATTCTAATGTTAATGGTAAATGTTTACACGATGCTTGATGATGACGATTTTTTTGTATCCTTATGATAATCTTATCTTAAGCCTTACTCCTGTAAATGGGGCATAATTTTTCAATGTTTAGTTTACTGTCGACGGGATATATTTTATATTTTGCACGTGTGTCTACTAATTTAATATTAATGCAATTTGATTACATACGTTTAGTTTTAAAATACTTTATTCTCATAAGAAATACAATATATTTCACTTACAATCAAATTTAAAAAAAATATGCTGTGATTAGTACTTCGTCTATAAAGAATAGAATAGAACCTGTATACAAATAATTAAGGACATATTATTTTTACATTACTCTTTCTGAAACATAAATCAATTAAATTGCAATCATTTCACAAGAATGTTTGAATGATGATTTTAACTTGGTTCTTATAAATATAAAAATAAAAGAATATCGTAAGTATGTTGTAATAAGTTGTTTTTTGTTGGACGTTATAATAGATACGTAATGGCTTAGTACAATAACTTATTTATAGCTCAAACAAACCGTGTGAATTGCTTAAATACAGTACAAACTCGTAACAATGACCGACGCAAACCTCATTATGAACGGGCATTAGTTCCATCTTGATATGTTACACTCATATAACGACCGGATAATATTGTCAACGAGTTAAGAATAATAATACTATTACGAACGGCTATTTCCGTGTTATGTATGATAATTAAGCCATGAGTACGTTTATTTCGTATGTCGCACAACCTTACGAACTTATGAAAATTATTGATAAACTACATTCTGAAAGCGGTCTAGTGCTGTGTATGTTTAAATTGTTCGGTTAGCCGTTAGATAATTAGTTATTGTTTCCACGCTGCTGCAGCGAACTTTAGTTTCAACATTTACAAAATTCGAAAATGCCATTTGCGTGGATAGATTCTCTGTAAAATTGATATTAGCTCAATGAAAATATTGTTATAAATAATAAAAGCCTTATTCTAAATCTTCATTGTAAAAATCATGATAACAAATAATTGCAAATAATAATTTGACTCCGTACTTTCATAAGTTCATGCCTGTATCTCTAAAGGTGCGTTCTTCAAGATTTTGTTTGATATGATATATTAAGGGTGAGCCTATCGCCCAGGAAAGCAAAGAATCCAGTCTCGGGCATAAAATAACAGTATTGTCCAAACCAAGACTTCTACAAAGTAAATTGCCTTGTACAAGTATTTCGTATACAAGACTTCACAGTTCAAGCATACTCATGCTCCCCCTAGACAATGGCGGATCCAGGGGGAAGTGAGTGGGGGTCATGACCCCCACTAGGGTTGGCTCCAGATTGATAAAAAAAATTATTATCTTGTTGATAAAATTAATGAGTACAATAAATTATTTGTATGGTGATATATAAATAAAGTAAAAAGTGTGTGAAAAAATAAAGTAAAAAAATTGATTCTTGGTTTTATCGAATTTCCACGTAGAAACATTCGAAGTTTTACTTAAAAAAATTGTAAACTTACTCATTGTTCTGACAAGAACTATATGACCCCCCTGGCTTGAAACCTGGATCCGCCTTTGCTCCTAGACTCATTAGGTTACGATGTCACTACTAATTATCATATTACATCGTCAACGAAAAGGATTATGTAAATACCTAACTTATGTAACAACATCTCAACACTACCCCTTTCAGTATTACAACGCTACACCAAAATAGATGAAGATCGATTGAGTGTTTCACAGCAAACACAGTAGTGTGCAATGCTAAAGTTCGAACATGCATGTACTTACTTTGTTTGTTCTGAAATGTTCTAACGAGCGTCCTCGGGCTGAGTGTTGCGCTATCAAGAGAGAAGCTTTAGGGTAATGTATAAACAACAGGAATGTTATGTACAGTATACGTATAATTCTATATGTAACGTTTTTGTTGTCTTAAATTGCTCTCCGCACAACGTTTCTGCAGCTGTAATGAAAATGGACTTCTCGGTGAAATCGCAGACAACACGGATTTTTACTCCAGTGCTCGTTTATCTCCGTCCGAGAAGACTACTTTAAGTGATTGATTTTATTTGTGAACAGTTTAATATTTGATGGTTGTTTTTATTGTCAATTGTTTGAGTTTGTTCTTGTCAATATAGCGTAGAAATTATAAGTAATAAATTCGTCAAAGTTATGGGCGATCATTAAATACCCATGTATGTAGTAAGTAAAACAAAACGTGGTCTTGATTCTAGAAACAATTGATAAGATCGGTTGGACTAACTCAACTATTGCGTTAATAAATAAATGGAGTTTCGAATATGGATTTACAGGGTACATCAAGACTGCTACCGAAAACGAAGCTCGGCGGTAGTTTTAGTGATTTCAAACATAATTCAATTAAAATTTGTGAAAAAATAAATTGGGCCGTTTTTTTTTTGTTAGACCTATTTTTTGAAATGTCGTATTAGGGTGCTAAATAGTAAATAAATAGCTTTTTTTCTTAAATAGTAGTGTAAAACCTTTTACTTTTAAACATGCTATAGCACACAAAACTCTAAATTATTATTTAGCAAAAACTATGGATTTACCACCCAATCTCGACGATGTGTAGAAAATAATAAAAAGACATTGTCGCTTTTTTGCGAAATATTTATTTACATTGTGTTTTTTGTCACTAAAATTCCACCCGGCTTCGTTTTCGGTAGCACTATATACCCGGTATAATACACATAGACCATAAATGAACAATTATAAATTACCTGTAAGTTATAACATTTTCGGTTACAGTTATGAAATTTTGATTCGTCAGATACTTTTGGATATATGTATTCATTTTTTTTAGTAATTGTAAGAGTATCCTTCTTACTATTCCTACAAATACCTACCTATGTAGTACCCAATACTCATCTGTCAATACTCAGAACTTGTCTGATTAAGTAAACTCTACCCTTGTCCAAATAATTCGAAAAACTTTTCAGACTTAATTAAGTTTTCAAATACATACTTATTTCGGCTATCCTGTAAGTAGTTTTACTTGAAGAAATCATATATGAGAAAGAAATTATATGTAAAATGTATGAGGACAAGCATCATTTTCGAATTTCAATTGCAAAGCGATATCGCAACTGGAATTTAATTAAAATGAATGGAAAGATATCTAACCATTGTCAAGTATGCTTGTCATAAAACTGAAATAGTTGCATGTTAAAAGATAATATAGCATATCACGATACGCGCCTATTGCGAATCAGATTATATTGTGTCCAACTGACCAGCAGTTCTAATAATATGCCTGATAGCCGATCAATACCACTGCGGTTGTGACCTTTGACCTAAAACCCTACCTTGCAGTGACCCATGTCGGTGGCTCAAAGGGATTGCGCATTTTTAATTGATTCTGGACATGTTTTAATTAATAATTTATATGAGTATTGAAATTAGCATTTTGAAGAAATAGTTTGGCAGTATATTTATCTAGTAACTAGTTCGTGGGTTTGTGGTAACAGATTAAGGTTTGTTTTCGAATTATTTCGTTCAAAATAAACGGCGGGAGAAATAGACATTATTTCTCCCGCCAAACAGCATTGTAAATACACTATTGTTTTTTGGATTGGAGGATATTGTAGCCGAAGTAACTATTGGACATAATAAAACTTAACATCGTATATCTCAGGATGGCGAGCGCAGTGGAATGCCAAGTATTGCTTTGTAATTCAAGGTGTTGTTTGTTTTGCTACTATTCGTGAGCGGACGTATCGCGTACCATCCGCGGCCAAGTGCGAGTCAGACTCGCGCACGAAGGGTTCTGTCCATCATCTATAAAAGAAACCCCAAAAATCACGTTTATCCCTTTTATTAAGACCGAGTTATAATTTGCTTAAAAATTACGTCTGTTGTATGGGAGTCCACCTGTAATATTCACTTTATTTTTATTTGATAACTTATTTTAAAAGTCAATATACAATTAAATATTCTGTGAGAATTTTAAGCGTCTACCTGTTACGTTATTAATATTGAGTAAAAAATACGAAAAAACACGTTCATTTTATGGGGACATCCTTAATATATGTATATTTTTATTTTTAGTATTTTTTGGTATAGCAGGATTGGAAAAACATAATTTGTGAAGATTTCAACTTTCTAGCTATCACGATTTATGAGATATATATGCCTGGTGACAGACAGACAGCCAGCGGAGTCTCACTAATAGGGTCCCGTTTTTACTTTAGGTAGGGAACACAAAAATGTCTCCAACGGCAATGAGACCGCCAGTTGTAATGTGCATTACGACATAGTTTTGTTTTCTATTTTATTTACATTTATTGTGTTAAAATAAATGAAAATATATATACACGATATAAAATAAAACAAAATTTAAAAAAAATATACTTTTACTATCTTACACAAATAAAATTGCAATATATTTGTACATTGAAGCATACTATTTTTAAAACATAAAATAAAAAATATAATCGAATGTATATAAAGTATGTAGGACTCAAAAACTTAATTGTAAATATCACTTTAACAATAAATGCTGATGGTAGTTTATAATTAGTACGATGCAATAATTATGGATATTATGTATATAAATATATCGTTATGACAATTTTGTTAAACATATAAATATATTGCTAGTTATTCCAGCTAATGAATGTTACTATGGTATTATTTTGTGCCCAGAAAAATGCATGAAACAGATAGATATTTTGACACAATCAAATAATTTTATTTTAACCACATAAGTTTCACATAAACATATTGAAATGCATTTAATTGTACTGTACTCAATGTTGAAATGTATTTAGTCTTAATCACTAAGGCGCTACCGCTGTATACAACACACTGAATGTAAATATAAAGTTACTATAATTGACTAACACTTGCTCGGTAACAGTGTAGCCTCTATCAGATTTTTTCTAGATTAATATATTATTTCTATAGTATAATGACGTAAGTTATAATAACGTGACCCAAGAACAAAATCGTATATAGAGTTTTAGTAATGTATAGGTGTATTATTTTGAAAGAAAAATCAAAAAATAACCTATCTTGTAGTTTTGCAAGTCAGATAAAGACGAAAAAGAAACTACAAATCATCCTAATTTCTTTGAGACTTTCTTCTTGGGATTCGTTGACGAAATTGCTCTACCAAGTCATTGTCTGTGGCAAGATAAGCTCTATTATACTTTTTTTTTATTGATGGCTAACAAAAAGAAATAAGGCATGTGACATATTCTATAAAAGCTGCAAAATGCACATAACATAAATTATAATAATTAGCAAGTATGTATTCATAATTAAAAATTAATTTGTAGACATTTTTGTACTGCTATGTCTCACTTTTATTAGTATTTTAATATATAAGTTTGGAATATCATGGTCACTGGGTATTATCACGTAATTACTTTATATTTTGTTACTGTATCAATAATATAATTAATTTAAATGCTTTATAACTTGTTATTAATTAACAGATCTAGATCGTGTTTAATACACCTTCACAGGCGAAAATTAATAGACAATTGGCACGATCACGAAAATTTACTTTTATCATTTTTTAAATGGATCCTTAATTACAAATACGATAGTATATTTATTTTCGTCGTATTTTACAGTCATTTTAATATTTTTATTTGGTATTTAAGCCTAAGGTATAGAATATGACAACCGCCTTGGTCACAATATATGTTTTCATTGTAAATCAGTTCTGTTTCCTCAATAAAAACATAAACAGCGATTCGTGGCTCTACCTAGACGTCATCGGGATCGGGCGGGGAATCTTGCGGACGATGCCCTCCTCTTGGTACTCCAGGTTACAAGGCTTCAAGAGTTCTTGTCCTCCTTGATGGATCCATTTGTTGGACACTAATAAATATAAAGGTAAGTTAGTAATCAATTCAACATTTTAACATTTACCAATCCTAGCCTAAAACAAAATACGTTAGTGAATTTCGTTATAACAATATCTACAGTAATAAATATTTTTTATAAAAACTAAAAAACAAGCTAAAAAACTTTAGTTATTGATGATAAGTAATTGTTGTAATCACCCCACGCTTCTCGTTGGTGTGAAGAAGTTAATGTTTTCCACATTGTATAAAGGAAATTTAAAAATACATCATAGCGTGGCTATAATAAATAGTATGTATTCTGTTGCTGTGGCGACATTATGACATTCATAATGTTATTTCAGTATGGATTTGTTTATCTTCAATAAAATTTATTTGTATGACAAAATACGGGAGCAAACTGACATAATAGTTGAGTTATAGAATAAAATAGTGTCACTTTTATTTAATTATATATTTTAATCTGATTTATTAAAATCGGGCGCTATTTTTGCATTGAGATATGCATGCATTACATCTGGGGGCACGGCCGTGACCCCTCCAAGTCGACCAAAAAAGCGGTACGGCCGTACCATCCTTTTCTCGAAAAATCCTTTACATTTTAAATAAGTAGATCGACTTGGCCAGCAGCATTATGTGTGTCATTATGCGTGAGTACGTATGTACGTGAATACGTGTGTGCGTGTGTACGTATGTACGTGAATACGTGTGTACGTGTATGTGTGCAGGTGTGTAGGAGTACGCACCCCACTTGGAGCCGCGCAGCACGGGGCAGGCGGCGTGGCGCGTGGCGAGGTCTCCCTCGCCGGAGGGGTGCAGGTTCAGCCAGAACGCGGCGGCGCGCTTCACCGGGAACAGACTCAGGCCCAGCTCCGTGAACACCGTCGCGCCGCCCTGCGCCACGTCTGACATCTGTAACAGGATAAGTACCATTATCATACTGATTACAGATATTATACTACTACACCGAAGAAAAATTTGAATTTTGCTTAAAATGACATCTTTCCTTTTATTTGACGTATGTCATTACTTCCCAGAATTTGATCCATATTAGCAACATTATCGAAAGGTGTAATAATACAGCATGTTTTTTTCAAAATCACTGGGTTCGATTCCTAGCTAGGCATATTGATTTATTAAAAATCTAAGTATGCAGTTTTAGTTTTCATCAAAATCGGGCTGGTAAGTCCTTTCAGCATTTTTTGGCTATTCGTCATAGTTTCGGATATGGCCATCCACGCCCACTTGAAAACTCACCCTATATACGTATTTATAAAAAAGACAAAGAATTGAGAACAATTAAGCTAAGTTGCATACCACATATGTTGTGAAACGATATATAAGCGGAGAAAGATATTACATATTATTAAAGTCTGTTAACAACCTAGCAATTAAAACATCAACTTTCATTCCATTGTTATAGTCTACAATTTTTCAATGTGAAAATGTGTTGAAAATAATACGATTATGTCAATGTGACATAATCGTATTATTTTCAACGTCTGTTTGCAGATCGTTATTTATCTGAAGGTCGACATTAATACAGGTAACATTGGCACCGGATTTCCATTGTCACATGCGCTGATGTCAATTAGGTAATTTCAATGAATACAGGTATTGTATTGAAGCACATAACTGTATGTTTTTTTGTGATAGTTACACCTATACAATGGTGTTTGCAAAACGTTACAAAATATAGTATAAAATAAACAATACAGTATCATATTACAAGGTTCACTTACATAAAACAGCACTGTCGCTATTCTGTTACCTCCAAACTTCGTGAATGCATTTTCTCTTTTCTGAAACAATGGACATGGCATGACCATGAATTATCATATTTTGATAATAACATGTAAAAATACAATTATGAAACTATAAAAGGTTTCTAATTATAAATGGCAATTAATTTGATTTTTTGTTTCTAGGCTAAATAGAA
Organism: Hyles euphorbiae; assembly: GCA_023078785.2. Lineage (NCBI taxonomy): Eukaryota > Metazoa > Arthropoda > Insecta > Lepidoptera > Sphingidae > Hyles > Hyles euphorbiae. The sequence continues at coordinate 12,420,202 of CM041040.1, forward strand.
GGAACCAAGTGGCAAATGCAGCAAATCTGAAGAAATTCATTTGAGGGATGTAAAAGAAAGCGAAAAAGAAAAGGGGAAGGAGCTGAATAAAGTAAAAGTTTATATTTAAGTTTTAAAATCTGTCCTAATTTTCAGCTATGACGGTAATACAAATTTGTTAAGCTAATGAGCAAGCACAATTTTTTATTTTTTTCTTTTTAATATATAACACCCACCAGTCACATACATAGTCCTGACCCCACACTAAGACCGAGTCTTGTGTCGTGGGTATCAGGAACTACGAGAGACTTTTCGGTCTCACAAACACCCATACCCGGAAGAAATATTTGTGGGCCGCACAAGCATTTCTCTCGGTGCGGGGATCGAACCCGCGGCCTCTCGTTTCACAGGCGGCGTCTAACCAACAGCGCCACGGAGGCTGTTAAATTTGATATGATGTACGAGTCTATTTTCAATCTGCAAATGTTTCAGTTCCATGAAAATAAAAAGCATATGGCATCAAAAATGGATGTGGGTTGAAAGTTGAAATAGACCTACATTAAGGCATTGTGAATTCATAGCACTTTATAGTGCGCATGTTTTTGTGGCTATAGGTAAAGACGAGCAAAACAGCAAAAACACCCCGCTCTTATAATATGACGGATTAAATTGAGTCTGTTGCATAGTTATGATACTTTAGCTACTTGACTTATCCTGCAGTGGGTTGAATCATCTATACTAATATATAAAGCTGAAAAGTTACTTTGCTTGAACGGGTTAATCACAAGAAGTACTTTTTCGAATCGAAAATTCTGTTAATGCTGGGTAGTCCATATATTATTGTGGAAGGCTATAGAGTACCTTTTATCGCGGAACAATATCGCACCCCGATGCAACACTGACACTTATGCAAATATAGCAAAAGTTGTACAGTTAAAAATTTTCTTATAGTATATTTTTTACAATATTTTGTGGTCATATTTTTATAACTGCTAGTTAAAATTTGGTATTGTAATAAAAGCTATTCACCTTATTTATCTATCGGATTATCATATTTTTAAATTACATTGTCAAAGTTTTTATACTTCTTCTGAAAAGTTGCATTTTTGCATAGGTGACCGTGACGCATTTTACGTAGCGTATTTTTAGATGAATTCGAATTTACTAATTTTTCTTATTATGTTTTATTCTTTATATTTTTTGCGTATCTTGTATAATTATGCAGCAATTCCGCACGTGGGGGTGCAATATAGTGGGACTTTTATCCTTAACTTTTTACGGGTCAAAGTCGCGAGACATTAGCATATATCGCACACCCGGTGCAATAATGTCACTTATGCAAAAACTACAAGGTTGAAAGGTATAAAGAAGTAATATTATATATTTTAGAATATTACATGGTCATAATTTATTTAACTATAAATTAAAAGTTGATATTGTGATAGAAGCTTTTCAACTTGTCTATGTCTTGTATAATATTTTTATAAGATGTGAAAGTTTGAAATGTTTTTCCTGAGGTTGCATTTTTGCTAAAGCGACATTGTTGTATGTATAACTAACCCTGGCGAAGTCATAGTGCGGTTCATAATGTCCGCCGATGCCGTAGTTGACGACCTGCAGTTCCTCGGCGGAGTCCATGCTGAGTCCGGTGATGTGTGCGACGCGTTGCGACACGCGCGCCACCACGTCGGACTCGTCGTCTCGCAGCCACGCGGACTTGCTGATGCGGTAGTGTGCGGGGACTAACTCGCCCGTTTTGGGATCGTGCACTACTGCGCGTTTGAACTGGAGACAATTATGTTATTTTGTTAGGTATGTCTTTAGTCCTTAGAGTATTTATTTATAAAGGGAGCGCTGTCATACATTTGCGTCTTCAAAAACGTAGATTTGTTAGCCGTAATGTTGATAGCACTTCTATATTAGTGAAAATTAAAAGTAATTATGTTACAACAAATTGCGATAAATTACTTTGATAAAAACCAGTCAATTTAGATATTGTCCCTTTGAAACGATTTTTAGTGGAATTAAATAGTCGTAAACAATTTATTTTTATTGGCTTTTCCATGTAATTCGTCCATGTTGGACAACCTGTCAAATTTCAGCCAATAGGAGGGCAGAAAAAGGTGGCCCGGCACCACCATTTTCATCTACGTTTTTGTAGAACCAGCTCTCCCTTTATTTTGTAAATACTCCAAGAATGTAAGTATAGAACTTCAATTATAAATGACTTTCTACTTTCGATATTATGTTTAATTTAATAACATTTTAGACAAGTACTTAATAAATGATATGTAATTAAAATTTTCTTAAAAATTATCCGATTGATTTTTATTCTACCATTAAAAACAGCGTAAAACGTTGTTTTTATTTTACCACCTCAATACACGCTTACCCTAGGTTTAGCCATCTCCTTGATGTATTCTATTTCGTTGTCACTCAGTACTTCATGGAATATAAAGACATCGGGTTGAATGTAATTCTGTTCCACTTTCACTGGCGCTATTTTTAGGAACGGATGGTTGTCGGTCATATACCAGCATTTCAACCTGAAATCACAAATCATTGATAATGCTGATAATATGATTATTATTTACACTATGTCTGAGGTCGAAATTATTCATGAAAGGAAACAAATTTGGCACTGTTATGAATATACAAGTAGTGTTATCAAGCGTGACAATTAAATTAAGACGCTGTTTGACCTTAAACTCATGTTATAACTAGGTATTTACCTTATCTTAAGTAATATCGATATTTTTTTACAATAGTTTTACTGTTTAACGTCATGATTAAGCAACTTCTCGTTTTTTATTTCGATAAATAGCAAGTCTGGATTCATAGTATTACCGAAAAGAATATTATGAAGTATGAACATACGAGTTGAAGAACGAAAGATTTTTCAAGTGACTTAACACATTGCACCTACATGAATTAATTTATCATCTTTATTAGACCTTAAAAAAAATACAACAACATTGCTGTAACGAAATATCCGTTGAAAGGATAGAAAATAAACGTGTTAAATTCGGAAGTTAATGACATTCGGATTTTAAAATAATTTATTTATTGCCAGTTTGGCTAATATTATTCATTAGTTATGCAAACGATTTGCGTTGGGATGTAGATATAGCGTCAGAACACGCGCCGCCTACGCTTCACTCGACATGGGCATTGTCACGTACGCAAATATTTTCTTAACCTTACGAGTGCGTTAAAAAACCGTGGGTTTTTGAAACTTCCTTGACACAAATATCAATGTATAGGTAACCAACCATAAAAATTACATGAATTAGAAAAAACAGTATTAGAATGCCATATATGTTTACTCTTCAGGACGTTATAACTATTCCGCCATAGGATGTTTTCCCAATTAAAATCCAAATCCACTAGTCCAAACAATAAGGTCCTATTAAAAAATATTATATGGAATTCAGTTTCTTTCTTTGTGTTTCGCATTCAAAAAACAAAATGACAATATTATGTTTTGTTTTAAATAATTTACGAAATTACAAATCAATTGTCAGAATAAAATAATATTCTAGGGAAGTTTCTCCTACTATTTAAGATACTTTTTTTTCGTGGGACCTCTGGAAGCAATTTAATTTGGAACCTTTAGCAGAGAAAACTTCATAAATTATTCAATATCTTGATAAGCATATTATAATATGTTTATGTTGTATATTTTATACTAATTACATAGCGAATGATATATTATTTTTAAAGAAAAGCAACTTTAATTTGACAGATTAAAATTAAAATAAATTATCGAAATCTATTGATAAGTATAAAGATTTAAGAGATTTTTTCATATTATTAATTTGTTATTTGTTCGTATGATAGAAGCATGTGTTTGATATGGTTCGAGTATATTAACACAAACCGTTATTTTCGCAGAAATCGTTTACCACACATCCGCGTGACGGCATCTTGTCACACGGTATTTTTAGTTCTCAACCGCAGTATTATCATACATCTAACTTGAGCTTCATAGAGAATAACAAAATATTCATTCATTATTGTCAAATGAATTTTGACTCAACAATGAATACACTAGAGTTTCTTGCCTATTCTTTTCTAGTGAAAACCGTTTACCGAACCGGGTGGTAGATAAAAAATTTTACTAAATCTTAATTATGTAGAACATCTTAATGGATTCTATAAATTATTTTCATTTACATTTTTAATGGAAACCCTCAGGTATACCTATTTTAATATATTACAAAATTGTGAAAATACAGTCTACATAATTGGATTCTTTTAACCTTTATATCTACGACGATTTTATAGTAATAACTATCGGCCCCGCCCAGCTTCGCCCGGGTACAAATAGATTTCTGTACAATAATATGCATGTTTTATACATAGAAACCTTCCTCTTGAATCACTCTATTTATTGAAAAAACCGCATCAAAATCCGTTGCGTAGTTTTAAAGATTTAAGCATACAAAGAGACATAGGGACAGAGAAAGTGACTTTGTTTTATACTATGTAGTGATTATCACTACGATTTTCAGCTACAGTAACTGATGAAAACAGACTCCCAAAAAATATTTTAAAAACTTGATGCCTCGTTTTAAACAATTCGTTTATTTATAACACACGCCAAATAACATTGGCTTTGATGGATTAACTCCATAATTGTTTTAATGCAATGTAATTTATACCTGTCACCATAAGCGAACGATGTGATAAAATATATTTAAAAACATTTATACTAACTTCTTAGCGATTTCTTGCGGTATTGCCATTTCACCCCGACACAGGGATTCGTATACTTTTCTCTCTTTCGCGTAATCCGATTCGGCGTACGGTTCATCTTGAGGCTCTTCGCCGGTTTCCTGCAATCATATTCATAAATCACCATTTACGAGTCAATTTATTAAATTAATCGGAAAAATATAAATTAATAATTATTTTATTAATGTCCCCTGTTGAATTGGCGAATGTAGCCTAAGTTGTTGCGTCATGTCATAGTTTTTTATACCCAAAATCTAGTATTTCCAGACATGCCTAATGTCTCTCGTCTTTTACATTACCGGTTGCGCATTTGGTATTGCATAAAATACCTAGGCAAAGATTAAATTATTAATATTTTATACATTACCTACACGTTTTAGGTATTCTAAACATTATCTAGGTGCTATATAGAGTATCATATAAATAAATCAAAGATATTCTTACTCCACGACGCTGTTTCTTAAGCTTAGCTTCTTGTTCTGCAATAGTCTTTTGATAATGTGGGATGTTGCCACGAGCGCGGGGATGTTTAGGATCGACAGCCAACAGCTTCTGTGTCCACTCTATTGCAGTCTTCACATCATCTGAATAAACATTTACCGATTTATAACAAGTTTAAACCGAAAGTCGAGAGAAATGATGCAAAAATTACATAACTAGACCTAATATTTTCGCGAAATACAAGTGAAAATATGTTTTGTTTTCTTTACGCAAGTTAAATACCGTGTAAGAAAATAAGATACGCATGCAAGTTTCACATTAGTATTGCTTACAAAAGAGGCTAATTCGCATTATGTACAGTCATACAAACCCATCAGATAGTAAGCGAATCCGATGTACTCAAGTATGTCAGCTTCGGTAAAAGGGTAGGGAACGTTTTCCGCTTTGTATTTGCGCAAAGCCTCTTTCATCCAATTCAAGGAATTTTTGTAGTCTTTCTCGTTGTACAACGCTCGGCCGAGCTCGTAACAATCACTCGCTGTCATGGGCGTACTAGGGAAATGGAAATTAAAATAATTTGTACCAGAATGAAATCTTGATTAACATAATTAACTAGAATAATTCATAATTCAGATGTTATATATAGATAACACCTACTAATAATTTTGTAACTTGGTTTTAAATAAAAAATGGCAAAAGTATTCTTTAAATCCACATGAAATTCTAATAGTTCGATTGAAAATTGCAATATTTGTTTATTGCAAGTAACTTTGATAGGTATTTAAGGGAACCAACTTCGACCTTGTACCATAGGAGAATTCAAAACACATACGCTTATAAAGCTTTAATTAAACACTACTGTGAATTATTTCATAATAACAAAAGTTATTTCCAATGCAATCCCAGCTTTAACAATTGACACACTTTATTCCACCTTATCATCGTACATATATCCTATATTTATATAAAAAAACATGTTTGTGTCTTTAACCTTAAGCACTATAGATATAAGACAAAAGTTTACTTACACTTCGCTATAAAAAACAGAAGTGACATTATTTAGTACTTTGGTATCAAAACTATCGCTAATCACTTATGCAAGTATAAAAGCCGTTAAAGGTTAGCACATGTTGGTATGTGCTAATAAAAATATTATGGCATCACTAACATGTCGTGATATGATAATTGCGTGCAAATTATGTCCCGAAATCGTGCATATTTACTCAATAATTCTATTATGGTAAAGTCTTTATGGATTTACAGTAATAAAATCCCACTTTATTCGTACTATCTAGAATCTAGATGAATTCAGCGTGCATATTTTTTAGTATGTCAACAGATCTAAAGAGTAAATTACAGAAAAACAACTCACATGACGTACACCAAGAAATTAAATTGAAAATGATACGCAAGATATTTTAAATTCTCATCACGGATATTATTTCTATTACGTTGTGTAATTGGATTTGGAAAATTGTTGCACGCAACTACTTGATGACAAAAAAGTATATAATTTTGTATGATTGGGATGAATTAAATTTTAAGGAATGATTTTGCAAAAATATTATCTTTCAACTCTTTGAGGATACTAGAGCAGCACAAAAGACATTACAGATAAGAATCAAGGATTTATACTTGTAATTCAGATCACTTAAAGTTCTTAAACGTTATAAGATCTTTAATTATGTAATGCTTATTCGTAAAAAATGTTTCTTTTATTTTATGGATGAGAGAATGAACCTTTGAGCTATAAATTCGTATATAAAAATAATTTACCTGTACGCGACACCATTTAACATTCCCTCTGACAGGTCTTTCACATCCAGATGGTAGGTAGCTTGAAGCCTAGTTAGCGCCTGCGCGGCGCCAGTCAAGTCTTCCAGCGTGGGATACTTGACGTCGTCGTGATTCATTGTTATATTCTTTATGTATTCTAAAATTACGATAAGCAATCAGAAAGTACTTTCTAACAGAAATTGTATTTGTGGAATTTTTAATTTAATATTACCAACAGTATTTTATACATCGAGGGCCTTATTAATAAACTCGGATGAGCGAAGGATTAACTTTAGGCCTTGGGCTAGCGAATTCACTTTATTATTATGAATAGCTATAGATAGTAATGACTATTATAATAAAAATCTATGTTCTTCACCCTAACATGATAATGCTGTTATGGCAATCCAGTGCTTTTAAAAGTAAAAAGAAAAGAATAATAAGCGTCCTTTGTTTTAATAAAAACTGGTATTGAAATTATATGCAAAATGCAGCTTACAATCTATATATGTACATATATCAAGGGTACACAGAACCATTAAACATTCATTTACAAACTGATAAAGCAATAAATTAAGAAATAATGCCTATAAAATAAATAGCAATTAATTATTTCGCTAAGTCATTTGTTTGATATTTAAATATAAATTATTTTTAAATTGGCTGATGAGCGTGCATGTAACATAAAAGCTCGCTGTATGACATATCATTATAACCATACACGAGGTCCGATTAGATTTATTACTATACTTAAGTTAATAAATTGTCATTTACACTGGCTTGACTCGACGATTTGTAGTTAATTCTATATTATTCGACATAATCTTGAATAACACTAAAATAAATAAACATATTTTCTCAGAAATTTATGTCCTTTTTGATACAAAATCACACAAATCTCGTATTTCTTTTCATCGATGTCTATTGTACTTCATTATCACAGTTCGTATGACGCGGCAAATTCAATTAAATGCATAGATTGTTATATTATATTAAAGGCAGTTGAAGTATTTAATTGCCATGTATGCAATTGCCCTCAAAAAAATAATCTTTAAATGACTACATAGTAAACACCTAACAGAATGTCGCATTGAACTTACCAGTTCCAATTTTAATACTATCTTCTATGAAGTCCAGATCCATTGTCAGTCTTTTTATGAGCGTGAAAGCATTTATTGGGTTTCCCAAATAATTGGGTATGTCTTCCATAGCTCTGTCATGTTCTTCTTTGTAGAGATCTAAATGTCTGAAATATTTGCATGTTTATACTTTTGTTAAATAGTAACAATTCAGATACATAATGCAAAATAAAATAACATTCATTTTCAAATCTACAAAGTTTTGTAATTGCCTTAAGATTAAATAAAATTAAAACTACCTTGCCCATGACTATTTAGAATGTTAATAAGTTTTTCCAGTACTTACTGTTTCAAAATCATAAGCCTCTTTTCTTCCTTTTGAATATAGAAATCTAAATCGTCTATTATCCTCTTGTGGGTTTCCAAAAGCGGCTCTACATCCGATATTGCAGTGAAGAGTTCAGCTCTTGTCCACAGACCCAAGTCCAGGAACAGCGCAAAGCAAAATATATATAATATCTTCATATTAGGAACCATTTTTATTTGGCCACGCTAAAAACAACAGGAAAAATATTTTTGAGTAAAAATTTCACCATTTAATGTTAATATGCGTAAAGTAGAATATGCAAGCTCGTGTCTCACGCTCAATGACGTCATATTTGATATATTATTTACACAGAATTTATACGTTATTTTTATTTTGCAGCCACGAATAGCACGTAAAATTTGCGATATATTTTATGATCGACTTGAAATATATAAAATGCCTATTTTGATAAAAAATATATGGATAAGTCGAAAACAATATGAAAGCATCACAGTACTTTTTATTTTATTTTCGCCGAATAGTTACATAAATTTTACTATTAAAATATTACATATTTTATAATAAATAGGTACGAACCAATAATTTAAAAATCAAATGAAATAAGTTTATATATAAGTATTTAAAACGAAGCTTACAGATACAGTACCTACTGATTAAAAATACAGAAGATGACCAAAAATACAAAGTCCCCTTTTAAATGCGTTACGGCATGATTTCCAAAAAACATTTTAAAGCGTATTTACATACCAAACACATAACATACATTAACTTCGAACATTGAACCATTTGGGTTAGAATGTATCACCATTTTCTCAAACTGATAAATATATAGCAACCATTACTTCAAATAAAAGTAACATCCCGGTTGAGATAATATCAGTACCATCCTGGTTTTCAAATCATAATGAATCATTGAAATATTATCGTTACCTCATTTTCCTCTCAACAAAACAATGAATAACTCGGCTCATATTACATTAAGGAAATGAATATTTACCGTGGATAAATAATAAGGCGGATCTTTTTGTATCTTTGTTTTAAACGAATAAGATCTTTTTATACTTTTGCATACATTAAACGAATAAGATGGAATGTATAGTAAATAGAGTTAATTATGCCAAAATCCGACGATTATCTCGTATACGGTAATAGCGTATTCTACGGTGTGAACGATGTTAGATGGGGCAATGACTCTTGCGGTATAATTTGACAATGTACCTACTACCCATAAAGAGTTAAGTGAATGAGACTGGATTCGTCACATTTTTATTGACATGGCGATCCTGCCAAACCGCTTTATTGTTTGGGTGTTCGGAACATCATAAAGGTTCGATACCTACGACATTACAATTCACGAGCCCGCGGAAAGCAGGTTAAAGGCTTTCACGTAACAAAGACAAAACCGCAATACGTGAAGTGAATTGTACATTGTTTTGAATAAAATATTTAGACGGATTTATTTCAAAATTCTAGAAACATGAGGATGCTTTGGGTTTTTCAAAACCAAAGAATTTATTCAATAATTTTGTTAAAATATCCTGCTTCACAGACCTAGTTATTTTGTGAATGTATGCGTTTTACAATTCACCGAACATGAACTATTTAAAAACAGTACAGTAAATTGGTAAAATCTGTCAAAACATCATCATAAGCATGAATATGATTACGGCATAAAGATACACGGGTGGCGAAATAATCGCGACATTATTTGTGAGAAATAATCTCAAAGCTGCCACAAAGATAATTATTCCCACATTAAAAGTATACACAACACCGCGGAATCTTTGCTAATGATGTGCTTCGGCGTGACTTGTGACCCAGCGCTCCCACGACTACGTGACTGACGCTACACTATTAGTAGAAACGAGTTCCAATCAGCTGTAATGCTCGCACAATTTACTCTCAGCTTTGGAATTACGTAGAAGTACCGATAGCAAATTAGTGCTCTTCGAATTTAAAAACCGTGATTAGAACATATTTGCTGTAATAGCACTGATAATAATTTGACGTCGAAATACACTCAAAAAGTTATAAATTGTCTTCAATAAAGGAGAGATATTAAATAAATTGGTTTTAATTGCTGTTAATTAAAGTTGACAAGTTAAATTAAAATGTTTTAAAGAGATTATTTTCGTTAGATTTTTGTATTGAAATAAATAAAATATATTCAGTAAAATTTGTTAGTAAAGAACTGGCTAATCATATTAAGCCAAAGATATACGTTCTCAGCATCTAAAGTCTTCATCTAAAGTAAGGGACACATGTCATATTGAGAATGATGTCATCACTCCACCGAAATATGCACTACTTGGATGTATCACCTCATTTTTGGATAAGTAATAAAACTTTATTGCGGAATGGGTAGCGACCCGCTTAATTATGATAAAATATATCTTAATTTATATATTGGGTCAACAATTGAAATATTTCTCGAAGATTCTATCCCATCAAAAACATCCTGTAAAAAAATTCCAAGTCTCGCAGCTCAGGTTTTCTACCGCAAAAAGTTGTGAGATGCATGTTATACCAAGTCGATTAATTTATTTAGTCCTTAAGGGACCTTCTATATAAAGTTATTACGTTAGTTATTACCATATCAATATTAAAAATTCTTTACGTTTTAAATAAATGGATCGACTTGGCCATCGCATGAAAACATAATGTATCATACAATTTATACATAATGCTGCTGGCCAAGTCGATCTATTACATATCCAGATACATATCCATATATGTATCAGAGGACGCGAATAGGCTGATGATGATGATTTCATTAATAATGGAAAAAGAAACGATTTCATAAAACGCTTTCATTAGGTATTTAAAAGCTGTAATGATTTTCCGATACACTGCTTTGTGTTAATGTTGAAGATGAGCGTAAATGCATCAAAAATATTGCTATTATAGAGACAAGAATCGATGTGGAAAGGCGATTAAAATAAATTATAGATGTAGATGTAACTTCCACAACGAGAGTAATTTATCCGGCCAATGGAGTTGGGAGCTGTACCACGTGACTCGCCGGGATTGCATGATTGCTCCCATACAACACACTAGTGACAAGCGATCACTGATGATACGTCATCATAACACACAAGAATTGGGTCAAATTAACAAATTCAGATTTATTATTGGACTTGAAAGTAACATCTGAATATCAATTCAAATCAATTAAGCATATTTTGTTATTTTACTTATCATTATAAAAAACACGTAATAAAAAAAAAGAAACGGGACCGGGGCTACATATTACGAGAAATTTCTAGATTGGTTAAAGGAACTAATTCATGGTAAAAACTTTATATGAAGTTAAAATAAACCCTAATAGGTAATGAAATTGTATGATGAAATACGTGTTTACGTATTTATTTGTATACTTTTTTGTGTATTTGAAATAATATTATACTTACATAAAAAATTCCAATCGAAAAGTAGAGCAGTCAGTCCAACTCGGTAAGATCACTGATATCCGACAATTTAATTTTTACAGGATTGCTAAGTCCACAAAGGACAAATTAATCAATAAATTACTATAAAAAAACCGAAAAATCGATACAGGGATTAATAGCAGAAGTATAATGATTTTTTGTATGCGTGCGGCGTGCGCCAGCGCAGCCGGCCGCGGGTCAACGAACAAAATACTGCCATTCAGAAGCTAGCAACAAACCGGTGACCTTATCTAAATAAGCAACTGGGGAGATGACGTGCTAAACGTATACTAAAACATAATTAAGTGCGGATACACCGCGGAAGCTCTTTTCACTGCTAACTACAGCATCGTTGAACCCGAAATTCGCAAATATCTTACTCACCCACAGACTCTTTACAATTCAATACATACAAAATAGTGTTTAGAACACAATTTATGGGTTCGAAATTCAAAGCGAGAAGCTTTAGTTCTATAACTCGCGTTAGAAACTTGATATTACTGACATCGCAGTCGGTATGGTAATCAGAAATATTATAGAAACGTCGATGCAAGGCACGATAAAGTTGAAATAGTCATAAGTCATGGTGTCATAGAGTCGTGGGCGAGTTATTGAATTGTGCTCAATTTGAGAAAGCTGTTACAATAACATACAATTGCCGGTTTTAATTAGCTTTATTGTTGGAGTTCTGTACTGTCTCTGCTTCAGTACAGAATTCGAAATATGGTGCTAGAGAAAAACTGTATTGTTTGTCACATGAAAAAAATAATCCTAACGACCTATTAGGCGCAATCTAATGGCTTTACATGTCCTACAAAGAAACACATTATTGTTTTTGTTGATTATTTGTAGAGTTCGGACATCGTCATTATTTAGTTATAGAAGTACACTGCCAGTTATATGCTTCACCAATTGAACAGGATTATGCAATATTTAACTCTCTCAATCGTAGTTTCGATTTCAGAGGAGACTCGTGCTCCGTAGTGGGAATTGGTACGTCTATGGGTTCACACAGAATAGTTCTTTAAAAAAAACCTATACACAATGTCAATAAATGCGCTAAACAAATACAGATATTATCACGTTCAAAATAGTTTTAGCAGTATCAGATGGGAAAACGATTAAACAATTAAGTATAAATACTGCGGGTTTCCTGTTTCCATTGCAAGAATTCGGTGAGCGGTACCATCCTCAAATGCCGACTGCAAAATATATCGTATGTACCTGTCTTGTTTAAATAATTCGCACGACTTCGACATTTTAAGGGACATTGTTTACATTCCGAAGCAATGTTTGTGAGAAATCAGTTGCATTTAGCATTTAGAGTGCCTAATCGATAAAGTTGACATCACAAATCATTACGATTCAATCAGTGAATGGGAATAATCTTATTATTCGATATGCGACTTCATGATTTTGCCTTTTTTTATTCTACTGAGGTGGCAAATAAGCTAACGGCCCACACAACTGTCTACAATAGAATAATGAAGATAGAATTACATATGCTTACAACTATATGGTAAATGCTTCCTTGCAATAAGTACGATAATTTTTAATATTGATATAATATATGCATGTATATTGTATTATATTATAATGGAGGCGTTACTGAGAACAAAATATCTATATCTACACTAATATTATAAAGAAGGAAGATTTGTATTTTTGTATGTAACGAATAAACTCAAAAAGTACTGGACCGATTTTAATAATTCTTTTTTCATTAGAAAGCTACATTATCACTGAGTAGCATAAGCTATATTTAGTACTAGACTACTATAGAAATCTTTAGAAATTCCTATTAATGAAGTATAAAGCGGTACCGTACTGCAATTACTGTTTCTATTTCTTCAATGCTACGTAGTTACATTATATTATAATTATTTTCGAAGTGACCTGATACGAGCGCATAAATATTGAGTGCGAAATCTCTTCTAGTATAGGTTCTATTGTTTAATGTTTCAATTTTTTTTTTATATTGGCGACGTTTTTTTGTACTTATTAGGCTATAGCTTTCGGCTTAAACGGCTAGGATATTATGACTAATAATAACTATTTTAATGTTCTATGTATGAAATATTTAATTTGTGCAAGATTTACAGAACACTTAAACAAATGTTAGCTCATTGAATTGGAGCTGGCGTAATATTACGTAGCGTTGATTTAGCTAGAGTTTCTCATTACGAAGTATTTGTTCGCAACGTTTTAAGGATTCGAAGCTCGTCCAAGCATTTTCTGCCAATTGCTTCCGATTAGCGAAGCGCTTACGGCGTTGACTATCAATGCAGTGGTAAAATATTGAAAGTTCATTAAACAAGTCCCATCTAGTTTTTATAAAAATGGGAGTAGTAGAAGGAATAATTTTCTGTACAAAACAATTTTCACAGGCTTTTAGATATTATACTAGAAATTATATAAAAATAAAAATTCGGGTGAATGTATGAGGCGTGCAAAAAATCACTAAATCAGCAGGATGTGAAAATATACAGGAAATATAATCACAGAGGCCAATATAGAAATTGTATTCTGCAATCTCCAATTTCTGCATGCATTGTTATGATAATATTAATTGATGATGCAGGATTCCTGCTAACTGTTTTTTATCACACCTTGTATGAAGATTAGACAATCTAATAGAATACATGGTGTTCTGTTTGATATGATAATGGTAAGAAAAAGAGGCATAGATAATTTGAAATAATTAATAATCAAATATATCTCTACAACATATATTACAAATTGCATTAACATTTTATGCTAAAAACAATGTGCCAATGTCTCAATAAACAAAAAAGTAATCATAATTGACTCGAAAATTAAATTGAATAAGTACACTGTATCATCATATTTTATAAATATAGCATAAACACCCGAGACAACAAGATATTCAAATGACTTTCGTTAATACTTTAAGGAATCTATTCTAATCATAACTGGTTACCTCATTTATAAAAAAAAGACAATAAATCTAAAGTTCATCTCAATATAATTAATTATCATTACCATTCAAACCAGTTTTTGTTTTTACTTTATAGGAGAAAGTATTTTATCATCAATCTGATGTAATTATTTATTTATCATGATTTCAAAAAGTAGGTTTTGTTACATAAACTTGCTTTTATATGGAAATAGGCTTTATTTAATCATGGTTTATTTCATTTCAGTGGTATACAGATTTAATTCAAATTCTACAAAAGATCCACATAAGTCTGGCTGCCCCTTGTTGGATGCCCTAACTCCTGACATAAGGGAATAATTAATTGAACAAATGTGTCCATTAAAATTAATTCTTGTAATTACC
Organism: Hyles euphorbiae; assembly: GCA_023078785.2. Classification (NCBI taxonomy): domain Eukaryota; kingdom Metazoa; phylum Arthropoda; class Insecta; order Lepidoptera; family Sphingidae; genus Hyles; species Hyles euphorbiae. The sequence continues at coordinate 12,435,271 of CM041040.1, forward strand.
TGAGAGTGTTACAAAGAAGCTCTGTTTACAAATTATTTAAGATCCACCCAAATAATTAGGCTGTATAGTTTAGAGATGAAACCGCTTACGTTCCAAATAAAGGATAAATGATAAAAATATCTCTGACCTACCTATTTAGATTGAGCTTTAAAAAATAACTGTTATAGGAATATACCAAGATTTTTTTCTAAATCGATTATAAAATATTATGTAGGTGTAACAGCTAATGAAACATAGCTAAAAAGAAATTATAGCCACAAGCTTAACGTCTAAACGTTAAGCTTTCACAGAATTAATAGAAGCTCGTAAATATGCGGCATTTAGAATGAAGAGTATTGTATTCTTACCTTTAGAGAATGTTCAGAGATCCCGCATAATAAAATAAATATGGAAACTGCTCATGCACAGATATTTATTTATTGAGTCTTGTATGCCTTCAATTTTTCGCGTTGATCTGCTTTCAACTTGATAAATTCTGAATTTCTGAACCACTCGATCACAGACCAACACCAGACCAAGTAGAACTCGATTGACTCGATTGACGAATGACCACAGACCAATTAGAAACAGACGGATAACTGGCCTATATAATCTTTAGCCATAGCCGCTCATTCTTTCGATCACGAATGTCAGTTGACAGATTATCAAGATTATTCTTTTTTAATATAAATAAGGAATACAGGCAAAGGCAGTTGTATTCAGTCTTGCGCGTGGCTGCATAGGATATTTTTTTTCGTTTTTATTATTTTGTTAAGTTTCTATGAATCACATTAAAGTGATCCAAAGAAACTTAACAAAATAATAAAGTGTAACTTTTTAGATGAAAAATATATAGATTGTGAATAAAACACTTAAAAATATTTATTAAATGATTTATTTTTAATGGTTTTTTTGTACTTAAATAATACATATTTCTGCTGAAATTTATGTTACATAGTAATTTTCGTTACTCTAGAAATGTCAATACTCTGTACAACGAATAATTAAAGAAAAAATATTTTTACATGTTATTCTAGATTTCATTTACCAGTTATTTTTTTATTTCATTTTATCTTACAATTTTAAGAAAGCTTACAGACTAATTACCTACAGACATAAATATTTAAATCTTAAGTGTGTTACGAATTTGCCAATAACAAGCTTTCAAATAATAGATACTAAGATACTGTAGTGTCTACATAATGTGCACCGATTTATAAATGCTAGCTAATATAAGTTATTTTAATTTAAGGAATGAACTACTTTTTCTATGAGACAGATAGAGATATTAATTAAATTATTGACAAAGAAAAGAAAACAAAACCAAAAGTAACAATCAAACATTACAATATATAATGTTTAAATATACATTTTGAGTTACACAAGGTGTACTTTTTGACCTTTCATTATTAAGTTTCAAAAAGCATATTGCTCATTTTGTGTTTTACTACCCATGTACTGGTGCAAAACAAATCAAAATCAAAATGGCATGACACCTCATTAAATTTACTGGCACTACGTAACAAAAAAGCATTGCGTCTATAATTGGTAGTTGCAAATGGTACGGACAATAATGACCGTTGTCTCAGCGTAGTTGAATGAGCATGGATAAATATCCCACTCAAAAGTTGTTCACAGTCAATGCTACCATTAGCAATGTTCATCAAATAACATATGTCATTAATGTCGCGTCGCAAGTAAAATGGTAAGAAATGATACTTTTTACAGCAATTAATATAATCATTAGAGACCTGTCTAGCCCTGAAGTCCAAATAGTGTAAAAATTTCTTTTGTATGGCCTCGATACGGGATTTATAAATCTCATACCGAGGGTTCCACACCTGCGATGCATACTGTAAGTGGCTGCGTACGAAAGAACAATCTGTATCAGCCCATATACGTCCCACTGCAAGGCACGGGCCTACTCTACAATCGAGAATACGATTGAGAGTGGTTAGGCCATATAGTCCACCACGCTGGCCTAGTGCGGGTTGGCGGACTTACATACCATAGAAATTCTTATAAATCGCTATGGTATGCAGGTTTCCTCACGATGTTTTCCTTCACCGTTTTAGTGCGTGGTGATTGATTATCAATACACACATGACTCCGAAAAGTCAGAGGTGTGTGCCCTGGGATTCGAACCCGCGACCACCGTGAACATGTTGGCAGGCGCGTCTAGTCCGTTTACCAACAGGCCACCACACACTTTTACCAACAGGCCACCACACACACGCGTACGAAAGAACAATACAGTATTTTAATACATTTAAGTGAATTGAATTCTGATGAAACTCTAATTAAAAATCCTAATGCTTTTGATGCTTTATTAACAATTCTATCTATATGTTTGTCAAATATGAGTTTATGGTCGTGAATAATGCCCAAATCACATATTTCATTAACTCGATTAATTTCGATGTTATCAATTGTGTAAGAAAAATTACGAATATTATTTTTTCTGGAAATGCTTATTTGGTAACATTTAGATACATTTAAATTCATACATTTAAATTAAGTTATCAGTATTAGCTGTTAAACAACATCACTGCTCCTTCAAATAGGTACTTGTGCCTAATTTTATGAACAATCTCAAATTATCAAATACTGATCCAACTGTAAATGCCAAGACTTACATCTCTCGTTATCTTATCTTGGCATTCACAACCATTTATGTAACTAATTACTTTCTTTACTAACCACCCAGCAGCATAGGCCTGCAAGTGAGTTTTCGTGCCTTCTCAATGAGCCTGCTTTAGTATATTCCCAATAACACATATTTTCTTTTGATGATTTGACTGTCCATAAATTCCATTTTCGAATAATTTATTTAAAATTATAGCTATATTTGTCTAATCATCATACCAATTAAAACTATTTATGAAAGATTTGGAGGTTCAACTGGAGGTGTGGCAGTTAGCATCATTGTATCTATAATTATACTAATTTGTCTGATTTTCTTTTCAATAGGGTCGGAATTAAAATATTTGTGGTGTCTCAATATATTAATATGATATTATTTTAAACACTTCCACACCCTCATAAACCATTTTAACCTATACTCTATCAGTTTAGGTACTTAACTAAATGTAAACAAACCATAAAAAAAGGTTATTAAACATTGTCATTTTTCATTTCTACATTTATTGAAGACCAAAAAATGTTTACGTAAATAACTATTATTTATATACTACATTGCATGCCCAATTTATTATAACGATCGTAATAATTATGAATGTGTGAGCTTGGAAACAATTAAATTATGTAAGATCATAATTAAATTATCTGATTTTGCATAATGCAATATATCTATAAAAAAGACCTAAACAGGCATCCAAAACATTTTCATAAAAGTTACAAGATATAATATGCTACAAAATCTAGTAGTACGACTTTACCGTAATGCTACCATTTAAATTAAAGATAATGCTTTAGGTTGGATAACTAAGCATCATCATATGTTATCTATGGCAGCCAATTATTATTCATTGCGTTAATGTACTTACTGTTTTCGTAAAGTGGTGAAGTGTTTGGAAGTGTTCATCGTTGTTCTTTAGTCTTTTTTAATTATTATTTGTTATCAGCTGCTGTTAACTGTTGTAAATACTTGTTACTTGGTTGACTAAGAAAATATTCGTAAATTGGACATTGCAATAAAATGTTGAACAACCATGCGTCACATGTTCGGGTTTGTTTACATTTAGTTAAATACCTAAACCGATGGAGTATAGTAATAGTTATATTTTATAGAGGGTACTGACTTTTCTCTTGTTTTTATTGCTTCTGGCCAAAATGTGTGATACTCCGGATTTACTATTACTGCATTGATAGTAGTATTTATTTTTAAAAAGGCCACTTTTGCAGTAGTCTTATTTGTCGTCGAGCAGACTGAGTTTTCATTGGTGTATGTTGCTGGAATGAAAAATATCAATAATAACAAAAATATATAGTTTGAGTTTGACTTACTAATGGGGTATAGTTGGTTCTATTTCATTCTATTAAAAAGTTTCAAAATGCACAATCATAAACATAAGAAATCAAAAACTTGTTTCAATTCCTACAGTGTTTATATCTACTTTATATGACACAAAACAAAAGCTTAAATCTTCATCAAGTTCATGAACACAAACAAAGTCTTTTACACTGCATTAAATTAACTACCAAATAAAATGGACTGATTGTATGATTTTTCAATACTTACAATAATTTGTTGTGTAAAGGAGAGCAGCAGATATAGTTCTGCAGAAAACTTTAACGCAGCTTTTGAACTGAAAATAAATTAGAGAAATTAATTGACAATGTTGACTTGACAGATACAATTAGAATTAAAACACACACTTTAAAATTCTTGCTTTGATTTTAAATGATTACTATTTACTGTAATATTTTACAAAATAATTTTCAGACAACTGATGATTATAAGGACATTAATTAGTTAATTTCCTTTGATTCCATTTTATTTTAAAGAACATAAATTATGACTGTGAGGCCTAACCACTCTCAATCGCACTGTCGATAGTAGAGTAGGCCCGTGCCCTGCAGTGGGACGTATATGGGCTGATACATACACATACAAATGATGACTTTGATGAATATTCAATGATCAAATACCTTAATCTATTTTATTATTTCAAGTATGACATATTGGTCATTTGATTTATGTATTTATGTATTCATTTTGGTATGAAGGCAATCGGTTTCATAGAAATCAATTTCTTGTTAATGAGTTATGTGTCTATCCAAGACTATATTTGTGGCGATATATGTAAATTCGCCCCACCTATATTATTGGTTCCATTTGCAAAAAAAGAAACAGTACACTTTGTTACCATTATCATCAAAATATCGAGAACATAAGCGTATAAAGTACAAGTTGTTTGAGTTACTAACCTGGGTTTTGATTTCGCAAAATATGATGATTTGTTGTCTCTAATTCCAATTTTTTAAAAGCTTATCGGAATTATGTGCCTTGGTCGCATATTAATGCCGTAAGGCTGTCTTGATATAGCTTTTATTTCTGGTACAGATGTAGCTCCGTGAGAAAAGAAAAATCATATTTTCTGCTGCTACTTTATGAATCCTCTCAACATGAATATTAGAATTTTTTCCAGCACTTTCACAAAACCTTGAATACAATCTATTTATTTAACAAAGATTAAAACTATATGCAGTAATAATCTCAGTAACACAATAAACAACAAACCACACAACAAACAACTTGACAACTGTAATGGCGGCCAAAATGGCGGCGCAGACGCCGGTTTTCAGAGCAATAGGAGACCGAAGGGAATGCAGGGCTTGCGGGAGGGGAGCAAGCTGAACGCTGAACTGTCAGATTTGTTTTGCAATCAAATTGCGCCACAGATTATACCATGGAAAAATGTTCAATTCGGAGTTGTACAGGCATGCGAATGACCAAAGAATAGACCACTAGCGAATGACGATTCTCTAATACTAATACTAGATCTGCACCGCGGAACATTTCGTAATATTTACTTTATCGATATATTAGCAATATCGAATTTGTCATAGAATCGATTTGCATAGTAATAATGTAGATGTTAGGATTATTGCAATTTGGGAATGAACTACCAACTATAAATTTGCAGCTTTCGGATTCGATACCTTGATAGATAGTTAGAGAGCTGATGAGGCTAAATGTGGAGTGACTCGAACGTCGTCGGAACGATGACTTTTTGTAGTACAGACTAGCTTTTGCCTGCGACTTCATCTGCGTGTATTATAATAATACGGACGTAAAGCAATATATTGTATGTAAAAAAAATCCAAGTCTCGCAGCTCAGGTTTTCTACCGCAAAAAGTTGTCAGATGCATGTAATACCAAGTCGATTAATTTATTTAGTCCTTAAGGGACCTTCTATATAAAGTTATTACGTTAGTTATTACCATATCAATCTTAAAAATTCTTTACGATTTAAATAAATAGATCGACTTGGCCATCGCATGAAAACATAATGTATCGTACAATTTATACATAATGCTGCTGGCCAAGTCGATCTATTTATTTAAATCGTAAAGAATTTTTAAGATTGATATGGTAATAACTAACGTAATAACTTTATATAGAAGGTCCCTTAAGGACTAAATAAATTAATCGACTTGGTATTACATGCATCTGACAACTTTTTGCGGTAGAAAACCTGAGCTGCGAGACTTGGATTTTTTTTACAGGATGTTTTTGATGGGATCTCACGTCTTTTTGTAGAGTCCTACTTTTTTCCTTTTTGGTACTTCTTACTTCTAGAATATCACTAACGATTTTTCTCAAAGCCTCTGTCTTATGGATTTTTCTTATTTTTGTAGGCATCAATTTATCACAAATATAGCGGATTTGATTATTAATGTTCTTTCTTTCATTGTAATTGATATTTTCGAGCTATTTAGTCTATTTATTTGCAAGGGCATGTGAAATGCTGAATACACCATTTCCTTCTCTATATCCCCTCCTGTTATGCCTCATATATATAGATATCTATCTACAACTATTATTCCATTATATACGGGTACAATGATTCATTAACTGCAAATGTAACTTTGTAATCCTATACATTTATATGGGATTACAAAGTTATCCGCACCGCCGCTCATGCCCGTCAAGGTTAAAATAGTAATACAAATTGCCCTTAGTGCGACCGAAATGGCCATATTTAACGGATTTCTAATGCATCCAAACGCGCCACGTCATGTCAACTAGTAGTTGACAGTTGGTCTATCTAGAAAACTAGACACAAATTATGAAATGTTTGAATTTTCCCTTACTTTAGACACTAAACACTAATTATATTCTAAATTTGAAGGTTCTATGTCTGCTAGAAGTGCCTTAGACTTTTGATGATCGGTCAGTCAGTCAGTGAGTGACAAAATTAAGAAAGTTTGACTAGTTACAATTATTAAACTACTGGTTCAAATTGAATGAAATTTTAAATATACCGTGTTTACACAATGCCTGCTTAGTAACTGAAAATTCAGGCTTCATGCTTTAGCCACAACGAAGTTATAGGGGGTTGAAAATGGTCTGAATTGCTTCGAGAAAAGGATGTTACGGCCTATAGCTCGACTTGGACGGGGGCTCGGCCGCGCCCCCAGATCGCTACAATATTATACTGTAAATATATTATTGTTGTAGCGATACAGATACATTTTCAAAAGCTTTGTACAATAATAAATTAAGATAGCATAAATGAGCTTCAGTGGTTCTAATTTTCACATAAAATTTCATCCTTTATTTCACCCTTTTAGTTCTATTTTTCTAAAAGTAATTCGCGCCATTATTTTTCGCTTGAAATTAGAGAATAAGTTAGTAGTTTCGCTTTTACATACTGCATATAAAAATAAAGTATGCAGTTATTTTTTGTTTTTGATTGACTTTTGATTGTTGAAATATTCCATACAATCGTTTTTTAACCTTTTTACTCTCTTAGGGGTTGAATTTTCTAAAATCCCTGATTAGTATTAGGCACCATAGGAACTCCTGTGTGAAATTTCAGGCTTATAGCTCCAGTAGTTTCAGATGTGCGTTGATACGTCAATCAGTCAGTCAGCTTCCTCACAAAAAAAAGAATAGGTTCTATGATTATTTCCATTCACTGACGGGGAAAGCATCCATAGGTTTTCAATATTGAAAGAAAATAACAGTTACATATACACGTGTCAGATAAACAATAATAACTTGATATTTAATTGATAAATACAAAGCTAAAATATCGAAATGTAAATTCTACATATTATGATTAGACGCTCGCAGTGTCCACATCATTTACAATATGCCCAACACTACAATTCATCCAAATCATCGAGTTAGTACTGGGTGAGTCCATCTCATAGTTTGAAATGAAATGAAAATATTTATTGAATCCATAAAATGTCATACACTATTTAGATTCAGTCATTTTTTTTTCCACTACCACCCAGTTCACAAGGCTGTTTTCGCCAGAGAAGAACGGGCAAGAAACTCTAGCGTTGCTCTTTTCAAAAATAAGTTTACAATACAGTGATCATACAGGAGTTGAAATTCAGAGCAGTTCATAAATTATTCATAATAATGATTATATTGTACGGCTGAGTTAAGTGTGGTCGCCCTGACCGCGGAACCGGTATACACTGTTCAGCAAAAGCAATGAAAGGCAATAAAAAAAAAAAAAAAACAATGTAATTAATATCATCATTATAAGCAAATTAAGCAGACCAGTCTACACAAGCAGCACCTGTTCACGAGTATGACGCATGTGCCAGCCATCGGTCTCCTCAACCGTGTTATAGGGAAGTGACCGACCCGGCACACGACGCCGCCGCAAGCACAGACATTTAAGCGAGCATGACGTACTCAAATTGCCTACAACTATGGTGACACAAGTGGGATAATTATTTTAATTATGTTTAACAGAGTACACACACATCCGGTTCGGGGACTTATGTTATGTTTTATTCCCACGCCTTAGTTGCAAATAGTACTCCATACCCGGACTTACCTGCGCGTTTAGTTTAGTGGCTGCACGTGAAACGCCGATGAATTTTATTCAGGACACCAACCATGCGTGATGCGGTAGATATTACGTCCTAAATTTAATTTGATTTCATTCCTTGGATTAAGATCACAGAGCGTATTCACATCAAGGATACTAAGTTTATTCTACATTGAGAGGGGAACACCCGATATATTGGGGAAGGGAGTGAACGGGGTTTTTGCACGTAAACGAATAACCTCGGGTTTTCTTGGCACTGAACACAAGAATATTCCTGAAACCCTATGTAGAAATGGGATCGAAGGTCCAGCTGGGCTAAAATTTAAGATCTCACTATTTTTATTTAATTTTAATTATATATTTAAGTCTCTGTAATTCTATTTCTTTTTATTCAATAAAGTTTATTACTATTATTTCTTACAGTACGTTCTGAATTTCAACTTCAAATCGATGTCAACGAAAAATAATCGCCTAATCGATATACCAATACAACTCTAGTTCGCTGGGCTATATTTTGAGTTTTGACGTATCGATCATTTTAAATCTTTGAGGTTATGTTGTCAGTGCCGAATGGTCTTGTTTTGATATAAGGTTAAATTGTTATTTTCTATTAACACGTTTTAATTATTAAAAACCATGTCCAACGTTAAAATAAAAGTTATAAGTCGCAACCCGGATGATTATTTACGTGCTACAAAAAGAGATATCCATAAAAGTATGTATTACCCACCGTTTTAACGTAAATATCATATCGTGAACATCGCATGCATTTTTGTGTTGTTTTTAGTTCCCAGAAACTATGACCCCAGCCTCCACCCATTGGAAGCACCGCGTGAATACGTTAGAGCGTTAAATGCTGTGAAATTGGAAAGAGTATTTGCGAAGCCTTTTATCGGAAGCCTAGACGGTCACAGAGATGGTGTGTCGTGTATGGCGAAACATCCGAGCAGGCTCGCAGTCTTAGCAAGTGGTGCTTTTGATGGTGAAATACGCCTCTGGGACTTGGCTGTTCGTAAATGCACTAGAAATTATGTGGCACATGAGGGTTGTGTTAGAGCATTATGCTATCTGCCGAGTGGCGAGCAGTTTACGAGTGTTGGCGATGATAAGACCATCAAGACGTGGAAGTCACAAGTCCTAACTGAGGAGGATGAAGACCCAGTCAACACATTGCTGAGTTCCTCTGTAGTAACTGGTATTACACACCATCGAGAGAGGCCAATATTTGCAACATGTGGAGAACATTGTCAGCTTTGGGAGAATACAAGAAATGAACCTATCAAAGTGTTTAAATGGGGTGTAGACAGTTTACACCATGTAGCTTTTAATCAGGTAAACTATTTGTTGGTTTATTTTAATACATATGTTGACTATAGTGCTATGATTTTCATAGTTATACACATATTATGGTGCTCATATTACCTAAGTAGACAGACCTGCTGCAGACAATGTGGTAATGTTTTAATAATTATTATCATTTTAAATGTTACAGGTAGAAAATAATTTATTAGCTGCATGTGCAAGTGACAGGAGCATAATTCTATATGATTCACGTGAGTCAGGACCATTGAGGAAGGTTGTTTTGGAGTTGAGGTCAAATGCCTTAGCATGGAATCCAATGGAAGCCTTTATATTTACTGTAGCAAATGAAGATTACAAGTTAGTATACTCTAGTTTATTGTGGTTATGTATTCAAATATTTTACCTATTAAAGTTGTAACAGCATTGCAATGTATGTATATATAATTATGACTTATGATGATGATGATCATATCATGTAAATGCTGGTAGGAGATAAAAATTATTAAGTTAATTCACTTAGTTTTTTCATAGTTAAGTGTAATCTGGAAATTACACAGTTCTATTCAATCCTTGATTTTTTCTAATTTAAAATAATATTTACATGTTTTGTATTGGAGAATTATATTCTTGCTTAAATAAACTTATCATTTTAAATTTCAGCTTATACACATTTGACATTCGACGACTGCAAGAACCTGTTCATGTACACATGGACCACACATCAGCTGTTATTGATATTGACTATGCACCGACTGGTCGTGAGTTTGTAGCGGGTAGTTATGACAAAACTGTGAGGATATTCCAAAGTGAAAGAGGGCATTCTAGAGATGTATATCACACAAAAAGAATGCAGAGGCTAACTTGTGTCAAGTGGTCTTTAGATAACAAGTACATATTGACTGGATCTGATGAGATGAATATCAGAATGTGGAAAGCAAAAGCATCAGAAAAACTTGGAATCGTAAGTATAAGGATAATTTTAAAACCTTTTAAAGATTGCAATTTTGTTATAACTCTTGTAATGTTAGATAGTGGTAGGTGTATGATACCCTCAGCTTTTTGGTAATAAACATGAAGGCTTAAAAATCCACTATCATGTTCATTGACTATTGTAAAACGTGACACCTTTAGATATCATAAGAGTTGCTGAATACTAGGCTTGTCAGGACAGTATACCCTCACCAATAGGAATACCAATATGAATTACAACAGTATGTGGCCAGCTATAATTGATCTTAATGGGGTGTCTTGTGTGTATTTGTTCATTATTTATACTCATTCTATCCTATGAGGCAGTGGAAGAAGATTCTTTAAGGCCAGAAACACATCTACTACTAAAAAGCTAAACTGAACTGACATGTTAAGTCAAACCAAATTGCACTATTTTCTACGCCCAGGCCACCTCACTACGAACGTGATGCTACATTGCTTGGCATTTGAACATTATGTTTCCGCCTTAACAGCTTGCGTGGTATGAGAGACTGTTGGAAATTGTAATGAGTTTCTATACTCTGTATGAGCCCATATACGTTCCACTGCAGGGCACGGGCCTTTATAATCGAGAGTATGATTGAAAGTGGTTAGGCCATATAGTCTACCACGCTGGCCTAGTGCGGGTTGACGCACTTTACATACCATAGAATATTTGTAAATCGCCATGGTATGCAGGTTTCCTCACGATGTTTTCCTTCACTGTTTTATTGTGTGGTGAATTGACAATCAATACACACATGATTCGGAAAAGTCCGAGGTGGGCCCTGGGATTTGAACCCGTGACCATCTGGAATATGTTGGCAGCCGCGTCTGGTCCGTTTACCAACAGGTCACCACACACTGTAATGAGTATTACCTCATGGTGTTGTTTGTGGTTATTGCCAGTAGTTGCCACTATCATTAGGAGAACTGCTTGCCTTGTTGAACATCCGTTTAATAATTTAATTACAAAACAAGCATAACTTTTTATGGAAGACTAAAATTATTATTTTGTGTCTTGTAGCTCAAACCACGAGAACGGACTGCACTCAATTACTCCGAAGCTCTAAAGGAGAAGTTTGCATCACATCCTCAAGTTAAGCGCATCGCTCGTCACAGGCATGTTCCTAAACATGTATTGAATGCTCAGAAAGAACTTAGGACAATACGAGAAAAGAGTAAGAGGAAGGACGCTAATCGACGAGCACACAGCAAACCAGGAAGTATTCCGCGTGTTTCAGAACGTGAAAAACATATTGTTAAAGAGGATGTGTGATACAATAAATCATATTTGTGTAATAAGTGTTTGTAATTCAATAAAAAATCATATACATAGCTAATTTAATCCTACTTACTAAACTCAAAAAATACTGAACAGAGTTTTTCCAGTTATCGCCTGTTTGTATACATTTTATTGTTACATATAAATTATTTAAACAACAAAAAAGAAAAACAAATTCCTTCCAGTTAATAAAACATTTTTCTACAATATAAAGAGTTCATTCATATAAGTTTTATATATTAATTAAATTTTAAGTTAATGTCTAATATTAGTACATACATGAAATGTCGAAGATTTGGCTAGAAGCATTTGTTAAACGCAATCACACAATGTTAAATTTTATCACATCAAAATAAAATAGTTCAATGGACCAATCTATATACAAATTATATTATATACATACATAATGTAATAAATTACAAACGGTTGATGTCTGTAATCGGAACATATTTTAGAAAAAACTATTACGATTGTTAGAATTTTTTGTGTGTCTGTGCGGTTGTATTCTGTTCAAAAACAGCTTAACGGATTCCGATGAAACTTGGTATAATTAACATGCTGCTTTTAATCCCGAAAAATGTAGTATTCTTGTGTGATGAGCAACGAATTCAAATATATTTGTTATTTTAAACTCGAAAGGGATGGGATGGGACAGGATTACATGCCCTGAATGAGAATGAGACGGGAAAGAAAAAGCAGTACAGATGACTGCATTTAGTAGCAATACGAATAAAACAGTGCGGAAAATAACATGTTAGTGACGTAGATTGGAGTCAAAAAGTATCTACACCAGGGTGGACCCGGGCCGACCCCTAGTTCCATATTATGTTCGACGGCAGAATTTAATACAGTGAAAGTGAACATTTTATTTTACAATAAAAACAATTTGGTTCATTTATAACTCGACGCCATGGTAAGTTACACTACGTGAAAACGCCAATGTACTGTAAAATTCCATGGTATAACACCTAAAAGTTTTTCAGCCAGTTAAGAGCTGCCCTACAGACTACGTATTTACAAAATAAAGTATTAAATATTTAATATAAGTTCCCACACTTTTTATGAGGATTTTTCTGAAATGGTTGGGAACTTTTGAATCTTCTATTGCTTAGTAATAAAATAATAAATAATCATGTATGAGATGAAAAATCGTGACACGAAAGAAATATATAGATATATGCACTCGAGTCGAAAGCATTCACTATAAATGTTAGTAAGCGTTTTCGTACTATATCGGAGTTAGTTAAATCGCAGTAGTGTGGTAGACTGTAGCCCAAGCTGTACAGCATGGGTATACCATGCAGTAGGACCAATATTTGGTGTGATACAAAGTCTCCACTTATTTGTTAGATCTATTTTTATCACTATTGTAAACTAAGGCCTCAAAACCACCACGATTAATTACGAGCTATTTATTGCTATGTACCATTTAGTTAGTTGGGATATCATTTATCAATTGTATTCTATATTAGTGGAGTCCTAAGAATTATAAAAACTACTCCAATAAATAAAAAGTATTGTAACAATAACCAGCCATTTACAATACCTCCTTAATGATATTTCTATTTTAAATTGAGTTGTAAAAAACCTCATTTTGCAATTTAGGCATAGGGACCTATCTGGATCAATTACATTACTATAATGCATATCACTGAACACAATTTGGGTTTGTAGTTTTTGTTTCTTAACGGACTATTTCCAGATTGTAGATCCCACTTGAAATCTAAAAACTATACACATACTCGTCATGCTTGTAATTATTGGTCACCAATCAATCAGTCAGTTGTCAGTGAGCAAGATATTTTTTTTAATTATACTCATGAGTAATTTAATTACTACAATTCAAAGATACTTGCAATACCATTTCCAAGACACGAATGTTTAAAATATAAATAAACATCTACCCACATTTTAATCTATTGTTAGGTGTAATTGACATTTCGGAACAAAATATCTGTTTAAAATGAGGGTATGCTTTGTTTATAATTTTTTGTATCTTGAATGAGTTATAGATAATCTATAATCTATTTCCCACTTAGCGAAAAATTTGCCTGTACAGGAATATTGCATTGGCCAATAAGGTTAAGGGGCTGCCGGTTGAATGTGCATAGTCCAGTTGATATTGTAAGTTGGCAGTGCAAATAAGGCTTAGTAAGTGTGCACGCTCAGCCCGCTTGATTGATCGGCCTGCTGATGCGGTTGGGAACTGTCATGGTCCGGATGTCCAAGCTGTAAAATAAAAAAAATGCGTAAATTAGAAGTATGCCCAGTCACTTGGTGTGTAAATAAAACTGGTTATTACTAATAGTGCATGATTTTATTTTAATATACAAGTAACAAGGCAGTTCGCGCACGCAAGTTCGCAAATGCCAACCGCATTTGCGAACTTGCGACTTTCAAGCTACTTTTGTGGGATATTAAATAAATAAATACACCGTTCAGTCAAATACGTAGTCCTGACCTTATATTAGGCTAGGATACGCGCGTCTTTTGTCACGGGTATAAACAAAAACTACGAGAGACTTTCTGTCTCACAAAATACTAAACAAATGCTTGTCTGATCAATATCAGCAATGGCCTCTCGTTTCACAGCCAGTTTCTAACCAACTGCGCTACGGCGTACGTCTATTATTATTGCAGCAAAGGATAAATATCTGTTTTTAAATTGTCAAATAGCAACCTTTAGGAACCTCTAATTAGCAGTTTTTGATGATATAGTGGGCGCCCCACGCAATGGCTGGTCCAGGGGGACCCCCATGAGCTGGCTCCAGATTGGCAATATTTATTTATTATCTTGTTGATAAAATTGATAAGTACAATATTCTTTGTTTGTGGATATATAAAGTAAAAATGTGTGTGTGTGTGTGTGTGTGTGTGTGTGTGTGTGTGTTCACAAATTACGGCTGTAACAAACTTTAAAAAAATCATTATTACGAATTGGAGTATTGAAATCATACCCAGTGTTCTGTCAAGAACTACAGGGTATATCAAGACTGCTACCGAAAACGAAGCCGGGTGGTTGTTTAAGCGACTTCAGACACAATGCAATAGAAAATTTTGCAAAAAAAAAGCGACAATTTTTTTTTGTATTTTTTTTCCTATGGCCATATTTGGGTGCTAAATACATTTTTTCCTAAAATAATAGTGTATACCCTTTTATTTATAAATATTCTAAGGTATAAAACAGTTTAAATTATTATTTTAGCAAAAACTATGTATTTACCACCCAAAAATGACGATATTTAAAAAATCATTAAAAATTAATGTCGCATTTCTTTGCGAAATTTTTAGTTGCATTGTGTTTGTAGTCACTAAAACTACCACCCGGCTTCGTTTTCGGTAGCAGTCTTGATATACCCGGTATATGACCCCCCCTTCCCCGCGCTCACCTGGTTTGAAAACTGGATCCGCATTTGTGCCCACGGTGATGACACATGAAGGGAAAGTATCATAATATTGTAGATAGACTATTTTACTATATTCGCCAGGAAAGTACCTACGTCACCGTCTTGGAGTTTTAGTTACAATAATTGTTGTTTACTAAATAAAGTTGCGGTAATTTATATTGCACGACATATAAATAAATAATATTATTAACGGATTGTATATGCAAACAAATGCGTCAAAATGTAGTGACGCATTGGGAATAACAATTTTATTATTAATCTAATTCGATGTTAGCTCCTGTTTTCATTATTACGAACAAGTCGTGTAATACTTACATGACGTCACGCGGAAGTGAGCTCTGGTCAAGGTTGTGCTCTAGAACCACATGTATACATAATGTTTTCAGGGTCGGACTGTAGTCTAATATATGCAAGTCGCTGTTGTCAATTAATCTCTCTAGGTTTTCGGGCGTTTCTATGACGGGCCGGGTGCCGTGTGGACAGGGGCTGTGGAATAAAAGTTTTGTTTTGCATCAATTAGAAATTTATATTTCATCAATATTATTATTTATTGTTCATTTTAATAGCAACAATAATTTGGATAGGATCAGTGAGCAAATATCGGTTCTAGCAGTGCTTTAGTTTAGTATGCTAAGGTGCTTTAGCCGAGATTTTTGGGGTGCCCCCTATCAGTCTTCCAAACCTTTTTTTAAAATTTCATTTGCGTGATGGTAAGTGATACGTCTGCTCATGGGTAGTAGCAAAGCCAAACAATACATGAATTGTATAATTTCGTCCAGTAGTTACTCTGGCTACAATTTCCTTCAAGCCGAAACACAACAGTGCATTCACACTGCTGTTTGGCGGGAGAAGTAGTCATGGTGGTATTTACCATTTTTAAAATCAGGTGGCCTCTCACGTATGACAGACCTACCAACAGTATTCCTATGCAAAAATTTGGCATAACACCAGACACAAGGAACAAATAAGTATTCAATCAATGTGACATTATGTAAACATTCACTCATTTAAATGTAAATAAATGTATTTATTTGAATAAAAATGAGAAAATACTAATATGCAGATATTTAGAAACAAGACTGTATACTGTAAAATAAATTAAATTTGATACATAATTCGAACTACAGTGTATTGTATTGTAAATAGGGTATTGCCAGGAATACTAAACTAACAGAAGTCAAGCTTCATACAAAGCGCGCTAAATCAACGCACACATAGACATCATTCACCGACACTATATTCGAAACCAGTCGAGACCACTGCGAGAGCGAGTTTCAACCTTTGCGCGAACGCCGAGCGTAGTGTGAGTGTGGCAACAAAAGTGAAGTACATACACAAGCTTGACTTCTGTTAGTATTCTGTGATATTGCTTGTGAACTGACTTGGCAAAAACACTTATTAATTGCATACAATACCAATAAGTTTTTAATCAATTCATAATCATAGTATTAGGATCAACTTGTAAAAATCATTGTAACTAATTTCCATGTTTACTAAAACCACAAGTTCTTTGAAAAACACTACAATTTTCGTGATATATATTAGAAGGCAAAAATTATATTAATTGTTAAATTATCTAAGTATATATTTCTATAATTTGAAAGGGTTTCTTATGCAATTATATGGCTGTGTTAAATTAATTAATAAAAGAATATGAACATAAAAATTAATTACCTTGTGCCTCCAAACAAATACACTTTGCCTTTATAACATAAGCAAGCTTGGCGTCTTCTTTTACATGGAACATTTCCATTTACTTTTATGTACTGCCAGAAATTATGTTTTATAGAATAACAGTAGAGATCATTGAAATGGGTTTTCGAATTCCCATTAAATCCTCCGAAAATGTACATGTGATCATTATAAAGCCCTGTAACAAGATAAATTAAAAACTTCAATACCAGTAAAACAGCATTATTTAATAATAGACTAGTCTTGAAGTAGTAGTTTGTGATGTTCAATAAAAAAATTAAATACAATACTAACATGCTGAGTGACTGCGTCTTCCTTCAGGCCATATACCACTTGCATTGACAGCTACCCATTTCTCTTCAACAGTGTCTAAATAATACACTTGCGGGCAATATATCTCCTCTTGAGAATTATAAGGGCTATTTAGGTCTCCCCGTCCTCCAAACACATACATTCTGTCACCAACTGCAACAGCGGTGTGGAAATCTCTATGAGATGGAGGTGTGCCTCTAGCACTAACAAAGCTCCATCTCATTGTGTCTAGATCTAAGCAATGCACTTCTTGTGAATACTGATCTGTTAGATATTCAAATCCTCCAAAAATATACATTTTATTTCTTATAACACATGCAGAATGACCATCTTTTGCGAATGGTACCATTCCTGTCACAGCTGGTGTACTCCATTCCAATGTCTTTGTGTCAAAACAAGATAGAGTGTCACATGCCACTGCATTATTTCTGCCTCCCCACATAAATACCTACAAAACAATTCAGTTTTTAATAAACATCATAAGTATAATATCAAGCTTCAAAATAAAATGTACAATTGGAAACTTGATTTGCCTGAATATATACTACTTTTTGAACTCTTAAACTATCCCAATATGAATGAGAATATATGTATATTTAGAATGTTTCACATAAATAATGATATCATAGAACGGAAATATCATTTACAACTAGTACATATTATATACATATTTTCTGTAATTAGTAGAATCTCTATAGTATGTATTAATTTATTGAATTAGAATATGTGCTTCTTTTGTTCAGTTATACAGAAACACTGGATTAGAAATTAATCACATTGTTTTTGATGTGTAAATGTCAGAAGCCTTAATTATAGGTATTTTTTTCTTTTTAGTTTATAACATGTTGATTGAAGTACCAAATCATTGATCTATCCAGCACTGAATTTTTAAGTATATTATGTATTAACACAACAGCCATATATACAATAGCCATACAAACAGTGTCTATATCGACGCAGGAAAGTGATTTTGTCGTATCTCAAAAAATGTGTATGTGCGTTTTGTATATTATTTAATTCATAAAAAAATACCACATTGAAATTCCCTGTGAAAATGTAAGGTTTTATTTTAAAATGTTATTATCAAAGAAATGGTATTCCTTAGTTTTCTAGTTTAGAGGTTATTCATTTTTTAATTTTTTTTTTATACTGGTTTAAAATTTCTTGTTTCGAGATACGACAAAATCGTTTTCCTGCGTCAATATGTTAGTATCAGGTAACATATTATTTAAACCATACTTATAAATAAACTTTTTTCTATATTTGAACGAAACACTTTCTAATGAAACACTTATAAAGTAGTAACAGAAATAGAAAATGTTAACTCAGAAATTAAAATGAATTGTTGTGGAATTGTGCTTATACATAATATTAATAAAATAAGTTTTTTAAAGTTTATATAATTATATTACTTCCTGCATTTTAAATATGAATATATTAAATGTATTTTAGACATCTTGGATAGTCACAAGCTCTCACTTATTTACTTTTGTGGAAAATAATATATTTTTTAATGATATGTAATGCTAAATATATTTATTTACCTTATCGCCGTAAGCAACTGTTGTGTGGCCATATCTCTGAAATGGAACGACGTCGTTCTTCTTGTAATTCACTTGAGCCCACCTTAGGGTTACAGTATTAAGAACATGGACAGGTATTGGCTCCCAATCTTTATATTCTTCAGTAGAGCAGTATCCACCGAATGAAAAAATATGATCACCAATGCATACTGCCGCATGATTTACTCGCATGGGTCCCCCTTCGATGTGCACTGTCCATTTCATGGTTTACAAAATTTTATAAATAATAGTCTATGCTAAGTTTAATTAATAAAAATAGAACTCGATCTAAATCGGTATAAAAATCCAAGATAGACTGATGAATGTGACGTTTGTTTGACACTGACAGAAAGATCATTGTTTAGGTTTTTCACATGTTTCAAAGCGTAGGTAAATATAGCATACAGCCAATTTTTTATAAATAATATACCGGCACAACATACGAACAACAAAGTGACTACAATGCACCTGTTGGAGTGCACTGTGCAGTTTAGATATATGCAATAGCATCCACCTGCGACTTGTGAAACATTATTATCTTTTGTCGATCGGCACAGATATGCCGGTCTGCTAATAGATGATTGGAAATAGGATGAATATAAAATGTTATACTTCTGGCTTGGGTCAATTTGATGTGATTTCATAATTTTGGTTGCAGGAGAAATTTGATAAATACAACTCATGTTTTGTTTTGGAAGTATTTTTTACCGAGGTTCGTCAACCGGCCTATTAAATTGAAATTCATTGACAGGAAACGCGACAACATTTGCAAAAGCCTTAAAACTAAGGGTTCTTTAAAACAACCGTATGCCTGAACTTGCAATTTCTTCGAACAAGATTTTATTTGCGGCTTGGCAAAGAAGTGCCGTTTGTCTGGAAGGTACGGAATCGTTCTCGTACTGGTAAGAACTTCTCTAAGACTAACTTGAGTCGGATGGAGTAACCATACTCCGTACCGTGCCGATATTGTCCTACAAGATGCTCTATTTATTTATTACATAAATTATTATTAACAAAAATTGCATATAATGGTATTCGGGGTGATTTGCTGCGGTGGTTTTCTTCATATGTTCAAAATCGATCACAAAAAGTTGTAATTAAGGGTTTCCACTCATCGTCTGCGTACGTTACCTCGGGTGTGCCCCAAGGTTCGATTTTGGGCCCTCTCTTGTTTATTTTATTTATAAATGATGTAGATAGGTGTTTCAAGTACTCTAACTTCTTATTATATGCCGACGATTTAAAAATTTATAAGTCAATACGGACTCTTAGGGACTGCCAAGAACTACAAGAGGACCTCGATCGCTTTACAGATTACTGTGCAATGAACAAACTATATTTAAATACCTCAAAGTGCTCGAGTATATCCTTTACGAAAAACATTAACCTACTACATTTTAACTATAACTTAAATGTACACATCATAAATAGGGTGAAATCTATCCAGGATCTTGGAATACTGCTTGATGACAAATTACATCTTGATCAACATATCCATAAAATTGTCAATAATGCTTATCGTATGTTTGGATTTGTAATGAGGTCAACAATTGATTTTAAACAAGTTAGCACTTATCTACACCTTTACAAGTCCCTGGTCAGACCCCAATTAGAGTACGCTGCAGTAGTATGGAACCCACATTACAACAAATATGTCGATAGTCTAGAGGGGGTCCAGCGAAAATTTCTTGCTTCAATGAAATATCGATGTCACCAGAATTTCTCGTCGTATTCTAACTCACTAAAAAACTACAATATGTTGAGTCTGAAGTCCAGAAGATTATATTTGGAAATCTTATTGGAAATGATGTTTCTCTTTGACATTTGTAATAATAGGTATGACTGCAGTAGTATCAGCAACAGACTTTGTTATGTGGTACCGAGAGCGGTAATGAGACGTAGTGTGCGCGGATATAATTTTTTCGCTGTTTCATCCTGCCGGACAAATGCTGGCTTACGCGCACCTCTGCGTCGCATTGCTGCAAATTTCAATAAATATTTTACAGATCTAGATATATTTGCTATGTCTAATGGGCAATATAAAAAACGAATTACACAGATTATTGTGGCTGCCAAGTTGTAATAAGAAGGGGTTTAAATATTTTGTATATATAAAAACTCTGGCTTTTTGTGTTATTTTTTGTCAATTTAGTTTAATTCTCTCACTTATCTAATATATTTATTTTTAATTATAATATATGCTTAACTGTTTTCATCCGTTTTCACACGTTGTTAAGCATGTAATTTATATAAACCGTGGACAACGTTGTGAGTTGCGCATTTGTAATTCTATAGTTATTTTTAAATCACTTATTTATAAGTCTCAAGGTGTAACTGTTTGTTTGTCTCTTAAATAAATAAAAAAAAAAAAAATTACCTCAATAAATGAAAGCTCTTTTTAAAGCTCATTTATTAATCTTGTGCTCCAGGGTCTGAAACAAAAACATGCAGCACTTGGCCTTGTGTTCATTGCGTCCTATCATTTGTTTTAGACATATCTAATAGGGTCTCTATTATAGATCAAGAGCCCGTGGCCGCCAGACCTTCGGAATTTTATAAAAGCTGTAAGTTTGTCTGCACATGCCTCTGACATAGGCATCGCACAATCAGCTATTATGAAGTTCGGGTCGTGGTTGCTTTGGAAGTTATGAGCTTTAATGTTTCTGGCCAGATGAAAGAACCATTAAAAATGTCTGAATACCAAGGAAATATTTGTTTATAGTTGCCTTAATAACATATATAAAATTCAGCTTTTATACTATAACGCCGGCAGAATTACATGTTATTAAATATTACGCTATCTTCAAACTTTAACATAATGTAATTTTGTCAGCGTTATAGTATAAAAGCTGAATTTTATATATATTATTAAGGCAACTATAAACAAATATTTCCTTGGTATTCAAACACTTTTGATGGTTCTTTTATCTTGGCAGAAACATTGAAGCTCATAACTTTCAAAGCAACCGCGATCGGAACTTCATATTAGCTGATTATGCGATGCCTATGTTAGAGGCATGCGCAGACAAACTTTCAGGTTTTATAAAATTACAAAGGTCTGGCGGCTTCGGGCTCTTGGTCTATTACACAAATATAAATTTAGAATTTTGGACCATTTACACGAGAAAGTAATTTTATTCAAATAATTACAGGTTTGCGGACTTCTACATAGTAAACGTCATTATGATTCTCATAACCGATAAAAAAAAAAATCCTGAATTAATTTGCAGAAAAGGTGTCCTGAATTTTCAGTTTATGTAGGAAAAACATCCTTGGGGATTATGTCATAATATTATAAACAAGTATTTTATTGTTTGTACTCGTGTTGTTTTACGTACCTAATAATATCTATAGATGTTATTTTTTTCATCAACAGAAGAGCAATAGGCGTGATCTTTCAACGCCAGGCGGTGTTAGGGCGCGAATCATTTGTTATTATTTCACTCACGCGTCGAGTTTCCAAACAAATTGTATTGTTACTGACAATATGAGTGATTATTTTTCGATTTGATACAAATGTTTCAGTCAACTGTGTTTTGAAAACACTGTATTGATGTCCCTCAGCTCCTCGAGCGTTTTTATACAGTGGAAGCAAATTAAGCTGACGAATAGAAGGAGAGATAGATGTCACAACTATATGAAATATACAATATTTAAAAGTAAAAGTTGTGTGGTTTTTGTTATTTTTATTTAGTTGTGGGGTATGAGCCCGTTCTACAATCAAGAGTATGATTAAGAGTTTGATGGAGATTATTTATTTACCGACCATTGGGATAATATACTAGAGGGGACACTGCAAACAGAATGTTTGTAACTAAATGAAGGGTACATTCTATTTCTATCTCTGTCACGCCTACGAAGTAACATATCTTTCCTCTCGCTTCACTGTGTACCCTTGCGTACGCACCATACGCACAGATTTTGTTCCCGATGTCCGCTCTAGTATAATATAACTAGCTGTCGGGCCCGGCTTCGCCCGGGTGCAGATAGTTTTTGAGTCCAATCCACATCAAGAACATATTATTTCGCGTGTCTACTAACTATATTTCCCGCGTGCCGTCGACTATATTTCCCGTCCGTATTGAATGCTGTTCAATCCTGTCCTCTCCTATCCCGTGCCAACTATTCGAATTTGAAAGAGTAGAAAATATGTATATTTGGTTTCCTGACTTATCCCACGGGAACACTATATTTTTCGGGATAAAAAGTAGTCTATGTGTTAATCCAGGGTGTCAGCTGTCACTATACCAAATTTCATCAAAATCTGTTGAGCCATTTTTTCATGAAAGAGTAACAAACATCCATACATACAAACTTTCACCTTTATAATATTAGTAAGGATACCTCAATGTTACCGACATACAATAGTATCTACCTAGGAATAAAATCTAAGAAATTACGGTTAACAATCCATATATATTGCCAATATATTAATTTATTCACAATGATGTACCTAATATGGTTATTGCAGAAGTACAAGGCTAGATCTAAATCACTTTTGGATCTTATTGCATTGAAATGGGGTAGTTTTGATTGAAGAATCTTTATCAGAAGTCTATGGGCATTTATAACTTATTATGGATAGGTAAATAGGTTTGGCTCAGAACCGTATTTGTAGACAAAAACTGCTTCATTTTTCACCCTTTGTTATTTTTGTTTTAGTATATAGACTGTTATCAATAAGTTGTGGAAGCGTTCAAGATGACTTAAACCATGTACTTATAAGTAACCAATTTTTCGATCACTTCTTTTAGTGAGACTGTTATTTGTATTGCAAATGTTTCTTAATATCGAAACTTTTGCGTGTTTATTTTCCCCAAAACAGGGTTGGTGAGACGGTGATACGTCCTACGAAGCTGTGATGTATAAAAAGCGCATTGCTTATGACGTCCGATCTATAAATCATATTTGGGGATAGTCGTTCGGCCGTCTGCTCGGGTTTCCTCGTTTTTTGTCTGACTCCTAAACAGTTAGCGGGAGATACAAGGGTGGCGACATGTTGTCGCCAATTGCGTTTAAATCAATTGTTAATTTTATCACGATTGTAAGTACTACTAAAAGTTTTGGCACAGATTGGCGGTCTACGGAAGAAGAGACATGTTTTGTATGTTTTAGTGACAACCAATTAATGAAAGTTGCAAGAAGTCGAAGGCTGCTTCTAGTATGTAAGCCGCTGCGAAACCCTTAGGAAGGCCAAAGTTCATTAGTAGATTTCTGGTAGCTGATTATGATGGGCATCTCAATGAAAAACATGATTTCAAGAATGAATAGAAGTAATAAATCTTTGATGAGCATTCCTAGAAATAACATTCACTCATTTAAGGTATTAAATGTTTAAAATACACTAAATCATCAAGCATGAAATGCAAAATCGATAACCACTTTGGCCATAAGCCACGCAATCTTCGAAATAACAACAACAGTTTTTATAAACCTTATTTAGATACGTTACACGCACCACCCGTTAACCTATCCAATGGTAACATTTATCATCGGAATCCTATAAAAAGTAAACCGGAACTAATCCCCGAGCCCCGCCAGTCGCTCTCCCCTAATCTGCATACGCCAAGGAAAATAATTTCACGCCCTAGCCACATTGAGATGAGCCGTCTTTGTTGTGAATTTACAAATAAAATTTCGTATGTGATACAATTTTCCACTTGATATTAAAGTATTTATTGTTATGCCTGTGCTAAGTGTCCGTTATTACGTGTTAGTCAATCTGTATAGATTTTCTTCCATTTCCACACTATTGATCTTTAAATTAACTGCACTTATAGAAGCTTATACCTACCAAATATTCCTATCAATATTTAAAATTTTCAACCAAGGTCGATGTGGAGATCCTTCGGGGAGGTCTATGTTCCAGCAGTGGACTTCCTGTGGCTGAGATGATGAAGATAATGATGATGAAGGTTAAGACACTCTTAAGGTCTTCTCAGAAATTATATTTCTTAAAAAATTTGTAGACCTACAAATTGTCAAAATTTTTAATATTTATTTGTTTATAATTTGACCAAATAATTATCTGATTAATAAGGTTCTAACAATATACATATAGGTAAGATATTAGTTTACTCACGTCAGACCAAATAGATTCGATGTAATCCCAGGCACGCTTTAGAAGGTTAGTTTATTGGTAGTTCTCATGACCTTTATACTATTAAAAGTTAGAGATGCACTACAGACTTCGTCTACTTGAAAATTATATTAATTAAAGTAACGGCTAATTTCATCAAAATAATAATAAAAAATAAAATAATTCTACACCGTTTTCAATGCCCTATGTAGTGTAGTATAGATATGTTATCGACATGGCACAACATTACGTCACGTGACGGAGTACGGACACAAAAGAGCGCAATGTGTCTAGTCGACGCCACGATCGGCGTTATTGATACACGGAAAAGATTTCTCTTTGATAGTTGCGGCCGGTGCGTTTTGACCAGGGCTTGAAATACCGGTAAAAGTTTGGTATCGTTAATGGAGCTCGAAGGAGGTATCGGTAAATTCATAAGTAACGATACCCAATTTAACGTTATTTTAACGTTAAATGTAAATACCGGTACTACCAAACTTACCGATACTTTTAACGTTATGAGTTTATTTCGTTACCTTTGCTCCCGGCAACTCGTAACGTTTGCTAACCAACCACATTTATGCGAAGAGCGTGGCGGCAGTCGGCACGCGTTTGTGATTAAATAAGCACCAAATAAATAACGGGCAGTCTTCACAATTTAAACTTTAAAGATTTGGAATTTTACGTCTTTTTCTGAGAATGGGTAAGTTTATTTAGTTATTTAGACAATTGAAAAAATATACGAGAGGCCGCGGGTTCGATCCCCGCACCGAGAGAAATGTTTGTGTGGTCCACAAATATTTCTTTCGGGTCTGGGTGTTTGTGAGACCGAAAAGTCTTTCGTAGTTCCTGATACCCACGACACAAGACTCGATATTAGTGTGGGGTCAGGACTATGTATGTGACTGTTGGGTGTTATTATATTATATTATTATTATTATTAATTTATATATATTTTATGCATGTTACTCATTTAAATAAACAGATCTGGAAAATATTTTTTATCCCGAAACGAAAACAAGGGGTGTGAATGTGTGTATCTGCGTAGATACGCACAAATTGTCACAGACAGATGTCTGTGACAATTTTGAACTAAATCGCCATCTCTTAATATCTCAAATAAGTTTTACATCAATCGCGTGCGACAGTTACACGAACTTATTAAAAAATATATATTTGGTTCTGGTAATTTTGATTCGGATTTAATTCTAGAGATAGTTCTTTTCGATATGACAATGCAAAACATAACTTACATAACTAATGTGTGATGGACGTATTATTTATTTATGACAATTATTTTTGTGTTCAATATCACAATAACTTCCTTATTCATCCCTACTCTCGTATTTCCAATTGATTTAACATAGGTAAACATTTATATACACACACATAAACACATACCCAAATTTTTTTTCGTTTTGTCCTTACAATACTGATTCTATAAAATTCTTGGTGATAGTTAAATATTCGTATTGTAATATTATGACTATATTTCATTTCTTTTTAGCAAAAAGAAGTATATCACCTGACGTTTTTGCCTCCAAACAACGGATGTGTTATGAAGAAATAGATGCGGCACTAAAAGCTAATTTACGCGATGAAATACAGAGAAGACAGCAAGTAGGTGAATGTGGCGGCAAGAAAGAAGAGTCCCATTTGAAAAATAAAAACTGTTCAGACTGTGTTATCGTTTGTAGCGACATTCCAATTGATGCAAGGAATGACCATTTTTCAAAATTAATTCATGGCGAACTACAATTTATCCAGCCCTGCATGCGGACACGCGTTTATGCGAGAATTTTGCATTTTATACACACCATCAGAAGTCGTCATTCAAGTGAAATATTTAACTGAGACAGAGGAACATTTTTAAAAGGTTAGGCGTATGCGGCCTGATTTACTCCGTACGGGCAGGAAAGAGCTTATATTTTGAATAATTGAATTTTGTGTTATATTCCCTATCGTTCTTATGTGTAATCGTAAATGTAAATATTTAACTATAACTATTATTATTAATAAAGATGCTCCTTTTATTCACAGAATAGGGAAAACAAAAAAAATGTTTAATCATTCTGTTTTTTTATTTGGAACATAGATTTGGAATTTATTATTAATTACTTTAATTAATTATTTATTGACTGGCTGAGTCCTGACGGTTCTACGAGAAATGAGATAGATTTCATCTTGACGACGAATAGACGGATGTTCAGTGATGTCTCTGTGATCAACAGGGTGAAAACCGGAAGTGATCACCGAATGGTTAGGGGCACATTGAATATCAACGTCCAATTAGAAAGGCGTCGCTTGATGAAGTCTACGCTCCGACCTACCCGCGCCCATATCCAAAACCCCGAGAGCTTTCAACTCGAATTGACAAATCGCTTTGATTCTCTAAAAGAAAACCTTGCAGTAGACGAGTTAAACAGCGGTTTGGTAGAAGCTGTCCATACGGTGGGATCTAAGTATTTTAGACCTCGCCGTAGAGATGGACCACAAAAACTCTCGATCCAGACTCTTGACCTCATGGCCGAACGTCGATCTTTGACGCTGCAGTCTTCCGTTGACGCCGAAACATATCGGCGGCTGAATAGACGGATCTGGAAGTCCTTGCGATACGATGTCCGTGCTCACAATACTGTGAGCATTAAGGAGACAATTGAGCGGAACGGAGGCTCCAAAGTGTTTGCAAGAGACTTGTCTATTGGGCAAAGCCAGTTGTCTAGGCTGAAAACGGACGAAGGCCGCGTGGTATCGACGAGGGCAGAGGTATTAAGAGAGATCGAGAGGTTCTACGGACAGCTTTACACTTCGGTTGCTAAACCTACTGTTAGCTCGGCCGAAGACCCGAGAGCCGAGTTGATCCGACACTTTAGCGATGATATCCCGGACATCAGCCTGTGTGAGATTGAGATGGCCCTCAAACAACTTAAAAACAACAAGGCGCCGGGTGAGGACGGAATCACTTCAGAGCTTCTGAAAGCGGGTGGAACGCCGATACTGAAAGTCCTTCAGAGCCTATTCAATTCCGTTCTCCTCGAGGGCTCAACGCCAGAGGCATGGAGCAGGAGCGTGGTGGTACTGTTCTTCAAAAAAGGTGATAACACCTTGCTGAAGAACTACAGGCCCATCTCGCTCCTGAGCCATGTCTATAAGTTGTTTTCGAGGGTCATCACAAATCGTCTCGAACGCAGGTTTGATGACTTCCAGCCTCCCGAACAAGCCGGTTTCCGAAAAGGCTTTAGTACCATAGACCATATTCATACGCTACGGCAGGTTATACAAAAAACCGAGGAATATAACTTGCCGCTTTGTTTAGCGTTTGTGGACTATGAGAAAGCCTTTGATTCGATCGAGACCTGGGCTGTGCTACAGTCTCTTCAGCGGTGCCACATAGACTATCGTTACATCGAAGTGTTGAAGTGTATATACAACAACGCCACCATGTCGGTCCGAGTACAAGATCAGAGCACGAAGGCTATTCCACTACGGAGAGGCGTGAGACAGGGAGATGTCATATCTCCGAAACTGTTCACTGCCGCGCTGGAAAATGCCTTCAAGCTCTTGCAGTGGAAAGGATTCGGCATCAACATCAACGGCGAGTATATTACTCACCTTCGATTTGCCGACGATATTGTAGTCTTGACAGAATCGCTGGAAGACCTTAGCACTATGCTCGAAGACCTTAATCGAGTTTCCCAACAGGTGGGTCTTAAAATGAACATGGATAAAACGAAGATCATATCGAATATCCATGTTGTGCCCTCCCCCATTGGAGTTGGGGGTTCGACTCTCGAAGTTATAGACGAATATGTCTATTTAGGACAAGTGGTCCGGTTAGGCAGGTCCAACTTCGAGAGAGAGGTCAATCGGCGAATCCAACTCGGTTGGGCAGCGTTCGGGAAACTTCGCGACGTCTTCTCGTCCAAAATACCTCAGTGCCTAAAATCGAAAGTCTTCGATAGTTGTGTGTTACCAGTGATGACATACGGCACCGAGACGTGGCCTCTCACTGTGGGCCTCATTAAAAGGCTCAAAGTCACTCAACGAGCCATGGCGCGGGCTATGCTCGGTGTTTCCCTACGAGATCGAATCAGAAATGAGGAGATCCGTAGGAGAACCAAGGTTACCGACATAGCCCATAGGATTGGCAAGTTGAAGTGGCAGTGGGCCGGGCACATAGCTCGTAGAACCGATGGCCGTTGGGGCCGAAAGGTTCTCGAGTGGAGGCTTCGTACAGGCAAGCGAAGTGTCGGACGCCCGCCTACAAGGTGGACGGACGATCTGACTAAGGTCGCAGGAAGTCGCTGGATGCAGGCCGCTTCCAACAGGTCATTGTGGAGATCCTTGGGGGAGGCCTATGTTCAGCAGTGGACTTCCTGTGGCTGATATGATGATGATGATGATTTATTACTTACATTTATTTATTCAATACTACGAAAGGTCACACGCTAATTATTATTATAAATGACAAAAGCGAATACAACTAACAATTATTTTGCCAATTATAAAAAGTGAATAATTAACACTGTAAACCTCTAAAATGATTAGTTTAAAACACATGTGGAAAAAAATATATAAAAAAAAATAAAAAAAATTAATGATTATAATTAAGCAATAAATATAATAATATGTAGTTTTATTTTTTAAATCAAATGTATTAACACCATGGACGTAGTATATAAACACATCCATGATTAACACAGACGATAATGCTTTGGAATTATAAATTGTTCCCCCATCGATACGCCAAGTAAGCACCGGCCTTAATCCACCATATGTAGCTAAAAAAAACACCCAAATAATCATTTTGAAAATATATTATTACTACGTATAAATAATAGGTCTTCAATAATGTCCTCCTTCATACTGAATCGGTAATTTGACATCACAAACTTGAGAGAGGAAAATAATCTTTCTACGCTGACTTGTGTCCAAGGCGCAGCTAACACGGTGGTAGATATTGCATATTATAATGAAGGAAACTTGTAAAATGTAACGTGATCTTTCCCAATACTCCAGGACATTCTCTGTAGAAGGAAGAAGTGGTTCTTGCAAAAATGCATCAAAAGAATCTGCCAAATGATGAGTAGATGTCTTTAACACACCTACAGAATCACATTGCTTACATAAATAATTTTCATTTAAATATTTATCCAACTCTTTTACAATACACTACACAATTTGCAAATGTGGTAACGTTCGAAAAAGACGCCTGAGCAGTGGAGGAACGGAACGGCAACAGCGCGTATATCCCGTGGGACGCACAACGACGTTTATTCGCGCTTTGAGAACATCGGCAACGTCGCATAAAGTAACGATACGAAATTACCGATATTTTTAATGTTATCGACGTAAAAAAATACCGATAATTGTTAACGTTATGGTATCATAACGTTTGTGTTTTGTTACGATACTCAATTACCGCTACTTAATTTTAACGATACACAGGTATCTTTATGAAAATACCGGTATTTACCGATACTTTTAATGTGAATTGGTATCGGTAACAAGCCCTGGTTTTGACGCATGTCGTCTTGCTTCAGTGATGCGACAATATTTATGATCTTGTTGTCGATAAAATAGAGACAATAAATAATTTTCACAATTCACGTAGCAGATGCATTATTCAGTAGTTATTTACACGAAGGCATTTCTATTGTAAATTGTTAATTAGATCATTGTGTTAGATGGTTGATATTTATCTATCTTATTTTTATAAGATATATATCATATGAATAGTAATAATATTATAGGGATGAATTGTTTATTGTATTAAATGATTGGGGTAATTAAGGATATACAGGTGCAACTAGTGAATAAAATAAGCTCTAATAGATATATTCACATGCTACGAAGTAAGGTGATAACCAAAGGCAAAAGAATAACAGTGCAATTAACTTTTCTTATTGAATAACCTCATTTCGGGGCACATAATATATTTTTTTTTAAACTTACTAATAAATATTATATCAATAATTTTCGGTTGAAATTCTT
This sequence comes from Hyles euphorbiae, assembly GCA_023078785.2. Taxonomy (NCBI): domain Eukaryota; kingdom Metazoa; phylum Arthropoda; class Insecta; order Lepidoptera; family Sphingidae; genus Hyles; species Hyles euphorbiae. The sequence continues at coordinate 12,466,335 of CM041040.1, forward strand.
AAGCTCATTCATTAAAATCAAACACAATATAATATGAGCAGATAAACCAAGTCCCAAACGTATTTCTTAATTATGTAATTTGTCAAAACAACAATCAATTCAAACAGTGCACAGTGAATGTAGTTATGCCAATTTTTCACCATCGATACAAGTTGGGGCACGTCACGAAATATCATAACATAAGGCGAGAGTTCCCCACACAGCGTCACATTTATTGATGGACTTTGGGAGTTTTCAATATTATGGCTACTTTACATATCATGCGAATAGTTTTATTACGATTTCGCATTTGCCACCTGATGTGAGATGTGATTTTTAACATGGGGCCGAAAAAATGTCACACTTACTCGTATTTCAATGTTATAAAATTCTTTGGATAGTAGTAATAACAATCTGGATGCCTGATGCAATAGAAATATGCTTATTGATCTTATTTTAACTAATAAATACATAGACATAGACATAAAGATAAACTTGAAGAAACTTTTCATTTCATTTCAACTTTTCATTTGGTATTTTTCTAAATATACAATTAACCACATTAATAAAATGCAATATCTGACAGCACGTTACAGTCTGGCAGAACTGAAAAATACCATACCGTTATCAAAGTTTAAAAGTGACTAGAAACATTTTAAAATAGTGCTACAATCCTTTGTCGGTAACTGCCGCAATTTTTTCCTATCTAAACCAGCGTCGCTTGAACCGTATGTCATTTTTATGTGGCCACTTTTCGACGTTATATTCCTTTCCATTGTCGCAAAGGTTCTCATAGGGATAAGGGCCTTAATATACGATTATCGGTGGCACTCACTATTGTGCTTGACCTATTCCTTGAGTTATTACTCTTATCTTCAATGATAGCTTAATTTTGAGATTCTTTCGTATTTTATGGAATACACAGAGGTGACGTTAAGCACAAAATTAATTGTTTTTAAGAAATATTATATTTGCAAGTTTTATACACTGAATTTGCAAATTGCTACTGAATATATTTGTTTAATTATTTTATGTAAATTTATGTCACATTAACATAAAAATCAACAGGTAAATACCTATAGTTTTTTATAACAAGGCAAATAGGAAAAAATAAGTTTTCATGGAATTGTTTGAAACGAAAGTTAAAGTAATTTGTCCCTTATCAGAACTGAGTTAACGAAATATTGAGAATTTAAAATGAATTCATGCAATAATTTGCTTTTAATTCCAATGTTATGAACTTAAACAGCTGGCAACAATTCGTAAGACAAAAAGAGCGGCCATTATGAGCAAGTCGCGACACGAGTCGCAACTTGAAACATCCTTATCCAGCGAACACATAAAAAGCAGACATCGTTTTTCTTTTAAAAAACTCTCTCATTTGCCTATCAATAGTGGTTGAGGCAGATCTGACCGTAATAAATGTCATATTTTATGGCACTTAGGAAAAAATGCAAGGGAGCCATTTTACATTTTAGCCGGTGACCGGGGATCGCTATGTCGAATTACGCATTTGAGTAGCCATTTCCTCGGGGAATTTTAAATATTTTTTGTGTGGCACCATTTCGGTTTTTGTTGCTCTCGGCCATGTTCGGTGTTATTTGTAATCGATGAAATATTGAGTTCCATTTTCTCAGGTAATAGTAGCGTAGTCTCGGTGAGATAATAATGGTTTATTTCTGCTCAGTATTCATATTATATCTCTTCAGAGTAAAATAAACGTATGTTTGATTGAGAATACCATTATGCCAGTAAACGGTATTTGAAAATACATCAGACATACAATTTCCATAAACTACCTAAACTCTGGATTCACACTCGTATCATGACACTATCATTATCCTGTTATGGAAGTGCCGAAATAGACAACTAAAATCCTACAGTATAATTAATACGAGTCCTAAGTCCTAAAACTGGTGCATTGTGCTATCGTATCAGATTAGGCGCTACCATTGTTGCACTAATGAGATTACCCGTGTATGATGCAAAATACCGCTACGGAGCACTGAAATTCACTAAAATGCAGGCTTAGTCTCTAAATAACACCAGATTAGTATGGACGAGGTCTCAAACTTTAATGTGTTGTCTCAAATGAACATTAAAGCTCTGTATTAAACTGACCAAATTAAAAAAAAAACTTATGGAAAGAAGAAAACGATTTTGAAATTATGACTTCAGATGTTTAATTAAATATAAATGTCTCAAGATATCAGTGATATAATTTTGATCAGGATAAAAGCTGTCGATCTACTGAACCTTTTTCCGGTTAACAGAACGATTTGCTATTTAGTATTAGCTTGTCATAATTAAATTAATTTATCTTAATGTATTCTATAATTGCACAAAGAAGATAGAGTTTAAACTAAATATCATATACTGAAACGCTCATAGTAGAATATCTGATGATCTGAGCGTATCAAATCATATAAAAATTTAGATGTATTCGGTACTATAACAGTACATCCAAAACGCAACTATCATTTGTGGGGCAATATATTGTAACACCTTAATATTCGGTAACAATCTGTAACTTTTGTGGCTATCCATACTGACAATAATAGAAATTAACTAAATGCAACAAAGAGGTAGTAACATTATCTAACAACGCTATCGATTATTACTACATATTGAATGTTTTTCAAAAGCGAACTAACATTACTTATGTACATACAGGGTATATTCAGACTGCGACCGAAAACGAAGCCGAGTCAAGGGTGGTAGTTTTAGTTATTACAGACACAATAGCAAAATGATAAAAAAGGCGTAATTTTTTTTGTGATATTTTAAATTTTTAGACCCTTTATAGTAAGAATTTATACCCTTTACGTACCATGGTTGCACTGTATCTGAAGTCAGTAAAACTGCCACCTGGCTTCGTTTTCGTTCCAGTCCTGATATACCCTGTATATTTATTTACTAACAGTACAACATCTACTGCAAATAAATAATATTTTGTTATTTGTTGTTGCTGAGCATCACTAGGAAATATGCTCTCAAAAAGGTACTTGCAGTGTGGATTCACCTTAATTTGTTATAAACTAAATATACTTATATAAACTATATCAGCTTTTGTTACGTCTGCCCAGCTAAAGGGATATTGTTACAAATCCAACTATATTTTTTGCATGTGCGAAACTTAAAAGAAAGCGGCGCAGTAGTCGACGTAGCGGCCGATCAATCAAAGCTTTAAGCCACCCTTCAATCACACTGTAGATACGGTATTGCAATTATTCAAATGAAATCTGTTGGAGACGTGTTTATCTTTGAATCAGCGGCATTATAAGAACCAGTGCGTATATCCTTTAAAATAACAAAACGTTGAACTGTGATATGTGTTTATTTTTCAATATTGTATAAGAGCTTGCGTGAAAAGATTTCCTTCGAATTATACGTATTGATTTTTATAGTGTTGCTGTGTGAAATTGAATTTTCCGAAGTATACGCTCATGAGTGAATGTAAAAACAATTATAATGAATTCCATCATCATTTCTAAACTTTCACTAATCCGCTTGGTCGGTAATATAAACTAAATATTAAGCCGTAAAGCTTTTTATGCGAATTATAAAGTTGTTAGTCTTATTGTATGTTTATGTTTATTAAATTATTCTAATGTTCAGAACAGCACCATGCTAATATTTTTATAAAACTACCAACCTCTACACTTCAACTTTTATAATTGATACATTGCATATCTTTGGATTATGAAAGGGTATAATATATCAGGATACGCGAAAGGCAAATTATTTTAGATTTTAAATAAAATTTCACAATTGCAAGTACCAGTAGGTATATTAAAAGTATTATGGTAATATGTCCTAGAATTATCTTAAAACTTAAAATGTAGATATAATAATTAATTAACTACTTACATTTTAGTCAATAGAAAAAGTCGATTTCATCAATAATTAAAAATCTTTTGAATTATTTATCTAAAAAGATATTTACTTAACCTTACCTCTATCAAACCACGTTAGTGGAATGTGATTAAAGTCTCTTCAACGCATATAACAAGAACCTAAAGCCTAGTTAAAAATCTATTCGTTAATAAATAGAAAATAATTCACACTGAATGCTTATTAAATAGATGTTGTGAACTAATTTGTTTCGCTAGCACCTAGTGCTCATGACTTCAAACAGATTACTGCGCTTTAATTAAATAAATCGTGTTGATTTACCGTACAGACAGATTATCTGCCGTCTTATTTGACTACCTGATTGTATTGAAGGAACGTATTTGTTTTGTTCGATGAGGCTTATGGCAAGGGTATGAAAGCTGACGGATTGATGGATAGTGGGTTGTAATAAAACGCTTTACGCATATATGCGTCTAAATAAATCGATCTTAGTTGGAGGGTGGCGGTACGTTATAAATCCAAATAGACTTTGACTTTTTGAATACATTTTTTGAATACTTTGTATTGATAAGTTTAGCAGGCGCTATGGAAAAGTGAAAACATTTATTTTATTGTAAGAGTCGGGCAAACGGATATTCTGTTCACTTGCTATCAAATGATAACATCCATGAACAAGAATACTTATATCATTTAATTCGTAGGCGATTTGGTGGTCTGTCAATTTGGAAAAGTAAAGAAGAGGGATCACTCACATCCATTTTCTGTGAGGTAAGCAGCCGAATCTTACTGTAATCTAATTTAATTGTAGCTCTGCCACTTTTTAATTACAGTACTTTTATGCAGTTTATTTTTGTGAAATTCTGAAATTCAATAATTTAAAGAATTCGATGATCTAATTCGTCTTGCTGTCTGGTTCTAATCTAACGCACTAAGCACACATTTGTGTCCCCAACGGCTTGCCTTCAATAGATGTAGTTCAACTCTTTGTTTTTACTAAAAATGTTATTATATCTGAATACACACGGTTTAAATGAACTGCTTTTAGATTAAAGAGGCAGTGTTGACACATTTAGGCAGCTAGGAAGGCGGGCGGTAAGTACAAAGATATCGACAATACAATATTTGCCGGCGGCGGGTGTGGGTTCCCGATAAAAATATTCTATTTATTATAGGAAGCCACGGAGGTACATTTAAAACGCGTCACGCGTTGACATCTACTTCGGTACGTTCCGAAACATCGCTTATTTAGGGTTGAACGTTTAAATCTTAAAATAATCATTTGTTTTATACTGTGACAATAAATTTACTATACTGCCCGAGATGTATTACATTCTAAGCAAGGATACGAGTTTCAATAAACTAGCACTATTTTTTTTTAAAGCCTTCGTACAACATGTAGTTGGAAGGTCGTCCCCAGTTATTGTATGTTTAAATATGATACATGCTAAATAGCTATACATATGCAGTAAAAACCTTCAGTTTTCTAAGTAAAACGTAATCTAGGGATTCATGGAAAATACTAAATATAGTTGAGAGGTTTTTAGCCGGCTCTGCTTCAGCGTATTTAGCAGAATTTCCGAGAATGTTGCTGTCGATGTTGAAAATGAAGATTTGAGTCAAAATAAATCTTTTAAAAGATCCGCTGCATGGCTTATCAATCGTCGATATTGTTAAAAAAAACAATAATTAGGTACTCAATTAACACAAATATTTAAATCACGATTCTACTGAAATAATTCTGGATTTCTATGAATTAGTCTTAAAAAAACAATATCTAATGATATTATTATACGGATTATCCATCAAATTTAATTCACAAAAACCTCTCACGGCGACGGTAATTCGAACATTAAAGGCATTACAGTGAATTTATTATATTATACTTCACAACTTATTACTCACTTTTCTAATTTGAATTAAAATAATGTAGAGGCAGCCCTGTGTGGCAGCAGAGATCACGCTTTCACCCGCCCCTGTCAATGCGTACAGTCAATACGCGGGAGTGTGAATAATTTTTCATCTATTCCCATTATGTATCGCTACTTCGCTATCAACCGCAACTCTATGACACTGCCAAATATCTTACATGACATATGTCATGACAGAATTCACTTTAACATTAAATTGTAAGAACATTTGTTTTTATTTAGGGTCCAGTGGGATATGGGTGCGTGGGTGTGGTATAGATGTATGGGCCTATATATTTCTACCTATTGACGCTTTAATCTACCTATAGATACAGTGAATTCTGACGAAGGTAGTTTAACCTAGACCTTATGTATTTTTTAAGTTACCATATCCAGCGCTGTCGATTATATTTATTAGCGGTAACGTCAACATATGCAATTTTTTGTTATAACTATTGCATTCATAACGAAGTTCTGTGCACTATATTCAATGAATGTTTGCCATCGATACGAAATGCTAAGTTCGAATACTATGATCGGCAATTATAACAAAGTAAATTGTAGGAAGTGTGAATATTTAACTCCGCAAACCGAGCTATGATACACTTCAGAGCGAATTAGGCTTTTAAAACCACTCGTTTGATACAAATAAACATCGGTTACAATATGGAAATGTTATCGTTGACCTAATTACATGCATCGGTTTGTATCGCCAGCGGCTACTTATCATTGCACATTTCCTATAAACTATAAACATAAACAAGCAAAATGTTCTAACAGTTTCATAGCCAGTCTTAGAAAATATGTGTGAAACAGCGTACACAAAGCTAAAAAAAGTAGTGGCCAACGAAAAAAACTCCACACAAGACTATTCAGCGTAAAAAGTATCATTCATTCTGCACTGCGGTCAGCGCCGACTAAGCCTTGCAAAGTCAAAAGGGCTTTGACTTCAAAGCGTTGGGAAATAACTGGCAACACCAAGAGAATGCAAAATAAACTGGCATCACTAAGGCGAGAGTGCAAAATAAATGCAGCAACACCACATTACACAGCCATTGAATCAAAAGACAGACCGAGCGTGAAGTGTTGAAAACTGGGAAAAAAATGTTACAGGTACCCCCTCGAAGCCATAAGGGATGCCTATTCTGGGATCTTAAAGTAGGCTGAAGTGTTGCCACGGTAAGGGGATAAATACACATTTAATGAACACTCTCCTTTGTGCATTAACTCCGCTTTATTAATAAATATGTTACATCTTGTGTTAATTTATTTACATAAATTAGCTTATTGGTAAAGATCTTAGCATTTTGGCGCGAGAGACACTCTTGCAATAAACAATTTTTGTTAACTCTATATTTATACGTATTACCAAAAATATTGTTTATAAATGTGCAACTAACACATATTATAAGATCTGCTTGAAAAAAGGTAAATGTGACAAATAAATAAAGCATTTAAGCATCAGAATCTTCAAACATAATTAGATTTTTGTTGAATTGTCAAACACAAACAAGGTTTTTAAACTTTCTTGGACCTGAATTGTGTAAAAGATTTCAGTATAAATATAAGATTTCCATGTATACTTTATATTAAGGCTACAAATATATTTGTATCATCATTATCACACAAGACAATTTTCAAATATATTTACGAACTAAAAATATTTTTGCCAGGATTCAGAATTCTTAGGCAGTACGTAACGGCAGCTAGGTTAGTTTCACATGTGGGAACCGGTGTAGAGCCGTGTAAATATTGGCAGACAGTTTCATACTGAGAGACGTATGTTTTATACATCAAAAGCAACGCGGGACACTTCAAAGCGAAGTGGAAAGTGGGACTTCAATCACACCTTCTAGACACGCGGTAAACTGATGACACTTGCGTTTTTTTATTCCACCAGCCACTAGTGTGAAATGTCCTTGCTGATTGCAGTTGGTTTGCAGCCCTCGGGGAGTTTTATTCTCTTTGAATGAAATTACATGGTCTTTCAACAATCTGTGTTTATATCTATGTTATTACAATTTAAAATATCGTGTGTAAGTGATTTTAGATATTGAAATGATAAGTCGTAGTTATGGGAGCTACTGAGTTCTTTGATGTCATATCGACTCACTGCAGATTTTGGTAACTAAATTGCAAATCTCAATGTTTTCTGTTTTTTTTTTGACAATCTTGCAACATTCCGGTTATAACGTGAGTCAATGTAATACCTACTACTCCCGTGCAGTCTCACTATTGTGTACTGACTAACCTATGCTAAACAAATACAAAACAATTTAGTTTGAACATATAAATCGCCTACAATAAATTTATACAATAACAATTTAGCATGGTTTTGATAAAGAAAAATTGAATCAGTTGCAATGCTAAACCATAGTTTGCACGACCCATTAATTTGATGATGCTATGGCGTCAACTAGTTCGGACGAAAACGTTTCAATTTTAACTGTGTGACGTATGTTCGTATCAATTGATATTTTGAATTTGGAATTCCGTAAGTCAAAATAAACCGTTCAAAACAAGGTTCCTTTTAAATCGCTCGTTGTCCTTTATAGATTCATCTTTATGTTAAGATTTTATTTCTATATATAAAGAACTTTGATGATATGTTCAAACTAATGTGGGCGTAAAACTAAGTCACGTAAAGGTTACATTTTATAGGTATTCATCTGCAGATTCTAGGTTACCTGAATGAAAGTTTCATCCCGATTAGTTATCAAACATTCGGAGAGGTAGAGCTAACTACTTTCGAATTTCGAAAATGGGCGTAGTAATGCAATATTCCAAACATTTGAATGATTGGCCTTTTCTGAAATTAAATACAATTAAGAAAGTATTAATAGTGTTCTTATGTGATGCGAGTACAATTTTCAAAAATGACGAGATAATATGTATTGTATGATTCCTTTCTATTACTTTAAAAACACACAAATCCTAATGATCAATACAAATAAAAAGATTTTTCAACAAGTGCCAAAAATATAGTGAAACCAAGACATACAAAAAGAAAGTAAATTGCAGTCATAAATACTAAACAGCACACAAAAACCTTCTTGGTTAGCGCTAGCGGGACCAAAACACCGAGAGCAAATTATCGAAAACATAAATTATTGAAAGAGCTGCGCGGTGCCTTGCATTGTGAACAAATTTAATTTCCTAGTTGGAACAACCACTAAATGCATGAAACGGCCCGATCGGCGAGCACTGCGACTCCGCGTACGTACTATTGGTTGCATTATTTACTGCACTTTGGTGCACTGAAAAGCAACGTAATTAATTGGGTTATAGCCTGTGGTATTGCTGTTGTACTATTCCATTATTTTAGTGTACGCAAAAATTGTACTTTAATACTTAAATGTTATTTTGCTTGCTGCAAGCTTAGCCTGTTATAACGTGTTTCTACAGGTTTTTGGTATTTTAATGAATATTGTCTAGATGCTAAATTATAAATTGGAAATTGGCAATAAAATTTTGTATTCAAATATTATTTAACATATTACAGTTGGTATCCTTATTCTTAAGCTTCGGCTCTAAAGGCCTGGTCTGGCGAAAAATACGCGCGGCACTGCGGTAAGCGGCAACGTCATGACGTCATGCAACGTAGTTCACATAACAACAAAAAAGGTGGTTCATATAATATAGGTTTTACTCTGTGCGTAAAACCGTTGACCAATGGGAGAACCGTTCATTGACAACCAACGTTACTATGACAATTTCGCATTGAAGTTTTCTTGAATTTCCATGACAACAAATAACAATTATTTGAGTTCGAAAATATATATAATTTCTTAAAAAAAAAATTTTGTGCATCATTTTAAATAAATTGGATAAATATGTTTACGAGACAATTTTCGCAATATTGATACGTGATAAAAGTGGTTCGTGTCATTCTAATTAAATACGCGTGTGCTGAATACATTTTTTTCGGCTGAACGACTTATTGTTAGATCAAATTAAATTTCACTGGACTTTTGTACATATCCTTTCTTAAATTATCGTTATCGATTGTACCTTAATTGGGTAAAAATAAATTCCATAACGATTAAATTATTTTCTATTAAAATTGTCACAAGCAAAACCTGGAACAATACTGATGGACACTTTTTACAATAATAAATTTATTTTAGTATTTAACAGAATTCATAACACAGTGCTCAAAATATATATGCGTTGGTGTAAGTAGCACAAATTGCAATATATATATAGAGCGGGTTTTAATGGAATGGGAATGGAAAAAACGGAAAAACACAGAACTTGATACTACGTTGAGGAACTACATATTTAAGATTGCATCATGTCATCACATGATGCACTCCAGATGCTAGGAGAGTGGTGCTAATTGTATGGACCGGCGATATTTTATTATATCTTGCATGTGGATTTTGTAAATAACTACGAAGATAATATACAACCATTATACAATGAATGATGTATGTGGATGTATGTAATTGACTGATAGAATACTCATCAAAGACTCATCATACGATTCTTTGTAGCTACTTTTTCGGGCTCATATAAAAAACGTGTGAACTTAAACGATTGATGTTTTTATTGGGTTTGTTGTTTGTATTTCTTTTAATGCCAATATAGGGGTAAGGTCAGGTAGCGTGGTGAACTATAGTATGGCCTAACCACTCTCAATCGTATTCTCGATTGTAGAGGAGACCCGTGCTCTGCAGTGGGACGTATATCGACTGATAAAGAGCCATGCGAATAGGGATAAAGACTGAATGTATAGAGATACCTAATAAATCGTCTCCAATTGTACCCTGATCAGTTGGGAACTAATTCCGTTGCTTTATTTTATAAAAAGCATGGGGTACTAGGTACTTAGAACAATTAACATACAGTTCCGTTGGTCATTTTTATAACAATAAAATAAATATAATTAACTCCATTATAATCTTGTACTTATTGAATATTAATTATTTTTACTTCTTTTTTTTATTGCAATGAATGGCGAGACGAGCATGCCGTTCGCCTGATGGTAAGCGATGCGACCGCTCATGAACAGTAGCAAAGCCAAACAGCACCTTGAATTACAAAGCAATGCTTGGCATTTCACTGCGCTCGCCATCCTGAGACATAAGATGTTAAATCTCAATATGTCCAGTAGTTACTCTGACTACAATGTCCTTCAATCCGAAACACAACAGTGCATTTAAACTGCTGCTTGACGGGAGAAATAGACATTGCGGTGGTACCCACCTAGGCAGCCTCTCACATATGAGATACCTACCACCAGTAAAATTGTAAATTTTTAATTGTATCTTTTACTAAAGTAAGGTTTTAAAGTTTTATTCCTACGTGGTGTAATATTGCGCCATTGCCATTGAGAACGTGCGTGAACTGTATTGAACGCACTGTGCGGCAGCACATAGTCGATATACGCGCCACACCGTAAACAAGAATTTAAAGCAAACGAAAATTGATAAAAATATTATCCTCAAATAAATCCATTGCGCAAATACGCTTACCGCGACGAAATGACTAGAATGACGGCACGTTGTGCGGTGTATCCGCCCCGCGCTTCACCGTACTTGCCCCTCTACACCGGCGCATACTGTGACAGCACAAAAGACCAGTCTACCCGTCACCCGGTTGACCCCCCACCGCAGACGCTGGCTGACGCATACTGCGGCGGAACGTCATGTCAATGTCAATGTTTTTCATACAAAACCGAGTTTGACACCGCATTCCGCGCAACGCAACGCTGTGCGTAGCTTCGACAGACCAGGGCTTTAGCTATTAGAAGGGAGGCCAATATGCCGAGGGCATATTGGCCTCCTATCAGACTTACCGGAAAAAATAAGCTATAGTCCTGTACTATCCAAATGGGTATGTTATAAATGTCATTACATCTGGTCGATACGCATAAATATATGCGAAACGTACAGTTTCGCACCGGGGATTATAGTTGTTGGGCGCCGCGTCCTAAAGTTACGGCTTTAATATAAAAATAAAGTTTAACGAGTATGCGCAGTCTGTTGCAGCTTCGCAATGTTGAGCCCGATTTATTGCTCGCCGAAGACAATTTATTACTCATAGTTTTTGCGGGCTAATCCTAAAATTAACCGTACAATCAATATGTAGCTATTGATATTTACTTGTTTCTTGTCGAGTCTTATAGAGATTCATCACCTCAATTAAGATGAAGAAGCAAGACATAGGAGACAAAGTTATTCCGCTCCTTTGAATAAGATTTCTGATATCTTATTAGCACTTATAAGAATTTGATTTCTTATAAAAGTTTTGCAATTTCTTAGGATCATTAGACTATTTTATTAAACTTGAAGTAGGTAACCAAGTATAGACCTTATTGTAGTTCTTTAAAGTTGCTCTAAGAATGTGTCGGCTTGCCCGGATCGGTATCAGTGCCAGTTGTCTCACAGGGAACCGACTAAAATAAAAGCTTTGCAGTTGTATTCCATTTGACCAGTGAAATTGGTGAAAACTTTAAAGCTGGTGGTAATATTTGTATCTATCTGGTTGGTTCCACATTCGATGCTCTGCCTGGTTTGTACCTCGTACTGCAGTAGGTACTTTAATGCTTTTTTAGATGGCTCCGGATGGTTTATGGATTGTTGGTTGATGGTTTACCTCAGTAATTAAGTAGTACATCGACTCCACCACTTTAAAGAATATCTCTTAGTGTTACTAGTAATGTAGTTAGAAAAAAAGGTACTTTTACGTAAAACAGATGTGGGTTTTTAATTTTATTGTCATTTATGGTACAACTTTTATGTGGTGTGTATAAGAAACGTTGTGTTCTCACAAGCAACTAGTGCCGAAACATTGCGAGGAGTTGTCAAGCTAGGATCAAATCTCAAGTGAAATATACATATATGAGTGATTTTCTTTATAAGTGTATTTTTTTGTATGCAATTAAGGCTCAACCACTCTTATACATTTAGTGATTAAATTATTTCCAAAGTTAGGGTTGATTAAAAACTTAACGAAGAATTTATGAAAATTCTATTCAAGGTTAGTCATAAAGGGCATATAAAGCTGAAAGGAGGTTGCTACAATCATCACATTGAACAACTATTACAATTGGGCCAATCCTGAAATCGCAAAAAACCGACAATTCCTTACATGTCTATTTCTCCCGCCAAACAGCAGTGTAAATGCATGTTATGTTTCGGATTGAAGTACAGGATTGAAAACCAAACGACATCATGAATTACATAGCAATGCTTATATTCCATTACGCTCGCATCCTGAGACAAGCAGTGTTAAGTCTTAACATGCCCAGTAGTTACTCCTACAATGTTCTTGAAACCAGAACACAACAGTGCATTTATATTGCTGTTTGACTTAGTACCAGCTCAGGCGGCCCCTCACGTATGACAGGCTTAGCACCAATAACCTCCTCCATCTTCACAGTCAAACCGAAGCACAGTTTCGTGGGACTAAAACGCATTTTTCTTTTTATCTTTATGTATTTTAATAAATTAATAATAAATAAAATAATACAAAACCAGTGTATCTAAAATCACTTTAAATATTATAGTCTGCTAAGGGTGCAATTCCCATTAATGTTAAAAAGCTTTACGACTATAAACACTTCGGCTAAGGAATTCCGTGAAACAGCGCGACTAAAGTAAGTTGTTTATCACAAGTAGTGTCTACGTATTCTATAAGTACTGCATTAATTCTATGAATATTATAGTAATAACTAAGTTGTAGGCGATTGAAATATTTCGTGTTCACTATTCTTTATTTTTCTTCTTGGATGGTTTTTTTTGTAATATTTTAACACTATTTTTATAATGGTCGTATTTTTGTACTTATAATTTGTAAAATACTTGAATAAGATTCCACATTATGACAATATACATTGATTATGACAATTATTGCTTAATTTCTGAACTATGATTTTATTAGCTACCAAAAGAAATTAATGTATAACCCAAAATGGTTTATACCACCTCTCCTCGCTTTTTCTCTACTCTCTTCGCTACACAGATTTAAATAAAAGTAGAGAGGACGGATGAAAATAGACTAACCAAGCAAATATACAAGGTGTGTGTGGATGGAAGATTCAGTAGGAGTCAACCTCACAGCTAACCTCACAACTACACTATCCAAATGGATGATACCCTCAATAAGGGTCAGGTCAAAAGTACCCTGAATCGGTGAGAATGCATGAAGAGGTTGATGAAAGTGGCTGAACCGAAAGTAATATGGCAGGATCGAGCAACGTGGCGATCTAAAGTCACTGCCTTGTCTTACGGGATACTGGCGTGACGGAAACGAAGGGTTGGTAATTTACTAAAACTTCAGACACAATGCAACTAAAAATTAAGCAAAAAAAGCGACGGTTTATTTTTTGTTATTTTTTTCCTATCGTATTTGGGTGGTACATACATAGATTTTTCTAAAATAATAGTGTACACCCTCTTATTTTTAAAGACACTATCGTACGCAGAGGTTACACTTACAGGTCTGGCATATTATCCTTTAACAACTCTGGAATGAAGAGATATATTACGATTATTCCATGTCTATTCCCCAAGGCTAAGAAAGACGCTCAACTCCACAAATTGTATAAGTATACACACCTCACACAATATCATAAGTAGGTAAATTATATTTTTCTGTAAATTCATATAAAACGTCGGCGAAGGATTGCAGATGCGATAACAAGTGGTTATATACCGTTAATTTGTTTGTCCGATAATGAGAAGTGGAGATTATCTGGTGGCTGGAAATATTCCGCGCTCTGCATGCAGATAACACTTACGTTGTAAAGGTGAAACTCTTAACAATTACTCTAGCTAATGAAGCTATGTTTGTATTACCGCAACAATAATTAATGTTAATTTGTTTATGGATGCTTTTTTAAATATTTTAATTTTTTTGTGCGGTTTTCTTGTACCTTTTTCAATGAATTAGATACGTTGCATATTGAGTCATAGGTTTGTCGATTTTTATTCTAATTAATGAATAATATTGAAAATATTTTTAACTATGAAAACGGATGCCATACTTTTTGCTGCAAAAGCCAGAGTGCCATTCGCCTGATGGTAAGCGATACCACCGCTCATGGACAGAAGCAAAACAAAAAAAACACCATCAATAGCAAAGCAATGCTTGGCATTCCACTGTCCTCACCACCCTGACACTTACGATATTAAGCCTGAATATGTCTTTACCTAAAATGTCCTTTGAACTGGAACAAATCAGTGTATTTACACTGCCGTTGTTAGTACTATGTAAATATGTTCGAGTTAATTGAAAAAGAAGCAATTTGTTTTGTCACACAAAACAATCTTAAAGATTTACAGCTCGGCAATCAATTAAGTATTTCTAAAAATAACTTAAGTGTTTTTACAACCGAGAAACACATTTTGTACGAAAACTATGAATTTATAAAGCGAACGCTGTAGTGTAATAATGCAAAAAGCTAGATAAAACATCTCCGTATTCACCTTAAGCTGACACATAAAACATATTTAATGGCGACCATTCCGGCTATGTGCGGCGTTTCAGTACGTAAATATAGATAACAATGTTCTTTGTTCTTGATTTCTTAATCATTGCGTTGTGTCACCGTCATTATCTTTGAAATATGATTGATAATCCTGCACAATTCTTCTCGTTTGTACCTACATATGTACTGTAGTTAAACTGTGATTTCAAAAATACTGCGCAATTTAGTTAGTATAGACTTTATGCATTTTTTCTACTAATACATTTTATTTGGTCAACATTATAATAATAAAGTGAATAAGTAACTAAAACAATAGTAATTAGAAAACACCTTTGAAATATTAATTTAATTGTAAATGGCCAATATTCATACTAAATTTAAGAAGTTTAGAACGCCGAAGGATGCAGTTTCTTTTAAATTATTTGGGAATCAAACCCAACGAGGAAAGATTTTAGCAATCACGGTGACCTGGGCGGGTTTTTCAAAACATTCCCATCTACCATTCAAACGACCCAAATTGGATAGGTTGTCTTTTAACTTAGATGGACGACTTTGTTCTTGTCAGATATCTGTATCAGCCCATATACGTCCCACTGCAGGCCACGGGCCTACTCTACAATCGAGAATAGGATTGAGAGTGGTTGTCAGATATACTGAAACTAAATTGAATGCCCGCTTCGGAATTGAACCCACGACCCAACATATTATAACCTGTGTATGCTGCCACACAACCATTGAGGCAAAAAAGAAACATATTTACAAAAACAAGCGTATATCGTCTGAACAGAGAACAAAAACTTTTTATGTGTAGTAGCTACTGTATTGTAATATTAAAAACTTAAACAAACGCACTTACTGAGTTCGCTTGCACTAAGAAAACGATCCAAGTGTCCATTAAACATTGGAACTCTGTGTAAAGAGAATTATTTTTATAAAGAATAATCATTGAAAAACATCTTGAACAAAGGGTATGGGAATGGCAATTATAACTTGATACTCGCGTAAGAATCACTGAATTTTATTATGTGGTAGTAAAGTCTATAATTTTGTGGCATTCGCGGTTGAGGGTGAAGTGTAAGTTGGATGTCCAGTCGGGACCCGTTCGAGTGGCTTTCGGTGGTATCGCCAAGTTTTGAACGTCGTTGTCGAGATCTCTATTGTTTCAACACTTTGGACCCCCTTTTTATTGCAACCGCAACACTAACCTTTAGAAATAATTGTGTATGTGAAAAGTTTTCAATATACGACCTAATTTTAACCCCTATAAATATGGATAGTTCATATTTTTAAGAAGTTTTAGATAAAAGAAACTAGTTTGCAAAAATCTCAAAGATATGTTGCCTAACTACTCTTAAGCATATTGTAGAGGACACCCGTGCCCTGCAGTGGGACGTACATGGGCTGGTACAGATATAGATGTTAAAATATCAATATAAATAAATTCTTTAATTCACGGAAATACATTTTTAAATTATTGAAAGGATTAAAATACACCTGGTGTTGCGTACTATGCTGTTCAAATAGTCATTACAATTATATCGCCTTTTTCGAATCGGATTTACACAGTCGAACCCGAAACTGAACTTGATTACTTGCATGTGTTATTATGACGGGTTTGCCACCAATCTTACGGATGTCAATATACATGAATACTCTACCACTGCCAGATTCTTATAAAATACAAATAAATGGTGTCGTCATTGTTCATATTCAGTATTAAAACTATTTTATTTATCAAATGTTAGTCCCTTTCGCGCGATTTTTAAATTCAGTTTGAGCAAGGAAGACAAAACATTCGGCAACCGAATTAGGTTTACAATATAATAGGCTGTACATGATTAAATCTTATATGATTTAATTGACTTGCGTAAGTTCACGATTGTATACCCGACGGGGTAGGCAGACATATCTAGCGCCATCGCTAGTTGCTAAAAAGGATCACTCTTACATCATATCACTAACGAAGTTCAATTCTGAACTCTTTATTAAATGCTGTTATATTAAATAAATAAAAATAGTGTTGGTATTAAAAGTAGGTTCAGAGTTTGACCGATAACTGCTCAACCTCGTATACTTGTTATGATGTAACTGAAAACCTGTCACCGCGGCGTCAACATTCGTAGTGCCTCCAAACAAGAGCCACGCTACTTACAAAAAATCTTGAATGAATCGCGCTTTAATATTCAATGGATGTTTTATATAGTTTATTTTACGTGAAGCAATACAAAAATATTGATTTCTTCTACAAATAAATATCGTAATTAGTTTCAACAACAATTTTATATACAATGTTAACTAAAAGTTATGTATTCAATTTAAAAAAATCTGTAGAACTTCCTTTTATTAAATAGGCACAAGACAGTATTTATAAGCCAAATACTGGATGGAAACAAAATAAGAAGTACGTTTAAATTAATTTATACCACGGCTAGGGCTGTATGATTTTGTTTTCCTTTACTATATTTTTTTTTTGAATTTTTAATAAGTTAGATAACAAATTGCATTCTACTGGAAAAATAGTAATGTCATGTCAAATATTTGATCACTTATTATATTTGCATACATTTTAAATAGTGAAGATTATTATATGTTTAATTATGCGAATTTAAAATATAATTATATCTATTTTTTGTAAATATCCATGTTTATAATAGAAAAACTAATGTGTAATGGTTCTTACCTACGAATTTACTAAGTCTAAAAATTATCCATTATAAAATTATATTTTTAGAGTAACTTAGATTGAAGACCATCGTCCTTTGTAATATACAATACGTTTTTGGATATACTGATGTTATTAGGTATTTAATTTGAGAGCTAAATCACATGCGTTTTTCTATGGACCTTTCCAAATTTTAATTAAGAAAGTATACATTTCAAGGCACTTATTCACTATACATACTAATATTACCGTCTAATTAGAATTTGAATATTCGAGCAATTTTTATTTATCAATAGACGGGTAGAATTTAGCATGGCTTATGGTTAATTTTTTTCAACACGGTAATATGTTCTGAGAAATGTGGGTGTCCTAAGTGACATCTCTGCCTACCCTATCGGGGATAGTTTTGGTTAAGTTAAATCCTTGGTATTGACGAAGTAATTATTTTCAGCGATTATTATCTAAAGAGAAGCTATTATCAAAACTTATAAAATACCTATTAGTATAAGACTCTCCTATGGTATGGAAATATTTGTATCATTACGGCGGTCAACTAGTCAAACCTATCTCACGAAAAATCACAAAACAAAAAAACTGTCGGAAATGGAAACCAACAACGAAACCGTTTGAAAAATGTTATCAAGTACCTACCTACATCGAATTTCATGTAATGTCTGTAAGGAATTGATAGAGCAACAATTTTTCATATTTCAATGTAATATTATTTCCTCATTACTTTTACTATGGTAGCAAATAAGGCTTAAAAGTTGTAGAAAGTTAATTAATTTCTTTAGTATTGTAAAACCTTATGAATTGAGAATATCGTCAGTTTTTATTCGACTCTACCAAAGATTTTTAAATACCTATTTTGCGATGAAATTCCATGTAATTATGTCATTCATTCTTAATAATTAAAATTACTTTATTGCTAGATAAAGAAACATTAAATTTAAATATTGTTTTTTTAAACGAAACAACATTTTATTGCGAAGAGCATTCAAGTAATTATAGTAGTCGTTATGTCAGCTATACAGGGTAATAATAATTCACGAACAAGTTTTTCGCATCCATCACAAGTTTAATTGAAAGTGTGTACGTTAACTATGTTATTGTTGCCTTGAATCAGACTTCCAGTAACTTCTCGTATGGGAAGTATCGAATTATTATTATGCAGGTAATGATACTGAACTCATAAAAATGTGTATTGGGTGTTGTAGTCGGTGACAGCGGTAGTGGTACGTGTAGATGTATATTGATTGCGTCGGTGTCGCGGCGCTGCCGGCGGGACTCGGGCCGCGTGCCGCCACGCCGCCACGCCGCCACGCCGCGCCACATTCAAAAGAAACAGGAACGTTTCTTCGCGAGTTCGCCACGCAACGCCACGAAAAAAGAGGCGGAGACTCCGGCGCGCCGCGGCCGCCCAATGGCGGCGCGCGCTCGCCGGCCGCCCGCCAATGGCGCGGGAGCGGCGGGGCGGCCGGCCGCGCCCTCGTTCCGCCGGGGCTTTTTATTTATTGTCGCGCGGCACGGCGCGCACGACGGGCGTGTGATGCGCGCGTAGTCAGTTCTCGAGCATGGAGTCCGCCGTGGACTCAGCGTCGACCGCGAGCGAGGTGAGCGGCTCCTCCGGGGGCTCGCCGAGGGTGAAGGCGGCGTCGCCGGCGCGCGCGCTCAGCCCGCCGCAGCTGCTGGCGCCGCGCCTGCCGCTGCCGCCGCCGGGCCTGGGCCTGCTGGGCTCGCTGCAGATGATGCACCACTCGCCGCTAGAGCTCATGGCGGCGGCGCACCACCACGGCCCGCCGCGCTACGGCAGCCCGCCGCCCATCTCCACCTCCGACCCGTCCGCCAACGAGTGCAAGCTGGTCGACTATCGCGGACAGAAGGTGGCCGCCTTCATCATCCAAGGCGACACCATGCTGTGCCTGCCGCAGGCCTTCGAGCTGTTCCTCAAGCACCTGGTGGGCGGGCTGCACACGGTGTACACCAAGCTCAAGAGACTGGACATAGTGCCGCTCGTGTGCAATGTGGAGCAGGTGCGCATCCTGCGAGGTCTGGGCGCCATCCAGCCGGGCGTGAACCGCTGCAAGCTGCTCTCCTGCAAGGACTTCGACGTGCTCTACAAGGACTGCACCACCGCAAGGTACGTGTTGTCAACAACAACCACTCCGCCACTCGCCACAACGGCCGCACCGCACGCGACACAATCTGTGCCCCGTACCACTTCCTCACCTATGTTGCCCTCCAGTTGATCTTGTCAAACTGCATTTGGAATATTGAGTTTCTTTAATTGCCTATAAATATTTTGTTTCTTAATTTATTTTGCATTTCTATTTATTCCCCTTTCGTAATTGACTAGTAGTTACGCGATTTTTAGTGCTCTTTATTTTTATTTTTTTGTCAATTTAAATTGGAATAATTATGTGAATCGCATAAAAGTTCTCATTTAATTTGCACATCAATTATTTTATAACTGGATCTCATTGTATGCTGTAGAGCATTAAAGTGGTAAAGTACAATATGTAGGCCTACGCGTTGTGTCGGGTTACCTGCATTCCTGGCATCGTCGGTGTCAATGCGATGCAATTGCATTTTTTTGTGGATGAGATGCCCAAATCTAAACCGATGTTGAGGATTCCGCGGGTTGTGAGCAGTGAGCGGTGCCATCGGCCGCGTTGCATTAATATTTAACGTTTTAATACGCACCAAATATTTCCTCGGGGTTAAATTTTAAAGCGGAGCTCCCGCGACGGAAGGGTTACGTGGCCGTTAATTAGCGGCTCCGGTGTGAATTTTTAAATAGTAATTTTTACAAACGGTAAAGTTAGATTAAAAAACGTGGCGTTGGTAGGCGCGCGGCGGCGGACGGTAGGCCTATATCGGCTTCATTAATGCACTTACACACAGTGCGATTTAAAAATGTAATGCGCTCAAGTGCGCGCTTGGGAGGCGTAAACTTGAGTTTTGGTGCTATATTGCCGCGCGGAGGATATTCGCCGTTTGTTTATTGGCAGCGGAAACGGCCGGCCCCGACTGACTCATATTTTTGTTTGAACTTAAATCACGTTAGCTGGCCACTTCGCTGATGATATCATTACCTGCTTGTGGTTTTTTTTGTTATGTCAAAAAATATATTCCTTAATAGACGATGATGGACGGGTTTATCTAACTTTAACACATTTGAGTATAATAGGAAACGTTGAATTGGATATTGAACGTTATAGTTTAATTTAAAAATTTGCTGCGATTGGTGAATAGTTTAGCCTATTCCATTTATTATTATTTTATTTATAGTCGTTACTACTGAATACATGTTTAATTTACTGAATTTTGTTATTAAACGTATTGAACTAATTCAATATAACATTAATGGGAAATAACAATAGACAAGACTCTCATTAAATGTTTATATCTTTGCAGTTCATCGAATTAAAATAACCATTCATACATATGCATGTCTATTAGAACTGAACTTTTAAAAGTTTAATTGATAATTAATTCCGACATACCTAAACTAACATAGGTATAAAAATACGCATTAGACAGTAATATTGTTTTTATTTAATCAAACAAAACAAAATGAAAGGTCAATTATCCATATGTTCAATTCCACGACATAAATACTCTTTAAATTAAAACAAAAGAGCTAAGTTGATCTAATTCTAAATTTAAATCATAATTGGCCACATGTTATTCGCCGGCCAGCAACATTTTTAAAAATAAAATAAATGTAATGGAATAAGTTTTAAATGTGGAACGCGGAGCCGGCGTTTCTCCAGGGCGGCCTTCGTTCCTTCTAATGTGTATTGACATGTTTCCACCATTACGATTCCACTGATTGTATCGACTAAAACATTTTTAAAACTAACATTTTTTATGTTTGCCCTTTTTGACTGTAATTAGTAGTATTAATTTGGTATTTTGAGAAGTTTTATATTTTTTAGACTTGTTTTTATAGAAATGGTTTGATTATAATGGCTTTTGGTACGATTAATGCATACGGTGTCAATTAGATATACTAGTGCAGTGAGCTTAGAATAGTTTTAAAAATATTTTTGAATTAATATTTATGTTGTTTTCAACGTTACAACTTTATTAATTCTTATTAAAATAATTAAAAGCATTTCCCAATTCTATAATTCCTTTTGTGATATTTCTACGGCGTTATCGCAATAATTATAAAGCGATGTTATTTAGCGGAAGTTATAAAAATAATATTACTTGATTACGTATAATTTTTCTTTTAGAAAACTTGAAATTAATGTTACGGTTTTGACAAAAATAACCTTATAAAAATGTTTTAAAACTAAACATTGGTGATCGTTGAACTGTAAAATATTAACTAAGGCGCTATTTTCTGTTTAATTAATATAATTAAACATTTGATCCATTAATAATTCGTAATTAGAGCAAACAACATAAAACGCATTACATCGGGTATAAAGCATGGTGCACACGGCGTGTCACTATGCAGTGTGCATGGAAACGCGATATTTTTCAAAAACGGTACGCCCGCATTACAAAACGCTGTGTAAATAATAGGAGGACGGTGCTTTTCACGCTTCAATAATTGTTCGACAGCAGATAAACGAGTGCGAGTGCGTCTCGGGTTACATTCGGCGCGAGGGGTGTTCGCTGCTCAGTATTCGCTCTAACTCTTTTGTCGAGATTTGTTTCTTGTCTACACCATGCTTAATAGTTTCTCCCAATGGGAACTTCTTTGTCGTTCAATTTTACAATTATTTCGAGGTGGGGTGATACACCGGTTTTCTTATTATGTACTTTTTTTCGTCTGATAATGTTTAATGGTATTAATTAACTTCGTTTTGTGGAATTTAGGTCAGCGTTGTGATGTTGCTCGCTATATTTGAATCTTATAAATAGTAGTGTGACGTGCTATTGACATAACCCAATTGAAACAAAGCGTTCCCAAAATAACACAAATAAAAATTTGTAAAGCATTACTGCATTTGGTCATACAGACCTATTATGTAATAAATAATATGATACTTTATTAGTGGCTTTAGGCGCAAAACTCAAAGCAAAGCAGAACGCCTGTAAACATAGGCAGAGGCGAAAGTCGTGCTCTATAGTCGGATGGGCATTTCGCACATAAATCCTTAGCCCCAGATTACCTTTCCATTGCAATTGATTGATACAAATGAGTGCCTACATCGGTCAATCTAAGATAATAGTCGATTTATAGACTAAAAGAACAAAACGGAACATATAGCGATAGGCGCGTTCATTGAGAGCCGTTTGTATCACTGACTTATTTTTTCTAATCAATAGAATCAAAGCGCAGGGTTCCGTCCATTGTCTCTGCTACAAAGAGCGAGGTTCAATTACGGAGGTCATCAACACGACTTTTTATGGAATTTTCAGCTTTACGACTCATTTTGATGGTCCGCCTTCAAACGGAGTGATATTTTGTAAATAAACAAAAGACTGAAATAACTGGCTCATTACCTTTGTAGAGCCGGTAGTGCCGTGGAACGCTAGTAGGGACTTGACGGCAACAACTAACAACTAACAACCAATGCTTGCGTGTCATACGGCTTATGAAAAAACATTTCCGTTTCCATTCATTGTAAACTAATTCGTGGACACGTGAAAATATTAATTGGTAACACTAAGGGGTTTGCGACAACAGTTCGTAAATTAAGAACATATTAAGTTATTTGCAACGATGTAGGCACTGGATTTTTTTAATGAATAATATGTAGGATGTATTGCATTTTCGTTTAATTTTTGTTGTATTGAATGGCGAGAAGAGCATGCTATTGATCTGATGGTATACAACTGCTCATGCATAGTAGCAAAACCAAACGACATCATGATTTTCAAAGAAATTCTTGGCATTCCACTACGCTCGCCATAGTGAGACATGTAGTCTCATTTTGTCCAGTTACTCTGGTTACAATGTCCACCAAACTGGAACACAATAATTCATTTACACTACTGTTTGGCGGGAGAAATAGACATTACTGTAGAACCTACCTAGGCGGCCTCTCACATATGAGAGACCTACCACTTTTAAGACCAGACCCGCTTGTCAGAAAACATTACTAATGCTACTAATGTTCTGAGTTTTGATTGACTTGTTATGATTTTGTTGTATTTGAATAATATCATGTTTCCGCTAGCCTGTTTAATATTCTATTAGAGTTGATATAATGTTTACGGTCATGTATGAGCATTCTTTAGATAGTTTGATTTTATATAAATTTGTTTAGGTTTTAGCCCTTCATTATATTGATAAAATGTGCGTAAAGAATAATGTGTATACAGTGGTCATTCAATTAATTTCTCTCGGAAATATCTATATATATTATTTGTTAGTAACAATAATAAGCATCCATTGCTGCGTATAGGCCTATCAAATAATGTTAAGAAGAATTTGTCTGATTGTAGGCTAATATAACTTTGATAGGCTATAGGTATTTAATTTAAACTGCAATAATAAATAACTTATCCATTTTATTAAAAACTATGTAAACAGTTGTCATAAGATTCTTCACTTAGGCGATCAATACAGCCGAAAACACAAGCGATGTGCATAAGCCTAAGGTCATTGCTTGTACTAAACAGGCATTACATCCGGCCATTCATAATTCATTTGCTAGTTACTATCCGTGGAATAATAATAATAACGAGAATGTGTTCCCCACTCCGACTGGCGCTGGTCCAAGCAGTGATTCTCATTGAAATATTAAACCAAGACACTGCAATGCGGCGTCTGAGACACGCGCGCTGCCAAATTAATTAAACGTGCGTACGTATTACTTAGGAGGCCCAGCTTGACCGTACCCACAGCTGTAGGTTTAGACGCCCTGTGAAATAATAAATACGGTGAGACATATTCTAGGCTTCCCACTGAGACACAAGATACAGCGAGACTTTTGGCCTCACAAAACAGACGCGAAAGAAGTATTTGTGTGCCGGTTGAAGATTTCTTTCGGTCTGGCAATTGAAGCCATGGACACTCTTTTCTCAGCCACGCTGGCGCGGTGCCTCGGAGACTTAAGTAATCTAGTCCTGTAATAACTAGAATAGAATTTAATTTAAAAACTGTTTCAACATATTTTTTAGAAGATTAGTGTTGGAGAGTAGCCTTATTATTAGATTATTTGATTTGATTTGCGATTTTTATGTTAAATTGTAAAATACTTTAGGGATTTTATTTAGGAAATCAGTTTGATAACCTTTTATGTTGCATTCCACAACGGATTGGTTTTTTTATTTATCACGAACTGTTTTGCGGTCAGCATTGTTTATGGATGGATGGGTTCGACGTATATTTCGTAGTTAAAATAATAGATGTTATAGATTTAATTTGTGTTTGTGCTTTGATATTTGATGTATTTTTCGAATGTTAATTAAGGCATAAAAGCAGAATTTGCATCCTTGAAATAGGCAGATAGCATAAATATTGAAACCTAATATATCTGTCTCTTCGCGACTGCTAATCCCGCATGGTGATGGGGTCAACCTTCTTCACGTTCTCCTTCCACTTTATTCCATTCTATCATGTCTCTTTGCAGCATATTTGCCAAGATGTTTGGTCGTCGCCTTAATATTTCCCCGGGGACGGACAGACTCTAGTTTTTGGAAAGATAATAGAAGTTCTAAGTTGGAACCTAATATTCTTAAACTTTTTTAGATTCAGTCAATAAAGAATAATAAAATTTGTATCAGTCAAACTGCTATAACTTCCCAAAAGTTTCCAAAATTAACTTGTTACGACATAAATAACCTAATCAAGAAACATGTGTAAACAAGCACACAAACACATTCGTCTTGAAAGCATTCAAGTGTCAAATAAAGCGAAGTGGCTGAAGGAAACACAATTTCCTCGGAGGCAGTAAAGCGACAAACTGTTCCACAATGGGAATATTATGGAGGCAATTTATTACGACTGATTCAACAAGTAGCCGGGGAACAGACGGAAACGCAAGAATGCGAGTGCCGGGTGCCGCTGCCGACTACAGAACGAACCCTCCGCCACGCACACCGACATTCGTAACTCTCACACAAATGACACGAGGGAATCCCTCCCGGCTAGACGGAATTATCTCCAGTTCTATTTCCGTTTCGCGTACTATTCAAATTGCGTCCCACTCGCACGCCGATTCGCAACCTATACCTCTCTCTTTCGCATTCGGTTCATTCATGATTGTGGATTTGAATGGATTTGGTGCGTTTCTTCCCACAATCCACAAGTCGCCGCGACCCGCCGACGACCGGGCGGGAGTCGCGCCGCGCCGCATAGAAAGCTCATCGAAACCCATAGCGACAGAGCAAAGAGTATTAATTAATGTGCACTTCCGTGTTAAGTAGTTATTGAATGGTTGATACAAACTATCGCATGGCGTGTACCGCGGTGCGCGCTGCGCCGGTAGCCGTTGTAACGTCTTATAATTGCGGCTCACCATGTGTTGAGCTCTAATCATGTTTAATTATAGCCGAGAAGGAGTCATTGCCGGTTATCATGAGATGAACTGTTACAAATGTACAAACAGCGCGAGAATATGACGGATTACACGGCGCCCCACTTATGAGCCGCCGTTGTTTTTATTTCGACGCTAAGCCATTTAAAATTAGCACGATTAATAAACCGCTGTCAGATCCTGTAAAATATTACGAAGTGTACGTTGCTTATGAGTTTGTACAGGAAACAATGAGAATAGCATAACAATAGGTGAAGTTTTACGCTTATATTATTAGATCAGATGTGGTATAATATAATTTTGAGTGCAAGTTACACGAAATTAAAAGTAGGCCAGAAACGTACGCCTAGATAGGAAAGCTGATTTTGTGCTTTCGTGAATCATTTGAGTCAATATGCATGCGTTATGTATTAATTCATTCTATAGTAAAATACACCTTGCACATATAATTTATACAAACACTACAGACAATGGGAGGTGGAAATGAAAGAAGATAAGTTTTTGCGCCGTTCGCTCCATCTCACTATTGTGTGATTGAGACACAGTTATTAATTGTAGATAAATTATATGTTAAACCGATTGTTTTGCACCATTCTCATATAAAGATTTATGCTACTCAGAGTGCTAAGACATAATATGTGCCAGAGAAATCAATACACAGGAAATATGTTTTAGGAGGTAATGCGTTTATACTCGTAGAACGCATCATGATTTAGTGTATTTCTATAACAGAGTCCAAAGCTATACACAGAATACTAATTTAAAGTATATGTATGTGATTTTTATAAAACTGACTATGTACAGCTTATTTTAATATTGTTCTTGTCATGTATATTAAGTTTGCTATATGGCCTAACCACTCTCAATCGTACTCTCGGTAGTAAACGAGGACCGTTTCGAGGGACGTATACAGCTACAGAATTATAATATATTTTTTTGTAAATCATGTACAGAATTTATTTGTAGTGCTTTGAAAATCCTAAAATATTTATGCCCTATTGAAAATATAAAATTGACTATTGAAGTACCATATAAATTCAGTTGTATAGGAAAATATTGTATGCATTGTACGGTAATAAGTAGCGATTATAACAGTATTGTAGATTGTAGAAAACTACCGCGCATTATTGCCTTTACTTTGTTGATAATAGATTTCCATTTCCTTAATTACTGCATTGTAACATTTTGTTTTATATCATTGAGGATAATTTTCATATTTCTGTCTCTTTAGTCTCATTAGCTTTCATCTGAACACTAATTAGGTAAGTTCTAAATCGTTTCAGGCTGTCTGTCTTGTTTTGATCGAATAACCATGGGAATTTGTAAGATGTATGGAAATGATATGCACGTATACATGTATAGCCTGACTATATGTAAACTCCACAGTTAGTGTGCCACTTTCCGATTTTGTATGGCGACGAATACAGTCGTATTATCGACAAAACAACACAGTATTATTGTTCTGTCAACTATAAATATCTAAGGTACATAGGTATAGTTTTTGCTTTCATCTGAGTATTTACCTAAGTATGTATTGTAGATATATGTACGTATGTGAACTATTGTCGTTTAAACTGTGAAATACACTAACAAATCGTCCATTAGAGTTGAGAGTAGTAGATGTTGATTTTTCTCTGTAATCAAAGTATTCTTAATTTAATGCAAGTAAACGCGAAACGCAGATAGAAAAAGAACATGGCTATCTATTTTCAATAAATTGTAAGCACTGGAAAGAAAATTTTACGACATAGCAACAAAATGAGATAAAGGCTACTTAAGGCCGTCTGAAGCCCTCGTTAAATCCTGATATACGATTTATAATAAAACGTAATAAAACATTCGCAACAATTTAAAAAGGGAATCGATAAAAAGTTCGCTGGCGAATATCAAATGCGTTGCGGAGGTTGCCGGTTAAAAGATGGTAAAATGCATTTTACAACTTGGATGTTTGCTTTATTTTTAATCAAATCACTCGTTTATAAAGTCAACAAAGTTACACGGCGCCTATAAAACATTTTGCCTTGTTTATTGTACCATTCGCACACTCGGTAATCTCGACGAAACTGTAACAGACTAAGTCTCGGTAATTATATTACCTGCAATCACTATAGTTTAAAGCCTAAGGAAGCGCGACTGGCGTTTCATAAATTTATTTATACCACTCGTTGTAAAACTGCTGCTTTAGCTCAACTACCTGACTTGTGCAAAACATGCAATAAAACTAATCATGCACACACGAAGAAACATTCGTTTTAAATTATTACTGTGCTCCCTATGATAAAAATTAATAATTGGGATTAAAAGGTGATTCTAAAAGGCACACTATTAATTTATATTGTCAAATAATGTCTGAATCTTAAGTGGTGGCAATTTATTTTAAGCGTTTATAGCGACAACATAGTAATGAGAAGTGTTGTAAAATTGCCACAATCGTTAGTACGAACTCTACGCTACAACCGCATCTCACTTCGATTAACGTAATTTACAGCCGATATAAAATTATTTTAATTCCCTCCGTGGCCATATTTATTATAATTATCTCAGCTGCACTTAAAGTAAATTTGTTTTAGAGCTACATGTGCCTATAATTAGTATTATCAGCGCCAATAATATTTTAACGTAACGAGACCTTCTTTACTCCAAATAGAAAAATCTGTGCATGAGGGTAGGTCGCATAAATATCGATTCACCGTACGTACTGGTGAAAAATCGATAGCGGTCCAGATTCATACAAAAATAGGGCAGAGAAATCGATTTGCCCCACATTTTGGCGGTCTAGCGGACGCCGGCGGCGAGGGTAACGCTCGCGATAAGGGATAGTGTCCCCCTCCAGGCGCAGGGGTAGTCCCCCTGCCCCCCTCGATAATATTTACCGCCCCCCGGCCATACTTACGCCCCTCAGTATTTACGGGTTAGAGAAAAACAAGGGTACTCGTGCTTCGGAAGGTGCAACGTGGATTTTAATCCTTTCTGATGTTTATGATTGATGGCGGATTTCGTGATCGGTGTTGCGCTGATGTTGATGGATTCTTTATGATTCCCCGTTGATGCCAATTGCTTTCGCAGTAGGTCGTGGTTGCAATTTCGTTGATGATTAGTATTTCAAAATTTGTTGCTACTTTTTATTGATTTTGTAATTAAAGTAATTTAATTACAAGCTTAAATATCCGATCGTGTATATATTTTAGATTTAAAGTAATTGTTATTCGGTTGTATAAGCCGAGATGATTTTGTGATCTTAGGGATCACGTGTATTATAAGTTTCCTGGGATGTCTTCATTCCTAAACAATGTTCGTTCAACTCACAAACATTTAAAGAGTCAGGAATTCAGAACGGACTTATCTATTAAATTCCATTTCAATAATTATTAATTTTCATGCACCTTATCCTAGTTTTATTTACTAGTGTCAAATTAGCCATGAAGTAAAAGATGATTGATGGATAAATAGGTATAGGCGGAATTCTCAAGATATCCAAAGGGTTATTGAAGCAGTTTAAATACTGTTGTTTAATAAATGTGCTCTACGCCTTCAGCTTTTGCCACTAACGCCCATTCTCTATAACCTACCTATCTTTTACAACAGGTTAAAATAGTTAACATTACGATGTCGGTACAATTCTACGCTTAATTAAACAGAGATGGACATATATATTTATCTTACCTAGCTATCTATAAATATTTGCACCATATCCATTCGTCTCTACCTTTGTTAATTGATACATAAAATGCATTAAAATATCGAATTTAGTATCTTTTTAAAGATAGATAGATTATAAAGAAGTAAGGGTTCGTTTCTTGACCCGAATTACAATTCATTCCAGTGGTATCCTCCAAAATGAATCGTTCAAAATGAGTCATACGCTTATCTACGATTACTTATTCAATATTTCCAGAATAAAATAAAACACAGAATTCTGGGGTTGAGAAATACAGAAGTATCTTCGTTAGAAAAACTTATTTATATACTCTGTCTATTTCCATTAGTTTTAACAAAGCAAATCTATAAATTTAGTACATTTAAAATATTGATTATTAAATATCTTCATATTTTTTAAAAAGTTCAGAAACGATGTATTCAAATTATGACAAAATAATAATTAAAGATAAGAAGAAAATGTATAGTTATCATTTTTACTTTCGAGTGAAATACCTTAAACACAGGTAGAGTACAAAATATTGTAAAATAAATTGTGGAACTGGCGAAGGTTGAAACCAAATTATATCAGGAAAACATTAGGAACATATGAACAGTTAAATACCGGTATCTTATTCGTGGGACCCTAAGAATAAAACGTGCATTTAAACTAACGTATCCATTTATAATAGCCGCTAGCGCCATCTGTCAATCAATAAATTTCAATTTAAAAAAAATTTAATTAGGCTTTCAAAGACACAGCAACATTAATAACCAATGAGTAATTGAAACCACAGATATTCGTGGGTTTTCAATTTCCAATACACTTTCTATAGACATAAAGTTCAAAATACAATAGTCTCAATGCTCACTCAACCGCAAACACAAGTTGGTTGTATGAATATGACGTGATGGTGACGATAGGTGAAGATGTCAGTCAAATATTGACGCGTGCCCAATATCTCAGTGTCGACATTGCTGAGTCACAGTAAAAATACTAATTATATTTTTCATTGCTGCGTCAATGAGATGAGTCCGTGTTCTTTCAGAAGAAACACTTACATGTACGAATTAAAACTTGGCCATAACATTTAACAAATACCGGTGTATTGGAGCGAAGTTTATTAATTTACTCGTATTTATTAATGCGTTTATCGGTTAGTTACACGTTGTGCCGAAGGAAATTGAGTTTGGGGAATTGAAACTAGTCATTGTTTTTTTAATTGCGGTCAATTTGTGGCGTTCTACATGAAATATGCCGATCATCGTGTGTCGAGGTGAGACCCTATTTCTAAAGTTTCGGTGGCTTCTATTTCAAGTATTATATTAACTATTATTGAGAGACTGATTAAAAGATATGTGATATACTACAATTGAATACTATAGTTTGAATTATTATTTTTCTATTAGGATTGAAAAGATGAGCCCATTTACAATAAGACCTTTTACTTAAAAGTTGTACAATATTGATAAAA
Organism: Hyles euphorbiae; assembly: GCA_023078785.2. Lineage (NCBI taxonomy): Eukaryota > Metazoa > Arthropoda > Insecta > Lepidoptera > Sphingidae > Hyles > Hyles euphorbiae. Next base: position 12,497,732 of record CM041040.1, read on the forward strand.
TAGATTCCAAAGTTATTTAATTAAATGTAGTGTTCCCATCCCTACGCGCAGTTGGTCGTGGAACGTATTTTAATAATTCCATTGGTAATATCATACAGATATCAAAGAAAGGGTTGCACAGTGGGCCGACTGCGCGCTGACTCGCACAAAATGCTCTATCTGCATATGGCCGCTGATTGATGTGCCCTGTAATTATTTAGACGCGTTAATAACACCACCGACGACGGCCGCACTTTGTTTCTGACGACTTAAGACGAATGAAATGAGAAATTCTATCGGGCGCCTAATAGAGCTTATTGCTTTCTGATGTTTTGTTGATTAAACGAACACAAATTTGTTATTAAGTTTTGCAAGGTCCTTTATTTTGTTTGCGAGATGCAATTTTATACATCCACAAACTGATTTAATATTACCTTGTTGGGAATGGACATTAGGAGGTAATTTTGTAGATCGCTCGCATAGGTGGGATACAATTTAATTAAACACAGTGTGTGAGTGGCGAGTGCCGACTGGCGCAGGAACCACACCCGAAGTATGCAAATACGCACAGGTCGCACCCGTTGTGTACATATTTCCGTAATGGTACGGTATCGTAGATTTATTTACATAAATGGCCACCGCGTACAAATCGTCTTTATGTTTTCTGTGCGTGCGACCCCTCCGCCGACGAATCAGAATATTAACGTAAATAGTAATGGCGGTAAAAAACCTATTATGCAAATGAAACATTTTGATGTAAATACAAACTGACGTAACGCGATGTTAAGAAAGCCATAATAAATCGTTTTTGTTAGGCCTTTATTGGATTATTTCTTAGTTCGCTACGAACCTGTGGTGCGTGACATGATTTTCGAGATATTTTCTTCAATTAGCTTTGAAAATTGTACTTACTTTTGTTCTTTCTTAACAAACTTATATCAAAATGTTAAATTATATGGCGCTTTAAAGTTATATCTAAGATAGTTTTCGTTTAACTTACCTATTCTTTGAATCTCCTTGTTATTATTAGTGGTATTAAAATGTCTTCAAATCTACCAGTGTTCGGAAAACCAAATTTGTTACATTGGCAACAAATTATTCCGCCATGTTGTACACATAAAAAGCCATATCACAAAAGGAATAAAAAAATACCATACCTATTAATCTTGCACAATCCAAAATAATGAAATTGGCATATCCATTGAGATCATAGATATGAATACGTTATGATATACATTATTACATTTAATAACAAACGGCTGTTGAGTGCCGAATGTGCTTACGTCACATCGAAATGGGACGGAATAATAGAGTTCGCTCCAAACGTTTAGCGAACCCTCGAAAATTGTAATAAAAAAGAACCATTCGAGATGTAACAGCGATATGATTTTGCACTTTTTTATTTTTTTTCTGTTTTCGTGCGTGTTTTTAACACAGCTTTGCAGAGTTGCGAATCGATTCGACGCGCTACAGTTATGCGATACACCCGACATGAGTTTGTGTTAATATTTGATTTACCTTCTATCACACTAGTCGAGTGGCTAAGAGGCCATCTGTGATGCAAAAACGTTTGCAATTTTAACTTGTCACGTATTTTTAAACAGCGTCTGATGTTTATCACATATACATACAAATTACACCTTATTGCTGTTTGTACAATGGTTTTGATTATCATGTACTAGGTTACTTGCTCATTTTAAATAAATTGGGTTCATTGTGAATGATACATTTAATTTTCGAAGTAATTCTAAAATAAAATTGTACTAAATGCATCAGATTTTTCAAAAGTTTATGTTCAGCTGACGTAATTACAAGCCGGATTGTAGTGGAGTGACTTATTAGGCGTCCCCTCCGTTACTATACTTTGATAATAATTATACGCCTAAAACGCATAAGATGAAACAAATTTATGTGTTGTGCATCAGTTGTTGTAGCAGTCTAATGCATGACTTTAAAATTATGCTTTATTATTACAAAAACTAACAATTTATTACTCAAACTGTGTAGATGTGGCGATAGAATCTAATTTTGATATTTTTTGTTGCATAGATGTATTTAACTTAGTATGTATTTACACATATATAATTACAATATTCCTAATAATTTATTCTGACTAACAAAACGTGTGCTAATAAAATGTTAAAGCACAATATAAATTATTATTTTTTAATGTTAAATAATTTATACTCAAAGATATGTATTCCGCTAAAAGAGCTCCAAACATTCGGACATTCGGATGGACGGCCCCCATTCGTAAGAATGTGATTAATTAAATAAATGTATAGACCCGGAAAGAAATTTGCCAACCCTTGGCCCCCGGTTTTTTGCAACAGACATACCTCATTTCGCATTGGGGGGCGTAATTGACTCGTTGTTAATTTTATTTAAATTTTCCGCTGAAAGGAATTTTTCTCTGATTTTCAAATTGGGAAACATCTATTAAATCGAACACCCTTTTCGTTTAATGAATAAATTCTTTGTGAACTTTTTGAGATTTTATTATAATCCAATAGTTACAACTTAGTTTAGTTTGTGTTTATCAAGTTTTGGTCGGAATGACTTTCAATGAAAAGACATGCAGACATTGTGCAGACTGCAGTGTGCACAAGTGAAAACACAAGTAATGAAGCTAACCAGGTTGTCAGGCTATCGCGGCAACATCTCAGTGTACGTAAATAACTAGGCAATACAATTCTCACTGGTTTTTTACTTAATTACGCTTCGTTACATATGGTAATCAATGGCCATAAAGAATACAGTCGTATCTCGCGAACAATCTAACGTACACAGGATAGAAACTGCGCTAAATCAAAACAACGTAACATTCACTTCTCATATTTCTAATTAAAATTCCTATACATATGCATTGTTACGAATCAGATATCTCTATTGTCCACTGAACAGTTTTGTTCTATCACACACACAACTACTCGGATGAATGCATTATGCTGTTCTAGCTAATGATCGTTCATATTTCGTGTAAACAGATCTATTGCATTTGTCATACTTTTGTGGTTGGCTTATGTAATTATAGTAATTTGCGGACAGGTGTGTCACACTCAATCACGATTTATATTTTGTGTTATTGTTCAATAACTTTTCTTAAAAGACCTACTCCCAAATGTTAGATGCCAAGTAGGTACACTAGTAAAAGTATAAATCACATAATTCTGTAAAACTACTGAAGTCATCTAAGTGTAGTATATGGGCAGGTTAAAGGAGATCATATTACAATTATTTTCATATGAAAAATATGAAGTTATTTTCTATTACAACAGCCTGATACTCTAACTTTTGTGTTAATAATTTTAAATATATTTGTATAGTGTAAATGTAAAAGATGTTGGCACATCTACGTGAGTTTAATATACAGTAATGAGGCAAACACATCAGGCTGTCAGCAAACAAGATTACTGATACATCCTGCGTTCCCGGTGGCCTAATCCGTGTGTTCACCTTATCACTAATAGGGAAAAATTTATGAATAGACGCACTGTTACAGTAATCGTGTTTGTCGAAACAAAGGTGCCGCTATGTTCTATGACAATTATTATAAATTATGCATTACGTTATGTGGGTGGGCATTTGATGTTCCTACTGTGTTGGTATAGGTAGATTGTCTAAGTGGGTTTGTTGCTTTTCATATGAGTATATATCTATGTATTAAAAATTTCAACTCAATTGGAACCAGAAAATAAGTAGTAAGTTTCATAATACTCCCTACATCAGAAATCAGAGGTCGATAACCTCTTACCCACCATCATTCTATTTGCTCTATGGTGAAAGAAATTATCAATATCTTTCAATTGTTTCACAAAATCTTAATTATACAAACATAACAGTTCCATACTTTCATAGATAACCACGTTACGATGTAACGGCATAAAAGGCACATTAAAAGCCATCGCATATTTATCGCGGAAAATTGAATCTATTTAAATAATTACGGTTCGCTTTCATTGCTTATCTGATTCACTCACCACACAATAGTATAAATGATAATTATTCAAATGGCTTCATTCATGATTCTGCAAGCGAGCGCTGCACGATTGTCTCACATAGGACCGTTTCAGAGCAACCGATGTGGGGATGGGAGAGTGAAGTATACTTAACGTGAATGTGACAACGTCCTTAGGATGTAGTCACACGGATAAGCTGTTTGTACAAGAAATAGTTTGATACGGTAATACAACTTCCGCAGCGATAGCGAGGGAGTCTCGTTGTCTACGGTGGATGCTATTATTCAAATGCTCTATTATTTTCCATAATTAATTTACAGTAATTTTCTTGCAGCAATCATGTTCAGGTGCACCGTTAAATCGGGGTTACTTTGTTTTGCCGGTATCGGATTTTATCTGAAGAGAAAAATCTATAGATTTACATGCATTTGTGCATGGAATTGGTGTTTGAAAAATTGAACACGTTTTCATATGTCATTACTAAACATAAACTTCATTAGTCTGGATTTCAATAGTAGTATAATAATGTCTTGCACACTGCACACTTAGTACTCAAAGATGATGGTGCAATATATTAAAGTATCAAAAATGTAAGAAGTTAAATAACAGCAATAGCGCACTCGTTATGCACTGAGTGTAGTAACTCGGTAGGAAATGTAATTAGCTGGTGTGCACCCGCGATGCCTTTAATTCACTCAAGCATGTAACTCCTTATCTCTGTTGCATGTTTTTTCAATATGCAATCCACAGACAATCGTGCTGCTTTATCTGCCAATCGGATTCTCAGGTATTTTTTCATTCGCGAACACATCTAATTATTGTGCAGTTTCGTAAGTAACTAGCGGTTCTTCGTGTCAATTGAGTTGCGACCGTATAGTGCATAATTCATGTCATTACTGCCCATCTATTCTATTTTTTGTTACAAATATAATATGACATAATTTTTAGAAGTTAGTTTGAAGAAATTGTTAATTGACTATCACTACAAGAAGTTCAATTAAAATTTTGTTACTTTACATAAATTAGTAATTCCAGTTAGAATAATGCAATTAAGATCACCCTAACCACGCGTAAGAATAAATAAGTGATATGTTAATTATTAAATGCTTACATTTTTATCCAATTGTGTGATTATTTGTAAGACATATTAATTGCACGCGTTAGCAATTATCATTACTTTAATTCACACCATCTCGCTGTTTTTTCTTAATTTGTAATGTATTTTTATATGCGATTACAGTGTTGTTGATCATTCTTCACAGCAGTGTGTATAAAATTACGTCGTTTTATTTTTTGCATGTAGACAGTAGTCAGTGGTTGGATTCTATCGGAATGTCTTGTACGTTCCGTATTTTCTAATTAGTTATTTTCACTAATGAAATCACGTGTCTCACTCACTGGCACATCGTATTGATGACAATTATACTCATATAATAAAACCGAGTATATTTTATACGAATATGAAAGAGGCAAGAGAAGAGAGTCAAATTTTTAGCTTGTAACATTCGACTGTCTCTACCAGTGGTCTCTATTTACCCTTTAGCTATTGCCAACCCGCACTAGGCCAGCGTGGTGGACTATATGGCCTAACCACTCTCAATCGTTCTTACGATTGTAGAGTAGGCCCGTGCCCTGCAGTGGGACGTATATGGGCTGATACAGATACAGATATTATCGCATATACTCAAATTAGAAATTAAGAAATTTAAAGGCATATTCTCAAGGTAGCACGTAGGCGAAGTTCTTTGGTGGCTAATTCTAAAATAAACGTTTTATCAATTAACTTGAAATTAAAACTATTCGGGACAAAAGAGACATTAGGGAGTTAATACAAATGTACAATTTGGTTCGTTTTTATGTACAAAAGCTTTTACGAAAATCACAACTTACGATTTCCTGCATTTGGTATAAAATGAGGTGTGTTTCCCCTCGCGATATTTTGATGTCTTAATGTAGACGCATGATGTATGCACGTCGGAAGTAACAGTTCCCACTGAGAACAATAAATTCAACGTTTATATTCTGATATGTTTATTTTAGTGCGGCGATGAAGAAAATTGCTTTCACTTATGTTCACATGTTCCATAATTTACTTAATATTTATGAGTTTCAATAACAACAATAGTTCCGCAAATGCTAATTTATTACTTTATTAAAGTTAAATCATCAATTATAGTTATTGTGTGATAAATCATTTGCTTAACATAACAATTTAAGGTGAACTAAAAACCAATTGTGTCTAATATAAGGTAAAAAATAATAATGAAAAAAAAAATAACTTTGTTAGCCTGAAAGAGGAGGGTATGATGACCGAGAGTCACCAATACTCCAATCATATGACTTCTACTCGTGACTATAACATACACATAATTTATTATTGAACACCTGGGATTTGAACCATAGGTTCACAGCCCATATATACTGTTATTGGATTATTTAAGCGTCAGTAAAAAATCAGGAACAGAATTATCCACTGTCTTCCACGATCCATGAATCTGATAATTCTTTATATGTTTAGGTAATTTTGATACGAAAATAGCCCAAAGATTAAGCATTTATTTATCGATAGCAATTTGAGTGTACCACAAAAATATCAGATGTTAAACTGGCGTGGTTTGCGTGATACAACAAACTTAATAATGAGGAAAAATTGTTGCCAGTTGTTACAACGTTATTCGCTTTATGATGTTCGCTATCAGCTTATGTGTGACGGTTGAAAAATTTGACCTGTCTTCATATATCTAGTTTGTAAATTACCCTGGATAGTTAGACGTCAAGTACTTGAAGAGCAAAGCTCAGATTGGGCAAGTATCGCAATCATGGCTTCTGAGCGACGTTTGTATTGGGTGGTATCAATTTGTTTCATAGACAAAATAATTTTCAGGAACTGCTTGCTATCATGTAAATACCTCAATGCCAAGACCATTGTACATTTTGAAATATCATAAAACGTTCTTGCAATATTTCGATGTCCAAACAGAGAATTATTAGGATAATCTTAAGACTCACTTATATCAAGATTCAATTTCGAGTAGAATTTTATTCACTTTTGTTTTACTTTTATGTATTTCGTGTACCATACAACTGTTTATTTTACTTAGTTAATAATATTAGCATTATTATGAATAGAATTAGGTACTCAGATCGGATTTAAAAGGGCAACTGTCAATTCCGAGGCAGGTTTTGTAAGATTACGCACAGAATTGAAGAGCCGGTATCATGTGAATTTCTATAGTGCAGAATTAATGTATTATTGCGAGATAAATCGTGAGCATGCATTAGACGCCCGGAGCTAATCGCTCCTGTTGACTTTTATTCTACCTTTGAGAACGCTTCAAGCTTGTTTCCATTCCCCTTGAACGGATTGCACAATTTTTGCTGTCTTGTACAGAAATTATTTGTAAAACCTGACGACTGACTGAATGTTAATTACGAACTTTTTGCAATTTAGCAGTCATTATCATTGAAAGATAAAAAATATTTAATACATTGATTGGACTGTTGTCGCAGTTGGGTAGGAATTAATGTACCATGAAAAGTAGAGGAATTGCGGTTGCTATATTACAATATGCAGATTTGTGGATTAAGTTAAGTGTGAACGTTAAACATAATTAATGTTTCTAACAAACTTGCTAATTAAAAAATACTTAACGTCCGATAGTAATTTATAGTCATTGGATAAAAAAATATACACACTTTTACTCGATCTAAATTATTCAGAAACTGTTGCTTTTTGCTTATGGTAGGATGTTATCCGCCCTAATTACATCCACCGTATACAATACTAAAATCCGTCATAGCGAACCACGTCATGAACCTAGGTAATATACTAAGCTAAGCCGTCATCATTGTGTTGACAGGTAAGATACAACCATCCCTCCTGATAGATTCTATTTCGATTACATTACATAAACCATTATCTGCATTGTAGTCACCGTCATGCGTTTATAAAAAGTCTAACAAAATACCTTTAATTACAACACAGTGCTAATGACAAGTATATCAACGTGAAAATAACAAAACGTAGATTAACAGCAATTTATCCACTTGATAAAAACTAACGCCTCCAATTATTGTGGAATGGATAAATAAAATTCTTAGAAGTCTATGAGTTCAAGTCGGGGTTTCAAAGGGCACGGTCAACCATGCGAAAAGCACCACTATACCGCGCATAATTTAATCAATTTAACAATTAGCTTAACAAATGTACACTTGTGAGTACGGCGACCACCTAAGCGTTGTCACCAGATTAGAAAATGTACACGCCTACTGACAAATGCAACTTAATATTCGCAACAAAATTTATTAACAAGATTAAAATGCTTATCCGATGTTAAACTTAACAGTGTTTAGATTAAACGAAAAATATTGAGATCATTTATAAGATTATAGCTAGTTTTATTTTATTTTTTACTGCAAATTGTCGAGGAAGGAAGCTTAAAAGGCAAATTAACACATCGTGATTAGATCTAAGAGACCACCGACATATAATAAGGACTATAAGCCAACATGGTATTTGCGTGTAATAATTAAAATTTTAGACATATTTCCAATAAAATAGAACGTAAAAATTCTTTAAAAGCTACTTAGATATGTCTTTTGCAGCGAACCATCTGATAAATTAATAAACATGTCGCATAAAAATATTATTTGATGATTGCGGACTCGTAACACAAAAGGAAATACCAAGTTCGATTAGCAATTAAATAATTACTACCGCGTTAGATGGTGGAAAAAAAACGTGCGGCGCCGTAGGGTCGTCACATAATTATCGAACTGTTTAATAAATGAACATAGTGTTAGCAAATGTCACCAACCTTCAAGTACGGCAGGTGGAGTAGTGGATCGTTCATTATCTAGTGAACGGTCACCACTGCCGACGACAATTTGAGCCGCAGTTATATTGAGAACAACATACAATTATTAAACAACAATGTTGGTTTGAAAAAAAATAATACAATTCAATAATTATTTTTGCGATGTAAAGATGTTAGATAGTGCTGATGAGATGGATAAAATAAAGAGCCGATAAAATGAAAAATGTAGCCATCATTCTTAATCCAAAACGGAATTGTTTTTTTCATTATCTTATTTGGGTGCCTTATTATGATGAATGATACCAAATATGATGAATTACAAAAAACCTAGTCCGCGACTGACGAAAGGTATCTTGAAATTATGGTTGCCACTTACTTGAATGGATTATAATGTTATGAATATAATCCTTAATTGTTTTGTTTATAGCAATATTTTTACGTCATTTTTTATTCACAACTAAACGTTTTGTGGAACATAAAATTCGAAAGATCTATTTAAAAGCGAGAATATACTAGTAAATCATGATATAGTTGATTATAGTTTGCTTAGTACCAGTACCTTTTTATTATAATAAAATAATACTGAATGATGTAACTATACATTCTTAGAATTCAATATAATAATTTGTTTGTGCAACGTGTTGTTACAAAGTTACAGTACGCAAACAAAAGACAGGACTGCCAATTTTCATTTTCAAAGTAAGTTTACCAAATATTGCAACGATTTATAGTCACATCGTTTTACAGTAACAGCGCAACTGTTTCGATTAATCATTTAAGTAAAAAAGTTACCCTTTTAATTAGCGGCGGGCGAGCATTTTAATCTCGCCTCGCTGGATAAGCCTGAGCAAGGACTTAAACGATTCAGAAGTAATAATTCTTCTCGGTGTTACAAATAAGAAAAATAAAGGAGCTTGTTGTACACAGTTCCGGGGATCGGGAAAGGATTTAACGCGGGACTGCAGTGCACGACACGCGATATTAATTTAGCTATGCGATGCCGTAAAAATTCAAGTGATAACGGAATGTATTTTGCCGATGATTTTAATTTGATATAGTGCACTGTTAATCTTCTGTAAAAAACTAATATTGCTCACTTCTGAGGGATCCGCCGTCACATTTACATAATAAATGCATATATATAATTATCTGCATAATGCTTTGGGATGGTTAAATATTTTTTTGCTATCTTAATTTGCCGCCACTTAACGTACGTGTTGTATTTAACTTTATACATTATTAATGACTTAGCTAATTGTATCTTTCATTGCAATTTCCCTGCAGATAGCAAATGTTGTTACGTTTGATAATATTAATTTTATGCAACATTTAATTATTGTCTTAATGGTCTCTATGCCAACATTAACTAGTTAAGAAATTAATGATGTTAAAGAATAAATGAATCAATTGAGTTTTATAATTGCAGTTGTAGCGAAGCTTTCAGTGTAAAGATAACTTAACCGGAAATCGGATCTTTTTATTAGGGAGTAATGCACTAATTGGGTTGTTTTCTTAGCCGAATAGCGAGTGAAGGGAAATTAATGCGCCCAAGAGGAAAAATGCCCATTTATTTTTCCTGAAATAATGTTAACCGTTATGTCAAAAGTTTGTAAGGGCAGGTGTGCCGGAAGAGTTAGATGCCTCTGAGTTTTATTAGATTTATTTTACAATGTTTATTGCTTTAGGAGAATTAAATGGCATTGAAATTCATATTATTTTTTAAATTAGGTGTAGCAAGTAAATGCAAATTATTGAGACAAAATTGATGTTATTTTTATATTGCATATACATAATGTTTTTATGAAATTGCATTTTAAGTATAGTTATTATTGTAAATAAATTTCTATGTGTTTGAATAACGTACATTTCTAAGCGCCATGGCCAGCAATGTCCGCATAATTATCGAGTATGGCCGTAACGTGAATTGTAGTGAGTAGTGATGCAAATGCGGTCTGCTTATAGGGTAAAAGCCGGATAGTTGCCTCGGACGGATACATGCCTCAGTTTCAAATGCTCTATGTTAGACGTATTGACAGTGTTTCTTTTTGATCATAATTAAAAGCCGCCCCCGCGCAGGCCTCGGTGCCGCATAAGCAGTTGAAGTAGGCGCACTTATTTTGTCCGTGTATGAAAAAATCTTCCGCGGTGATACTTTGACAAGCGTCAGAATTATTTTGGTAAGTAATCTCCGTTAAATATTTTTATAAGTGATTGCGATTATAGTCAAAAATATATTTCTTTGAATGCATTAGAGTTTAAATTGCACTGTTTATTAGGTTTTATTGTTAAATATGTTTTATTTATTTTGTAAATAAAAAGGGCAAGTATCCGTATCAAATCGGATAGTTGCCCTACTGTCTTTTGCGGATTGTTGCCCTGCGGTAACTATCTGTAACTATACGTTTTTAACAAGCAAAGACAGATTTTTTCTTAGTTATTTTTTTCATTTGCTTTTACAATTTTTTTCTAGGTGATTACAATTTTTTTCTAGGTGATTTTTATTTGGTTTTACTAAAGTTTATGTTGAATAAAATAAATACTCAACAGCAAAATGCCTCGCAAGTATAAACGAAAGCCAGGCGTGGTGCCGCGCCACATCAACTGGACAGAAGATAGTTTAACACTTGCGTTCGAAGATATAAATAAAAAACAAAAAAGCTAATTTTGTTTATTGTTCTATTTTCAAAATAAATAATAACATTACATTTTTATTTTGGAGACTTATTTACTATTTTGGAGTATATTATTGTTATAATTTTATAATTATAATTTAACTTTAATTAACACTTAATAAAAGATTGTATTTAATAATAAAAACTGATTATTTAAATGAATATAAGTTCATTTTTATTTGAAAACAAAACAGACGGGCATCTATCCTCACATTGGGCAAGTATCCCTCCCAACCATTTTTAACGTTAGGCTAGTATCCGCTATAGTAGGCAACTATCCTCTTTTTTAGAGGTCATTTTAAACTGGATTTACTTAAAATTTATAATATTTATATTTTTTTTATAGATAGGGTATGTTAGAAGATTAATGAACTATGTTTGAGAATACACTTTGAATAAAAAATGTATTGGCACACATTTTTTAAAGGAGCTTTTTAAAAAGTGTGGCAACTATCCGGCTTTTACCCTACTGACCTGCGCACATTGCACATATATCATTGAACAATCGAAACACTCGTATTTCATTCATAGTCAACTGTCTGCTTAATTGGCTTTTTATTAAAAGTACACGCGACCGGACTCATCGCTGCGGCTAGCCGAGTAATAAAAATGAAAATTTAATAATTTATGTTCAAGTTTTTAATGACTATGTTCTTAATAATTTGATTATTATCAAATAAAATTATTAATATCTTAAAATGTCGGATGAGTGCCTCTCGCGAGAGGGACAAGCACTCGTATTTACTTTATTAATTGATTTACAAGTGGGGTGGATGTTTCCGAATAATTATTTCTGCGTTTTAATTGAGAGCTATGAAATTTGTAGCCCCTTGAGGAGATCATTGCTTGAGTGCAAGTAGGTAGCTACGTAGTATTAACATTCCTTGTATTTTGTACTCGTGCCAACAGAACCCTGTTACTCAACTAACGCCGGGTGCCTATCACTGTCTGCCTGTCCGTCATTAAGGGCTTTATCTTTTGCACCTTAATAGATAGCTGACAAAAATTTTCACATGAATTGTAATTGCGGATGATTCTTACAAAGGGCAACAGGTAAACTCATAGGTATTTTTTTTTCTTTTGTATGTTTATTATACAGCTTTTAAATTAGGGCCAATTATAAAGAGCTAATGTCATATAGAAAATATTTAAAAGTCTCGTAAAAGTCGAGTTAGAGACATTCAACATTGTGTGAATGGTACGGAGCCCTCGGTGTACGATTTAAAGTCGTACTTGCCAATTTTTTCAATCACATTCTAGTTTAAGTAATTTCAAATTACCAATTGTTAATTTTAGTGCTAATAATGCTAGTAAACAGTGAATTTCCAACAGTGTCTACTTATACCCTCAAGCGTAGTATTGCATAAGCTTGTAGAATTTACTAATAATTTAAATTAGAACGACTATCGACATATTTCTGAGGTCTCATAAGAGTTCAGTAACCTTCTAAATAATGTTCGTATATGTAATTTTACGTATAATTTGATTTATAGGTCATATCCCAGACATTTACCATGCGAATGAAGAGTATCATGACATCAACTAGGCTGGTAGACCCCCACATCCCGACACGTCACTGCCAATTGAATGGTTAGCCTAGAACATATCAATCTAATTCTAGAACCTGTCAAATGTAATTTATATGATGTGACTCATTATCGCTTATTGTACGAACAGTTTACATGCGGGAGGAAACGACGATTTACTCTTAAATTGTACCCTATGTGCAGGACAAAACATCTACATGAATATTTCACAATTGGAATCTTCAAAGACGATAAAATAAAGAGATGAACAAGCAGAGATCATTAAAACATACTTTGTACATTGTGAAAGTTGATTTATAACAACAAATATTGCAAATCAACAAAGCCACAAATCTTGCGGATACTTGCAGCAAACATAAATTAATATTGAAGCTGTGGACGCCGCGCCGCATCAAAAGAAATGCTCCGAAATGTTTGTGGTCAATTTATTTACTAGTAATTCGTTACGGTTTGGGCGGATACTTGGGCCGATGATAAATTGTACACAGTCGCTCATTTTCATTGCGATCCATTGTTGCGGTTACTACATTTAAGACTATATGACGCTGCTCTTAAGAATCTAAATTGAGAATATGCTCTCAAGGAATGTTGAACACAGTGTTCCAACACGAAAACACAAGTTTTGAACTCTAAGTAAAAGACACGAGCATATGTTTTGCTATAAACAGGATTCATAATCTGTTTGTGGGATTTCGAATGACAAAACAGACTGACAAATGATTGCTAGTCACAGTTCAACAGTTAATTTGTATGTAAATATGATTTTATTTGTTTGCCTTTTAAATTCATTTGGTTTTAATAGGCGTTCGTAACAAGTTTCTCGTCTTGTGTTATAAATGGCCTATGTTCAGAAACGCTTTTAAAAATAACATGAAAATATCCTTATAAAGTCCATAATTTAATGCAGTTAATAATAACAAACATTGAATAGAAGGGAAAATAAACGCGCTAAATTGCACTCATTTACCGGGTCGCGACGATCAATCATTACGGCCAAGTCATCAGCCGGTTCAAATGTCAAACGAACCTAGGGTGGCAATAAAAAAAAGAAAACTGTGTTGCTATTATTAAAAAAGTGACTGTGACTTTATTTCCATTGTCGATTGCCGATTCGGGATTATTAACTGACTTGCACATTTTTTGTGTTCTAATATTGATAGATTGGTTTTTTCAAGTGGCCATAAGTTTTGTTGTGCATATGCGTCGGTACGCTCCAAGTGCCTGCGATTATAATATCTTCGTGAATATACTTGTGTCAAAATAGCACAAAACGACAGTCATCCGATGGTTGTTCGATGTTCACACGCGAAGTGAAATGTATTGTATCGACAGGACCGCTACTTTACAACACTTATCAAAGCGCGCCACTTTTTATTGTTTGCTATTTTTATACAAGATGAATTATTTAGCACATTGATGTTTCCATTACCATCGGGCAACAATCTACACTTAATGAGGAATGTTGGATTAACTATAAATGTACAGTAAACAAAGCGTATTATTTAATTAAATGTAAGTGTAACGTGCATGTTATGTATCCCTTGTTATAATAAAATGATGTTAAGTGAATTGGATTCAATTTGACGGAATTGATTTCCTTTAATTTTACGATTTCGTTTGCGTGATCTCGTCCGGTAATAATCTAATAAATTTGTCCATTGGGAGGGGGTTTGTCTGTATTAAAATGGGTCCATATTAAATTGTTTTATTGGTCAGCTCTTATAATTCTGGTCGTAGTTAATATAATTGATTGGGTCGTGTATTGAGTTGTGAGTCATGCGTTTACAAAAGTTTATCTACTGTAGTTTTTAATATCAAATGGCCAATAAAAATTACAGAAGGATTAGAACGTATGGTGCGTGTATATTGATTTGCAATGGAGAAATGTAAATAGAAAGAATCGTTAAGTGGCGCGGCGCCTATTGCGCCTCTGCCCGTGCGATTGTAAACATAGAGAGATATCGCGTGTAAGCGCTCACTAGCGGAGTCAAGCCGCTCGCGCTCGCAGCTACCCTATATTTTAACAACTGTCCTAATACATCTTGCAATGTTATTTTTAGCTGTTTTGCCATATTACAGTTTATTCTTTCTGTGTTTAGTTTTTATATTTTATTTTGTATCCGATGTGTAGATACATTTGTATGCATTATGTGTGATTGGTTGATTTGTTGAAGCGATTTCGAATACACCGTATTGACGTACAGTCAGGTCTCCGTGTATTTGAACTGTTTGCATGTAAATTTATCTGTGTTTATATCGAATCTGGACATTTTTAAAAATTTAAAATTTTCAACGAATTGGATCGTTTTTTTTCTTCATTTCAGGTGCCTGTCAATGAAAGCGCCAGACAGGTATGTCTCTAACTCGCTCGCGCCGCGCTTTCGGTATCGTTCGGCCGGGTTCGGTTGCGTTCGGATACGTTCGAGCGGGCTCGGCCGCTCAGCGGTTGCTCGCACGCCAAGGGGGTAGCCTGGAAGACTACACGTTACACCCGCAACGCAGGATATTTACACACAGTATATTTTTAAACAAAATTGCTTATTGGTGTTTTTTATTTTCATTGTTTTTGATATTTATTATGTTGTGTTCCGCAATTTCCATTTCTCAGCAGGTAGGTCTCATTTCATGTCATTGAATTGAAATTTAAATATGAGCAATTTTTTTTCACAAATGCTTGATTGGTTCGTAAATCAGTCTTAAAATACTCGATTGCATAATGTATCAATGGTGTGATTATTTTACTGTATTTAAGTGTAATTGACTTTATTGTGGGTGAAATGTTAGTTGTCGTTGTTTTGATTCCAGGTTACACCCTAGCTATTACAAAATAAAAACAAATCCACTATATCACAGATAAATTTACAAAGTAATTACTCGTGTAGTACTTATTGAATGCGTTAGTTGTCTATGTTTAGTTTTATAAGCATGATTGTGTTTGTGACTTTTTAAGTTTATAAGTTTGTAAGCAAAAGCCATGCTGACTGTCGGGTAAGTAATACTCCTATTGTTCCTACTGATGTTTTAAACATATGGTTCCCGGTGAACGAGTCATGAGTTCCCAGCACGGGAACACACACCATCTGTAGTAAATCCTGTATAGTTGGGCGTCCATTCACGCATGACCGATAACGAGACCCAAACCAATCCAATGACAAACGCGTGATCATCATCATCAAATCGTAAAGGATTTAACGCCTCTGTTGGCACGCTCCTTTTGTTGGCGCCATAAAGCCGGCCATTAACATGTTTGATAAAACGTTGGTTGTACAAAAAGAGACTGCCGGGCTACCGTAGACTCCCCACTGCGTGATCCCAATGAGGAATGATACCATGCTGTGGATACTTACAATGACTATACAACGCTCAATGTTCCGCTCTACACTACTGCTCGACCATTGTGCCACCGCTCGCCTTGTTAACGTACTGTTACCGATCTTAACATTTCAAATGAATTTGAATTTATTTAAAAAAAAAATGTTATGTCTGAAGAAATAATTAAACCAACATTAGGAGAAAGCATATTTTTCAAAGTAACGCCTGCTGCTGATATAATTAAAATAAAAGCAACTGGACAGTAACACGGTTTTTTTAAAATAAATATATTATCTAGTTAGCTTAATAATGAGTTTAATGTTTATTCATCCGTATCTACTGCATCTAATGAAATTCGAATAAATATCAGTGTCGGCACAGATATAAAAATAATCCTGTCCCATTGAGTATTAAGATAATATGAGGAATGTCTATAGTTTTGCTTTTAAGTTTTTTATCGTATTCCATCACGGTTCTTTTATTCTCTCGATGGCATTAATTCATTTATTGTTAAACCACTAATGGCAGTTGGTATTTTATAATAACTGCTTCTAGAAATAAACATGACATCATATTTTTATAAATACTTTTTGTGCATTATTTTATATTTTTGCATACAATTTTATAACAACTCAATTCAATTTAAAAATTAAAATTAATTAATTAATTAAAATTATGTTTATAAAAATCAGCAGTTTATTATAAATTCAAGTACGAGTGTCCAAAAGTAATAGCAAGCAAAATCCTCCATTGGTTTTAGGATCATAAGGGTAAAGCCGATGCTGCATTAGGTGTCACAAAGGGAACGTAAACGGGAATTGTTTTGAGCAAAACACACAACAATCACAACAAAGGATCCGTTTACATTGTAACGCCTTTTAAACTAACAAAGGCGGGATTCAAATAAACACTAAATCGTTAACCCTTTGACCGTCCGTGGGTAATTTTCACTTCGGAAAACGGAATGGAAATGATTTTCCTGAGGGTGCCGGGCCCACACTTTGACGCGTGTTCTAATGCTTTCACACACACCTTTGAATTGTTACAAAGGAATGCTTTAAAATATTCAAATGGTCATTGTTATTAAGCATTTGTGTTATTGATTTATTCGGTTTCAATAGCATAGAAATATCTCATGCTCTCTTTGGAAAACTTCAATAATATGTCAGTGGTATGCCATTATTTTATTTACATGTTAATGGATAAGTTGACATAGTAATAGTGGCAAGTCAGAAGGGATGTAACTTGTGCAGCCACACTTCGTTTCCGGTCGTTTCGCACCCTGATGTGGCAGGGGAGAGCATGTTGACCCATTGACCACGTATTTCCGAATCTAAATTCATAATACTATATGACTAGAGCATTTTAATTCAAAATCTTATCTGTGCTCGAAGCTATATCATAGCCAACATGGTCATTAGTCCTAATTTTTAACATACATCATTTTTTAATTATTTCTTTGTCTTATTATAAAAAAATAAAATGAAATATCTTCTGACAATTAAATTTAAATGCCTTGCACTCAATATGCGAAACTGAAATTTGAAGCAATAAATGAAATTATATGTAGGTACCTATCCTTCGTCGTCTAAGAATAATATTAATATTTAGAATGAGATAGGCTTATTCTTCGTTGAGTTGTAAAAACACCGTGACTCAGAGTAAATTCAAGGTCAGAATAAATAATACGTAATCTGTTTTATCATTATTTTTCGGTGGCATTTTCCAAAGAAAGCATGACTAACTAGTTAACTTTATGAACATGTCTGTTTATAGTAATATCATGAGTGCTGTCAAAATAAGAGCGCGATGAAAATTTGCCTTCATGATGGATAGATTTGTTTTTTTTTTTTAATAGTTAAAGCTTTTCGTTTTCGATAGGTCATTGTGGATATATTTGGAAGATATTATAGTAAATATAAGATAAATAGAAGAGATATACTATGTGTAGCAATAGGTTTCCTATGGCTCCTGATTGGAATACTAAAAACAAAATCAAGGCAATATTGCATTTAATGAGATGACCACTTTACTCTTGTTATTAGCTTCAATCTATATTTTCAATACAATAATATTATAAGAAACAAACAATTCATCCGTCCATAATATTATCAAATCTCTTTAAATTATTATACAATGGGCGATATTCTAATCTTCGTTCTATAATCCATTGCAGTGCACTTTAAGGTGTGGTCAAATCTCAAAATCAATCGCTTTGATGTTGCCGCTGCGTCGCTGTCTTGCCCCCGCACTCTTAACAATAACTTAAGCTGCATCCATTTTTATTTTTATCAGCTATTTAATTTATTTAATGTACACAATACATTTGAAAGTAAACATATAGAGAAAACATTAAAGAAAAAAAACTACGAATAGTGGTATTATGAACATAAGGCATTTTCTGCGAGACAAACATGATATAGATATGTAGGTGAGGCTATTTTATTACTCAAACAAGTATTACGAATTGAAAATTGCTATTTTTTGTGGAGCTGGATTGTGAATAATTATAAAAGTATCAAATTTAAGAGTTCACAATATTTCTATAACAACAGTAATACTATTTAAATCCCATAAGAAGTAATCCCCATGAGTCATGTAAACACATCGCCCGACAAAGGTGTTAACATGTTCACAATGCGAAAATCTTATGTTTAATGAGCCCGATTGCCAATTATGTCATGAATGGCCGGTGCGTTGCTCTGGCCACTAACCGCACTCACCCACTTGCGCGCGGAGGCGTGATGAGAAACGGAACGTGAACTTTCCCTCTCATCACAATACCCTAACTGCTCGTGTTACGTAACACTACGTCCCTGTCCCGATCCCGCTCGCTGGCCCTCGCCCATCGCAGCCTGTGGTCACGCGTAATCAGCAAACCAACCAAACCATACCTCTATACTACCGTATTTTTACTCTTGAAACATCTTGTATTAAAATCAGTTTCGATCACACCAGGAGTTTACTATTCAAACGAAACACAAAAACAAACTCTCAATATTTGCAGTGCATATTTCAAAGCGCCAAAGACAAATGAATCTATAAAATTAATTGGACAAGTAATCGGAAATTCAGAAAGAATTTCTTCATCTCTGGCGGTGGGGGAGCGGGAAACAAATGAGGGGCGGACGTTGAATAATTCGATTTCCTTATTTGTACCGATCGATACCTTATGAGGAAATTCGATAGCGAGCTACACACAATGATATTTCAGCTATTGACAGTGTACATTGTAAGACCAAAAACAAAATGCTTTACTGATATTCCAGATTTTGTTACACGCTTTCTTCTCTGTACTGAAAAGTTGTAAAGCCATTTAATAAACATAGAACACTTTTTTTAGTAATAAACTGCAATGTAAATTAAAAAAAAAATACAAATACATCTGTTGTAACAATTTACTTACATGAAAATCGATAACAGGTAAGACAGCCGAGGACATAATTAAAGTAAATCAGGTGCAAAACAAGTTAAAGTGAATTTGAAGTGATCTCCTAAACACTTAAAGGGTGGCATAGCTCGAAGCACCGGCGTGGAGATGAGCGTCGGTTGCAGACGGCATATTAGTGGATATAATTGCATTTGCTGCCGACCTCGCTGACGTTTCCTACAATGTATCTACTGTTGGATCTTACAGACAATTGAGTTATTATCACAGACCGCCCCTCAAAATAAGTTCCCACTAATGGAAATATTTCGCTTCGTGATGGTTTCGAGACGAGTTTTAAACCAATTCAGTCGTCTGCTAGTATTACTTTAGTGTATAGATATACAAGAACGGTATAAAATGAACACTGACGAAATAAAATACAATGGATGAATTCAATTTGAAATGCTTCGTAAATCTAATAAGTACAGCTAAGTATATCTAACTAATTAAGAAAAATACCCCGCTAAAAATAAGCTCATATTAAATTGTGTTCGTAATACTGTCGGGTACTTATTTAATTCCGGATATAAAATTTCTGTGATTGAGTCCCAGCGGGTGGGGCCGAGGGGCGTGAATTCCAACAAAATTAGCACCAGGGGTCGAAATAAAAAAGCGAAGGAAAAATTTAATGAACAGGAAAATGCTCCTTTTTGCAGCTATTCCATCTATTTATCTACATCGGGATGCCCATTACCTTGCTAAGAGAAAAGTTTACATTTTTAATTTAATGATTCCACTTTGTGGAAGTTGGGCGGGTTTCGGCGAGATCTTAATTTGGGGATTTCTGAGGCGTCTCGTTTTGTAAATATTATTCCTTTAATAAGACCTCATGTCGAGGGGGTGCCTGCTGAACTCCGTGATTACGACTCTCTTTGCGAGCTTCATTTTGGACCTCGTCATTTTGATTGGTGCTAATGAAATTTTTCCTACTTGGTGTGCTATTTTCTTGTTCTTGACAGTGTAATTTCTCGGCGAGTTGAGTTCTATCGCGTCACAAACATGCCCCTAAACATTTAAGGAACCAATTTGGAGACATGAGCCACATTATTTTTGTCATCTTCATTTATACTTTTCCCCTTGTTAATGCAATTTTTTACTTATCTCCTTCCTGGAGTGCGTGTCCCATCTGTGGCGAAATTTCTAAATCGCGAAGTCCCAGCTGCGTTGTGCGTGGCCGATGACGTTTCGCTTTTAGCGGCTGTTTTAAAATTGAATATTTGATGTTGTGTTCCTTGCCGACGATTCTGCGGCGGGTGGTAAGTGCCGGATTTCGCGGTGGATTATTTTTTGAATGTCTTTGTTAACGACTGCGTGCATTACCCTTATCCCGTGTATCACTTGCTTATATTCGTTTATGTTTTGTTCGTGGCTTACGAGGGAGACACAATTGTGTCAACATTGAGATTTAATATTGTTAATGGATTTTATACCTACTATTTTAAATTACTTTTCTCACTTACGTAGTACTGTGATCATTTGTGTGATTATATTATTATTGCTAGAATATTTGTTAGGGAATATATTTTAATGTTATTCTATAGTCTATACAAACGATAATATGCTAATGAATTTCAACTGCGACAAATTACTCGATAGCAAATTTTGATAGCAAATACTTAATTGGACCACCTTACTAGCTTAAAACGTTTATATACCATAAAGTCGTGAGTAAAGTGTATTTTTAAGTTCATTAAGAAAAAACAAATTAATTTATTGTATTTATGTTTCTGTCCACTTCTACCAGAATGAAAGATGACGCGTATCTATTCATTTGCATGAAACAATGCTCAATAGAGGATCACGGCAAATAGTGATAATGAAAGAGATTTTAAATATAACAGATAAAGCGATAGGTGTCAGCAAACACGGCCGCGCTACTTGTACATTCCCATAAACACAAATGGTTACAGCTTAGTTCTTTTCTAATTACGTAGATAAGGGACTTCAATAAAGGTTGTTTTATCACAATCATAATGTTTCGAATCTAATTGGAATTTTGCATGTTGATATGGTGAACTCTTTATTGGTCGATATTATGTTTGCTTTCAGATATTAATGATTGTATTTCATATATCGGTTTCATCAATGATAACGTGTGTATTTATACAACGCTTTCAATGGCTTTACTGACATTAGCGGAAATGTATAAAACATTACATATTTTTTTATGATACACATTTTTTATCATTGCAATCATTGTAATAACGCATGTATATGAAAATGTAATACCTGCTGTATCGCATGCAAATATTTTTTATTAAAGTGGGGATATAATGTTTTTACGGTCCGGCTGTTGGTATTGTAATCAGTGACGTAACCACATTTTCTCTAGCTATACTTTAAATATTTTCAATTATTACTAAGTTAAATGAGTTACCAATGTTTTATGATCCGGTTTGAAGGATATTGTAACGAAATTAACTCCTGGACATAATGAGAGTTCACATATTACGTCTCAGGAAGGCGAGCGCAGTGGAATGCCATGCATTGAATTCATGGTGTTGTTTAGTTTTGCTAATGTCCTTGAGCAGTCGGGTCACTTACCATCAATCGAATGGAATCCTTGTCTCACCATTCATTGTAATAAAAAAGTTAATAAAGTTAAAGCATATTTAGGATAGATATTATTTACGCCAATGCAGTAATTAAAATTTCTCAGACACCTGCTAGCAAATGTTGACTCTATAATTGATATTTTCAAATTTGTCAAAACTGCATTAATACGTCAGAATGCCAAATTTGCATTAAACATTTACGATAGAAAAATGATTAACGAAATTACAGTTATTTTAATAGAAATTATAGTGGTCGTTTTACATTTTAGGGTCGATTGGGGTCGGTTTTTTACTAAAACATCTGTTGTTTGTATGATATGAGTTTTTTTTGTTATTTTAAAAGGAGACATGATGGATCAGTTTCAACACGTATTCGTCGGTGCCTTTGTTGCTAGGTTTATGGCTTTGTAACGTGTTTCTTTGTTTGTTCAAAATGTGTTACAGTCGCTTCCGAACTTTGAACAAAACTCGACATTAACGTTTTTTTATTAATCTTAGCATTGCTTTTGGCAACTAAATAAAATTATAGTTTTTAAAATATCTGTGGTATGACAATAAAAGAAAAAAGTTGTAAAGCGGATTATGCATTTTCGTTTTATACTGAATACAAAAGACTAGGTCACAGAATTCAATTATAAGCGAATTAAAGGATAACACATTAGGTGGAACCGTGTAAAAAACTTAAAAGGCGTAGTATCAACGAGCAGAAAAACTTTTGTTAAGTGTGGGAGTGTCTCAAAACTTTCGAGAGTTCTCTTTAAAAACCACTGTTGCGTGTTTTTAAAATAGGATTTAGTGCAGATTGCCGCTGTCGAGTGTGGATTGCGTAATCTTATCTCTTAAAAGGTTTGTCGCCGATCTTTCAAATGATATTGCATTGCCATGTGACGACAAAGAATTTACGATGTCGCGTATTACAAAAGCCATGTTCAGTTTTTATCTGGCCAATGTATTCATTTCAGCGGCGTCATTGAAAACCGGTCGGTAGTGAAAACCTTTGTGCAAATCATGTAGGTTATGACAATTTGCTACAGACGCACCGGTCGCACGCACGTAGCGTAGATATAATTTTAGTCACATTTAAATGAAATTACAATCTAATTTACTTTAACTAAAGAACATTTTATGTATAATTAATTTGATGCAAAATATTTGGAAGTCCTGACATTATGTAATTTATGGACTGTTCTTAATTTAAGATACAATACATTAGAATTATAACTATTGAAGTTTAATGTTTTGTAGTGTATTATGTAAGCAATCAGAATTCTTGTCGAACGAGGCCGATTGCTTATGAGAAAGGAATACGACTGTTTATTTACACGATACTTCGCGGGCTCTGCAACTGAGTTCATGAGATTCAATGTAGAGCTAGCTACTCTGTGATGCGGCCGACACTATTTTTATTAATTTTCTAGTTTCTTTCTATAGCATAGATTAGAATTATATATTCTATAGTAATACAAATAAATGTTGATCCGATAGACCACCATAGAAAACAGTTTAAGAAAGAGATGAGACCGAAGACAATATTTTATGAACAGGAATTAGGGTATTTTATGGAAATAATATTTATTCATAGCTAGCTCGTCTACCTACCGTCACCTACAAGGCAATAAAAAAAAATAAGAGTTATGATACTTTGGGAAGTTTTAACATCTTTACAAATATCAACTCAATAAGACGATGCGTAACCGCATGGAAAGCACACGGGTGTGTGTCATGTATTTATACGGACCTAATTTTTAATTTCATAACCAACGATTGAAAAATTTAAGCAATTGGCATAAAGCCAATTCTTTAACTAGTCGTCTCTGTAAGTATAATTAATTACCTACGTGCAAATCGGAGTTTCTTTGGTGACATTATCATTGCAAATCCGCATTTGGTACATTCACGTCTCTAATTCCACAAAAGGAGGGTAACGATATTATACCTGTCGCTGTTTCAGATGATGATCGATGTTCTTATTAACAAGAAATGAAGTGCCGTCTAGTACAATGATTTAATAGATTTAATTATGTCATCATGTATATTAAGAAACGTTTACATTAAACACTTGCTTTCTACTTTCTAAAAAAAAATTCATATTGTAAAGCGCAAAGATGATATCATTTTATGCTGCGATGAGGTTTATTTTTAGTACAATCGTGGGTTTGAGTCAAGTCTAAAACAACACTAGTTCTGTGTCACGAGATTCGCGTTTGAGTTACGATTGGCATAACATGCGACCACTCATTCTTTACTCGTCATCGATTGATCGTGACTTATAAAATTACCTCTTAATTTGTGCATCCTTAACTAACCATATATATCATCCACAGTTGATATTGAAGCCGTAGTTACATAAATTTTTATTAAGTCAATGGCAAACGGTTTATATTGATTAGTTGGAAACAAAATTTTGTTTGTTAAGTTTTTTGCCAACTTTTAGCTATTATTGTTACTCGTTTAATGCGCCCATGAAATTACGCACGGATAAAAATCCATCAAACTTAATATATACCAAAAAACATACATTTCCTTTGTACAAACAAAATAATAAAGCCACATTTATAGCGGTTACAGAGAGGCGAAAGTGTATTGCAATGAAGTATAGAAAAAAGAAACGAGCGGGAGTTTTGATTGATCACCGACTCGGAGCCGTTTTTTGTGTGAAATTAAAAACACGAACTGGGCATGCGTTGGATTAAAGAGGAATTTCATCCGGCCAATAAGTAGAGGGACCCGTGCCTTTGTTGTCGGAAACAAATTTTGAAATTAATTTATTTTTGCAAGACATCGGTTTTGCATTACGACCATAATAGATGGCTTTTTTCTGTTATCGATAGATTACTATTATTGCTGTGCCAAATGTGCTTAGTGTATTTGAATTATTAAAGCAAATAGACCTCCCTTTCTCGTCAATACAAGCAGGTGCACGCATTAGATATAGCTATATGTATTTAGAACTGAAATGAACATCAACAGAGAGACCGCAAACTCACCGCAAACGAGTAATTAAAGCATCTATAATATATTAACATTATGCATGCCAAATTCATGGGAGACTTAGTCGAAATGTTAAGAGGAATGGTTAGGGAGATGTGTAACACCCAATACCACAAAAGGTAAAGCGTAATAATAAGAGCTATTTGGAGGTTTATGAACGATCAAAATTGCAAGAGCACGCGTATAAAATACACTTTGCAAAGTAGATTTAAATTTTAATACGAAGCTTTCAGTCGAGGGTCGTAAGTAATGTCTTGCCGTTGGAAATGTATGGAGGGGCTCTCCTCACAGCTATTTTTCGTTCTTATTCTCTTGTTATATTGCAATAATATAACATTTCTTTAATTGCACAACCTAAGAAAGTTTAAAATCAATAATTTGGAAAAAGTTATTAAATAATATATTTTTAAAATTCATCATGGCATAATTCCCTGCTAAATTGTCTCATTTATTCCAATAATTAAATTAGCTAATTTTTTTTTAAAGTCAACAATGTAAAATAAACAAGAGTAAGGCTGTGATACTGTGACCGTGTAAGTTGTGCGGCAACAGGAAGATCCACCCTAAGTGTTCGGAGTTGGAGACTCAGGTGTCGACTGCGGCCGATTTCACAAGACAATGCTTAATAATTTCATTTCGCCATTATGGCGGCCATCTTTGTGAGTCGCACAGTTAGAAGGCATCGACGCACCCCTCCACGGCAATTTGCATTGTAACTCGGACCACGTAGAAGGCCCTAACTACCACACCACCACCTTCTAACTCTTGAATATATAATTTTGTTGCTTTTATTAACAGCAAGTTTGCGTGGGAATTGGCGATAGCCTTCCGCGGCGACTGTTTATTGTGGACGATAACTTGCTAGATTTATTTTATAGTTCACCTAGAGACTTTGTCCTGCAAGGGTTGCTTCGCATTTTATAATGCCAATAAAAAGGGCCAGTGCCGCGGTGCATGCAGCCATTAAATATTTGTTGGATTTATTCGACAGCGTGCTTGTTTTGTTGAAATGTTTATTGGATCCCATAATTACATTGTTGCTCGAATTAAACACATTTGTAATTATATTGTATAGTTACGTTATATGACGGGGTCGTTAATAATTTCAATTATAGATTGTTTCGAGAAATAAATACAGTAATTGAAATATAGCACCGTTTACTCAACGCTGAACGTGGAGGAAGTGAAAAGAAATTAATCGCACAAACATTACTGACTGATAAATGTAACCATAATTGCTTTACCGACCCCAGCCTTAATGTAAAAGTTGCCAAAGACTGTAACAGACTTAAAAGTTTGTTTTGGTGCCTATAAATTAATGTGTTTGCATGTCTCCGTTGCCTTTTAAGATCATTTTACAACTTTGGACGTGTCTGAGGACTTTCAAGTTCTGATTGAATCGTTAATTTGTAACCCGATTTTATTTATGTTCGTCTTCACTTTCGACGCAAACCAGACCATCGATTTTCATATTGTTTCGTTTGCGTATGCTGAAAGTTTTATTACGACTTGGTTCTTATAACTTCTCGCAGCAGTTGCGTTTTTCATCATATTGTTAGTAATGCAATCGCGTGTTTTATTTGTAACGTTAATTTTACTCAGTGCTATAAATGCCTCTGTATTAATCGATTTTTGGGGTTTAAATGCTTTGGAAACACCACAAAGCGATAATATAAATGTAAATTACGTTACAATTTGGTTGGTGTGATTACCGAGAATTAGTACGTGTTCCGGAAATCCTGGAATATTAAGCGTTGAGTTGCAATAACTTGTGCTTTTCGCTTCAGTGGTAGGTTTAGTTAAATGTATGTTTCTGCGGAAGCGTAAACTATTGCTTTTGTTTAGTTAACCCGAATAAAACAAATGATTAAATTGTGTGTATTCTTCGGAATCTCTCAAAGATATTAATATTAAATGTTTGGTAAGGATATGTGGACAACTTTTCGTATCCATAATAAAATATTTTTTAATTTTCTATAACCACCTAGTTCTCGGTACAAGAATCCTCTACAATTCCATTCAAAGGGCCTAGAAACCAGGTCATAATCCACCACTTCTTCTTTTACCTGCCCTGATGTAAATTGCAAACTAATTCCAACATTTCTAAAAATAAAGTTCCTTAAGTGAATATAAATAAGATCCAAACATCTCTAATCTTAGGACCAAAGTAAACTGTTGTGTTGTACATTGAGGCGTAAAATTCCACCTTACCGTAGTTATATTTGAATCAATCTACAAAAACTGTCTGAATTTGGCTAACCAAAATACGTATATTGCATGGTAGCATAAAACAAAAATAATTACGCCTGTTTAGCAATGTTTGGGTAAAAAAATCAATCGTTTCGAGCGAAGCGTCGCTGAAGCGATTAGTGACAGCATTGGAATGTGACCATAAAGAATTGAACAAAGCGGACATTTCTTATAAATTTTCGAATCTTAGTACAATTCGGAGGCGCGACAAATCGTTTGGTGACACAGCTCAAATCACTCGTAGAATCTACTGCGATGGGAACGCTCTGGAAATTACAACAAAACGGTTCATCTAATCACCAAAATACTAAAAAAACACGCTTTCCGGTTTAATTTGCCATTTGTAATTAAACGTAGTTTTGTTTTCAAGGTTAAATTTTATCTGTCAAATAAATGATACAGTTATAGTTATAGGTACGTATTGTCTGTATTAACATTTTAAAGTATTTTCAGCGCTAATTACGAGATGTTTAATCGTTCAATATCGTAAGCGACAGTACTGCTCATAAACTGGGGGACTTAGATTTTTTTACAACAAAAGCTAATTGCAAAAGAGCTGATTTTGTTCACATAAGGTTGAAGAGCTCAAGTTGAGGTCAAAATTTGTTCCTAGTTCTCCAATCCATCACAACTCAAAAGTACATATTGGACAGGTGGTTTTGCGTTGACTGTACTCATATGATTATGCATTGGAAATGTAGGAGAGAAAACAGTAAATGTGTCGCATGAGTCGGTGATGAGAGGCGTTTCACTGAGCAGCTTGTGCTCGGAGCAAGCAAGACAAGCGCCATCAATCGTACTCGTATCGATTCAGACGCGCGTCCAGATGAATTATCGAATCTATTAACTCGCGAGATTACCGGATTCCATCCACAGATCAACCATAAAAATGTTTAGACTGCTCAAGCATTATTAACTTGTGCTCTGTTTTTTGTTTTTAAATTTTGCTGTGCTAACAGTGCGGTAATTTAAAATTAATATTTAAAACCTACAAACTTCTGTTTCGTGTCAGATTATTGATTACAACATTTCAAAGAATATGTATTATCATTTATAATCTTAGCGCCATTTGTAAAAATAAAATTTTAATTTGAATTTCTTTTCACGTTGCATATTTACGTACACATCAATTTTCTGTTAAATGTTAGCATTATTAGAAAATACTTGATATATTATAAATTTGTTCGCGAGGCATGTCTGTATGTTGTTAGGTCTGCGCGCGTCGGCATGAACAGACGATTTGTACTAATTATAACGCGCGAACGACGCGCGACACGATTAGCTTTCCAATGCGACGACGACGCGCCACTCTCCGCAAACCGCACTTGGACCCGCAGCCGCAGCCACGTGCTAAATTATAATTACCTGCTAACACTACATCTTGACACCCAATACAAGATTAATAATCAAATACTTACATATTTTTATAAATCATTTGTATAATGAATTTATATTTGGGAGTACTTATATCTGTCCTGCTTTCTGTAGTTTCATTTTATAACAGTTTAAAATTATGAATTTAATATCAATCCAAATAAATGTATGAGAAAGTGAATGAATGCAGATGTACGTGACGATTGGAACACGTGCGTGGTGCGCGGCGCGGCTGTGCGGCTGTGTTCGCGCGTAACCTAACACGTGATAGAACAAAAGCTGATGACAGCTCCACAAGTGTCAATATCCTCGATGCAGCAAGAGCTGCATAAGATGCCCGTATGTTGGCGGCTTGCACTTCATTCATACCACACAATGGCACTTTACTTGCTGTGTGGGAATACTCTCTGCCTAATGTGCATGTATCGCTCGAACAAATCTACCCTCTTCATTACTTTAATAACGAAAACTCCTATGAAATTATACAATTCTTCATGGCGAATTTAGCACCCGAGGTAATCGGTCAACCTAAACACCATCAAAATGTATAACAAAACTTAATTACAGAAAAAAATCGTTGCTACCGTTCAGTCACAGACCGAATGCGGAGTAAATATACCGTCACTAATTACAACAGAAAAAATGATGGAATTGAATTCAAACATTTGTCTCTTAACGAATCGTGTCGCGGCGGCTTCGACTCAAAGCGGCGTGATTCGGCAATTCCGTTCCATTTTCAAATGCTCGCTGCCCATTCGTTCCCTCGACTACGCCTACTCAATAAATTAGATGCCTCGCGTAGCACACCGCATAGTTACAAACTAATGAAACCCCGAAAAGATCTCAACCCATTTTCTTAACAACTTTTCCGAAAGAGCGACCGCCTTCAAAGATTTGCCCCGAGAAATAATTCCGCTAATAACGCTTAGCTCTCATACGGGTATGTTATGCAACCATAGGAATTTCATTAGATACACACGCGTCTGTTTGTTAAGGAGCTTTCCATTGCTAAAAGTTTCTTGAGGCGGGTATAATTCCTTTGTTTGTTATAGGGGGTGGCGAGCCCTCCTCACCCACTACGTTTTCTAAGTCATCGGGTCCAATTATGCCCCTTTGTAGGTTTTGATATGTAAATTCGCGATTTTATTAAACAAACCGTGATGCCATTCGGGAGCAGCGAGCCGGATTAATAGCTTCTTCAGATTTGTGTAATCGCTTTCTCTTAAGACAACAGCGGAGGTGAGTCGCGAGGGAGCTATTATCTGTTTGATGTTGCTGTTTGTTTCTAAATGGGTCACAGTGTTACCGGTACACACTACACACTATACAGTGCACAGTGCATTCAATATACTGCGCACTATAATATGCATTTCTATTTGTGTTTTCTAACTTTAGTAAATATCATTTTCTAATATAGTCTACTTATTCTTTAAACTTCGGTATCACAAATACGATTCCTCCAGTCTTGCCATTCATAGTACCGTTGCCCATCAATCGATCGATTGTTTGCTTGTAAAAAATAATACCGTAGAGCATCTATGTGACGTTTACCGAAAGCAAAAAAAGCCATTGCGCAATTTAGATTGGCTATAAAAGTGTCGTCGGTAATAGTCACAACACGCATCGTAATGAATTAACTCGTACACGGAATCGTAAAACGGACGTTACTGCCAAACTACCCATTCGGTTTAAGCTTAATTTTTACCCCAGCACTATTAATAATTTACACGGGATAACGCAACGTTTGCGCCATATTACAACGCATAAATTAATAATGTCGCTCGCTTGTTTAACTGCGAATCATATGAGTTTTATTGACAATTTTGTTGGGAAAGCGCAATTTGCGGGATGACCGCCGAGTGACGCCAAGTGGTAACCAAATAGGGGAACGGTTAGTGTGCCCATTGGCTGATAGCAATTGTCATTTATGGGCTTATTTAGTAATGTCGATAGTGCTGGCAATCACTTTGATAAATCATGCGATATTAAATGTTACAACGGTTGTGTGCTGTATTGTTTTCGTTGTATTATCATTTTCGATACTCAGTTTGACATGTCGGGTTTACTATTTATTATTACTATAAAAATATACTCGTAATATGGAATTATATGATAGCAACAATATTTAGAGACATATTTGAAATTGGAAATTAGCTATATTTTATTTTCATTTTCGTTCAAGATTTTTCATCCATAACTCCATCTAATTGTCTCATAACAACATCCAGATTACCCGTAATTTTCTTAATTCAGATAATATGTTATATATTATTTTTCAATATTTATTGATAGTATTAATAATTGATTCATTATAGAGTAATGCATCGACATCGCTAGCCGGTGTCACTACCGGCGTGTAACTCAATCCTCGCTCGGATGTACTCAATTGCATTTGGGGTTGCAGTGAAGAGCTGCCACGCTATTATTGTGCAAACAGGGGTTCCGTCCGTGGTCTGCCATTTATTGAAACGTCCCATCAAATGTTGACGTTAATTATGAATTTAAAATTCGCATTAACGATACAAATTAACTTGGAAACATCGATGCTTTATTATATTCTTGTTGTGTAAGCTACGGAGTTCTAGTTGTGAAGCAGGCAACCTAATTTAATTTAATTTATTGATGCTATATAGTATAATTGTCAATTTATTTTGACTATAATTTGCTGACGGCTGACATTCTAGCTCAAAGAATAAAAGTCGGTGTTTTAATAATCTGTGTATTTAAAGTGTTAGAGAAAGCACTGTAAAAATCTATATACCACTGATTTCTTCACAGGAATATCAAAGGTCTATGAAGTGTACCGAGCTTAACTTAGTGTGGTGGCCAAACTAAGGTGTAAATACCAGTCAATCTTGGAGTATACTAGTGGTTATCAGATATGATTTGATATGCGATAATGGTTACTAGTTCCTGTAATTAATTGGCAGATCTGTCCTACATATCTTCAATTTCTAAAATACAGCTTTACGAATTCTCGATACAGTATTCTCTGGATAAAGATTTTAGGTAGAGTGTCAAATGTCCGTATGTTGTCACTAATGATGGTATCCGTATCTACGAGCCGCGATGCAAGCTGGTTGCCGCAATGTGTTATTATTCAATTTGATTCCGCCGCCGGTTGTTTTATTATTTTAATGAGTCTCAATTTTCAGGGATAATTGAATGGACGTCCTGCTTTGATTATTATTTCATTCGATACGGCACCTACGGGCGATGCCATTGTGCAGGTCGAAGCGGTGCTTACAAACCAGATTGGGCTTAAGATAAAATAAAAGAAGAAAAGGCAAACACATTTGTAAATATTCACGTGTCTTATGAAACCATTTCTTCCATTAATTGTTAAATAAATAAATTAACATACTGCTTTTTTGTAATGGGCAACGAAATCTGTGTATTACTGGGAAGTGAACCTAATTATTAAAATATATCATATTAATGACGTATTTTTGCCATTTTAATGTATGTAAAATCCGCTACTTCAGTGTCTCTGCACGTAGGTTTAGCCGCAAGCTCAACCCCACTCATAAACACTAGGACAATCATATAAGTAAATTATACGTGCCTTTATTCGGTACACTACAGCTACGCTAGTTTCGCCTTTAGTTGACTTAGTGCCGGCAGTTTAATTAAAAGGGTGCGTTTTGATTTGTCGCCGCCAATATGAACACTTTGTTATGGAACGTGATTGTACAACGCCTTTTTAATAATAGTTATATCTAACTTATTTTGATTGATGCTTAAATTATATTTCTCTGTCCTAATTTAAATATTGGATAAATAGTGTAGGAGTAAGCAAAGGAATACAATTACAATTAAGTTTTTCTACCTTATTTCTGTCTTACGATCTTGTCGACAAAAACGGATTGTTTGACCTGACAATCAAATTATTATTCAATATTCGTCAATATTTTTTCCGTAGTATTATTGAGTCATTTTTGACGCCCTCTGGTACTACAGATTATTGAGGCTGACAGAATGCGGAAACAATAAAATAGATGCTTAAAGTTTCAGTAGTCACCTATATATACAGATGCTTCGTGGTAAAAGTAAAAACCAATAAATAAGATACTTAAAGAGATAGTAAGTGTGGCGACCGCAGACCGCAGCACGAGCCTCGCACCCGGTCGATCATCATTCAGATATTATAGAGGGGACATGGTGATCATTTTTGTAAAATTATAGTGTACCAATGTAACAGGGACTTTAATTTGGTACCTAATAACTGAACATTGATTGATAGTTAATTACCACGCACTAAAAATGGTGAAGGAAAATATCGTGAGGAAACCTACATGCCATAGCAATTAATAAGAATTCCTACGACATACAAGTCCGCCAACCCGCACTAGGCCAGCGTGGTGGACTATATGGCCTAACCACTCTCAATCGTTGTATCAATTGTTGAGGACGCTAGTGCCCTGCAGTGGGACGTATATGGGCTGTTACAGTCAGTCAGTAATTGAAGATTATTTTTCGTTTCACATTATAGTTTTAGTATACAATTTCCCAGTCGTACAAACATCATATCCACAAGGAAATTAAATATGTAGCAATTCCAACCCCAAAGAAGCGGCTTGACTCGACAGCTCTCTTCGCGTGACCGCCTCACTTTAATATATTTTTTATACTCGTACAGTTTCGGGCAAATTGATTACGTCTATTAACTTATTTCAACAGAGTGACAGCGCTGACTATTAGGGATGACCGCGGCGTGGCGTTTCAATTTTAACTTCATAGATAATGATATAAATTATTAATTATGTTGTAAAGATGCTCTTTATAATGTATTAATGTTTTTTTGTTGCTCTGTTGCTATTAATTACATTATTAATGACCATTTGCTGGAATTACGTTCACAAAAGAAATTATGCGTTTTTTTTTCTTTGAACACAAGTTCTTAATACGTGCACAAAATCAATACTAAGTGACGAGCTGTGTATTAAATGTGAAATATACTATAAAACTGACATATCAAAAGCTTCTTTTAAAGGTAAAATAATCGTAAGAGTTATAGTAACAGGACGCAGACATTTGTACTCATATCAAGTGAGAGCGGAACATTTGGCTGTCAGATAAAGTAATTTAACAGCTCCCGTTCATTGTTTGAGTATTCTATTGTATGCGTTAAGTGAGACATATTTTTTGTGTTGAGATGTTTCGTTTAATTTGTTATATTTGCGTTAGATAAGCCTTCGCTGGGAACGGAAGTTCTAGATGGATGTCACGCACGTCAGCCCGCGGAGATAATGCACCGGGCCCATTCAGAACAACGTGCCCACATTTTAATAACCTATTTATTAACCTAATTTTAATTGTGTACTTTAAAAATAACACTAATAAAATTGTAATTTTTTCTACGCAGTAGTTTTACTATTGTGGATTTATATCTTTGGAATTGATTACAAGAGTGATTGAGTAACAGATCGAAACAATCTCTCTGACTTAACAAGTGTGTAATTAGTTTACAACGCAGAACACGTTGTTATAATTAACAAGTATTACGACGTAACGTACGGCCGGTAGCTAATGTTCACACACAGTTTTTCAATCCTTTCAGCGGTAGTGGTGTATTACAAGAACGATCAGTCTAAAATTGAAATCGAAATAACCAATCATAACCCGGATGTGGAACACAATAGAATGATTCCCACATGCCTCTGACAAAACAAAACAAGGTTTAAACATCGTCTAAACGCTGAAATAACAAACCGATTACGCCGTGATCAGTGTTCAGAAGTGGTGCAAGTGATGAACGCACCGCTTCGTAGCGATAGAGTGTTGAACATCGCGATGTAGCGATCGAGATAAGAGACGCGACAGGCACAGTGGGCAACATACGTATTTACTGAAGTGCAGATTTGTAGTGGTATAAATTATTTTCATATTTATACAATATTGAAATATAACTATGAGATAGATACTCACTTCCAATATTCAATTTTATTTTTTGGGCCTTAAAAAAACCATATTTTTGAAGTACTAATTTAATGAAATATTTATACTGATTATTATTTTTTTGTATTGTTTTGATTGAGCGTTGCGTACATATTTGGTTTTCAAAAATATTTTTTTTTTTAATTTTACAAAAATAATTATATCATGGAGCTGTTTTTGTTGTATATAGAAATAGATATCGTAAGCTGTTGAAAATGGATTTATACCGTCGTGTTTGGAACGCATCACGCTATCAATACAAGACTTGACACCGAACGTGAAAACAGTAGCGCGGATAGTCTCACTCAGCGATCCAATATTTAATAGTTTTATGATGTATTATCAAAACAAATCTTACCGAGTTACTATGAACTGCTATTCGTTTCAGCTGTATTAAACTGCTCAATGATTTTGATATTTGAAAATTAAATTGTTTTATTGTTTTGTTTCGCTTTCAAACAATACAAATTTCGAATTCAAATTTGGAACGATGATTAGCTATCGCAACAGCTGACACTGTAGATGGTGTCTTACAAAAAAAAATACCATTAAAAATATCTACAGGAGGATTTTTAATAATATTTATAAGGAATTTACATCGATAATAAAATTATTTGGGCAAGCGAACATGCGCAACCACAAATTGCGTGGTACAGGTAATACATTGCAGTAGTTAATTGACATAATAGTGTATGGTTATTGCTCGTGAGTTCGACTGTAATTGGGTTTCGTCTTCGTCTATATATGCACTTATATGATAATATTGGCCAATATGGATTGGTTACGATAATTTAATTGAACTTTGGTCTTGTTACAAATAAACTCATTGAAGAACAATGCATTTCAAAGCTAATATCGTATACAATTCTACAAAAAAATGTAGAAAATATATGAACCAAATTAAAATACGATAAACCATCAGATAAAAATACACGGCAATAGTGTTGAAAGTGACGACTAACTGGCATCGATGGGGTATAAATCTTGTTAGTACGAAGTTTTAAAGTAGCGAACAATGCATTATACATAGGATTCAGAAATAAAAGTGTGGAGTGCAGAAAATGCCTAGCACAACATTAAAACCGGTATGGACGGCGCCGTAGACGTTTGGCATTTAGTGAAATGTGGCTCAGACGCCAGCACAACATTATTCATGTCAGCTAATTGTATTTCTTTATGCTGAATACAACAAGTGCAATTAGTGTATTATGATCATGCCCTTAGGGAGTCCACTATATTTTTACGTTATGCCTCATTTACGTTATCCATCGACGATAAGCACAGATTGGACGATAAAGATTAATCGTCAATTGCATTTTATTTTTACATTTAATCGCTACGACATTCATAATATTTTTTATAAGCAAGAATGCGGGACTTAGTAATTACCTATAGTTATTTTCATGTTAGGCAATTGATAAAAAACTTTTTGCATTTTTAACGAAATCTAATTAAACGTGCAAATTATTTATACATATAATTACATTACTGGAAGACACCTTTTAAGTTTGAGAGCACCTGTGTTATAAAGCTCTTTTAAAAAATATATAACATATCAAGTTACAAAAAATATACAAAAATCATTGAATTTCGTCATCGAGATAACACTAAGTATCAATGTGGTTCGGCCGCAGTAGACAACAGTCAGAAGCGGTCTATACAAAAGGACTTAACATATTTTTTCATCATATTTTATTATGAACTTCTGTTCAACATCCAGATGTTTGAGTCTGATCAAACAAAAGATTTTTCAGATGTACTTACGTACCGCCAGAATGTAACTATTACGTTCATGATTTATGAGTGATTTCTGTTTATGTTAAAAATCCCACTTGTGTTTTTTATATTTAAAATGTTTTATCCCCAAAAATAAAAGTATTCGATATCTTAGATTACAAAGAGAATAAAAACTATAATAAGCATAGTCTCGTTGCTATTTTAAGTCACACAGTTTTTCACAAATAGATGATTCATCGCTTACATATTTTGTGATCGGTATTTTTATTTTATATTCCAGTGTTACACATTTTTCTAAAACTATTTAATTGAAATTAATTAAAAGCCGAGTTGTGTTTATGAAGGCTTGTATGCTAAACATGCATTTAATTTCATCGTTAACATTGTTAGGGCACTGTATTGAATGTTTTTTCTCATTAGTAAAGGTAATTACTTGCGATGTAAGGATTAATGAAATAAAACATGATATTCTGGTTGTGTGAGTGGTGTATCGATATCACAAGTGACGTGTACTTGAGCCCACATTAAGCATGTGACGGAACCACGCGAGGGGGCAGTGCGGCACGCCTGGCTAGTTTTTAATAGTTTATTTCCAAACTCGCTGTCGACAGCTCCAATGTTTTTCTAATAACCTGTTTAACAAATCATAACGTTTATTTTTGTTCGACACTGAACGATCACACGTCCGGGACTCTATTCTGTTTCAAATCTCTAGCCCGTATGTTTTGATTATTTTAATTTTTCATTGAACATATTCATGATATTGAAGTTAAAACGAGAGCGGCGGACATAAACGTAAATCACAGAGGAAGAACGCCACAATAATCCATGACGTAAACGCATGTTGTTCAAATTATTTAGTGAATATAAAATTGTCGTAATCAACTTTGAAAAGGAAATATAAAAAAGTGTAATTAAACAATGTCGGTGCGTCCATTATACGAGAACGTGCCGCTTTGCTTCCACACCATTATTTTTAGATGATCCGTTTATGCGTTTTCAAATAATACATACAACTGCATCTATCTTTCAAGTGTCCCTTTAATGGCGGCTGATGAAAAACAAGCTCCATTTTTTTACTTTCACATCTATCTTTGTGCAGCTGAAAGCCGCCACCGCAGTGGTGACTGGAGGGACGGTACGCACACGCTGTATATGACTCGACAATATCGCTCGCCAGAATTACAAGAAATTAATTTAAGAACTAACTGTGCCTGTTACCGGCCAGGTAGCGAGTATTTTTTTACTACCACAAAAGAGCGTTTGAACGTAAAAAGTATACAATCGACGGGAACGGTAGCAAAACTTTTCGATTATTCTTGATGAAGCGTATCAATATAAATAGAAAACTATTAAATATAAAAAAACAGAACAATATACCATTGCATCCGACATCGACCCGAACTTTTAATTTGTCTAAGATATTTTAGAGCAAAGTGATGACTTTGGCGCCGGTGGCAAAAAACATTAGCCAATCCATTAGTAGCGAAGTATTTCTTAACCTGATCTACCGCAAAATCGAATCATTGTGAGATTGATATTGAAACAGAACAAAAACCCGACCGAGATCCATACAAAATGGCGTAATACGTAAAAATACATTCACCACGAGAAATAGATTTTTCATACATCACCAATGGCAGGGGCGTGACAGTACACAGAATGCAGTGGTCAACCGTCCACAAATTGTATAATTTTACACAACAAAACAATTCAATACGCAGGTCCACGTGAATGGCCACGTCCAACGCCTGTCGACCATTCAGAACAAAACGTGCCAAACGCACGCAACGCGACTGCTGCCCGACCAATTGAAAAGTGCCAAATGAAAAACTCATTCAAAGAGGCAATCATTTATTATTTCAATTTTGCAAAATACTGTGGTGAAGTGACAAACGCAACGGCTAGCTGACTTATTGTGTTTAAAAATAATTTTATAAAAAGCTACGAATTCAGTCAATGATATTAATGGAACAAAATGCGGTACAAGGTAAAAGGACTTTGATTTTATTTGAGTCATACATAGGTAATAGTCATAATATAAACTCCAATGAATGACGAGATGAGGCTGCCGTTCGCCTGATGGTAAGTGATACGACTGCTCATGAACAGTAAGAAAAAAAACAACACCGTGAATTACTAAGCAATCCCTGGTATTCCACTGCGCTCGTCAGCCTGATGCATAAGATATTAAATTCAATCCGAAAATCAACAGTGCGTTTATACTGCTGTTGGACAAAGGAAATAGAAATTCCGGTTAGACCTACCTACGCGACCTCTTACATATGAGAACCCTACCATCAAAGGTATGTCATATTGAAGGGGAATCTTTGTGGCTTAAAAGTGAAATAAAATATCAAGTCAGTACCTATTACATTTCACAATGGGGCTTCTACAAAAGGAAGTTGTTAGATGAATCCTCGTCGTCCACCCCACACTTTTTAGTAATGTTTTGTCTAGACTAAAAATTTAACATGAAATAGTATCTTTTCAGTTTATTCAACTTTTAAAGCTAGACTTCAAAAGCAACTCTATTATAATTATTTATCTCAGTTTTAAATATACACAATATAGCAATTTAAACAATTTGCCTGTTTAAAATGTATTTGAAATTTAATTCTGTGAAAGAATTACTCAAAATACCAATGATTAAATTAAAGTATCCTTTGATGGCACACAAAGAAACAAAGAGGCTTGTAACAAACGATATTCTCAGTGAATTTGAAACAAAAACGGATTCAAGTCTTTCTGAAGATGACGTCTCTTTCTATTCGAGGCAGTCATCGAGTTTCCTTTGTAATTAAATATTGAAATTAAGAAATGAACAGCCGCTAATTACAAGAGGTTGTCCCTTGGGGGCTGATTATGTTGCCCCAGCATTCGCAGAAAGGGATGGCGGCAACACTCTCTAGTTACAATTAATATTTCAGATTTTAATGTGCTTGCCGCATTTGGAATATCCACTTTCAAAAGTATTTTCACTTATTGATATCGGCATATTACATTAGGCTTTTATTTCTTTCAATCTATTAAACGCACAGCAACAACTATGGTTTGCTTTGCGATTTCGCTTCATTTAAAGATATAAAATATAGTGGCTCATAAATAAACAACTTTAAAATACGATACTATTTAGCACTACAAAATACTGCACATATAATTAAATTATAAAATTCATATATCACGGAGCAGGAACGGGAGAATGTTAGTGTCTAATATAACAATGTTAGATTACTAGTAACAAGATCGATAGGAGTAATAAAAAAGAAATAGTGTTGTTGTAGAAACTATAAATTTAGTGTTTGGACATTTCAATTATCCGGACCACGTGGCGTGCCGACAATGATGTTCGTGCCAACAGTAATAAAAATATAAAAAAAAGGCAATAAAAAACGCGTTCAACCCGGTTAATATTTTTATGTATCTCATTCTATCGCTAATAAGACATTTTATATTGAAGATGATTAACAGAACAAAAGTACAGTCGCATGCGAAAAAAAGCATTTCAATATAGCGACTATAATAACTTCATCAAGAACGATCACATCTCAAATGTAATAGGTTGATCTTAAATACGGTCGGAATGTCTTTATTAACTGTCATGGAATCAAGTGAGGCACTGGGAGCTGTTTAATACCCTATCAGACAAA
Organism: Hyles euphorbiae; assembly: GCA_023078785.2. Lineage (NCBI taxonomy): Eukaryota > Metazoa > Arthropoda > Insecta > Lepidoptera > Sphingidae > Hyles > Hyles euphorbiae. The sequence goes on from CM041040.1 coordinate 12,537,942, forward strand.
CGTAATTAGTTTTGTAAATAAAATGCCTCGGAGAAATTGAAACGTAGCAGCTACCTGACTGTTGCGGTGACTTGCTACATTAACTTACCTCCGTACCGTCGGACGCAACGGTGCTCCCGCGTCTTTTATAAGGGCAACCTTAAAACATCATCCATATTTTGTTGTTTCCTTTATTCATATTCATTGCCGACTTATTAAATGAACTTGCAACTACTATATTTCACTTGATGTGTGTATTTGTAGTCGCAAAACAAAATAAATACGTCACAAATTAGTAATTTCAAAATGTTGATTCTTTTAAAAATATATATATTGTGCTTTGTATATTTAGATATAAACAATCATAGTAAATACATGTACATACGTATGTTGTCGACGACTGTATTTGTGTTTATTTAAGATTCGTATCTGTTTTACTTTTATTTAAATTTCTAACTATAGTTTTTATTCTTTTGTTTTACAAAGCGAGATAATATCGTTAGGTATGTACTGTTCTCCATCGTTGAGTTTATGAAGACATTATTTTCGATGTTCAACATTTTGCACTTGTATAAAAACGTAATACTGGTGTTATTACATATTTGAAATATTTTTTTACATGCAAATAGACTGAAGTAGCAATGATGTAAGTCATTGTTGAGCATAAATTGTCGTGATAAAATTATTTGAGGTGGTAGTAAAAACATAATTGAAGTAATGTAGGAATATGAAATAGGGAAATTAAGTTGGGTAAATTCAGATAAATGATTTTTTATTTAAGACATGTTTTGGAATATCTGAGGAATTAAGAATGATATTTGTACTCGTATACATTGTTAGAAACCAAGAAGGAATAGAGCGAACGTAAAATAATTTAAAATAGAATCACGGTCGCAATTTTTTCATGTTCCCCATTTATATTTAATTTTTATTTTTACGACACAATTAAACGTGGCTTTGCTTTCACTTTTTATTGTTACCGTCTTAGTTGCCCTCTAATTTTTGGCTTCAATTACATTTTCCCTCTGCTGTTTTATTATGACATTGTTTTTAATGACGAAAACTTTTTGGCATGAAAAAATAATACGCGCTTAAATGCTTCTTTCGTGTTTAGATAGCTTGAGTTTAGTGTTGTGTCTTATGTTTGTTTTTGCTTATGTCGTATATTTAATACAAAATTTCGGTACATTTAAAAATATTTGAGTTTCTGTGATCAAATCAGACAAATCATTATAACAATATCAATGCTTAGTAATTAGCTATGTAGTTAGTTAAATGAAATGATTTTATTTTCCTACTCGATACAAGTGAATAATGTGGTTCTCTGTTCTTCCTCAGGTACTTCTCAAGGTGAATAGGTATTATATGAGTATAAGAAATTAATGAATTACGCATCGACCGGAACCCGTTTAGAAAAAAATAGACCAACACTTTTTTCAACCGAAATCATTTATCGTGTTTGTACAGAACCCAAGACAAACTGCTACTGCGTTTTAGTTTACCGTAGATAAGATTACGTGCGTTTGTTTTACCTTGTCAACCAATTCCTGGGCCGTTTTCATAAAGAGCCTCATTGTTGAGCGTAATATCAAGACACGATTTCCGTTGGACCTAGAAATTTTGAAAAGGACGTACGCTCATAATCACACTGAGTATATATTCTATCTGTATACGTATTGGTTGATACAAAGGCACAGATCGAGAGTACGATTGAGAGGGATTAGGCCATATAGTTCATCACGCTTATAGCAGTGAGTGAATGTTAGGTGCAACGAATCCATTGTATGTTTGCATAGGCAAAGGCTTGTAAAATAAAATATATATTCATAGCCATCACTCTGAGTGGCGTGAAAATGCGTTAAATTTGAATAAGACACCGTGTGGGCAGTGGCGATGAATTAAATTGATACAGTAAAATTCAATACTTAACATTTATGTGTATATAAAAATACAATATTCGCTACGTATTCATAGTGCAGTTATTTTATCATGATTATTCTGATACAAACATACACACATAAACTCAGGCCTTCTTCCCAGAAGGGGTAGTCAGAGGTGCCAATACACCCACATTTCGCTTTGTATGTTTTGTCCCACGATGTGATAGGTGGCGAGCCTCTCGCTATATCGGGCACAAAAACTTGACTCTGGGCTGATAATGAAAAGGAAAATCCAATATCACATTGCCCATCCCGGGTTCGATCCCGAGTACTCAGCTTTGTAACTGTATCTTGGTACAACTACGCCACCAAGGCATTACGTTGATTATTCTGATTGTTTAATTAATGTTGATAAATGCATGTCACAATAACGATATGCCTTCTTTTAATTAATTAATTAATTATTTCATAAAATATCAATACAGCGATTATACTTCAGCATATTAATGAATTATAGAGCAGTTTTTATGTTTTATTTTACAGTTTAAAATATTTGTTAATACATGATTGTCTATATAATATAAATTAATCTTATTTAAATACAGGATATCATGAGGCTGTAGTTTTTTTGCCATCCCCGATATCTAGGTACATAACGAATTCATGGGCGTAGCCACGGTGGGGCAGGGTGGGGCACTTGCCCCACCCTGGCTCTGGCCTCTAAGGTACCTAACCAAACCTAAAAAAATAAATGATCTAAGTAAAATACTATCTATGGATAGATATAAACCTCTAAATTGACTGATTAACAAAATGGATACTCCCAGAGCCCAAACGGCTGAAGTTAGGACATATTATTAGATATAAGATTTAGTGGTATAGGAAGGTGAGCAATAAGAAAATATTTTGGTCATTTCGAATTATTCATAACAAGACTGCGACCGAAAACGAAGCCGGGTGCTAGTTTTAGTGACTATAAACACATCATCCATCAGCCAAAGTAAGTCCACTGCTGAACATAGGCCTCACCCAATTATTTCCAGTGACCTGTTGGAGGCAGCCGTCATCCAGCGCCGTCCCGCGACCTTTTCCAGGTCATCTGACCACCTTATGTGTGGAGAGCCTATGCTGCGCTTTCCGCTACGTGGCCTCCATTTGAGAACTTTTTTGCCCCACCTACCATCAGTTCTCCGCGCTATGTGCCCGGCCCATTGCCACTTCATCTTACTAAACCACTGGATTATCTCGGTTACTTTAGTTCTCCTTCGGATCTCCTCATGTCCGATTCGATCTCATAGGGAAACCCTAGCCCTCTCCATAGTTCGTTGAGTGACTTTGAGCTTCCTAATAAGGCCAATAGTTGGAAGCCACGTCTCGGTGACGTATGTCATCAGCAATGTTGCTTGGGAATGAAACATAACACTCAGCCGTACAGTAAAATTATAAATTATTTATTATTATAAATTATTTATGAACTGCTCTGAATTGCAAATCCTGTATAATCACTGTATTTAAACTTATTTTGAAAAGAGCAACGCTAGAGTTTCTTGCCCGTTCTTCTCTGGCGAAAACAGCCTTGTCAACAGGGTGGTAGTGAAAAAAAATTACTGAATCTAAACAATGTATGATATTTTATGGATTCAATAAATATTTTCATTTTCATTTTCACAGTTGTATGTACAACTATCGAAGACTTTCGATTTAAGGCACTGAGTTATTTTGGAAGAGAAGATGTCGTGTAGTTTTCTGAACGCTGCACGACCGAGTTGGAATCAACGATTGATTGCTCTCCCGAAGTTGGACCTGCCTCACCGGGCCACTTGTCCTAAATAGACATATTCGTCTAAAACTTCAGGAGTCGAGCCTCCAACTCCTATAGGGGTGGGCACAACATAGATATTCGACATGATCTTCGTTTGGCCAAGTTCATTTTGAGATTTGAGATCCACCTGTTGCGAGGACTCGATTGAGGTCTTCGAGCATAATGCTAAGGTCTTTCAGCGATTCTGCCAAGACTACAATATCGTCGGCAAATCTAAAGTAAGTATATACTCACCATTGATGCTGATGCCGAATCCTTTCCTCTGCAAGAGCTTGACGGTGTTTTCCAGCGCGGCAGTTTCGGAGATATGAAATATCCGTGTTTGGCTGGAAATCATCAAACCTGCGTTCGAGACGATTTGTGATGACCTTCGAAAACAACTTATAGACATGGCTCAGGAGCGAGAGGGGCCTGTAGTTCTTCAGCAAAGTGTTATCACCTTTTTTAAAGAACAGTTCCACCACGCTCCTGCTCCATGCATCTGGCGTTGAGCCCTCGAAGAGATTGGAATTGAAGAGCCTGTGAAGGATTTTCAGTATCGGCGTTCCGTCCGCTTTCAGAAGCTCTGAAGTGAATCCGTCCTCACCCGGCGCCTTGTTGTTTTTAAGTTGCTTGAGGGCCATCTCAATCTCACACAGGCTGATGTCCGGGATATCATCGCTAAAGTATCGGATCAACTCGGCTCTCGGGTCTTCGGCCGAGCTAACAGTAGGTTCGGCAATCGAGGTGTAAAGCTGTTCGTAGAACTTCTCGATCTCTTTTAATACCTCTGCCCTTGTCGATACTACGCGGCCATTGTCCGTTTTCAGCCTAACTGGCTTTGCCCAATAGACAAGTCTCTTGCAAACACTTTGGAGCCTCCGTTCCGTTCAATTGTCTTCTTAATGCTCACAGTATTGTGAGCACGGACATCGTGTCGCAAGGACTTCCAGATCCGTCTATTTAGCCGCCGATATGCTTCAGCGTCATCGTAAGACTGGAGAGTCAAAGATCGACATTTGGCTATGAGGTCAAGAGTGTGGATCGAGAGTTTTTGTAGTCTATCTCAACGGCAAGATCTAAAATATTTAGATCCCACTGTATGGACGGCTTCTACAAAACCGCTGTTTAACTCGTCCACTGCAAGGTTTTCTTTTAGACAATATAAGCGACTTGTCAACTCGAGGTGAAGGCTATCGAGGTTTCGGAAATAGGCGCGAGTAGGTCGGAGCGTAGACTTCATCAAACGACGCTTTTCTAATTGGACGTTGATATTCAATGTGCCATTCGGTAATCACTACCGGTTTTCACCCTGTTGTTCACAGAGACATCACTGAACATCCGTCTATTCGTCGTCAAGATGAAATCGCGTACTCGTACCGTACTCGTACCGTCGTATCACTAAATAGGAGTATCCGTGACAATATTATAAACACAATGCAACAATTTTTTTTGCAAGAAATGGGACGATTTGTTTTGTTATTTTTAAAATATCGTCGTGTATCACCTACCTATACATGACGATATTTTAAAATTGTAACTGATAAATCCATAGTTATTGCTAAAATAATAATTTAAGCTCTTGCGCACCATATCGCCTCTAAATATAAAAGGGTATTTGCCACCCAAAAAGGTCGATAAAAAAAATACAAAAAAGACGTCGTTTTTTTGCAAAAATTTTAGTTTCATAGTATCTTAAGTCACTCAAACTGCCATCCGGCTTCGTTTTCGGAAGCACACTTGATATACCCTGTAGATACCTTTTTGTAAAAACAACTAACCCGGGTGAGACAATATACCCTTTGTCTCACCCGGTTAGTTAGTTTGCTACTTAAATAGTATTTTAGACTTCTGCCCCACCCTAAGCTCATGCCTGGCTACGCCCATGAACGAATTAATGTACTTTTATCAATACAGTCTGACATTTTCTTTTCAATTAGACATATAGATTTATACATATTAATAAACATTTTTCAATTAAAAGATCCAATTCTGTTTCCACTTCTAAATATTAACTTTTACAGGTTACATGTATTAAAGATAGATTAAGTATTCTTATACAAATAAATCTTATAATCTCGTGCCTAATCCATTAACCTAATAGAAAATGGAGCTAGTACCGGTGGCATCTAATACTATGCGTTAAGTAGATTCAGGTATACATGTAGACCATACAAAAATGTGATCTCCGCGCAACTTACACGATTCAATTTCTTTCAAAGACACACTGTATTATAAAAAGTATATTTTCGGACCAAAAGCATCTTAAAAGAGTTTCATTTTAATACGTAAACATTCCCATACGGATAGTGTAGTGTACGCCTAAATAATCGGACGTACGTGAAACAAAAACAAAAAAATATACATATTATGACTATTAGCTCTCAATAGGCTGTCAGCGAGTTGTATTTGGTCTTTTAGTTTTTAAAACAGTTTTGTAGTGGAGGATGTTTACGCCACGTGAAGCGATGATTTAGTGTGAGTAATTATTAGTGAGTGTGAACACGTCCACTAAGAGTTTACAATACTAATATAAATATAATAACAAACGTTCGGCTGTGTTCGTCGTTTGTGATGTTCATTCTGTGCTTAGTAGATTAACGTCGCCATAACTTCTGAGGAATGCTCTGTTTTGAATAGTTTACATGAAATAATTTACCTACTGTGCCGTGTTTACAACACAACTTTGAAGAATTACACCCAACACTACATATTTATGGCGTTTGATATTAAAATGTCTAATTGATGTCCTTGTTCTATCTGAATTTTTTCTAGTAAATATACGGTGTTTATACTTTTAAGGAACTATTTTTATTCTAAGGAAATTTGGTTTTGTGGTTTGCAGTTTGAAAAGGAATATGTTTGAATTTCTGAAATTTTAAGCACGCTGTTAAACTACGATTCATGTTATTTACGCCACCCGAGAAGTCGAGTTTTTGGCCACTTTGTCTACTTCAATATAAACGTGATATATTCCATTCCCTTGCATTTCTCGGATTAAACTAGACTTATTTTTTCCATCTCCGGCGTCGATAAAGATTTATTTTATGTTTGCAAAACTATCTATCACTGATATGTCTGTCAGAAATATCTGGGGACTCCTTTGTGGTTGCTATTTGATCAGTGACACGGGCGGTGAGTGATGAATATTGCCACGCAAATATACAAAAAGCAAAACTATACGTGGTGTTAGTTTCACTAGGGTTGGTTGGCACAGAGCACTGCGTAGAACGGAATGTGTGTTCATGTCACGTGTGCTATGAAAAAAATATGTTGATATTTAAAAATAAATTGGTATGTGTTTTGAAATATTATATCATTTATGATGTACGGGTGGATAATATAATGAATTATTAGACAATTTATACACATGATTTCTATTTTTTTCATACATGGGTGATTATACAAAAGTTGGGTAACTTTTGAGGATATTTTGTTTACTATAATAATTAAATCAAATTATAACAAATTCGGGTGCATATGATGACAAATCTAATGATTATATTGTTCCAAATCGGGCCAGTCACTTTTTTAAGTAAATTATGAGATATTTAAAATTTTCTGAATTTGACTGCCAGGGGACTGACGAGGCTAACATAGTACTGATAAAGTACACAATTTTCTAAGAATTATAATGAAATTTAATAAGAATTAGTACAAATCTCTTAGTTTTAATAATGGCACATGTCTTTTAAGTATTCAAATCACTTAGTAACAATTAAAAATAATTATAAAATTAAAATAAACGTAAATACCAATATCTTCGGCAGCTTTAACTGATTTTAGCGATTTCATTGTCATCGGAAAGAACATATTCCTTGTGGGACCAACTCTACTTCATTGAAATGCCTATCAACACTAAAAATATACAAATAACTAAAATATTTTATGAAAAAATAAAAACCGACTTCAAAACAAAAACCACAAAAAATTATAAAATAATAAGTACCACTGCAAAGCAAAAAATAATATTTATTTCATTGTACTTGTGCATGTTGATTAATTTGCTTAATGACTTGACTAGCCAACAAATCAAAATATATGCGTAACTTAATATTTTAATATTTTTTGGTTTTTAGTGGTTTTTTGTTTTGAAGTAGGTTTTTATTAAAAATTTTAGTTATTTCCTTAAGTACTGAAGTTTTTGTTTTTCTTTGTATTCCGCTAATTTAATGGGGCACTTTTAATTCTGGCCAAGCGAGCCTTTTCGGCTTCTCTTTTTTTTCTAATCTTCTTCCCTGGTCAAATTGCTTTTAGTGTGCCGTATGATATTCTAAACTGAAATATAAAATAGAAATGCTTATACACGGTAGCAATTAAGATAAAAGTGCTCTAAAACAACAACAAAAAGCAGTACTATGGAGACAATTCAATCCTCTAGCGCGATACCTGACAAAGGACTGACGCCAGCGGATTGACGAAAAAGACATAATTTGAGGTTATAATCAGAACTAATGTTTTTTTTGATAATTTCGAATATCAACAAACTACATTTTAACAAATCTTAGTTAATTGTGTATAAATGATAATAAACCTCAGATTAACAAGAAAATAACGACCCACCACGGGACTGAAATTTTGACTGGCTTTGCATGTGTATAGAAGACAAAAACAACCCAAGAACTCGTACAGTTATGGCGGCCGTCAAATTGTGCTGTCCGCAACTAACTTCATTACCAACATTAATACATAAACAGGGATTTGACCTTGACTCGGTGATATATGGCGAGAATTTCAAATTTAAAGAACACACAACGGACTGACGGATGAAAACAAACACAAAGTTTCTTATTTTTTTTAAAATAAATTGGAGAACATTGCATTATGAAAGTTGTAGTATATAATACTATGTTCATCACAGATTGTAGTAAATTAGTAAGTTTTCTTAAATCAATGATAATGTTTAATAGATAGTCACTTGATTGTTGGTTGTCGGGATTGTGACATGCCAAAGGACTGACATTTTAAGTATTAATTTTGTTTTTTTATTAACTTGTATTTAAAATGAATAAGTGAAATTGGGTGACCATATAAAGGACTTTTCATTGTTTTAAAATAAGTTGTTATTTCAATAAAATATAATAAGACTTTGTATATATTGGCTGATGACAGCGAGTTACCCAATTTTTGTATATTCACCCACATAACAAAATAACATAGGGTACGTAATTTGATTTATTGGAATACCACCGAATAATCTCAAATTGCGTGTAAAAGTCGTCAAGTCCGCAATCACGGACTGCAGCAAACATTCTACCGGCAATACCCTCTGCGTGTAGATACTCTGCACTCCGCACACCCGTATAAATCGTTCGGAAATCGTTTGGTAATAAATCGAACGCTTTTTAATGGCAGTTTATCGCAGTGAGCTTTGCGGTATTCAGATTACGGCTATGGGCTAAGTGGCGGCGAGGGAACGGCACGTGCTCTCTTATCTGTGTCTCTCGACACTTTCAATATTCGATTTCGTGGCGGCCGCGGTTTTGCTTTTTTTATAGCTGTATCGGTGTCAGAGATACGTGCTTTATGTAATTGTGGATATTAAACCACATTAATGAGTATAGTTATTGGAGTTGAGTAAATTGTACTATTTCATAATTAGGGAATGTCTTTGAATAACGATAAGCTACACAATTATATTTAGACCTTTATTATCTCACTAAAAAAAAAATATCATTATTTTAACTTAGTAGGAGGTTGCTCGATGCATGTATTTTCCCACAGATCACTTTGGGGTCATTGAGAAAATCTGAGACAATGACCATTTATTTTTTGAAAATTTGCAATCATAAACATTTAATTTAGCATATTTTAGAATTTATTACGGTTATATTAATTTATTACCATCAATGATATAAACGAGTCCACCTATTTAAATATATGCGTTAATATAAAACAAACACCTGCTATTTTTCCCTCGCATGTTTTGCATGATTTGCTCGAACGTGTAATTAAATATGTGACATATTATTTTATGTGGGCCTTGACATATTAAATGATATTTGTTTTACCACATAGATCAAGTTGAAAATTTATAATATTTTATAGAAAAAAATGGGAAACAACCATGTATTATAAATGAGTTTCTTGATAACTTGATTTCTTATTATATTTAACTATTTACTCACTTATAATCATGTTTATGTAGTCATTTACCTTCCTAGTATAAATCAGTTCTAGCACAAATAAAATCGAAATAATATCAGGATTTTTGTCTAGAAATAGAAATGGTGTTTAGGTGCAACACCCATTTAAACAAAAACAATATATTTTTTTACTACCAGCATTATTCGCAACAAAACCCTTTGTACGACATAAGTCAAATAAGAAAAAAGTCACACAATCGCACCCCAAAGCGTAACCGAAAACGAGTCTCACCGCAATCCAAGCTAATGGAGTGTCTCATAATGACGGTTGCTGACATAAAAATAAATAGGCGAGAGTCAGTTTCTGAGTAAGCCGATACTATGATAACAGCATCGCTCCCCCGATAATTGCCGAACTTGGCGACGCACCTAGTTGTGATGTAGTGAGGATTACTGCTCATGTAATTGATCTTGCTTTGAAACACCAATTTGTACCACTGCGAGATTATGCCCTCTCAAATGTGATTATACCTCTTAGTACTTGATTTGTGGCAAATGTTTGGCATCTACTGTACTGCAATGTACATGCTTATAGTTTTGTTCAAAATCCAAAGAATATTTTTGTCATTTGGGCACTCTCTTGGACTACTCTGTATTTACTATTATGGTATTTGCTAGTGACTTTACTGAGCTAAAATAAAATTACAAACAAAATTAAGGTTTATAATAATGTCAATATATATATGTCACAATTAAATTCAATACTTAATTAATATAAAATGTACTAATCTTTTTCTTTCCTTTCCAATACTGGTGGCTACTAGTATATTTCTGTAATTTGCAGCTTGAGTAAAAAATTCGAATTGCGCACTTTTCACGCCTTAGTAATGTGTTTAATTAACTTTAATTATTTCCATTAGTATTTTTTATATGTCAACAGTTGGCTATTGAATCATGTTTTTTTACTTATTGGAGTCTGGTCGTGATAAAAATATAGGTTCAAATCGATTTTATTCTGTCTCGTCTTTTGTTTTGAAACTATTAACTTCAGTAAGGGTTAATCTAATTAAAATGAGAACAGACGTGCAAGGTCGGAATTTAGGTCCGAAAACGCGCAATAGGCTTAACGGCGAAGATTTAGGTGACAAACTTTATTGCGTCCGAGAAATACTGTTGTCTATTACATGACCATAAATCACGGATGGGAAAACAATAAGCGTGAAATTGTGGAAACTGCGGCCGACGTCTTGCGGTATTAAATCTTAGGGGAGTGAAATAAATAAAAATAAATCTGTGCCCACCCTCACGCGAGCTTGATTTATATTGGGAATTGTGAGATACGCAACACAAACTTTTCATCACTTTAATTCTCTCATTAATTTTTTAAGTAGGTTTTTTATGACTATCGCAGTGATGAAAATATTGTTGTTACTTCATGGAATTAACATTGAAAATTGTAGATATAATAAATACATACATTGTATCAATGTGTAATGCAGTTATTTTATGGATATGCTTAAGGTTGTCTAGCAATGAAAACACAATTAAATAACTACACACGGTAAACGATAAAATAAAGATGTGAAAATAAATTATATTTTATTAACAAAGAAAATGAAATTCTACCGTTAAATTTTAATTTATTATTATTGACTTCCGATGACTTTTATAGCAACTAAAACGCAGTAGCAGTAAATACAAAATATATTAAATATTTTAAATTATATTGAATTTTTAATAGTCCTCAAGCTTGTAGTGCAGTAGTGCTTAATCGCAGCTTGCATATTTGTCGTTGCAAATATCAATCCATAGATTAGTATTGTATTTATCTCACCCATTACTCACATATATTCTTGTCTGAATTTGAATGTAAACCTATTTCGTAGGTTTCAGAACCTACTTTGCTCCATAACCAGATTCGAAACAAATAGAAAATTCTACATTTGTCTCGGTGCGGTGTTAGAAACCTCGACCTTTCGAAGTCTGTCGGGAAAAAAATTGCTACATCGTTTACAAATAATTAAATGGAGTCAACATTTATACGCATCATTATAACTTTACATCCAGACACAAGTCTTAAGTCTTAGTTGCAAGAAACTACGAGTGATTTTTTTTGTTCTCACAATAGCCATACCAGAGAGAAATACGAATTAATGCAATATCATAGTACGAATGTTTGCCTCGATCAATTGCGCAGAGGCTGTCTGTATTCTGATACATTTGTAGCTTTAAGTTTACAAATCGCCGGGTCCTATGAACAAACTTGTGACTATCATATGAGACGATATTTTGGTAATATTCATATTAATTCTACAAACTTCAATATGAAATCAAACAAAAACTATTTAAAGAATCTTACTATTTTGTTCCTAAGACCGGTTGATTATTTTATTATAGGCTGAAATCACAGACGTGAATTTAAATACATTGAGATATTAATCTAGATGGGATAATGCAAACAAATGTTTCGTAACAAAAATGAACGGTACCGTACCTTCTGTCACTGTCTGTGTCACGCCCACACAGTAACACCATCTTCGCTCTAGCATCACTGGGTTCACCTGTACTAGTACAATGCGCAGAGATTTTGTTTCTGATGTCTGCTCTATTATACCTCAATGATCTAAATAGTTTTCATTAATTTATGGAATCTACCTTCCATTTAGAGCAATGTCTGAATGTTAACCCCGATATCCAGTAGGCTAAGTGAAATATCCTTAACGGCAGTAACGTGCTACTATGTCCGCAGCTCCAGACCGGGTCGACCTCCGAAGCGCGCCACTGGGGTTGGTCTCTCGCTGGCCGCCACGCAGTTCCCTGGACATCCGTTCAAGAAACACCGCCTGGAGAATGGAGAGTACTCGCCCTATGAAAATGGCCATATGAGTGGTGAGTTCATCTTTGTTATTCGTATTTTGACACGATTTTTATGGTACAGGCAGGTTATTAGGCATTAATAAGGTATAGCCGGGAATAGATAAAGAAATTATACTATATTTAACTTTTATTTGAATTAACTCTGTGGGTACCTTGATGACTGTAGTTCATGGCACTTAACCTCGTAATGAAAGATTTGAATATTTTTTAAATTTCATGCATCTTATTTACTTATTATTGTTGTTTTGAAAGACAAGCCCTACCTGTAGGATACTTCATACTACCTAATCTGATATTTTCATCATCCTTTATCAATTATTTTAAAATCTAAATATTGTCTATTTAGATTAGAGGATCGGCAAACCCCTATCCTGGCACCAAAATAGTATAACTTACAACAAATAGTTAACTCTATTAATTTAAGTATCCTAGTTATGTTTTAAATAAATAAGCCTATAGACTATTCTGACTATTTGTATCACTAGTGTAATTATGCAGAGACTCAATTGTGAGGATCTCATTACGATCTCCGTTGAAATTATTACATTAAATATGGTTCAAAGAACAAACTATGTTAATTTCATATTAAAAATAAAAATATGGTGTCAGCGAAGATGGATGAAGTATATAATTGCTATATGACTAATGCCTATCGTGTTGTGATGCTGGATCGAAGCATCTTTTGTTGTTCGGATTCTCACGTATTTAAATTTGCTTACGCGCGAAGTGTAACCGAAGGGGAGACAGATTAATTAACTCCTTTGGTTGTTGTGTCGCGTGGAATGACCTCGCTTGTCCTCTGTCATTTGATAGTCTACAAAAACTTAAAGATTCAATAGAGAAACTTTCTTTATTCTTCCCTCATGATCTTACCAGACTAAATCAACTTTTACCGATGCCTTTGGTATCTGCAGTCGTAAGGCCATTGGTTTCCGTGATTGGTCATTTGGTTTGCATTTAGCTAAGCTATTTAGAGATTTCCCGATGCGCTATACCTTTCCTCTTCGCATCCTTTTTTCTTCCCGCTCCCCTCTCGATTTGACAGGCCCGCAACACATCTATGACCCAAACTTTATGGATGTTCGTGGGTGGCAGTGATCACTTTCCATCAAGTGATCTGTTTACTCGTTTGCTGCACCTATTGTATAAAAAAACCTTACATACATGGCAAACATCAATAATTAGTTTTGGCAATCAAAATTGGAAAATAAAATAAAAATCGGAGTTATATTATGATACATTGCTAGAAATATTGGCATTACTCGTTTCAATATCAGAAGTTAATGATTCTAAAATCTCTTGTTGATTAAACAAATATGAATAATTAATCTTACTAAAGCAGCCTTTGTAATATAAATCAAAACAACCGTCACCATGACATGTGATAACATCAAAATCGGGTTTGTGTAAGCTCCGGATAGGCGCCGGATATGAAACTCCGCGTCTCGGGAGGTATGCCTCCTCATTTCGTATACAAATTACACAAATACAAAATTATCCCAACACAAACGGAGAAAAGGGAATAAAGTGATTAAATAGAGCTCAGCGCAAGACGGCTAGCAATCAATCATTTTTGTCGCTTACGGCTTTGTTGATTCTGTTGCACTCTGTCCCGTTTGCTCGCGTGTTTTTTACATTTTCTGTCTCTTTCGGGCTTGAAGTGTCATGCCAGACAAGGGAGCAATTACATTCGTGATCTTGCATAAGCGGCACTTGCTTATCGCGCCTTGCCGCATTTGACTTTGAGTGTAGGTTGTTCGCTTTTTTCCCCAAAATTTGCAATGCAATGAAAAGCTCTTGCAAGTGTAACGAGTGTTTTGTTTTGTGGTTACGATTTTTTTCATTACCAAATAGTATCTAATTGCAAGACATATAAATATGTTGAATACTCTTAGTAGTACGCGGTGGCCGAGAAGTAATTGTATTGAACCTAATTAATATTTTTTTGTGATGCATTCAATCCACAGCGTGCATTTGTGTGGCGTTGAGACGATCTGCATTCCGTTGTTTTTTCGATATTTGTTCCTTCGCCTTAGATCGTTAAGATTCTTGCGGATAAAACTTGGCAATTCAAAAAAAATGTTTCGTCTTCTTATTGGTTGTGTTATATTTATAGCATTGTTATAATTTAAATCATAACACGTAATTAAATCCGTGCACGTATCTTGTTCCTGTTTTCCATATCCGTGCGGGTCCCGGTGTTAAGCCAATATTATTTTGACGAGTCGTTGACAGTGGTTTACAGTTGATGAAACAAACGCACACATTAACGAGACCCGAGAAGGTGCACCCACATACCATGTCTCGTACCGACACGTGTACTATACCCTATACACACTTGGGTGTCACTGTATGAGTGAGCGAGGAGGCGGGTGGCCTATTTTCACCCTGTGAAATAATAGGATACGAAAACATTGGAGGCAGAATATAATCCTCCTGCGAAGGTTGAACGGAATGGAAATAGGAATATGAAATGCGTGAAAGGGATGTGTCGGGCCACGTACTTCTTGAAGGGTTAGCCACTGATGTTTATCTTAAGGCGATAAATCTAAATCGATTTAAGTTTCACACTGCGACATATTATTCATGATAAGATTCCGCAATACGCTAGGTTTTAACGCAATTGCTATCGCCTGCGGCAACTCTCTTTTACGCTATTAATGTATGACCAATCCGTTCCACTTATTTCTGTAAAATATCATGCCGATCGCAAGAATTATGTTTGTTGTTACGAAATAAAATTGTTTATCCTACAAAACTTTGTGCTGCAAGACTTTTCTTTATTGATTAACTGGTATTATGTTCAGATTTATTTATGGAACATGGTAGTGTGACAACCCTAATTCGGAAACTGGCATGAAAATGATGTGTTGATAGTAATTAAAGGTTTGGTACGGTGCCGCCGCGACTGCGATGCTACAACGGGGGGATAATGTAAGGCATTATAACATTACTCGCAGGGGTATAAAGCTTTACATTCTGATTGAATTCTGCGACTGAAATTAAGTAAGGATTTGCCTGTTTATGTTAAGGGCGGGGGATGTGATGGATCAGTCAATTTGTGATTCTGTTGTCGACTCACTTCACTCAGCGCTCTCGGCGTTTAAGCCAGTAATGCTTTTTTATTGGACGAATGTTGAATAGAAATGTGAACATCTGATTTACACATAATAACATAATATGTATAATTTCAATTAAGCTGCCCTAACCACTAGTTACAGTTTGAAGGGCTTACACCTTTTCCCTATAGTAATTAGACGCATATGGAATAAAAAGTGAGTCACAACAAACGGCTATTTTCAATATCCCATTTTTTCTCCGGTGTTGTTACACATTTATAGTATTGCAAAAAGCGATTTCTCTATTCATAACAATCAGTGAATCGAGCTGTTTATTTTTTATTTCCTCGTTCTACATACGCAAAAAAACGTTCGATAAACAGCCTAGCAGTCGGCAATCATAGCAATTTCTTGCTATCCACAACGGCGTTTACAATTTTAATGGTTTAAACATCGACTTGCAATTGCAGGCAATCAAACAAATTGCCGTTTCGCCTTATAAGGAAATCGTAATAATAAATGCGGTGGCAGCAATAATTAAACGCCCAAGCGATGCGCAACTTAAGAATTGTTACCTTTTTGAACTATTCAACCATTGTTACAGTAAAAACAATGACCGCTTTATAATTCTTTAACCTCGTTCATGCCCTCTGTGTTTGTGTATACTAACTTGATATAAAAAACGGAATGTTGACATAAACATTTCTGTCGCTGTGACACCTTTACTGGAGATCTTGTGCAGCAAGAGTGTAGCACTGGTTGGGACAACGCAAATTGATCAAATAAACCCATCGGTTTAAACGGCATCAAAAACAAATTTGTTTTTTTTAGGGCACGAGCCTTCTTTATAATCGGGAGTACGATTGAGAGATGTTAGGCCATATAATTAATTTCATTATGTTTATTATATGTAAGTCTATATATATAAGATTTTGGACACTGGTATAGGTATTTCAATTATACTTTTTAATTAATTGAGCTGGCATTAATATTGGACTCATATTCGTAATATTCGGGCATACATTTAAATAAAAATAAGAAAAAAAAAACACATAGCTAACTATGAAATTGTTGGGGCTGTTTACGGTTTAAATAATGGATTAAAACCATGAATTAGAATAGTAAAGTTGAATGTAAAAATAAAATATTTACTATATTGTTGATACACTTATTGACGTCGGCAATTATTATCGTACCATAAAAGCAATTATCGATTTTCATTTAACCACCACTTGTAAAATGTTAAATAGTACTTTGCAATGAAACGTCAGTTGAACATAATGTGCAGTCACTCACCATAAAAATAAAGTTACAAAAAAGTCGAGACTATCCGTCTTGTATTGCAAAATTACTGTGCCACTGCGGCAAAACGCACTTTTTTGTGAATTGTGTAAAGTGTGCGCTAGAATTACAGATCCTAGCGAAAAACCGACTAGATATGTTTCTTCGATATTCTTTTGTCAAATTAGCAATATCTCTATAGGTTCATAAGGAGAAGTGGGTTATTCTAAGATGCTTCAACGAGAACAAGGCTACTAGTATTTGCTTGAACAAATATCTCTACAAGACATGAAATACTTATTTTATTAATTCCTGGAATAATATTATCCAACCGTTACGATGGCTCATTAAGAACAATTAGTTTTCAGAAAATATAAAAACTCGATATTATGTTTTTCGTTATACAAATACAACTTGAATATTGTGGTAAATAAAGGCTGTTCAAAGTGGGTTAAAGCGAATATTCAACCGGCTAAAATTCGCAATAGACATACGCGAGTGTTTGTACTGTGTGTCGCCCCGATATTTCGAATTCCAAACATTCGAATCGAGCTCGGAATTATGTGAATCATCTGCCTCACTCTTATTACGGTTATATTGTTCCCTTTTCGTATCTATGGATTTATATTTAGACTTACAAAGGAAGGATATTTATCAATATAAATTGGTAATACTTCCTCAAATAGAAATAAGTGTTTAAAACGTACTTATAAACAAGTTAAACTTAGTAGTATTATTATTTTATTAAAATAGATCGTTTTCAATTTTGGAGTAGGAGGATATAGTGTGTTTGATAGTAACAGTAACATCGCTACTTAACTCCGAGTGCTGATTATATTCTTGAACGTTTCCAGTCAACTTTGTTATACAAAGCGGTAATAACATTAAGTAACGTGTTAGTTTTTTCTCGAACCATCGTAGTAATAAACGTTTCTTGTGCCACGTAACAAACATTAACATCGCAAGACAATTTCCATACACACATTAGCTTTGAAGTGTTTAATTCCCATCGTTTTGTATGTCGTATGGAGCGACGTTTCACAATTAAAATGTTGTTTTTCAACCCACTTATGACATTGCTCACACCTTGGACTCATCACAGTGGATTCATTTGTTCTTTTTTTGTCCGGGAAAAAGCATAGCGATGGAATTTCTTTTAATTAGCCATACCGGTGTTCGTACGGACGCTGGCGCTTGCTGGCCGCCGCGCTCCGCTCGCCGCTCACCAGCTAATTTAGAGATAACGTATTTGAAATATGTTCTTCATTTTTTGCCGTTTAATTAAAATAAATGTGGCTCTGTTTATTGGTTTGAATGCGATCGTCGTTGAGGCGTCACCGCCTGTAATTGTATGTCAAATTGTTGTTGATAATGATGGGCGCGCTAATTCAACTGATTTATTAACCATTTATCAACGTTTAGATTCGATTTCGCCCGCGGCGGCACGTACATATTGACGATCGACTGACTTGGATCCAAATTACAGGTTACTTTCTTCCGTAACTCAGTTCGTTTGTTATTAAATTGACGACACATAATAACTGCCTATTAGTTTGACAAAGCAACGGACTCGCCTTACTTATACGACACCAATTTACAATTTAACAAATTAAAAATGTTATTTATTGTTTGTTCACGAACAAAATTAAATTCGTTTGCATTTTAATGCTCGTAAACATTCTAGCTATTTATATTTTTTACATTTTATCTCCTACCACAAAACGATTTCAATTTAAAGAATAAGGTTCTATGTAACCTACATTTATATTACATTTCCATTCTCTTTGTTTACATTAAGTATTAAAAGTATGGAAGTATAGATACAGTTTTTAAATCCATTCCTGTATATCGGTAGTAACAGCTGCCGTCAGAAACCGTCGGCAGATAATCTCTCTATTGGGGCATTCCACGCGAAGCGGACAGGAAAAAAATCTCGAGGTTTCTGATTTCAGAAATATTTGAGTATGTTCTACCTATACATGTCCTTGATTCGCATATCAAATATTTTTTTAATATAGTGACTGGTTAAGGATTTAAGGAACTTTGAAATTTTGGCTAACTGGTGGGTATACAGTACTTCAAAGGCGATTATCTAGTCAGAAAATTATTGAATAAAATAATTAAACCACTGGATTTAAATCTTCATTTAATGAGCTTTTTAATTGCATTTTTGGATATGAAAATAAATAATTTTTTTCCACATTTTTTTTATTTTAATTTTTTTAACTTCGATTTTCACAAACTTAGACCATTTCGATTTTTTTTATTTTTTTTATTAAAATAGCTAGTATTGTATAGAACATCCTTGCCAAGTTTTATAATGGGCGTGGAAGTGGGTTACGAGCTATGCTGGGAATACTGCCGAAGCGCGGCGTCCTGCGCGAGGTACGTGAAACTATCAATAAAATAAAATCACTTCCGACCGAATAGTTTGCATATTTAAAACGATATAAATACATTTTTAAACACTTTTTAGATAGGTACCGTAAAATCATACAACTATAGTCCTGTAATACAACTATGGTCCATTACCATACTTTGACATTTTGTTCGTTCCTTTATGTCTTTTATGGATTTATAAATCACTTTTTACTTATGATATTACATTTGCGTAACATATTTTTATATTAAATCAGTAGTCCATGAGTACAGCAATTTAATTAAAAAAGTCACCGGGTACAATTGATATTTTTTTGCATTTGACCCCCTACTCTCCAGTTCAGCAACTTGAAAAAGCGCTCTCTTAGTGCTGCGTGTTTAAGGAGGCCGAATTTGCAATCGTATATCCCTGTTTGTTTGGTTGTGTATTTTTGGGATGCTTTCTGCTGAGTCAGTCTTCTGTTTTTAATATCAGAAAGACATAATTCCATTTGTCGATTTGAATAATATTTATATGATCTGGCTCCATGCTTCTTCCTTGACATTGTTTTCAAATCCCTGATGTAATTCTAAATTTGTTTTAATTGGTTTTTAATTATTATCCAAGAAAACCGTTGGACTATTGTTTTAAACAAAGTATGACAATTAGAATAAACTTGCCTAAGTATTAAAATAATTAACTGATATAAAAAACAGCTATAATATAATAAATACAAACATATTACCTTTTAAAAAAAACAAATTGTAAGACTGGGCAACTACATATACTTATTTTTTTAAATAAAAGTTAGGGGAGTTTTGAAAACACGCAATAACTAATTAATTCCGCACCGCTAGCTGTTGATTTCACATACTTGCCAGCTATCGCATTTGCTCTTAATTTCAACGCCTACATCCATTCTAGTCAAATGTTG
Source organism: Hyles euphorbiae (assembly GCA_023078785.2). Taxonomy (NCBI): domain Eukaryota; kingdom Metazoa; phylum Arthropoda; class Insecta; order Lepidoptera; family Sphingidae; genus Hyles; species Hyles euphorbiae. The sequence continues at coordinate 12,558,198 of CM041040.1, forward strand.
TCAAAAAAATCGCTGAATGGAGTTACTTACCTATTAATAATACAAAATGTCAAAGTATCGTAATGGACCATAGTTGTATTACAGGACTATGGTTGTATGATTTTACGGTATCTAAAAAGTGTTTAAAAATGTATTTATATCGTTTTAAATATGCAAACTATTCGGTCGGAATTGATTTTATTTTATTGATAGTTTCACGTACCTCGCGCAGGACGCCGCGCTTCGGCAGTATTCCCAGCATAGCTCGTAACCCACTTCCACGCCCATTATAAAACTTGGCAAGGATGTTCTATACAATACTAGCTATTTTAATAAAAAAAATAAAAAAAATCGAAATGGTCTAAGTTTGTGAAAATCGAAGTTAAAAAAATTAAAATAAAAAAAATGTGGAAAAAAATTATTTATTTTCATATCCAAAAATGCAATTAAAAAGCTCATTAAATGAAGATTTAAATCCAGTGGTTTAATTATTTTAATCAATAATTTTCTGACTAGATAATCGCCTTTGAAGTACTGTATACCCACCAGTTAGCCAAAATTTCAAAGTTCCTTAATTCTTTAACCAGTCACTATATTAAAAAAATATTTGATATGCGAATCAAGGACATGTATAGGTAGAACATACTCAAATATTTCTGAAATCAGAAACCTCGAGATTTTTTTCCTGTCCGCTTCGCGTGGAATGCCCCTATTGTGAAACGTTATTAATAAAAATATGGCTCGATATCTTCACTAGTTATTATGTAACAATGGCAGCATTTCTTTGTGGATATTCATGGATGATTTCCTTTAAATTGTTACTTTTTGAGAGGATTTTTGTACTTGTATGGTCTACTATTATATTGTACGTTGTCTGCGATTAGATTCAGCGAATATTATCGTAAATGCCAGTGTACTCGTACTTTTATAAGGTTTCTGTAGTTTCAACGGTCTGTTCTTGAATTAGAAATAAAGATTTATATAAGAATCAATAGACAAACGTGTTAAATTATTTGGCCTAAGTCTTATCCATCGATCTCTCAATTAAAGAAGAGTCTCGCGTTGAAGTAAATGTACCTAAATACATATATGAGCTGATAAAATTCTAATTCTAGTCAATTATACATACAACATTAATTTCAAGCAAACCGTCGTAATATTCACACATCCAGCGCAAACTACATCCCGGTCAATTTACGAGTAATTAAGTTTGACCCTCTTTCGCATTGAGGGAGAAGTTTTATCTGTCGTGGAAATTGCCGAAACGGCTCCTAAACCGCCATACTATTGGCTGGAGTCGCGTAAAGATATCCACCGCGCGATCCTGATTAATGTGTGGCGAATCCGTCTCTACTTCTGCCAGTTTATTAATGTGTTTAGTTTTAGTTTTATTGCCGTTTTTGTTGTTAATTGGTGTAAATGTTATTATTGGTTTTTATTTCACTTTAGTTTTCTTGGACGTCTTTCACTGTGATCTTTTGACACTGCAACCCCTTTGAATGTTTGTTTCATGGTTCACGAAATCCAGAATAATCGAAGTTGTCTTTAGTGTCTAGATCTTATTAGTGTTCAATAATCTGTGAATTTTGTTTTGTATCAATGAAGTCGAATTTCATGCATTAGAACTAAATTCATGATTATTTAATTGCTAATTTATTCATTTCGAAATCGTGACATTAATATCATTCGTAATGACACATATACAAGATAATTTGTGCAAAAACTAAAAACCATTGTTTACACTTCATAAAGCATCACTAACGAGTAAAAGTACTATTTCGTTTTTGTTATCCCTTATTTTAGAATCATTGTAACAGTAAAGGTTATATTCACATACGATTCAAGTAAAATAACTTCGTACCTACCTAAACATACACAATATAGAATGTTGTCAGAAGATAAACGTGCTGTCCTCACCGTCGGACTATAACTTCTCAAATTGCGTTTGTAAGTAAGGGACTTGGATTAGCGTGTGCTAGGGCAAATATTTTATTACAGTCCAAATCTCCAGCCCTCAACGTTTTATTGTTCATAAGGCTCGTCCGAGCCAAATGAAAGAGTTTATGGCGAAGACGTAAGTCTGTCGGTGTTGCCACTAAAGGGAACGCTAATCCCGTTTTGTGCAAAACTTTTTTAGGGACCCTGAGGTTGAAATGATGCGATTTGCTTTTCATATGGTTGTTTTGTCTTTAAGAAATGCATCAGTAACATTATCCGTGTAGTTAAATTAGGTCACAAAGTCTTTGCCTCACAGTGAATATCAATTTTAACCAATGACGAGTCTATCGTATGAATATTGAGATATTATTTGCGTGTCCAAGGCCGGAGCGTTAACAGCCGCTGCCAATAAACAAACCCAATCCAAAATTTGCCGTTTTAGATTGACAGCTCAATCGTTTTTCTGATACTATATTGCCAATAATCAACCTCAGTAATGAATAAACTATGGCAACATGACAGGAGACCAATCGAAAAGTAGAAAACAATTGTCAACAAAACAGATTGACTTCAATCTAATTTTTTTCGATTGATTATTGGCATCGGCCGTTAATGAGTAATTAAAATTGGTAATAAAAAATATTTCGCTTCATCAATCCGGACGTCATAATAAAAATATCTCCGTTCTATTTTTACGTGTGGTAACACACGACAGTCTATCGGCCGGCTTGTTAACACACGATATTGGCTCTACGACTTTTGTCGTCGATTGTGTATTACTATTACTGTTATTGATTGTACTCGGCGCGTGACTTGTGTTGACGACTGTCGCTCGCAAATGGACAAATATTTTACGTGTGTTGAAGCGATTTTATGAGCAATGTTATAGCATATATGTATGTCTTTTTGTACGAGAAATCATTTTTCCAGGGATAAATAATTTTTTCAAGAATTAAACTGTATTTAAATTTATAAGTACTTTGCTGTATGCAATAAATTAAAATACATAATTTCTATATTATGTTATACAAGCAATTTTTTTAAATACAAAAATTACAATGAAATGAATGAATTTATAGAATCCAGTTTAATTCCTGCATCACCAGCTGAATAATATTGAATCACCATATTTAAATTATACATTAGCATGTGGTATAAGCTAATTTTATTGCTTAGGAAATGAATGCAAATAGCATGCATGTTTTCTCTTGTTGTCCTCAGTTTTAACATAATCGTATTATATCGTTTCCAACAATTTGCACAAGTAGGGAATCCTATTATTACATTTGAAGACGGTGGCGTATACATCGGACTATAACAACTTTATACACTAGAAAACTGCGTAAGCCATACAATGCTTTGGGGACAATGTTTTATGACCGCTGTCGTAAAAGTTAAGTGTTTATTTTATTGATAGAGTAATATGATCGCAAGTTTACAATCAGCGTAGAGATGTACTTGACAAACAGGAGACTAACCCGCCCTCACACCCACCACTGAAACTCCTGTGAGCCAGGATCAACAGTGGCACTCATTGTAATGTCACCGAGCATTGAAGCTCGGCGAGTCATCAGGAATGTCTAACTTGTCTTTAACCCGCAACGAAATTAATCATGAATGAAATAATAGGTGGAGTTTGAAATATTTTGGATGTACTTGATAGTAAAACTTTGAACTAATTGTTAGTGTAGTGAAACTACTCGGCATATTTCTCCAGTGGTAGCACGTATAGCCTGGATTCGATACCCAGATCGGCCAGTTACCCTACTTTGTGTGTCCATTCTTTCGTCCCTGGCATGGCGATAAATTCACCCCTTATTCCATTTTCATGTATCTTAAAGTCCTCTATAAGAATATCGAAGATATGTCAAGTCGGCAAGTCCGTATTAAGCTATCGTGGTAGATTTGAGAACTGAAGAGTTTTCGATCATAGAACACGCATTCTGCATTACTGATACCGGAACAATGCCAATGCCCATAAAGACATTCATAACAAGACTGATCTTATTATAGCACCGATATTGTTGTAGTGCATAAAGTCTTCTACCAATTGCGGAATGTACCTAATCTTTATTACCACACATTTTGAATTTTCCATATGATTTTTTAACTGTAATTAATTTCACCCGCATACACACATTACATCAATTAAATAGGAATACAATAGATTAGAATCTGATTTACTTTAAAATTAAAAAGAAAGTAAAATTAAATAAAAACCGCACGCACTCCGTCTTTAACAATTAAAGTAACATTGCGTAATATAATTCCAATTGGTCATATTTTTCACAGATTTAAAGGGAAATTTCGCTAACATAAAAGCATTTAACGTGCCAATATATTTTACCGGCTTGTGTAATTTAGTGTTGCCGCGAATGTGTTTTTGTTTAAGAGTCGTGTTTTAAAGATTTGTCGCTCTCCACGGGTCGCATCGGCCCGTTATTTTGCCCAATCGTATATGCCATTGGCATCCTGGCCCGTACAATTATGTATTTATTGTAAACGCTACGATTGCCGACTGACTGTAATTTGCTTTTAATTCGCCTTGTTTCGTATCATTTTCGAGTTTTTTCGTTTTGCAATAGTTTTTGAGATCTTGCACTCGCGTAAAAATTACGAATAGGATTTTTCGTTTTTGCGAACTTAATTTATGTCTCTAAGAAAATTCAGTATGATTAAATATCGTATTTAATGCACAAATTAAATAATAAATAGTTAAATATTAAAACGTGACGCTAGCGTGGATGTCTATGACGGGTTTCCCAACACTGCGTATTTGATTACAATGTTAAAAAGTTAAACTTGCGTTGAGGTCTTGTTATTTTTGCATAATCAATACAACATTGTAATATATTTATTATCATTATTTATTTCTTAGCTCTTAATGCATCTGGTAATTTATTCCTTTCTCATGATTTACTGGCCATTACGGTCTTGTAAGATTCCCAGTAAAAACCACTGTGTTGTTAAATCTAGGAGGCTACATTTACGATAGATAGTTCCTATTTTACGACATAACAAAACTTTAATAAAACTTGCATTTTATTTATAAATATACCTACGAAGTACTCGCCTCGTCCTTTCGAGTATTAGCGGGTCAATTAACTACTTTATGTACCTCAAGTAAAACAATATGAGACTATAGTAGTGAGGCAAATCTGCCATGCAGGAATGTTGCTTCGAATTTCAAATATCTCAAAAACATCTATAGGTTTTAATTCAATACGTTTGTATGCAACTTGAAGTATGCAAACATGATTCTTGGCTTCAAATATTTATATCTAAAGATCGTATTCAGAGTAAAAAAACCCCGAGTCATTGTAGTGGCTGGTTTGTGAGTTGGGAGGTGGAAATGTCAGAGTAATCTGTAATATACACATAAATAGGCTCAAGCTTGATCTAATAATAATCACATCGGCTGTATTCCCAAAAGGTTATGCATATTGTTTGATAGGGTCATCACTAGTACTACGGACAATTAGCCGAGTTTCTTTTAGTCACCGTTTCAAGATAATAATATTAAAATAATTAAAATAATAAATGTGACAAATACTTAATTCGTTCAAAAAAAAACATTATCCTTTATTAGTAATCTTATTAGAACATGTATGTATCATGAAGTTAAAACAATATACAGTGCAAAAAATATCGAAGGTATATACAATGTCCGAGAAAGCATTCATCCATTTAGCTTTATGGAGATACCTTTATAGCTGGCTTGTTTGGTCATTTTGCAATCAGTGCCCAATAAAACTGAATTATTATTATGCCTGCTTTACTATGTATGGACATGCCAATGAGAAAGTACATCGTTAACGTAAAGAGGTTTAATTCATTACAACAATTATGATTTTCATTCATTTATACTGCAGACAATGATTGATTTAACTGCAGATGATTCTTTTTATTGATGCAATCGCAAATTATGATATTAATTTTATAGTAAAAATTAAAACGATTAAAACTTCTACGTTTATACTTATTAAAGCACACGACTATAAACTGAAGGGGTAGGCAGATGTGCCATTTCTGTCATTCACTACTCGCCGAGTTTATTTCCATCAAAAAAGTGTAACAGGCTATCTGACACCGGGTATAAATTCCGTGTAAAAATGTATGTACAAAGTATTATTCAAAATAAAACATTTGCAAAAAGTGGACTACCCGATCTGGGAGTAAAACCCAGGCCTTCACGATTCACAAGCTATACATGTTGCCACTAGACTAATAAGGCTGAGTATAAAGTGATGGTTATAGGCAGGCTAAATGATAGAATTAACGTCAGACTTGTCAAGCATAAACAAACAGTTATTTCGGATCGAAATGTTTTTTTTTATGAACACCACTATATTTATCCCAAAAGTTTTGCGGTTATGATTATCCCAACCTCCTTTAAACGCATAAGTGATATAATTGGGGTCCCGATTCTATCGTTTCTAATTCGAAATAATGGCCGGTAATTTTGTACCACCATTTGTCGAGGACAGTCGATATTCGATCAATAAATCGATGAAAATCGTTATAATAGCGGTTCGGAATCGACGTTTCATTTCTTTAAATGCCCTGATCAGTGAATTCGCTTAATAATAGTCATAATCATAAACGATGAACATTTTTGTCGATTACAGAGGTACATTTTATTGGGACGCAAGTTTTTTTAAATAAGTAGTCATTTGTATCAACAAGAATACGCTTTCGATCAAAAGTTTATCGATCATTTGTTGTTATTATGATTTACTCGATACGAAATACGAAAATACAGCGCACGTATTTTTAAATACAGTTAATCGTAGGTTGTTATTCTAATTAGAGAGAGACGGTGCGCTGCGTGCGCCACCTGTAAGACAGAGACGGCGGGGAGGGTTATTTCAACCGCAGGTTATTACGAGATTTAACACGTATTTAGTTAATTAGTAAGTGTGGTCAACCGATGCGGTTTCCCGACCCTACTTTGTGTTGGGGATTTGTCTATATGATTTTTGGTTTTGTGACCTAATTGCGGTTGAGGAAGGTGCGTAATAACTTTAAAATATTGGATTCCGTCGGCTCTGATATTTTACCATTACTGAAAATACTTATCCTAATGTTTTGTTTGCAGTATAAGTTATTATAAACATTGCTCTTGGTGGTTCGATTAAATCATCCGTAAATTGTACGTTGATTAATGCTAATTGGTGGAAAGAACAGATAGTTGTCGGTGTTGGGTTAGTAAAACATATTTTTACAGCATCGATGTATTTGAATGTTCGCAGTCAATATTATAGTGGATTATTTATGCGAAACCATTTGGGAGCGCAAGTAATTTATTTATGTTTATAAGATTTTATTTTATACGTTTTTTTCGACAAGAAGGACATTTATCATTACGTTTGTGCGTATTGACGTTTGTATTAAAGATGTCGTTGCGAATGTATCCTGTAGAAATTGCTGAAGATAATGTGAAATAGTGAATTTTTCTTTTAGTTATTTGGGTATTTTAATAGAAAAAATACAATGTTGCAGTGTTAAATTATATACTGTTCTACTAAAAAAAATATGCCACGTGTGTATTACGAATGTAGAGTTCATATTGTTTTGACAATATTGTGGCTAAGGTCACAGAATCAAAAAAAGGTAATTATTAAAAACTCATTTCGTTCGTAACATACTTAGTAATGTACAATTAAATCACTAATTAGACTAGTAAAATTAAATCAAATCTATTTTATATTATATGAGATTTTTGCCTTAAACTGTAACTTATTCCCTTCTCATGTTTTCGTACACCAATGCTAACTGAAAGTTTGTGACTCATAATTAATAACAATAAATACAGTTACAATGGAGCATGGTTCAAAAGATAACGCGTCGGTTAGCCAAGTAAATAGACCCGAGCAATTAATTCAGGGACCATTGGACATTATGTTTGTGTAACTTAGTGCGTGGAGCTTGGGATATCTGTTCACATTTGAACAAAATAATATATTAGTCATCAGAATTTGAAAGAGGTTTTATAATTAATAATATTATATATATATATATATATTGATTTTTTAAATAGTTGGGTGTCCTTAATCTTGTAATACGTGTAAAATGTATACGTACCAGATAACTGATTCAATAAAATTATCTGAGACAAAGAACAAGTTATTAAATTTTTGTTATACAAATAATAACTTTTTAAGACTTACTGCATACGTTGATACGCTGAAAATTAACATTAATTACACAGTAAAATGTATTTGAGTTAAATTAAATACCTAAATGATTTTACAGCATTCCAGTGTAATTTGTACAAATAAAATTTCCAGGTATGTGTTAACACGTTATTGAAATAATTAAAACAGTGTCACAGCACTGAACGCGTCAGCGCCGAACAAAGCAACACACAATATTTAATATTAAACAATCCCAAAATCCTTTGTAAAACACTGCCACAATGGAAAAGGGTATTTTCCTTTACGTCCAACCGTTAATTCATGTTTAATTCGACACCTTGTTAATTGTTTCCGACGCCCCAGTCGGTTTGATGACCTCGGGGGGGTCATGGGCAGCTGAAGACCACCCGGCACCTCCAAAATCCACCTCTGGGGGGTCATTTTAAGAATATTTGCGCAACACCCCTCTATGTTTACTCGGGTTGTTTGTGGTGCCCAGAAAACAATAGTCTCGAAATTCATTGCTCATTTTATTATTGTTGATACACCGTTTTACGGGCGATTCGATTATTGGAGCCAGTAATTAAATGATAATACTGGGTATTAATTGGATTTTACCTGAGTTCTACCTCTAAATGGCGCGAAGGATAAAAATTGATCAATAATTTAATCGGTACTTGGTGTCCTCCCTACCTCCCAATATTTCCGAGATTTTTTTTTACAAAAGAACTTACATATGAACAACAGCTACTTTTATTATTTTTGCTTATAATCTGCTCTATTATTGACTTATAAATAATAATAGCGGCCCGGCCCGGTTCCGTCCGGGTGCAGATACTTTTTGACTGTAGTCCACATGACACATCTGAACAATATTATTTCGCGTACCAACTCTTTTATATATAAACCCGATATGTCTGCCGTCTAGACTAGTATTCTAATCCCGTCTCGTTACATTCTATCCTGTCTCATTAAATTTGCATGATAAAAATGTGTATGCGATACTTGATCATCATTTGAATTTTGATATATGATCATTTGATATAAGATATATCAATTGATATATCTTCTAAAATATTCATTGAAATAAAATGATCGGAGGGCAAGCTTCGTTCAAATTAAATGCTTTTTATGAATAAAGTATCTGTTTATTTGGATAAGCATTAATATAATATGGATAAAAACCCATTTGCAAGTAATGCATTATTTTAGAATATATTTGATTACCTACCAATAAAGGTTTTATAATAAGTCAACTTAGTAAGATAGACATATGAAATCGCTGACGTTTTTTGACCTTTTCAACCGTTTACGCAGCGTATGCAACAGAAGCTCTCAAAAGAAATATGATTTGATCCCTGTTTGCAAAATATAATAATGTTGTTCATTACTGCTCTACTTCTATTGGTCATACCATGATATTATGTACTTTATATGCCTTCCTCAATAAAAGGTATTCAAGCAAAAATAATTTTACTATTTGAACCCGTGGTTTCTGAGATTATAACCCTCATACTCTTCAGCTTTATTTGTTGGTGTAGATAACACTACAACCGAGATATTGTATGATTGTTCCATTGGCATATTGAACCATACAAAATATGAAAAGTCGTACATACGACGACTGCTTCTTAAATAATATATTGCTTGTCAAATACGTTACTTTTATATTATATTATTTCTAAGTAGCTACTTATAGTAATTAAAATGTAAACAAATTTCCTTAAGAGAACAATAAGCTTACATTACTAGGAAACATCATTATCTTACTGTTTAGTTATAGAAAATATTACCCTTTTTTATAATTACTGGCTAATAGAAGGAGTACTAGAGATAGCTTCAAAGAAATAAGTGAGAAAGTCGTAATATGACGAAGTATCCCACAACCGTGCTATGAAGATTTCAAGCAGAAATGATACCCAATAGTCTTTTCCCACAGTACTTCATACCTATGGCATTCAGTGAAATGTTGTAAATGCTATTAATGTTACCTTTTAAACCCTTTTTGTATTTTCAATCATCGCATAAAAATTATAGATCAAGTAAGCCACAAACTAACTAAGGTGACCCAATCATTTTGTAATACAACTATCATTTTGATTTCCTAAGTGTTATCAAAGAATCAGGTCTTATCAAACCAAAGCGCCATTTTACATAGGAAAAGGTTTTGTTGCAGAGATGGCTCGGCTGGAGAAGTCCCCCCTCCTCGCGAACGGGTACAACGCGCCCCCCACCCACCTGGGCCCCATGGGGTTCATGCACCAGCACGCGCTCATGTCTCCGGGCATGCCGCATCATGGCGTGCCAAGACCCGACGGCTCCATCATCAAGGGACAGCCCATGCATAACATGGAGGCACTGGCGAGGTAAGATTGTAAAAATAAATACACCTAACAGTCACATACATCCTGACCCCATACTAAGATCGAGTCTTGTGTCGTGGGTATCAGGAACTACGTGAGACTTTTCGGTCTTACCAACACCCAGGAACAAATACCAAATAAATAAAGATGATAAACCAGGATATTTTTTTCGCGATGCTTTAGAATTAGCTTTCTAATTTGGTTGTCGCAGTTGGTTAGACGCCTGCTGCGAAATGAGATACCGAAGGGTTCGATACTCACGCCGAGACAAATCTTAATGTGGGATCAGGACTATACGTATTCGACTGTTGGCTGTATTTATTTATTTCTTTAATTAAGTAGTCTATTTGTCCGAGGTATTTACATTGGTGTTCGAAGTATAAGATGAAAGGATATTCCTATCCACCCCAATACCGATCAATAAATACAGAATGCATAATTTGTGAGAGTAATCCACACAAGCTTGGAGAAGACCGGATATTTGAAAGAGAGAAGGATACGATAACCTTTTACCTGCTTCTCCATGTTCCGACTGAAGATCATTGCAGTAAACTATTAGTTGCTTCCTGACACTGCAGCGTATTAAAATAAAAAATAGCACTGACCAAACTAAACGCAATAACAAAAATTACTCTTTTACGTGTTTTTTTGCGAAATTGTTATATTACTCGATCTGGTAGACCAGGCTTATCGTTTTTATAGCGTTAAAGAGGTGCATCGAGATTGTTCCACTTCAAATTCTAGCGTCAAACTTTTACACGCATTGAATGAGTTTAATAAACACGTACCAAAATAACACATAAGATCACTGTATGACGCTTTTGTTATAACAAAGAGTGATAACGTACTAAAGTAAACAAACTAAAAACGTTTAAACATTTTTTAAGACCATTTAAAAATATTCGAATAGCTTGATGGGTCTTTAGGGGGTTATTTAATGGACACACTAGCCGAAATGTTCCGAACAGTTTTATGCCTTGGACACCTATATGGCTCGGTTACTACATATTTGGATGTCATAAATCGTATTACCGGATGCGAGACTATTTTGGTTTTATTGATTGAAAGATAAACTTTACCATAATTTATGAAAGGGGTTTGTTTACGAAAAGAGTCTAACTGGTCGATTATTATACTAAAATAACACGAGTTGGTGAACGTCGACGAAAAACATTAACTAAGGCACACATACATTGGGAAAACGATCAGAACAACAATATAAACTTTGTAGAATCAATTAAATCAGTACATCGTATTAAAGGCACGTGTAACCTTCAAACCGATATTTTCTCAATTAATGGTAAATGCATAAACTAATGTAAAATAATTCAAAGTCGAAGTTTATAATTATATTTTTGTTACCTTTAAACTATGTTCATTTGCGCGTACTTTATTTAAATTTTGTTAGAGGTATTTGATATTATTTTATTAATTAATTTATGCTTATAATAGTCATCATCCATCTTTGACACTATTTATCACTGCTTCTACAAGCTTGAGGGTATTCGACTGAGAAGAATCTCAACTTCAGAATTTGTCTTGTTCAGTTAGTTCTGCGTTTTACATTGCGCGACTCCTCAAGCTGGTGTCGAACTGTTGGTCTACGGCGATAGCTAATGTTATTATCATGAAATGTTTAATTACTTATATATAATTATCATCATCATCATCATCATCATCATATCAGCCACAGGAAGTCCACTGCTGAACATAGGTCTCCCCCAAGGATCTCCACAATGACCTGTTGTTTATATGATTATAATTTTGTTTAATTTACATGCGTATATATTACAAAGTGTAGATATATTATACTTGTTATGGTTTTAGCGCCATCTCTGAGGTTAACATAGCAACTATCAAACTACCAATAAGAATGCAAAACAAAGTAGATATGAACGTAAGTCTAAAAAATTGGATATCAATGATGAAAAGGTTCGTCTATTACCGTTTTAATTTGTTAGTCAACTGTTAAATAAAAGTGATAGCCAAATGACTAGAAACAGTTTAAAAGAGAATATTGTATCTTCGTATAATAATAATTAAAAAAAGGTAACTCAAAAGTTCCAACTCTACCCAAAAACATACGACAAAAAACTCCCCGAAATAATTAAAACGCGTACCGTAAAAGGATTAGCAATGAACATGTGAACGAAAGGAAACCTCTAAGCAGGTCAGGCGACAAGTGGTGCAGGTTAAATGTCTAAAGGGAAGTTAATCTAGTTAGAAAAGTACAAACACTGAATGCCCTCACTTCCGCTGAGAAGACCCACGCGTTCACATCAATTACCCCACTGTCTTACTGCCACATTGTCATGTTACACCCTTGGGTTACGTCTGTAGGTACTTTTATACGAATACACCTAATCTTTAGATACTTAACATGAGCTGTTTTGTTTTGAAACTAATATTATATATATTTTATGTTTTGAATAATTTCCCCTAATAGAAAAAAAATACGTTTAAATCGTGGAAGTCTGATTTTAATTATTTAAAATATTGTGATTTTTCAAAAGCAATAATACAATATTTTTTTCTGTCTTTCAATAATCTTTCATTTCAAATAAGATATTTGAGAGTTTTAGCTTATTTGATAATATTTACAATATAAGAAAATCGATAAAGAGTATTTTGTCTTTGTTGTTTTCTAAAATTTAGAAGTTAGCTTGGCTCAATTTATAAATTTTATCAAATTTACGGGGAGAAGCCCTTATTATTGCTAAGATTGGCATTAATTTGTATCTAGAACACATGTGACTATAATCTAGATTCCTATCTTTCATCGATTGTTGTTATTTGACAATGGTAGCAGTTGGTAAGCTGTTTGAGATGCCTTTGAATGCTTGAATATTAGAACAATAGATTGACCAAGACTAATTACTAATCTAATAATTCATCAGTCTCTATTGGGCTAAGCATGGTAGATTAAAGCCCGTGATCTCTATAAATTCTGTAGGAACCCCTGCCCAACAAGTTATTTCGATGATAAACATCAATGAAATACAACAGGAGTCATATGGGCTCATTTGATGAAAAGTAGCATCACACTTTTTACTGGTGGTAGATCTCTCATATGTAAGAGGCCGCTTGGGTAGGTACCACCTCAATGTCTATTTCTCCCGCAAAATAACAGCATAAATGCACTGCTGAGTTTCGGTTTGAAGCCATTTTATCGAGAGTAACTGCTGACTAACTCAGGATGACGAGCACCCTGGGATACCAAGTATTGCTTTAGAATTTAAGGTGTTGTTTGGTTTTCATACTATTCATGAACATTCCTGTCGCTTGCCATCAGTTGGACGGCAAGCTCGTCGCACCGTTCAATGCAACAAAAAATAAAAAAATGGGGTCGTTTGATGTGAAGTAGCATCGCACTGTACATATATCTAAACTCATTTATAACTCAAAAACCCCTGCAAAGTTCTGCTCACAATAAGAGACGTCCCATTGATTGTAAATGTCGAAGAAAAGTTTAATGGAAAACAAAGAAGTAAAGTAATCTAGAAACAATTTGAACGATCACGCATGAGTTGTTACGGCACAAATATAAACGATTGTTTTTAAAACATAATTAATTTCTTCGACCCCTCGATCCACCTAACGGAACATTTAATTTTGAGTGCTCATAATTATTTCTTTTACACTTCAACCCTTTCATTTAAAAACTTTCTTTTTGTGAACAAGCTCTTTGCTTGTACATTTATAGACATTGTTTAAAATGTTGCAGCAAAAATAACGTTTTAATTACATAAATGTATCATTAATTTTCTATTTATTTGGCATCCTACTTTCTGTGTCGTTTCTTGATTTTTCTTATTTTGTATTTATTTGTCTGCAGATCTGGTATTTGGGAGAATTGTAGAGCGGCATATGAGGACATCGTTAAACATCTCGAAAGGTAAGAACACATGCCTGGCATTAGTCGTTTTTATCATTTATTTCATTTATATTTTATTATATTCTTTTATATCATTGTTCTTTTTTATCATTATTATAAGGACCCCTTATTTTATTAAGTTTGTCTATAAAGCTTTAAATAAATACGAAATACTGCGCGAGAACTGAAACCAATTTAAAACAAACGAATCTGTGTTAATTTAAGCGGGTCCCAGATATCACAGGAGGGTGTGAAATTAGAGGAGACAATTAGATCCGTGGATCGGGTGTATTTTTAACAAATGACCGCTCGCAGAGCCGGCCGCTTGCGGGGTGCGAACGATTCATCAAACTCATTCAGGGGCTAATCTCGATGCGAGGAAAAAGCGGCTCTCATGTAAATTGGGCCGATTCGAGGGCCAATCGTTGGGGGAAAGCACTTTTCTTCTCTTGTTTAATGGATGGTGATTGATCGGCGGATCGCTTTGATACTCGCGGTTTTGACTTCGTTTTGAAGTGAGCACGCTTCAATATTTCTGTTTCGCGCTAGATTGATGTTTGAAGTATCGGAAGGAACTGATTTTCAATGGATATTCATTGATCTTAACGTGCGTACACTATCTATAGGACGATTCAAAATTACAACATAATAGAGCGATATATATTTGTCGTAGGTATAATTTTCGCAACAGATTTTAAAAACAGACTTTTCGAATGCCACACACAGCGAAAAAATCTTAAGCAACACATCGATTTTCCACTCAATATCTAGAGATTAATTTCCCATACAAAAGTACATATGTTTTAATTATAATATTTTAAATGGTGGAACAGAATGCAATCGGCGATGGCGAGGTCCGGGGTAGAATTACAGAGAGACAGGGCCGTGTACCGATGTGTCACTGTCACTGCGACCCGCGCGGTACACCAACGAGAGAGGGATTACAGCGGTCTTTTTAAGAAACGCCTAACAATTCCTATTTGAAATAGTACTGAAATTAAACTTGAAAAAAATACCGTGTTTGATGATTTGGTTTTTGCTTAATTTTATGTTTTACGTTTATGGTAAAATGTGGGAAATTCTAGTACCTTACTTACACATAGGATAAAATAAAATAGGATATTTAATGTGGTTGTGATGATTGAGAGTGATATAAAAACCCAAAGTTTATTTATATACCAGCATTAATACAACTTTTTGTCAGCAATTTTATTTTGGTATAAAACATTGATTAATCATGTCAGCGCAGTAATAATTATTGTATTAAAAATAAGCGGCAAGTTGCGTAACATCATTTCAATTTACAATGATTTTATTGTGAGCTGTAATAAACAGGTAAATAGTAATTTATACAAATGTCCTTGTCCAAGTGTCAGGCTTCTTTGCTCTCGTGTTATCTTGGTTCGTTTAATTTGCGCATGCGCCCGCGCGGCCGACCGGTTCTCAATGCTAAGTCCAATTAATTGACAGGATTATCTCAGATTTAATATAATTTTACGTGTTGTTTGTTTTGCCCTCATTGAAGACGCTTCATGTTCGCGTTTTGCGAATCACATCATTTATTTAATAACGCTTTATTTAACCGTCGCGAGCAATTATTGAATTTCCGATAAAGTGGAAATATACGGATATCAGGTTTCGTGACTCCGTTTTAATAAGCACATTAGCAAAAGCTGACCATAGAGCCAGTGGTCTTACAGAATTGATAACTCACTATGTGTACTTTTTGATAATGTGAATGTTTTAAATAAAGTTATTTTGAGAGTTAGTGGCGTCTCTTTAAAAAATCTTCCATTAAAAGGAACCTCAAATACAGTATAAAATATTTAATATGAATTGCACTGTGCGCTATTAAAGTACGAACTTTAAATATTGATTCTGACATTGATCTAGTCTTCGGCATAGGTATTTGGTTGTAATCTGCGCGGGCTAGAAAACCAAGAGGTATATTTAGTGCTAATTTTTTGCTTCAAAAACATGATCTGGACAATTTTCCTTCTGTTTTGTAGCTGACTGGTTGTACCATCGTAAGCCTACTCCGTTTTAAAAGCTTACGAAGTAGTGTAGAGCTGTGTTGTGTCAGCTTAACTACAGAAAATTACTATGAAACAAAAAAACACCACTTTGGTATATTTTTTTCCGTAATTTATGATTTGAGAATGAGAAATAAATAAAATAAAGGCACTATCAAATTATGCTCGCATATCCCTGTTAGCTAACACATTAACCTCTCGCGAAGTGAACAGTCGACAAATGGTGTGGATCAATGCATTCGTCCGGTTTAATTCCGTTTCAGTTCGAATTAGCTGCGATTAATCGGCGAGCGGCGGGTTAAGCCGGCCGCGCCGCGCCCAGGGCACACGCCACGCGGATCGGCACACATCGCTGTGACGTCGATCGTTATTCATCCCCGTACCCCTTGCTACCAGAAGATAGCTCTGTTTGCTCATCCTTAAATTCACTTCAAACAATTCCACATTCAACTCTCCAAAATTATACATCTGGCACGCAACTGCGGCGAATAAAATACTGGCCTAATCACAATTTGTTCCAATTTCAAACATTCATAACCGAAGCGATATTGAGTTTCGCATTTCGTCAGTCATGTCTCGGTGTCATCACGCGAAACGTCAAGAATCGCGGCGGCAACATTTGCGTGATTGAATCCTCCACCATTAATTTCAGTGAAGATCAAACGGAGACCGAGGGTGATATTTATCAAGGATATTGCGAATTATTTTAATCAAATCAAATTCCCTTCGTTGTAAACAAATGCTTTTGATTAATGAGACGCGCGACAGAGCTTCGCAGCCGTTGTGATAAAACACCCGACGAAAAGGCGAAATTAATGGTCATAAAATGAACTCTTGTATCCTAAAGATAAAGATACTGAATGCTCGGAATCTTAAGTGATTTTTCTTCTTCTATTTTGAAAGATGATAGCGGGCTATCGCATCTGGTGACTGTTGTTACATAGCCGTTTGAGATTTGGCCGGTAATTTTGAGCGATCAGGGCGGAAGTTTCAGTGGGCGCGGGGAGATATTTAGTTTGTCATGGCGCGCAATCATTAATAATACGACTTTTGATTTTCAGTGTGCTAATATGCAGTGGGGGTTGCGTAAAGGGTGCCGAGTCACGGCAGTCGGCGGCCCTCTAAATACCTTCCGAGTTTGTCACTGATGCGGTTGTACTGGAATTTTATCTAGCTCTTTGTACTTTGTGATTTTATAGCGAAAACTATTCGTCTTTAGTTCTGTCGGCCAACCGAACTATTTGTTTCGTGAGCTTTGATGTCAAAATTTGTTTTACAATGTGTTTTTAATATACATATACATATTTATACGTTGTGTCCGTTTACACATTACAAAGAGGAATGTCTAATTTACCAACATTGTTGGGCCTAAAATGATGACACGTTAACGGTATTAAATTAGTGTAATTTTTAGGTATTCATTTTAGCGTTAACTATGACTAATTTTAAATTATTTTAGAATAACGTTCTTGAGAAATATAAAGTTGCGGTTATGGCTTTTAAAATTTAATGTCATTTACAATTGTAACTCAGAAATGTTACTGTTTCTATTTTAATTTAATTTAGATTTCTTGGTTTGGAAATTGAATACATAATGACTCTTTGTGAAATTCCTGTCGAACAATATCATAAAAGTTGAAAACGTTCATAAACAATAATTTTACATACAGTTAAACATTCGTTTAATATTTTATATCATTTCTAGTAGTAAAAATAGAAGCAGAGTTACAAATTTCAAATATCGTTCGCGCGGTGGCTCATAATGTAAGTTGCACCGTCAGCCTATATTAATCTGGATCCGGCGCCTGACAGCACAAGTCAAATTTCTCATCAAAAATAAGAATTAATGGCGAAAAGCATTAATCATTAGCCGGCAAACGGCACGAGGTGTCTGTATCCCATTATTTTGCATTACTAATGATATGTACACAGCGATAAGGGAATCTGTTCGAGAAAAAATCTACCGTGTCACCTCCCTTTACGAAGCTCGTATTATACCGGATTTGACATTTGATGTACTACGTCAGAGGCTCACAGCTGTAGGAGACTATACATTGTATTTTTATGTGAGTGCGAAATAAATTATTTACATAAGTTCAAATTAATTGACACTGGAAAGTTCATATAATTAATTACATAATCTATCGATAATTTAAAAATACCTTATTAGGGTAACTACAGTTCTTATAAGACGTATCCAATTTACAACTAAGTACACCTCCGATAAAATTATAAAACTTCACAAGTAATATAAATACGAGAACGCATTAATTAGCAATCGAAAAGTTATCTCAGTGTTGTGTTTCACAAACAGCTGATTATGCTAATTGGAAATGTTATTTTATGCGGCGAGGCGTGCCGGGCGTGGTGGAAAACATTCATTATACCATCCTTCATTCGTGTGTCACTCGCGACGGCCGTAGAGGGCGTCTGGAAATACGCACAACCTTACAAATACTTACATGTTTTTTTTCTGTAGTATATTTATACATTGAATTATTATACATTGAACGCTAGTCTCAGTGGTCATAGTAAACCCATGCTTTCCTATTAGATTAGATTGTTTCTAATTAGATCCAGTTCAAAATGTATTTGATATTGGAGTACCATAATTATGATGAATATTTTATGACAATGAGTGAATTCGGTTTCCAATAAAAAAAAAACAAATAGGTACTTAATCGAAACATTTAA
The DNA here is from genome assembly GCA_023078785.2 of Hyles euphorbiae. NCBI lineage: Eukaryota > Metazoa > Arthropoda > Insecta > Lepidoptera > Sphingidae > Hyles > Hyles euphorbiae. Next base: position 12,577,216 of record CM041040.1, read on the forward strand.
ATAGCCGGCAACAATGCAGTACGAAATATGTTTTGACTTCATATGTTATTTTTAAATTTATCTAAATCAATGAGGATTTATTTTTCGGGTCACGATAGGTCATGGTACTTAAGTGTGGTCGTAACTTCTCTCTAATCATAGAATATATAACGCGGTAGAAACAGAGCTGCGAGCATAAAGGTCGTTAGGTAGAGTTACCTAATGAAAACAAAAGGGAAAATAAGTTAAAAATAGATAAATCAAATTAGCATGAAGCACGAAATAAAACGTCAACGTGGAATCCGTCGAGAATGCGCCGCCCTGCCCGCCGCACTCGGCAATCAATTACGTACACTTCACTCAATAATAGTTTTAATAAGTTTGTAACACTAATCACTTCCTCACTAAAAGGCGTGACCGCTCTGTTTCTACACAAAGTTGGCCACACTGTCATTGACAGAAGATGTCACTTTTCCTTTAATTACGCGGCGGCCTCATTCTTCGCGCCCTATTAGTACACATCAATCAATGTTGCCAATACCTATTTTTTACTCTGCGAGTGTTTTTTTTCCCTGGCGTGTTTTTGTTTACGGAGATTTTTTAAGTGGGGAATAATTTGATGAGGTCCGCCACCCGACTGTGTGGATGCGAACGATGCTCATTTGTCATCGTCTTGTCATTTCTGCGTTTCTTTCAAGCAGTTGGATCTCTAAGGTAATTATGTAAGTTTTTAGTTGTTTTTTTCTATTGGAAATAAACAGTCTCGTGCTTCTTTCATTTTTACTGATACTCAATTTGCCGAGTGAAGGTATCGCGAACATTATAGTGCACCTAATAATGATATTGTGATCTCACGTCACGGTTTCACGTCAGGTTTTCATAGTGATGAAAGTTGTTATCATAATAATAGAGCTTAGTGCGTTGGTGAATCTCAGGACATTTTTTTGTGCCGACTAATAAGGTTTTTAATAAATGAATTGCTCTGGCGGCAGAAACTATGAATATAAAATGAAGGTGTCATGGCAACACTGATGGGGTAAATCAAATATGTGAATCCACAGATCAAAAGAATTCATTACAATGTGTAAATCACAATTTGCATGTGGCGTAGAGCAACCATGAATATGCATCCGGCACGGCTGAGTTTGAACATCCGATGCTGCGTTTGATATCTCATCAAATCGCTAACACATTTTATAAATCACTTAATAATTAAAGATATTGTATCGTTTCATTTTTAAGGATCTAATATTATTAATTTTAATAAAAAAAACAATCATAGTCCTAAAACCACACTAAGTTACCAAATATGTTATGAGTAATACAAAACAACAATATTTTAAAAGTTACTTAACAATCAAATCGATATTAATTAAAATTATTTAATTGAATGTCTCATATCAAAAACCGAACATAAATAATTCAATTTTTGAAATAAACATCGATAGTATCAATGAAATTAATGACGTCAATATTTCTCGAATACATTTCAAGTGTAGTAGCGAGTGTAAACGCTCTCGTGGTGATAGAGCGCCGCTGACTGGGCTTCAAACCGGACACTTGCCATTCCGTTCGCTTCCTGACCTTTTCCCGTTTTGTTATGCAAATCCCGAACCCAGGGGAATTGTACAACGCGAATAAAAAGTATTTTACTGTTTACACGCTGACTCCGCATTGAGTCGAGTGTGAGTGCGCATAAATCCACTCGATTCGGTTTATTTCCCGGGAAAAATGTGGTTTTTAATTATCAAAAAGAAAAATTGAGGTAACAATTCATGGAGATAATAGGGATTAAAAGGATCTCACTTTTTCTTAAAGATTGCCGTTTTTGTGGTTTTTAGAGTTTTTAGACAGTCTAATTTGAATACATATTTTGTGTTTTCTAAAATAGTGAAGAGTTGTTAATGTGAAGTTATTAGTACGGAGAATGCAAATAAATAATAATATCAGACTTGGTTGCAAATTATCGATAGAAACAATGAACAATATTTTTCGCAAATAATAACATTAGATTACAATCGGGGGTCATGAAACGAAGTTAACCATCGGACGGTTAAATAATCGCGTTCAACCCTACACTGCTGGCCACAAATCAAATGTTTTGATAGCACCACGGTATTAACGAGACAATTTGATTGCGGACATATCCGCGGCAAATTGCTTCTAAATTATATTTTCTGTTTACTTTCTGCCAAACTGGCCGCTTCAATATGTGACGTATGTGTGCATGCACACGCCTGTTTGTTTCTGTTGCGTTAATTATCAAATTTGTTTACTCGTTTTTTGAATGTTCGATGAATACATTTTCATCGGACATATAAAAATACAGTTGTTCTGGATTTCACAATGTGTATATTATCGTTGTGCGATTTTATACTTTTTTATTTATAATATTTTCACGTGTTTGTTACGTTGTGTGTCAGATATATTTTTATATATCCTGTCTTTTGTTAGTCGTACTTAACACAATTTATTGGTTTTCTGCGTAATAATGAGGCATACATTATTGTGACAACTCATCATTAAATTTAAATCGTTCATATTTTTTCTACAATTTGGGACATCTCGTTCGTAATTGTATGTCGCGTGATTTGAAATTTTGTTCTTATTCCACGGAGTCCTGTTGAAGAAAGGATATATTTTTAATATTTTTGAATGTAATCATATAATATTAAGCGCCGACGGTTAATATACTAAACTCGTTTATATTCCACATTTCAATTAACAAAAAAATATATGGTAAAATGCATTATTTCCCGCGCATATTTCCTATTTTCTAACGCTAAACTAATTAAGTCCATATTGTTGGTAAGCACACACAGTTAATTAGATACAAAGTACAGTTTAGTTTACACAACCTGTTTCAATAGGTAGCCGTATCATTAAATCATAATGTCATACTCATTAGGTTTCGCCAACGCGCTCGTTAAATATGTTTTAATTTTTTTAAAGTATCTGCCACTGGAGTTGAGTTAAAAGATTTTGTTTAAAATTGTAAAAGCTCCTACCGGTAATTAATACTGTTATTTGCATAAATATAATTTTATATATTCAATATTTTTGCTGATTTCAAAGTTTCTATACTGGGGTTTTCATTGAGTTTAAATCGTTTTATATGCTTAAATTTATACAGGGTGGTAGTTTTACTGACTTCATGTGCAATGCAACTAACTTTTGGATATTTTTATCAATGTGTACTACCTGACGATGAACAGAGATGGCGCTGTAAACAAGCATCCTAAGATTAACATAGAAACATTATTTCGAAAAAGCTTCGTCATTTAATCGGCACTAATGTGTTTATTAAAATCTTATTTTTATATACGCAGTTTAAAATTATTTCGCTAAAGATTGTAATCGCTATTAGTTCAAGGATGAGAAATTTAGACAATCCTGTTAAAAAGTGAAATAAACTTGTTAACTTTAACTCTTTTTAAATTATCCACTAAAGTTGTTATTCTTATCAATAAAGTGAACGAAACTATGATCGATGTGTCACATAGTCCAATTCTGGTTTAAGATTAATCAATACAGATACAGCTTTTGTCTGTAAGATTATATCTGTAAAGAGACAGGAGTTTATATCTGGAGATATCGGTTTATCTTCGGACTAGTTTTAATTACCACTTCCCGTCCAATTTATTTTACGAGTATTTCTTAATCTGTGTGACAATTGACAAAGGAGACTATCTTTTGTAATAGTTTAATTAATCATACATGCATATAATAATCAGTAACTGATATAATAGTTTCTCAAGCGTGAAGTCCACTAAGGTTAAATTCCGCAAAGGCTTTAGTTGTGAATTAAGACATAGACCCCTCTGTATCATAGAGCAACCACGTGCTTAGCAGTGAGACGCAAATAAATTCATATACTGGGTATCTCAAGACTGCTACCGAAAACGAAGCCGGGTGGTAGTTTTAGTGACTACAAACACAATGCAACTAAAAATTTCGCAAAGAAACGCGACAATTATTTTTTATGATTTTTTAAAAATCGTTATTTTTGGGTGGTAAATCTCATAGTTTTTGCTAAAATAATAATTTAAACTCTTTTATACCTTAGATTATTTATAAATAAAAGGGTATACACTATTATTTTAGGTAAAAATGTATTTACCACCCAAATATGGTCATAGGAAAAAAATAACCAAAAAAAAATATGTCGCTTTTTTTTGTAACTTTTTCTGTTGCATTGTGTCTGAAGTCGCTTAAACTACCACCCGGCTTCGTTTTCGGTAGCAGTCTTGAGATACCCTGTATACATATTTTTTAAGGAGTAACAAAAAATACACTTCTCTATTACCTATAATTAAATATTGAGTTTTAAATAAGTTAAAGCGTAACCAACCTCGTTGCCCATGAATTATTTATTAGATTCTCTATGATTTTATAGTTCTTCAGTCTAACTATAGGTTTTTGATTAAGTTAGGAGGAAAATTTTGTTAAGTTAGTTGGAAAACTGGAATTGTTTAGATGAACAAGATAGATATGTATTATACACATTTCAAAGTAAAAAGTGTATATCATTTCACCAACTACGATTAAATAAAGATAAGTTATGTAACCACGTTTGAATTCATAAGATCCTTTATTATCACCACAGAAAATAAAAGGTGTACGTGGATACGCCATTATCGTCTCGTTCGAAACATGTTGCGGTCAGTGCGAGCGATCACTTCGATCACAATCATTACCCATACGTCTGCACCTCGGCCGTTCAGCGGCTTTGGCCGATGCAGAATTTAAACCGTCTACTCATGATATGTCATGCGAATCGATGACTTAGATTCAAGCGGCTAGAAGATCAGGAAGGAGTTTGTCGCTTTACATTATGCGAGGAATTGAACTGGAAGTGTGCCGATGGATGTGAATTTTCTGTGGTCTCGCCATACGCATGTGCATTGAAGCCATATTTATGCAATCGGCGGTTACTGAATTGTTCGACTTGTATTACAACATAATATTTTTATATGGGTGTACGGCGAGAAATAGCTTATTACAACCTCAAAGTAAAACGACAATGTAACGCAACATCGACTCGTTTTATTTGCGTCAAACTTTTTCAATACAATATTAATATCAAAATATCAGAATAGAACTAAACGGTTTGAGATACTATCCAAAAATCTATTGCTTAAATGACAATAAACAGACTCAAACTCGATTTGAATTCCCTTAATAACCATGCAATAAAATTGTACATTATCAAAACGCAGTCCCATTACGTATAATGGTAATGCTCCTAAAAAGTGGGGCCGTACGAATCGTAGAAGCAGTTTTGCATAATTATCTCAACATTGCGCCCGGGAGTCCGGAAGACAAGCGACGCGCTGGCCGTTAAATCCTAATAACCTCACCCGATCGGAATCTCGTTACGCCACAGTACATAATCCACTACGAATGAACGCCATTTTATTCATTATTCCCTCATTTATGAGCATAGATTTTAATGTAGTTTTTCCTTAATCAATATGAGTGGAGTTGTGCAAGTATAAAACATCATTTGTCATCACACCTCACTAAAAGCCGAGTTAAATCGCCTCACGTACACGCAATGTAATAATAAGCACTTGAGCCCCGAGAGACATATTTTATTTTCCACCAAACACATTTTATATTTCATTCCACGTTTCATAAGCGAAATTTGCATGTTCCGCTTTGCATTTGCCAAACGTAATGCTCCGGTCGCTTAGTGTACTTTTATTACGGTATTAAGTGATGTAATTTTTTTCATATCATATTATTCAAATTTAAATAACTGTCTCCGGTTTCCCCCGCGAGGTTCCACTGTCTTTACCATTTCTTTTCGTCGCCCTCCAATTTGGTTACTTTGGTTAGACGTTATCGAATAACAAATGCATGGAGTATTTATTATAAGCTTTTTTTATTTTAAATGTGTATTATCTTTACTTCAAGCAATTATGGAACATATTTTATGGATTTAGAACTAAAGCCTTATACATAAAAGAAAACATTTTTATTTTTATATTATTTAATTATTGTATTGATTCCTTGTAAATAGCTATATATCTCCTGTTCTTAAAAATACCGTTTAAGATGAGGTCTTTTTAAATTCGAAATTCTGATCATGCATTAAAAAGATAACAATGCAGCTCGACAATATTATAGTATTGTGGCTACTCTACGCACTCCCTTGTTTTAAAATTGGAGAACTTGGTAGGCCGCAATTTTTACAAATGACATCGTGACGTTTATGCGAAGGGTGCGTCCGACGACAAGTCATCGTGTTACTGTTTTCCTATTATTTCCATATTTTGCTTTCTATTGGTCTTCCATGATTTATTTATTTAGGTAATAATTAGGGTTATTTTTAGATGAATCGAACACTTTTAGATATATTTATCTATCAATATTTTCTTTTACATAGCTCTAGGTAAGACAAAATGTTTAATTATTATAGATGGCCTTAAGATTGATAAGTCTACACTTTTTTAATTTTATTCTGCCCCGGAATAAAATAGAATCACTGCATAGTCCGTTTATGTAGCCACGGCCCACGACTCAAATAATACAAAGCCTCCTCCATAAAAAGGAAATGAAAAACGCTACGCCGCTGTTTGTACAAAAATTCTTAGCAAATCATAAAGCTTATGTAGATTGTGCACGCTTTATTACACTGCAATATTGCGTGTACTGAACATCTCGAAATCAGAATGTTCTGTTATCTGCATATGTTTTGAACTTTTACTCATAACAACGGCCCCTTTGCTACTTATATTTTCTTTATAATTTATTCCATCTCTCCCCCACACATTGGCATCGGTCGTTGATATTTTTTATTCGATTAGTAAACCCCTAAGGTGTTTTTAGCCTTTTTTCGCTCGATTTTCTTCAAAGCTTTGTTGACTGTTCAGGGGGGTTACAATGCTCATTTCTTCTGAATGAACAAGCTTATTTATTTCATAGAAATCGTTCTCTGTCTTGGTTTTATGTTTTGGAAATATATTTAAGAATGTGTTTTTATTTTGGAAGTTGTTTTTTTGTCATTACTTTTTTTTTGGCATTAAAATAATCGTAAAATTAAAAGTTAAGCTTTCGATATATCTTATAAAAATACAATCTCGTACTATAATTGCGTAACATATATTTGGATTGGTATGTTAGTAGTTATTTAGAGAAGTATTTCTTGAAGCCGCGACGCTTACACAGTCGATTTGTGTTGCGGCGGCGCGAGGGGAGACAAAACTTTTTGATGGATCGGACCGAGTTTGTTTTGCATGTGAGTGATATGTCTGAAATAATAAATGTTGAGGCGTCGACGCTTCCCCAACCTCCCTCGCTGGGGTGAGTTAAAACGATTTTTGATTTGGGTGTCAAGCAAATGTTTTACGGAGTGACGCTCCGACAGATTTTGATTTTCGTAAACGACTTGAGAATGCAAATGTCGCGTATCTAATTATACGTTTTAATTGTGCATTTGAGTGGCTTCAATCAACACGGCACGTAGTTATGTAAATCGAGGACACTATTACCAAAAGCTTTGTTAATACTTACCGTAATCAGATTATGCATACAAGAACGGTTCGGAACGGAACGCTCGGTAGTTGTTGGGTATTAGGTTATGTGAACGGTTCAGTATTAACTAATCAACGTACGTTGGCTTTGGTGGGTAGATTGCAACGCATTGTCCGCGCTCGTGGCCCCGGAATATCTGTTTAGGCCACTACCCATTTTGTAATGGCAATGGTTAGCGTTAACTAACTACGTTAACCTTCAATATAGATACAGTTTTAGAATTACTGTGTCTACTGACTCGATCATAATGATTATAAACACACACTTATACACTTCATTACCGTGTTAGTGTGTTTGTTTTTCAACTTATTGTTGGTTTAGGATCTCTTTTTAACAAACATATACACACAATCACGTGTAACGAAGTTCTGAATACATAATATGTGGTTCATATAATAAACCTTTTATTTTAAACCGCCAAGGGAAACAAAAAAGGTTTTTTCGCAACTTAAAGTTTTATTTGTATAAACCTAATTATTTACAAAACCATCCAATTAAAGCTATATACAAACTCAAAGATATCTTATTTAAACTATAAATTAATTATCTCATGTAACAAATTTGTAAGGGCCTCGTCATCAATCAAAGTTACACATTTACGATGATAAAAAAGGGGAAGTGAAAATAATTTATTATTTTATTGATTTGAAAGTTATCTTTTGTCCGATCGTGTGATGATGCGATTGTTTCTTTTGGGATCCACTCACGGATATGAGACTCCTTGTTAACAAGTTTAAAAAATACGTTCATTCATCTTTGTAAGGCCATATGCTTGTAGGGGTGGTGTTAGATGGATAGAGAAACAATATTTGCACTGTAGTTTAGGATGATATGAAAGAGTAATTATTTAGTAATCAAGTGGCTACTGGATATATGTATATGGGAAAATAGAACGGAATCAGGCTAAATATCAATACTGTTTGGTACAAATTTGCTAGTCAATATGCGAGTCACATAAGTGACACGAGCGTGGTTCACTATGACGAGTGTCCAGCGTGGTTTCAAGCAGCTGAAGATTTTTGGACAATAAGTTCGTCAAATTACAAATAAGTTTAATGAATATCACAGTAATATATTTAAATGAAATTATGAATGTGTTAATTATGTCGGAAATGAAAAATATATTAAATTCAACCGTTGCTTCGTGACTCGTCAGGAAAGTGCCGAACGAGTGAAGTAGATTGCGGGGGTTCATGCACAGAGTATTAACGCACAGAGAAATCGTATTTCTAGTATTTAATTTAGCCTTTTGTTTGAACCAGAATAATATGTTATATTAAATATATTTCTGGTAGCAACTACTAGAAGTATATGTGAATAACAAATCTCCACGTATCATCCAGTATGAAAAATAGATTAAATACATTATGTGTAATAATTAAATTCTAAGTACTATGCGTATAATTAACGTCAGCTGTATTAAAATAAGTTAAACGATAAAGAATATTATTATTACTAAAATGTAAATAGAGAATAATGTAATTGAAATTAATAACTTCTGCCTACACCAATATCATGGAATTCAGGAATAAGGACCTATGTATGTATGATTAGGATATAGTTTCAATGTTTCTAGAAGACGCAGGTGTAAAATATTATTGCCATCCACATTTATTTAGTAAGATGGTAATAATAAACTGTTCAATCTTTGGTTACACAGTTCTATCTATTAATAAAAAAAATTACGCTACCAACGTTTGTAATTTTATAAGTGTAAGTTTGAAGTGCCAAAATCATTAGTACAAGTTGGCAAGTCTCTGTTGAAGCGAACATTACTCTGTAAGCCACGAAAGGGTTCAGCGAAGGCTTAAAACAGCCACTTATTATGTATGTTACATTTCACTTTCAGACGTCATTTATATTCAAATGCTCGAAAGGCATTACTGGGCAAAAATTGTAGCATTAACCCCTTTGAAATGAGCGAAATTGGTTTCCACAACGAATTCATTTTTCAATATCTCTGTTCTTTTTATTTACATATTTATGAATAGAGTTTTCGCCTTTCAACTGGCTCAGGCAATTTATTTTATGCTTACTTATCTAAATTTTTTCGGCAATATTGAACGCGTAGGTACTTTAAATCTAATGAAAGTGCGTAAATAAATGGAAGTTAACTAAACCCGTGCACAGACGGCTCAGAGCAAAAAGTTGACGAGTAAATATTAATAAAATTGAATCGGAACGGAAGCATCGGGAGTCTAATAATTCACAATCAAAAAGGACCTAAGGAATTAGGGTAGCGGCACGAGAGATCGGCATACAAAATGATTACATACACCGTCTTCATCCGCTCACAAAGGAACTCAGCGGGGTTCTATAATATTATACTTTTGCCTTTGTGGTAGCTCCACAACTCAGTGGGAAGCATGCTTTATGGTTTCAAATGATAAGAATGTTTGTCAGTAGCTTTGTTGGGATTCATTTTGCGATGTAGCGTGACCGATTTCTGACAGTTACACATTATAACGAGATGTTACTGTACAACGATGCATTTTATATTGCCTAGTTATAGTGGGTTTTATTTTTGTTGCAGATTGCGTGACGAAAGGGGCGATATGGAGCGAGTCATGGCGATGGATAAAGCTCGCGACGGTTCACACAATGGTGACTATTAATTTCAAATTTTAAATTATGGCCGCGATTTTATTTCCTGTTGAGATTTTTTCCAATTCGCAAATGAATAAATTATCGTGTTGAATTAAATAGCATTCATTTGTTTAATTGTGGTGGACCTACGTGCATAAAATTGTTTGTGGTTACATGATTCTTACCCATATACACGAGGTAGACTAACTGCGATTCAGTAAAAAAATATCTGTAGAGATGAAAAGATTTATAATCTATAGACACAAAACTTAAATCGGTATGAAATTTATGATTTCCATAAAGATGGCCCCGTGCCTTACATTGGGACGAACATGAGCTGCATTTTTCACATTTCAATGTATAACACTCGCGTAAACCTAAGGAACCATTGTAGCCTTGATTATTATGAAGACACTTTTTAATGAACATGTAAAATATTGTCAAAGTATTTTTCATCGCAGGTTCCTCCCCCGGCCACAGTCCTGTGCTCAACCTGTCCAAGTCAGGCTCGGGTGGCGACCGCGACAGGTCGGAGCGAGGCGAGCGCGAGCGGGGCGAAGGCTCGGCCAGCGGGCGCAGCTCGGCCGCGTCGCGCCGCACGCCGCAGCCGCCGCGCCTGCCCTCCGCCGCCACCGCCGCCGCCTCGCCGCGCTCGCACTCCGACGACAGCGACGCGGCCCTATCCGACCAAGAGGACCACAACGTCAAAGATGAGGATGAAGGTTTGTTTCTTTTTCTGGTGTTTTTATGGCAGTAGTGGCTGATGTGTCTGCCCATGAATATCTATGTAATCGTAGATGCATTTTGGCATCTCAAAAGGGTTGTCCAAGAAAATATACTCGCTCACCACTCGAAGTATGACGGTGAAAATGTTTGTTTGGCAGTGGAGTTGAACCAAACAGATGATAAGTAATCAATACCATTAGAGCTTAGAGCACCATAAGAATCAGAGCCTTGTCGACTTTTGAGGAACGAATTAAGTTTTTTTTGCAGTAGACTATTTTATGTAAACGTAGAAAATCCGTAATCTAAACAGCGGCAAAAATACAGTAACAATGGAAATTTAGTTTAATGAACCTTAGAGTAATATTCGCAGATTGATAATCATTTGAACTATTATTTTAGCTAGAAACTACTAAACTAAAGTGGTCTATTATTTGAAATAATTAAGATACATTTATAAAAGAAACCGAACATGCGATATAAAATTGTGCAAGAAAATACGCGAGTGATACAAAGAGCGCGTGTTTTGGTCCCACTTACGGGCAAGGCGTATGTGTACGGAGCTCTAAATTGCTTATCAAGTACTGCATCCACCGAATCCAATTATTAATCTATCGGCATTAATCTCATAGTTTCAAATAAATTAGATGTATCGATAAATGAACCGCTCTCTTTGCGATGTAATCACGCCCGGGTATGACAAGAAAGTGTCTGTAGCATTAACACAAGGTGGTATCACCGTTCAATATACTTGGCATGTAATGCAAAACGAAATTACCCTGTAATAGCTCTGGAACCTTCAACATTCATAGTTCGGAAATTATCAGCCATAAAACCACGGTTCCTTTTATTCTAGAAACTGGAAATGCTTACATGTAAAACGGCTACCCGAGCGTACATTGTAAAGACCATTCGATGCTAATTATTTTATAATACATACTCGCAAGTTATTGAGCGTATTTCGAAGGCATAAGTTAATTAGCAAATTATTATTTTCCTAATGCGGTTTATCTGGAAATTAAACAACAGTTTTGCACGTTGCGCATCCCTGCGGTCGATTAGTAAAAGATCATAGCTTGCGTTCCCGTACGTATTCTCATCTTGATCCCTAGACACCGCACGTTTGCCTGTAATGATCCTATATAATAAAATCTTATTACGAGTATCGGCCGCAATTGCCCCCAATGATGTATGAATAGCGCTTAAAAGGACCCAATTCAATTTTACACGTGAGTGGGAGACCATACATTTATAATCACTGTTACTTATGGCTTATATTTTTCGAAGTCTTAAATATCATAAATCCAAAGTGAACTGTTTTTAATACATATAAAAAGCCCTTCAACTCTGAGTGAATTATAATGTATCTCAAATCATTCCGCTCATTTAGTCAGCAATTATAAATATGGCCTACATGATTTGGTTATTATCATAGATCATGAGCTGTTAAGGTCATTTAAGTGTGTGATGGATGACGCCACATTTCTCCGTCGACATAGCAACATTCGTTTTATTCTCAACATTTTATGAATGATTCTATTGCCTTACTCAATATTTTAATCAATTTAGTACATTATCTTCGTTTGTATCATCAATCAAAAGGAAACTGGTCGCTTGAACACCGTCACTGTATTATAAATGCATTTACTATTTCAAATCATTATGAGAATCGCTCCAAATGAGGGAAATTTTCAATTTAATTCCAATCAATATGTTATTCGACATCACTTATAAATTCAAGAGTCATTAAAATGAATTCATTGCGCTCGTGTGCAATAGATGCTTAATGGAACTGCGCAAATGCAAAACACTGATCGACAAGTGTAAATACTTGAACAACACAATAGCTAAATTAAGTGAAACAATAAGGATTGTGTATTGTAGCTATTACAGGCTGCATACAAAATGTTCAGAGAGCGTGGGAACGGGTAACCATCGTTGATGTACAAGAAACAGTCACTGAGGGTTTACGGGAGATACTTCAATTACTTAAGCATTTATAAGTTAAATATAAGCTTTGTAATAACATCCATTTTGTAATTATTCGTCCTCGTGTACGTTTACAATAAGTCCCATTGATGCATTAATTTAAGCGCGTCACGATCGATCCCGACTTGTTATAAAAATGCTTTTAATTAAAGATCATGTCATTGAACTTTGATCTTCGTTTAGAATTACCTCTCTTTCAATCAACACTCTCATGTGGAGTCTAATTTTATTTGATATTCGTGGATTCGTTTTCTGGCCATACAAAATGTGTGTCCTTAGTGACACATATAGGGTTTAAGTTCGTTTGTTAAATTTCGTAGGATCCTGTTAATTGGCCTTATTAGGGAGATTGTGTTGTGACAACTCGAGAGTGTTATCGTGCCCATCAACAATGACGAAACGATGTTGTCTTCATTATTTGATGAGCGGTCACTATCTTGTCAGTTAATTTAAATGTATCGATAGATTATTTCGGACCGTGAGAGACGCCAATCGAAGCACTTTCTTTTTTATGTGTGCGGTCCGTTACTATAAGAGTACGTACACTATTGTAATTACCTCGTCAATTTTAAAATTATAAATGCAGCGTGTTTCGTCATGCTCGTCACTGTGAACCAGATTGTTTTTTGAATTAATACTTGTAACAATTGTTTGTGAAAGGCTAATTGTATTATTGCTCATTATTATTATTCGTGCGTATGTTTCATCGTATAAACGAACATAAGATATGTCGGTGTAGTTAGTAATCTCGCAAAAGTCATAACTTGCGTCATGGTGCAGCGGCTTATAAATCGGATAGAGACAGCCCATTCGGTGTCGTACAACTCTGCATTATCCGTATTCTGTGACAGATGAAAATATGTCAAGTATTATAAATTAAATGTTGTAAATTTTAACTTAAAATTAATCAACAGCGATTAGAGTAACTAGATTCGTAATTTAGTAATGTTTCTTTGTAATATAAATATTTTCTTCTGAAACGCACTTCTTAATACAGGCATATTAAACTATTTGTAGGTTATACGTAGGCGGATATATGTAAATATAAGTAAATCGGTTTTTCTAAACAAATTCCATTGATATTCGCCATTACAGCGAATAGGCAGGCGGCATACGCGCCGGGGCCCATCAAAGCCGAGTGCCGATGATCACCACGCGATATCGATGTTCATCGCAGCAATAATTGCAACGCGAATGATACACGCACGCGATTCACCAATATCCATGTTTGTTCTTGCTGTTCACTTTTAAAAGTCTTTTTAACTGCTTCTTATGAAGCTGTGATTATAAATATGTGTTAATTCATTACTGATGCTTAAAGGAAAATAATTTTAATTACATCGTATATCTTGTGCAAGATAGTTGTGAAATTGTTTCGTGTACTGTGCATGCAGTATGTGAATAGTATAAAATATAAATTAATATTATTTTTACTTTTTAAACGATCCGGCCTTGGCCCGTGTTGTACTCATTGAAATAGACAAATTTCGAAATATTATTGATTTAATTCAAACGGACATTCTGAACGATGCCATAACTATTCAAATATAGTATACAATTCTTGTAGTAGGCTATAACGTTGTAGGGCCTTCGTATGAGAGAACGATTGAGCAGATGCCGCCGCTTTGTCATGCATAAGACAGCAGCATTGTGTTCCGATTTGAAAGACTTTGATGTAGTTCCTGTAATTGTTGTAGCCACGACAATATTTAGCATTGAGAGACTTATCATCTTAGGAAAACCAGTGTTAGGAAATGAGCACCTAATATTTTGAGGTGACGAGCGCAGTGCACGAAAATTAAGATATTTTTTAAGTGATGCTGGTTCTGATACCATTATGCTTAGCAATCAAAAACAATTTCCTCCTACTATATTAACATCAAAAGAGTCGCTTCCTTCTGAATCACCTCTTATCCTTCCCTGCAACACGCATCAAAACCTACCCTTGATACTCTAGTTACCAAATTGCAATGACCATATCGATAATAAACTTTGCAGTTGAAATAATGACGTGGTGGTACCCACCAGGAGCAGAGCTGAGTGACGGCGAGCGGGAGCTGCCTGCGGCATCGTCGCCAGCGGCGGTGAGCTACGCCCAGCCAGCGGTGACCCCGCCCTCGGTGCCTGTCGACCCCAGCGCAGACACCCTCGTCTCCTCCACAGAGACCTTGCTCAGAAACATACAGGGCCTGCTCAAGGTCGCCGCGGATAACGCACGGCAGCAGGAGAGGCAGATTAGTTATGAAAAAGGTAAGTTGTTTGATATGTAGCTTACATCAGCTGCTGACTGTACGCTGTGAATAGGATTACTCGTTTCAAGTGAGTTGTTTTGATTGTTTTTGAGAGAATTAAATTAGTAGCGGCATTGCCGATTAGGATAAAGAATACACAGGTATTAAATTCATTGCTAATCTATCACTTATATTAGTTTTCTTGACGTTTTATTGATTGAACACGGAAATGCTGTAATTTATATGTTTAGTAACATATCTGGTGAACCCTTTTGTATTCTAATGGTAAGGTATAGATAGTATAACATATGGATATAGAAACTCAAATTCTTGTAGGAAGATAAGATAAGAAGATAGAAAACCCGATGCAGTGACAATGTAATCTCTCGTTTAAGATTTAGCCTGTACATATCCGTTTTTAACTAGTCCGACATAATTGTGACTACCTTTTACCACTTTTAAGGCAACCTGTGTTAATTTTACTATATTTCCCCCTAAAATTTCTCATGTCTCATTTCTCATCTCTCTCAATAAATTGATTTCAAAACCTCTGTATAAAACAAAATATGTTTCACATTACTTGACTTTATTCAATGATCTTAGTAAAGTTAATTCAAACAAAAGTTTGTAATCCATAAAGGTCACATAGATCGGTTCACAGTGCACACTGCACCATGTAGCTATATATGTATATCTTTAATCCATATTTATGTGTACCGGCAGTCACATGTCTAAATAATGTCTTTCATACACTCATCCAAAAGAGGGTACAACCGTCCGTCGTATTATTTTAACAGCCACTGTTAACAATAAGTCATTACAAAAAGTTTGAAAAAGTTATTAAAGATTGCTAGTGATTCAAAACCCAAAGTGAGATATTCGTAGTGGCCTGTAGATCCACCACTGTATCCAATGCTAGTAATTCCGTCATAGTGCATCACTCTACTATGTCGCAGTTCCATATTAAATTAGGTATCCGGTTTCGACCTGGCCGTTTCAATTGCATTAACTGTTACCATAAGGTGCATTTTACCTACTTTCACATAACGTCATCAAAAAAGACCTAAATGCGAGTAAAATTGTAATAAAATACGTGAGCTAGTGAAGGATATAAACAATACGCAGCAGATTGCAAAGCAAGTGAGCGCAGACATACGTTGGTAGCGCACCGGGCACGGCTCAGCTCTCTGCACAGCGGGCCGGGCTGTCGTGCCTTTTGCAAATAGCCTTAGTACAGATGCGTCTGAGTTATAGCCGGGCCCGCTATCATTACACACGATTCCATTCGGACAGCATAATTGTTTAATTGATATTTCTGCCAGTTATTTATTCACGTCATTCCATGTTACTCCATGAGAAATATTATCTGTGCGCTATGGATAACCTTCATGCGTTTACGTATTTAGTTCCTATAATATCGCGAAATATTACCGTTTGAAAATGTCAGAAATAAACATAGTATTTGGAAAAATTAAAACCATGTAGTATTTATAATAAAAGCCCTTAAAAATACAGTGATGGAGAAAACTGGCGGGTCGAGTCATCAAACTTGAATATCAATATTGCGCCTCCAGCCAATTGTATTAATAAACAAAACAAAATGAGAAATAATAATGCTATAGGCTAACAAAAGGCACCATTTCTCCCCTTGATATAAATGTGGGTGAACGGTCCGAAAATAACTCCTTATGGCGACGTCGCTAAGAGCCAGAATCGCATACAGACACAACCAGTAATTTTGTTATTACGATAATAAAATTATTGTTGATGAAACATTTTTTCGAATCGATGTGTCTGGCGAACTTTACCGTTGAATTTTTTTATAGAAATTACAGCAATCGTTCGCTTGGCTCGCATCGTCTCAATTGATAGGTGTTACTGGCGAGTGGCGATGCCTCGCGTTTTAGTTGGTTGAAAGGATTATTTTGTATCCTTTAGTTTAACCACCTGCTTAAGGGATAATACATGCCTTCGATTTAGTGCAATAATACCAATATATCATTTTAAACTTGTTGAGTAAATCTACTAATTTAAAACAAACAATTATTTTTTAATAAATCTAAAAATGCAAAAATAAAGCTTGATTCGTCTGCAAAATGTATATTCTAAAATGTCGGCAGTACGGCACTAGACAAACACGGTATCCGCGCACCCCTTCGTTCACAAATAGCAGATCGCTATCTAGGCGTATTCGCTGACAATTTTTACACTACTGCACAGCGGGTGACGTGTGGACAAATGTGTACCGCATTCACCACGTTATCAGATAAACGTTGGAAGGGTTATGTGAAAGAACTTTATGATAAAACGCTGTCGATTTGTTCGTGTAAATACACTTGGAATGAATGGGAAATAGGTGTCATATTGTGGCTTTTCAACTGAGGGTTTTCAAACCGCAGTCTGGACGCGCAAATGGCGATATACATACACACGAGTACAAGCGAAATAGATTATCTGCATGATAGATACTTTTTAGTTTATGTGCCTAACATGAAGCTATGATTAACGTGGTATTTGTATAAATTTTCTTTGCAGATAAATCATAACATTTTATCTTGAACCATATCCAACCGCTTAAAGTTTTGTTCTAAAACGTTTGTTAACGCACACATTGTCCTTTTGAAAAAATAAAGCAACTGTAACACGCTAAATCGGTTCGATTGCGATCATCGCGACATAAATCTGCTTCGGCTACTCTTTTAAGCCTTTATCCCTGTTAATTCTTACCGCTTAGTTTATTTCTGAACGAAATGGTCCGTTCTTGTTACCGGTTTTGTTTCGCCTCTTTTGTTTAACAACTATCAGTTTTTGTTAAGCTAAGTGCTGTTCAACGAACAGTCTGATAGGGTACTTTATTGGGCCCTGCTGCAAACTTTTCAATTTGTTTATTTCGTGTTTTAAATCGTAATGGGATTTTAATGCGTTTCGCGGATTGGTGAATATTCACTTTCGAACATGCAGAGCCATCTGTGGCTGAAAGTTCGTATTAAATGCAACAAAATGCAACGAATCAGTTACCTAATTCAATGACAATCTATTCCATTTATGTAACGTGTGTGTTCTGTAATTGAAAATGGAAAAAAATGTTGGCCGGTATGAGTAATGATTTCCATTGAAAACGAGCAATCATAAGCAGTAGGAGGGAAACAGGCCATCAATAACGTGGAAGTGACCGATCAAACAAACTGAACTGGCCAATGATAAAAACTGATGAGCAAATAGACAGACAGGAATGTGTACTCAGCTAATGGATTCAATTGATATGAAAGCTTTTACAATGCTGACGACGGCGTCGCGTTGTTATCGCGGCGATACTAATTTGCCGGCGTATGTGCGATTTTACCTCTGTAAATAACAATGATACCGATGTAATTCCTTCATGCTAATGGATTTCATTGACAATGATTTTGTTGACTGAAATATAGTACAAGCTGCCTATACAAGCTGAAATTAAAAGCATGGTCATATTTAGCAGCTGTTTAAATTAAACATCCATCCATCCATATTCCAACTTAAATTTTGTATGTCCGTCACGTGTTATATGAACTACATAATATATATTTTTTTACTTTAATTACTAAGTACTCACGAGAGTGAGAAGTAAGCAATAACCAGCACTTAGAAGTGCTGGTTACTGATCTCCTTTATGTTGAGAAGGAGTTTAAGTCGTAATTTGCTATGCTACTCTTAATTTAGTGAGTGTTTCTGGACTTAATTACCTATAGGATACTAGGATACGTTTACTTATAGGACAACATCTCATAAACTTACATCCAATCGAATTATAGATATGTAGGTACAAAATCTATGAGGGTTGGTGAGAGCATGAATGTGATAAAGTTATAGATTTTTATTCCCTTAAATCACTTATCCCCTTGTTCATAAGGACTTTACGCAATTTTCAAAATTATTATGAGCCGACTGAAAAACGTTATTCATAGATGTCAAAAGTCACTTATCTGATATTTAGCAGCTCATTAACATCAAAATGGCGGAGATTCTTGTTTAAGCAAATTTTAAGCAGAAAAATAGCGGCTGTCAGCTGGACGTTTGATATTACTGTCAAGTGAATCAAATCACTTTTTTCTCTGAAGTAGCAACAGTTGAGCCCTTTTTTAGTCTGTGAATTTGTGACTTAAAATATGTATAAAAACCATTATGAATAGCAATACAATTAACGAACGTTTTGTACCCTCTTAAAACGATTAACTAATTTGCGTTTATGTGGTTGATTTTTTTTAATGAATAAGGAGGATAATAGTTAAAACAAAGCAAGTTAGTGTATTTATAATTATAATGCGGAATAACTCAAACTAAACAATTTATAAACATAAAACAGCTTAGCAAAATGATCTAAAATGTAAGTACAAATTAGCAACACGGGCTCGCGCGTGTATCCGCGCATTTCAATGTACATTGTGGAATTTGTCAGTAAAGCTGTCCATCACGAGTTGGTCGGCTCCCAGGTCTGCCCCGCAGCGGTGGAGCCACTGCAGATGCGCAGATACCGACAAACGAGCCATTGTTGCCCGCCGCGCTAGCTTTCGCATCATTGTGCCGAGGTGCTTCAAAAATCGAACACTGCGATCTATGTTTGTTTACTTCATGGGATGATGCTGAGTTGTTGGTGTTGAGCTGTCGGTTACTTTCTTGCTCGTGGTACTTTATGAAATGTAGAGTTAGCTCGTTTTAGCTAGCGTTATCTTGACCAGTGTTAGGAGTAAGTTTTGTTGTTAGAATTCGTAATTTCAATCGGTGTTCTTCATAATGTGTTGTATTGTATTTTATCATATTTTGTCCTTCGTTAATAATTAAACCGACTCTACCACACGTTAGGATAAGTTTTCATCACAAAATTTTAAAATGTTGTACATCCGCGTTAAATGCACGAGTAACGTGAAACGTACATTATCCACAGACGGCTCTAACAGCATTCTCAACAGCTAATGTTCATGCATCGAGAGCATAAACTGTACGCTCTATAGATTAGCATGGTTTCACACTCTGTGGTTTTCATACCAATAGCTCGGCACTAAGTAAACAATAAGTGACATTAACGGCGGGATATTAAAATGCCATTCCAGCTATGTACCGATACGCGAAAGACATCGGTCGGCCATATTGGATTACATGCGCGTGTCGCTCCGGTTACAGTGCGCACGCGCACGCGACTCGACCACACGCGCGCGTCGCGACATCTAGCGGCCCGCGCACACAACCATCCATCTGGCCACTAATGTCCACAAACTTACATCATGTAATATCATGTTCATTTACCTATCAGATCTACATACAACACCCATGTGTGGCCAGATTCCTACAAACTTGTTCGTATTTTCTTAATGATATGAGCTGTTACTGAAAGTTGTTTTTAAAGGCAATCAAATTTAGACATCTATCTAACAATAGTCAGTAATACAAAAGTTTCTGGGAAAGTCGACTTTAAATTGATCACAAGACGACATTATCAAATTAAGGACGTAAAGAACTGTGAGAGAAAAGAAATAAAAACACTTCTTGAATTATTCTTTTACAAAATTGAGATTGTTTTAACTTCAAATACATCGCCGTGGCCATAATACATTTTTTCGATAGAAAATATAACTCATTGTTATTAAAGCGGAAAATGCTTCTTTCGTGTTTGTATAAAATAAATAATTATCCTTATATTGTTAGGGGAAAAGTTTTTGCGCGTGTTACTCCCGCGGCGTTACGTCGAACAATGAAAATATTATATTTCACTTCCACACTAACAAATACAATGTGTGCATTCATTTTTATATAGTGTTTGATACTCAAGTATTCTATTAATAATTATTTACTTCCTTTTGTCCGGGGTTTATGTCTGCGACGAATGACGATCAAGAACCCGCAAGAATCTTAAAACAGTGGTACACTTTCTATTGCGAATTTTTATTTCTTCGTACAGTAATAAAAAACAGCAAGTGTATAAATCTGCATCCAATTTCTTTATTGTAGTTTAGCATGGCACGAATAAAAACATGCCTTGCTGGACGGACAAATTATCAAAAATTCTAAAAGCAATTCTTACGACTTATATTGCAATTATAATAGCCCCTTAAATTATGTTGTCTCAAAAATCTCTAAGATGCAGATATCGGCCAATTACAATTGAACTCCGTATTTATTGTATGTTGAAAATTATTATTATAGAACAGTTATTCGGATCAGTTAAACGTAGTATTAATCTTGTTTGTGCTTGGTTGAGGGCAGCGCAGTTGCAACAACGCTCGGGGCAACACAACTATTGAAATCAACAAACCATTCCAACGGGGGTTTTAAATGTGCCCACTGCACACGACTCTGCACTAGAATATTTTATTTTTTCGCTTTGTTATTATTGTTTAGAAGCATTCAAATAAAAGGTATTAAAATCCAAGTTATTATTTTCATGAAAAACTTGTAACTTACTTAGTATTTATAGTTACTTAGTAGTAGTCATAAGGTACTTATAAGAAATATATGGGATGTCTTAATAGCAATACATTTATACAATCCAATATAACGTATGTATATTTCTAATAAGATTAACAAAATCATATCTCTCCCATTTTAACTATGATATAGTTCCATTGTTTATCAATTAAGCTCGTACAAGTCCAATTTATCCATACATATAAATATACAGTGGCTCAAATATGAATCCCGTTCCGCAACAAGCTAAGAAACTCCCTCAGGATTCCGGCGTGTCGTATCACATATCTTGCGTACGTGCCTCGTTCAGTACATTCGAAATTGAACCTCATATCTGGGCAGATATGTCTAATTTTGTTTGTTTGCTGATGCGAGATAGGGCGTTACGTCCCGGCCGAGTTAAGTAAAGGGGTAAAGTGAGACAATCGTAAAGTTTAATAATAATTACATTCTCAACTCTCCTCCCAGGTTGTGCGCAATAATTAACCGCTCGGAATTACTTAGCTGAAATAATTTAATGTGACGCACGCCGAATTATGGACGTCCGTGTATCCTCTTACTGCCGCGTGTATGCAATACAATACAAAGAGATCTGTAAAAATGAGATGTTATTTGCATTAGGCGAGAAAAAAAGTCATTTAGTATTTGCAAGTTTATATCTTCGACAGCAATTACTCGTCATAATTAAATTATAGTTGTTAAACTGTTTTGCTTATCAATTCTAAATATTATAGAGTATTTAAATGCCAAGCTTTTGAATAAATTTCGCTTAAATTGTACTTAATATAACATTCATAATATTTTATAGCGCATAGTTTAGTTTTATTTTATTTTTAATATGCAGGACACGACATTGACTAATCTTTAATATTTGTAAACTGAAAGTACAATTCAACGTAAAAAAATGTAATTCGGCAACTAAACGTTCAAATTTAAGCACAGACAGTTATCAAAACACGTCACACTCATACGGCAGTTCTTAATATTAACAACTTACGTAGAGCGAGGATCAAGAGGCGTTTTTACTGTCCAACACAAGTAGAGCTTCGGTGTCATATATATTGTTCGTGGTGAGAGGTCTGGTAGTGACAGCGTTACAGTCTCTATGGGGTGATACGAACACTGTTCTAGTTGTAATTTACATGCAGAATTATGAGGTGGAATAATATGGTCGATACGCGTGTAGGGTTGTGACGAAACTACTGGTAACATACAATTTCAATTCATATTAAATATATTTTCTGCTCATACCAACTTGTGGTAACTCTGTGCATTATATTTTCATTACCCCTTCTTTCAGTGGGTGCCTAAAATCGATTTTGTTGAGGAATATAAAGACGATACGGTTTGGTGTCAGTTGCCTAAAACTAATGCACCGATTTTCTGTACCTAAATGTCGGTTAGAATCAAAAAGAATATGTAATAAACATTACAAACTCTTAGGTATCTCATTAACATTAAAAGTATCTTTATATAAATATCAATTTTAGTATCGACGCAGCGTGCCACAAATTCAAAAAAATAAATATCAATTATTTCCTTCTCGCTCATAAAAACACTCTGCTCCATTACTTTTCATTAAAACATTTCTTGTAATTTCTATTCCCCGTGGGAGGGGAATCGAAATAAAATAAGTCATATCGTACACCTGCCCGCGACTCCGGAGTGGCATTAATATTCTTTATATGCAGTTAAATCTCGCAACGTCTCGAAACAACGGGCATTTTTATAGAAAAATGAAAAATTACCGGTCAGGGAGCGGCGACCGCAAAAACACCCGCATAAGAAACATCTAATGAAAGCTTAGAGCCATTCGTATAAATCTCCCTTGCATTTTTAATACCAATATATCTGAGGGGAGATTCCCGCGGGGAACCGAAACTTGTAGTAAAAAACTGGCGTTTATATCTTATTTAAATACCACCAGATGTTGTCCTCTTATAAATGTGTATATTTTTCAATCGGTGCTTTACTGGAGACAAACTGGTATCAGGCGATCTGCCGTCAGCTGGTATGTAGATGTAGTGGAGTTGTGGTGCTGCGCGGCTAATTTAAAGAGTGTCGCGGCGCAGTATGCAGCTCGCGCACCAAACGTCATTTCGCCCCGGCCGGTTGATATCTCTTTTGACCTGCATATTTTTATTTGCTTCGTTACCTAAGCTTTTTCGTATCGCATCGAATCTCGAAGAGCCGTGTAGTCTCATTAAAATAATACAGGCTACTGGATAATCTTATCCGGTGTATTTTGATCGCAGATTGGGCGCGCGTGCACCGATAACACTACGAGTTATTCAGACGGTGCACGTTCGATACGCTACTACTTTTTAATCCATTTTGCGACGACATCTTCATTATTTGTTGCTCCACTACACCAATAAGAGCAGACAGTGTAAGCTAATATAAGATTTTTGCCATAATAACTGCGGGCGCTCGTGCTTGCGGAATATAAAGCCCTTATAATGTATTCATAACATCATACGTTACACATGAATGAAAAAATCTTGTTGTCAAATAAAGCAGTACTAGAAATTGTCCTTTCGCGACAGACAATCAAATTTTGCCGCCCTAAAACTGCTCTTGTTCCGACACGGCAAGTACGATAATCTGCGGCAGTAAAGAGCGTGCTGCAAAATTTTTATGTTCTGAATTTCACACATAATAAAGGGAAGCAATTCTTATGATTATTAGCGTGGAGACTGCGGGAATAATCCTCCGCTGTGACGTCGGCGTGTGACATAAGCCGGAAAAATCTAATAACAATAAAATAAAATTGCCGCTGGTTTGTAAATTTAAAAAAGGCCTAGGGAAGAAAATTCGTTTTCCGCGCCATGACAACCATTACCGTTATTCTGAATTTACCTTTTAAAAGGATCGTCAATTCTGTTAATGTATTTATATCTAATTCCAATGTTGTTTATTGTTTTTGTTGAATTAAACCGCAAGAAGAACGCTAAATCATTTTGTCTCATTGTAAAACCTGCGAGTGTTTAAATCAACAATATTCCTTAGTAATATTTCCCAACTTTCGCTATTACCATTAAAATTTCACCTTACAAGCAAAGGAATCTTCCCCTGCTCGGTTTCTATTAAAAAGACTGAACTGAACACATAGGGAAATTCTGAATGCATACTTTTGTTTCTAGTTGTAAAGGCTCGTTTCGGTCGCCCGCGGTAGAGCGCTCGTTTAAATTATTTTGCCAGTTTTGAGTCGTAAATTTTAGGTAGACTTTAATTGTTATTTTAACTGCAAGCTCAACTTCGTCTTCGCGATGGCGAGGGCTGTGAAAATATGTCTTAATTCGGTTACCCTATGACTTATGTTTCAGTGAAATTAAACTGTTCCGTTTGTCGTGCGCCGGCAAAGAACTTGCCAAATAAATTATTCTCGTTGGCTAACACCTTTTTATGTTGAACAATTAGTAGAAAGCATTTTATTAGTGCCGGCAAGTCGTCCGCAGATTTGCATTCAATTTTTATTATTTATTTTTTCTTGAGAGTCGTTATTGTAAGATTAAATGACAACAGGATCAAGCTCTCTCGATCTCATTGGACAAGTCTCAAAAGGGCGTCACATTCAAAATTTAAATATTATTGTTATTTTTGCTGAGTGCATGAAATTGAAGAGAAATAGAATTTTCTCCCGCGACCCTTCCAGAACCGAGAATCACATTTGACTCCCAACAAAAAAACAAAATTGACTTTCGTTCCGCCCGTTTGCTATATAATACGTAAGTGTTTATGTGTCGATTACGATTATCAGCTAATTACTTATACCCATAGTGTTATTAAGTTGCGCAATCAAAAATGGTGCCTTTTGTTTATGGGGCTTGATCCTTTCAATCATCTAACGACCATTGAGTTTCGATATCACAATAATTGTCCATAATTATATATTCCCTTGAAGCGCGCGCATCGTTTTTATTGTTATTTTATTTATAAAGTAATAATTTTTTGATCGGACGCAACTCGATCAGGTTTTAAATTTGATTGATCCGATATAAAGATCGATTTAATAATCGTGTGTTCCGCTTTAATATTTTTGGATTTCGCTTGTTTTTGTCGATAAACGTTTCAAAGGATCAATTTAATTTTGACTCTTCTTAGTGTCGGAGTTTTGATGATTTATTGTCTGATAATTTTCTAGTAGACATATTTTATAACGTTTCATTTCTAAACTAATTACACTTATCCCCCTAAGTTGAGATAACATTTTAGGGTAATATAATGATTTAAAGAATATTGTATTTAAAACAATGATGCAGAATGGACAATTAGTTTAAATCGAAACAATACAGCGGTAAGAACGCTACCGAGCGCACACTACCCAGTACGTAGTACACACAGACCACACTGAGGTGCCTTTTGTTAAGGCGCTTCTACTCGCAAATCGTAAGATGTTGAGATACGTCGCATGCCGACGCGGGACTTAATGGCCGTCCCTCGGTAAAGGTAATTTACGTCTCATGTGCAAAACCATCCTTAACTAAAAGCCCTCTAAATTATAGTTTACACCGGGATTGATTCAAAATTAATCTCTCGATCAATGAAGTTTTAAGATTGATGCATTTTTTAATCAAAATAAATGAATGATTATATGGAGTCTGAATTGCTGAGGTGAGGAATTATTGAACAGCTTTTGTTCTCTTTGTAATTAAACGCAAATCTTTGTAAATACCAATTATTTTAATTGAAGATCTATTATCAGGTGCCCATAGATTAACATTACCAACCTTAAATGTTTTAAGAAACAGAATCATTAAAACGTTGTTAACTAAGTTACTTTGTTGTAAATATCCATTAAATGTATTCGTTTCTGCCAATTTGCAAAAGTGATACAGTCGATAAAGAAGTGTATTGAAGATACTCCCACAGCACAGCCTACTTACTATTCAGTATACAATAAGATCGGTAATCACAAACAGCGAGCAGACAACGTTTCAATTTACAAGATCCCAATACGAGATAGCTTTTGTGCGATACTCATACCTTTATCCAGGGCCTTGTTATAACCATGCGCAACCACAAGTTAACTTGTCTCTGCTTTATCGCGAAGATTTTTATACGTCGATACGGTGCCTGATCGGCTGACCAACTACCTTCATCCAACTCTTTGCTCGTATGTTCACATCATTGTAGATTTATATCGGTAGCTGCATTTTGTTTTGTATCTCTGAGTTGCTTTTAATTGGCAACTTATTTGTGTTTCTGTTGTTTTAATTAGTGATCTTCTGAAACATTTATTTGTGCAGATTACATATTTTGGCCGTTTACGCAATTTGTAATTTTAAAGACGGATATCGCAGTCAATTATTTGAACGTAAATAAGAATTTTAGCTCGGTCAATATCTATTATCTTCTTTGATTATACGATACACTCAACACATAGCAATGTTCAATTTAAATGAAATATTGCCTTATATCTATGCAAGTGGAATAATTAAAACACTAACGGAATTATTAAGTGAAACAGTTCTCGTTGTATCGAACAAGATAGTTGCGGGACCGACAATGTTTTGCTGATCTAAACGTACAACATGGCGGATGGGATTAATGTTACTGATTATTTAACTCGTTCTATTCATTTGAAATTTAATTTACTACATGCGTTTGTTTATCCTATTAGTTGAAATTAAGCACTCAAATTTGTTTCTTCACCTATAGTAATTAAAGCATTGTCATAATATTCTTGTCAATTAATAGATATATTAATGTTTTCACGTTCATTAAAGATGATCTTTGTTCGAATATATCTAAAACCCAATGTATTCTCTGTATTACCATTTTGGGAAAACAGTTTGATCCCCAAATTAATCCGTGCAAATGCATTGCAATAGTAAGTGTTAACATCGCAAGTTAATCAGCTTGATCCCCTTACGACCTCCATTAGATAGACGCAGCTAAGGTACCTAATTGAATAAGGGACCAAATTAAACTATGAGCGGGCATGACCTCTTTCTATTCAAATTTGACTCCTCCATAATGCCTTCACCCATGCTCATGGCTTGATATTAGGCCCATCGATTGCCAAGATTACAATTTGATTGGATCTACGAGGATTACCGCTTTGCATAAACTGTATTCTAAATGAATTAAGAAATTGCTTTTGGGATTCTTTCTGATTATTGGTAGCAACCGATTTGACCATTTTTACACTGGTATGACAAAATGACTTCAGTGCATCTGCTTGACAGTACAATTTAGTTAGAATATCAGCAAATGTTTGATAGCTATGTCTCGTCAGCCGTCATTATTATGCCGGCCTGATTGTAAACGATTAACACGCGATGAACTCAAAATACTACTAGGATAAAAATTTATTTAAAGCCTTCTATGTTTAATATTTTAATTAAAATAATTATTGTTTATCGCAATCAAAACAATTACAAATGATTTCTGCAGCATAAACATCTCAACGTTCCAAAATCGGAAACATTTGCCCCTAATAATTTCCGCCAGGTTAGTTTAACAATAGTACTGGGATTCCGAATGAGTTAATCCGTGTTTATGCTTCTAATCGGCCCCTTGCTGAAGGCCTTGTTACCGGTTTAGCTCACTGTTAAATTTATACAATGCCTTTTGTATACAATGAACCATTTATTTAACTTAAAATGTTGTTTATGATAACGTTTACTTTTATCAATATCATTTCTATTAAATTTTGTGCGATATTGATCTTATTTCGCGTTGCCAAATATCTGAAGACTTAGTAATATGTTTGTAGAGCATGTTTTTAAATATGTGTTTTGTTTTGTTATAGCTGAACTAAAGATGGATGTGCTGAGAGAACGAGAGGTGAAAGACAACTTAGAGCGACAACTGGTGGACGAACAGAAAATGAGAGGTATGTACACAGTAATATACAAGTACACTGATACCTCATCCAGTTTTTTAGTGTCAGGTGGAAGTCACGACAATGATACAACGAAAATGATAATGGCATATTTGAGTATAGGGAATAAAGTATAGTTAACTCGCATATTGTTTCCCACAAACACCAAAGCGCTCTCTTTCAAAAGAACAAATAGGGTGTAATTTCAATGCCTTCATAAATCTCGGATCAGTGGCTCGGTCCGCATTCGCTACAATTAACAGGAGATCTCGTTACAGGACCATTGTCTTCTTCCTCAACGCGTTATTTATTTCCAACATTAAAACTATTATTTTCTTATATTATTTGCGCCGATGTTTTATGGTCCCTATTTTTCGTGCCTTTGCAACGTCAGCATCTTTTGTCCGATAATATACGTTTAGGTGTGGTGTATTATATCTTTTATTTTAGTTTGCTTAGTAAAACACAAATTAAATTAAAACTTATAGTAATAAGCTTCCATTTGCAACCGTTTTGATAACTTGGAAAGTTTTTGTATAACAATGTCCAGTTTAATTTACATTTAGTCTTCGTCGGTATCGTTATGATTGGCTTTAATATATTCACCATAATGACGCTATTTATTAGGGAAGATAATTTTCCTTTTCATTAATTATGGTTAGCTTTTGTTTGTTGTACACACGAGTAGTCGCATACCCAACCCATTACCACGTGCTGTAGGTCAACGCTGAAGTAATTGGAAAATAAATTTATGTGTGTAGGTCAGCATAAATTGACACCAATGCACGATAGGAACAATATTGAGCGTTGATTAGAATACAGAATATACTCACAAACATATCGCATTCAATGCAACGCCGACTAAATCAATAACGTCCCCAAATAAACGCAAAGGTTATGCGGCTAATACGATACCACCCTTTCTTTAGCAAAACTACATTGTGTCAGCAAGCGAAAAGAAAACCAATAGAATGGAGGTAACCTTTGTACAAATGTCAAGCGTACGGCCGTGGAGTTCTGACGCCTTGAGACAAAGGGTTTAATTCTATTGATGTTTCTAGGCGATAAGCCAAACTCAACTTTACACTCAAATTAATGCGCGACATTTTAGATAACTTTAACGCAGAGAGCAATTTTACATGTAACGGAGGACATAAAGGTGATGTAGATATTTTATCGAGGTAGACATTTCTCTTGTGTTAATGTAATATAAATTTAAATGTTAATAAAGGGCCGACAGCTCGCAGTGAGCTTGTCGTTGCGTATAATGGAAATAATTACTGCCCCTGAAACATGTGTTATAATTACGTAACAGCTAACTACATTGAGGTATTAGAAACTAAACATGGTGCTTATAAGAAATAAAAGCAATTAGTAAAGTAAATTCAACGGAATGTTCACCTTGTAACATCCGTGAGACGTTTTATTAATGGACTAGTCACTAGACCACTGGCCAATCTTCGATCTAGTTTAAAAGCATTTTGACAACTTATTCGCTGCTAGGTTAGCACCTTTGTTGTTTGTATGTCCAATCTGTTGATTTTTCAGGAAATAGAGTGGAAAAATTGATTTTTTACGCTACGGATTTTTAATCTTTGGCGTTTCTAATGCGATTATTGGAATTTTTCGGTGAAGATAAATATTTGAAACTTTGATTTTTAAGTTTGAATGCAATTCTTTAAAATAAATGTGATTATCAAGTGTCGGGGTAATTTCATGTTTATTGCACTTCTAGTAATATTAGCTAGAAATTGTGTCGCGTGTTTAATATAGCAAATGGTGATATACATTGATCGATATGCATTTATTGATGATGCAATATTTAGTAAATTAATAAGAATTTAACATATACATATATATATATAATGTACCAATATCAATAAAAAACATATAGCATTCCAATCGCTCAAAAATATTTATATTTAGTACCGCAGTTGGTAAAGAAGCCGATTATAAAACAAAAAGACAGGTTCGATTTCCGCACCAAGTATTAAGCATTTGTCTAAACAAATAACAAATGTCAACATTAGATTACATATTAATTACTATTGAATTGTATATTTACATCAAGATAATGTACCGTATTAAATGACGTAGATGTAAATACATTGACACAACAAAGAGCGAATCGGGGCTCAATACATAATTCACATGGTGAATGAACTCGATTGGGATGTGGGCAATACTGTTAATTGCCAAAAACCAATCATCAGATAGCGCTGCGAGCGTCCACGCTATGAAATACAACTTTAGTGACCAACGGTTATACTGTGCGGTCCTGAGGTCACATACACATCGTCTTTTATTTATAAGCTTTGTAGTTTCCGAAACATTGTATAACTTTTATAGGTGAAATGATACCTTGAAATACCATAGATCACGTGTCAATATTAAATTAAAGTAAAATATTAAATTACAATCACTGGTACTTATAAGCAAATTAGTTATATTTAGTAAATATATTTTTATAAGATTCAGTATGGAGTGATTTTTATGGCAGTTGTAAGTTCCTATCGATTATCTAATTTTGATGTGCTATTTAATATTAAGTAATGGAACCTATTCAAGAATTTTGATCTTTGTGATACTATACGTGGTTAAATAACAATGTCTCTTCCGCACTTCATAAGGAGCGAATCCAAAAAGAGTTGTATTTAGGCATCAACGTCATATTGGGCTTTTATCTTCCATGCGACTTCATTCACCTACAATTAGTTAATACGTGAAGCATAAAATTAAAACTGACAAACGCAATACTTAAAAATTTGCAAATTCTAAAAGAAGTAGTTTATTTAAGTCGCGATGCCTACGCTACGCATGTTCCTGTTTAAAAATATATTATTATTCAATTATTATTTCATCTCGTGATCTCGTCCCCTATAGTTTGTCGAGTAGTCAGTCAAGTAAACTGCCGCCTGTTCAAATGCCAGCCTATTATTAGGAATGTTATAATTACAGATAATCAGCATACATGCCTAGCTATTTAGACATCTCTTTTCATGAATACATTAATATTCTAGCCAGAATTCGCGATGATATTATAATACACCTATAACAATGAAACATGTTATTCGGAATATGTGTTAACGGTGTCTCGCTATAAACAAGATCAGAAGTACTCACTTAAAGCTATTGCAAATTCACTGTAAAGTACCAATAACGCTGAGTATTTTTGTTATAAATACAGTATCATTTCTAAGCCTTTGTTTCACTAATAATAATGATGCATTTCAAATATAGAAGTATGAAAACATCATCAACATGACTACCTCGTTGGCGTAGTTGTACTACGGTACGGTCACGAAGCTGAAGTCTCGGTTTCAAATCCCGGATCGGAAAAAGTGATATTGGATTTTTCTATTCATTATCAGCCTGGAGTCAGGAATTCGTGCCCAATATGGTGGTAGGCTCGCCCCCTTTGTGAAAAATTGTGGAACAAAACATATAAGGAGAAATATGGGTGTCATGGCACCCTTTCTAGTAAAAGAGTTCATATGATATTATGTTACGATGAAAACATGATGATTTTTATATATTCAATGACATTGTTTTACCACCTTTAGCTAAGAATAATGGTGTGGACATGATTTTTAACGTGATTTATAAGTTTCAATGTCCATTGAGTGACGAGTTCCAATAATAATTAATCAGGCCGGTGGATAGTCCGCCATGAAAATTGGAATAGAGCCCGGCGAAGCTAATCAACGGGCGCGGAACGTCCATCCATTCATAATAGATATTGTATTGAATGCGCTATCGTATCGGAATCTGCCGCTTTAGTAATGCACCCACCGGGCTTCATTTATAAAGAGATGATACCTATATTAATCCACCTGCTCTATATTAATAATTATCCTACAAACGTTTACATATATGACGCGGTGTTAGATTTGTCATGAGGACATTTATCCTAGGCATTCCATAGGATAAAGCTGTTAAAAGTTAGCATCTTCATGTTTCTATTGTTTGAATATACCAATACAATAATATAATAATACTTCGTTTCCCTATCGAAATCAAGTCAGTAACAGTAATATCCATGTTGATTACTTTGTTTCATTCCAGCGTTCCGCAACAATTTGTATCGGTAACTTTTTATCTGTTAGTAACGGCTTTTTCCAATCAAAACTATTTAATTAAGACATGCTTAAATATGCCTAATTACCAAGTAACCTACAATCGTTTCTTTGGGAGCAACTCTGGGCCACGCCTAATAATTGACGTATTATTTTTTATTCAATTTCTATGGGTGTTATTACTTTAATTACCTTTCACAGAATTTTCCATGATATCCAAATTCATAACATCAATAAAATGTCTACGGGTAGAAAGATCTTGACTATACAAGATATTTCAAGTCGAAAATTGTGTGAAATCTCACTCAATCATCTTGATATATTCGTTTATAATTGAGTCGGACTACATTCTCCCGTCTTGGGACACTGGAAGGGCTCGCTTCCTTCATTACCGAAGGATTTTATGTTAGTTTGAAGGGAGATCGGCACTATTCGGCAGTTCTCGCCTTTTCATCTAAGGCGTTCCGCTCCTATCTTCTGGTCAATTAATACAGGGATGGACTCATAAACAAGGAGATTAAATAAATAAATATTTATTATTTTAATATGTAAATTCATAAGAAACTATTGATTCTCGCATGTGATTTGAAAAGGAGTGTTGTATAATAGCAAAGGTGCTATTACTATTCATAGTTCGCAGAGTCTATTTTCTGACCTAAGCTGAACCTATCGCCTACTGGGCACAAATGATAGTTATAAATAAGTCATATGAATTTCTGAATCCAGAAACACACAATTTGAATGCCGGAATTTAATTTTAGAACTCACCATTTTCAACCTATGGGCATTAAGCACTAGACTAATAAAGAAAAATAATAATTCATTTTTATATAATGGGTAAGGCTCTATAATATCTACTATGGAATATCCCCTACCTAATTTTAAACATATAGTTGAATGTCACTTGATTCGGCTCTGCTCCGCCGCAACCCTTTGCATTTGAGACAAGTAAAGGAGTCGGTATAATTCTCATTGTTCTCGAGATTGCGTAATTAAATAACATGTAGGCCGTAACGTAACGGTGTCTTGAAAGGGTTCGCAATGGAAATGTTACGCCAATTATGCGTACATTATGTTTGGAATGAAGGGTTATCGATGCCTCGTATACGCGGAACTTGTGTGCCGAAATATCGATGTCATAATTTGACACTATTTTATAGTATCGTGTTTTGCAAGGGAATTATCTTTGTGAGACTCCCTATTTTATAAAGGAATTACACTTAGACAGTGTTAAAGAAACAATGCGGTAGATTGTTTATTGTTATGTCAATATTTTTAATTAGATCGAAAAGTACTACTTACCTTTAATAGCATCTTTTATAATTTCACCACCTTAAGACTGAATATAATAATATAATTCGCAAAAATCTACGCTGAAACACACCTCTAATAACACTGATGACGAAATCATTCTGTCCAATGTCGATACTAACAATATTAGCTTACGGAAACGTACGGAGTCCCCTAAATAGCAAACACTATCACAGGCGGACAGTCCAGTGATCAAATTCAAATGAAATCGTTTAACAGCCGGACAATCGTATCAACATACGTCAGTAGTCAATACATTCCGCTCACTGCAAATGTCGCCCCCGTCGTAATTGAATTAATGCTACAAAAGGCAATCAATCAATTTGAAGCGGCCACTAATGTTAGAATGCAATAATGTTGCTGTTGCGATGCGACGAGCGATTTTATTTGTGAGGTCGACTAATATTAAAATACAACAGACTTAAAAATACTGCAAAGTTAATAGGAATATTTGTATGTGTATACAAATATAGACGTGTAAAAATACTTGTAGCTATTTATTTTTATTTATTTTTTCTCAAGAATTTCTTTTTACTACTTAAAAGCATCGAAATAAATTATATTTTAGCTTTAACGTATTTTTACAGTAATATCATTGTATTCTAAAGCTAAAACATCAAGTCCGCCTTGTAATATTTCTATTTGAATAGAGGCCACTGCCAAAACGTTGCCCTGCAATTCGATTGTGCAGCTACGTATGCCGGCATTAATAGACACAATCTGCACCGTCGAATGCGCATCTGACGACTAACATGCTATTGTGTGTACGTTTGACGGAAGCCTCCTATTTGGGGAGAATACAATCCGTTTGTTTAACTTGATAAATCTATTGGAGTACCTGTACACAACTGTTACTGTTATTACATGTTGCATTGATATTGATGGATGACAGATGAGAATTTGCAAAGAAAATCTTGAAATTTTTTTTCACATTGGTCTATAAAATCAAATGAAGTGAAATAACTGAACTACATATCCGTTTGTAGTAAACAATAATACGCAGAGCGAATAAAGGTCGAACCGTAATCAAAATACCATCGAATCATTTATCGAACAGTCCGATGCGGCCAGACGAAAAATATTCGAAAAACACGCGAAATCCTGACCGCGACAGTACGTGGAACCACGCAGTACGAATACCGGGCCTGTGCACCTTGTGTACGGAATTCAATTACCGACATTAGTTATAATGACTTTTAGGGTTCCTCGTTCTATAGACGTTTGTATCTTACCTGTCGATATCAAATATTTGACCGCGTAACTGCATATTATTCTATCGCCATTATCGAATTAAGCTCGCTACGATTTCATTCGTTTAGGTTTACAATCGATAACTTGTAGCCACAGTTTCATTTGTTTAGGGTTATTATCAAAATCTTGTAATTTTTACACTACCGGATGCACGCACGATATTAATCTATACCACTTTAAAGCAGGGCATTTGATTGAATTAAATTAATTCCGTATCAAGAGCAGGCCAACACATTTTATGAAAAGATCGTGTGAAAAGTATGTTGCAAATGTTGCGTGGAAGTTGCCTGGCGATTAATATTTATCCGTTGTTGCAAGTGTAAGGTCTCGGCCGAAGTTACGGATGCTATGAAGTTTTCGTGGGCGACGCCGTGCAAATATTTACACTGAAACGTTGCTTCGGCGGTTTCGTTCGCTTTTTTTCGTTTGAGGTTCGGCTGTGGCCAGGAAAAATTGTTTTAATCTGTTCAGGTTTTCGTGTTCGTTAATACGTCTTTTTAAGGCTGCTACGAGTTATTTGTTCCGACATTAATAGTCCAGCTTTTTTAACGGGTTTATCGCCTTAGTACCTACCTAACTTATGGGGATTATTTTCGTAATATGTATTATGTTATGTATGGAATGAATACATCTAAATTCATAGCGCAAAATCAATGGAATCCTGTACGTGAACTATTAACTGATTTAATAGAAGCGCTGAATGCACGACACGTTATCTGTGTGGACGAAGGAATTTTATTAATTCTGTAGACACTATTAATCTCCAGGCACATTTATTACCTTGTTCTTACGGACTTTTAATAAGATTACTTTTATTTAATATGGCTATCATTTGTTTGTCATGCTTTAAATGATGACGAAAAACTGATTACAGATTTAATATTTTATAATCCTATGCGAGATTCTATTTTCGTTTACAAGTACAGATGCTTCTTATAAGAGTTTCGTAGGATAAATAACATTTCACAGTCATCAAATCGAAAAAGTGTTCCTCCGCGTTTCTTATCACTAGGTGCGTACTCACTGAAGTATCATCGAATCAATTACTGAAACAGAAATTGGTAGGCCAAAATACCATCACCAATGTTCTACATGTATCAATTTTATACGTAGATATGCAATCAAAAAACAAATGAATACAACAAATCTAACTCTGAACCCGTTTAGGGCGGGATATTGTGATGAAATGAAGCGCAGTATGAGCTCCGCGAGTGCGTAAATGATTTTGCCGACTGGACAGAATCAACCGCATCCTACAAATATGCATTGCATATCAATTGTTTGGCTCCGGGAAATTACGGAGGGCTGGTAGAACTCATTTTCCAGTTAAGAATTGTGAAAATTCATGTGATGTTCTTTTTAATGTGGTGTCTTGGCACCTCTGCCTACCCCTTCTGGCAAAAAGGCGTGAGTTTATGTATATATGTATGTATGTGTTCTTTTTAATCGTTACCGTGGTTTCCAAAA
This sequence comes from Hyles euphorbiae, assembly GCA_023078785.2. Lineage (NCBI taxonomy): Eukaryota > Metazoa > Arthropoda > Insecta > Lepidoptera > Sphingidae > Hyles > Hyles euphorbiae. Next base: position 12,613,632 of record CM041040.1, read on the forward strand.
TAAGCTAAAGTTGTGTCTAGTACAACCACTAGAGAAATAGCTATGTTACTATTTAAAAAGAAACTATATCATTTAAATTGTTTTTGAATTCTACGTTTGATGCTCTTGACTTTAACAAACCGTATAAATATAATTCCAAGTAATTATTTCTTTAGTTATCTTTGGTATGCATTACAATCAGATGCAACTCCCGTACAAGCTCACTGCTACCTGTCTAGGACAACAATGTCTTCCGTAAAATTCCTTTCGCAGATCGCATTAAAAACATAAACAGCGGCAATGCAAAGGGTGAAATGAAGCTCGTATCACACTACACATCAGCGCTAAGTAGAATCCGGTGTTGGCTCGTGCCGCCGCGCGGGTAGTCACACAGATTGACCACCATTTAAGAAAGCTAATTCCTGTGTTGAGTTTTACCTTATCGGGGATACTATAGACTCTTATATTACCCTAACATCTCAAGTGTCTTCGATTCGGTATTCGCCAAGTGTTCATTTACACCTTACTGAGAATAGAAATCCTTTGAGCATATCATTGCCTTTTCGATCTTCAATTTCCTCTGTAACATTAGTAAGGATTGCTCAAACGGCCGAGTAATTTAGTACGCGATATTTTAAACAAATGCGAAAGGGTAAATGTGTACTAAAATAGCGTAGACTAAGTACAGAGAGGCGTTTTATAATTAAGAAAATAGCAGTTCAGTACTCGACGTTTAATTTAACAAACCGTCAACATTCGTAGCTAGATAACGAAATGGAAACCCGAGGTTTCACAATGTGAGCAACCTTGTAATTACCACTACTATAATTATAAACTTGTACTCGAACAAAACATACACGTAAGGAGCATCGCCCATCAAGATCCTATTCAGATTCATTACATCTAAGGGAAAAGTAATGAATGTAACGCGCTAATAAAATCTCTCGCTGAGGAAATAATAATAAAATATTACAAGAGCCCGAGATTTTGTCTAATTAATTTTGTATGTACACTTTGGGGCTGCGATGCCTTGGGAGCAACATACAATGAGTCGGAGAACCGAAGGCGAGGTGGTAACTGGATCCGCGAGCGCTACAAATTAGAATTTATGATTGTATGTGAAAATGTTACAACGACCTCTAATGAATGTTATAATGTTTCCGCCTTATATTAAGGAGTTGGAATGAACTTCCAAAGGATTTATGGAAAATTCATGTTTAATGAATCAACTTTGTAATTAGTCGTGACTTGTATTATTGTAGCAACACGCATTGCGATATCATTCCTTTACGTTTTTGTTGAAAGATTTAGAACAATATTGTCCGTGTATATCATAATATTTTTATATTATATTTTACTTAGCGTGTGGTTATTATCTAGACGGGTTGTGACAATGCGACACCTTAAAACAAGCAAGAAGGGCGGCGACGCAATAGTGTTAAATTTGCCACGATCACAATATCAATTTCGATACAATCGACTTCACGCATCAAGTGTCAATCGATTTAATAACTGTAATCACGATCTGAACCCGATGTGCTGTAATTAGAGTAATTAAAGCTATTTACGATTGTTTCTTTGACATATATGCGGCAAGAAAAATACCTTTCTGATAATAAATTATCTTTAGTGAATTATTCACTGTATGTTTCGCTGTGTTATGTTTGTAAATCATTAAAGGGGATAACAAACGAACATACTTAATAAAATTTAAGCCACAATTTACAAATTGCCCAGCGGAGCGTATGAACTACTGAGCCGGAGTTGCGTGTTAGCGCCAGACCGTTGGGAGTTAGAACTCCGTTCAAAACTGGCGATTGGCGACTGGCGACACTAGAATGAGTCAGCCGGCCACCGGGCGAAGGTAATGTGCCCACCCGTGTGCCTCCTACAGTGTGCACCAGCCCTGACCAAATGCTAACTGATGGCAAACTGTCGTATCAATGGGCAATTACACACTGCTCGTACACTAAATACACCCAAACATAATTACGTGTAACGACACTGTACCTACACATTCTATTAATAAACTAATGCCAGTAAATTGTTTAGCGGAACTGATAAACTGCTTTCGTAATTATCGAAACTAACGAGAAGTTACAAAACAGTAGAAAAGTTTTAATAGATTTACTTCGATGGGGATGAAATGTCTTGGAGTTAATATAAATAATTTGGTATTGATTTGCAACTTAATGTAATTTCATTCACAGTCTAAAAAACACGTAAAGTGTATTCTGCTCTTTGAGCATGCCTGTAACTATGTAGAGATAAGTTAATAAAATGAAGCAACGTTTTAAGAGCGAAAATTCAGTGTGTAGTTAAAAGGTATTTCCACACCCCCACGGTTTTCTCAATATCGATGGTGTAGCTCTCACCCGGGACATAGGAAATTCAATAATAATTGAACTTGTGCCCAACAGACCGCATCCGGTGTCTCGGGGAAATCGCTTATTGATCTAAAATTTTACTCACTAGCCTAGGCCGTAGTGAATTTTAAACCAATTTCGTCCAGTTTATTTCCACATTTTGTGTGGTAGCTTCAATAATTGAGTTATTGATATATATTTATGTGACGCTATTCGAGATGCGCCCAATTGATTGAATCGCTAATATTGTGTAGCGAATGTGTAAAGAGAAACGGCAATTATAAATTGAGCCGTGCAAACAGACGCTAGTGGTTTCGATGTACCGATGAATCGAATGTGCAAGTCGATTGTAACGATGTCGATTGCGGATTAATAAATTGTTTACGTTGCCAGCGTACGATCATTAAGATCTTTGTTTTACTGCGCGACCACACACGAGTAACAGACGTCGATGAAGCCCTACATTGCTTGATTGCAGGATATCGTATTAATGCCGCTGCTTATATTCACTTCATTATGCCACAAAAATAGACATCCCGTGTTAGTATAAGACATTTATGTGCCTTGTTTTAAAAACTTTGCATTGCTAGTATTTTTACTGAACGTAAATAACTAGACAGCTTGTTAGTTTCATCTCTGTTCGTATAAAAACAAATTACGGTGAAGCTAATTTGATCTGATTGTTGGACAATAAAATAAATTCAGTTTCGAATGCTAGTTCGTCAGAGCGTGAAAGATGCTTCCGTTTATTCTCTGATTCGGTAGCGAGCAGACGGTGTACGCCGTAATTCCCTCTCGGTTTATCGACTTATTGGTTTTTATAGTGAATTCATTTGCTTGTTTATCTTGTTCGACTTGTTATTGCTAAGATTCTATTACTAACGTTAACTGTTTATTTGAAATGCTCGGAGCCCATCAATGAGCGGTAATACTGCAGACGATAAATAGCGGCACTTAAACGTTTATTACATTCTATTTAGTCTTTATTTATATGTGCAAAGTGAAAAATGATACGAGCGTGTAATATTGTTTTTTCCGCGCACACAATATTTCAGCCAAAACGAATTACGTCCTGCCCTTGCGACTTCGCGTTTACATTGGCCGATGTAATCAAATGACGTCATCTGAAATTGAAAACCATTGTCGGACAGTTATAATTGCATCGCCGAGGCTGTATGGAACGTGGCTAGTGGACTTTTATTCATCAAGTTTTGATATCAAACCAAAGGATAAAAACAGATTGGGCGGGGAATTTCATGCTAGTTGCATGAAATAGCAAACACTTTAGCTCATATGAGAAATATCACGAGATTATGATCAAAGTCATTAATCAATTATTTTTACGTTTTACAATACATACCTTAAATACATATAATATTAAGGTGCTACATAACAAAACCATTGTAATGAAATCCTATTGATCTCGCAACGGTAACAATACTACGGGCACTTAATTTAATAAACTGTCAAAAGCGGGCAGCACCTGTTAGTGTTTACAAATGGAGCGGACATACGTTTTCCGCCCTGGTTTCCCGATAGGGGGTGCCGGTTCGCACCCCTATGATGAATTCACCTTTTATTTTGTCCCACTTGACTCAATTGAGAGTGATTTTTGAGCGTGAATGGGCAGCCTGTGTAATTTGCAACTGACAGCACGAAATGTGCATTGAAAGCTATAAAAGGTTCGGAGCAAACTCAATCAGGACGGTGTTGCTATTTTATTGTTTTGATGAAGTGTAAATGAAATTGGTTTATGTTTTGGCTGGACTGTGTATTGTATGTTGTGTAAGGAACTCTTAGCGTTGTTCTCTTACCGTTCAAATGATATTGTTTTTGTGTGGAAGGACAATAAATTAACCTTAAATTTCACCGGGGTTAACGCAACGTAAATATTTTGTAGTTTTGTTATGTTTTGTAGTTTCGTTGAAACCATAAATAATTTCGTATTTTATATAATTTTGTCTATAAAATCTTGAAAGTATACATAATATAATAATCTCAAGAATATTACTGCCAGATGAAAATAAATGAAAATTATTCACTGCCGTTTAATCTGAAGTGAGCAAGTGCAATATTTGCATTCGCGTGTAAAACAGAAAATAAATTTGAGAGATAGTTTAAATCTGTTCACGTTCGCAATATAGCTGTGCGAATCCATTTAAGTTTCATGGACAAAGTTTACGTTAGCAATATTCCATAGCAGAGTTCTCAGTATCTTAGCGGGCCATTTGAACAGTTCCCCTCTTGAATAGTTTGTACACAATAAATTATTTATTAAACCCGCCAGACCACGCTGCTTTCATTTTCTTCAATCTATATAATTACATTCCTTCTTTTACATTCTTTCACTATTAAAGTCAATGTGCATTCATTTCTGTTTTTTGTTTATTTTGAAATTACTTCGCGACATATTCATTCAGGGCTACGTGAAGTTTTAATATTTCAGTCTAGTGTATAGATTGTAAAGCAAATAAAAGATGTGACTTTAATATTCTTTACAATAAATTATAACAGTACAAATAAATAAACAAAAACAAAGCAATGACTACAGACTTCTTGAAATATCAATAACCAAAGAACCCGGCGTGTAATTGGGCTAAGGTATTGCGTTTCAAAGTGTATTGAGAGCTCTGTAATTATTCATCCCGAGTGACCGAACGACAAACGAGTCAACTGACCGGTATCAAGTTCTTGTTAAATAGTTTACTAGTCCGCACAAACTTGTACCGACCACTCGTATGAGTTCTCGACTCTTGCTATTGAGACTCATTGTTTCCTTACCTATTTAACTTTATTTTAGGCAAATTTTATAACGTTGCTATGTATTTCAGCCTCTGTTAATACATACTATTTATCGATTCCCGGCTTTACCTCAGTTTGAATTCTAGAGTCGTTCGAAACATTTGGCAACCACTAAGGTTTTAGAATTGTCTGTGTATAAGGTCGTTAATGGGACAGAATTAGACGGAGCAAGACGGGACGGGTAAGTTAGTACTCGTACGTATATATGTATAGGATGGCACTCAAGTTGAGTTTAAATACAAAACAGTTAGAACCCAAAATAATATGTATGTGATGGGGATTGGACTTAAAAAACATCTGCAGCCGAGCGAAACCGGGCCGTACCACTAGTTGTCCATAAATGCAATTAAGGGATAGGAAAGATGATAGTGAAGTCAAGTCATACTTAATTACGAGCCCCAGTACTTTAAGCAAGTTGTCTGGGCGAGGCTCTTGTTCAAGTTACGTGCAGTTTGTACGATTTCTGCAGCCACCTCATTCATGCATGACTACATGTAATTAATTATATTAAAAACCATATAAATTTCGTTATAATCTTCCTCTATTAAGTAATATTTTCTCCTATTTTATACTAGCTTTCAACCGCATCATTGCTCACACAGTATAAGGTTGCGGGAATATCCCTCAGAAACTATTTCTGAGTCAATCTCTTTTCTTAGATATATCTCTGTGTGAAAGTCATGACGATACATCAGATACTCTAATGTTGGGTAACAACAGACAGGATTAAATAATCTTCTATTAAGCTAATAGTTTTATAACAAAAGTAAAATATTATCTGTAAAATAAAAGTGACTATAATAATGTGGGTTCTGATTAAACCACTAATCAGAATGGCTACGTACGTACACTAACAATTTTAAACTTTTAATTTTCACCTGAACAAAATTCGAGAAGGGGCAACCCATTTGATGTCCAGAGTCGGTGAAGTTCGAACGCTTTATTACTGTGTCCGGCTTTAAGTGGGTGTAAAGTTTCAACACCCTTTGATTTACTTGCTGGCGGGGAATAGGTGCGCGACGGATCGAACCAAATTTGTTTGAACTTTGTCTTTTTCTACTGCTACCGGATTTTATTGCCTAACTCTTTTGTTGCCACTCGTGTGTACGTAGTATACATATGTGTTGCGTAAATTCCGACGCGCATTAAGTAACAATTGCCCGTACCCGAGCGCGTCGCAAAGGGAACATTTGGACAATGCTCACCGCATAATGGGCACCGCAATTATTACGCTAATACCTTAAAGGACCACTTTAATCCCCTAATCGGAAGCCAAACTAACGTGGCGTCGTCCCGCATAGAAATATCTTAAATTGGCAACACGGTCCGGCGGGCCGATCATAAAACATCTTAATGAGTACAGCCAGCAGCTGTGGACCCCCATATTGCCGGTCTCATATCCATGCAAACTACCCACCGCCGACGTCTTAGCGGCCTTACTTTCCTCCTCGTTGTTTACAAGTCGACAACTAATTTGATGCAATATGTGCATAGGACAACATTACGGGCGCTATCTCGTCCGTGCGTGTCTTGCATACATTTGCTCCTAGCTCACCGCAACAAGGCTGCGGAACAACCTGCCTGACCCTCAACCCTCCACTCAACCCTCTTATATTCAAATTCACTCCGGACCGGCCATTTGGACGCGGATTTGTTATAAGATTAAAGGAAGATTTCACTTGTGAAACAATATGCCAGACGATTTACATATTTCGTTTCCTTATTAGTTTTGGGATATTTGTTTTGGGGCTGGCGAATTTACATCCACTGACCGATTAAATGGCCCTTAGGCGTCTTTAATGGGGGTGCCGTGTGGTCGTTGTTAGCCTTAGTAAATGTGTACTTATGCGTAATTGAATATTTTATGGGCTCAACTAAATTTAGTGCAGAAACTTTATCGATTCCTCGTGCGTACAGAGTACAGACTGCGGAATCTTCTCGAGGGCGCGTGTACTCACATTTAATGCAGCTTTTAAAAATATGTATTGTCTGTGTTTGGAGAGCAAACATTCGCTTTCACGTGTTGCCTTTTCAGTTTGCGCGTGTGTTTATCGTTTGCATTTATCTGTTGACTGTTTTTATTCCGCGGTTGACATTTACCCTCTGTTTCAACATGCTCAGCGTTATTCGTATGAGTTTCTTTCATTCCCCGTACGAGTGTTCGCGTTACATTACCTCCATTCAAGTCGAGATAGCTTCACTTAGTTTCCTCTTTTTCAGTGCGGACGGGTTAATTTCTGCATCTTTATTATTCGAGTGGCCGGTGTATGGGTGTATGGGAGTGTGGGTGTGTGGGTGCAGCATGCAGTGTGCAGTGTAGTCAGTCTGGTAGCGTAGATTGTGTGGCGGAAAGCAAACTTGAATTGTTGGTCGCCGCCGCCGCGTGGAGGTAATGAACGCACGGGTGGGACATGCTTTGCAGCTGGAGGCGTTTGGTCGGAGCGAGAGGCACGCTCTCCCAAGTGGGGGGTGCGACAGGGTGGGACTATCCTGTGGGAGGGGGCGGGGGTGCAGCGCGGTCTGTATGCACAACGCCGCTTCCGCATTCGTTAATGCAAAAGCGAGCACAGACTTCAGGTGTACATTTTCAGCGCTGGTGTGCTTTATACTCAATGTTAAGGCGTGCGTCTTTGTACAAAGCTGAGCCTTAATTATTATTGCATTTTATCTTCCCTACACTTCAATACATTTTCGTCGCTCCACGTCGGCAATATCATGTTCCGTCTCCTGAGCAAATAATTAGTGCTCTTAACTATGCACCACAAATATTAACTTTTAATACGCATTCTTGTAGAAATTTCTCTCATTATGAGAGCCTTGTTCTTTCTATTTTTGTTGCGAAATGAATAACCCTGCGGCTTAACAATTCATTATTGCATTCGTTCATTTCGGCTTCATTAAAATCGCATTAGGATTAATTTTTCTCGTCCCCATTTTAATTCGCAGTTTGCTAAGGGGATCTTTCGCTGGACGGACTGCAATCATCTATTGTCAATATTTGTTGTGTTTTGTCTACCTGCGCTGCTGTTTTATATTGCATAGAGCCAACATTGCCTGTTTGTTATCGGGATTTTACTTTTTATACACAGTTATTTGTCACTATTTCTATTAACGAGTAATCAATGGAATTGATTTATTGCTGATTCATTACAAATTTATTCGCCTGAGTCGTAAATTCAGTTTATAGCGTTTATATGCCCCAATCTGAGACGTCACTCGATGCAATAATTAAATGACATAAATATTGATAGTCACATAGTTATTGGACGAGGTAATTACTCTAAGTATTGGACACATTAATAGCCTGTTTGTATATCATTACAGTTATGTTTTGACAGTTGGCCGTAGCGGAATGTACGTGTAAAATAACAAACCAAACATTTTAGTGGAAATTTAACACTCCTATATTATGAACAGTAGAAACATAATTGTACAAAATACATAGGAAATATGATTAATGTAAATTGTAAAAGATGTGTTTTTACTTCATTTGAGAATTTTAAAAATTGATATTTATTAATGTGATAAGTAATTTGACAGAATAGGAATAAAAAATAATGTGCAATTTTCATATCTTTATACTCGTAATTACATGCTAGTTAGGAGCACAAGATACTGCCAAGACAATATACTTCGGTTTAAATTTTTACACTCTTTTAAAAATATAGTGAAGGGACTAAGGTTTTTTTAAGGTTATTTTTTTTCCCTAAATTGGTCGAATACGTTAACTCTACTAATCCTATCTAATATGCACGGGTTTGTCTAAGAATGCCGTATCATTAAGGACTTATTACAATCAAACGAATTGTTAAATATAGATAAAGTTAACACCAAATGAACATTGTAGGTCCATATTATTTTTTTCAAGAGACCCAGTGAAACCTCACGAGGCGTGTTTGCACGCGATTTTGAGCCCGCCAGCGGATATCTACAATATTATTAATTCAGCCATATTAATATGTGGTGTCACGTTACGACCACACTGATGTCGCAGGAAGCATGGCCCGGTGAGCCATTTCAACGAAAATAATACAGCATTCGGTCGATTTTTTACTAAGAATCGATTCCTTTTTATTTCATCTGTCCGAGCGGGTTAGGTTCGCTCGATATGTATCGAGTTTCGTCTCGATGTTGTGACCCAGTCTCGATAGATACAATAAATAATTCATATATATGTTATGGGCCAAGTGATTAATGCGAGCAGTATTCATAATGCCCGGGCAGTATGAATATTGCCGAGCCATATCGGGCCAAGTGATTAATTACAATCTAAACTCACCTATTTATCACATTGCCCGGGCATTATGAATATGGCTACATGATGATCGGGCAATGGGATTCATAGGTGATTTTTTACGTGGTGGGCTGCCGCATTGTCGCATCTCCGATAGACCCATAAATTAGAAAGGTTGAATTGATCTGCTTATGTTTAGTTATGTTTTAACGAACGAAACATTATCTTCAGAAGAAAATTAGTGTACCCACTTTATGGATCAGTTAGGTCGACTGTGCCCCAAAACCGACTTGGAACACCCCGACTTCACGTAGTCTTTTGGGTACTGACCCTAGAGTGTATATAAAAAGCCGGAGGCGCGGAGGGAGAGCAGCCCCCGCCCGCTGTAACGAAGGATAGGCATCCGTGCGAGCCGTAGCGGCTGAGGCTGGTCGCCGGAGGCGACCAGCAAGCCAAAGCTGCGGAGGTGAGCATGGGTGTCTATCTTTTGTTACGCAAGGGCGAAGGGGCTGAACTTCCCGTAGCGCCGGAGACGATGCAGAAGCTAATTTGTATTGACAACAAGTGAAAAAGTTTGAAGGCTAGGTTGCTATAATAGATATTTCTCAAGAATAGTGCGTTACCTTTCCAGGGAAGTGGTTCCAGGGGAGGTGCGACACTCCCCCTTCCCCTCGACTCTTCCCAACCCACCCCATCGTGCTGCCTTATTCCAAATTCTACCACTTCGGCTCATTGTTTTGATTTTGATTCGCTTTTTATCACTCTGCCCATTAGGCACTTAGCATTATTCATAGTGCCCGGGCAATGTGATAAATTGATTGGTTATAATCACATTGCCCGCTCTTATTGGGCATTATTCATATTGCCCGGGCACTATGAATAATGCCGGATTAATCACTTGGCCCATAACATATACACCAAACAGTCATATATAATGCTAACCCCACATTAAGTTACCAAGTAAGCGAGTATCGGAAACTATAAGACTTTTGGACTTAAAACACCGTTCGGAAAAAAATTGTAGTAAGAATAATTTGTCTTAGCATGGGAATCGAACGAGCAGCCTCTCCTTTCACAGTATCTCAGTTAACCGCGCCATAGGCTATCAAACAGTACGAAAACAACTCGACATTGATCAGTCAATATTTTGTGTTGTAATGACATGTCATGGAATTCGTGTGACATCGAGGCGTCGATTTTCCGGACACAATCATCGTTACTCGCCACGACTGCGACTGTTCCAAATATTTTATGGTCACGACTTACATTAATCCAATATTAGAAGCTAACGCGTGACATCTCACCCATAAGACATTTTATGCGTATTTGTAAGTTAACTTCAATCTTGATGAAGTATTATAGCTCTCCTATATTAGAATTTTATACGATAAATGACACTGCACATTGCCTCAAATTATTTTAGTTTGTAATTTTGTCATAGTACAGTCTTCCATACTTTAAAATATAAACGAATTAAAAGTATTAAATAATCATTACATCAATTGGATGTTACATCTCGAATTACGAAGGTTTAAAATATCCAAATTGTTGGAACAGTGCCGGGGGCTGGAAATATCAAGAATGGAACATTTCACGGTCCGTAAGTTCAGCCGTATCGATACGGATATAATAACCAGTGGAATGGTAACTATAAAGAGAGATTGTATTTTTTTACTAACGTCGTAAGAAGTCGGAATGTCCGACCGGCCCTTTGATCGGTTTGATAAAAGTGCTTGCGATCTTTTTTCTTTTTATCATAAAAAAAACGTTCACCGTGCACCTTTATTGATATTTTGTAACTTCAAAATAAAGGAAGGAATGTCGTGAAAAATTATTGTTAGTATTTTCGCGTATTTTTAGGAAAAGTAGCGGTCGTGTTGGTTGAGTGTTTTTTATTTGAAAAGGTCATTCGCAGCCCATAAGTTAAGTCCCCCGCTCGTATGACAAATGCAGTAATCCGCACAATTTCGAGGATTTTTTATCGCGGGCCACACCCGCAACGTCAATGTGATACCACGAAATAAAGTGATAACGTTCCAAGCGATGGTAAGTATATTTATTAACATCAGTAATTTCTCAGAATTGTTTGTTATTACAAAGAATTATATAATAAAATATTAATAACACATTTGATAAAAACCAATGAATAATAACGCTTTCGGAAAACAATAAAATAATAATAATAAATAACACCCAACAGTCACATACATAGTCCTGACCCCACACTAAGATCGAGTCTTGTGTCGTGGGTATCAGGAACTACGAGAGACTTTTCGGTCTCACAAACACCCAGACCCGGAAGAAATATTTGTGGGCCGCACAAACATTTCTCTCGGTGCGGGGATCGAACCCGCGGCCTCTCGTTTCACAGGCGGCGTCTAACCAACTGCGCCACGGAGGCTGTCAATAATATTTACATAATAATAATAATAATATTTACATTTCGCGAAACAAAAGGACGGTTAAAGAACACGTTTGAATATAAGACTATAAGCGCCATCTATGTTAGAGTAGCAACAACAGATATCAGTGTAATTCCTATGGACATGATAAATGACTATCAGGTCGCTCTATCGAGATTTACTATTACATTGTGTTGTAATAAACAATAGTATTTAATCAAAGATTTATCTATTAGATTATCTTCTTTTCTAAGAGATCATTATATTTATCTTACAATATTACGTTGAAAGATTACCCCCATTCGAACATCCCAGTGTGAAGAAAGCATAAGTTTCGTGATAGCTGCCGAATCTTATCTGCAAGACATTATTTCATACACATCTATCGGAAAGCCATTCCGACTGTGTCTGATTTTATTCTGGGCAATTTATTTTCAATAAAGAACTATAAAAAGACTTATCTAAATGGTCCGGGCGCGAGTGCGAGGGTGCCACTCCGTCATAAACGTCGTTTCTTATTTACGTCGTATTGCACTGTTGGGACAACTATTGGCTCAATCTCTCTTGTAATTAAGGCTTCCAAATTTTCAGTATACATTTTTGGAATAATATCTCTGTTCCTTAGATAAAATTTAATCAGAACAAAAAAAATATTATAATATATTTAATAATAATGCATGTAAGTACACATTGCGATATTATAAAGTATGTATATTTAACAAACTAACAATAGGGCACCATAAAGCATGAGCACATCCGCATCCGAGAGGGTTACCGTACGAAACCATTGAGAACACCTTAGATAACTCCTAATACCTATAGCCTCTTATTTTGCCTAAACAGGAACCACTATCTGAATAAATAATACAAGTTTATTGTATACTTCTGACAAGTTAAGTTTAATTGCTTAGACGACGAATAAAGTTATTGCATTCTTAAACATTTATCTTTCTACAGTCGACTTAAACGTATATAACTTATGATAAAACTTAGTTATTTAAATACGATTTAGAACTTGTAAATCTAAAAATGATTGTTTTATTATTTATTCTTAATCTCAAATAAATCTAAAGGAATAAAACACAATATTACTACCAATATAATGTGTAAGCAATTCTGACTTCAAAATAATAGAGCAACAAAGATTGTAATTTGAATTTGTACACAGCGACTCATTTACATGTTATTCGAGCAACAAACCCTAGGGGACCGTATCAACCATTTATGAGTTAAAAGTATTAAAGAAAAGAAAACTCGATAGATATAAAGAGATACGTATAATAACAAGAAAAGGAAGCCGCGTGCAAGAAAACGGCTCGCGGCGAGTAAACCCCGCGGAAAGCACCATTGTTCCGCGACTTTTTAAAACGGAACAAAATGAACGAGGGGAGGGAAATCGGATGAAAATATGAAAAGAATACACGTTATATACGTAAAAGTGAAACGAAATGTCGGAGATCGGGTCTCAGCCGCGGCGGTCCGCAAATATAATTTGCATAGCCAAGTAGCCGAAGTTTTGTCTGCAGCGGATGTTCGCAACCATATTCGTTCGTTGCTTTTTAACCACACTCTCATTCTGTATCGAGCCGGACTTTTTATTGCATTTTTTCCCCTTTGAACGAATTCCTTCAATATTTTGGTGGTTCGTTTTTATTCATACGCTCGGTCATCAAATTGTTTCGTTTCATATCACACGCTTTGTTTCCTTCTCTTAATCCTCATTTCATTGTCGATCTATTTTGAACAAACGATCTGAAATTATACTGTAGCTGTTGAATTTATATTATACTTGTGTTGAAACAAACTATGACGTAGTTTTGTAGACGTTGCATTTACTGTTAAATTACTTTACTACAAACTATAAAACAATAAAGTCTGGCGCCATTTTAACTATTTTATATGCCCAAAGAGCATAACAATATAAGTGGAATACAAAAAAACGATTAACATATCTATTGGAGCTCTTAGAATTAGAACTGTCATCGCGCACAAAGGCGGTAACAAAAGATCAAAACTTTTTCTAAAGTCGGCCTTAAATGAAATAACCGATTGAAGAATTATTACGATTCATCACTATGAACTTATGAATGAGGAAGCAATAGGACGGATTATGAAGCAAAAAGCGGAGCGGCCGTCCACAGTCAAATATTGACTCGTAGAAACAATGAAGCCGACTTCGGTACTGCTGCTGGGTTGCGCGTGGGAAGACATTGATTGACATTTTAGCTTCGGTGGCTTCTAATACAATTTGACATTGGAAATCAGACTGCGTTAAAAGCAAAGCCAACCTTTGAGGTTTCTACGAACGTTCAATAACTAAAGTTAATTAATATTCACGCGTTAATTAACAGGAAAAGTGAGATGAAAAGGTCTAAAAATAATTTCCAGCCGAGTGCAAAACTGTTTTTCAGAGGTGTTAAACTGAATCAATACTCGGACTCGATGGTCCGACTAATTTTCCACTGAACGGATCTATGGACAGCAGACCTTTGTATTGACGAGAAATTAACTGAAAAAGGACCTTTCCATCCTAATTTTGTAAGCAAGCCTATTATGTACGCTCATTAAATATACCGTGATTTGGTAGAGAAGTATAGATAATGAAAGTAGACATCTTTATGTATAAAATGAGCTACAATTTAATTACAGTTATAGACTTTCACTCTTATTGTAACAAACTTTTTATTCGACAGCCAATTGACGGTTGATTGATAGGATTTTTTTTTCACAAAGAACACAAACTTTAAAAATACATTTCAACTTACTTTTCTTCACACAATAATAAACAAATATGTATGTATTAACATTTCAATTTGGTAGAGATTTAAATAACTTTTATATGTGTTTCTACAAATTTAAGGAATAAATTACTCTATTATGACCTGACCTACGGACTTAGATGTCACGAAGTATGAGCATAGACTTAAACAAAGATTAATGTGCCCAGAAGGCATGCATAGCTGTGGAATAAGCTAGGAACATGGTCTAAAACAAACCGCAGCAAGTTCAATGCAGAAACATTAATAAATTGAAACAAGAGAGCAATGTTGGTATCCGTACATTATTAGTGCTCTATGTCGAAGGTCGTACGATGACAAATGATGCGTAGGAGTCGATCGCTAGTGAACCTCGCCCGTTTCATTAACAACAACATTAATTACCAACTAGCAAATCTTTAATGAGAAAACATGCATTCATTTTGTTTTTATACACCATTTCTCTTGAACTTGTTAACTTCGAATTAGTCTACAGGTTGAAACGTTAATAAACTGTGACTTTAGTTTGTTTAATGTTTGCAGAAATATCTAAATCCAAGAGGAAATAACAAAATCGGAATGATACGGCTTACTGATAAATGAAGTGAGTCACAATGAGGATGACACATGAATGTGACTAGACAACTCTTCAGTCGTAATTTTGTATTAAATTAGTGGCATTGCCAAGAACATAAATACTAATTCACCATAAAAATTAATATAATAAATGTTAAAACCTATTAGCTTTATATTATTCGTATGTTAGTATTTTATGTGGTATATGCCGAAAATATACAGTTGTTTTAGATATAATTTGAACGCAGCGAATAAAACGAACGAAGTCGTGAGTAGAAACAAAATTTTCAAAAATATTCTCATGTGAAATGTGAGGCCTCTGATTTCAATATCTACCTCAAAAATTATAATCTTGTTCGTTAACGAAATAACTCGCGATCGCCTAACTTTTTGAAACTATCAAACTTTTTTACTTTTCGCTGAGGTACGCCAACTATTTTATATTTTTTATAACGGCTATTTTCCCAACACTGAGGGCAGTAAAGGTAAGCTAAAAGATAGTAAAGTACTTTAGATAAATCTTTTACACAATTTTTCTAATTTGGGACTTATTGTATTTTGTTTAAATTTGTCGGTACTGTTTACCGTAAAGCTGTATTCGTAATGTGTTAATTCAGTGGAAATATGAGTTGTCTTTTTCTTCGGCTTTGGTCACACCGCCCCCAACGAATTGAAGGAAGGGCCTCTATACTGCGTTTATCAACACGTATGCGGACTCAATCATTCGTCAATCGAACTTCGGAGAGAAAAAGATAGGAATAGTACCGTACCGTATGCAAGAAAGAGAAATTACTTGTATCGATGCATCGGGCGATTTATTGAGGAAGAAATACCAAAACGAAAAACGCAACGCGACTGAGTCGAAGATTTTGACATATTGTCGATAATACGGGATATGTGACGAGACGGAGAGAGATAGTGCGATAAGCGTTCCTCCATCTGTGCACACGTCTGCGGGTTATTATGCAGGTGTAGAAGTATGGCGTTCGAGGCAAGAGCAAAACCATTGATTTAGTCGAAGTTTTGTTTTGTTCCGCGTGCGGTATGCCGAGTAATTGTTGCTTCGATACGGTACGACTGAGCTGTGTTTCGCCTTCTTCTATTAATATTAATGTTCAATTATATTAGAACACGTGTTATACATCCTGTACGTTCTTCAGTAAATGTTTATAATACCCAGATTCTTTCTTATGGTTCGGAGTTATAATTTTTGCATATCTTTCTATATTTTAGTGTTCTTGACGAGTATTTACATTGTTTAATATATGGTTGCTTTTCGCAGTGATGTACCAAAAGCGGCTAAAGAAAGAGAGAAAACAAAGACAAATGATTCAGGAGCAACTCGACATGGAACTGAAGAGACGACAGAAGATAGAAGAGGCACTCAAGCAATCTGGCGCACCCGCAGAAATACTCAGAATTGTTACTGGTATGTATATCTTAATGTATTTATGAAGAAAAAGTCTTTTAATATAAGAAAATAATAAAAATGAGATGATTTAACAACATATCAGTCCCGTATTCGTCTATAAACGCTCAATAAAGTTATGATAGCGGCATTCAAAATACGTTAAGCCGGTGATTAATTTTATCCTGAGCACTGAACGCGAACGTCTTGAACATGTCAAATTGTCAATAGCATCCCGACCATTCAACAAGTTTGAACGTGAAGTGTATGTGCTCTTGACATGTTAACTTGCCGTCTGTCAAACTATTACGCGAAAACTCCGCGCGTTTCACCTCATCCAGAAAGTTATACTCTAATGATTGTGTTTAGGGTCGCTTCTCGATAGTACATTTGTAATTTTATCGCTAGTTAAGTTCATATGGAGTGCGTGACGTAAGTGGGGTGGGCGAACGGTGAAGGCTTGTACTAATCTCCGTGTCAGGAAATCGTTTCGCAGACCATTTGAAACGAGGGTTTATTGCTGAACTAACACGCATTTGACTTGATTCTCTTGCATAATCGCTGTTTGCTATGTCTATTCAATGTTTGTTTGATTAATGCCGCTATTATAAGAATGAAGTCTGCATTTTTTACCGCGTCTACTGATTGAATTCTGTGTCTGTATCAGCTCATATACGTCTCACTGCAGGCACGAGCCTCCTGTACAATCAAAAGTACGATTGAGAGGGGAATCTATTGATAGATCGACTGACCAAATTACTAATTCATTATTCATGACAAATTCATGTGATTATTCTTTATTTAAACATGAATAGTCTAAAAGATAGTTTAAAAAATGAGTCTTTAAATTGCCATCAAAAATTGGAATAAATAATGTCTTACGCAGAGAATCTGACACCGGCAGCGCAAGAACAAGCCCGGCACGAGCGCGAGAACGGCTCGGAGAGCAAGCCGCCGAGCGCGGAGCCCCCCGCCGCCTCACCCCCCTTCCAGCGCGAGCCCCCGCGCACCCCCGACAAGCCGCAGTGGAACTACCCCCCGCCGCCGGTCGACATCATGAGCGGCGGCGCGGCCTTCTGGCAGAACTATTCAGGTGAGTCCACCTATCATTGTACTCTGTAGTTATAGTCTACTGCTGAACTTGAAGTCGACTACTATACTTGTAGTCTACTGACTACTGTTCAATGTCAATGTCAGTCGACCGTCAAGACTTTGTATGTAGCAACTGTAGTATATAAGTCAAGCTTTATTATGATAGATTTGAATCTGGACCCGACAGAGCACGAAAATATCTTAGGATAGCAACATATTAGGACTGAGAACAGACCAAATGGTATGTAAAAAGGTTTACATGTAAGTCTTTTTAAAATGTAATTACACATTATGCAAATTAAATAATTTAAAGTATGATGCTGATTACCGAATCACATGAACCTAGTTTAAATAACGGATTGTTCAAATTTAGAAATTATATTCATGTATAATTAATTAAGTATAGTTTTATACATATTATTTTATACAAATAGAATTACATAATCAAATCATACTTAAAACTTGCTTATACTTAACTAGCGACGCAGCCTAGCTCCGCTCGGTTACGGATACACTTTATTGAAAATATTCTATCGTATCGTTATCAGGAATAATGTAGGATTCTAATAGTAAAATAATTATTCAGTCGACTTCAGTCATAGGTTAAGTTTCAGAGCCTATTTTACGTAAACAAACGATAAAATATTTCCTCTTTATAATATTATAATAGAAAACTATCCGTCTACAATGAATGTATTCGTTTAAATAAGTTTATTTTGTATTAAAAATAAATACTTATTCGGATACGACGTCCACTGAAACATAATTTGATACAACCTTCATAAATTCACGTTATTGAATTCTTGTTGGCGGATATTCGGCAGTATGTATAATTTTGATTCAATGAAAAAGGCCCTCGCGGAAAAACGGTAAAAATTCAACGCAATGAAATATACTCATCATATTGCATACCATACGATTGAGAATGTGAGGCATGCACACACAGCAATGAGTGTGTTATTACTTTTTCATTTGATTTTAAAATGAATATTTCTCTACATTTTTATAAGATTGCTTGCGTGTATAGCGTCATTACAATTAAAGTTAGGAAAGCTTCTGTGAGTTAAAGTTAGAAATAATATCTAACGTTTTATAATGAGCAACAACTGGGAGCCATGATGATATTGAAATCCCATATAAAGGTGTCGCGTTTTGGGTTTTATAATTGGATTGCAATCCGCATAACGTAGATGATTTTTTTTAAATTGACGCATTATCAGTATGCTCTAACTTGGCATTATCATGAAAATATGACAATAAACTGACTTTCATACATACGTCATATAAAATAATAGCAAGAAAATAGAAATGAGTGCACAGTGATAAATGCAGCTCTTGCGAGTAACGTCTAACATTCGTTTGATACCAAACGCCGGTATAACAGCACCGCCCTTTGTGAACTCAAAAATGAATAGCGTTTTATTTGATATCAAAAAATGCAATGCACTCAACTTTTAGCCAACGAGAAGCAAAAATGTGATGCACGTATCGGTGAATCAAACCGTAGTTTTTTTCATTTATATCCGCTTTGTGGAGAGCCCAGAAATTTCATTAAAAATGCACCGGGCCCGAGTGCGCCCTCGTAGTGTGGCCTCACGACGCAACGTCAACCATTGCGGAAATATTGAAATTTACACTTTGTACCAAACTGCTCGGATTCACAACTTTTTATCTGGTTTTCGATGTGAGTTTACCTTTATATACAATTGGTTTACATTAAAATATTTTTGTTTGTAATAAAAATAAACAAGACATAAGCAAAACGAAACATATTTCTTTTTCACATTAATGGATTTCGATTTTGTGGCGTCCGGCATATTTGACTCAATTGGCGAGCGATAGCCTTTTATAGTCTCTCAAGATTAATAGAGAAAGCACAGCAGTGGTAAGGGGTAGCGTAAGCACGTTGTCGTAAATAGATACAGATTAAATAAATATCTCAGACACGTGCATCCACGTTTCTGAACCTCATAACTTCCACAACCTTAAACTATGCAATGCTCAAACCTACAGAATGATCGAGGTATTAATTGATCCTACAACAAATTCTGTATTTATTCTAAAGTCCTAGAAACTAAAAAATCGTGCCAGTCATACAGAACAACGGAAGTTTAATCAAAACCATTGCATTTCACAATAATTGGTGCTTTTATTTGATATGTCGGCATGAAAGGGTAGCATAAGGCTCAAGCAAGCAACGTAACATTGATATGCATTTAATCATTTCCTGCGTTTTGCCAAGTGCCTTTTGTTGGGTCTGCTTTTCAAGTAGAAATTGCAACTAATTTGAACTGTTACCCTTCCCGAGTGTCGAATCGCACGCGAGCACGCAACGACCCAATACAAATAGAATATGCTACACGTGGTACGATAGCAATAGTCGCAATAACCTGCAATAATAAGGCCAAAAGTACAGGAAATAATAAAATTATTGATGACGATTTTTACAGTTCTGGTTTCTGCTTACCACAACGTAGAATACGATGAACGTGCTAGGAACGAATCAGTTAAAAAGGTTTGCTTATTAATTACTATGAACCCTCAACGGTCAGTGACGGAACGATCTAGTTGGAAATATTATTACATAGCTTAGTCATTGTTTCCTTCGTTGTTATAAACCGAAACAACCTCAGTCTTATTTTAATATGTGGTCTTGGATAAAATATATTACATTTTATACTGTTTGTTTGAAATACCTTTACTTACAAATACTATCGAACAAAATTTATGAATCTAATTGACTTTGTAAAGTATATTTCATTCACGTACACTTCAGTTATTCCCCATGCCTGGTCACTGTACTGCAAGTGATGTAAAAAATAAGAATATAAAAATATAAGACGCCCATAAAGCTAAAACACAAAAATACAAGCGGGTTGTAAATATAAAAAGGTTGGTAACAGAAAAACAAAAATTAAAACTTGGAGCCTTTCATCAACTTTCCTCGGTGCCGTCGGTAAAAGAAAAAAACATATTTTATTATTCCTAAATTAGAAAACTTTTTTTCTACGTGCTTTTCATAAGAAACGAGATGGGTCAAAAGTATTGCAAACAGCTCAGAAATATTTAAATGAAGTATCCAATCTAAAGTGTTGGTAATCTATCAATGTGAAGAAACAGTATAGTTAATAATGTTTAGTGATTATATTCTGTTTTATTACAATATATTCAGTACATTAAACTTATTGCGTCATATAAACATTCGTTAACTATCACATTTTCTTATTTTTAATTGCTTAGTGTATTTTTATGAAACCAAAAAATATAATAATTAAAGTAGTTTGTAAAAACATCAAGTATTCGCAGATTTCATTTACATTAACCCACACGTATGCCGACTGGTAACTAACTTTATGGATCTTGATAGATGCCAAACCGTATTGGTCCTATCAAAGTGCAAGTCGTGAAGATATACAACTAATAGCCCAACTTGCTCAAGTGACTAGGAAGCTAACATATTTACTCAGGCACAAGCAATCAATCATAATTAGTGGCAGTAATCATTATAACGATTGGTACAAACTCGGCAAACTAATCAATAATCATTATTCACAAGAAAATGTTTTTATCGAATTAATAACGCTTTTTAACACAATTGTTCCCGATGTTTGCGTAGCCTTGGCCCACACAGCTGTATTAGTTTACATGATTACACGATATGTGATCGTATGCAAGGCTAATTAGCTTGGCTCTCAATAAAGCTCAGAACAATTGCAGTTAATGGCCTTCGTAGCATAATGTCAGCTGCATCATTATTTCATATATAACTTGCATAAATTATAAAATAGTTTATGTACAATCTTGTCTCTTGGATTTTATACTTCAATAAATTACAATCAACCTGAATAATACTATTTTATTTGATCCGTTTTGATTATTCTACGAATATGATTTATTGGATGATTCGAAAATCAGCCTTCATCTTATCTTAAAGTGTACAGGTAAAAAATATTTTTTATTGAAATAAGATATGAAAATTTTCATAAAACATGTCGAATGTTCCGTCTGAAGCGAAACGAATAAACCGGCCGATATTATATAAGTAATATAAAGTTGAAAAATTAATAAAGAGGAAACTCCTCCATGTTACTTTTTAGGTGAGCTTGTAAAATGAATGGAATAAAAATTGTACCGCACAGGTGCGCTCAAAAACCTTTGACGATATTAACTTTTTTGTTTATGCTCTGGTAATACAGCCGCAGTATTGAACACAGAGTTTTCATCAATTTGTCCAATGAATTTCAGGGTTCCGTTCCTGACGAAATGTGTATTTGAAGGTTTTGAGATTTTGGTATTCGATGTCATCAACTTTTGTTCGGAATTATTTATAATTCAAATTGCTCAGGAGCAGTAAAAGCATCTTCAGTAAAATTCCTTAAGGCATTACGTATACTTTATGTTCGTTTTTAATAGTATTCAGTAGATAATAATAATTATTATTGTTAGGTAGTCGTCAACATCAAATATATGTTCTAATGATAACGTTGAATTCTAATCTCTGTATTTTCTTACACTACCTTGATAATCGCAAAAATCTACAAAAACTATTTTTGCTCTCACGAATATAATTTCAAAATAGAATGCGCAATAGTTACGCAGACTCTCGACTTCTCAGCGTCTGGATTATCAGACGTTATCAAATATAATCATTTTTAATTTAGTAGTTACCTCGAATTTTTAGGTAAAGAAAGTAAACAAAATGTGATATTGAGGAAAAAATATGTCCCTAATGGAAAATCAATCCAATCATTGGAATTAGGCATGGTCGAATAGAGTCGGCAGCGGTCATCTCGCGCGCCGCCCGCGACCAGCTCGGTGAAATTACATTATGAGCAACTCATTTCGTGACCAACGGTATAGTTCCCCTTACAATCATCCGTTTAAACCAACCCTTTGTTCCCAACCATCTCAAATTTCCAGCCAAAGTATTAATCAACTTTTTTTTCTTCATGTATTTTACGGCAGTAATTAATTTCGCTTTAACAACCGACAAAGGTGTCGATTGCGTTAAAAAATAATGAGCAGATGGACTTTTTACTATTCTTACAGAGGTGTTGGGTGACACTGAAATTTTAGGGAAAAATTATACTTTTTTATTTTCACAAATTAATGAACAATAAATAATACGGAAGTTATACGATACTTTGTTATAATTATAAGTTTTAGATATCACCAGCTAGTTTTTAAATTACATTAAAAACTAAACAACTCTAAAGGTACATTATTGTTATAAGATCAGACTACTATAAGCTATTAGACAAATATTCAGAAATAGTATGATATTTTGCTCCCTTATAAAAGTTGATAATATCTAATCATAATATTTATAACTCTCAATACAAAACCTATTTCTTATTTTAGCTTAATTTTTCTCTTTCCTCGAGCACGATACGATCAGTGAAACTGCTCTAAATAGAGTGTTCCTATTTACTTATTGATATAAAAAACCCATTCGTTCTTACTGTCACTTAAGAGCTGTATCGTTTTATTTTTACTAACATTACAAATAAATGGAATCACGTCCACCTTGTAAAGTCCTTTTTTATCATTCCTTGGCCATCTGATCGAAACGAAATCGAAATAGTTCTTTTAAATGTTTTTGTGTCTTTTACGACATTGTGAAAGTAAGTGTCATTGTTGAATGTAAGAATATTGGATTCAAAAATCATTCTGAACTAACAAATGTCTTTTATACGGACTCTGTTGAGAAAGACGAGGGCAAACATTATAAGATAACTTTTTATTAAGCTGAGCACTCAACCATTACAGTTATTTCAAAGAACAAATAGATTATACCTCTCAAAGGAACCGGCAATTCTGTTTTAGAAGCGGCAAATGCAAAAATATTACGTATTCAAACAGACCTAATGGGACATTTAGGGGTGGCAGCCGAGTGAAACGGCAAAGGCCGAAGCTTTTAAGTGTATAATATTTAATTGTGACGCCCTAGGCGTATAATCTCGCCCGAGATAATAGGTTCTGTTTCGGGACAACCCTCGACGCGACACTTGCGAGTGTGGCGCCCTGGAGCAAGTCTCCACTGAAACAAATCGGATTATAATTGAGTTTTTCTAACTGACGAATGTATTTTTAAACAAATTGTCACTCTAAACGGCTTTGGTCGCAGAAACAAAACAGTATCGCATTGGGATATGTTGTGTAAAGCTATAAATTAACGCATTCGGAGCATAAATTGTGTACAAATGTCAGGATCAGAAATTGAATTCCCTGTTGAGAAAATGTTCCAACAAAGTAAGCAAAAAACGCGATTCCGTTTATATCTTTTATATCTCGTAAATTGCAGGAGGCGGCAAGCGTTGCATGAAATTGAATAAGCATATTTCGTAAAAGTCGACGTTTTCAGAGACAATTGCCTTACCTCACCTACTCTTGCCTCTTCACGAACTTTGTCAATTTTCCTAAAATCTTATTAGAGAATCCTCCTATTCCTCAGACGTGTTGTGAAATATTAAAGTATTTCATTTTGATTTCATTTGTACCAAAACGTTGTCGACATTGATCGATTCATATTATTTAAGTCTGGGGGAACATTTTATATGAGATTTGGTTCGTGGCTTATTTCTGGAAGATGTGACATTAACAATTAATGAACACACACTGATGTAGTGATTAGTGAGCGCCGAGTGTCGATTGTAAAGGAACAACCCTTCTAGACCCAATTTAATAACACAATATTGCGAGTGATACGTTTTTACCGAGCACATCGAATATTAAATTAGAATACGCCGTACGGATGTGAAGTCCGTTTGATGTGAAATGGCTTTCCCCTAAACACTAATGACATTTTCCGGGGTGACACACTTGCGTTTTAACGTCGTCTACGACTCACTCCCACTTTTGTCAATGTATGCGTGTTGTGTTATATTGTTGTTCAGTTCATCCGCAATTGATTTTTAATCTTGTTATAAAAGTACTGTTTTAGGTTCATAATTTTAACGAACTATGTTATTTTTCTCGGAATTATAAGTAATAGACGTAATATGGATTATATAATTTTGGTTATCAATCTTTGCTGAATTTAGATACTTTATTAATTTTAATGTTACAACGATTGATTTTAAATTAAGAATGCAATAATATAACAGGTTTTGTATTGTCAACAGAGTCCCTGGCCCAGGAGTTGGAGATGGAGCGCAAGTCGCGGCAGCAGGCGATGGAGCGCGACGTGAAGAGTCCGCTGTCCGACCGCGCCGGCTACTACAAGAACTCAGTACTGTTCAGCTCGGCCACTTAGCTGCCGCATCCCGGGGCCATGGACTTCCCCGACAACCAAGAGTACGATAAAGAAGTCAACGAATCAAGGAAACCAATGATCAGCGTCAAACCTGAATTTAGGGAAAAATAAAATCCAAAGATTTAAATTGGCCATGGTACACCGCTACTCGACCCTACGCAATGCCTACTGCATGGACAAGTGTTGGATACTTCTCGAGATTCGAATGTTCATCTTATTGTTTATTCTATTCTAAGTTTTCGGCGTGGAGATCTCAATGGAGTTGTAGGTACTTCGTATTATTGAGACTAATTTGTAAATATTGTTATTGAATTCGATATAAGGAGGTAGATTTCGTGACGTTAAACGGAGTCTCATCAAATTTTCTTCCATAGTAAAATTTGTAAATATCCCTTTATATATTATTACTAGAGTAAGACATTACGGTTTTATCGACAATTCAAATATATAATTTATTTTATTCTTCAATATTTAAATCATGAAGTAGTACCTTTACACTTATCGTTAAATGCCATATTTATGTAATAAGTATTTTCCGTTTTTTATATCTTGTGATTTGCACATTGGAACAATTTCTTACAACTCTAATTCCGTACCTACTACATACATATCATAAGCTTGGACGAATTTCAGGTCGATCAAGGTCACTGATCGATTGACACAATGGTTGGAATTGATCAAAGACTGTTTTTCGAATTTTGTTTTTTTCTAAAGTTGACTACACTAGTCTCGCCGAGGTTCTGTGAAGGAGGTGTTTAAGTTCCTATAAATATTTGTTTAACATTTGCAAAAGACCACCATATCGTCAGTAAAACTGAGTGACAGTAGGTACACGTGTCGCCCAAGATGAAACGTTCAATATCAGTAAATAATATTATGTGATCTTCACTATCATGTAATTTATTCAATTTTAGTGCAATGATTAGTTGTAACTGGAACTAGTATATCTTTTTAATCATAAAATGTACGATAGTTGATACATTAAGTTAGCGGTTTTGAAAAGGTACATTTTTACAATTCAAATTTATTGACTGAACAGTAACAGAGAACACAAGGAAGAGAGCCGATGGTTCTCGCGTACAATGTAACCTAAGTGTCTCGTTTTAACTTTGATAATGTAGACGCTGTATAAATAATTATATTCGCTGTGTCTCGTATCAGTAACGCAGAATCGATGTATATGAGTAGCAGTCCTAACATAAGTTCAGTAGTTTTAAAATTATATATAAAGTATGAAATGATAGCGTTATTTATATTGATGCTTAGTTTACGAGACTTTGGATGTCTTAAATAGTTTTAATAAGATTTAGACGGTATGAAGCGTAGAATTGGCGCTTGGCTATTACTCAATATTACTACGTTTAG
Organism: Hyles euphorbiae; assembly: GCA_023078785.2. Taxonomy (NCBI): domain Eukaryota; kingdom Metazoa; phylum Arthropoda; class Insecta; order Lepidoptera; family Sphingidae; genus Hyles; species Hyles euphorbiae. Next base: position 12,639,867 of record CM041040.1, read on the forward strand.
AGAGCTCAGAGCAGACTGGCACAGATACTTTGCGAGTGCCGGCACGTTGTATGGCGTCGCTTCTGCAGACGGACGAGTATACCTTGGTGTTTTTATTTCAATAGATACGTTCTAATAGTCAAGCGCCGATACAAACGACGGCTTCGTATAATTAATTTGGTAATTATCTGTAACGGATAATGCGATGTAATGAATAAAATTAGTTGTTATAATAAATGTTTAGCTGATCACGAGTGACTGTGTAAAGAGCGTGAATGTGGTACTTTTGTATCATTTCATTATTGTTTCATCACAATGTAAAATGACAATACTGAGTTAGTAGGTAACAGTTGTAAGTAGCCCCGCGGCACACAAGCGCAGTATTGTCTGATAGTTCTCTTAGCGTTCATAGCATATATATTTTCTTTATAGATGTTGAGGCTTCTCAATCAATGTACCTATTCTTTCTGTTTGAGTAATAGTACGATTCAAACAAACCTTATTATTTATTATTTCTATTATGATTATTATTATTGATTTACTTAAAATTGTGTGTGTGCCTTGTATCGTAGATGAAAATATCAAGATTAAAAAGGAAAATTATCACTTTGTGTTTTGTTTTACAACCCTGTTCTCACACTTGACCAATTAGTTATAAAATACGTTCCTTATTGGTAAAACTCTGGTATTACGCACGAACTGAATATGTTGCAAGTATCGTGTACTAATTTCAAGGAGGTCATATGTCTAGCAATCTGTGAGGTTCAATACTAGTTATAGTCTATAATCAGCAATAACTGCCTCAGTGGCGCAGTTGTACTCAGGTATGACAGCAAAGCTGCGGTCTCAGGTTCGAATTCCGGGTCGGGCGAAGTGATATTGGATATGATTATACATTATCAGCCCTGAGTCAGGAATTAATATGACGATAGGCTTGCCCCCCATTACATCGTGGGATGGAATATACAAGTTGAGACGTGGATGTCGCGGATGCAACCAGGGAAAGGTTGCCTAGCTTACCCCTTCCGAGTAGGGTGTGAGTTTCTGTATGTATGTATGAAGAAATAATCAAGAACATTAAAAAAAGAGTAAAATTACAAACAACACAAATATATCTATTGGAATAATACGTACTCTGGTGCCAGCCGCTCAAACAAGTCGCTATAAAAACCCTTGAATACCTATCTTCCGCAGTGGATTTCCTGTGGTCGACAATAATGAAGATAAATTCTATATCAATATATAAATATTCTATTTTAGGCTAAGATTCCATAAGTGAAATCGTTTGAGACTTAAATCACGATTTCGTAGGTAATTTCTGATTCAAATAATATCTAGGAAATAACAGTTAGAAGCAACATTAGGTACTATCATTTACAAAGTCTCTCGACTTTAAAGTTTTTCTGTTACTCGTGAAATCCAAGAAATACAATAAAAATATATTGCGATCTATTGTAGTCAACTCACGTTTGACAAAACCACTTGTATTGTTCTGATGACAACTTGATTCTTTTCATTTCGAATCACATCTTTTTACGGAATAGTTTTTACAAACTATTCTCATTTTAGATTTTATTATAGCATCGACAAAATGACTAAAAGCACCTGATGTTAGGTACTTTAGAGACGTTTGCCATTCATCAGTCGACCAAATTATGCTGGCCTGTTGGAAATCGGACACACAGATAAACTAGAAAATCGCATCAGTTTTGGTCATTATGATAAGGTTTCCTTCGTGTACAGAGCTTGCACAAACAGGGTAAGAATAGCTATGCAATTATTTTTTGTGCCGCACCGTCAGGTTGTGGAATTGTTTGCCGTCTCGCGTGTTCCCTCCTTCCTACAATCCTGGGTCCTTCCGCCGTAGTGTGAAGAGGTACCTTAGCAGGCCGGCATAATTGTTTCCATTGGCATGGGACTGCCGTCCGATGCCAATGGATACTCTGCCTGGGCGGCATTTGCGCTTACCATCAGGTGCAATGCCGCCAATATACCGGGTCAGAGTTAAAAAAAAATGCAAGCGGAATGGATAATAATATTCTACCATCAAAAAATATTTTTTATGCAATCCACTTTTGGTTTCTTTATTATAACCCACAAAAAAAATCTGTAAAGGATTAAAACAACTGTGCAAAAATGGAACTGCGCCTTTTAGTCCTTAAAACAATAATCACAGTTATAAATCGATTTCCGTTTTAATATTAATTGTATCGACAATTGTATCAAATTACATTTTTTTCTACATATACTACGAGTAAAACCTTTCGGTACTAAATTGATGCATAATTTTGTTCTAGAAATAAAAAAATCACTGAGACTTTTTAGCAATTTCTAAGAGCGAATTGTTGCTTGCCTAGAATTTCTTCGTGACCGCTAACACAAGATACGTAAACAGCACACTACGCTAAGGCATTTCTTATACAAATAATAATTTTCTTATGGAAACCTTATAAAGGCGCACATTTGATAAGAAAAGATAAAACTATCCTCAAAATATTATTTATCAGAGTAATATTTTAAGGTAATTAATTTTAAAAAGCAATAAAACTACGGCGTCGTAAAGCAGAAAAGTCATAAGAGTTCAATTTTATATGAAAACTGAGTGGAGGGCGCGATAGCCGTTTTAAATCCTGTGAAATCGGAAAACTTCATATTTATTGCTAATAGATTTTCGGCCGATGAACACCGGGTTATTTGGGATGCAATTTTATTTTGTCCATATGAATGATTTTTATATTTGCCCCTAGGGCGGGATCGCAGTGCCGACTCTGTACTCACCCTACACAATTTCGGACATCGCTGGCATTGACCCCCTAAATATGTTTGGGGAAATACATTTGGAAACCTATTCCATCTATGAAATAGTTTCATCAATAGGCAATCGCACGCTTTTTAACTTTAAATTTGGACAACCATTTTTGTTAGCATTATAACTAAGAGTTGTAATTGTTACATTAAAAAAAATAGGAAAGATAAAATAAACAAATAAATATTTTAAGTATTAATTTACTTAAAGGTCTGCATGCCATAATCCCACACTTACACTGGGTTGCCTTCGAATGACTTTTCAACCACGGTATGTACTATGGAGTCCTTTAGATTATAATATTATGACCTATGATAGGCTGCTTATCATATCAACCACATATCTTTAACATTCTTTTAGGGAATTACTAAGTATGCAAATTTCTCGCTATGTTTTCTTTCATCGTTAAATCAAGCTATAATTAACTATGTATACAAACTTTACTTTCTCAAGTTAATTTGAACCCGAGACCACTGTCACAATCCAGATTCAACCAACTAAGCTATTGTTAGCTTATTTACATACTATTCTCTGCTATTTAAGCGACTGCGCCAAGTTTTACAAGTAATATGAAAATGTATGTCCTCAATTATAAATCGGACACTTAGTTTTCAAGTTGTTAAAAGTTTTTAAGACATTTTGGCGATCTACCTATTTACACTTTTTAATAACATGAGCAGTATGGGGCTATTTTTACTATTTTTTACGTGTTTTTTTTTTCTCAGAATTGTCAATATTTTGATCGATAGTCGCTGAATGCAAATAACTGAACACAAAAACCATAATTCTTTCAGTCAAAACAAAGCCACGGTCGAGTCTAATCCACCACTACAGATTTTCACAGCGACCACAGCGGAAACAGACTCTACTGAGTGACATCCTTTAACCTTCATTAGGTTGTTAGTCAATGTACGTAAGCTTTATATAAAAAAATTGCTCACAAAAAATATAGAAATACTTAAAAAGTAGCTTTATACAGGATATATCCAAACTGCGACCAAAACCATTTTTACGAAATTTTTAGTTGCGCAGATTCTGTAGGCTCTAAAACTGCCCCCAGGCTTCGTTATCGGTCAGTTACAACCCTACGATAAATGTATCGGTTGAAACATCATCATAATATGTTTCTACATTGCGTTCGATCTATAACATTCCACTGCATCAGTGCTGAGTCAATTTCCTTCAATACACTTAATTTTTATTATTTTTTTTCAATTATTTCTGCTCTAGTGGAATATGAAGTCCAGTGTCCAGTGAAGTTTGGATACACTCTGTATATCAATAATAAAAAAAAATATATACAATGAATGTAATCAAATACTTTCTCCACGATTTTAGAAGCACAATCGTAGGTGAAATTAGTACACTCCTTTATAGACCATACCATACTGTAATTATTGTAACCATAGGTACACATAACGCCTGGAACTTATGGTTCACACACTTATTCGACTTTTATTCCTTAGCTTTCCATTGAATAATTTTAAACCTTAATACAATTTCATTGATACAAAATACTCTAAATTTCAGTAGTACTTGACCATTTACCGTTCGATTCCGTTTTCAGCTACTATGACCTAATCGGTGTAGCAGAATGTTCGCGTCGAGTCGTATAATACGGAATTGCCTGTAATTACTCTAATAAGGCTGGCACTGACACTGTTCCGCGCGAGGCGTTGTACAATGTTACACATAACACTATGTTAGTGAAAGCTTGCATATAGTCCTAGAACATATAAAATCAAAGTATGCACTGTCGCAGATCACAAGTATGGAATTAACATAGACCGTGCTCAGCTAAGTTGGAATTGCTTAGTTCAAAGAAAGCATTTGATTCTTTAATAGTCATTGGACTGTTAAAGATTTAATATCAGTGCCTACTCAGAATTATCTCTCTAGCTATTGTAAGTACTTATTAAAACCTAGAATGGTTTTACAAGAAGAAAATATTGCAGCTTCTCAAAAATTATATACAGTTATGTCAGAAATACATGTTTATTATCGAAATTACAAAATCAATTATTTTAATTCTCAGCGACCAGAACCAAAAAAAGGAAAGTACTTATTTGTGTTTATTTTTAATTGACAAGCCATTGAAATCCTATAGGTAAAGAACACATATTTGATTTATAATTTCCCTAATGTTTATTATTACAACACCGTATTTCAACGTATATCAGCCAAGAATATAAATACTATATCGCTCTTTTTAACACTTAACTTACAACACGGGATAGTAATTGATTATTTCGAACTATATTACATCTAACAGCACGAAAACACGTGATGTTTGTTTTAAAACGTTACAGTTGGTTTTCTGCACTTAATCTTGGCTCAGCTCGGTAATTCTTAACAATAATAAACTGTATTTTTAATTTCATAGCAGGTACTTAATCATTCAAATAATAAAACTCCGGAATAAGTCAGTCATCATTAATGTTGTTTATGCACGTTTGGATTGATTTTTGACTTGTAACGATATTGTTTAGTCTGGTCTACAAATAACTTTTGTACATTGTTCTCTGTTAGAATAAATAAACAATTATGCTAGCTTTGCTTGATGCTTCGGTATTCGCTATAATTTAGATTTTGTTAATCAATTGGGACTATCAGTTCCGAAAATATATATTTTTATTGCAATGAATGGCGAGAAGAACATGTCATTCTCTCATATAAGAGGCCTACTACATATGAATAATATGAATGATTTTTGAATTTATTATTTATTTCATCGAGAACTGTAGTTATTTTGGGATTAAAGGTACCCTATTATCTTTTCTGGACTCTGGATAACGTGTACTCAAAAAATCATAATTACTGGTTGAGTAGTTAAACAGGCTGAATTTCTATGGTAAGTAAGTCCGCCAACCCGCACTAGGCCAGCGTGGTGGACTATATGGCCTAAACACTCTCAATCGAACTCTCGATTGTAGAGGAGGCCCGTGCCCTGCAGTAGGATGTATAAGGGCTGATAAAGAAGAAGAAAGAAGGAAGAAGTTAAACAGGTAGGCGTGATAATACAAACATATAAACATTCGCATTAATAACATTAGTTAGGATAACAACGTAATATAAATTATGTACGTACTTCACGGGCGATGTTGGCGCAGCCTCCGCAATAAGTAATTATAAATCGCAAATAGCTTTCCATGTGTTTTAATTTTCCATTAAACGAATAATGTTCAGTTATTTGTTGAGTTTCATTACACCCACCAGCATGATTTTCACAATAATTATAATAACATACATATTTTTGGCAATTGGTGTATACAGTTATTAATTTTCTTCGCGCCACACAAATAAATGGTGTGATTTATAATACATTTATTAGAATTAAAGCCCTGTTTCTTCCAGTCGTTTTTGTATAATATATCATTGTCCATAATGCAGTAAACGTATGACAAAATCAATTTATATTTTAAACATATAAAAGGTTAGTTGCCAGATGCAAGCCCCATCCAACAGATCAAAAAATGTTGAAAGCTGAGAGCAGTGAAATTTCCGTAGCTAAAGAGTAGTATAAAATTGAATAAAATAATGGCATAAGTGGCATTAATCCAAATAATATTTATTTTATACCTGTTCGATAAAGTAACAACGATGCAACTAATATAAAAGTAGGGTAACCCAACTACAATATACATATTTTCGACACAATTTTGCAGGTCTATGCAGGACAAAATGTTTTTTACTATAGGGTATGGTGGTCGCTAGCTAGTAGCCGGGAATAAACTAAAACCATAATGCCAAAGCTCTAAGATAATATCATAACATAAACAGCTGATTAAATTAAAAAGGCGAATTAAAATATTTTTATTGATTAACCAGTACCACTTGTAGCACCGCAACTTATCTTTCACCACACGATAGGCAATAAATCTATGTAATAAAATAATTGCGTAATATAGGGCTGGTTGTAAGTTCACAAACGTTTGGAGTTAATACTCGTCGCGGAGTTAATATTGCGCGCATAAATATTGTCGCACACGACAGCTCCTCGCCGCTTGTAGTCTCTATTGAAGTATAGCACTTGTATACAGGCTGTTTTATTTTATCTCTTTACCTTGGTAAAAGTGCGTGATAGCCTGTTGGTAAACCAGGTGCGGCTGCCAACATGTTCACGGTGGTCGTGGGTTCCAATCATAGGGCACACCTGTGACTTTTTGCAGTCATGTGTATATTGGAAACCTGCATAACATACCCATTTACTAAAAAATATAAGGTATGTAAGTCCACCAACCCGCATTAGGCCAGAGTGGCTATTAATATGGCCTAACCAATGTCAATCGTGCTTTTGATGTTAGAGGAGGCTCGTGCCTTGCAGCGTGATGTATACGATATATGGCCTCATACCTTGCTAAAAAAAATATATTAGGAATGATATAAGAAATATAAAAAATTGTACCGGCTGGTCCAAAGTTAGAGAAAGAAAAATAATATAAAAATTAATTCATCATAATATTTGTGTTCATAAAACGCATCAGCCTGTATACACACGCAGGTAACACACAACACACGCACCTGCCTACAGGAGCCGGCGCAATTTTCGCTCTCTGCTCTCAACGGATTAGTTTTTCCTTACGATAATTAAATAACTTTGAGCTATGTTGTTGCGTGATGTATGCCCGTGTTTATTGTCTTGTCCCTACTTGCCATCCGGTGGGGGAGATCGTTTGAATGTGCCTTTGGTACAAAATTATTTTACGTCTTTTTGTTGTATGTGTATAATTTTAATGTCATAAATAATTTTTCAATTAGCCACAAACATATTTTTTTTCATTACGATTGGTAACAATGAATTTACAAAAAAAATAATTAACTAAGCCAAATCAATTATTCTATCAAATTTAACATGGTGAAATTTAATTAATAATTGTATTACCTTTATATCTTTATGCGCGAAAATTTTAACTCAAATTCTGCTCATAGTCGACGCACATTACTTGCGATATTGTATTCACGGAATACTGTTTCCATGAAACTCTGTATCGCTCTGTAGAGCACTGGCCTCTTTTAAAATTAAGAATACAATTGAGAGGGGTTAGGTCATATAATAACCACTGGTGCATGTTGGCCATGTTATACAGATTGCCTCCTTATAATAATTTCTTTACAATAGTATAACTTCTTTCACCGTTACAGCGCGTGGTGATCAATACATACATGACTCCAAAAAGTTAGAGGTATGCTCTAGCATTTGAACCCACAACCTACGTGAACACGTGGGCAGCCGTGTCTGGCCACGCACTTGTTCTATCAAATTAGCAAACAATTACCATTTAATAAGTAATACGTAAGTGCGTGGTGGCCTGTTGGTAAACGGACTAGACACGACTGCCAACATGTTCACGGTGGTCGCGGGTTCGAATCCCAGGGCACACCTCTGACTTTTCGGAGTCATGTGTGTATTGATAGTCAATCACTACGCACTAAAACGGTGAAGGAAAACATCGTGAGGAAACCTGCATACCATAGCGATTTATATAAATTTCTATGGTATGTAAGTCCGCCAACCCGCACTAGGCCAGCGTGGTGGACTATATGGCCTAACCACTCTGAATCGTACTCACGATTGTAGAGCAGGCCCGTGCCCTGCAGTGGAACGTATATAGGCTGATACAGAAGTAATACAAAACAAAGCGTGTAAGACATTTGTCAAAGTGATTGGAATTCGTCCGCGGGTCAAGTGTAAGTGTGAGTGAAAGGGTACGTGTAATCTTTATTCATTTCAATTAAAATAGAAACAGAAAGGCGATTGCTTAACATTGTTAGGGCGACACTCAGTTATGAAAACATCTTAACCCTTCGAGGGACCCGGCCAATTTGCATTACATTCCGATTTGGAAACACTCGTTTTAGTGGTCATTGCTGTAAGAATTACTTCGTCTTATTGTTTTCTAAATTTGCGAAATGTATAACATGAATAAGGTTGTCGTCTTAGGTTTCATTTAATGGAATTTATATGATAAATTCTCCTTAATTTAAAAGAAAAAAGGTATTTATGGCCTGAAATATGATGCTAAGTTAGGCTTAAATAATATATCTATATATTTCATCGGATTTTTTCCCGGGTGTTGAGTTACAGACGAAATACTGCTAACATTTAATTTATTTTATTGTAGTCAGTCACAACTCACAATGTACATGCATAAAATGAGAATGTGTGTATATAATTAATAAAAAAATGGATTTATGTATACAATAAACACAAATCACAATATTTCATATTAATAAAATATTTAAAAGTTACCAATACCAATCATAGCCCTTAAAATAGTCAAGAAAATAATACATATAAATAAACAAAGCGTAGTTAGAATATGTTTTGAAACAATAACAAGTGGTGACGTCAACTACGGTCAACTTTCACAAATTCGCATTAAGAAAGGCACGCAGATAAACTTACTCCGCTTTTAAGCTGAGGACCTCTTGTTTGTTATAAATCCAATTGGATTTAGACGATAGATACACCCAGACACGTTTTAGTTAAACAGTAACTCGAAATAAATTATTTTTAATAAAGAAACTGCATAAACGGCAACAAATACTAGGAACTGTAAATTAACTAATGTGATTCGGTACGTAATCTTATTTACAACATTTGATATCATTTTTTTCTTGTCATAACAGTATATTTAACAATAGAGGTGGTTTTTCAACTTAAATTAATCGAATAACGTTTATTACTTACTAATACTATTAATAACAAACATTTGATCAAGTTTATGACATATTTTACTAGACAAAAAATAATAAGAATAATTTAATACAGCTAAAGTAATATATTTAATTATGAAATTATCTATAAAACTGTAGAAACTTCGATACAAAATACTGTCACAAAAATCATAGTATCTTTAACTAACAAATAACCAAAATAGCGCGGTATAACACCGGCTTTAGTTCGGATAATTGTCTGGCATAAGGAGTTTATCTCAGAGCGACTGAGCAGAGGGCCTGATGCTATTTGATGCTGGATTGTTAAACCAATAAACATCAGACGAGACTTAATAATTCGCGGCACTTAGCCTTAATGCGACGTGGACGTGCCAAAAACTCTAAATAAATAATACATTCTCAACATTGAAACAATATCCTAAAACATTATATTATGTATTTAACTAATATTTAGAACAGACTGCCTCGGTACCAAATTGTACTACGATTTAGTTACAAAGCCGAGGTCTCGGGTTTGAATCCCGGGTCGGGCCAAATGATATTGGATTTTTCTATTCATCAGCCCGAAATCAGGAATATGTGCCTGATATGGCTCTATCCGATCTACCTAATAAAAGGCTCGCCAACTATTACAACGTGGGATGGAACATACAAGGCTAAATGTGGGTGTCCTGGTACCTCTGGCTACCCCTTCTGGGAAAAGGCGTGAGTTTGTGTATGTAATATTTAGAGCACACAAAAGTAACAAGTATAATAAATACAACCAATAGTCCATAATATGAGTGGATAAGTGGATAGGCACTATATTTTGATATCAATCTTTGATCTTCGGTTTAAGAATCTTCAAGAGACTTCTCTCCCAAGACATCTAAAGTAAATAACTATGGATCACACAATTACCATCGCTTACCATCAGATGAATAGCATGACCGTCTAGCCATTCATGGAAATTAAAAAAAATGTCTTCTGGATCGAACGCAGATTCTGGTATCACCATGAGCGTTGAATTAACTTTACCTCGATAGCTATCGACAAATGATCGCCTTGTGTCTGAATTAGGTAGGCATAATACTTCACTATGGACTAACGAACCCTCTGTTATATATAACTCATTCAGTAATATATAACGATTTAAATTCTAAGCTAAGTACCGCAAATGTCTCAATAGATAACGGAATGGTCCATCAATTATACAATTATATCCCCTAGCCTTTTTACACAGAACCTAATACGATTTTATCATATAACAATATTCTTTGAACACATCGCATCTATCGGCAGGCAGGTGATACTTAGACATATAATTTCTATTGAATAACAATGAGGTTATTAATAATAAATTAAGTAAACGTTACTTGGGTGATTTTTAAGTGGTCAAGCATCGTTGAACCTAATTTTTCTGGTTTTAGTTTAACCAGTGTGGTAACACTGCTTTATAAAAGCAAATTAAATGTAATTTTTCTTTCATTTTCGGTTTATCAGTGAGATTTTTTAATTGCTATAAATGGCGAGGGGAGCCTACCATTCGCCTGAGGGTAAGGGATACGACCGCTCATGGAGAGTAGCAATGCTTGGCATGCTACTACGCTCACCACCCAATGACATAAGATGTTAAGTATCAATATGTCCAGTAGTTATTCTGGCTACATTGTCTTTCAAATCGAAACAAAACAGTGCGTTTAAACTACTGTTTGGCGGGAGAAATAGACATCACGGTGGTACCTACTCAAGCGCCCTCTCACATATGAGAGACTAACCACCAGTAATGAATAAAAATCATAAAAACTCCATCCTATCAGCTGGCATCAAGTCTACATTTCTCAAGGTTTTAAACATCCTACGATGCAATGGTATGTATATTTCAGGAATTCAGTGACCTCAAATCAACAATACCTTGCCGGAACGCTACCTTATTTTCCAGTTTTCTCTTCTGAAGAAATGATTGGGCTTCGAAAAGTTTACAAAAACGAATCTAGAACTATACAATATTTTCGGCTAGACTTTACGCGTAACATTTTATTGCTTTTCTGATTATTCAGGACCTTTCATTAGAGAAGTCGTAATGCAACAACACAAGGTTTTGTTTCTGAGTAATTTCTTTACATTTCATTAATATTTCACAACGCAGCAGTGTAAAACGCATATATTTTTAATTTTTTTAATTTCTATACATTTTCACTTAGACCACTTTGAATTTTGAATATGCATAAATGTTTTTCGTAATTATTGAACACATATCCAGCTGATTGCTAAGTATGATACGAAAGCCTCTAACTCGACATTAGTACACCTTAATCAAATTATGCAGTATTTCTTTATTTTAATTCCACAGCCAGGTGAGGAATACATCTTTCTGTCATGCAATAATTACGTGCATGCTTTCAAAAGCAATCAATTTGCAACGGGCAATCTAAATTAATAAATTACATTGATATGCGCAGATAACAAACGGGCATAGCGTGAAGATAAGTTAATACATAGTTTTAACAATTAGTTGAAAATGTTATTCCTATTATCAAGCTGGATGCAATGTGCTGGCTTTCGTACGTCACGTCTACTGGCCTTGCGATAGTAATCGCATGAAAAACATTGCTATTAACAATCGCTATTAGAAATCTGACTGACTAAATCATCGGTACGATGGAAACTATTTGTCCAGATAGTACCTCTCTATTCAATTATCTATGAGGACAGTGTAAATAACTAAGGTATTCATATTATTTGAGACGTTTAATACTTTTAGAATACTTTAATTTTATTATTTTGTATTGAAACAATAGACTTGTCTATCTAGAAAAAAAAACTTACTGAAAAGGATTACTAACGTACCCGTAACCATGTTCCGCCTCCCATTTTCAAGACACAACCCACTGAAACCACTCGAAAAACTAATCAAAAGATCACGAAATGCATTATCCTTTTGGATGTACTGAAAGGCTCAAAATGTCTGTATTAATCGATAAAATGGCGTCTGGCGCGGTGAAGGCGGCACAGAGACAATAATAAATTGTAATTACAATTTAAAATGAGCAGGCGTTGCTGTGGGAGTGGCCTCCTGCCCCCTACCGCATGCCACCTCCACCTCACATGTGTGGAGTTTTTGTATTGCAGGTAATTATTAATAATGTATGTGTGTGCCGGCAGCCAATGGTCTCCGTGGATGTGACGCGATGCAAAAAGAAAACTCCTAATTCGGGAAATGTATGCGCAAAAAACTTTTTGTGTAAATATTTTTGGGGATTACGAAGGTGCTCGGATGTATGTGGGGCTGAAATGGGTGATTTTCTTTTTAAATGAATTAAACAGTTGCTTTTTGGGACTCTTTGGTACTAGGACAAACATCGGCAAAATTGTCCCAATTTATTCAAGGCAAACCAATAATATAGAAAAGAAACTATAAATTGATTATGTGTATTATTGGAATATTTAACATGAATGTATGGAATTCGTAATTTATCCAACCGTACTGGTCTGCGCGGTAGACTGCGCGTGATCTGAACCGTGAGGTTTTATGTTTAATTCCCGGGTTGAGCACGCTTTTGTGCGAGTTTTCCGCCCTATATGACGCTATGTTTGTCCCCTATCTAGGTCATCGAACAGTAAATACATACAAGACTCAAATGAACTTATTACGCCCCTTTATTCCCCTGGGCTTACTTTTAATTTACTGATGTACTATAATTATTGGATCGTTATTACAGAATGTTTTGTTTACTTCAGAATAATCATGTGTTAAGCGGCAATAAAAACCTTATAAAAATATCACAATAAGAATCTTTATAAAACTATTTTTGGTAAAACAAGAAGAACCTGAATTTAAAATTATATAGGGAAATTACTTTAAATCAAATATAATTTATCACTATATGACAAACGAAATTAAAAGTGACCTTGATTCAACGCTTTTAATTCCAGCTAATCGTGAAAATAACACGTATAGCTAAATACGTATGTTTACCGCCCAACAAAATAGATACATATTGGGCAACATCTAAACGGCTAATCGTCTTTTGTTCCCAAAATCATTCGATACGTATCGAATAGCTATTTAACAAAATTACACGTTACGAACACATTCACTTGCTTTATTTTCCATTCCCTCATATTTATGTATTATTTTTGTTATAAAAAGGCAATTAAGAAGTTATATTTGAAGGAATTGCTGAGGCTTAAGAGTTCTGTAGAATACTATAAAAACGAATCCAGGACAATAAAAATGACGAGTTTAGATGATACATTTCTAGGAAATTACAACATTTTATGTAAAAAATATCAGATTAAAGGTTTTTTTATCTGTGCAATTAATCGTGCCAGCAAAACGCAAAACCACCGTATCGTAATATTTTTTGATACGGTAATAAGAATATAATTTAATTGTATAAATACATTAATATGTTTCTTTATGTAAGTATTGTAAGTAAAATATCGATCACCTCTATACGTTAAATTATAGTGTTGTTATTTTTAATTCACCTTTATTAATCCTGAAATATTATTATAATAACATAGCTAAATTCTTAATATTTCAGAAGTCTTTTAGCGGCTGCAAAATTATCTTCACATACCATTATTTTTTAAATCAACCAAACCATACGTTTTTTGTTCGGAATTTATTATAAGTATTTTTGTTACCGTCACTAGTTCGAAAATTATGGCAAATTACAAAACAAAATATTGTATCTTAATATTTATCATAATTAGAAATAAAAATACAATTTTAAATTAATAAATTACTATTGTTCTTATTATGTGTTTTAAAACGATATAACCCATGTGCGGTACCCTAATAAAAGGATAGAGATCATAATCTCAGAGGTCCGAGTTTGGGTTTGAATAAAATGGAAATTCATTTTAATGATTATTATGCCCGTAAACGATTTACCATAAACGCTGCTATGCGATTCAATGGAATTAATTACTAATTTAAACAGTTTTCACAACACATTTAATTCCAACTTAAATGCTTTTAAATGATTTGATTATTATAGTACACAATAATTTATCGGTTGAATTGGAATCATATAATTTTTTCTTAACAACAATATCCCATTAAAATGTATCGTAACTATTTTAAATAGTAATTATGTGACGCAAAAAATCTACATAACAAAATTATACGCAATACTTTTTTTAAATAAATAAAAATACTATTAATTGAGATTAAAAAATATTTCTATTCATAAAACATTGTACTTCTTGAGTAATGGTGACGACAAATAATAATATTTTTTGGTAACAACCGAATCTGTTACTCATATTATTTCTATTATAAATAGTTGAAGCTACTTATATTTTATAACTGTTATTTGTCTAATCCGTAACAAGCGCGTAAAGGCGCCAAATCTAGAAAATAGCGTGCCGGCAAAAAACCTGTGTTTAAGTCAACAACCTTGCCCACCTATCCGCTTTTATAACGATAATTTAGCGCCAAAAATAAATGATTGATTGCCGTCGTAAACGTCAAAATTTTGAACCCAAAATAAAAGAGCGCAGAAACGATCAAACGACCATATCAAAAATGTGTTTCGAATCGAACAAAACGACTGTTAATTTTATAAAAATTCTTCAGACGCTCGACTGGCAGTCGGCACCCTGTAATTGCAGACGGCTGAAAAGAAATATTTTCTGGGTGAATGGACGATTCGTTTTTGATTCAACTTATTTTAAAAAAATCAGTGCTCATTTCGACAGCATTTTATGATAGAAAGTATTGTTGTAAAATTTTATAACTTTTATAGTTAAAATTACTGTAATTGCCGGATTTCTCGCAATGTCTCTCACGTTTTTGGAGCACACTAATTTTAGTTAGTTCTGGTTACATAAGATGAAACTAAAATTATTAATCCAATACAAAAGAATCAGTCAGTCACTGTCACTTTTATCTTAGTGATATTTTGAGGTGCTTTATATTTAACATTTTCATATATTTAACATATACATATATACACACCATAAACACACTCTTTTTTCCCACAAGGGGTAGGCAGAGATGCCAAAACACCCACATTTCGCCTTTTATGTGAAGTCCCATAATGTGATAGGTGGCGAGCCTATCGCCATACCGGATGCAAATTCCTGACTCCGGGCTGATAATTAATAGAAAAATCTAATATCAACGAGCCTATAGTAAGCATTTTCAGTTATGGTTTAACGTCCTTCTATCCGAGGATATCACTAATATTTTTGTGTCCTATTCATTACGAAACATATTGGCATGGGATAAACTTCTGAAAAATGCATACCGCCGCGAAATCTGAAATGAAATATAATGTCATAAAGAAAATTAGCGCAAACACCATTTTGAATATGAAAAATGAAGTAGAATCTCTTTTGCTTCAGTACGCATAATCCTGCATTCCTAAACGATATTCTTAATAAAAAACTAATGTTAGTTAATAGGTTACATTCCCAAAGAGTCGCCGAGGTTTGGTGCTCTATGCATGTTATAGTTAGGGATGCTGTCGATCCCAGCGCACAGGAGTATAGCATTATCCAAAAATTATCGAATAATGACAATAATGTATTGTTAAAGGACGCGACAGTCACTGTCTCATCTTATTGAATTTTTAATAATTACAAGCATATTATACAGCTTAGAGCCAATAATAAATAATATTTCTATTCATATTATTATTATTATGACTTTCATGATATATTTAACGTATTTATTATTGCTACATATATCTTCATAGTAATTATTATGCATACAATTTACCGTCATAGTCTCAGAAAATTAACAAAAAATCTCTAAATGCTGGTAATTTTTATTAGTTGTTATTTAAAATATTGTAATACTATTATTAATAAATAAATGCATTTTTTTAATGAGATTATAGTCGTTACTTAATGTTATTTCGAATACTTTTCATGTAGAGATGGAGTTTTACATCATGCAATTCTTTACATACCGGGTATATCAATAGTGCTACCGAAAACGAAGCCGGATAGTAGTTTTAGTGACTACAAGCACAATGCAACTGAAAATTTCGCAAGAAACGCGACAATATTTTTTATTTATTTTTTAAATGTCATCGAGTTTGGGTGGTAAATACATATTTTTTGCTAAAATAATAATTAAAGCCTTGCGTACTATAGCGTCTTCAAAAATAAAAGGGTGTACACTATTATGTAAGAAAAAACTATGTATTTACCACTCTAATACGACGATAGAACAAAAATAACAAAAAAAAAATCGTGACAAATTTTGCACAAAATTCAGTTGCATTGTGTCTGAAGTCACTAAAACTACCACCCAGCTTCGTTTTCGGTAACAGTCTCAATATCCCCTGGGTCATCAATCACATTCGATATTAATGATCAAGATAATATAATTTAGAAACACACGTGCAATAACAACGCTATGGCCGATAGTGCAACTCTTTTTAGCAAATCGTGAATACATTGCTATTAAAATCCTCAAACATATTATACTAGCTTTATAAAACATATTTAAAGTTGATTTTGTGTATTATGGGTTAAAATAAATTAAGTAACCGTTGATTTTGTCTATTATGTATTAAACTAGAATAACTAGCGGTTTCTCTAGTATGGATTAAATAAGTCCCGAGTTCAGCAGTCGGCGACTATGGACTGGTATTGTAATTGTCGTACTCAAGAGCAAATCAACAACGCTGGTCGTCATATCACTATTTAGACAGAAAGTTAAATAAAATAAAATTAATAAATGACTGCCTCGGTGGCGCTGTTGTACTGCGATACGATTACAAAGCTGAGGTCTCGGAATCGAATCCTGGATCGGGAAAAGTGATATTAAATTTTTCTTTTCGCTATCATCTCGGAGACAGGAATTTGTGCGTGATATGGCGTTAGGCTCGCCCCTTATCTTTTATTTATACCTTATCGCAGGACGAAACATACAAGTCGAAACGTGGATATTCAGGTCGCAAAGTCCTACCCCTTTTGGCACAAATGCGGAAGATTGTGTATGTATGTAAAATGAATAAATACACCCAAAATCATTGATACATATATAATGCTAACCCCACGCTAAGATCGAGTCCTGTGTCATACGTGTGAATACATCAGGAACTATACGTTTCTGTCTCACAGTGAATAATTCTTGGTTACAGCTTATTTTACCGCCCATATAGGTCTCGTTTTTGTGTGCTTATTGGCGTTATCTCGGCCAGTAATAGAACAGCATTTTGGTCTTTGGTTGGTTCGCCAGTCTGTCACTGCGGTGGTTCTCCAGTAATCAGTTGTAAGTTATAACATATTTATGTGGTGTGCAATAAAGATATTGAGTTTTGACACTTTCATAATAACTTCCTTGATCTCCAACCAGCGCCTTTTCGGTTCTCTTAAACTAAGGCCTTAAGCAGTTAATTTTAATACGTGACCAAATTTTCTAAATTTTTCATTTTCTATTTCCTTACCTACTTGGTATAAAAAATAGATTTTCATTAATGTAAATAAGTTTTTCTCTAAGTCTTAAGCGACCTTGAAGTTCGATGCCGTATGCTGGCTGCACCCGAAGCCTCTCTGCATTCCAAATGAGATGATTATAGCAATTTCCTCTCATAATGGAGAGAATTAAAACTGGACTGAATTGCAATATAATGTCAAGTAGAAACATTGTAAAGCGTGTTATTTTAAAATGCACGGTGTTTTTTACTTCTCTCTATAAATATATGCACGGCAGTCATTTTTTAATTAGGATTACGTGAGATTGCCGCATGCCAATTAATTACCATACATTTACATTAGCAAACTCAACTGTTGATGTGAACAATTTACGTGGCCGACAACTCGACAAAAACTGAAATTGGTTCTTAAATATAATTTATATATCGTAAAATATGTCGGTAACAATGTTTGTTATTATTTTTATGATATTTTTAAGTAGCCCTATCTCGTATAAACAAAGTGGTCGGGGAAAAAATCTAATGGCCGCCATGACATTTAAGTGAAAAAATAAAATATGACAAAAACAAGTGTAGCACTCGATAGCCAATTGCATTTTGCGGCGGCGTGGTGCGACTTGCGTGCTCCGTACCATTAGGCCGCCCTTCTGGGCTACTTGCCAGGGAAACCCATTCCGTGTTCCCATGGAAAACGCCCGGGGCCATCGCCTTTGTCAAGCTACTCGGAATCCTACTTTGTATAGTTCTAGAACACAAAACTGAGACATTGGTTGAATTGCTATTCCTAAATATTTCTTGATGTGTGCAAAGTAAAAAAACCGTTTATAATAATTAAATCATCTAAATTACGCGCAAAATATTGCACGTTTTTAAAGAAATTATTAAATTATGTTTTACTCTGAAGCCATATTGTGTATTTCTTTCAACAGTATGGACAAACTAAGGATCAATTTAAAATGTTTTTTAATTGTTAGAATAGCAATCGCAATTGCCTTTGTAATAAAAAATGACACGTAACCGTAGTCGGTAACGGCCAATGCGGAGTGGCGACACGTAGTCTTATCTACGAACCTATTTATTATGTCTAATGATTTTTATTATTGCGGTCTCGCTTCTGGTGTACCTAAACCATGTGCTTTATAATTAAATTAAATAAATAATTAATTAAAACGAACCAATATGAGTTATTTGATGGGCATAATGAGACTCTACGGAAGTAAAAACCCGCGGTCCCAATGTCTAAGCTTGAGGGATTTACTGTAATTCCTAACTGGAAATATGTTTCCGGATTCCAATAATTTTACCAAGACAATGAGCTTTTGGAAAAAGTTTACGAGTATAATTTGGGAATCATTTTTTTTAATGTTTTTTGTTCTGTAATATTCGCTAAGCAGAGGTGTACAAATAAAATGACGATTCGTTTACATATAAATACAAGAAAGTACAGTTTTATACAATAATTAATTCACGTACGAAGCTGCCTGAGTAGGTACCACTGCAATGTCTATTTCTCCCGTCAAATAACGGTGGAAATGCACTGTTGTGTTCCGGTTTGAAGGACATTGCAGCTAGAGTAACTACATATTGAGACTTAACATCTTATGTGTCACGATGCCGAGCGCAGTGGAATGCCAAGCAGTGCTTTGTAATTCATGATGTTGTTTTTTTGCTACTGTCCATGAGCGGTCGTCTGGTGTCGACATTAATTGCTTTAAAAAAATGCATCTCAGACTGATATATTGCAAACTATATCAGCCCGCAATTTCCCATAATGGTGCACCGAGCTTCTCTACAGTTCTTTGTTTAATGGACAGATCTTAGACAATAATCCTCCACAATAGGTAATTGCGTAGGCGGACTTAACATTACCATAATAATTAACATCATCAAAGGACATACTTATCTATTTTTCCCAATTATTGCAATGTGCCTAAATATTCCTTCTATCGACATTCCTAGGTAATTTTACCATTCCTAATAAATATATTGTCGATAATAATGTCGATAGACGTTCCTAGACGATTGATTAAATCGATTGTTATCCGATTTCCATTGCCCACACCATGAATGAAATGCATGAGTATTATACCGTGGACTGTCGATTGGCGCAATTTGTGGACGATTATGTTTGGCCAGCCACCGCCGAGTTCCCGGTACATACGCATAAATAAAACATAAATAACCAATCGTTAATATTTAACGCATTTTTACTCGTATCAATTTGAACAAATTTACCATTTTCGAGGCTTGACATTTTTAAAATTGTAACCATGAATCAACTGTTCAATAATATAGAAACAATAACCCTTTTTATTACAGTATAGCTGATAGAATTATAATTTGGAATGTTAAAATATTAACGTATCTTGAGATGGAAAATAAATGTGACGAACCGTGGGTGGCACTAGTGAAGCATCTGCCAACCCTTTCAGAAATATAACTTCATACTATTTAATATGAATATATTTAATAATAAAATACATTTTCACATTAATATTTGCAATAATGAGTAGGTCGTGCTAATGTCGTAATAGTTCAAAAATAAGACACTACTCGAAGACACTCCTCACAAATCGCAAAGTTTTATTCCATTACAATATCCGTTTCGATTCCTATAAAATGCAGTATTTAAATAAATGCACCCAACAGTCACTTACATACGTGTGACCACACACTAAGATCGAGTCTTGTGTCGTGGGTATATGGAATAGAGATTTTTCAGTCTCACAAACACCCAGATCGGAAATAGATGCAAGCTCATGTTCACATAAACATTTTTCTTGGTGCGGAGATTAAACCCGCAGCCTCTCGTTTCAGAGCCGGCACCTAGTCAATTGCGCCACGGGGTTTTAAAGCTTAAAAGTTAAAAGGCTTCAATTTGATTTCTCTAAAAGTCTTAAACTTAAATTCCCTGAAACTCGCAACATATAAATTTTATGAAATCAAAACAATCTATGATACAAAAATAATAACCAAATACAACGGCAGATATCATTAAACAGGGGGCGCGTGTGAGATGCAAGGCAATAACTCGATTACAAGAGGTTCCGGGGGTGTTGGGGTGTGAGAGGGCGGGGGCGGCGCGGGGAGGGGGGATTATAAGAACTTCGTTAGTCTCACGAAGGTGTCTAACTCAGGTCTGAGACGGGAGATTATCGCTTTTGCCTTTAGCGACGCATTTTGTCGTCAGTTTAGAATATCTCAAGTATCTGCATGCCTGCGACACACGCGTCACTCGCGAATAGATAGGAAATAACATAATGGCTTCTGATTTTAATAAGATTTTAATCTTTATTATATATGTATTTATAATAAAGATGGCTTATTATACAATTCGATGAAGAGAGCAGAGAATGGCAAAGAGCATAATTATTAATTAACGTATTTTACATAGTTTATGTGTATGTTCAATCATTGCTATTGTATTATTTTATTGTTTTACAAACTACAACGCAATAGAGCAATAATACAGTATAAATGTTTTGAATGAAAAAAGAATAGTAAAATTTGTCTCTTCAAGTTTCCAACTGGAAAAATGCAGTCTTTCATGCAGTTTGTCTTGCATATACCAAACAAAACTATGAAGTATGCGATAGTTGTAAAAAAAACCTTTATTCAAGTGCTAGAGTTACTGGCATTGGAAATTATTTATTAGAATTCAGTTCTACACTAGCTACATTTAAACTTAAATATGAGTTCAAAGTCGAATTAGTCTTTCTGCGATAGTTATTTATATAATAACCATTTCTTTAAGAAAATACCGAAACATATTATTTCTCCAATTATAATCGAAAACTTTAAACTTTAGTATGCTGGACAGCATACTATGATTATCTGTCAAGAAAGTACTGGGAAAATGACAATAATAAATGAAAATATCAATAAAAAATGTTTATTAATAATTAAAAAATAATTTTAGTATTCATTCAAATTTATTTCATCTCTATCAAAGCATTTTCCTTCAGAAACGATACACATATGCCAATGAATAATCCAAACATCAAAACATTGTTTAAACGTTGGATTGTGTTTAGTTGTAGCTGCGAATTCTTCTTTGTGTCTTCTACCAAATGAAAACGGCTACTACGAAGTAGCAATTTGAATGAAGAAAACGTAAGAACTCGGTTGGAGTCATATGCGATAAATAAAGTGGTTGTTCGATAATATTTGTTGAGTTATTGGTCAATAAAAAATAGAACCAAAACAAAACCTGATAGGTTTTTGACAGAATGTACATTTTACATATTTTTGGTTTAAAATTCTTGGGCATCACTATCAGCTCTTCTTTACCAATATAAAATAATCTTTTTAAAATGTCAAGCTTGGAATATCACGGAGCACTTTAGATTTTTTTCAGCAACTGTCATATTTCTATATATACATAATATACATATGTATATTTATTTTTAATAATTACCGTATGATCTCATATCCGTTTTACTGTATGGCACGAACCTCTTCTAGTATCCATAATATGATGAAAGGAGTTAGCCTATAGAATCCCCAACGTTGGTTTTTAATTATTATTTATAAATTATTACGTCTTTGACCATAAAAGATTAAATAAAAATGACATAATGATCGGTGTGGTCATAGTGGTTATCACAGCCATGTTGTTTTCAGCCATGAATCGCTCTCAGCATGAATGTAGGCTCATCATGGGTGTTACCACTGTATCACAGGAAATCGACTTGATAAGTCAGCTTTGATGTCGCATTTCTTTCGATGAGTGAAATTGTGAGATGTCCTATCCCTTTCCTCTTTCCATTTTTTTTGTCTTTTCGATCTCCTCTCAATTTGATGAGCCGGCAACACGTCCATGATCTAAGCAATGTTCATAAGCGGTTCACTTACCATCAGATGACCTATATGAATTGTGAATTAAAAAAAATATAAACAGTAATATAAAACGGAATCCCAATCTAGAATCATTTAGTATACTACCAATGCCTTCCCTTATCTCCAGAGATCATAGGCCTCATATTATGTCATTATCAGCTCCTATGAAATTACACGCTATCTCTCTGGAACTAAGTAGCAGCACCTGTATCTTAGAGCAGATGTTAATTAGCAATCATAAAAATAAACCTAACAGCCCAAGATTACCCACGGACAGATCTGCGATTATGATTTCGATGTCGGATAAGTGGTGAATTTATTGCATTCCTTATATAAATATAGAAAATTTTGATCGAAGAAACATTTTCGTGCAAATTGTAGAAAAGTTATTCTTTGTTTCAACGATGACGAAACATATCGTTTACTTTATAAACGGAATAAATCTATTAATCTGAATGTTCAATTCCCGGAAAGCTGTTAATGTATGCGTATTTTACATGGTAATTTGATGAGATTATTTTATTGGTACATTAGGTATATTTTCATCACAACAATTCCCAAAATTCATAACATTTTTTTTTTCTATCAATCAAATTCTACCACAGGTACTTCAACCAAACAAAAAACCAAACACTCCCATGTATTCATTTCAAAAATATTTTTTTCACAAATTAAATTGCCAAAATGTGTACGAAAGACGCATTTATTGTCAATTTCATTAAAACGCCAACGGGCGGGCGGCAGACTGTAGAGTGTAAGGTAAACGCACCCGTCGTCGGCCCACACAAAGCCACTTCCACAACACACAAAAGGTATGGAGTGCGAGCGTGGCTCAAAGTTGTAGAGGATGCAATCACAACTTGCGCACAGCACCGCATTATGTATCTAACTTGCGCAGTAATCACCTTAAAATTACACCTATATTAATAAACTTTCATTGCACCTTTGACGCTTCCGACGGGTAACGTTTGTTGCCTCATTCTGTATTTATTACACGTTTGCGTTATGATTTCTAGGCGGTAGTCATATGCGAGAGGATGTCTGGGCTGGTACCAGTGGTTTGTCTCTTTCTGTCGCTATGTGGCAGTGTAAGGACTGTTATGTTCACATCTGAATAACATTATAACCAGTAAAATTATTTAAATTATATTGTATATTAATTATCCCGTTAATGGGAATTATTGTCTTCATAAAATAACGTTATGACCCAAAACACCTCAAGTATTTTCATATATGATGTGGTTCGATATATTCAATATTTAGGCAAAACTGGAGAAAAACATGATTTGTAGTGAGGCAAAGGGTTGGCAGAGGCATGTCACAAAGCTCGTCAACGGAGCGGCGCGGCGCGGCGCGGCGCGGCCAGGCTAAAGGCGGGCAAGTCACACCGCGCTTACGTTGTGCAGTAGATTGCAAATTCTACTCCTGCTTTGAAAGATTTTTGCCCACAATTAAAATAATGAAAGATTGAATAAATATATATATAGAATCAAAATAAAAAATAGTAAGCTTACCATATATTTATTTAAATACATAAATAAGACTGAAAAAAACGATTTTCAATATTTTTTATTAAAAATATATTATAACGCTATAATATTTTGACTATACTTTGCTCTGCACGATACTTGTAATGTATAAAACGTTAAAAGTCGTTCATATACGACATTTAAATACATTTGTTGTAAGCGCAATTAAAGTTCGTCGTTTAAAATTACAAAATAAAGGTTTAAATGTATTGTGAAGACGATACTGACTGTCTATTAATTCTATACCAACATATATCCAATATAAGTCAGTTTTTTTATTCGCGCGGTTTTAAATTACAATTTTGAAGGTATAGCGGCGGCAGTGTGCAGTAGTTCCATTAAACCGATGCACCAACACGTCACGTCCAATTTAACTTTTATGAAAAAAGTTATCTGCTATTCGAAATTCTACATTACATATCCATGGGCGGAAATAAAATATGTAGATCGTAACGTATGCCATAGCTCAAAACGTTTTATTTTCTCATGTGCTTATTTAATTTATTTCTGTTTTGAATTTTTCACAGCCCGTATTATTAAAGTAATACAATTGGTTTTTATCTTAACAACATTTCATAGGCAGTCAAAACGTTAAAATGTGTTCAACAAAAACGGGATATATAACACAAAATAAGCAATTAGATATTGAAAATGCGTGCAAGTGTGTGTGCATGCGGCTTTTTATATGTATTTCAATATGACACGAAACTTTAGTGTTGCTCTTTTCAAAAACTGTTTACAATATAGTGATATTTCAAAATTGGTTTCAACTGACTTCATGAAGGAGGAGATTCGCAATTCAACTGAACGTTCTTTTTTCGTTAAAGTAATCAACAATAAGAAAAAAAAAATAAAAAAAAATATAATATATTTTGTTAGCATTGTATCTGGATCAGTTTATAACTTTTGAAATATTAATACAAAAAATAATAGAAAAAATGAATCGTATTATCTTTATAACAATTTAATGTTACAAACTTTAAGGAAAATCAGATATAAATGTGCATTTGTTTTAACTTTCTAATCACGATTCGCTTGAATGAGTATAAAGACAACATTTACAGGAATTAGAAATAAATTATAGATGTTCAAATTTTATTCACTGTTACTAAAAATAAGTTATAAACTTTTCAATGTTTTATTTGAATCTGATATTTCTTTATTTCTTCAGAATAAAAACAAATATTCTAAACTATTGATCAATTTATTTTCCGATAAATGCCCGCGTATATATACAACGTTAACAGAACCTTTCAGATCTCCGACCACATCCTGTTTAAAGATGTTTCTCGAATTATTAACTAAGATTTGACTTATCAAATGGGAAGCAAGTTTCAGTTGTAAGGGATTAGGGATCGAGCTTCCTGTCCGAAATCCCGAGGGACCGACTTGTCTACATATTTATACCTACCAGTACGTATCAATTCTTAAGAGGGGGTTGTAACTACTTTTATTACTATTTCTATAACTACTTTAGAAAATAAAACAATAATTTATGTCGTTCCACGAAAATTATGGCTATTAAAAAATTGTTCTTAACTTAATATCAGTAACAATGGATTTAACCAGTGGAGTTATCAGAACTTTGCCTTAAATTATAATCATGATATCTTAAAATCAATTAAAGATACTTATAATCATAATTCATAGCACTACTGTTGAGTTAGACGTAAAAAGAATATAGGAATTTGTTTCATGCATCAAACTCGCAAAAATCGAGAGCAATGGCAAAATATTTACAGCAAAATAGATAGACAGTTTCAGTCTGGTTGAAAGTATAAAAAGCCAATAAGATGAGTAAAAATTTCAAATGTGAACCCTTTGGCGGGCGTTGGCTTCCGTACTCTTTTCAATTTAGTGTTTCGCCCACTCATACGATATTAAAGATCAGTATCGCAGGAAGGTGCTTTATTAGATTCGCTTCGTTTTCATTAAACGCTTTGGATAGGCCGTCACAGCGTAGTTTCGTCTATTTAATTTTCTTTATGGCATTCTGGCATGGCATTATGTGAAATTTGCCTTTGCTTCCGTGTTGAATAAAAATGTTGTTGAATGGCAATTCTATTTTTGAATTTGAAATAATAATAGAAAGGACCTTGATATTTTTTGACGATAATAACTTATAAAAATCTTATTTAAGAACTACGTAGCTACTAGTTTTGGGATCGAATTGTAATTCTTTTGTAAATTTATACCTATTAGAAGACAATTTGAATGCCATCATTCCAATACAGTTGGTACTGCAAGTTTTGTGGGAGAGGATCAACTGTGGCACAAAATGAAATAATACACCGAAGTGCGACTTATCTATAGGGAATACTATCTCGTCTATATCCCACAATCAAGTTAACCAGAATGAGTAATTTCTAACATACCGAAATAAACGTCCCTACAGTGATATACATTACTATTGAGTCTAAAATTATATGTAACAACTATTTTGCTATATATGAAAACAATTTTAACTATCCCACCTTTTGCCTTGGTTTCAGGTTTTGCTTTCCTCATATATGTCTTAATTTTACAGGTTTGTACCAATCTCGATTACAATCACCATGGAGGCCTATTTGTTATTATAATTCGTTAGTGCAAATGCAAAATAAGTTACCAAAATCTGCAATAAAATCGAATTCGGATAAATGCAATATCTTTTATTATCATCAATACTTCACATTATTCGAAGACCTTTTTCACCTTAATTTTGAAAAACTCAAGAACCAACTCATCCCTGTCTACAACTGAAAAGTAATATGCGCTCATAGGCGTTAACCGCTGCAAAAGCCCGGTCCGCGCGCCGTCAAAATACTCAACCCTAAACGGTAGGCTAAGCTAATATTCAATTTTCTCGTAGATTCATACATACGTGCATTTGATAGATCATACAGCTGCTTGTAATAAAGTATGCCGTCCAGTTTTTGCCCCCGGCGCGGTATCGCCTCCCAATCGAATTATTTTGCTGCCACCATCCAAGCAGTAAATTAAGAATTAACACGGAAGCTGACTATTTTAAAACATGCATCGGGATACCCTTTCTAACGAGGTTTCCTAACCGGCCCGCCACCCGACGATGTTTTACCACGAGGTTTTGCCTACCTTATTACTTACTTATATTTTAGCCGCAAATATGAGAGAAAAACAGGTTATTTTCTATATTTTTTATATTACTTTCGTTGTCTAAATCGTATTGGAAAGTGGGTTGATTATTTGTATTTCTAGTACTAGTTGATTTTCATTCGTAATTACTGTTATTGTCAACTATATGCACCCATGTTTTGCTTCAATAATTTAATTACATATAGGTATAAAATTTAATTTATAATAGTAGTCAATATAAAGTAACAAATGTCACAAAAATGTAAGAAGTAATTTTTCAGCATAAACTACTTTTCCTGTTTCTAGTAACGAATACAAATAAGTAAAAATACTGTAAGTATAAACACTACAAACACTACATTTAAATATAAATAATCTATTTTCCCTGAATAAAATTCAATAATTTACGTGAAAAATGTACCGGAGTAAACAAAGGCTGTAAGCCGTGTGAGGTGTGGACAAATGTACCCAAGGAAATGGTATCGTGACAAACATCCATGCTTCAAGCGACCTCTGTAAATCAGCGCGCGAATAAAAACCAATTACCAACACAACAACAAAAAATTAGCTCTCCGTACACCTGTATCGGACAGTTATTTATAACATACTTACATGGTTTGTTTCTGTTTGCTATTTGAAATGTTGTATGCGTGAATAAAATTAACTTTATGGATTTGGTTTGGAGTTTATACTTTGCATTCTGTTTTATATTGATGGTAATAAAAAAAGATGCTATTCCTAAATTTATGCATTTTAACAAAAAATAAGCTCTATTATTCTAATCGAGATAAACCAGCCCACTCTAATTTCTATCTTTGGTCTACAATACATTTACCCTCATGCTCTAGTAACATTGTCGGGGCAGTAAAATACCATTTGTTGATTAATTGAAGTCATTGACATGATAATCTTTTTCTATGAAAGGTCATTGAGGTCCATAGTTGGATAATCAGTCTACACCTCAGTATGCAAAAGCTCTTAGGTCCATCGGACATTATTTTACGACAGCAGCAGTGAAACCTTAACCACAACGCATATTTTAAAACCGTACAGTATTACTAATTTAGTTGAAAATCGATTACAATGTACACTCAAATAAAGGGCATTGGCGACAGCGATAAAACAAAATGAATGCCATGTCCCAAAAACTACAGTCATATAATAAAATTATTGAATTTTGCAATTTAATATTGGCGCGCTCGCTCACTGTTGCCCATAATTACCAATGCGGGCCCAATTCATCATTCTTTATTACAAGCACAAAATTCCATGTAAATTTCATGCAAGCTCAATATACGACGCGAATGAGTTTCGATATATCGCACAAATCGTCATTTTTTACTTTTCCATTTTTTTAATGACTGCTTTTTAATAACGTCAAAAGTGCAATTAGGTCTGAGTGATTTGTGAACTCGAGTTTGTTGAGGCCCTTCTAATACACCTGGGTTGTCTGTATAGTTATAAATATCGATGACGTATAACACTGTATTAAGATTTAAGGTGATTTCATTCGCAATGAATAACTAAATTGTAACTGTTGGTTACAGATAGGTATTTCAATTAACGTTATGGATTCAAGACGAGAAGTTGTAATGGACAATTTCACGACTTAAATCTTGAAGTTTTCCTCTAAGCAACTACAGATGATACAACGATGACATAACAAGAATTTAAATGCTAACCCAAATAAAGATCCGCGAAAATCCCCGTTCGAAGCCACTTTATTTTTTGCACAACAAAATGACTTTCAAAATGATTGTTTCAACATAAACAACGGCCGCCCCCCGCGTTCCTACTGAAAATGTCATTAATGTCTGAGTGAAATTCGGGGTCTAATCTCGTCACTGCAAAGCTTATTACATTTATACAACGGAGTAATCTTCGAATAAAGTTTTCAATGGAAAGTGTTGAATCATTGAGGATTGCGAACCCTTGCCTGCTGAAAGAACTCCGGCTTGTTTCGAATAGGGTGGGTGTACCGCTTTATTTTATTACAACGTTTAGATATCGTCTTATTAATGTTAAATGTTGGTGAAATTTAACATAACCCACAATATTCCTGTGTAATACACAGTCAATTAGTACAATTGCTCCGTAATAATTGACCTCACAGTTAAACGGTGCAGTTTTGAGAAAATTATTATACTTCGTAATACTTAAATATAAAATTTCTTTAGTTATTAATAAATATAACAAAAATGCTGAGTATCAGAATTCTCTACTATGTAGAGTTCGATTGTTAAGGCTTAGCCCATAAGTCCACCACGCGGGTCTATTGCAGCTTGGTAAATGTGATTAAGTTAAAAACCTCTGATTTATTCGTAAAAAATATATATTGCAACATGTAAAATTGTGAAAACTATTTCTAATCTTGTTAAGATTTTTTGCCGAGACAAAAGTTCTACTATAACAATGGTTCAATATTATTTCGACGAAGATTTGACTTACGATCTTCAATCTACAGACTACAGTTACTAATATTTAAACCTACAGGCGATAAAAGTCTAGTGCATATTTTGTTTCAGGTAACAGTCAACATTTTTGTCAATTGGAATTTAATTTTCTTTCAAAATGTTAAGAGTTACCGTTCTAATATTGTTAATTTTTATTTCCATTAATAATTTAGCGGGAATAAAGCATTAGTCTAAGTATTCTAAGTCTATTATATATGTATTACGTATCATTTTTGACTTGTAGAATTATTAGGTAATTAAATCAATACATAAAAATTGACCTATTACCTGCTTAAAATAAAACCTGTATGCCAGAGATTTCTTAACTAGAATTATTATAATACTATGTAAAATATTCCATCCTGAAATGTTCTAGCGTGGTGAACTATGAAATATTAGCCCTGTCATTATATGGACTGATATCATAATATATATTTATACATTTAAGTTGTTGTCTCTAATTAATTTGTGTCTGTTGTTATGTCTCTTTTGCTGTTCTCATCAAAATGTTCTACATTAAAATGATATGCATACCTATTAACCTATGTGTAATGAGTCATTTTTTTAATTACGTTTAGTCTAAGTTACTGTATGCATATGCTTATTAAATAAACAAAAAGGTAAGGTAGGTAAAAAATACCACAAAATATACTAGGCTCATCTGTCTAAAATGAAAGTGATGACAGGACATCTCTTTCCAAAAACCTGTATAAAAAGTTAGCGATCCTTTTCCATTTTCCTTGGAAGCCGTCATCCGAGGTGATCAAACCGCATAGTCATTGCATCGCAATAACCAATTGTGAGAGTATTACGTGTCGTATCACAAAGCCTCGAGCTCTTTTAGCAAACACAAATAGATTCTAGATGTGGTAAGGAATATTGAACGTAACAGTACGTCGGGAAATTACGTATGTAGCTCATTTATAAGAGTAATGTATGTACAATAAAAGATAATCAATATATTCATTAAATATACTAGAAATGTAAATGTATGTATATGTGTAAATGCTTTACTTAGTATATTTTTTATTCCAACCTGATTGATGTATTTGATCACTGCCGCGCATGAACGTCCACTTGGTTCATACATGTGTTGCCGACCCACCAAAACGTGAGGAGAACAGAAAGGAAAAAATATAGGATTTGAATAAAATCTCACTCACCGAATGAAACGCGACAGAAAAGCTGTTGCTTTACGTCGATTTATTGTGAGTCATTAGTACCGCCTCGGACGAACCTGCTCATTCACGTCAAGTCATGACTGACTTCAACGTGGCTCTAATACTTCCAAATATTTTGTAATATAAATCTACCGGTACTGGAGGCAATTCGTAAAAATGCTTGTCAATAATCTGTGTGTAATTCTTGGATTAAAAAAAATGATGCAAATTATTTGTTGTATAATCTATGTGACGGCGCCACCGTGTTTTAAGAGTGTTTAAGAAACGTCAAGAGTGATATAAATTCTCTTTGTTGGACGGTAACATTTAGAATAGTGTGGTTTTGACGTTTCTTCACTCTGACGCAACTTCAGGCTCTTTTGTGGCAGAGTAAAACGGACCATCATCCTTTTGCATCTCGCATAAGCAAGACGTGCCTGGTGGAGCGTCGTTACTTGATTGTGGAAGTGCTGATTATAGTTCTGCTAATATTTTGTTAAAACAATTATTCCTTCAAATACGTGATTCTATTCTCCTCGCCCGCCTACCCACGATCGCTCGGCAGCCCAAAATGGATGCAGGAAACAATGATAACGGCCATGTGCCGTTATCAGAAGTGGGATGTGAAGGGCTTACTTTTGAGGAGAATACTCGTACCAGATCGTCAGCACCAGCACTAGAACAAAGCCTGCCGCAACAGATGGAGTTGTTTTTGTCTCGCATGATGGCTTTATCACAGCCGCAACCTGTAAGCAGCGCGTCTATCCAATTAATTGAGCTCGACCCTGACGACAATGAACCAGACATAGAAAGTTGGTGCATCGTGACTGAAATTGTAATCAACGACCGCGAGGTAAGAGGTGCAGACCTGCTGTTGTTACTCACACGTGCACTTAAAGGCCGAGCCTCTACCTGTTTAACACGACTGCAGGCCTCGCAGCTGACATGGCCTCAAATAAAAGAGCTATTGCTCGCGAAGTTTGCCAAGCCTATGATGCCACAAGATTATTTCGATGAAATTCTACGTTTCCAAGTCGGTGTTAAAGAAACCGCGAGTGAGGCAGCCATACGACTTTGGAACATCATTGGACGCATTCCGCGGACGGAAATGCCTGAAGACATTACTACGGGATTTGTATCGTCGGTTTTATGCCAAAAAGATGGAGTAATTCGTCGTGAGCTCCACTCCCATAACCCAACTACTAGATCTCAACTTCTGTGAATTCTTAACGGCATTTCGCTGAAACTAAAGCACGAGAGCAGTGATAACCATGATTCAGCTGTGAAAAGGACCCGATTTATAGAATCGTGTTTCACGGGAACATGTCACCGCTGCGGTACTTCGGGTCACAAAGCAATCGACTGTCGTAAGCGAAAGGAAGAGCCTGCTGCTTCGGATAAAATGTGCAATCAAGCATCCAGGGGCGCTGACAGACCAATCACCTGCTTCGTGTGTGGACGACTAGGACACCTGGCGTCAGCGTGTCCCGATCGAGTGGGCGGCAGCGGAGCAGCGGCGGTCAAAGAGGTCCATGTGTGTGAACGCAATGCATCGAGAAGCACGTTAACTACATAATCCGGTGGGCCAGTTTCCTTTCTTTTTGATAGTAGATCAGCTTGTTCTCTCGTAACTAATAGCTATGCCTATAAGTTCCCTGGTACTGCGCAGGATGAATTAGTGTATCTAACGCGCATTGGTAGCGGTGATGTGGAATGCGTTTCCCAGGTTATTAGTTCCATCAATGTCCAGGGCCTATCGTTATCAGTATTGTTTCACATAATATCCGATGGCACCATTACTGAACCGGTAATAATAGGTAGGAATATATTAGAGGAGAACGTGCACATGCATATCGACAACGATCGGATTACCTTTTCTCAGAATAAAGTAGTAAACCTAGTTGACAATTCTAGTGGTTTTGATTTCGCGAATATTGATACGGACTTACAAGGCGATGAGAAATTGGCTTTAATTAGGATTCTGGAGAAATACAGTGAATTCTTCATTGACAATATACCAACGCGATGAGTCACGACGGGTGTGCTCAGGATAGATCCCATTGATCCAAACAAGACTGTTCAAAGACATCCTTATAGACTGGCTCCCGCAGAAAAACAAATAGTCAACGAGAAAATAGAGTCCCTATTAAAAGCGAACGTTATTCGGGAAAGTAGTTCTCCATTTGCGAACCCCATTTTGTTGGTTAAGAAACACGACAACACTGATAGGATGTGTGTAGACTATAGGGAAACGGAACGTGGAACCTGAGCCTCGTTTAGATCTAGATACTATTCGGCATAATGCTTCAGAAAATATAAAAATAAACGGCTTCATCGGAAGAAATACGCTTTAGCCGGGGTAAAGCAAAAGTGAGACCATTTAGTGTAGGTGACTTTGTCTTTATAAAAAGTAGTGAGCGTAACCAAACTAAATTACAGCGAAAGTTTAAAGGTCCTTTTACTATAGTCCGAGTATTAGACCATGATAGGTATGAGCTGCGAGACATTGATGGATCTAGCCGAACCTATAAATATGCCCATTAAAACCTACCTGCAATACCCGGAGGCTATGGCGGTTTGGTTGAAGTAGCCACTTTCTTAATTAATAATGTAGAGGAGGCCGAGACGGCGGCAGTCCATAGTCATGAGAATGGAATGGTAACATCTGATGATGATAGTGATACAGTGTCGGTATCTAGTTCACACACTTTGACTATCAGCTCTAATACCCTCTCTGCCTCTGAACATGAAGAATAGTTATTGGTGAGTTAATTACGTGTAAACCCTGTATCTTGTGCCCACTTTTATTTAGATATTGGTTAGACAGTGAGTAGAATGTAGTTGGTTAAGTGGGCTGGCCTAAATCGGGTCGATGCCCATGACCACACTATATTTTCTTATGTGGTGTGTGATGTATATTAGCTGATCTACTAGGCTGGCCTAAACCGGGTCGATGCCTAGGATCAGACTATGACTAGTTGTGTGTGAGCTGAGTGGCAAGAAATTGATCTGGAACTTGCCTACGTGGGTTGACGTTTCGAATCAGTTGATTGCGGCAGCTGTGTGTGGTTTTAGTGACTGGTGGAAGGGGCATTGACGGTTGTCCGGTCCATCTCACCATGTGACTTGGTGAGCTGGTCGAAGGGGCGCCTGAGGTCAGTTGTCCGCCCAGTGCGTTGGTAGTTAATGAGGGGGATGAAAACCAAGATCCCTTTAATCACGTGGTATAAATGGGTAGCTTGTCAGGGATGGGCGAGCAGGCCTAGTCGTGGACTACAGTTGTATTTTGTCTTTGCAGGTAACCCGAGGTGTGAGCTGTCGCACGAGGACGTGCGAATGTCAGTCCGGCCGTGACGGCGCCACCGTGTTTTAAGAGTGTTTAAGAAACGTCAAGAGTGATATAAATTCTCTTTGTTGGACGGTAACATTTAGAATAGTGTGGTTTTGACGTTTCTTCACTCTGACGCAACTTCAGGCTCTTTTGTGGCAGAGTAAAACGGACCATCATCCTTTTGCATCTCGCATAAGCAAGACGTGCCTGGTGGAGCGTCGTTACTTGATTGTGGAAGTGCTGATTATAGTTCTGCTAATATTTTGTTAAAACAATTATTCCTTCAAATACGTGATTCTATTCTCCTCGCCCGCCTACCCACGATCGCTCGGCAGCCCAAAATGGATGCAGGAAACAATGATAACGGCCATGTGCCGTTATATGCGTATTTTGTTTAAAATAATTAATATCTATCTCGTTAGCGAATATAAACTTCTTTTTTTGCAATTCAGCACAAAATAACATTTCCTTTGACTTTAAAAATAAATTTGCTAATATATTCATACCAAGTTTCTGTAAACTACTTTGATACATCTGATCATTTTTAGCCAGTAGCCACAGGAAGTTCACAGTCCACGGCGTCACCAAAGAATTTTTACAACCTATAACAAGTGGCCTACATACACCAAAGGCAACCTCATCAAATCCTACAACCACTTAGCGAGAGGGCAATATAGAGTGTACTCATTTTTGATGTCGTTTCTAGTATCCGTAAGTCTGTGTATAGATTTTTTATTACTTGGACTGTGATGCGACAAAGTCGTTTTTGCGCAAACATATCGCGACAATAGGAAACAGCGCTTTTGTGTTTTTTTACTTTGATTGATGATTTTAATTTCCTATTTGGTTGGTTGATTTTTGGAACGGATAAAAATGGTATCATTATTTATTTCGGCATTACACGTGTCGCTTTAGGCGTATTACTGTAAATAATAATGAATACATTCCGATAGTTACAGACATATATTTTTTTGTTAGAGTTTGTTTTATTCATGATTGAAAATAATTTTATATTATTAGTTCGAAGTATATGATTTTAAATTTAATCATTAATGCAAATAGCGTATATAAGGGAGGCAGCAGATGGTGATAAAGAAGGCATATTATATACATCTGCTTTTTGAAAAAAGAAAGGAAAAAATTGTTCTTCTTCCTTTACCTTCCAAAAAGCTATCCGATTTTTAAAATTTCTACAACCAATCGACATATAGGTAGCGTATCTACAAGACAAATGGTTCAAAGATAAAGTCACATCTGTAACTACCACCAAGGTAGTAGGAAAAGAGTCTGTCACCATACCATTGTAATCATGCCTAACTAATTATAATCAGATACATAAAGAACCTCTTCTCATCTAGGCACTTCCTATCATTAGCACAATTTATTTCCAATATTACTTAAAAGGAAAGGCCGTATGTATTGGCGTGGATGTGACGTCCCGATTTAAATATGGCGCCGGGCGTCATCCCGCCACTGACGCTGCGGTCGTCCATTTATCACTCTCGTAAGCCTCCGTCGATATTATGATCAATGCCATTCGCCCGCCTGCCGCCCTTATTCCGTATCACTATGGAAATTAAACTCTTTCCAAGATTTACTATGCTAATCATAAGCAGAATGGGGTAGCGGACTGATGGCTATCTTATGTGTCAGTTATGCTCTACGTAAGGTACAAGAGTATGTTTTGTGGACATAATTTGTTGCTGTTGCATTAACCAGCAAGACGAACTCTATACCAAGTAATTTCCCAGCCTGAAAACTCTATGATAATTTATTATCCCATTGACGCGTAGTACGCTACTGAAAGACAAGTCCACAAAGACAGTACACACTATTATTATTACAATTAAAACCTTAACAAATATCACTAAAAAAACTAATAAAATATATTTTCTTGCATATTTAAATGAAATATTTATATGGAGAAGTATGGAGATAGTAATCGCGACACTAAATAGGTCGGAAGGCGTTTCACCCGCCTAGCACACTTTGTATTCCCTCAGTCGCCACCTGGGGGTAGTGGCTTTTTAAAAATTCTTTCACTTCGCCGAGTATTGTAACATTGTTGGATTAGGTATTTACCTACTTTGTAAATACTTTGGTATGTATAGTATTCCACGTCCTGTTGTTTTTGGATTACGTATTAAAAGTGGCATCCTGCGCTATCTTTGTTTCTGTTAATTATCATGTGGTTTGTTGGTATTATATTATACTATTCTCACATGTTCCTTAAGAAAACAAGGAAAATAAAAGCATTTCCAAATGAGTTTTTATATTAATTTAATAAAATCAAAAATGTCATATACGAGTAATGAATAAAAGAAATTGATAAAAGAAAATTGCAAATAACAGTGAGATGAAAATTCAAAAAGCCGCGTTTCCTATCTTTTTACAGCACTTGTATTTTTTTCTTATCAAAGCGACAATGTAACAAAGACATTCTCCGATATCGAGTGTCGACACCTAAAGAGTGCACGTAACAAAAGAATGAAAACCGGAAAGATAGGTGAGTGCTACTCGAATGTAAGAGATCCCTCGCAGATTGCGATGAATGGACTCCGGAGCAGCCACTAGACTCGAAATCTGCGTGATCAATTGATCCACAAACGAGCTCTGCTGATATTGCTTATTACTAAGGAATCAGAGCGCCATTACTGTTTGTAAGCGAGATTTTCAATGGCACTTTGCTGTTTGCTTCAAATGAACGCAAACCCTTTGTTCTTTATGTTATAAGTACTAATGTTGTGTTATATTTTAAATTACTTTTAAGTTATTCCCTTTTATAATAAAAATCTTCAAATACACAAAAGCTATAATCAAACTATATCATGTGAATCTAACCGAAAATTAAATTATTTATCTCGCCAACAACGAGACGTCATGTTATTATTGCAATATTCTCCTGACAATATTTTAATAGCAATTTTGACGTTGGTGATAATTGTTCTTATATTTAAATGGGCGTTATTTCATTAATGCTAGAAATGTTGGATACAATAAAAACGTTTTGTCTTTTATACGAAAAGAACTGTCGATTTTAGATATATTTGATATTAATTATTTAAATAGTATCCGAAATGGCTAAAATATTTTGATATTTTAAATAACAATTATATCAGAATCAATAGTTAGAGTTTATCCCACATGTTCCCCTTCGGACGCAAAGTTAGTATCAACTCAATACAATGCTAATGTAAGTTCAATATCAACAGCGCACTTTGAGAATAGCACCGAACATCGAAACTCGGTGAACTTACGGAGGCGCGTACTTATCTTTAGCCAGCAGCCCAGTTCTAGAGAAAGTAGCCTTACAGTAGTAGCCAGTCAAGCAAACTTATAGATTACTGCAGTTTTTTACAAGAATTCGGCCAGTTCATAAATCGATTCCGTACCACGAAAATATGCAGAAAATGATCTATGATCTACTTTTTGTATTATTAGTCTTAAAAACACGAATATTATTAAAATTAAACATTTTTGTCAAAAGAATATTGGAGTGGCTTGTAACATGAGGAAAATATAAGTTTTATTTTTAAATAAAAAAGTGTAAGCGTGGTTGGCTCACCTTAGCGTCTTTTTCACAACCGCACCTTAATACACATGACGTCACTGGTTTTGTTTTGCATCTCTTTCCCTCTACAGTATTTAAAACGTTACTAAATTGGTTAATTACGAATGGATTTACTAAATAATTTGTTTGCTAGATTTTGGATATGTATTATCTATACATATAAAATAAATTGAAGTCTATTTTAAAAGTGAAAATAAAAAACAATGTCCAACTACATATCGCCAACCCGCACTAGGCCAGCGTGGTGAACTATATGGCCTAACCACTCTCAATCGTACTCTCGATTGTAGAGGAGGCCCGTGCCCTACAGTGGGACGTATATGGGCTGATACAGACATATCGTTATATACACGTTACCTGTGCCGAAAATGATATTTTAAAAATTTTTGTCTGTCTGTCTGTCTGTTTGTTCCGGCTAATCTCTGAAATGGCTGGACCGATTTTGACGGGACTTTTTTTGTCAGGTAGCTGATATAATAAGGAGTAACTTAGGCTACATTTATTTTAGAAAAAGTTAATACAAAAAACTGAAAATAAATGTGTAACGGGAGTTTACCACCGCTCGCTAAGAGATGGCGCCACCGTAAAATTAGATCGCGGTATGGTTTCGTTACAAAGGTTGATATTTAAAATAAAAATGCTAAAACCAAAAAAAAACTAAATAAACTAATTAACTTTTTTATTAAATTCCACGCAGACGAAGTCGCGAGCATCAATCAATAACTATTAAGTCGTAAAGAATTGATCTTCTTATAAAAGCATTACTTCAGCACATTAAACGTACAAATTGTGCATTACCTCTGAGAAAAGTCCCCTATATTAACTGCCTGTCTACCAGTTACTATTCAAACAAGAAATTTAAAAACCATTTAGAACTTCAAAAACTAAATCGCACTCAATTATTCACCGTGCCCCCGAAGCCACTTGAAAAAATCCAATCAGCATAACTCGTCACTTTAATATCGATCCCCAATTTGCCAACACTTATCAACTCTATGCATAGATATCGAATGAAACACCGAAATATGATTATGTAAAGCCGAGTAGCATTTTGAACCTTATTGTATGGGGAATAATAAAATATTTTCTGTCATTGATGTATTTGAATACCTTTGTGAGAGCACGGCTGAGTGGTTTACTTAGAGTTTAAAATATTCATAGCTTGTACTGGATCGTATTTAAATATTTACATAAGTGTCACGCCGCGTCAGTGACGTTTGTCGATAAAATGTATTGAGTGGAAACGGTACTGTTTTGGGGTGACAACAGTGATGTACTTACTTTTTCCTTAGATAATTCGATTTGTCGATTTAAATTGTGTTGATATCCACGACGTTATTGTAAAGATTTAACGTGTATAAATTAGTCAGTATGTAACATATACTTAGTTTTATAAGTTTAAATTAGTTATAGTTATATTTGTACATCTGATATGGTCGGCAAAAGTGTCATTACTCATTAGTTTACTCATCAATGATACTACTACCGACTGCCGCTTACAGTTAGCATTTACAGTACATATTAGAAAATTAAATAAATAGTAAAAAATACAGCCTCTTCATCTAAATCAATTAGATACATAAATATCATTTAACACCATCTGTGACCAAGTAAACCACCTCACTACCCAATTTTCTCATATTGCTTTCTACACCCCTAGTAAATAATTTAAAGCCAGCGCACAAGTTTTAATGTACCACACTGTGAAATAAATCCACACCATAAAAGTTTATAAAACACGTGGTTTCTAATAGTACTGTCGCCCCCCTAGCTGTGTACAAGGCGTTAACATTCGCTAGGCAGAGGGCGATACTTCCACTAAGCATCGTGTATTCAAGCCATAAAAAATAATGGATCTGCGAATCGTCGAGATATGCGCGGAAATATGGAGTGAGGTGAGCGCTCGAAAAATCGTAATGGCATCACGAAAATGGGGATTAGAAAGCGATCGAGTCGAAATCGATGCGGGAGTGTGCAAACATTGGATACATTTTACTTTTAAAATATGAAAGTGAAAAACACGACCTTCGCGGGAACAACGGAGCGGAGGATAAGGCGTGCTTCCAACGAAACATTACTAGGAAACTTTTTGAATTAAGGTTATTTTGTGTGTCATAAGTCACACACAGGAACGTACAGAATAGATAGTCAACTACTACGTACCTACGTTTGCTGTCTTGTAAATTATTACATTGAAGTGGAAGATAAATATGTTCGCTATGCACCCCTAAAAATCTATGGCAAATCAAACAGAAAAGTTTAAGGCGAACATGGTTTTAGACATCCAATTTTTAATTTCTTATCTTACAATTTTTTTTTTTTTTGCGTTTCATTCAACGATACATATATTTCCTGTTTACTTTCCCTGACTTTAGAATCTATAAAGAATCACGTACAATAGGCATATTACACATTATCAACCCACTAAATATAAATTACATTATTTTTTGTGCAAACCACAATTTATAATTAATCATATTCTAACACCTAGCCAGCCAGGATAACATGTACCATAAATAAAATAAACAAATGAATCCTTACCCCCAGCGTCATTTTAAGTACGCCATATAAAATTTTTAAGCGTTCCACTAACCGAAAGAGAGTCGCTAAGTGCTCATAGTGTAAATAACATAAAACGTAGTAACCTAATTTCAGCTAATCGTGTTTACTCGTCGCATGTAAACACGTCCCGGTGCAAATGACGGCATTTACCTACCTGCTCAACAAACGCTCTTAATATGTTATGAGGTTAATTTGGAAATTACTTTTCCAGATTTTTCTAGAGGTATATAGATTAAAATTGAGACTATCGTGTGTTTTGGAGAAATTACAATTAGTAAATATAAGCTCATTCATATACGCACTGTTAGGTACAGACTTCCTATACAATTAGGAGGCGGTAGGTCTTCTAAGTCCACCACGCTAGCCCAGTGCGTGTTGGTGGATTCCAAATACCTCTGAGTATTTTATAAAGATTAATATCCAAATTATTTTCCTTATACTGTTTAACCTCCCTCTTAAAGTAAATCACAGTTTAATTGAACACATCAAAAACCCAAGAAAACATGAAAGTTGACCTCACATGAAAAATATAATATACAAAATAAATCATAATTTTTAACTAGCCCATACAGCCTTAACGATATCGCAAAGCTTTTTGAAACCCAAGCACCTGGTACATATGTAATAAGTAAACGCAAGTTATCGGCAAACAAAGTTGTGTGACGACGGGATTTAGGATGTCTTAATAAAACAACGTCTAATGTGCAACTGTCTATATTTTAATAACTGACCACTATATATTGCTTACTCGACGCTACATTTATATAATATGATTATAATTCTTATGTACTACATCACACCTCCCCTTATACAAAATAAAATAAAAAAAAAAAGTTTTTTTTTTTTTTACATTAAATAAAACACCACTTAAATTCTAAATATAACACAACTTAGTTCTGTTTTTATGTACCGTATCTAATTTACCATTTTTTATAATTTCGACATTTGGTGATACATCACGTATTACTATATATGGACCTGAATAAATTGGTGTAAACTTATTACCAGTTTCTTCTTTAACAAGTATACAATCATTGGGTTTATACATTACTGGTCTCATATTTTTGTCGAGCTTAGCTTTTCTTTGGACTTTGTCATTTATTAAATGACGTCGCGCCTCTTGTTGCGAAGTCTGTAATCTATATTTTAACTCTAACGAATAATTATCGTGATTATACAGCGGTTCTACATTTTTTGATAAATTACTAGGTAAATTGCATTTTTTCCCAAAAACTAATTCAAACGGGGTATACTTTGTTGAACTATGTACTGAAGTGTTATATGAGAAACACCAATATGGTAACCATGTGCTCCATGTCTCAGGATGATTGTCCGTCAACATGCGCAAAAATGCACTCAAATGTTTGTGAGTGTTCTCTAAAGCACCCATACTTTGATGATGGTATGCCGTAGAGTTCATTTTATTAATTTTTAATAGATTACATACCTCCTGTAATGTCGCCGATAAAAATTCAGTACCTCGATCCGAAGCTATATTCTGAGGAACTCCATACCTAAGGATAAAATTATTTACCAATGCTTTTGCTACTTCTAGTGTGGTTTTAGAAACAAGAGGATACGCTTCTACATACTTAGTTAACTCACATTGTATGGTTAATATATATGAAAAGTTATAATTATCTTTATCTAAAGGTCCCATTAAATCTAAGTAAAATTTTTCGAACGCGGTATGAGCAGTTGTAGTTACTACCATAGGTTCCTTTACAGGAATTGAATGTTTTTGCGTTTGACATTTGTAACATCTTCTTACAAATTCTTGTATATCTCGCTCCATTCCGGGCCAAAAATAATATTTCTTAATATTGTTCATCATTCGTCTCATGCCAGCGTGGCCACTTGTTGGCAGGAGATGAAAATCATTTATTATTACTCGTCTTTCATCCTTGCTATCTATTCTTTCAACATCATTTAAAATACATATTCTAGGTCCAGACCAATTAATATTTTTAGCTATCTCGCTCACTAACTTGTCGACAAATATCTTACTATTCAAATTCTTAATGAAATATATTTCCTCCACTTTGATTATCTTACTAAATTTTTCCAATTCTCTCACAAAAGCGGCTGGCGTCAGTTGCGATTGAGAAGTTGGATTCAAAAAAATAGTCATTTTTTCTGGCACATAACAAAATATGTTCGAACTACTTTTATGTATGTTACTACATTTCATACATAGATTCCAATCTTTTCGATTGCAAAATCTCATTTCGATGGATCCATTCGGTTTGCTATCCATTCCAACAACTTTTGGTTGATCAGGCCAATCGTCAGTTGCAATGATATCCTCCGAAGAATCATCGTCATCTTTGCATAACCTCCTTCTTTGTGCACGTGTTAAAACATTAATACTTTCATTCATCTCTTTCAAATCTCTTATTGTCAAAGGCAATCTAGATAACACATCTGCAGCTGCATTATCTTTCCCTTTCACATATTCAACCGTAAAATCGTACTCTTCCAATATCAATCTAAATTTCATAAGCCTACTAGATGGATCTTTCATGTTAAATAAATATATTAATGGTTTATGGTCTGTACGAATTATAAAGCTTCGTCCATATAAATAAGGTCGAAAGTGTTTTACACTCCAAACTATAGCAAGTAATTCCTTCTCTATAGTTGGGTAATTCTTTTCTCCCTTATTCAATGTCCTGCTTGCATAAGCTATTGGTCTATAATCTTGATTTGTTAACACTGAGCCTAGTGCATATCCTGACGCGTCTGTTTGTAGAATGAATTTGCTATGATCTGAAAAATCAGGATAGTAAAGAACTGGTGGTGATGTTAAACATTTCTTTAGTGATTCAAAACTTAATTGGCATTGGTCATTCCAGTCAAATGTTACGTTTTTTCTACATAAGTTATTTAAAGGATAAGC
Organism: Hyles euphorbiae; assembly: GCA_023078785.2. Taxonomy (NCBI): domain Eukaryota; kingdom Metazoa; phylum Arthropoda; class Insecta; order Lepidoptera; family Sphingidae; genus Hyles; species Hyles euphorbiae. The sequence continues at coordinate 12,683,151 of CM041040.1, forward strand.
TAAATGCGCAAAGTTTTTAATAAATTTTCGATAATAGTTTGCAAAGGCTACAAATTTTTTAACATCATCCACATTTTTTGGTGTAGGATAATATTTTATTACGTCTGTCTTTTTAGGATCCGGAAGTATACCATCTCCAGAAACTACATGACCCAAATAAAGTACTTCTCTCTTTAGAAAATCACATTTGGAGGGATTTAACTTAAGATTAACATTTCTGAGTCTTTCTAATACATCAATTAAATTTTTATTGTGATTATGTAGATCTCTTCCAAAAACCAAAAGATCATCCAAATATACTAAACATTTCTCCTGTGTTAAACCTGTCATAGCTATTGTCATCATTCTAGAGAATGAACTAGGGCTCGTTTTGAGACCCATGGGCATTCTTGTCATTTGATATTGACCAGAATTAAAGGCAGTAAATTTCCTACTCTCGGGCTCTAACGACACATTATAATAACCTTGGTAGAGATCTAAATGACTGAAATATACACAACCAGACAATGAATCTAATATCTCTACTATATTGGGTAGTGGGAATTTATCATTTTGTATACGGTCATTAAGTCTACGGTAATCAATAACCAATCTAAATTTTTGTTCTCCGGCTGAATTTGTTTTCTTAGGTACTAACAAGAGAGGACTAGACCAATCACTTGTAGCTGGTTCAATAATTCCTTCTTCTAACATTTTATTTAACTGATTTTTTATTTCAGCTTGTTGTGCATAAGGCATTCTATAAGGTTTTGAATAGATGGGAGATGTATTCGGTTTTAATTTTATAGTATGTTGATATAGAGGAGTCGTTGTCAATTTGTCTCCTGGCAAATAAAACACATCAGAATATTTTGCGCATATTTGCTTAATCGACATTTGTTCCTTTGTATCTAAATGATTTAAGTTTAATGAAGAAAATAATATCTGTACGCGTTCAGCATTTTTAACGGTTTTATCAAAATTACATATATGATAATTTGAAACCTTATGTATTGTTGGATTCAAATTATCGAGAACTATCTCCTCGTCAGTAGTATTCAAAAGTCTAACCGGTATTTTACCATTAATGGGTTTTACTAAGGTATTAGCGATGAATACGCCTTCACATACATCAGATGCACAGACTACACAATCTTCTTCAACATTAGTATCAATATAGTGGATTGACTCTGACCTTGGTGGAATAGTGTAAGAGGTAAAATATTTTCTATCAACATTTGTAATCAAAGGCAGTGTCACCAATTTTTTCTCTAAAGTATGTAATTGAAGTGTTTTACTATGGTAATTAATTAATGAATCATACTTAAATAAAAAATCATGCCCTATAATACCATCTGCCAAACAAGGTAAAGATTCGAAAACATAAAACTTATGATTAAATATATTGGTATGTGCTGATAACTGTAAATAAACGTATCCTATCGCATCGACGTTACCACCGATACCTCGTATTACCGACTTCTTTAAATGGATAGGAATGTTCCGCTGTTCAACATGTTTATATTTTATAGCCGAAACCGATGCGCCGGTATCAAGTAACCATGAATGTTTATGATTACCTATGTTTAAATTAATAATTACAGAATTACTACACGAAAGTATAAAATTATTATTCACGAAAAAACTGATCTGGAATAATAGTTTCGGTAGATTCAGGCTTCACCTCCGATATTGACCGTATTTGTTTATTATTACAGCCTATCCTCTTATTTCCATTACCAAAATACTTACCACCTCGATACGGACGTTGTGGCCTGGAAAAATTACTTGTCGCTCCTCGCTGACCATGGCCGTAACTGGTACTTGCTTGAATTGGATTATTATAATTATTATTATGCCACTGACCTTGTTTCCATGGTGATGAATGTCCCCTGGTGTTATGACTTCGTCGCTCACTATACTGCAATCCTCTCCGAAAGTAATTATTGTTATGACGATAACTTCCTCGCCGAAACGCCATAATATCGCCCGCCGTCGAAAATGCAGAAGTATCCTCGTCCGCAGCTACCTGGATAGCATCCTTTAAAGAATTCAAATTACGCGCGGATATAATCGTACCTAATCTACGATTACGCAAACCGTCGGCAAAATACTTAATTGCCTGTTTTTCGTTTATAGGCTTAAGAACTTCATAATTTTCAGAATTACCTCCAGGGTAATTCTGAAAATTATGAAGTTCTTAAGCCTATAAACGAAAAACAGGCAATTAAGTATTTTGCCGACGGTTTGCGTAATCGTAGATTAGTACGATTATATCCGCGCGTAATTTGAATTCTTTAAAGGATGCTATCCAGGTAGCTGGCGGAGAATGCATATTTTGCATTTCGACGCGGGCGATATTATGGCGTTTCGGCGAGAAACGACTTTTCAAAATAAATGTAATTAAATGTTTCTTAGAATTTGGCTCTAAAATCGAATCATAGTACTCAATACTGTCAATCAATTGTTTAGTATTTAATTCTTCGTCAGTCATCACTGGTAATAAATTTAATGCTATTTTCAAGTCAAATTTCTCCATTTTGTAAAAAATTTCTTCACTTTCACTTGACAAACAAGAAATATCTGAACTTTTATGGCTTGCACACAATTTTTCAATTTCAAAATATATTAATTTGATTTTTTTCAGACAAGTTACTAATTAATTGCAAATCAACAGATTTAAATATTTTAGTATTACTCTTAACCTTATCAAGGGAATGATTAAAATTCGTAAAAATGTGAGAAGCTTCATATAATTTCTTTTTACTTACGTCAGTTTGTTGTCTTCGAGCGGGCCCTATTTTAATTAAATATTTACGAATTTTAACCAGTTCATCATAACTGCTATTAAATTCCTCTATCATATATTATTACTTTATATAAGCCTATCTTACTGTCCTTACACTTTTTTTTTTCTTTTTCACTCACACACTTCACATGATTTTTCTTTTGTTTAACGACACACACATAACTCTGCTTCACTCGCCATGAACCTCGATCCTCGCGTGTGGACTCGTCGTGGATCGTCGTAAATCTCCCGGGACCTCACGAGAACTGCCAGCACCCGGCGGCATCCGTCTTTTGCAAAATCGATCGATATAATATATTTCTGCTTATTTCTCGCGATATCCCATCGAACATGGCACTTCTTATATATATGATAGATTCCATAAATGATGGCCAAAATAATCGCAAGCACGATTATTGTTAGTAGAATATTGATCGTGGATAGTTGGAAACGAAATTCTTCAATCTTGGCGTCATTACTTCCAACAGCATTTTGCACAATTATTTCCTCCTTAGACTGTTGTTTGCCCATTTTTTAAATAAAAACTTGTTCCGAAAAGACGAATGGACCACTGTCGTAGCGTAGTTGTAAGTATCCTTCCCATTGTCACTACGATAGCTTCACAAATCTTTAAAATCTTCCATTCCGTATATGGCGATGCGGTGTCCAATTCGCAAGGCACGCGTTAGCAGGGTCGCCATGTGACGACGGGATTTAGGATGTCTTAATAAAACAACGTCTAATGTGCAACTGTCTATATTTTTAATAACTGACCACTATATATTGCTTACTCGACGCTACATTTATATAATATGATTATAATTCTTATGTACTACATCACAGTTGAGGCCCGACGGGGAGCGAACCCAATTATCTCTAATGAAGACAATGATATAAGTGCGGTTATTGATCTAGATTTAAATTTCATGACGGGTCAGTCCCAGCGATGTACGATCCCTTAATGCTTCTTGCCAAGTTTCTTGTACTACGACCGAGGTTAGTTGATACTTTCAAGGAAATAGACCATACTTGACTATTTAATATTAAATAATTCAATATTCTAACAACTTCAATTTCATAGAGCCACGCTATTGTCAGTAATAACTCGACAAAATGAGTAGGCTCGTCCGGGTTGGTACCACTATTTCAGAGCCAGTGAAACTGATCCAAAGCGTGTAAGTCAGTCAGTGAAATTGCCGGATACCCAATACCCCTTTTCGCTTTCCACCTAACATAACAGTTTTAGGGCGTAATGCCAGTGTATACAAATATGTAAAAATTATTAATTAATATTTTGTCCTATCATGAATTGTTTTTATCGATTTATCTTTATGAGGTTTTGTACGACACTATTTAGCTGTAAGAAAGCAGTTAAGATGAACAAATACGTGTGTCTAAAATATTTTATAATTAAGTTTAGAATGAAGGATAAACCCAGAGTAATATTAGATCAATCCTTCTAAAAGTTAAATTACATCACACATATGATAAACTATTATTATACAATTCAAAAGCCGACCGATGTGTAAGTATCTTATTTGTTTCGTAATTCATATTTTACAATCTCTAGATACCTAAACGTTCACGGATCAAAACTGTTCCATCCGCGTACATACAAGTTTAATGTCCACTAACTAATTTCTTATCCCCGAAACATAATAATATGGACCAACATACACACGAACAAACATGTGAAATTATGATTAACGACCGTACTCACACACCGACCGTTGGTATGAGGTACACTCACCTACATAATGGAATAGATCACCATGGCAGATTAAAATAGGCCCCGAGTAGAGGCTCATCGATCGAACCGCTTGTTATTGATATCACGTGTTATGTACGGTATCTTAGATCTTTAAAGGCTTCGTGCACTCTCATTTGTTTTGTTCATGTACACAAATCTGCATTTTTGATTTGAGCGAAACAATTGGTACAGTAAAAAGATCGTAATATTACTAAAGAATGGAATTCGTGTAATTAATAAGTCCTAGATAATTACGTACTCGACTCCTAAACAGACATTTAGACATAATAAAATATAATATAACGTACTGCAATAAACCTCGTCCAAGTTTTAATTGTTCGATAAAGTCCTTGGATTATGCATGAGAGAATTTCCAATCAAAAATGGCAAAATATGACAAAGCAATGGAACAAGTGGAGTTAGTTTGACTCTTATAGCGCGGCAACAGGGGTGCTATTCCGTATCGATCGGCTTCGAAGCGTTCGAGTACTGCCACTCGTTAAGATGTTAATGATTTTGCATAATAATTGCATCCAGTGAAAAGTTCGCTAACCACGACCCTCCGGCACAGATCACGTGACATCGGGATCATTTCTACTCCATTTAATCGCGGCGAATTAATAATTAAAACATTATGTGTTGGAGCTGTGAATGTTTACAAAAATGTAAAACTTTTTACTGATACTAACAACATGGAATCAAATAAGATGAAATATTTTTAATTTTTTTTATGAATTGGCTATTATAACTTTAAAATACTTTTATTTTTTAAGGATTCTTTGTTCGTGAAAAGTTGGAAACTGAAAAAGGACTTAAACTTTGAAATAAGCTACGCAACTAACACAAAACAAAAAAAAGGAAATTAATAATAATTGTGCCTATCGTTCTAAATAATACATTAAACCTCCACTTCTCATAACAAGCGATGTTTTACGGAACAAAAGATGAGTTTTATTTCCAAAGAATCAAGAATGTATGGCAAAGATGGGATCATTTGAGAAAGCGGCGTTCGGTCGGGGGTCACCGCGGGCGCGATACATTTCTACCAAATGCCTTCCCCAAGGCGGCGTACTCTGCCTTGTATTGACTTGTATACTTATAACTCACTGTAACGACTGCAGAATGCTTATGGATGCTATATGGGAGATAATCTAGGTATAGTTTTTATGTTTACGCGAATGAATGAAAAAAAAAATGGATGTGACGGCTACCATGAAGCCTGTAAAGTTTTGAAATATCGGTAAATGAGTGAAAACCACGAAAAAATCCGTAAAGTAGTTTCATGTCAAGAAATAAACTATTCAATTCAGTATGTTTGCCTAGACTATAACAAATATATCCGAATAAAAGTCTTGGAAATATATTTATTAACAGCATACCTCACTGTTTAGGTACTAAGCCCACTAAGATAAGAAAAATATTTGTTGACGTCTTTTACATAAAATCAATGTCGATACGTATTCTAACAAAATAATTACCTAAGTTAAAAATTAATTACAGAACACTGACTGACCTTTGGCTTCAAAGCTTCCGACACAAAGCTCCCAGGAAACAAGCCATATCTGAAAAAATATATATACTTGTTGTATCAGCTGACAAAGCACATTTTTGGACGTTTCTATAATTTACTTTTTTTTGTTTCTGTAAATGGCGAGCCGATCTGCCTTTCGCCTGATCGTAAGCGATACGACCACTCATGAACAGTAGTACTAGTAGCAAACCAAACAATGCAACGCCTTGAATTACAAAACAATGCTTGGTATTCTACTGTGCTAACATAATATATTCTCATAAAACAAGCTAACACATTCTCATTAAAAAACACGTCCAAAATCATACATACTTAGTACCTACTTTGGTAAATGCTTATATCTAGAAAAGTGTAGATATAAATGAAACCCGGAACATCTGCATACTAATCAGGTCATAACACGCGACAGTACATTTTTCTAAAGTACATTTTCCTCAGTCATCACACTTCACAGTAAACTGTTAGTCCTTAGGCGCGTAAGTGTGCTGTAAGTCGCAGCCAGCAGCCGTTAAACGCTCTAAGCGGATCTTGTGACAGCTAATTCTTGTATCAGCGAGATAAGCCCACACGACGCTCTTCCTGACGTAAATGTATAATTTATACACGCAAATGTATCCATCTTGACACATTTTAAAATTATTCATTATCAACTCAGGTTTTTCGAAAATTCTATTCATGGCTTTTTTGTTTTAGTTCTACTAACGATTTCAATATTTTCTGCTTGTAGGAAATTCAACTTCAATTGTATGCTTGGTTTTTCTACAAAATAGTGGAATTGACCAGACAATTTTTTTTGTTCTCATGACATCAATATAAGAACGTAAATAATTGCTTTGAATTAGTTAAGAGCCGCAATTAAGAATGAAAAGGTTTTGTTCATAACGATAATTTACCTCCAAAAAAATAATCATTATTCAGAACATCCATCAAAATATTAATTCAAAAAACATTTCAATACAGCTTTAGATGTGAAAGCAAACAAATTCCTGGCCACAAAATAATTAATTAAAATGTACAAGTTATCTCTACGCGACACCTAGCGGCCACCGTTCTTTTATGCCGGCATCTTTTCATCGCCAAAACTCATTTCAATTAATTTTCGTAACAGTAAGTAAATGATGTGCCTTTAAAAGCGAGATATCATTAACACTGGGGAGGGAAGCCGTGTTGTTATTAAAAGAAATTGTACAAATATTGAGACTCAATGCTTATGACGTCAGTGGTACCATTTTTGTGGTGTTTAATCATTTATTTCTAATCATTCAAGATGTTTTTATTAAATGCTCAGTAAATGCTGTAAGATTCCCCTCTTTCTTATTTAATTCCAATCTCAACAAAATTAAACAAAATATGTATTAAAACGTCGAATAGTAAAAAAGTTGTGAAAATATTTAATTAATACTACAAACTTTAACATTTTATGATACCATTGGCATATTGCACTGTTTCAAATTGTTATGAGATAATCATGAAATATAAATTGAATAATGATAATGAATAATGAGATAATAAAGCTAATTTCGCAACTGTTATTAGTTACCTTAAAACTGTAAAATAATAAATTATTGTTGTTACATTAAATACGTATTTAAAACAGACATAAACAACTCAAGATGAATTTTAACTTGCCAACTGCTTACCAATATACTTTTATTAAGGACATTTAAAATAATACTGGCAATTCAATAAACCAAGTAATTAAACGTAAGATATTTTTAATACACATAAAAAGTTTTAATTACTCCACAATATGTATACGCCTACATTCATATTGGTGTCAAAATACAGACGGTGTACTTCGAATAATAGAAAAAATAAAGACGCCTCCACAGCGGTAAGCCAACTCCCTCCCACGGGAGAATCATTAGGAAAAAATCGTGTTGATGGATTTAATTACAAAAAATAATTATTCCAAAGAAAGTTCGCTGAATAAACTCGGACGGAGCGGGTTCTTCGATTCCCCCTTAATCGGATTAATTTACTTTTAAAAAGCAAGGGGGGTTGTTGTAATTAATGGAATGATAACATTACCTACCTCGTGGTCGGACGCCTTCGAATAACATTAACACAGGTGCCTGCCTTTTATTGTCCTATTAATGTACTAGACTTGTACAACATGGTGCTTTATTTTTATAATTAGCTTCCCGGCCAGTCTACGGGGGCACATCCACTTTTTAGAAAATATTCTACATTCTATGTTCATCAGGGATAATGTAGGATTCTAATAGTGAAAGTACTTTCCAAATCGGTTCAATAGTTCAAAGCCTATTCAATTACAACAGTCAGCATTTTCGTTGTTATTATAATTAGTATAGATTTTAAACAAACTTCTTAAAATGATGAGATAGATACTGGCTAGATCAAACTGGACACGAAAATAGAAACCGTAGACATCTTAGATAACTTATTATTGCTATTATCATTTACCTTTGGTACATTTTTACGTCATCAATAAAGTGTGCCTCTAAAAACGGATTACTATCAGCCATTGTTTCAGTTTTATTGAAGCAAAGACATCTCGTGCCGACGCCACTCGAATCCAAATGAGAGTTGGGTAACGGTCGAGATGAGTAGCGTTTTTTCCACTCGGTTACCTACCGGTGATCTGTTCTGAACGCATCTCCACTGACGCAAATCATATTGCTGGGAAGGGTTCGGGATTAGGAACGCAACCCGACTGGAATCGTCCAGTCATCGCCGCTGATTTTTCTGTCTTACAAAACCTTTTGACATAAATATCTAATGCCGCGTCATGCTCGTGTTTGGATATAGATTGGGGTTAGTTTTTATGACTTTGAATTTGCTAAGACTTTATTTAAGAGCTTTTCAACCTTTGCTGAAGTCAGATTTTAATAATATATTAGATATATTGAACATTCATCCCGGTTGATATTAGGATTAGAAGAAGATTTCTTTATTGCTCAATCTGCTCAGTTACACCTGACATATTTAGGCTCGTTTAATGTTGTGAACTCTCAACTTTCATATCTTCCCCTGAGATATCAATACAGCGCTATTTTGGCCATCCTTCGGGCATTGGCATAATACGTTACCGAAGAAGTCCCGTGGTCTTGTTGAAATTTACCCAATATTTATGAGTAATTCGAATTGCCAATTCAAAAATTATTTCTCCCTAAATTATCTCTGATGAACATAGGCATATATTATGTTACATAACATACAGAATATTTTTAAGAGCCGGGCCAGGCCACTTGCTAAACATAAAACCATTAATATTCTTCTTCATCACTTGATATTTGGCTGATTGGCCAACGTCATTACAACTCGTAAGTGGCTCTCATTACAGCTATTAACCAATATTGCGATTACTGCTTTGTTAAATATTTAAATCTATTTATTTTTACATGGGGACATTCACATCGTATAGGCTTCACAACCTTACTAGTAAATTTCATGAATTCTTTTCTTATCTGGTTCTAAAAATAAACAAGACGAACAACTTTTATCTTACTAGTAACCCAAGGTATTTCAAGACTGGAAACTTTGTAGATCTCAACATTACATAATTAGACAACAAGTAGTATTGCGTCGTTCTAATTATAGAATAGAAAATATAAATGGTAAAGTACTGACGAGAGTATGAATTTTGTTACCAAAATAAAAGAACGAATTATATCTTGATATAACACAATTTTAAAGTGAAGGAATATTTTACTAACATATTTTAAAACACAGTCGCATACTACATAAATTTCTGACAATCATAAATATACATATTATTAATCATCCAGTCAACACATCCACATTCCAACCAATGTACGCTGCCACTGATGACATAATACCTCCAGATTTCCAATATTGTCGAGACTATTAAAATTCCAGTATTCAAAGTCGACTGATTCGCCCATTACGGGCATAGCACGGTCACCAATAACAATGTAGACGCAGACACAATCTGTTCCCGAAAGCAATTCAAGCCCAAATTGCTAAAGTTATTCCGTACGTTCGGCCGTAGTGGGGGAATGAGCGTTATTTTTCTTCCACGTGCTGGCTCATGTTGCGATCATTCTTTACTTTTCCTCTATCTGTGTTACATTTTCTATCTATTTCAAGGCTGGATGCTCGAGAAACGGTTTTATTAATCGTCTAATGTTTGCCTTTAAAAATATTTTACGCTTACAATTTAATCCTGCTGATTGAGGCTTATTTCTATCGTTTTTGCATCTCAAGACGACTTCGATATTGTTGTATTGTTGTATCAGCCCATATACGTCCCACTGCAGGGCACGGGCCTACTCTGCAATCGAAAGTACGATTGAGAATGGTTAGGCCATATAGTCCACCACGCTGGCCTAGTGCGGGTTGGCGGACTTACATACCATAGAAATTCTTATGAATCGCTATGGTATGCAGGTTTCCTCACGATGTTTTCCTTCACCGTTTTAGTGCGTGGTGATTGACTGTCAATACACACATGACTCCGAAAAGTCAGAGGTGTGCCCTGGGATTTGAACCCGCGACCACCGTGTACATGTTGGCAGCCGCGTCTAGTACGTTTACCAACAGGCCACCACGCACTTACGACTTCGATATTATTTGCATATTTCTTAAGATGCAATTTTTAAATATGTATTCAACTTAATTATTTACTTCAATTTGATACAGGGAATTTAAGTACCTTTTTAAATAATTTGTTAAATATTATTTTCAAATAATAAGTCTTTTACTAATAGACAATACTAAATTAAGTATTTGGCATGAATCACATGAATAATAAAATAATCGCAACCATTTTTACATATCTAGTATTATTTTCTCCTCTCAACATATAACACAGAGAGTTGTTCATATAAAATAAATATTAATGTGTTAAAACCAGATAATAATCTATCTATTAATTAATAACCATAATACCCTTGGTCTGAATCCTAATAGTGAGCAAAACATTAGAAGAAATTTCGATTCATATGCAATTTTTTTTTTGGATTTTGGTATATTCCACATCAGCACCCATCCGCGTTTTAAGTATAAAAAATCTCTTACTTGAACTTAATAAAACTATAGCAATAAAATGCACATAAAAATGCATTAAATCAATGCAAAAACACAATTTGCATTGGAATACAATTGCATTAATTAATTATTGTAGACGTCTCGATCATGACAAATATCGATAAACATAATTATTTGTGAAGCTCACGCCGTCTGACGTAATTTCGCTTCCGCTTGTTCAATTATATCTCTAACATAGATAAATACAACCAAGATTCGCCTTGTCATGATTCCACTTTATGGTATAAGTCTTGTTGTGGGCTTTGGTTAAAAATAGGCCTTTCAGAACATTTACATCGCGCTAAAATTAATATTTAATTAACTTAATCTTATAAATTTCGTCTAAACGGTGATAAGAATTAACTATTTCTTACTAAACTTTTTGTCATAATACAAGCAAGTACTTCCAAAATCGATGCTAGCGACGACTAATTTCCGTAGCGCTCCACTAGAGAAACACTGGAGCGCCGCACCACTTACTTCGGAACAATTTACGGGCTTTCCGCCATGTACATATCTTTATATCAATGGTTGTGTGTATTAGAAACTGAGAGACATTTCAGTCGGACAAACACCCAGACCCTAAAGAAATTTTTGTGAGCCACAGAAACATTTGTCTCAGCGCAGAAGCCGAATTCACTACCGCTTGTTTTATAGCCGACTCTCAATAAACTGCATAACAAAGAGTGCTACACAAAATAAACCGATTGCATGAAAATCCCTCTCTGATAAGTATGAAACAACAAAATATTTTTGTGTGCCATTCAAATCTTTAACTACTTAATAATTATCATCTAAATCTAAGAAGTGTTACAAATTTCATTTTTAGTACATTTGTATTCAATACGCAGAGTGACATTAACACGTGATAATTAATTTTACCCAAATATTTAGCGTTACCCTAAATGACATTGTACAAAATTTGAGAAAAATCCGAGTCCTTCAAATCAAAACACAACAGTCCACTTAAACTGTTGTTTAGGAGCGCGTACAATTAAGAGACCTACCACAAGTGAGACGTGATGACATACAAACTCAAATTCGCATTTATAATATACTAATGGCCCGTCCCACCTTCGCCTGATTACAGATATTTTTTGATTTCACACTACACCAGATAGATGTTATTTTTCGCACAAACTTTTGCATACCTTACCTTGATGAAGCTATCCTATCCCCCCCTTTTCTTCTCATAATGGTCCGATCAATCCCGTCCCATCCCGTCCCCTTCCGTCCGTCCCCATCCCGTCACTTCCCATACCATATCAGTAATATGCTCTACAATATTTAAGATACTTGCCCTCCACGTGGCAACTCTGTGGGTCACCCAGTATATGTATTATAAATATCATAAACATTCCTCTGGAATCACCTTTTCCTGAAAACTCCAGTAAAATCCGTTGAATAGTAAATTCTCAATATTTATTATATTCAATACTAAATAATAATAAAAACGTAGAAATATTTTTTATCGCCAATACGTCATTTACAATCATTGAATATGATTAACGTGTAACTAATTATAATTAACGACAGTAATAAATTTTATTGTACAGCTTGGATAGTTAAAATAATTTTACGACATAACGTCATAACTTAATGTTATTCAAATTTATTACGTATATGCCATATCTAAATGGATTCAAGCGTGCAAAAAGGATGACGTCACATATTTAATACACCATTTGGATGTCTGTAATAAATACATCATTTTTTTTCTAATTAAGCTTTGTCACTTTGTATGCTATTTACTGTCCTCTATTCTTTTCCATCTCTTATTGTCCATCCAAAGGTAGTCCGTAAGAGATTGCCTCAAGCGATACTAACACTTTTTGTACTGCTATATAATATAATGTTCTAATTTTAAGCTTATTTAGTGTACAATGAAAATATAAATAAAATATTATATATAGTATAGAAAAATACAAGATTACACCTGTAGTTATATAACAATTTATAATAGAGCTATTGCTGAAAAGAAATAGCTGAACTAACTCCATAACACTTACTTTAACTATTTTATAAGCCTGAGTACGGAAAATAGGTGCAACCCTCACTTATGATTGACAGGTAATCATCAATGTAACTCAATTGAATAATGAAGAGAGGATTTTTTCTTTGTTTCAGGACTTCCATTGCTGAAAATTGAAAGTCTTCAAGGGTTTACCACGGAGAATTAAGAAGGACACAGCTCATAGTCTCAATCATAAAATAAATAAATAATTTGTTTGATTTTTATATGTAGTAGTATTATTTGAATATGGTGTGTACATACATTAACAAATACGCACTTCGTTTTACGCAAAACTCAATATAAAATATAAACAAACATGCATCCTTATTTGTATATAAATGTATTTAAAGTACCGTGTGCCGTTTTGTAAACATTACTGTGAATGACAAGACAATCTCAATTGAACGTAGTACCAGGTCAAGTCTTACATTCTTACACACACACATACATAAAATATGAACACACTCACATAATGTCATTCAAACATCAAAAAATAAAAACAACTTCCATTTATATATGTACAAAAGAAACAATATATTTTACAACAAATTATAATTAAGTACTGGAAATTACGAAAGCATATCCTAAACTTAAGGCATAGTTAAAATAAAAAATCATACAATTCAAACTTTATAATTTATATTGTATGCAAAATTATAATCTTTATACTTGATCTCAACTAAGTCTCATCTCAAGCTAATTTAGCCATTGGACACTGAGACACAAAACATATCCTTCATTTACCCTGGATCTACACAATTTTCATCTCAGTTGCATTAAAAAACATATGTAATTTATAATTATTTTATACAAAAATTTAGACATTGGGAGATCAGGGTCCCACGATATGTTTCAAGAGCAAATCTGTATTAGTGAGTCAATGTTACAAGTACGACTCGATAGTAAACACGCTATACGCACGTACTGTATATGCAACTACTGTTAAAGCATACAAATAGTAAATTATAGTGGCTATAGTAGGTACAATTTAGTTACGTAAAAATACTACGAATACTCTTTGATAAAATGTACTGATACTTTCAAACTAAATTTAAAACTGCATACATGAGAATTCTTCACAATAATTTTGAACGATGTAAAATCAGCAGTATTAGAAGTCTAACGCCCGAATACTGGAACGCCATTCAAATAATAAGTCGCTCTTAACAGCGCACGGCCCACTTAGCCAGTACATTTAATCGGGATTAACGTAGTTAAGCGCATCTTATTTTTAAGTTGCGTTCCAGTATTCGGGCGTATAAGGCCTTTTTTGTATATATCTGTATCTGTATCAGCCCATATACGTCCCACTGCAGGGCACGGGCCTCCTCTACAATCGAGAGTACGATTGAGAGTGGTTAGGCCATATAGTCCACCACGCTGGCCTAGTGCGGGTTGGCGGACTTACATACCATAGAAATTTTTATAAATCGCTATGGTATGCAGGTTTCCTCGCGATGTTTTCCTTCACCGTTTTAGTGTGTGGTGATTGACTATCAATACACACATGACTCCGAAAAGTCAGAGGTGTGCCCTGGGATTCGAACCCGCGACCACCGTAAACATGTTGGCAGTCGCGTCAAGTTCGTTTACCAACAGGCCACCACGCACTTCATATAGGCAAAGTATAATGACTGTACTGCGCCTGATGGTAAGCGTAATTGCCATCCCGGCAGAGTATCGGATGGCATCAGATGGCAGTTCCGTGCCATTTAATATAATTATGCCGACCTGCTAAGATGCTTCTTTACACTGCGGCGGAAGGACCAAGGGTTATATTCTTATAACCTTCTGGAAGGATTACGCGTGACCGCAAACAATTGACGGTGCGGCTTAGAAAAGAATTTGTGAACCAGGAACCAGTAGAAAACTTCAAGTCCAAATAATTCTGCAACATGGGAAAAGTCTTGTAGAACCGACCTTACGTAACTGTGATTAGGGCAGATAGAAGAGCAAGACTTTCTCACAATATTTCAGAATCTTTGCCTTTTTCTACATTTTCGGGGATACGTGTGAGCTCAGGTTATGTCACGTTGAAAGAACATATGCAAATTAAAGTCTTAAATCGTAATCATACCACCGTGCATCGAGTGCACCAATAAAGAACCCAAAATCGTTATCAAAATCCAACTATTCACGAGAAATCATGTAATATTTGCAATTCTATTGAATGATATCATACAAATTACAATAGCAGTGATATCGACGATAACTATTAATTGACAGTACATAGTAATTAAATGAAATATGTTAAGGAAGCGTATAAATTTGTATTCTAAAGGCATCGGTATAGAATTTTCCTTCGACAGGTATTCGTAGCTTCTTGCGGCCAGTGTAATGTGCACTGAGGTGACGCCTAGTGCGTAGTAGATTAGGAATTGCATACGAAATCAAACGTTCTATTGCATACGTTTGTTACTGGTATAAATACGTATTCGAACATTATTTATTTAGTTCATTGTTGCGGATAATCACTTGTGCAATTGTTGGAAACTGGTTTTTAATTGAGTAAGTACTTATGCAGCTTTTAATTAAATTCACATTAGTTAATAGACCTCATGAACGTATAAGTGACAGATACTAAATAGATATGTTGGTCAAGTAAAATTATTTTGCGTACATTAATGAGGTATATTTAAATTTATAATATAATCATTGTGAATTAAAATAAAATAAAATAAAACACTTGTAACTATTACTTTCAATTTATTAATTTCGTATATTCAGACTTATTGATGATCATGATTTAGACATAATAATGAATGCTTAGTACCTAAGTTATTATTATATGATGACAATCAACAAATATACAATTATGTTTATATGTTAAGCCCAGTTAGCAAACACTACTGGTCTTAAGAATCGCCCCAAATTGTATACATTAGCACTAAGATAAGAATGAATATCCGTTATAGAATCTGATTTTTTTATAATTCTATTTACTCATATTATGCTGCACTTAAACAGCGTTGCATCCGCCTAAAAGCTATTAATATTTTTTTGTTTATGTTTGTATCATATGGGGAGGGTACACCCCAGAGTTTCATTTGTCGTTGAGAAAACACAATTTAGAATTTATGATATCTATTCCATAATATTACGTTGTCTTTATGCCTGCATACCATAGCATTGATATTTACAGCACCAAAAACCTTATTCAGTCATCGTTTTACGTAAATTAATCAGATGTTCGATTTCTACAAGCACACATAATATGATATATCTCATTATTCTGTCTCTACACTAACAGCCCGGTCAATGTAAACAAGGGTACTTGGGAAAATCATTCTTCTACAATAAAAGTATTTATTAAAATATTTCTCAAGGGCGTCAGTGAACCTTTAATAAGAAGACAACCTCAGCCTTCATCGAAACAATGTAATTTTGAAAAAAAATCCTTTTTTAGCATACCAGTTTTTTAGCATGGGAAATAATTAATGACTTTTCTGAAACTATGCCTATAAATAGTTTATGTAAATTTTCTATTTAACGCTAAAGACCACTAAATCCTATTGTCTCTGCACTCAACTAGAAGTCCCCTAAACAACTTTACAATATGATACTTCAGAATCGACGAAAAACCAGTGCATTGGACGGCAGATCGCTACATAATTTCCATCCTTTGCCATTAAAATATATAGTTGATAATATTCACTCATTCACATAAATACCGGACCTACGTCAATAAATCACTTGAAATAACAATAAAATATACGTAAGTGCCTTCGATATAGCTATGAGTGAGACGATACGAGCCAGCTCATTTCTGCATATTGATTATAATTTGCCCATATCTTGCGTTCAAGTTTCCGTTGCGTAAGTTTTCCACGGCGCAAGGTGAACCCTTATCTGTGCTCTTATCGCTAACATTAAACTATAACAATGAAATTTACGCACAAGTGTGTGAATGTTAATATGTACTTGGATAATCTATTCTGTAGTGTATGTTTAATACTAGGCATTTATATGCATATCAAATATCACTTATGTTTTAAATCGCCTTAAAATAATGTTATGCCTGTTTCGCGTGTTTATCTGTATCTGTATCAGCCCATATACGTCCCACTGCAGGGCACGGGCCTACTCTGCAATCGAGAGTACGATTGAGAGTGGTTAGGCCATATAGTCGCGTGTTTATGCATGTCATTTATAAATGGAAAAACTTTAATTAATTTATTTAATTTATTACTGTATTCATATACAACCAAACCAGTCAGGAAAGTGAGAGGTCAATGACATAAATTTCGTCAAATTGATCCTAATGAGTAAACGGTAAGAACCACTGATCTAGATGGTAATATTTTAATTTAATTGGTATCGAACTTGGAATTTTAGAGATATGGCACTAATGCAAGTCAGTCGTCCGTAGACGCGCGTATACGCAGAATGCGCGCGAATTAGCAAGTCATTTTGTACGCTCGATAGAGATATGTGCATGCATTTATTGGTGTTAGGTCTCTCATATGTGAGAGGGCGCCTGGGTAGGTACAGTCAGCAACATAAGTCGCTACACATTCACGAGATTTGGAATTGTCTTATCATCCAAAATAATTATTATTTTCAATATCGTATGGCACTTCTCGGCAAAGATGACTTTACTTGGTTATGTTTTACGACTACAGAGTAGTACGTACAAATTTCAATTCATAAAAAATATGAAGTGTTCAGCGACTTATGTTGCTGACTGTACGACGGCAATGTCTATTTCTCTCGCCAAACGGTAGTGTTAATACACTGTTGTGTTTCGGCTTAAAGAATATTGTAGCCAGAGTAACTATTGGAAATATTGAGACTTAACATCTTATGTCTCAGGATGACGACCGCTGTGAAAAGCCAAGCATTGCTTTATAATTCAAGATTTTGTTTACTTCTGCTACTATTAAAGACCGGTGGCATCGCTTACAATCAGGCGAACGGCATACCCGTCACCCCATTTATTACAATAAAAAAATCATGTAATCTACAGTTTATGAGTCGACCCAACAGGTCTTACGTATAAAGTTGTTAAATGATAATAATTGCTTCATTAATCAAGTATCACTTATAAAAAAATGTAGATACAAACAGGAAGAATCTATATGATTCTCGGAATGTGTAGAAACATAATGCTAAGAATAAAATAAAATTGTAAATAACCCTTGCCATTATTTTAATTCGATTTGATTACAATATCAGTAATGAAACCTGTACTCAACATTGACGTAAATACAATTACATACATACTCATCAACTCAACTCGATGCTTTTCCCCCCAGAAAGTGATAGGCAGAGGTGCCAGGACATCCACATTTCCTTGTATGTTCAGTCCCATGATGAGATAGGGGGCGAGCCTATCGCCATATAGGCCACATATTCCTGACTCCGGGCTAATAATGAATAGAAAAATCCAATATCACTTGACACGGGATTCGAACCCGAGACCTCAGATTTCGAACTGTACCGTAGTACAACTACGCCACCGAGGCAGTCGCAATCCCATAATTTCAGCCGATTTGACCTACTTCTGTATCAGCCCATATACGCCCCACTGCAGAGCACGGGCCTCCTCTACAATCGAGAGTACGATTGAGAGTGGTTAGGTCATATAGTCCACCACACTGGCCTAGTGCTGGTTGGCATAGTTACACGTTTAGAAATAGTTTTTAAGTTTTTAATTCAAGTTCCTAATGAGCGTTTGCCATTTCCTGTGTTTTTTAAATTACCCCAATTTAAAATTGTAACAACCCTACGATAGCAAAACTTCTGTAACTAATCGTTTTTACTTTGGAGAGTTCTCTTACCACGATTTCATGTGGTTAGGTTTCAGTGGAAAAATAAACATATACTCGTAAAATATGTGTATATAGGTGTTCATATAAAATAGCAACGCATTTTAATTATCCTCCAACTGTATGGCACAGGGCTCGCTTATGACCAATAACAATTAAAACAGTCCACCAAAGTAATCCAGTGCAAATCAGGAGACTTCATTTGGATTATTTTTTTCAGAACTTTCATGAAGAACACTTTCCTCGGGATTTTTAGCCTTTAGTCCTATAAATAAAAATATACATGACTTTGTGAATTCCCGTAAACTGTCGTTTAATAATTTTAGTCTTTAATTACGCTGCACTACAAGGCACGAATCGTCTCTTCGTTTAAGAGAAGTTTAGACTTCAGTCCACCACGATTGTCCCAGCGGAAGGACTACGCAAATCTTTTAAGTTCCCATTCAGAACTCTCATTATATTTAGTAACATAGTTATACTGATAAATAATTGACTCCAATATAACTCAGCAAAGTCAGAGAAGTGCTCAATAACTTAACCCATAAGCAAACGTAGAAATGCAAAGTAATCCAGTATACATTATAGAAGAGAACACATAAAAGCGAACTTGTGTAAAAGTAAAGCAAGCTTTTCTCATTCTCAGATTGTTACCGCTGGGGTGGGCGATACATAACTCTAACTTCCGAAGCACACGCTCTGAAATATTTATTCCTGAAACGTAAAGATCGGGTGGGGGATGGTGCGGTAGGGGGAGGTTTATCCCGCGGTTTCCTTCCCGCCGTGTTTTACTTCGAGAATGGGAAGTCGACGCCGCCGGATCGATAGCAACATAGATAACGTATTGAAGAAACGCTCTGTCCGCGTGCTGTCTTAATGTCGCCAATTAATTAATCCGATTAGACGGCCCATTAACTAATCATGACGTTGAATTGTTAATTTAATAGTGGGGAATAGCGGGAATATTTTAACGATTTATGTCAATATTGGAGTGGTGGGAAATATTGATAGATATAGAGAAACAATTCAGAGTAACCGATATCAAAATAATAGAATTTATATTAAATTGAAGCATGTTGATTTACTAATTGATGTGTATAATTTAAAATTATAACTGGAACAAAAATAATATTAACTTTGATTGCAAAGAAATAGCCGTTATATTACTTATATATTAATTATACTACTTTATTATAGGATTAAATATTTTAGAGTCTTACAGAATTAAAATGGTCATGTTTTATTGTGAAACTTTCAATGAGATAAAATTATCTTTATTATGCATAAATTCCCTGAAAACAGCACAAGATATTGCTTTTAATAAAAAGCCATATTTAAGTATACATACCACATACGTATTTGTTACAAAGTTTTAAGCAAATTTTAAAGACTCTATCCAATACGTACAAATTTAAACAACAATAATCATTGAATTTGTTCTAAAAAAAATGAATTCAAGTGTGATATTAAAAACCTATAAACAAAGGAAAGCACACAAAAAGGCTTCACAAATATGTTGTATCAATAAATAGTATCCGATGAATATTGGGCATCGGTTTGTCGAAGCGTGTTGAAGCCTACTTATGGTTCTTCGCGGCGAGAGCGCATAATCTTTGCAAGTTCCCCGACCTCCGGTGGGGGCGCCCCCCACCGTTCGATTGTCTGCCGAGGCTGCCCGACGGTGCCATCTGATGTGCCGAGAGCACTCCAGATCTGCATAGATCGTTGCCTTCGTTTTTTCCCTATCGAAAAATCAATACTCACAGTTTCATAAAGTCCGCGCCGCGACACTCCTTAATTTCATTATTATGTCAATTCTTAAACAGGTTTTTCCGGCTTAAAAGCTTTGTCAATTTTCTCTTCGGTGGCTATGTAATCAAAACCTATGTAAACGTTCAGCGGTCTCGAATGCTGAAACATTCGTACCTATCGCATTCAAATGTCGGTTGGATTCGTGCGAAGGTCCGTACATAATGTGAATCGTCTCATCCCAAAACCGTAGCGAGCTTTCCGCCGCCGCCACCCTCAAGGGGAAAGAGGCTCAAACTCAAAGCAATAAAGCCTTCGGATCCAGCAAAACAAATACAACGAACATTCCAATGCTAGATATCACTCGCTCCGCCCACACAGTTGGCATTACGACTGTGCGCGCTCCCATTGGTCGCCGCGAAGCCTTCTCCATTTGGAATTGGTTATTTTTTTTTCTACAATTGAAATTGGTACTGTCTGTTTGTTCTGTCCGAATGTACTACGCATGCGTGCGATGTAGGCGTCTACGTCACGTTCACGTAGATACGTACGTTTACGTTTCCAATGTTTATTGGATTCCTCCCTTCGTTCCCATTCGTATTCTGAAATCAGATGTGGATTTGTGGTCGTATTGTCGTTAGTGCGCAGTCGTGTCGCTCTCCTTTCAATGATATTTCAGTTTCAGTATATGATACTGTACTTTTATTCTTGGCTGAATAAGGTTTTCGCGTATTATCTTGTATGTTTAATATGTTAAGATATAGTTTGATGTTTACGTCTATAAAGATAAAAACGGATGAAGTATTGTTGTAAATGAATAAAAATACAATATTAAAAAATGTAGAAGCACGGAAGGTTTTAAATCACATGAAGCCACTAAAAGCATTTCGTTAGAATTTCATCAAAACGTTGTATACTACGTCGTATGCAATAATGCACCCGCAAGTGTATGTGTACACGTGGCGAGTGGGCCAGTGCCGCCGGGTGACACTTTGCCGGCCGGCATAGAGTTCAAAATGCGCGCGGTGCCGGCCCGGCCGAGTGTAACAACACGTTGGCATCCACAGCTAGCTCTGTCCGGAACAATTTCATTTGCGACTGGGCGAGGATAGCGTTGTAATTACAACAACAATCGATAGAGGCGCCACCGTCTGCCGCACGTTTAATCTCGCCAGAATCAAAGGACCGTCGCCTCACACCCGCCCCAGTAACTGAATCCCTTTTCTGCTGCCACCGCTTCGTATTTCTCACGCGGGACTACGTACATTACTCTTGTTCTATAACGACCGTGGACGGGGCGCGCCCTGCGAGACAGAAATGGACATTGTGGCACAGGTGAAAGTTGCGAGCGACTTGTCAAATGGTACCCACTTTGTCTCCAAGCCTATATCTGCGGAGGTATGTTTAGATGTCCCCAGAGCAGATAGTTGCATTTCCAGTCTGCTATACATAACTATTCCGGGAGTTTTATTAAAGCTTAACAATGTTTGCCGACTAGGTACCCGCTGAATTTGTGAGTAGACGGAATTAATAGTCTCTGTTGCGAGATAACGCGTACGTTTAATGAAATCGTATCAATTTTAGATTTTAAAGTCTGTACATAGTAGTGCTGTTGAATACATAACAAGATTTATTAATTTATACTTAAAAGGAATGATTAAAATGTGACCTATACCTATATATAATTACTAGCTGTCGGGCCCGGCTTCGCCCGGGTGCAGATAGTTTTTGAGTCCAATCCACATCAAGAACATATTATTTCGCGTGTCTACTAACTATATTTCCCGCGTGCCGTCGACTATATTTCCCTTCCGTAGGAGAGGACATCCCGTGCCAACAATTTGAATTTGAAAGAGTAGAAAATATGTATATTTGGTTTCCTGACTCATCCCACGGGAACACTACATTTTTCGGGATAAAAAGTAGCCTATGTGTTAATCCAGGGTGTCAGCTATCACTATACCAAATTTCATCAAAATCTGTTGAGCCGTTTTTTCATGAAAGAGTAACAAACATCCATACATACATACAAACTTTCACCTTTATAATATTAGTAAGGATAAACAATGAATTAATTATTTTTGATTTACAAATAAAATTATGTAAACAATTATTACGTAATTCAAAAATTCAAAACATATTCCCAAATATAAAGATAATGTTTAACTTTGGTTAAGGTTATAAGGACGAAGTATCCTTGAACGAAATTTTGGAAGTGGTAGAGCCTCGCTGTTATCAATCAAGACTCAGTACAAATGAGCAGGCTCGTCCGGGCGGTACCATGATCTATCAGAAAATCGAATTTATGCAACAGCGTTGTTGTCGCGTGTCGTTCGGTTGGTGGGATTACCGAATGCCCAATACAACTTTCGTCTCCGATCCTTTTTCCTTCCCGCTCTCCTCCCAATTTGATGGTCATGCAACACATCCATGATCCAAGTGTTGTGGATATTCTTGACAGTGATCTTTTACCATCAGATGATCAGTTCGCTTATTTTCCGGACTTATATAATAAAAAACCATTCGAACATTTATTTTCTCATAAAATAAATCTGAATAATTTGAATTCCTGTTTTCATTTGGTTTAAGCTACATAGAAAATATTACCTACTTAACAAACAAATATGTCCACTAACTCAGACAGGTACTTGTATTCCTTACTTATAGGCAGAGTAACATAAATTTCGACTACCGCATATTATGCATACGAAATAAGGTAATACATTTGTTAAAAAACTGGCTGGTGTAAATAATAATATAGAACACCTTAAAATCATTCGAAATATGAATTACGTTGATAAAAATCCTGGCTGGTAACAAAAAAATAAAACACCTAATAATTCAAAATATACAATATAAAAAAACTGGCCGTCAAGAATTAATAGAATTCCAATTTCAAACAATTATGCACATATAATAGTTGTTCCTGGTTCTAATAGTGTACGTGATAGATATGTATTAAAACTGAACAAGCAACGAGTTGGTACAGTTCAACACATATAAAGCGGCTCCACCGAGCGCTGGTACTCGAAATCCTGGGGACGTAGCGCGTAACCATGCAAGTCTCGCACTTTATTTATATTATACTTCATTTATTTTGTAGAGTTTTTTTTTTTATTGCAATGAATGACGAGACGAGCAAGCCGTTAGCCTGATGGTAAGCGATATGACCGCTCATAAACAGTAGCAACATTCCACTGCGCTCGTCATCCTGAGACATAAGATGTTAAGTCTCAATATGTCCAGTAGTTACTCTGGCTACAATGTCCTTCAATCCGAAACACAACAGTGCATTTACACAGTGTTGTTTCACGGGAGTTAGTTGCATGTATTATATTAATCGAATTATTTTTAATTATTGATATTATTAATATTCAGCGTAATAAACGCTGAATGTCTATATGCAAATTAATAACACCCAGCCTGGGTGTTATTAATCAAAGACATCATATTCATAATTTTATATTCTAATTCATGTTGATAATGATAATGATCATAAGATTTTTCACTTTAGTATACGATGACGCAAAGTATTCAAGTATATAGAAATACGATAGTTGCATTTTCGTTATTTTTTTTTAAATTATTTAGACATAGGTAAATATTTTTGCTCATTTGTTTAACTTAGGTTGTCTTCATAAAATATTCGGATTTATGTATCCAGTTCATTCATAAAACAGATATTAATATGTGGAAATAAATATGAGCAAATAAATTAAATTATTGCGTAAGCTAATGTTAGAATATTAATAAGTGTATGAATTGATTAAAGTGCTACTATATTTAATAGGCCTCGCTATTTTATATGCAGCTCTACCTAGTATCAATCCCATACGTTTATACAAATTAATTTCCTTCCCTCTGTCTTATTATCTCGTCTTTCCTTTCCTATGTATTATTATCGCGTTTAACATACCTGGTTCTGTTTAAGAACTTGCCTCAACCTGATAAATTATTCGTTATTGTTTTCACCATTCTTACGGATTGCCTAAATTAACCAAAATAAAAATTGAAAAATACTTTATCCGGTACTTGTAACATTAAACAAAATCCTTATTTGTATATTAACAAACACGTCTAAAACTCAAAACAATGCAACCAACAAACATAACACATAATCGATAATCGAGGTCGAATAACTCGGTAATCAATAAAAGCCATTAATGTAATCGATGCCACGCAACGTCAAACCGTGCGCCACACAATCGACAACTCGCAAGTTTCGCACAGTTACGTGCTAAAGGCCATGCTACTTATAGAATAGGAAGCGAGTGTAGGTAATGGCGCAAAATAGTGACGCAGTATTATTGCAGGGGGGATGGAGGTCCCACACTCCTGGCTCCAGCGCCTCATCCCCCCCTCCCCACCAAGAGCGACTGAAACGTCCGCGAGAAAAATAAGATCCGCACTCCGTCCCGCTTATTCTTAGAAAAAGGTTTCTTGTATATTTTTTACGTATTTCTTCTGGCTGTGTGTGTTTGTAAATACTGTATACGTTCGGTTGAGTGTTCGTCTGTGAGATTCTTTGTATAAATATGTGCTTTTAGAGTGTAGTATTACGCGTATTTTTTGAGATAATTCTAATTAAGTAGTAAATACATAATATGAGGAAATCATGCGGCAATTACTTCCAAAATGTCACTCCTCTTAACAATGGGTTATCTTTGCTTTATTAATATAAGCCGACGAAGCATAAAGGTCACAAAGGCTACGAGAATAAAGGATATAAAGGTCAAATCACACATGATACCATCCCGATATCAATGACACTATTATAACAGACGACATCGTGAAATTAATGTCTAGGATATAAATTAAATTAGCATACTTTCATACAGAGTTATGAGATTGTAGAGACAGAGTAAAGAGTATTGAATCTATAAAAACAGTTACTAATAAGGATGAGCCGGGATCATGTTGCAGAACATCCAACATGGAAGACTTTTTAGAAGCATCCTAACTTGGGATGTATTATTGTAGATGTAAATATTTTGGCTTTTAAAACCTTATAACAACCTGTTCGTCAGAAAACAAAAGTGTTAGTTGTGGTTACTGTTATTTGAAAATCTACTTGGAGACATTCAGAGAGGCCATGAATTTGCTTCCTGTCCTGAGTGTACCTACTCTGAGTATCAAGTATTTGTTGCGTGTCTGGTGAAGATCGTAAAATCTCCGCCCCGTTTATAATTCTCTCGACAAAATATCTTATTTTCCTGTTAAGGTGCTGACGAATATGGCTGTTTACTTTTCAAATGTATTTATTGTATTTGACTGCCTGGTTTACAAAACTGAAGTCTCAAGTTCGAATCCTGAGTCAGGCATATATTGGATTGTTCTATTCATTACCAGTCCGGATTCAGGAACTTGTGCCCAACATGGTGATAAGCTCGCCCTCCATCATATCGTGTGACGGAACACATAGGCGAAATGTGGGAATCCTGGTTGCAGATCTGTCTATCTCCTTCTAGGAAAGAAGCCGTGATATTAAGTATGTACGTATTTAATTTAAATATCTGTCTTCTAAACTGGTACAAAATATAATATAGATGAACTTCAAAACTCTCATAAGAATGTACTGAGTAAGAGGACATATACCTATGTATATCAAACCTCTCGAATTGAAATTCCTCATATCAGTACGATACTCTTGTCATTAGATATCAAACCACAGTCACATTGAATTGCAAACATAACTAGTTCTCGCTGTTGCATTCTGTATTTGCATTGCAATGAATTGAACTTTCTATGTAATGATTATGAATTTCCTAAGCCTAGAGTCGCTCAGTAGCCAATATTGACTACTGCATAAAAAAACGCGATAACTGATCTGTATATAGAAAACTGGTATGGAGTAACAGCATTGCTGCCATATTATAGTCAGTGAAATAGATTTTCGTATGCCGAATGAGTTTTAAATCTTGAATTTAAAACTCTACCTCTTTCAAACACATTTGTAGTTTGAAAAATCCGGGCAATATAATTTATCAATTTATGCCAATTACCACACATATAAAACTACTGTACTGTATCAGCCAAGAAGCTTATACCCAAATAGAGATTGCATTCCGTATATAAAATTAAAGCACAAAAATTTGACCTTGAATGAAGTCGCTGTTGCCTGCTATCCTTTTCTTTAGAGTGACTATGAATGAAGTTCATTCATTGTTTTATACGGAATGCAATCTCTTCTTGGTATCATGGTATCAGCCCATAATCACCAACTGCTCAACGTGGGACTCGGATATAATCGTGAGCTACAATGAAACGGCGTAGGCCTACAGGACGAACGCTAATGAATATATGTGTACATATAGCCCGACATACAAATTGTAAACGCACAAAAAAATCAAAGCAAAGTTTGTGAATAAAAATTTAAATAGAGATATTTTAATAAATAAATGAAACTACTACACATATGAAGATACTTCTTCACAAAAAAATTAAATTTGAAGAAACATAATAATTACGCTCAGTTTAATGGTAGGGATGGCGATTCTTACCGAAAAAGATCGATATTTAAATCGATTCGAATCGTGACCTGATGATTCGATCCACAAAAAATCGAGGTCTAAAAGATCGATTTCCATAAAATCGATCTTTTTTCAAATTAGTGTTTACAATGTAAGTAATGTAAGTTTTTATTTTTATTTTCCTGTTTTGCTCGATATGGCGAGCCATACTTACATAGGTATACAACCACATACCCACGCACACAACCACGCATACAACGAAGCTGTGATGTAATAGAATAGTTATTTGTTTCTTTTTTAAATATTTTTTGCTTGTTTTAGGTTTATTTTGAATTGTCATGTTGTTTGTTTATTGTATTTTTTACTATTAGTTTCTGTCTATTAAATAAGTAACTCCGACTGATCGTCCGCACGTCTCTTGGGCCTCCCATTGAAAATCAGCGTTGTAGTATTGCATATGCAGTACTGCAGCAGAAAGCTGAATGGGAGGTTCCATTGCTGGCGCAATATTTATAATTCAGAATAATTAATTTTATATTTATAATTTTGTTCTTAGTGTAATTCGTTTTTTGTTTTGTATTCTTTTGGTTTTTATTTTTTGTAATTTATTTTGTTATTGTGCTAGCAATAAATAAATATTTCTTTCTTTCTTTCTTTCTAAGTATAAATCAAAGTTATAAAAAAACAAGACAAATGTTATAATTAACGATCTTTTAATAGGTAAAATCAGGGAATTCGATAATAACAATAATTTTTATTACCTTTATAATCAAAGTATCAGATCAGGTAGAAAACAAAACATTGATTTTCAATTTTTTTTATTACAAAGCAAATAGATAATTTAGCTTATAGTTCCCAATGCTTAATATCCAAACTTTTTAAAAACAACAATCTGTCTAGTCTACTGGAATCCAAGCGGTTCCGCTCATCACTTGCGATGTTTCCAGCAATTGAAAACAGGCGCTCACTAGGAACGGATGATCCCACAATACTCAAATACGTCATGGCTATTGAGTGAACGTGGTGATAAATAGAGTTTTTTTGTTCTTGCCAGTAAAGTATAGGATCATACTTCAGGTGCACATCTGCCTGCGATAAATAATGTTTGAATTCATTATTTAAGCCCTGAGTTTCCTGTACAAGTGCTACAAGTACTCTTGTAATACGGGCCTTCAACTAATTTTATGGTTTATACCAAAACATAAAAAATCATATCTCGATTTTAGGATGTCTGAGATCGATTCACGAGATCGATTCAATGCATAGGATCGATTAAAAAGATCGATTTTTTTGCTCCCAAAGATCGATTTTTCGATTAATCGATCTGAGATCGCCATCCCTATTTAATGGTAATATTTAAATAAAACTATATTATATAAATTGTAGCAAATCTAACCATTTAATAACACTGCCCTCTAGTATTTTTTTCCAGAACTACATGGATTCTCGCTTCACACACAAAGAAGTGCACTGTGTCTGATTTATATTTTTGATGGGTGTAGCTAACATTACATTACTGACAAGATAGATGGCAGTAAAACTAGGTTACAGCAATAAAATTATTCAACAACTAATTTTAATTCAAAATAATACTATTAATCTTGTGACTTAAATAAATTTGTAATTTGATATAAAATATAAAATTTCTAACCATACACATATTTACAATTTTCCATAAACTTTCTAATGAATTCATTAAAATATATTTGGCGCCTGTCTACCCACAACCCGTCATTGAGTCCGACATTTAAAATTACTTCTCTACTGGAATTACTTTACGGGTCGTTCAAACATCATAAACATATCACATTGATAGACGATGCAATGCTTCGAACATCGCGTCAGTATAATATCTTAGCCTACGACAATCTATCTTCTGTAACCTTTATCATAACCTGCCCTAAGGCCTGCCACATTAGGACCTTAATAAGAAACAAATTCAACCGCTGGTGACTGAGCAACCTTCCTTCACGTTCTTACACACATTCTTTAAGCACACGGGTAAAAGAGAAAACAAATCAATTTAAAATTTGAGCAGTAACATTTGTGGGGCAATGCACTCACTAACTGGTTGGGAGAGGTCGAAAGTACGAATTTTTTACCAATAATAAGAGAAAGATTGTTTAACAGGGTGCTTAAGTGTTCAACCTGTAGAACGTTTTTGCGTTTAAAATCATTGCGTATTGTAATACATTTTATTTATGAATTCATTCTTAACACATAAACATATTTTAAAACGATGTCAATAAGTTCTTAACGATAAAGCTGAGGTAAAATATCACAAGTACAAATATGCTCGACTATAATCGAATATAACCATTAAATAACTTGAAAAATTACGATAGTTTACAATGACTAGAATAAACTACAGGACCGATATGAAAACTTATTTCACAATGAGAAACCTACATTATCCCTGATGAAAATAGGTGATAGAATGTTTTCAAAAAAGTACATCTGCACCCAGGCGCAGCCGGGCCGGACCGCTAGCTTATAATAAAAAAGTAAAAAAATGCATTACTCAAAATGCCGTTAAACTAATCTTGCATAAATATGAATTATGAATAAATATACATGAATTATACTTTTGTTATTGATGTTAAAATTTTAATGAAGTGAATTACAGAAGTTTTAAACTATTGTTGTTTATTGGCGCCCAACAAGTAGATTTTTAAACGTATGGAATCAATAATATCAAAATTGTTTAATTTTTTATTTTCACTTGAATTTAACTGCTATCAATATTTTATACACAAATCCAAACATTTACAATAACCAGTATTTAATTATTCGAAAAATGTACTATTTTAATTTAAAAATATTTGGTAATATTACAGGTCTTCGTAATAATTTATGTTATAATGGTCGCACATCCGTGGCTATACTCAAGCAGCGTGTACGCAAGCAGCATGTACAATAAAATTCACTCCTGAGCCCTTTCTCCGGGTGCGCGTTCGGCGGTTGAACCCGGCCGGGGTGACATTGCGGATGAGTGCTACCATTGCGTTTCCTTTGCGGAACTCTTGATACTTTTATATGGTGTTGCTTTTAAAATTATTGCCGTAACTATTGAAATTAAATACATGGTAGATTTTTGGTAACGAATTAGATGTGGCTGCCATCATGTTCACGGTTGGATTCAAATCTCAGGGCACAACTCTGACTTTTCGGTGTCATGTGTGCGCTTATAGTTTTTCACCACGCACTTCAACGGTGAAGGAGAACATCATGTGTAAAACCTGTATATCATAGCGATTTATACGAATTTCTTCGGTGTGTAAAGTTTGTCAACCTGTCAAGGAAACCGTGGTGGACTAAATGGCCTAACCAGCCTCATTCGTACTCTCGATTGTAGAGGAGGCCCGAGTCCTTCAGTGGGACGTATATGGGCTGATACAGACACAGATTGAATATATGACATACTCCGTGGGGCAGTTGACAAAGATCGGGATATGAAACGAGCACCCGCAACATTGATCTCTGACCAGAAACAAAATATGATCGTGTGACAAAAATTCAAATCATCAAAATACTTGGTATCTTACTGTGGGTCTATAGCATGTGTGTAACTGATGGGTATATTTAATTAAATTATGTAGTCAACCAGGCTAAAAGTTTACAGGGAAAATAGGACAGAATATGTCGTATTATTCTTTGATTACAATTATAAACTACAATAGTTCCGTTTTACGTTTTCCTTTAAATTATTGATATTAATCACAATAAAATCAGCACAGTAAATTAAATACCCCGCTCTGGAGATCAGCTACTGTAGTCTCTTGAAAGATATTTGGTCTGAGCCATCTCCCCTGGCTTATTCCGGATTGGTAGGCTAAAGGATTCACATTTTAAATTCGACACACATACGCCAAAGTCTTCCCTTGGACATAAAAGCGGTAGGAAAAGACATACTGGTGCGACCTGCATTGCGCAGCATTTACTTAATTATTCCCGACAAGAGTAACACACACATGCCTACACTAGAAAGCACCCCTTGCCTGGGTGTTATCTGAACGCTATGACCTGTTCTTCTTTAAAAACAACTTACAAAGATAATATTTTTTTTATGCATTGAACGGCGAGACGAAAATACCATGGACAGCAGCAAAACCAAACAACACCATGAATTACAAAGCAATGGTTTATGGCATTCCAATGCGTTCGCCATCCTGAGACTTCAATATGAGAATTCAATAAGTCCAGCGGTTAATATCTTTATTTATTCTTCCGAAGTTCGTAAGCAGCCGTGGCTGCTTATCATCAGAGAAGTCGCTAGCTCATCTGCCTTCGTAAACGCTTAAAAAATAGATTTTGAACCGAAAAATCACATCTATAGCATTGAAATTCCTATTGACAAAATGTAATTCTGGCAAGTATCACGACTTTCCTGTCGCACTATGGGCTAAATGTTCAATGCACTTGCATTAAAACGTACGGATGCACTGACTTGAACTTTTTTGACGGTTTTTGACTCTGACCTTGAATTTCAAGTTTAGATTATGGCGTACGTGCCACCGAAATGTTCAGATAAGGGATAAGGTTTCTTGTAATAATACCCGCTCTTGTACCATATGCCCTGCGAAGCTTGCATTAAATAACTTTGCTTTTAGCTCAATGTGTAATTTATAAGATAAGGAAAATTATGACATTGCTTAAATAATATTGAGTTTAAAAACAGAATTAAAGTATAATACAGATATAGAATATAATATACCGCATGTATATATTAATTGAATTGTCATGTAGGTATTAAAATATACTTAAGGTTTTGTGTATGTTTTACTTTGTTTATATCATATCGCCGTTTCTTTTGCCTTGAAATAATCAACACCAACGCCCCGAAAATAAATTTAATGACGGATTTACTATGTTTTACAAATACAAATTAATTTACAAAATGTTTCAAAGCCGTCATTGTTACAAAAGTTGTATATAATAACTAATATTCACTTTACAAAGTTCCTTAATAGTTCCCAACGTCGATTATAGTTGTACTGAAACATCGGTGACAACAAAAATAAATAAAAGTATGAATGAACAATAAACATATTTACGTAATACCATACGTATTTACCTAACGGTACGTATTCTGAGGCAAAACGGTGCGTCATCAATATAAAACGCATTAGGCTAGGTCAAGTCGCCTAACCCAACACACCGCACAGTAGATACCGCGCACAATCATACAAGACCTTCCAAAACGAGAACTGCGGGGCAATGCACTTTTTCGTGCACGGTCAAGGCAGACCGTCGAATGCGCTAATTCCTAACTTGTGCGAGCTGAATGGCAATAAGAACAGCCGTTGCATACAAAAATAAATCTTATAATGTCCACAAAAGACACTTTCTCATAAACACAGGTCGCGCTATATTCCCCGTAATAAACGTATGGAATATAAGTGAATACTTAAATTATTTTTATTGCATTGTAATGTACATTACCTTTGTAATATACCTCTACAAAGTACGAGGAAAACTACTGTTCTATTGCCGTCGCCGAATTGTTAAAGATCCGTGACCTTGTTGGCATCGGTAATGTTAACTCCATTGTCAGCGGATCTATGGGTACACGAGTATTTCCTACATCTCCCCTATTTGCAATTGTCAAGTCATTTGCATACAAAATTGTTGGAGTACTCACAACGTTTGCGCAACAAGAACTCTATCACACAACAGACAATCAGGAAACATACAATAAATCAATAGCTTTCAGAAAATGCATATTACTTGAGCAACTATCAACGTATAGATATATTGCTCTACAAACGGCAGAAAAAGAATTGGATATATACTGCTTAGATGAAGGCCAATGATTTAATAAATTACTCTACAAAAGAGTATTGATGAAAAGGCAGATGTAGATACAACTCTGAGATAGTTGGCGTCTATTTTTGTAGTGGTGTATGAAATCGCCTTGTTGCTTACATTGTGGTTATTACACGAGTGTCGCCTCGCCGGAAGTAATTGTTGCGACATGGTTGTTAAAGAATTCATATAATCTATATTTCTAATCAAGATGTTAATCAGACTAATACAAAAATAGGACTTTACATTACAAAACCACAATGTAATAAAGTAATAACTAACATACTTTGGTGTAACGTTTATTATGGGCAATCCGTTTCATGAATCTCATAAATCGGGACTTATAAAACTAGTGACCGAATAATGATTGTAATATTATAACCTCTATAAAATTGCGCGATGTAATTAACTCTACCATTTTACATCCACTGTGACCATTTATTTCTAGATAGGATCGCTTGTACCCACGACAAAGACAAACACTAGTTGCACACCTTGCGTGCTACCTAGTGATCTACGAACTCCAAGGCAACAATAATATACAATAAATAATCTAATATATAAATAATCTATTATACAGAGTATCACATATAAAAAATAGCCAAAACTACATTGTTCCATCATTGAAAGGACTTTAAATATATCTGAGACTTAAAGCAACGTAAATGTAACAATTATATTCAACGTCCATTTAGCATTTACTATACAATTAAAATGTATTTGTCTTAAATTAATAGAAAAATTTAGATCATTGGGGTGATTACTGGTGGTAGGTCTCTCATATATTGTGGGAAGCCGCCTGAGTAGGTACACCGTAATTCCTAATTCTCTCGCCAAACAGCAGGTAAATGCTCCGTTGTGTTCCGGCTTGAAGGACATTGTAGCCAGAATAACTACTGGATATATTGAGACTTAACATATGATGTCTCAGGATGGCGAGCGCAGTGGAATGCCAAGCATTAAGTTGTAATTCGTGGTGTTGTTTGGTTTAGCTACTTTTCATGAGCGGTCGTATCGCTTACCATCAGGCGCATTACTTGCTCGTCTAGCCACTAACTATTGCAATAAAAAAATACCTATGTTCAGCAATGGACTTATTGTGGCTGAAGAGAGACAGAAAGAATATGTCTACAATTTGACCAAGATCCAAACACGTATTCCATTATTTTTAACTTCAATTTTACAGTTACATTATTACTCGTAAGTGGGTTGTTCGGATTTCACCACATAATTAAAACATATTAATAATTTTCAATTTTATGCTTGTGCTTTATAAATTAACGTAATTATCATTAAGATCATGCACGTTCATAATTTCATAAAATCTTAATGCACACTTTCAATTTTATATTGAGAAGTTAATATTGAACCAAATTTCAGAATCATAATGAACGATGACGCCGAGTTGTATCACAAGAGCAACGACTTGCAGAAAATGGCTGCTGTTAAATGCCTGCAAGAGTACAGTCCAAAGATAAAATGGAGAAAATCTGGAGATAGAGTTATTGACATCGGCAGCGGAGATGGATCCGTCACTAACGCGATCAAAGAATTTATGCCCAAGAACTTTGCTAAACTAGTTGGTTGTGACATTAATAAGGGTATGGTGAAATTTGCGAACGAACACTTCGGAAATGACCGGACCAGTTTCACGCAACTGGACATCGAAGCCGATCTGCCTGAGGAGATGAAACAAGGTTTTGATCACGTATTCTCATTTTCTGCTCTACATTGGATACAAAATCAAGAGTAGGTTATAATTAATATTCATAGCCTAATTGCCTAATTAGATACTTTAATTGACCGATAACCTGCTTTGTTAATATCATAGGTTTAACAAAAGAGCAAATAGGTCACCTGATGATAAGTGATCACTGCCGCCCATGAATATCCATAACACTTTGATCAGGGATGTATTACTGGCCCAAATCGGAAGAAAAGCGGGAAGGAAAAAGGGGGACAGAGGAAAGGGGTATTTGGCATCCAGAAGTCTCACTCACCGAATGGAACTTGACAGAAGAGTTGTCACTTCCCATCGATTTTCTAGGAGACAGCGTGGTCTGCTACTTCTAAAAGATTCCCAAAAGGATTCACAAGGCAAATCAGGAGTAGGAAGTTCGAAGGCACACACCTTAAGCTTTTATTTTACTTGTGTGTTTTGTATTTGCAATTATTACTGTTTTCAAAAAGAAAACATTGTAAAAATCTGCTTGACTAGGAAATTAGTTCAAAAACTTTTTGAATTCGACGCTTAAAGCGCTCGAGGTCTGCGTGTTGGTCGAAAGCCTAAATTCCAATCGAGGAGCATATATGGGCTCATGTGATCAGGTTCCCTGACAAATAATATTTTTAAAAATAATATTCATTGTTTTTCGTCCATTTTTTTTAATAAGACCACTTAAATAAAATTTTTGTAACATATTAGCAAGGATGTAACCTTTACCAATTTTGATTTTGCAGGAAAGCATTCAGCAATATATACCACCTTCTCTCCGAAGATGGAGATTGTCTCCTGTCGTTTTTAGGTCATATGCCATTATACTCAGTATTCACATTACTATCGGAAACCGAAAAATGGAGCAAATGGCTGAAGAATTTGCAATCATTTGTTTCACCTTACCATGACTTTGAAGTAAGTGACGTAAAAACTTTGCAAATATTTTTATTTGTACTTAGTATGACGATAGTTCCAGAGATAATTATTAACGGACTGACCTTGAAAAATGGACTAGACAAAAATAAAATGTATACACATTACAAATGTTTAAAAAAACTCCATTAAATTTCAACATCTACATTATATTAAAATTTGCATTTTTAAAAAGATTTATCATAAATTACGTAAATTTGGAATCGGCATATTAAAATAAATGTAAAGTACTTTAACTCAGAAAACTGTATTTTTATAAGTGAAAATTTAATTGTGTACATTTTTTTTTCTTTATTTTTTTTTTACTATCTTTTGTTAATAAAAGTAATTATTACCATTTATTTTTAAGATACTTGTGCTATTATACGAGTAGTCGTCTACATATTTTAGCTTCA
The DNA here is from genome assembly GCA_023078785.2 of Hyles euphorbiae. Classification (NCBI taxonomy): domain Eukaryota; kingdom Metazoa; phylum Arthropoda; class Insecta; order Lepidoptera; family Sphingidae; genus Hyles; species Hyles euphorbiae. The sequence goes on from CM041040.1 coordinate 12,719,060, forward strand.
CAAGTACAAATGGAATATCCCATATAAGTGAATTTGTAATTATTTAGAGAAATAAACTATTTTAAATCATATCATTCGTATTTAGCTTTTAGTTATCGCTTATAGTTAATATTTTGCTTTAGGAACCTGACAAACATCTTATGCAGATGCTGAAGAAAATCGGTTTCAAACAATATGACGTGAGGTGTAAACAAAAAATATACAAATATCATAGCATGCAGGAGCTCAAGGGTAAGGTTTTACAAAAGTATTAAAACAACAAAAAAATTACGATCTAGATTTTGCAATTTTAACTAAAGCAAGGAGAAATGTATAGGTCACTAAATTGCATTTAAATTCACGAAAATATATCTTATGTTAATAATGATTTTTAAAAGTTCCTTAGAGGACCGACTATTCGCTGTTGTAACACAGGAAATTTATACTAATAATATAAAGCTGAATAGTTTATTAACCGACTTCAAAAAAAGGAGGAGGTTCTCAATTCGACTGTATGTTGCTTTTTTTTTATGTTTGTTACCTCGTTTCTCTGTACTGCGTGAACCGATTTCGATCATTCTTTCTTTAATTGAAAGCTGGTGCTTGTCGTTTGGTCCCATAAAAATATGGTGAAGATCTGATGAATATCTTCGGACCTGGAGAGGGGAACTCCTTAAAATTAAGGAGAATTGCAATGGTTCTTTTTGCATTACGTTCATTAGAAAAGTTAAGTTACAGTGAGAGAGGGAAAAAGGGGTGGGGGTGAGGGGGGGTGGGTGATAAAATTAAAATACACGTAAATTCTAATATCTTCAGCAGCTTATAACCGATTTTAGTGATTTCTTTTTCATTGGAAAGAACGTATTGACAGGTTGATCCCAGGTACACAACATTAAGATCTGATTATCATGTTCGGACCTGGAGAGTAGAACTCCTCAAAATTTAATAGGATTTCAGCGGTTCTTTTTGCATTGGGTTCAGTATAAAAGCTAGGCTACAGTGATTGAGGGAAAAAGGGAGGGGGAAGGGGAGGGGGAGAAAAAATAATAAACATGTGAATATTCCAATATCTTTGGCAGATTTTAGCGATTTCATTGTCATCGGAAAGAACATATTCCTTGTGGGGACCAAATCTTCTTCATTTAAATGCCTATCAACACTAAAAAGATAAAAATAACTAAAATTTTTAGTAAAAAAAATAAAAACCGACTTCAAAACAAAAAACCACTAAAAACCAAAAAAATAACAAAATAATAAGTACCACTGCAAAGCAAAAAAATATTATTTATTTCATGGAACTTGTGCTTGTTGAATAATTTGCTTAATGACTTGACTAGCCAACAAATCAAAATATATGCATAACATATTGAAGGCGGGTCGCCCAGTACCAAACATATAGATATTTAAATTAATATAAGGCATAGGTCCTACATGTTTGGTACTTGGCGGCCCGCCTTCAATGTGTTATGCATATATTTTGATTTGTTGGCTAGTCAAGTCATTAAGCAAATTATTCAACAAGCACAAGTTCCATGAAATAAATAATATTTTTTTGCTTTGCAGTGGTACTTATTATTTTGTTAATTTTTGGTTTTTAGTGGTTTTTTGTTTTGAAGTCGGTTTTTATTTTTTTTACTAAAAATTTTAGTTATTTGCATAAATGCGCTAATCTTAGGATATACTGGTTTGGAATTTACCATTAGTTTATTGTTGATAGTGGTTTTATCGTGGAAGGTCGTGGTGTATATTTATCCAAAGAAAATACGTAGCGGGACTTTTTCACGCGGACAAAACTGCGAGCAATACAAATTAATAGAGTGACAAAATCTTCATAAGAGTGTTCGAATACTGGCATACACCTTTTCTCATGGCGTGTATAGATTTGCTTCACCATGAAAGTGGGACTAGTAAATATTCATCATTATTATATATATACTTAAATTTAAAAACACCGAGGTGAATGCCTTGGAATCGAACCTCTCCTTTTCGGCTTACTACCAACAAGACTATCAATCACTTTTTTACTACTAAAATTATCTCCTTTTTTACTAAAGTATTATAAATTTAAAAGATAAAATCAAATTGATAATTCCTAAAATAATATTTATTTAAAAGATAAGGATCAAATTGATAATTCCAATAAAGTTTATCAAGCTATCGAAAACGAATGAGGATGAAACATTATACTATGAATTTTTATATTATGTTAAATTTTTTAAGAAATAGCTCTTTTAAATAATATAAACATTGGATAGCGGAAGCTATGCAAAACCATACTCGTTTTATGGATAGAAAATGATTTAAGTAGTGGTAAAACCAGTAGTTTTGTGGATTTATGCAGTCGAACCAGGTATATTGCCAATTTATGATCATTATCGACCACTTGATGTCCACTGCTAAACATACTTTTTTTCGTATGATTTTTAAATTATTTTAAACATATTACATTACTATAAACTTGTTTACTAGAAAAATCAAATACCCAATCAGATTAAATGTCTTATTTTTTTATTATTATTTTTTATTGCCTTGTATGGCGAGACGTGCATACCGTTCGCCTGATGGTAAGCGACTCGATCGCTCATGAACAGTAGCAAAACCAAACACCTTGCATTTCAATGCAATGCTTGGCATTCCACTGCGCTCGCCATCCTGAGACATAAGATGTTAAGTCTAAATGTGTCCAGTAGTTACTCTGCCTACAATGTCCTTCAACACGAAACACAACATGCGTTTAAACTACTGTTTGCCAAATAATAATTATATAATTATATTATATTTCAGACGCAATTACAGCTGTGAATCCATTTAAAATGCCAAAGGAGGTTTTCGATGACTTCTTTGAAGACTATTTGGAAATAGTTCGAGACATGAAACTGACACATCGCACCAACAATAATTCCGATACGATTACAGTACATTATAACTTAATTGTGGTATATGCGAGTAAATCTGATATTTAAAGTCCGAAATTATTTATACAGGCGATTATGAAAATAATTCTATTGATAGTTGTTTAAGAGTTTTACAAGACGTTAATAAGATATTATATAAAATATTTATGACCGTTACGAAATATGTTTTCAATTTGGTAAGTAATATATTCCTTTGGTTTATTGGTAAATTGATCTCTGATGTAGAAAAGATCCTGGTCTTCAGTGGGCATTTACCATGGCCTGATATAGTACAGTAATGTTTTACTTATATTCAATATTGGTATGTTCATTTACAAATGTATTTTATGACTACATTATTGATCGCACAAGATTTAATATTAATTTATATATTAAATGAAATTGTAATAAATGATCTTGATAATGTTTTATTTATATATCAAAATTAAAGATCCCATTAAATACACGTTGCTCTCGCAGACACTTGGAAATATTAATTTATGAACACCTAAATTACAACCAACATTATTCAAACACAAATGTACACTTTTATTTTTGTAACATTGTTGAATTCAGATTTGCATACGTTTAAGCTAATCCTACCCGGAAAAAATACAATAGTCTATTCATAGGCTATATATATGCACCTACTTACCTAATAGGTGAATAAAATATACATTTTGAGAGTCCAAAAATCAATGTAAAGCTTGCTAATATAATATGACCATTAAAAAGTCCTATTCATAATTAGCATCCAATCAAAATCTATATGTTAATTTTTAGATTGTTACAAAATCGTGTTGACAAATTTTTAAACAAACATTTTTAAATAATTTTGCATCTAAATTATCATAAATATGTTATCTGTTTATAACAATTTGAAGATGAAGTCTGGGTTCATGATTATAAGGTGCTAACAGGGTGTCGTTTTGTCCATTTTACCATAACCGACAATATTGTGGTGCGGTGGCACATACGTATAAATACTTACGCACCCCGCTCCTGTGGTACTGCCCGGCGAAACCGCGCTGTGTACGGCGACCTAGCGCGCGCGCACCCGCTCCACAAATTTCACCTTAAAAAATCAAATATCCTTCTGAACCCCTCAAAAAAGTGAAAATGAACAATGCAGAACTGTACAGAACGAGCAACTCCTTGCAAAAGAGAGACACCGGAGAATGTTTGGAAAAACACGCGAAAAATATGAAATGGAAAAAATACGGTGACAGAGTTTTAGACATAGGATGTGCTGACGGCAGTGGGACGACTGTATTGAAAAGCTACATGCCTGATAATTACAAAAAGCTGGTCGGTTGCGATATAAGTGAGAAAATGGTGAGATACGCCAACGAGCACCACGGGTACGGTCGGACGTCATTTAGGGTGCTCGACATAGAGGGTGATCTGCCCGACGATCTGAGAGAAGGATTCGATCACGTGTTCTCCTTTTACACGCTTCACTGGATCATAAATCAGGAGTGAGTCCTAAAGTTTTTATTTCATTATCTTTGTTGTGCAGTTCGAAGCGCGCGGCGCCTAACCATAATTTGGCCGACGCTGCCTAGGCGTCACATTGCATCTAAATATCTAGAATGTTTTAAATTTCACTCGTATTTATGCGTATTAATAACAGCCTTGTTCTCATTGATTGTTCATATTAAATTTTAATTGAATCTAACTACTTATTATACCCATAAAACATACAAAACTAAGTATCAGCCTATTAGGTACTTACCTAAATACTGATAAAAGGCCAAAAGTAAATCATTACTTTAGAGTTGTTATTATTACTCCGTAATATACATTTCATATAATATTCTGGTTTAACTTATAAAATGATACACAATACAATATTATTACGTAAGCTTAAAATCGAAAACAACATCACAAATATCTAGTATTTTAGGTGTTGAAATCACTTTGTGCAATTAAGTGTAATGTTTGTTTTAGTGTTTAATATTTTCATTTGTTAAATCTTTTTCCAGGAAGGCATTCAAGAACATATACGATTTATTGGCCGATGACGGAGACTGTCTGCTGTTGTTCGTGGGACACACTCCGATATTTGACGTTTACAGAATACTATCACAGAGCAACAAATGGAGCTCACTGATTCAAGACGTCGATCGATTCGTCTCGCCATACCACGACAGCACGGTAATTCATAATTAATTTCAACTCTATATAAGATTACGTTTTACGAAAACTGCGAGGTTGGAGGACGGAAATTTGGCAGAATTGAAGAAGAAGTGCAGACACCTTATGTTTCTTCTAAACGCGTTCTAGAAATTCATGAAATATTTAATCGTTCATGCGTGAAAAACCAACAAACATGAAAAAGTTCTGTCCAGGGGCGTCGCCAGCTGATGGCCTAGGGAGGGGCAAATATTATGGAGAATGTGATTGCAACTTACACAATTTTGACGGCGGCTCTTAGACGGTAAATATTATTGTAAAATAGTATGGTATATGCAAAAAATACCGTATAGTAGGCAAGCCAAGTCAGAGATTTTGGTTGCTGTACCTTTGGCAATTTTTTTTAAAGTCTAGGGTGGGGCAGCTGCCTGTACCTGACCCCATTGTTGACGGGTGATGCAATAGAACAAAATTCAAAAACACATACATACTTATACTCATGCCCTTTTCCTGGAAGAGATAGGCAAAGAGTCTACCAGAACACCCATATTTCGCCTAGTGTGTTCCGTCCCATAACGTGACAGTGAGCCGCCTGAACGCCATATCGGGCAAAAACTTCTAAGTACGGTTTTATAACGAACTTAATTTACTGGTGGTAGGTTTCTCATATGTGAGGAGCCCCCAAGGTCTATTGTACCATCACAATGTCTATTTCTCCCACCAAACAGCAGTGTAAGTGTAAAACCCCATGAATTACAAAGCAATGCTTGTAAAGAGTTATTATGACAAGTAAATACACATAGAACTTAATCTCTACGTATAAAATACTTTCTATAGTACTTAGTATTATTTACATTCATTTCTAACTTTAATTTATTTATTAATCTATAATTAATTTATTATTTATTTAATTTCTTATTTGTATTTTATGTAAAGTAATGCGGTGGCACCTACCCAGGCGGCCTTTCACATATGAGAGATACCTACCACCAACATTGTTTGATTTTGCTACTGTCCATGAACGGTCGCATAGCCTACCATCAGATGAATTGCGGGCTCGGGTCACAATTATTTGCAATAAAAAAAAATGTTAGTTGGATAATCTTATAACATAGCGACTACCATACATGATAGGGAAAAGCCTTTCGGCATGTGTTTACCCAGTTTGGACAATGCCGCATGGTGCATTATAGTAACTTTGTCCTGTCTATAGAAAGAATGTGGAAGAATCAGAGAGATCGTATGAATAAAATAAAAATCAATCATTTATCTCCGAGTGGCACAATAGGTTAAAAAGTCTGTCGAGAAACGACAATAATCCTAACGACGCATTAATATTATTGTTCCGAATATGGGCAACGTGCCAATAAAGTTTTTCTAATTATAATAAATTGGGTGAACGAATATATAAAATATCATTTTATTAAAAGTTAATTTACTTTAGTCACTACCAATATTTCCATTTTTTGGTCATTTTCATAATTTTATATCAGAAATACGAGATTAATGAAATTTATGAGATAGATCCTTACTGTACTCTGTAGGTATAATTAAAAAACTAAAAAAACACGCTTGCATAAAAGATCCAACTAAAAACTAAAAAATAATTGATAATGAGTTTAAAAAACACTTAAATAGTTTATCTTTCTCTAATGTATTTAGTACCAACGATGCAAATAATAATAATAATAATAATAATATTTATTTCAGATAAAACATCCATACAATTAAAACAAATCAACATTTAGAACAAAACATTAATCTATAACAAAACTCATTGCACATATCTGAATGCCGGGCGATGAGTTGTCATCCAGTGGCACACTACTTTGCTGTCGAGCCTGTGCCCCACAATAGACACTACACTGTTGGAGCTACCGCGCACTCGCCGCATTAAAGATGCGATTCTTTGTCGCAATATGGCGTAAAAATCAGGTACTTGTGCTTCCGCAAACATACCAGAAGCACTACAGAATCGCGGTAGCCCCAGCATTACCCGGAACGCATTATTGTATTGGATACGCAGAGCGCTGAAAGAGCTTTGTGTGTAATTGACCCATAGAGCGCACGAGTACAATGACTCACAATAAGCCCTGAACAGTGTAATTTTGACATCTCTAGTACATCGCGCGAATCTGCGAGCCAACATGTTGCACCGAACCGCCAACGCTCTGCGTTCCCTTTCCAGGTCTACGTCATCTGTCAGCCCATCGGTAACCCAATGCCCCAAGTATTTAAAGCGTGTTACTTGAGACAGTGTTGCGCCTGCCAAGGCAATTGGAGGCACATTTTTGTAGGTTTTATTGCCTGCTTTAAATACTAACAACTCGCTTTTGGTAGAATTATAAATGAGACCATGAGTCACCGCATATTCCTCACACATATGAAGAAGTTTTCTCAGGGCGCTGATACTAGGGCTCAACAACACCATATCATCGGCGTAACTGATATTGTTGACACAATGACCGTCTATAGAGCATCCGATCTTACTGGCACTAAGCTCGCATATCAGTTGGTTTATATATAGGTTGAAGAGTTTGGGAGAACTAAGTCCCCCCTGTCTCACTCCGCATTCCAACCTGTATGAGTCTGATGAAACACCATTCCATTTAATTAAGTTATTTTGGTTAGCATACCAATATTTTAGTATATTAATTATATCTCCTGGAACACTTGTATTAAGTGCCAGTTTTCTCCAAAGACAATCGTAAGAGACTAGATCAAATGCCTTTGACAGATCCAAGAAACATGCATATACAGGCGTTTTTCGTTTTGTATAGTATTGGACAGTCTCCTTGAGACAGTGGATAGCCATCTCAGTTGATAGTTGTGGCTTAAAACCAAATTGTGCGTCATGCAACACTATATGTTTATCCAACTGTTTATCAATCAGACCGTCCAACACCTTAGCTATAATAGTTGCCAAGGAAATAGGCCGATAGTTTCGTTTATCATTAGAATCTCCAGTTTTATTTTTAATGATTGGTACAACTATAGTTTTCATTAAGTCATTTGGAAGGTATGAGTGACCCATACACAGACTAAAAAGCATTGCCAAGACTACAGGTAAATGCTTTCCGGCATATCGCAGATGCTCTACGCTCAGACTATCATGTCCTGGTGATTTTCCTGTTTTCAAACTTTTTATTACTGTACTTATTTCCTTGGCTGTGTATCTCATTGGCATATTTCTAGAGCTATCAATGGAAACTGACTCATTGTTTGATGGACCCAAAGGAGAGTTAACCATAAAATAAGATTTGAACAAATTGGCAATTTCCTTACAATCACTTAGACCACTCACAGTCACAGGCAAACTCGACTTCGGATTCAGTCTGTTCGTTGCTTTCCAGAAACTACTAAAGTTTTTAGTATGATGATGATTTGCTATGATGTCCATGCGTACTTTGTCTGAGTTATTTTGACACCACTTCAACTTGTTCTTAAATAATCTTCTACTCTCATACATTTTCGAATACAACTCCCCAATTCTAGGTTTACCTGCTGTCATCCAGTTCCGAAAATTAAGTCGTGCCTGCCTGTGTGAGTTTTTTACATGTTTATTCCAGCCCACTCTATGGAACCTCCTTTGAGGCATCATCTTGTTATAACTTAAAGTAGCTGCCTCTGAAAGAATATTTACAACTTTTTTATATATATTTTCTAACACATTACAGTGCTCTACATTTTTACATGAACTATCGCAACATTTTGTAAGTTCTAATGGAAAATTAATCTCACGCAATTTTGAATTGCAGTGTTCAAAGTAAATTTCAATTTGTGTGGCGTCCCTTTCTCCCCATTTTACAAGGTTGTGTTCTACTACTTTAGGTGTAAATTTAGGTCTTAAACTATCTAAATTGCATTTTATAATTAAGGGTAAGTGGTCCGACCATGAAACGTCATAAACCACCCTTACTTCCTCGATAGTATTCCATGCCGATTCTGTTACTACACAATGATCTAACCAACTGGTGGTACCATGAGCATCACTTATAAATGTATATGTGTCTGATTCTATGCCAAGTAACAAAATATCAGCACACTTCCATTGAACTTCATTTGAAAAATTTAATAGTTCCCGACCAAATAAATTACAGGGATGTGCGTTAAAATCTCCCAATATATATACAGCATCTACCTCAGAATTTTCTATAGTAGCGTTTATTTCACTTAAACAACTGACAAATTCGCAAAAAGTATCGCTTGATTCAGTTGGCATGTAGACAGAAAATACCATAAATGACCTAACACCTGCGATAACCTTTATAGCAACAAGACGAGAACTCTTACATTTAACAACTGAGACGGACTGATAAGCATTTTTGCGCCATATATAAATGAAGCCTATAATAATTTCTTAGAAGTTTTCACTCTCCTATATAAGTTATGTTTTCCGATTAAAACAGTTCAAATAAAATGTCGAAAAAAGATAAAATGGATCTCACGAGGGCTAAAAATATGGAGCAAAAAACAAAGTTTTTTTTGTGGAAATATAGACTAAACCCAACCATTGAAAATAAAAATTTATTTAAGACATATTCAAACACATTTTAAAAAATCGTTAAATTAACACAAAAAGCTCAGAACAATTATATAATTACTAAATCATCAAACAAATCGTAAGCCTCGTGGCAAATAATAAAAAATAATAACAACTTCATAAAGGAGCCCATACTTAAGGTGAGAAAACTTGATACTGTTGTTACTGAACCCAAAGCAATTGCGGAAACTTTTAATGACTACTTTGTTGACAAGATTGAAAATATATCAATAAAAAACATTAATAAGATAAATATATCAACATTACCAATACCAAATAACCCTAATTCCATGTTCATGCCTCCGACAGTCCCCGAGGATGTAATAAGGATCATAAAATCATTGAAAAACAAAAAAAGCCATGGAAGCAACAATATTAATACAAGTGTAACTAAATATGTAGCAAGCATTATAAGCCCACCTCTAAGTCATATTTTTAATGCAAGCATCAGTCTTGGTTCGGGCGTATTTCCGGATAAACTTAAAACTGTAATAATCAAACCAGTTCACAAAAAGAATGTCAAAGAGGATATGTCAAACCACCGGCCAATAGCCTTAATTCCAGTTTTCTCTAAAGTTTTTCAAAAGATTATATATGAAACAGTGCAAAAAAAATTAAATACAAATAATATACTGTGTGATGAGCAGAACGGCTTTAGGAAAAATAAAAATATTAATATGGCAATCTATAATCTACTACATAATATTATGCCCAATGTGGATAGAAGAAGTCCTATATGTGCTGTTTTTACAGATATGACTAAAGCTTTTGATTTTGTTAAACATGATATCTTATTGAAGAAGCTTGACCGTTATGGCATCAGGGGGAACATTTTAAGCCTAATTAAGTCATATCTAACTGGTCGCATGCAATATACTGAAATAGCAAGAATATGTCTAAAAGCTAAACGAGAATATAAGTATTTATCCCAACCAAGAGAAATAAGATACGGGGTGCCGCAAAGTAGTGTTTTGGGCCCGCTATTGTTCCTTCTGTAATATAAATGATTTGCCTCGTCAGATTCACCATCCAGTTATACTGTTTGCCGATGATTGTACGTGTATAATAAAGTGTGACATTAAGGATAATTTCGAACGGGATATCAATAATACGCTAAAAAATATTATAAATTGGCTTGAATCCAACAATTTAATAATAAATGTACAAAAAACTAAAGTCATACACTTCCGCCAGCGAATAAATATTGAAAAATTTAATATTAACTACAACGGACAGAGAGTCGATACTACTAATGTTACAAGATTTTTGGGAATATTAATAGATGATCAGCTATCATGGAAATATCACTCAGATGACGTTTGTACTAGATTAAGTAGAGCTCAAGGTAGAGCTTCATTTATACTTTTCAATCTGTCGAAAAAGGTTAATAAATAAACTCTCATAATTGCTTATCATGGTATAGTCGCGTCAGTATTGAGATTTGGAATTATATTCTGGGGAAATTGTTGTGACAGGGAGAGGATATTCAAAGCCCAAAAACGTTGTATTCGGTCCATATTCACCCTCAAAGCAACAGAAACCTGCTCAAATATGTTCAAATCATATAAATTATTAACATACCCATCGTTGTACATATTGGAAGTTGCTATGTTTGTTAAATCTAACCCACATTTATTGAATACGTTGGCTGATACAACAACGCGCTCACATCAGATAAGAACACAATATCAGAATCTTTTACACGTAAATAGGTACAACACTGCATTATTAAGAAAAAGCATCTTTACAATGGGGCCGAAAATATACAATAAAATACCACATCGCTTCAAAAGCCTCCCTACAAAGTTGTTCAAAAAGAAACTAACAGCATTCTTAATAGATAAGTGTTATTACTCTTTAAATGAATTTTTAAGTAGTGAATGTTTGTGATGATGTAATACAATTACAATATATACATACGAGTATAAACAATTACCTGACGAATAACTTGTAATGTAATTTAAAGAATATGGAACTGTTATATTGAATAATTATTGACCATTTTATTTTTGTGACTGCCAGCTTGTTGAATATTTAATTGTAAAAAAAATATATATTTTTATAATCATACTTGTATGCCAATTGAGGCGGAGCATAGAGCACTTAATTTAATATTATTCCAACTATGTAATACCTATGTATCACAAGTAAATAAATGATTGATTGATTGATAAGATTCGAAAGAAAAAGGAGTAAAATACACACATTTTCTTGTTACAAAGCGTGGGGTGTTTACAACAATTACTTATCCTACAGCACCCCACGCTTTATAGCAAGAAAATGAATGTATTTTTTTTTATAATTTCTATGAATGGCGAGACGAGCAAGCCGTTCGCCTGATGGTAAGCGATACGACCGCTCATAAACAGTAGCAAAATTCCACTGCGCTCGCCATCCTGAGACATAAGATGTTAAGTCTCAATATGTCCAATAGTTCCTCTGGCCACAATAGCCTTCAATCCGAAACACAACAGTGCATTTACACTACTGTTTCACGGGAGAAATAGGCATTGCGGTGATATACCCAGATGACCTCTCACATAGGAGAGACCTACCACCAGTAAATAGTAGTAATTTTACTCCATTTTCTTTCGAATTTTAAACTCATTATCAAATATTTTTTAGTTTTTAGTTGGATCTTTTATGTAAGCGTGTTTTTTTTAGTTTTTGAAACTATATTTAATTGCTTGCACTAAAAACATTATCTACGACTATCTTATCAAAGAAAGACAGCTGCGGGCAAATTACAAAGTTACAATTTTTCTTTTCAAAAAATTTGTTTTTACATTTCTGTATAAGATAATGTCATATACTTTTTAAATTATTGCGTTGTCATCGCTCCTGGATAGGTATGCAAAGTTTGAATTAAATTTGATCGTTCTAAGTAGGGCAAAATCGAGCTTAAAGGAGTCGGTTACATACATACAAACATACAAACGTACATGTGAAGCTAATAAAAGCGTGTTAAAAATGTCTTGATTCTCCCGTCGGATACACTGTTTTAAATGAAACCATCGAGAAATTACTTCTTAACGTTTCGTCCGGTGAATTTTTGGATATCCTCAAACTGGTGATAATTAGCACCACATACAATAATGGAAAATCCGTAATACTTAGCACTTGCCATTATGGCACTTGTAAATTGGTCGCAATTTGAGTTCAATCTGGGTGTATTTGACAGCCTCCGTGACGCAGTTTGTTACGCGCCGGCTGTGATACGAGAGTACGCGGGTTCGATCGTTCTCCGAAACAAATGTTTTTATCTACAGGTATTATTTCGAGGTTGACTGTTTACAAGGCCAAATAAAATCTCGTAGTTGCTGATACCCACGACACAACTCTGCTCGATCTTAATGTAGAGTCAGGACTATGAATGTGACTGTTGGGTATATTTATTTATAAAATCAGCTAGATCTATAATAATATAATATTCATATAATCTAATATTTATACGTACATATTTATATTGACTGACTCAGTGGCGTAGTTAGCAGTAGTTGTAGTAGTACGGTGAGATTACAACGCTGAGGTCTCGGGTTCGAATCCCGCGTTAGGAAATTGTTTTTTTTTTAATTTATCACACCGAAATCAGAAATTTGTGCCTGATATGGCGGTAGGCTTGGCCCCATCACATCGTGGGACGGAATAAATAAGACCAAACCTAGGTGTTCTCGAAGTGTTTTCTACTTACTCCTTCTAGGAAAAAGTGTTTATGTATGATAATCAATCTAGGAAATCAAGTCTAAAATCAACACTCCAGAGTGGCATTTATGCTATATAAATATCTGGTATTTTCACATCATTAAGATGATTAATTGTGACTTTTTTCCGACTCGTAAAAAGTAAATGGTTAATTAAGTTTTGCTCAAAAAGAGTTAATATATTTTTTATACTTTCAAAGTAATTTGAATTTAAATTTTGAAACATTGAATTATTATGAGGGCAGCACTATTTGGGCAAAGTGTGGATTCGGAGACACGACTTTTGATTTATTGAATTAATAATTCTTAAGGGCACTTGGGTACGTCTGTGTTCAGCAATGGACTTCCTGTGGCTGAAAAGAGAGAGAAAAAGAAACACAGAAATCAATGACTCCCTCAAACAGCTATGCAAATACACTGTTGTGTTTCCAATTGAAGGACGTTGTAGCCAGATTAACTACTGACAAATTGAGACCTAAAATCGTATGTCTAAGGATGGCGAGCGCAGTGGATTTCCAAGTAATGCTTTTAATTCAAAGTGTTTGGTTTTGCCACTGTTCATGAGCGGTCGTATCGCTTAATATCAGATGAACTGCATGCTCATCTCGCCACTCATTGCAATAAAAAGAGGCCTTCTGCCGAGTTATGCCAAGACTATTAGTAAAAGAAGTGTTGCGTTTGGTTTCAGCCATTGTTATACGAGTTTTTACAAGGGCGGAAATAATTGTTTTGACTGACGTGTATGGCCCGTGAATACTCCATTTGGTTCGTATTAAATTTATTAAAGGAGCACTGCAGCCATTTTATCGTCCCTGTATAAAAAAATAAAATACTTTCGAATATAATTTAATCATTTTTCACATGTAATCTGCTAACGCGTTGCTGCGACAATTTTACCTTATATAATCACATTCCAATCTCTCTACATTTCGTGGCGTTATATTCAAAACTAAATATTCAATACTAGTTATTTTTTGCTTTGTTATGACTTTGCTGGGAATTGAAGTCGGGTTTATCTTGTTTTATTTATTTTACTCTTGCAAACTTTCGCATTTATATATTATAAATGCAAAAGTTTGTGCGTGTGTTAACTCTTCACGCTCAATCCGCTCACGCAATACCAATTTTGACGAAATTTAGTATAGAAGTAGCTGACACCTTGGATTAACACATAGGCTTTTTAATCCGACAAAATGTAAGGTACCCGTGCGATGTGTAAGGAGTAGAAATATATTCTATACTCTTTCACACCCAAAGGAAAAGGGTGGAAATTTGAAAGTACGGCAGTAAAGTTGAGTGTAATCTTTAAAATAGTTACCACGCGAAATAGCTCCTGTTTCTAAAATGAACTGGATTCAAAATGTATTCGCATCCGGGTGAAGCCGGGCCAGACCGCTAGGGCAATTATATGAGTAAGTAGGCCAAGTTCAATGTAGGGCATTCTTGGGCGAAATTAAGATCTCGTACATTCCTTGTTAATAAAACCTCGCAATATCGCAAATACCATTTGATTTTTTAAACCTCCCTGAATTTTCCAAGACCGGAAAGCGTGAGAATTTAAATTTAAAATGAACTAGTAATGAATAACTAATATAGCTATAAACTGAACTATTATAAAGATTTATTATATTAGTTAATGTTATTAAAACCGATCCAAAAGCGTTGAAGTTATATAAGAAAATGCAGCAGCGCACATGGCAGACGTAACTTTTTAATTCTTATTAGACACTCTAAATTTGTGATCCTAAGAACCGTTATTGGTCTATCATATAAAAATATTTAAGCTTTAAACTTGGAATGATTCATGCCTGGACTTTTAAAGTAAACAAAACGATTAAACAAGCTCAATTTACCTCTTTTCAACTTTAAGTTTTTTTTTAAATGTGAAAGCATAAATATTTTTTATTGTTTATATGTATTTTCGACTTCACCCTATTTTCCCAATAAAATTGTCTTTGAGATATTTATGATGTAGGCCAGTGGTTCTTAACTGGTGGTCGGTGTACCACTGGTGGTCCCTGAACAGATCTCAAGTGATCCGTGGAGACATCCTGAGACCACCCAAAATATAATTTTATACATGTTTTATTTATGTGTGCTTATGTATTTAAACGGTACTGTATTAACATACAGCCAAACCAGTCAACCAACTGGGTGGTCAATGGCTAGACAGATTTTGGGTCAAATAGTCCCTGATAAAAGGTTAAGAACCTCTGCTATGGGTAATCCATTGCATAGTAAATAGTTAATGCATTTGAAATGAAATGAAATGTATTTAAAAGCTCTTATGACAAGTCAATACACATAGAACTTAATCTCTATAAACAATATATTTCCTATACTTAGTAATACTTATTTTAATTTCTTGGTTTAATTAATTTATTTATGTAATTTATTTATTTTAAATTAATTTTATTTTTATTTAGCATTGGTTTTATTTATTTGTTTACTTTTTATTCTTATTTTATTTAAAGTATTAGTTATGACTTTATGGTAATATATTTTTCAAAGAAATACAATATGTACGTTAGTCAAATTAAATTAAATTAAATTAATTAGTGGACCATGAATATTATTACAACGGTGCGTAGCGGTTTATTGTTACCACCGGATCTAACGCGGCCCTTCCTGAGAAGACCCGGCGAAACAAACTCAGTGGGCTTACACTACCACTGGAACTACGCGACGCGACCCAGTCCTGAGTAGCCAATGCATTTGTAAATATGAGTACCTAATCAGTTTCCAATACTGGTTGAAGAATATTGAATTACCCAATACAGAAATTACGGTAGACAATAGTGGATACATGTCTGAAAACACGCTGCGAATACCATTTTGGAATCGTTCTATGTATATCCGATTTTAAACAGCGCGACATAGTTCTGCCGATAGTTAGTAGATACTCATTTTAGATTTAAGTAGTTTAGTCATAGTGATACATTCGACAGCCTCCGTGGCGCAGTCGGTTAGACGCCGCCTGTGAAACGAGAGGTCGTGGATTTGAACCCCACACCGAGAGAAATGTTAGTGCGGCCCACAAATATTTCTTCCGGGTCTGGGTTTTTATGAGACCGAAAAGTCTCTCGTAGTTCCTGCTACCCACGACACAAGACTCGATCTTAGTCAGGGGTCAGTAATATGTATGTGACTGTGGGGTGTATTTTTTTTATTGGAGTGCCAATATTATAAACTCAATATGTACATAATTTAATGTTTTTGTTTTCAGGAACCAGACAAAGAAGTAAAGAAATTGATGGAAAAAGTTGGATTCACAGACGTCGAAGTGCAATGTAAGCACAAGGTGTTTGTTTATGATGACGTCGAGATTTTAAAAAGTGAGTCCGTATTACTTTAAAGTTATTGCTCTATTTTGTTCATCAGTTACCCTTATTATTTATATAAATAATCGTTTATGCACTGTTTTTAGCGTAGTTTGTACTAAAGTGTAATATTTATTATGTTTGTATTTTCGTATCTAAAGAATCTATGAATACGGGAACGATTAAAAAAAACTATTAGAATTCTACATTATCCTGGAGTAACATAGTCTATATTTTTGCCTAAAGGAGCTGAAATAAGGGTTGAAATTAAATAAAAAAATCGAAACCACAAAAAAATATAACTATAAATAAATTACAAATGAAAATGATTTTTTGTACAAAGTTTCGTAACGCGGTTTGTGGTATGTGTGAATTGGCAGAAATGATTAAGATGAGAAAAAAGTTTATTGTGATTCTATTCATTCGAAAAATTGTAATATTTTATATTTGTTTCAAGTTTCTTAACAACATTATTTAAAATGTATGGCCGACATTTTGAACTTTTTTGTTATTGATCCGTCTTAATATCAAAATCTAAGTTAGCCTTAGGGTCAATATCCTAAATTCATTGTCGAAATTGAATATTGTAATTGCCATCTCCATTTTTTTAAATCGAACAAAAATAAAAGTTTGCTTTGTTTGCGGAAGGACATCTGAGTGAATGAGATAAAGCAAAGTTCTATGGGAAAATAATGCTAAAAAAAATAAAGAAGTGCAAAATTTTGCAAGGGGACGTATATGGGCTAATACTGATATAGACAGATATACACTTTGTACCTGAAAAAAAATCCCGATAGTACGTATATATACATACGTAAACTCACAACTATTTCCCAGAAGGGGTAAGCAGAGGTGTTACCAATACACCCAGTTTTGCCTTGTATGTTCCGTCCCACGATGAGAAGGGCGCGACTATATCGCTCTATCGGGCATAAATAGGGACCTGTCTCTGGGCTGGTAATGAATAGAAAAATCTAATATCACATTGCCCCACCCGAGATTGGCTCCTCAGACCTCATTAACCGTATCGTAGTACAACGACGCCACCGAGGGCCTCCCGGTATTAAAATCACGTAAAATCTAAGTCATCAGGCAATGTAGATGGCGCTAAAATACTGTATGCTTGTGTATGCTTCATAATTCCACGAAATTTCGTTATTAAATAAACAATATTTTAAATTAAATTACAATAATTAATGAGCAAAAATGTAAACTAGTGTTATATGTGTATAACATTCTCAGATTTTTCTGTTATTTGCAATTTGTAGTTTGAGCTTGCCGTGCCATCTGTTATACCATTGAAGAACTTAAATCGCTGCTTTTTCCTCTTGTTACCTTAGATGGCGTTTAAATTTATTTTGATGCTCTAAATTTAATAACGGACGAAAATTTTACTTAAGTAATATGAATATTATGTAGATTCGTCTATAAAAAGTAACATTGCCCCGTGTAAAGTTTTATTTAAAATAAAATTTTAAATTACTTGACCTCCAAATGATTTAGATTTCCGCAGCTAAAGCAAGAATTGCCTAAGATTTGACAGTAGTACCTAGGATGATATATAGAGGCCGCCTGGGTTGCCGAATTCATTTAGCCCAGTCAAGCCCAGTAGTGCGATTCACGTAACTTTTTGACGCGCCGATCAATTTGCGGTGCGGTTACAATTAAGTTTACGCTTTGGTGCAAAATGGTATTCTTGTAAATGTTTAGATGCGCGTGAACTGCGCGTGAACTGCGCGTGAGCTGCGCGTCAACTGTACGTCAGACGTATGAAATTTGTTTGACATTGACATATTATACGCGCAGCAGTAGCTAAAACGTTTGCGTGACGCGAACTTGACGCGAGCGTATTTGACAGCGGTTGTCAAAATTACGAGAATACGAAAAGGGCTGTTTTGATCGAAACTTAACCGCAACTGCACTGCAGCTGAACTTATTATAATACGTGAATCGCCCTACAGCACGTCTGTAAAACTAAAATTGCTACAAATCAGAATGATGATGGAATATAATCATAAACAGCTTATATAATTATCTATAATTTTCTTTCCCTCTATTTCAGAATCAGTAGCAGCAATAAATCCTTTCGACATCTCTAAGGAGCTTTTGGAGGATTTCATGGAGGATTACATGCGTGTGGTGTGGGACATGAGGCTCATGGACAAGGCAAACAATAATATTACAGAAACGGTCACTGTACGACACAACTACAGTATCATCGAAGCGAGAGCTCGGAAACCCGCGAATATGATCAAATGATTACAAGGTTAATAGTTAAACTAGCTCAGATAGCGCTGTAATAATTGCTCGCAGGGTAGATAAGGCGCACGCTAATAAAATGACGTTTTCTGCAGATCATAGGAATTCGTTTCAAGAGAAATGGCTAATTTCAAGTCCACGCGCCCACTTAGCTAAAATATTTTATTGATCGCGAAATAAAAACATCGATTTACAAATTCATAGTGCAACAGCAAGTGCCGAACATGTTAAGTGGCAAAAAGCCTAATTGACGTTACGTAAAAAAGAGGCTCACGAATTTAATCGACATGTCCCCATTAATTATCTTAAAAATACACTAATTTCGAATTGTTCCGCGTTATCATATGTTGGTCCCATTATGAATAAATTTAACATCCATACAGTAAAAGACGAAAACTTTTCAAGGTACAATACGTTGCATAAGTAGTTTAAAACTTCCGACAGTCAAAAATAGGTTTAATATTGGGAGGATGTCCTATTCTTGTATTAATTTTCCCTCGAAACCGCTTAACCTCCTGTGTATTACAAAATATGTCACTTTATTATCTATGTTAGAAATAATTGGGATGACAAGTACATGTAAGTAATTACCTTTACAAATAATGAAGAACTAATCCCGCCCAACTTTACAAAACATATAGTTTAGTCAAAATATGGACTTGGTCAAAAGTTACGGCCATCTTAGCGGGGCCCTACCGTACCCCCAGATAGGTCTGAAGGGAAATTGAGGGATTTAACTCAACATGTTGTTTATGCCTGAATTGGCAATGGCTTGAGTAAGTCAAATGAAATTGTTTACACACCGAACTGTAAAATTATCATACTATGAAAAGCATTTTCTTTTCAGATCGAATATCATATTTAGTACAATTGATAACTGTATACTATGAAGAATATATTTAGGAATGTACTTTTATTTATCGTGTTTTCCTTTATGGGGTCGGCTGTGTGTGTCATATAATTATTTTTATGAATAAAATATTTCAGTGTTGCGAGTGTGTCAAATTTGTCTTTAGTATAATCGAATGTTTATTAAACTATTGTTAAGAAGAATTGAAAATATTATTTTTTTGTTACAAAAAAAATGTTTGCTCTACGTGTGTTATTGGAATAATAGGCTCTTAGGTATCAAATAGTGATATTTTAAAATAGATTAAATGTAAACAAAAACGGCCTTATTCCTGGTCCATTTAAACCTATTTTAATTATCGTATGATTTGTCCCTTTCGAACCACTTTTGAATTCAGTTTGAGCGGGAAAGAAAGCGGGAAGGAAACAAAACATTCGATTCTTAAAATAGGTTTTTAAATTGTCTATGGATAAGAAAAATAATTCTTACATATTAAGATTAAAGGATATAATGTTATTTAATTTATGATGTTTTATTTTCGAATCATCTTATTTTTCTAACAATATTGTTCCATAAATCAAGGGAATGCATTAAGAGCGTATACACCTTGCGCGCAAAGTCAACTATAGGTATTTCTTCGTTAATTTCACGCACACATAAGCGATCAAAGCTGTGTGCGTAGAGCTGCCGCGTCGGCTCGCTATACAATCGGCTCAAACAACTTTGATCCGTGCGCTTCAAATATTCAATTGAAATGTAACTGTAATATAATATCATAAAAATATTTTATTTGAATTATAAGTCTCCGGGCCACGATCATCTCAGTATTGAACATCTCAGTTTCGCGGGTGCCCACTTGCCAAGGGTGCTGGCTATGTTTTATACGTTGTGCTTAGGACACTCCTATTTACCATGTGATTTGATGAAAACTGTTGTAGTGCCTATTATAAAAAATAAAACTGGCGATCCATCTGACTCGAATAACTACAGACCCATATCTCTGGCCACAGTTTCAGCTAAAATTTTGGACAGTCTGCTTGACGCACATATGGCTTCTCATATTAATTTATGTGATGCTCAATTCGGTTTTAGGTCGGGACTATCTACTGAAAGTGCCATTTATTGCGTTAAGAAGATTGTTCAATATTACACGAAAAGGAAAACTGCTGTAAATGCCTGCTTTTTAGATTTGTCTCGTGCTTTTGATAGGGTTTGTTATGATATTTTATGGGACAAACTCCGTAATGAAACCTCAACTGGCAGTGATGTTATCTGTTTGCTAAGCTATTGGTATAACAATCAGACTAATTATGTTAAATGGGCGGGTGCAATGTCGGATATGTTGCGGCGGGTTAGGCCGCCCGCAGGTAGGGGTAGGTATGTAAATAAGAACTCAGGGTAGTTACGTGGTTCGGGCTTTAATATATTCGCATCACTGATTACACCCGGCACTGTTGCTGGTGGTATGCAACAGGAGTCACTGGCCTTCACTGGACACTGATCCGGGTCTTCGGCACGTGGCGGAACCCGGCGACAGCTCGCCGGCGAAGTCAGTTGCCACGTGGCCGGATACGGTGCGCAGGTCAGCGGCGCGGCGCAGGCTCGGGCAGTCGGGCTGGAAGCGGTGCGGAGCAACAGCGGGCAGTAAGCCAGCGCACGGAGTCAGCTCTCCGTGGCGGAAGCATACGAAGTAGGCGAAGAAGGAAGAACCTGGAATCAGCGTCCAAGAAATCGGAATGCAAACTAGGCTTGCATTCCGTGCCAGCGACTCGTGATAGTTCACAAGCCCGGCAGACAGAATACACTGACAAACAAGCAGTTAAGCGGTTAGCAGTTAATATTACACTGAACACTCACCCCAGCGGGTTCGGAAAGACGCGTGGTAGCACGCGGCTTGTAGGTTAGGAAAAAAGGACGCGAGCGACGTTACACGCGTTTATATGCGAGCGCCGATGACAGTTCGTACGTCACATTTGACAGATGTCAGTCAGTAATGAATCAACCAATCAGCGCAACGGAGGCGTTGATTGGCATAGACAATAGGATTTATGCCGCATATTAGGCCATAGCCCGCAACTATTAGATGTGACATTCTCACAACGTCACAATGTTTCAATTGAAATGCGGGGTGAGACAGGGGGGTATTACGTCGCCTCGTCTTTTTAATCTGTATATTAACCGGCTGATAGTTGGGCTCAGTGGTACCTGCGTCGGTTATCAACTTGAAGGTGCATATTTAAATAACATTAGCTACGCTGATGATATGGTGCTGTTGAGCCCATCTGTCAGTGGGCTGAAACGACTTCTACAAGTATGTGAATCATACGGTACTACTCACGGTCTTAGGTACAATACAAAAAAGTGCGAGTTACTCGTATTTAAGACAGGCAATAAAAGGAATTTGTATACTCCTCAAGTAAAATTTGACAATGAACCCCTGACACGAGTAACTCAGTTTAAGTACCTGGGGCATTGGGTTACTGATGACATGTGTGACAATGTGGATATTGAAAGAGCACGCAGGGCGCTGGCTGTCCGATGCAATATGCTGGCTCGAAGGTTTGTACGTTGCACCCCAGAAGTTAAAATCACTCTCTTCAGAGCCTACTGTCAATCACTGTACTCATGCAGTCTGTGGACCAGCTACACGCGCAGGGCATACGGCGAGCTGCGTGTTCAGTATAATAATGCTTTCAGGGTGCTGTTGGGGCTGCCTCGATTTTGTAGTGCATCCGGGATGTTTGCGGAGGCTGGCATAGATGGTTTTGATGCCATACTAAGAAAGAGCTGTGCATCCCTCTTGCATCGACTACGCACCAGTTCCAACAGCATTCTGAGAGAATTTTGTGATAGGTGGGACTGCTCCATGATGGAGCACTGGGCACAGCAGCTTATATCTGTTGCTAAGTGCGCAGTGCTCTAGCATAACGGTCCACGTCTGTATAGTTTTCTGTTTTAATTTACACCTGTTACTAACAATAGCATTTTATCATAAGCAATAATGTATACTAACACTATGGGCTATTTGGTCTGCAATAAAAGGTTTTTATTTTTATTTTATTTTTTATAAGTAGACAAATATTACTGTGCAAGCAAAGAATAATACAAATTTTGGATACTAATCATATTTTCGTTATTATTACATTGTTAAGTTGCATTCAAATCAGTGTTCCATCAGTAGACACTACGGGCGTTTTATTAATCATTTCGTGTTCGAACACATAAATAGTGTTAGGGGCCTTACAACCCCTTACAATTACGAAATATATTTAATTTTATATTACAATACATAACATAATTTAGCCTCGGAATTACATCCCATTATATTACTGAAACATAATTTATACTCACTACAAAATCATTGTAGGTAATAAAAATAATTAAATATTTTACTACCAAAGTACTAAGATGTGGTAATCGCATTCCGCGCGTGGCTATTTTTACTACGCGCGGCATAATCGACTGCAGCCAGGCCGGAGCGACGAGCGATACGTCCTCCCTCTAGAAGGCCTTGCGGCGGTCTGATTTGATCCACGTCGGACAGCGTGTTTTATAGTGGTTTTTAAAATATTTGTAGAAAACATGAAAACTAATTTTATTGAAATATAAAAATGGCAATTTATTGATAAGATGTTCTTCTATTGTAATATGCAATTGCTATAAAAAATTATGTACGATAAGTTGGTGAAAAAAAATATGTTCTTGACGAGAGTTTCTGAATAATTTCGCATTGTTAAAATTTTTATTTTTCAGGAACCAAAAACAAAAAGATTATTTTTCTCAGCAAAATCCCTCCATAAGGGTCTTATTAGTCTGATAATATTTTTATTTTCATCTTATATTTAGTGGTTTCGGATATCTTAAGCTTCTAAATTGCCATTTAAAGCCTAAATAACGAAACTTGTGTTCGGTAATCCGATTAGTACTCACAAATTATCCATCAATCTATAATGTTTTCCACCAAAATCCCTAGATGACAACCTTTTCTAAAATTAGTAATAATTATTTTTCCTTTAAATTGTTTACTGGTGGCTATTAACTCATTTGAAAAGTCCTGTTTTTACGCCAAAAAGCGCGTACAGGGTATAAACGCTCTTAAGTACATTTTTTTTCCATTCCTTACTATATCACTGCCATAGCTTCGTGCATTAGCAAGTAAGAATAGCAGCGGGAAAGACTCAATATGCAGAAAATTATGACCGATGGGGCCAAGATAAAATAGTAACTAAATTCACTTTGAAAAAATGAAATTCTAATTTAATTTTCCATTGAATTTAAAAATCTCTATAGATAAAAATCTCTAAACTCGTGTGGGTGCTTAACAAATCTTACGCCAGCTTAGCAACTAGAACCTCTCAGCAACAGCCATGGACATTTCTCGCATGGAATATGCACTATATACCTATATATGTAGCTGTGGATCTGTAGCTGTGTGCACTATGTAGCTGTGGACCTAAAAATTATTTAATCAATCGTTGCTGGATTAAAAACGTAAAATCAAATAAATATAGGTTTTTGGTGGCTGTGTAATTACATATTTTTATTGCCATGAATGGTAAGTCGAGCATGCTGTTCGCCTGATGGTAAGCGTTACGGCCGCGCATTAATAGTAACCAAACAACACCTTGAATTACAAAGCATTGCTTGACATTTCACTGCGCTCGCCATCGTGAAACCTAAGATGTAAAGTTTTAATATGTAAAGTAGTTACTCTGGCTACAATGTCCTTCAATCCGAAACACAACAGCACATCTACACTGCTATTTGGCGGGAGAATTAGACATTGCAGTGGTACCTAACCAGGTGGCCTTTCACATATAAGAGACCTACCACCAGTGCAATTAAAAGATTTTATAATATTATAGACATGATATTATAATATGACTGCTACAAAACTGAGCGGTCGGGGGATCGAAATAATCTAGGTTCGGGCAACGATATTGGATTTTGCCATTCATTATCAGCCTGGAGTCAGGAATTTATACCCGATATGGCGATAGGCTTGCCCCCTATCATGTTGTGGGACAGAACATAAAACGTGAAATACGAGTCTTCCAGCCCTCTGCCTACCCCTTCTGGGAAAGAGTCTGTGTATGCATGCATTATATGGGCAACTATTATACCAAACAGCAAATAGGACAGAGGCAAAAGTCATAAATTTTTACTAGCGGCCCGGCCCGGCATCGCCTGGGTGCAAATACAGATTCCAGTCCATATTTTATTTAAAATCAATATGACAGCCGTTGTCTAAACTGCTTATCCAATTCCAATCCCATCCTGTACCTATTCTTCTGTCCCATTTTATCCACCTTATATTCTATTCTATCCCATCTCTCCAGATTGAAATCATTATTTTGCTACGGAGATATTACAACACTGTTACTACTCCGACGACATTCATTGAAATCAATTAAAAGATACCATAGCTTACCCGACCACGCTTCGCTATGGCTTAGTTATTATAATATGATTAATTTTATATTCAATTATTTAGCATAGCAAAAAAGCCCGACCCACCTTTGACTGGATGCAGATATTTTTTTTATTTTACTCCACACCAAATACATGTTATTTTTCGTATAAGCTCTTGTATACCTAAACATGAATTAGCTATCCCACTGTCCTGCTCAATTCCGTCCCATCCTGTCTATTCAGTCACTTCTCGATACGTCCCGTCCTTTCTCTTCATCTTATACAGTGCATTTACATTTCGTCCTATCAAATCTGTCAGCTATCCCAGTCCTCTCCCCTACCTCCCACTCTATTATATCCCGTTTCTCCATATCCAAATAGTGTGCCTTATAAATTGTTGACATTAAACACTTTAGCGATTTAGATTATCCATGCAATATTCCATCCCTTATTTCACCCCCACTATGCTTTTTGTTAGTAATAAAGAGATGAAATATAAGTAATAAAGAATAATAAGTTCAATACACTCACACTCACACACACAATTAATGTAGTAACAATTATATTTAACTGGTTTCTCAAGACACAGGCAACGCCTAATTTGAGAATCCCTGCAATATTCTTCATAATTATATAAAATTGTTATTTTATTCAGTTCAGTTCAGTTTTTATTTTTATGTGTTATTTTATTAAAGATTTTTCATTTTCAAGTGACATTCTATCTTGAAAAGAAGTAAAACTTCTTACGTGTGAATATTATTTATTTGTATCTGTATCTGTATCAGCCCATATACGTCCCACTGCAGGGCACGGGCCTACTCTACAATCGTAAGTACGATTGAGAGTGGTTAGGCCATATAGTCCACCACGCTGGGCTAGTGCGGGTTGGCAGACTTACATACCATAGAAATTTATATAAATCGCTATGGTATGCAGGTTTCCTCACGATGTTTTCCTTCACCGTTTTAGTGCGTGGTGATTGACTATCAATACACACATGACTCCGAAAAGTCAGAGGTGTGCCCTGGGATTCGAACCCGCGACCACCGTGAACATATTGGCAGCCGCGTCTAGTCCGTTTACCAACAGGCCACCACGCACTTTTTTATTTAAATTATTATTTATTTAATTTATTTAAATTTTTATTTAAATTATTATTTATTTATTTTATTATTTATTTAATCGTCCTATATTTATGTAGCGTCATCATATACTCTTTAGTTTACACAAAATACATTTCTGAACGTATGCATTAATATTTGACAACCAATTTAAATAATAATAACAGTGCAGTTAATAAGATAGATAGAAAATTTACACCCTTAAACCTCCAAGATTTAAACCCGCAAAGAAATGAAACACTAATTGATCAAAAATCCTTTATGAATCAATGGGCCCTGAAGTCTCTACACGGAAGACATTACCAAGATCTGAGTCAAACGAACGTCGATAGAAAGGCATCGAACGAATGGCTCAGACGAGGGGAACTCTTCCCGGAGACTGAGGGGTTCAAGATAGCCATCCAGGATCAAGTCATTGAGACACGTAATTATAAAAAATACATCATGAAACTAAACAATCAGACCGACATATGCAGAAAATGTAACAGTAATTCAGAATCCATCCAACACATCACAGACGCCTGTAAAGCAATAGCCCAAACTGATTATAAATATAGACACGATCAAGTTGCGAATATAATACACCAAAAACTAGCCACAAAATATAAATTAATAGCCCTACCTAAAAAGCCCGTACCGTATTATAAATATACACCTGAAACCGTTCTAGAAAATGCCAGCTACAAACTTTATTTCGATCGAGCCATATTAACTGATAAAACAGTACATTACAATAGACCGGACATAACTTTAGTTGACAAAATGAATAAAACTGCGACTGTAATTGATATAGCCATACCCAACACGCATAATATGCAAAACACAATATCTGAAAAGCTCACGAAATACATAGACCTAAAAGACGAAATCACCCGCATGTGGCAGCTAAAAAAAGTTTCAATAGTTCCCATAGTAGTATCTACCACAGGGGTTATCCCTAAACAGTTGTCCCAGGCGCTAGGACTACTAGATTTACCTCAACAGACTTACATCCAAATTCAAAAAGCAGTTATTTTAAACACTTGTAGGATAGTCCGAAAATTTTTACAGTCCGAAATATCACCTGAACCTACCCCCAACGTAATCTCGAACCAACTCAACAATCATTTGGCCTAAGCCCGTGACTGTTGTTTTTGCTTTACCGGTTAAATTAAACCGAGTTGTGAAGCAAATTGGACTAAATAATAATAATAACACCCAACAGTCACATACATAGTCCTGACCCCACACTAAGATCGAATCTTGTGTCGTGGGTATCAAGAACTACGAGAGACTTTTCGGTCTCACAAACACCCAGACCCGGAAGAAATATTTGTGGGCCGCACAAACATTTCTCTCGGTGCGGGGATCGAACCCGCGGCCTCTCGTTTCACAGGCGGCGTCTAACCAACTACGCCACGGAGGCTGTCAATGTCTACCACTTTTCATTACTGTCATTAATTTACATCTTTAAAATCTAAAATACGCTATTAATCGAATATTGGGGATATATGTTGTCGATTCGAAACCTTTATTTAAATACGTTATTTAATTTGAGGGAAGAGTTTACCGTATCGACGGTATGAACATTAAATGTTTGACAGTTACAAACCCATGAACATTTTGTATGGCAAAATGTTTTTTCCTTTCTTTTATACTTTCGTCAATTTAATCGAGATAAAAACTATCTCACCCTTTAAGTTGGAACAAATAATACATATCTACAAAGTTTCATTATAATCAGTTGAGTGGTTTAGGAGCCCAACGCGTACAAACAACGTGACACGTGAATTATATATAAGTACTAGCGGCCCGGCCCGGCTTCGCCTGGGTGCAAATACAGATTCCAGTCCATATTTTATTTAAAATCAATATGACAGCCGTTGTCTAAACTGCTTATCCAATTCCAATCCCATCCTGTACCTATTCTTATGTCCCATTTTATCCACCTTATATTCTATTCTATCCCATCTCTCCAGATTCAAATCATTATTTTGCTACGGAGATATTATAATACTGTTACTACTCCGACATTCATTGAAATCAATTAATAGATATAATAGCTGACCCGGCCACGCTTCGCTATTACTTAATTATTATATGATTAATATTATATTCAATTATTTAGCATAGCAAAATAGCCCGACCCACCTTTGCCTGGATGCAGATATTTTTTTATTTTACTCCACACCACATACATGTTATTTTCGTATAAGCTCTTGTATACCTAAACATGAATTAGCTATCCTACTGTCCTGCTCAATTCCGTCCCATTCCGTCTGTTCAGTCACTTCCCGATACGTCCCGTCCTTTCTCTTCATTAACCATCCCGTCTTATACCGTGCATTTACATTTCGTCCTATCAAATGAAATGAAATGAAATGAAATGAAATGAAATGAAATGAAATGAAATGAAAATATTTATTGAATCCATAAAATGTCATACATTGTTTAGATTCAGTCACTTTTTTTTCACTACCACCCTGTTCACAAGGCTGTTTTCGCCAGAGAAGAACGGGCAAGAAACTCTAGCGTTGCTCTTTTCAAAACAAGTTTACAATACAGTGATTATACAAGATTTGCAATTCAGAGCAGTTCATAAATAATTTATAATAATAAATAATTTAAAATTTTACTGTACGGCTGAGTGTTATGTTTCATTCCCAAGCCTTACTATCTTCTAAGTATTCTGAAATTGTATAGTATGCCTTATTACATAACTGTCGTTTTATAATAGATTTAAATTTATTTATAGTTAAGGCTTTTATGTTAGTGGGAACTTTATTATAGAAATGTATACAGTAACCCTTAAAAGATTTGCTAATTTTCTGGAGCCTCGTCTTATGACTGACTAGGTTATTTCTATTTCTATTTCTAGTATTTCTGTCATGAATATCGCTAACCTTTTGAAATTGTTCTATATTCTTGTGGACATACATTAGATTAGCAAATATAAATTGTGATGCTACTGTCATTATATTTATTTCCTTGAATTTTTCTCTCAGCGATTGCCTGGAGCCTAACGAATAAATAGATCTTATGGCTCGCTTTTGAAGAACAAAGATGGTATTAATGTCAGCAGCACCACCCCATAGCAAAATTCCGTAACTCATTAGGCTATGAAAG
This sequence comes from Hyles euphorbiae, assembly GCA_023078785.2. Lineage (NCBI taxonomy): Eukaryota > Metazoa > Arthropoda > Insecta > Lepidoptera > Sphingidae > Hyles > Hyles euphorbiae. Next base: position 12,748,380 of record CM041040.1, read on the forward strand.
TAAGCAAAATATACCAATCGAGCCGTATCAATGTCAGTCAATTGGCGAATCTTGCCCACTGCAAAAACTGCAGCACTCAGTTTTTAGCTAGCGCAGTTATGTGGGGACCCCATTGAAGCTTATGATCCAATGTCTGTTTAATTCAATTATGATCCAAATCTGTCAGCTATCCCAGTCCTCTCCCCTACCTCCCACTCTATCATATCCCGTTTCTCCATATCCAAATAATGTGCCTTATAAATTTTTGACATTAAACACTTTAGCGATTTTGATTATCCATGCAATATTCCATCCCTTATTTCACCCGCACTATGCTGTTTTCCAAAAATATTACGCCATTACTTTTTGTTAGTAATAAAGAGATGAAATATAAATTTTCATAGAAATACACTCACACTCACACACAATTCTAATTAACTGGTTTCTCAAGACACAGGCAACGCCTAATTTGAGAATCCCTGAATATTCTCCATAATTATATAAAATTGTTATTTTATTCAGTTCACTGGTGGTAGGTCTCTCATATGTGCGAGGCCATCTGGGTAGGTACCACCGCAATGTCTATTTCTCCCGTGAAACAACACTGCTTAAATGCACTGTTGTGTTTTGGATTGAAGGACATTGTAGCCAGAGCAACTACTGGACATATTGAGACTTAACATCTTATGTCTCAGGATGGCGAGTGCAGTGGAATGTTTCTACTGTTTATGAGCGGTCGTATCGCTTACCATCAGGCGAACGGCTTGCTCGTCTCGCCATTCACTGCAATAAAAAAAAAAAAAAAAAAAAAAGTTCAGTTCAGTTTTTATTTTTATGTGTTATTTTATTAAAGATTTTTCTTTTTCAAGTGACATTCTATCTTGAAAAGAAGTAAAACTTCTTACGTGTGAATATTATTCATTTTAGTGTCCTATATTTATATAGCTTCATAATATATTCTCTTTAGATTACACAAAATAAATTTCTGAACGCATGCATAAATATTTGACAACCAATTTAAATGTCAATCGCTTTTCATTACTGTCATTAATTTACATCTTTAAAATCTAAAATACGCCATTAATCGAATATTGTGGATATATGTTTTCGATTCGAAACCTTTATTTAAATACGTTATTTAATTTGAGGGAAGAGTTTACCGTATCGACGGTATGAACATTATATGTTTGACAGTTACAAATCCATGAACATTTTGTATGGCAAAATGTTTTTTCCTTTTTTTTATACTTTCGTCAATTCAATCGAGACAAAAACTATCCCACCTTTAAGTTGGAACAAATAACACATATCTACAAAATTTCATTATAATCAGTTGAGTAGTTTAGGAGTCCATCGAGGACAAACAACGTGACACGTGAATTATATATATAAGATTAAGATAGTCAGGCACGTCAGAGAACTCGGTACTAATTGAATAGTTTTTAATATGACTTCGTGACTTATACGGGGGACAAATGACATCAACGATAATAAATATACATTAAATAACATATCACGTGGCATCTAAAAATAAATCTTGGGGACTAATTTGCGAGAATGTCATCAGCCAATACATTATGACGGCGTCACGTACTTGATCCAACAAGATAGATGCAAAATTACGTAGAACCTGAATAATGCTCGGTGCCATTACATTGCGTGCCACTGTTGATCCTGGCATACAGGAGTTACAGTGGTGGGTGAGAGGGAGAGACAGTCTCCAACCCGAATAATACAATAGGTTGGATAAAAAGTTGCTTTGCATTTTATATGAATCCCAAGACATTTATTTTTCAAAGTTTCTTTATATTTTATAACAGACGGTTGGAAATGATGTCTACTGTAAACTGAAGTCAAGTTCAAGCAATAAATAAAACTAAATATTTTAGTACAAACTGGAGAAACAACGATTAGGATTTAGGATTATTTTCTATGTTTGACGCTGTTAATACCTAAGACCAAATGTGTTTGTGTTGCGTTATTAATATCACGTACAATTAATTTGTCCAGTACCTCATGCAGAGTATTATCATTTGCTACACGAATAACTGCACCTATTCATATCTAATTATTGAAATAAAACTATTATTTACGGTTATTATCGCGGATTTGGTTTAAATTTTAAATTCTGACGATAACTGAAATAGGGTTTAAAATAAATAAATAAAATAAATAAATAAATAACACCCAACAGTCACATACATAGCCCTGACCCCACACTAAGATCGAGTCTTGTGTAGTGTTGTAAAAAAGCTCGAGTCGGCGCTTAAACGCTCGAGTCGACGCTCAAGCAGATTGCTCGTGCTCGAGTCGGGACTCGACTAAAGCGCTCGACGCTCGAGCAGTGGCTTGAGCGCTCGGCTCGAGCTTGAGAGCGCGCTTAGATTACATAGTTAGAGAAACTGTAAAAAAGATCTGTATCTGTATCAGCCCATATACGTCCCACTGCAAGGCACGGGCGTACTATACAATCGAGAGTTCGATTGAGAGTGTTTAGGCCATATAGTCCACCACACTAGCCTAGTGCGGGTTGGCGGACTTACATACCATAGAATTTTTTATAAATCGCTATGGTATGCAGGTTTCCTCATGATGTTTTCCTTCACCGTTTTAGTGCATGGTGATTGACTATCAATACACACATGACTCCGAAAAGTCAGAGGTGTGCCCTGGGATTCGAACCCGCGACCACCGTAAAAAAGATAGTATAATTGAAATAAGACAATTTCAATTTTATTTTTAACGATATTTATATCATATTAGTAGAAAAACACTTATTTATTATTAGTATACAATATGCCATATGATCTACGCCATAAGGCCCAAATTACATTACAAGTGTGGTTTAGCTTTTTGTTTGTTTTTGGTTTTTGTGTTTTACTGGTGGTAAGTCTCTAATATGTGAGAGGCTGTCTTGGTGGGTACCACCGCAATGTCTATTTCTCCCGTCAAACAGCAGTTTAAATGCACTGTTGTGATTCGGATTGAAGGACATTGTAGTCAGAGTAACTACTGGACATATTGAGACTTAACATCTTGTGTCTCAGGATGGCGAGCGCAGTGGAATGCCAAGCATTGCTTTGTTAATCAAGGTGTTGTTTGGTTTTGCTACTGTTCATGAGCGGTCGCATCGCTTACCATCAGGCGAACGGCGTGCTCGTCTCGCCATTCAATGCAATAAAAAAAAAATTGCTGAAGTTTCTGTACAATTCCTGACTACCTACTGATTTTTCTTAGCAACTAAGTTAAATTAAATACCTACCTAAAATCATCACACACCTTTGCAACACTATAATTTTTTTAACCATGAGAAAAGTCACATACTGGCCTGTATATTTTCGTTACTAACAGCCGCTGCCAATAAACAAACCCAATCCAAAATTTGCCGTTTTAGATTGACAGCTCAATCGTTTTTCTGATACTATATTGCCAATAATCAATCTCAGTAGTGAATAAACTATGGCAACATGACAGGAGACCAATCGAAAAGTAGAAAACAATTGACAACAAAACAGATTGACTTCAATCTAATTTTTCTCGATTGATTATTGGCATCGGCCGTAAGTCTGTTCCTTCTTTTAGTTATGACTAGCTGAGCCCGCGACTTCGTCCGCGTGAAGTTTAACAAAAAAGTTAATTAGTTCTTTTAGTTATTTTTTAAATAAATGAAAATTTCTACAACAAATGTAGCCTAAGTTACTCCTTATTATATCAGCTACCTGACAAAAAAAGTCCCGTCAAAATCGGTCCAGCCATTTCAGAGATTAGCCGGAACAAACAGACAGACAGACAAAAAAAATCTAAGGTCATTTTCGTTATAGGTATCGTGTATATAACGATATGTACTTGGACATTTTTATTTATTTTCACTTTACAAACAGACACTTCAATTTTATTTATATGTATAGATAAGGCCAGTTTATACGACCAAAGTCAAAAGATAAGTAATACTCACCGTACCTACCGCCCCCCACAACTCCTAACATTTTTATTTATCACAATTTTTTCATCTATCCGTATTTAAAAACTACAACGCTTGAACGCTCGAGCGCATAACTCGAGCATGAAAGTCTAAACTCTCAACGCTCGCAAGCCTTAAACGCTCAAGCGTTTAACGCTCGAGTCTAAAACGCTCCAAAGCGTCGACTCAGCGCTCGACGCTCGACTCTCAGCGCTCATTTTTACAACACTAGTCTTGTGTCGTGGGTATCAGGAACTACGAGAGACTTTTCGGTCTCACAAACACCCAGACCCAGAAGAAATATTTGTGGGCCGCACAAACATTTTTCTCGGTGCGGGGATCGAACCCGCGGCCTCTCGTTTCACAGGCGGCGTCTAAACAACTGCACCACGGAGGCTGTCAGAACTAAGCTGTTAAAACTATGATAGTGCCGTGATGTATTTAATACATATATGTAAATTAAAGTCCAAACTTCGTCATTAACAATAACATATTGTAATATTTCAACAGTGTGAGCAAACGTCGCGTTGGTTGCCTTTGTTTACGGGTTATGCAATCGTTTTAAATTGCTCACTTCAAGGACTTGTTTAAAAGTTTAAAACGATGTGATTTAAATCATGTACTCGTTTTTTCTCCGTTGTTTCTTATGTCATTGTCTATCGAATAAACAAGTAAAATATACCATAAGTAATGATGTCTATATGAATTAGAAAAAATAATTTCTTTTGAGAAATAAGTAAAATTTTATTACATTAATTTTTATAATTAACAAAAGGTGTTTAACAATAACTGTCATCAATGTTGTTCATGGGTTAGTTAATTTTAAAAAAACGAATACAAACAAAAATTATAATGCTTGATTAAAAAATCTCTAGAAATATGACTTTATGTAATCGTGGGTCGACGCGCTGTCTCGCGAAAGTGCCGTGTCCCGACGTATCAAGATAATTCGCTATTTCCGTCATTTGAATATTCTAACTATGAAGCGGCTAATGATCTCTCCATTACTGATCAGATCTTGCTTTTTTTCTTTATTTCGTCTACTATTTATAGAACCTACACGCTTCATATAACAATCTGATTCCTGCTGTTTTTTATATTGAAAGTGCAGTTAAAGAACGTGAGTAAAATGAACCGATTTTACAGAAAAGACAAAACTAAGTATTTATGATAAATAATTATTAATAATTATAATAATAAAGATTTGGCACACGAGGTTACCGACATTTGGGATGTCGACTCAACAATTATTGTCCCGATTGTCGTTTCTGCCCATGGGTTGATACCAAAGAGCCTCGACCAACATCTACAGAGGCTCTCAATCGGCTGTTGGGTCAGGAGTCAGATTCAGAAGGCAGTATTGCTTGACACGGCACGTATTGTGAGGCGGTTCCTCACTTTGGGCTCCTAACCACCGGTGGCTTGGGTCTCGAGCCTCGCTATCGTTGGATAACTTTTTATATGTATTTTGTTTTTTAATATATATATAAAAATGTAAAAAAAAGATTTAAAATAAAGAGAAATAATAATAATAACACCCAATATTTTTTTAAATACACTTGCCTGCTGGTATAGTATGATGTTGCAAATATTTCTTTAAGCAAATACCTAATAAATAAATACGTGAGTACGCCTAACTGTCACATACATAGTCCTAAAACCACACTAAGATCGAGTATTGTGTCGTGGGTGCTATGAGAGACTTTCGGTCTCGAAACCACGGCCTCTCGTTTCATGGACGTCCTTTAACCAACTGTGCCACGCACACTCTCATATATATGTTATAACATAAGCCCGACAATATCGATATAATTCTACAACATACAGAAAACCATATTTCGCGGACGTCATGATGCGATTGGTAAGGGCAGGTTAAACATCGAATGTTAAAAAAACAAAATAAAAAATAGGATGAATCATACAAATCTTATTTTTTTAAACGAAACGAAAGCTGGTAAGCTCCCTTCCCAATAACCCCTTTCGTATTTGTTAGTCTCTCATATTTTTCCCACCATGAATCAGTGCGTGGTGGCCTGTTGGTAAACGGACTAGACGCGGCTGCCCACAAGTTCACGGTGGTCGCGGGTTCGAATGCCAGGGCACACCTCTGACTTTTCGGAGTCATGTGTGTATTGATAATCAATCACCACGCACTAAAACGGTGAAGGAAAACATCGTGAGGAAACCTGCATACCATACCGATTTATAAGAATTTCTATGGTATGTAAGTCCGCCAACCCACACTAGGCCAGCGTGGTGGACTATATGGCCTAACCACTCTCAATCGCATTTTCGATTGTAGAGTAGGCCCGTGCCCTGCAGTGGGACGTATATGGGCTGATACATACATACATACATAAAGCAGTGTAAATGCACTGTTGTGTTCTGGTTTGAAGGATATTGTAGCCAGAGTAACTACAGGACATATTAGGACTTAATAATCTGGAGACTGTCCCGCCCTCACACCCACCACTGCAACTCCTGTAAACCAGGATCAACAGTGGCACGCAATGTTGTGACACCGAGCATTGAAGCTCGGCGAGTCTCCGGGAATGTCTAACTTGTCTTTAACCCGCAACGCAATCAATCAGAAAGTTAAATTAATAGGAGGAGTTGGAAATAAATTATTGTCCACTTCCCTCCGTGCAAAGCGGGTGACAAAACAATGAGATAAAGAGGTAAATAACCTCGCAAAAAGACTTTTACACGCGGAGAAGCCAGCTGTAAAGCACCACGGAACAAATCATTATTACATTTAAAGGGGACCTATTATGTGAGCTGTTATACTTGATTCCAGTAATAGGTATGGCAAAAACGCCGGAAAGCACGGAAATTCGTCCTAGTCTCTACAAGGTCCATGTAGTATACAACTCCAGATAATATTTGAATACTATCCAGCATGGTTTTACGCTCATTCTGCCAAAGACTACACTCCCAAAGTATATGATGCGCGGATTGTTCATATTCGCAATTAGCTGTTGAACATAGGCACGCTGGCGATTCAACAAGCTTAAAAGAGTATAGTTTAGACTTAAAGTTACCATGGCCCGTGAGGAACTGTGATACGCAATAATCGACATCTAGCCAAATCAAGGAAAATATTGGTATAAATGGCGTCCCTTCAAAGATACCTCCCATCTATTTTGCCATTCATCTAACAGTTCGCTATATACCACAGCAAGCGGTTTAAATAATCTGTCGACTTTTAAGAGTTCACGTGCAGTTAAAAATCCTTTATCCATATTCTTCCTAGTAGAGTAATACATGGCGGCGCGACGTTGCACCTCCAGATCAACTGGAAGTACACCCGCCAGGATAGGCAAAGCTTTGGTACTAACAGTTCTATATGCCTTGCACAAGAATATCAACGCCAAACGTTGGCTCTGGAGCAGTTTTCTTCGCACAGCACCGATAGTAACCCTAAGTTCCTAAGTAAGTTGCTCCATAGATGATTTTTAGTGTATTGAAAGATAGCCCCCACTTTGATTTCGATATTCTTGTCAAAGCAAAAAAGTTCCTTTTCGACTTTTCCCCGACGTTCTTAATATGTTCAAGAAAGGAAATATTCCTTTCCAAAATTAAACCAAGATAACAAACCGATTCATTTTTCTTTACGGTGATATTATTAAATTTAATTCGCGGCGGTGATTTTAAAGTTCCTTTTAGAAGTAATTGGAACGTTTTATGTGGTGCAAACTGTAAGCGATTTCGATGTCCCCAATCACATATTAATTTTAAACACGCGTCTGCCATATTTTCTAACCCCGATCTACTGTTTGGCTCTATTAGCAAGAGGCCATCGTCCGCATATCCGGTCAAAGAACACCCTGACTTAGGACTTAATATCTTATGTATCAGGTTGGTTGGCGCCGTCGAATGCCAAGCATTGTCCATGAGCGGTCGTATCGCTTACCATTAGCCGAATGGCATGCCCGTCTCGCCATTCAAGCAATAAACAATAATTTAGGAAGTGGTAGTGCCACGCTGTTGTCAGTCAAGACCATAGAAATGATGACCCATGATGAATGGACAGTCTCGCTGGCGCAGTACCAGTGTCTCACAGGAAATCGACGTGTACAAGTTTGCTCGTCGCGTGATCACTTACCATCAGATGACCTGATTGCGTGTTTACTGGATCTATGCAACAATAACGAATAATAATGATCTATGCCATTGCACTTGTAAACGATGATTGATGTCCTTATTGATTTGACTTGCTAACAAATCATAATACACTCATTTGCAAAAAAAACGGGCGGTTTTGATTTTAATTCTTCTTTAAAAAAATACGGTACCAAAATGATTTCAATCATTTGTACGTGTTACTGGCCGGTTTTAAAAATGCCGTGGTGTTTAAAACAGTACGTTCTAAATTCAAATTTTCGTTTGATGCTCGTTTTTACAGAAAACCACTTTTTATCCTACATTTTTGGTGCGAAGTTCCAAAAGATAATATCGGTTTTCATAACTTTTAGTCAATTTTTATGAATTTATTTCATATTCTTAATTGTCAAAGCTTCATTTATTGCTGTTTAGCTGTCTCAATAATGTTAGAGAAAGTGGTAAAAGCTACCAAAATTATTGCGCTGCTCGAAGAGGGTTGCAGCCAATGCTTCGTGGCTCAGAGGCTAAGTGTGAGTCGCTCGACGGTTCAAAGGACCTGGCAGCGGTATCAAGACACCGGTTCCGTCGAGAGAAGGTCTGGTTCTGGAAGAAAACCATATATCCAACCACGGGATGATCGTTTTCTTGTGAGTCGCGCATTGAGAAATCACAAGTCTTCGTATGTGGACCTTAAGAACAACCTCGAAGAAGTAAGAAATGTGCATATTAGTCTATGGACGGTCAGGAGGAGGCTTCTCGCGGCCAATATACGCAGTCATCGCCCGGCCCGCGGCCGTAAGTTACTCCGTGAGCACAGAGTTGCCAGGCTTAGGTTTGCTCGAAATTGTGAGTCATGGACTCAAGAAGACTGGAATAGGGTATTGTTCTCCGATGAAGCCAGGATATCTCTGTTCGGTGAAGATCGACGTCGGCGAGTGCTACGAAGACGAGGAGAACGCTTTGCAGAGGCTTGTTTTGAAGAAATCACACCTTATGGTGGGGGCTCTGTTATGTTTTGGGCAGGAATAAATTCAATGGATCGTACAAAGTTAGTCTTCATTGAAAATGGCTCACTGACTGGACATCGATACATAACGGAAGTTCTAATTCCTCATGCACAACCCGCATTGGCCGCTTTAGGCGAAGACTCAATTTTTATGGACGACAACGCTCGCGCCCACCGGTCTGGCGATGTGGAAGCGTATGTACAAGAGGTCGGCATTCGTCGTTTGGATTGGCCAGCTCGAAGTTTCGACCTCAATCCTATAGAGCATGTCTGGGACGTTCTGAAACGACGCGTGAGATCAGTACAACCGGCTCCGCAGACCATCAGAGAGCTGAAGAATGTGATTACCGCGGAGTGTCCGGTATCCGCAAGTATCCGGGATATCCTCGCTAGCATACCCAGACGAATTCAAGCTGTGATTTCAGCTAGAGGGGATCACACTCGATACTAAACATTTATCTGCTTTTACTTTATTAAAGAAAAAACAAACAAAAATCTTTGTTAACTTTTACTTCACGAGCATATGCACTACTAGCGAGCATATACTACTAGTGAACTTTAGCATTAAAACCCATAAATTTTATCAAAATTTTATGATTATACTGACGAAAACGATTATTTGCTTATTAATTTACAAAATTGTGAAAGTAAAACTACCTATAATTATCAAACAAACCAATAGTAACATTTGAAATGGTTCATTGCTTAGGTGCCCGTTTTTTTTGCAAATGAGTTTATATGCATAAAATATTGAAGGTAAGAATTGAAGGACTGCCAAGTGCCAGTATGATTTGTCGGCATGTCAAGTCATTAAGTTTAATAATCAACGTTTCAAGTTCAATGATATAGATTTTAATTATATTTGTTACTTTTCAGGAATATTTTTTGGAATCGCGTTTTTATATTGCTCTTATCCCCCTCATATCTGTCCCCTTTTTAACCCCCACGTTTTGGTGAACTTTTAAATTCAAATAAGAACTTTATGCAAAAAAGAATCATTGAATTGTGGACGGATTGGATTCTGGAAGTCTGTACATTACAATATTTTTATTGAATTTGTTTTATGTCGATTGACCACGCACGCACACGCACGCTTGGTACCTATCGACACTGAATCTCGGAGTCATGTGATTATTGATAGTCAATTACCACAAACTTTAATTATGAAGGAAAATATCGAGAGATAACCTGCACACCTGACAGATTATCCAGAATGTACATATGTGATGTGTCAAGTCCGATAACCCGCACGTACCTAGCATTGCAAACTATAACCCAATCCCTCTCAATATATTTTTCGTTTGTATAAAATAAAAATAACACTGGGTTACAGAATTGAGCTTTCGTTGTGCCACACAAACTTTTTTTGTGTTTTTACCATGTTTTTTTTTTATATATTGGCCTGGCATAGTGGCGGCATTGCACCTAATGGTAAGTGCCAATGCCGCCCAGGCAGAGTATCCATTGGCATCATGCATCATCAACTCCATAGTGAACGCGGTGGTGGGGTTAAGCACCGCTGAAGGACCTGCTCTGTTTGGTTGCACTGTCATAAAGAAAGGATGGGATTGGTGAAGAGGCAACGAGGAGCTTAAGTTCGGCCACTAAGAAGGCCGAATGGGCACCGGCACGAAAGGGTCGGCAGGAAGCGAATTGATCCGCCGGACGGAAGGGCCCCGTACCCTCCCCGGATGGGCCGCCGGGACCCCACTTCCGGTCACCAACCGGCACGACGGACCCACCCAAGATTATGCGCGGCATGGTGAGGCAGCCTCTTGAGGTGGTTAGCCTCGATTGGGCCCCAGTACTATACCGCGGGCGGCCAGCGGACAACCGTTTCTACGGGTCTCCCTGGCCGGCGGATCAACGTTCCTCCCTTCGACAAAGGACCGAAAATACCCACACGGTACAACCTCATGCCCGGACTCAAGACCCTCGAAAAAACCGGAAAAACCATTGGCTGATCCCGGAACGCGATCTCCTTACGGAGATCACTATGGCGGTCTTTACACCTCGTGGACGGTGGTCGCTACCCGGGCGGACACATAAGTCCTACCACCACTAACTGTGTCATTCATTTGGCACTACCCAGGGGTCACGTGTAGGGAATCTAGAGTCAAAGCCTACGGACGCGAGTGACGTTAACCCCCATTAAGTATTGTGAATAAAATTACGCAGTTACTTTATTTTAATCACGTATCAATTCTATTTGGTGGAAAAAACGACTTACAAGGAAGATATAAAATAGTTCTGCAGAAGTATGCAAATTATGTGGTTTGTAAAAAAAAGTCTATGATTTTCTAGAATATTTGACTTTCCGTAAGTCGCTTTTGATCGTCCAGTAGTAGTCAACCAACATCCTTGGACTCCATCTACCCTGATAACGCTTCTCCATCTTTGACATATCCTGATGGAATCTTTCTCCATGCTTATCACTTACGGGCCCTAAATTATTTTGGAAAAAAATACAGATGTGTCTAGAAAATGATTTTTAGGCGACATATTGCAACCTAAAGCTTCATATTATGACAATAGGAACTCTATAATCGTTCTTGAAGCATTGCCAAGCTAATTTTTCTAAAAAAATTAATTATTCTTGGAATTTCGGATCTTTTATTATATCGAACTATGTGTTTTGACTTTGTATTTATACCCTTTATTGGAGCAAGAGAAAAATAATAGTCTGAATCATGATCTCTTGGCTCAGTCCATATCATGGGAATAGCAAACGGTATATGCCGTGATCCTTTCTTCCAATCAGTTAATTTTTTTACACGTATTATGCAACAAATATGTGAGGCCCAAGCTTTGTCATGATGAGCCACTGCGAAACCAAATACAGGTGATAGCACCTCAAAATAAATTTAGATAAATTTCGCCTTTGAGTTTTGAAAGTCAGCTTACCACAAATATAAAAAAAAAAGAGTTAGGATCGTTAATACACTGTCTCGGTATATTCGCAGAAAAATAGAAGTTGATTAAATGCACGACAACCAAATTAACAAATATATAGCACGCTTTTCACAGCCGTACATATGTGTTTATCGCTACAATACCGAAAATGAACTTGACCTCATCACGAGAAAACTGAGGGTGATTGAAACAAAGTAAGTATGTATTCGTAATAAGGGCTGATAGTCAAAACACGATCACCCATCAGAATTCGTGTGGCATGACCATTGTTGACCAGTGTAATTTATTTTATCTATTAAGATGTTCTGCATATTCATTAATTTTCTTATCTACCTCCCGTTTCAGAAAACGGTTTTCACTGGAGAAGAACGGTCAAGGATACTCTAGTGTTGCTCTTTTTCAAAGCAGTTTAAAATTTTGTTATTATTACAAAAGTTACAAGTGGTTTAAATCAGAGCAGTTCATTAATAATAAGAAGAGTCATGTTCCCTGCAATACGACTATATGGGCTATATTATAGTTAAATAAATATTTTTATGACGACACACTAAAAAAATAACAAGGATTTCTATGGCACATAATTACTGACTCTTATGATATTACCTATTAGAGTAATGAGTTAAAAAAACATTTATTATACTAATAAAAAATAATTGTGACTTATTGAGGTTACATCGGAGGATCTCTAAACCTCGGAGTATATAAACTGCATCTAACGAAGAATAATTTGCATTTAATATAAACTTTCACAATGGTTGGTAGTAAAGCAGTGAAATCCGCTGGAAACGATGCTTCGAAAGTCGCGTAAGTATTTAAATTAATTTACACATATTCACTCACACCTTCTACCCTAAAGGGGTAGGCAGAGGAGGTTTCCCCTTATGTATTTCATCCCACGATGTGATACGGGGCGAGCCTATCGCCATATCCGTTAATGAATAATAAAAATCAATATCACTTTGCCCGACTCAGAAATTGAACTCAAGACCTCAGCTTTGTTATCGTACTGATACTATACATCATCTGCCGACTATGCTTGTTGAAATTATTTAGGACATTAATTAACAAATATGATAATTTATTGTTTGTTCTAGGTTGAGTATGAACGATGACATTGAACACTTTCACAAAGCGAATAGCATAACTAGAAAAGACGTAGAACTGGTTCTAAAAGAATATGCACCTAAATTCAAGTGGTGGAAAAACAAGGCTAGAATCCTAGACGTTGGTAGTGGTGACGGCAGTGTCACCACAATATTATCTAAATTCCTTCCCGCGGACTACGAGAGACGGGAGAAATACCAGATGATATGAAGAATAGTTTCGACCACGTGTTCTCATTTTTTACCTTCCATTGGGTCGATGACCACGAGTCAGTACCTATCATAATATGATCTCCTTGCTATTTTATTCCTTTATTACATATTTTTGTAATTTGTGCATATTCTTATTTACAGGAAAGCGTTCACAAATGTTTATAATATGTTAGTAAAGAACGGAGAGTTCTTTACGATATTTTTAACATACACAGACCTGTACTTCGTGTTTGAAATACTATCAAAAAGAAATAAATGGGCAGCATGGATGAAAGATTTTTACAAGTTTCCCTCACAGTATTATAATGTCGAGGTTGTACGAGTATAATGGAATGTAACAAGTTGTATATTTTTAAATGATTATATTACTATTTAACTATTTTTTTTTCGGCAGGATCCTGACGTTTATGTATCCAAAATGTTAAATAAAATTGGGTATAAGGTTCTCGACGCGAGATGCAAACAAAGATTGCATTATTACGAGAGTATTGAAATAATCAAAGGTATGTAACATATTGAAATAATTAAATAGATAAGCCTACATATATTCTACTTATTCAATAAGGCTATAATCTTTAAGTTGGTGTTGCTAAAACATACTTCATTCAGCACACTCAATTTAACAATTGCTAATGTCTGTGACGATTTGAAGACTTAAGTGTTACATCATAATATCATCCCTGAGAAAATTCAGTTTTGCGCAAATAATGAGAAAAAATTCACACCCATATATTTTTTTCAGAAATGGTGACTGCACTAAATCCTTTCAATATCCCGAAAGACATGTGGCCAGATTTCCTTAATGACTTCATAGAAGTACAGCGTTATATGGGAATAATTGACGATACTACGGGTGAAGTTCAAAGCCGGTACAATATCATACTTTTCCACTGCACTAAGTAAACATATACGAAAATTATTATTATCTTTCTTTTTTCGACAAATATTTTCTTATAAATGGATAGTTTTTTTGTTAATAAAGGTAAAGGAGTATTTATCCTTACTAATATTATAAAGGTGAAAGTTTGTATGTATGTATGGATGTTTGTTACTCTTTCATGAAAAAACGGCTCAACAGATTTTGATGAAATTTGGTATAGTGATAGCTGACACCCTGGATTAACACATAGGCTACTTTTTATCCCGAAAAATGTAGTGTTCCCGTGGGATGAGTCAGGAAACCAAATATACATATTTTCTACTCTTTCAAATTCAAATTGTTGGCACGGGATGTCCTCTCCTACGGAAGGGAAATATAGTCGACGGCACGCGGGAAATATAGTTAGTAGACACGCGAAATAATATGTTCTTGATGTGGATTGGACTCAAAAACTATCTGCACCCGGGCGAAGCCGGGCCCGACAGCTAGTATCTAATAAATGTAAAAATATAGCTTATAAATGTGCAGTGAATGTTACTGGTTCATAATAATTTCTTTTTTCGCTTATAAAATCAAATTAAAAATGAATTGTATGTAAAGACGAAAACTTGAGAATAAATATTATTATTATAGTCTCATAATAAAATGTTTCCACAGTAACACATGAATTTTAATAGAGCATCTATTACATAATTATAATTTTGCATCAAATCGCCGTGGAATATATTTCTATAATTGTAAAATTTCATATTTACTTTTATTTTATTTACTATGTAATGTGAAACTACCAGGATATTTAAATAAAACTAAATTACTAGAAACGTCTAGAATCTAGATTAATAATATATTTGATATCTATAAAATGTGACAACTATCACCATCTTTACCATTCATACGGGTATGGTTCCTGCTTTTAAGATAATTTTATTAATTCCAAATCGAAGTAATATTATGGTATTATAGTTGTGTTGTTATATTTTTTATGTTGTTCTTGTATACTTTAATATATGTTTACTACTTAAATCGTCTTATTTTATTTCTAGTGCCTTATTACTCTTGTAAACCGATCAAAGTAAGTTTAAATCAGAAAATTACCAGTTTAACATTTTTTTATGTTTTTTTTTGTTATTTCATTTTCAAGTCTGTTTTCCTCATCCAACCTTCGCTTTAAAGTGTCTTAAATATTAAGAAAAACGAGCAGACTAAACGAAATCAAAGGTATTGTAAAAAATTACATATGGTATCGCTCAAGAAATTTTGAACTGCATTTACAGACACAGTTATAAAACATATCTAAATATTGATACTACTTCCATTTATTGGTCTCTGCGTAGTACATCGCAATAATGTACCTAGTACAATAAAACGGCAACAATAACATTGATTTAACATTAACAAAAAATATCCCAAGCCTACTTACCGACGCTCCTTCCAAACTCGGTTCACACAAATAACAATTGTATCACCAAGCACTATTATCACTAGATTGTCATAAAAGCGGTTGAAATTAAACCGATATCCAGCAAAGCAACAGGGCTCGTGCTGAAACTCACGGCATTTAATAATAACCCGAAGTACAAAAATTAAAAACTACCCTCCGCTGGAGTTTTGCGAAACAAATAAACGAAACTTAAACTAATAATACCTTTTATTATTAGAAGATTATTAGAAGAAAGACATACAAATAATATATAAACATATAAAATAAAATATACTGGTGGTAAGTCTCTCATGTGTGAGGTCATCAGGGTTACCTACCCATCAAAATGTCTATTTCTCCCGCCAAATAGTGTCTTTCGGTTTGAAGGATATTGTGGCCAGAGTAGCTACTGTATACATTGAGACTTAACATCTTATGTCTTAGGATAGCGAGCGCAATGGAATAGCAAGCATTGCTTTGTAATTCAAGGTGCTGTTTTGTTTTGCTACTGTTGATGAGCAGTCATATCGCTTACCATCAGGCAAACGGCATGCTCGTCTCGCCATTCATAGCAATAAAAAAAAGATTTGCTTGTTTGTTTGCATTGTATATAGGGGAATTGTGCTTAAGATGACATACTTTTTGTTTTAAATGTATGTAATAAAATGTTCAAAATAAATGAAGCCATGTCAGATCAGCAACTTATCTATATTTACGAATATGTCTTAATCAACAACATTATTAGAGTTTTGGAATAATAAACGTAATAGAAAATTATAAAATAAACATTAAACACATATATATCTATGTGTGTAAGATGACATATCATTAGTGTAAGATAACACACTATGTCATCTTAGATGTTATTGTGTCTTGTGTCATGTGTGTATTATGTCATCTTTTACAAGTAACAAAAAGTATACTTTTGTCATAGTATACCAATATATTGAAATAATTAAAAAAATGTACATACACATTTCGCAGATAAATATCATTAAAAATGGTTCGCTTTGTTTGTTTTTGTCTTTTAAGGGATGTGTGATTTTCCTTTTCTTTTTTCTCTTATGCTGCTGCTTTTATTTCATTCATAAAAGGACTGGATTAATAATGAATATTCTACTTATCGTACAATAAAGATAAGATGGCATAGTATGCCATCTTATATTGACATCTAGTATGTCATCTTACCAAATAGATAGTAAACATTTCATTTAAATGTAAAGGCAAAACTTTTTAGATTAGAATATGTTTTTATCAATATTTGTGTCGTATAATAATCATCGTTTACAATAAAAATAATTTCAAAGAGAAGATTCTTACCTTACGTATAATTCCACTATCAAACGAAAGCGTTAGCAATATTTTTTTCACATTAAAATCACGAAAGCGTTCACTATTTTGCGATACGCATTAACTGCCTGCTATACTGAACTTCGGCCCTAGCTACATCTATGTCGCTTCCCAAAAACGTCAAGGGTTTACAGAGTCCACGATTATTTAAAGAATACTGCTAGTGTGTCATCTTATCTGAGTATGTCATCTTAAGCACAATTCCCCTATATTATCTGTATCTGTATCAGCCCATATACGTCCCACTGCAGGGCACGGGCCTCCTCTACAATCGAGAGTACGATTGAGAGTGGTTAGGCCATATAGTCCACCACGCTGGCCTAGTGCGTGTTGGCGGACTTACATACCATAGAAATTTTATAAATCGCTATGGTATGCAGGTTTCCTCACGATGTTTTCCTTCACCGTTTTAGTGCGTGGTGATTGACTATCAATACACACATGACTCCGAAAAGTCAGAGGTGTGCCCTGGGATTTGAACCCGCGACCACCGTGAACATGTTGGCAGTCGCGTCTAGTCCGTATATTATATAGGTGCTAAAACCACTACACCGAATTGAAAAAAAAATACACGAGTCTTTTTACGTCTCAGTTAAGTTCCCGAACTGAACCGAAGTTCAGCTAAGCGGTAAAAATATTCCTTTCTATACGGATGTCCAGAATCCTTAAAAACTAAAATCATGATGTAACAAAAAATCATGTCAGATTTTTCAAATCTTGTACAATGTTACCTTGGAGTGATGAGAAACGTGTGGGTTAAATTAAATACCGTATGTCAATATAATCTGACTTTTTTTATATTATATGACGAACGTCGCAAATTCGAGCCCAAGGCCTATGATGCAAATTTGACTTTGCGAGGGGGTCAATGGGCTTATAATTTTGGATGTTTAATAAAACCGTAAAGGAAAATATCTACAGGAAACATGCGCGCATTCTGAGTTCTGTACAAGAATTTCAAAGGTGGGTGAAATCTGTATTAGGCCACCGTGACCCTGCGGCTGTACCAATATACCCAATATCATTTTGCAATGTATGTATAAGTAGATAAAATTATGAGCTGGTCAAATGTAGTGGGCAACGGCACGTTGAAGACAAAATAAATATTTATGAACGATAATTCTTTAAAATTATACTTTTATTACTATTCAATAGTTATTTATTTTGTAGCCAACAACTAAATACGTAATAAGGATTTCTATTCCATCAAGTGACTAAACTCCACACTCTAAAAACCCACTCAAAATAATTGACCATCAAATACAATTACATACATATGTACATAACTACATACATACATACATAAACGTCTTTTTAACCGACTTCAAAAAAAGGAGGAGGTTCTCAATTCGACTGTATGTTGCTTTTTTTTTATGTTTGTTACCTCGTTTCTCTGTACTGTGTGAACCGATTTCGACCATTCTTTCTTTAATTGAAAGCTGGTGCTTGTCATTTGGTCCCATAAAAATATGGTGAAGATCTGATGAATATCTTCGGACCTGGAGAGGATAACTCCTTAAAATTAAGTAGGATTCAAGTGGTTCTTTTTGCATTGCGTTCATTATAAAAGTTAAGTTTCAGTGAGAGAGGGTAAAAGGGGTGGGGGTGAGAGAGGGGGGTGATAAAATTAAAATACACGTAAATTCTAATATCTTCGGCAGCTTTTAACCGATTTTAGTGATTTCTTTTTCATTAGAAAAAACGTATTGACAGATTGATCCCAGGAATACAACATGAAGATCTGATAATTCCCGAAAGGCCAGGTCACCCACATTCCGCCTTGTATGCTCCGTCTCATGATGTGATAGGTGGCGAGGCTATCGCCATACCGGGCACAAATTCCTGACTCTGGGCTGATAATGAATGGAAAAGTCCAATATCACTTCGCCCAACCCGGGATTCGAACCCAAGACCTCAGCTTTGTAACCGTACCCTAGTACAACTACGCCACCGAGGCGATCAAATATAAGTATGCAAAAAAAAATTGTGACGTATGTTAGTTACATCGGAGGATCTCTAAACCTCTGACTATATATACTGCATCGAAGAGAACATATTGCGCAGTTAACATAAACTTTTACACAATGGTTGGTAATACAAAAGTGAAATCTGCTGGAAACAATACTTCAGAAGTCGCGTAAATATTTTTATTTATTATTACTTTTAATTATTTTTTTTTTCAATGTAGTGGTAAGTTCAAAATTACATTGTACAAATTAACAATCATTGACAAAATCACGAGCGCGGTTCAAAGCCGGCTCGACAGCATACTTACAAACTACTCAGTAAGGAATTACGTAAAAATATTAACAATTTATCACACTATATGTTATAGTCATATTATAATTTTCACCCGGTTGCCATTGAATATGTTTACTAAAAGGTATTTTAAGTTATTTTTTTAAACTACATATATTGTATTTTATAGAGTTCAAAAATGTTCTTATTTTATTTCCGGTGTGTTGCCATACCAATCGGTCGATCAAAGGCTTATAATTAATTATGTACGTTGTGTGTTCGTCTCCAACCATCACTTTCAATTATAGTAAATATAATAATATGGGATAATCATACGATGGGCAAACTAACACAGACGAAAGATGAAGGTTTTGAAAAATGTGTCGCAAAATATGAGATATCGCATTTGAAAACAAAACATGTGTTATCACATACACAGGTGAAAAACTTTTCCAAGCGATGATATTATTTTAAGACGCCCGCTTCAAACTACTGACACAGTGGTTTTTAAAAATAATCCATAAACCTTTTTCAAAGCGGTGGACTTCATAATAATGTACGTGTAATGTACTTAGCTTAAATTCCATCAAATGTGAACACCCTTTACTATCAAAGTAGGTGATATTTTTGTTCTGTCGAGTTGAGAACTGAGTTGATGCGAGTTGACTGCATGGCTCGTTATAAAAGCATAACACAATCAAATTAGCTATCGATGAATTTTTATCTCAATCCAAGCTATACCCAGGAGCTAGATATTTTTAAAGATTACCAACATATCCTCCGTTGATATGACTGATCGTTTGTCTTCTAGTTTTGCCTTTACCTCTACAACTCAACCAAAACGTAAGCCTTCATGTAAAAACATTGACAGAAACTCTCTTTACTTAGTCAATGAAATGTATAGCTGTAGGACAATAGCAACTAATCGCTGTTATAATCTTTATTATAATCTTTATTAGAAGTGGCAGTTACCGTGGCTGAGAATGTTAATGACTTTTAAATTAATAAATAGTATTTATAGTAATACCGAGAGAGAATAATAAATTATTAATCAAAGCCACGTGCCTTTTGATGAGTGATCGAGAGATGAAGCGATATTACTGGTTTGACAACAATTCTATACAAAAACAACCAAACTTGCTACTCGAGGATATTAACAAGAAAATAATATTTAAAATGTATAAACGGTTACAATAGGATATTTTAGCAAAAAATCTGACAAAGTTCATCCCCGCCCATTATTTACGAGTATCATTGCGTAACAAGGCAAGAATAGTAATATAAAAATATATTTACTGCTCTGATTCAAACGCGTTAGCAAAATTAGTATTTCACGGGTATTTTCTAATAGATCAAGAGACCGTGGCCGCCAGACCATCCTAATTTCATAAAAGCTGAAAGTTTGTATGCGTATGGCTCTAATCTCATCACACGATCAGCTATTACGAAGTTCCGATCGTGGTTGCTTGGGAAGTTATGAGATTCAATTTTTCTATCAAGATGAAAGAACCATCAAAAGTGTCTGAATACCAAGGAAATATTTGTTTATAGTTGCCTTAATAACGTATATATAATTCAGCTTTTATACTATATTTTATTAAAATTATTCTGTACCGGACCCTGTGTCAATCTAGGCAAGAACTCGTACACAATCAGGCGATGGTCACTACACGACGCGTCCGGCAGGACGCGCCACCTATCAATACGGACGTCTCCACTATATATAACAATGTTATACCTAAACACGTCACGCTTTATTACATAATTTTGATTGCGAGAACTAAACATGACGTAAATATATGATGTAACACAAAAAATCCGCCCCGTGACTGGGAAAGCTGTAAAGTAATCGAAAAGTCGGGAATTTAAAAATTTAAAAATTAAGCCAAATGCACGATAATATCCGTAAATAATAGTTTTATTTAAATGTGTAACATTCGCGTAAATCTAAGAAACCATTATAGTATTACAAAAAGCTTAATTACAACACACAGTTAATTAAAATAATACCAAAAAAGATGAATTTATTTCTTCCCCATATAATGACGGCTATTTGTATTACAAAGTAGAAATGAAAAGAAACTTATAAAAAAACATTGTTCCTAACGATGGTTCCTAACGTAAAAATGTATATATTTGCTTAATATTTTTTATTTTTTGCACTTTCATCAAATAATAATATAATTAATTGTCTCAACCTCCTTTACCCATCAAGCCTAAAACAACAATAATTATCATCATCATCATCATATCAGCCACAGGAAGTCCACTGCTGAACATAGGCCTCCCCCAATGATCTCCACAATGACCTGTTGGAAACGGCCTGCATCCAGCGACTTCCTGCGACCTTAGTCAGATCGGCCGTCCACCTTGTAGGCGGGCGTCCGACACTTCGCTTGCCTGTACGTGGCCTCCACTCGAGAACCTTACGGCCCCAACGGCCATCGGTAATTATAATAATTTTTAATTGCAATATTCATGCTTCATGCGTATATTATAAAAAATACCGTCTGCTGATAATTCCCTCATGACACACGGGTCATTAAGTCTCAAGAAAAACTATTAAAAACTTTTTGCAGAATTCTATTTTATTAAACAAGATAGTTCCATTGTGATAGCTGTACACTGATTCTAATGTTTTCGTCAGGTTTTGATGCGACAGGACGATTAATCTCTGGGCTTTCAAGTTGCTTCAGTTGCAGAAGATTCCTAATCATTTTAGACAGAAATAATTTCGACAATCTCCATGTCCCAGTTGGTTTGACGCCCGCTGTGAAACGAGAGGCCGTGAGTTCGATCCCCGCACCGCACCAAGTATTTATGTTACTAGTGGTAGGTCTCTCATATGTGCGAGGCCATCTGGGTAGGTACCACCGCAATGTCTATTTCTCCCGTGAAACAACACTGCTTAAATGCACTGTTGTGTTTCGGATTGAAGGACATTGTAGCCAGAGCAACTACTGGACATATTGAGACTTAACATCTTATGTCTCAGGATGGCGAGCGCAGTGGAATGTTTCTACTGTTTATGAGCGGTCGTATCGCTTACCATCAGGCAAACGGCTTGCTCGTCTCGCCATTCACTGCAATAAAAATAAAAAAAAAACATGTAAACCGCAAGTATTTGTTTCGGATCTGAGTGTTTGTGAGACCGAAAAGTCTCTCGTAGTACCTGATACCCACGACACAAGACTTGATCTTAGTGTGGGACTATGTACGAGACTGGTGTATTTATTTAGAGTATTCCATAAAGCATATTTTTAAATGAGAATGCCCGTTTAACGTAGTTTATTGGTCTAGAAGGGACAGTTAGATTTGGGTTCTTACTTCATTGTAACTAATTTCATAATATCAGTCGCAACTACTACAATACTTATTCTATACTATATTATGCTTTTATCTTGTTTCTGTGAATAATAAATCAATTTTCTTTCTTTCTTTCAATACTGTATCAGCCCATTTACGTCCCACTACAACTCAAGGACCTCCTCTACATTTGAGAGTACGGTTGAGAGTGGTTAGGCCATATAGTCCACCATGATGGCCTATTGCGGGTTGGCAGACTTTACATGCCATAGAAATTTCTTTCAATTTATTCATTTAAATTTAAATAAAATGGCATATAACAATTACACCAATTACATTCTTAATAATTATATCTAATATACTAAATCTAGATAAATGAACATTATATAAACAATATTTATTAACAAAAAAATGCGGTAATAAAAACATATAGACTACAGTAAGTAAGTTCACAAATAATAAAATATAAAAGTAATATCTTACTAAATATTTAACCACCTCTGAGTTATAATCTATTAACTAACAAAAAGGCTATTCACAGCTCCTCTCAGAGTTATTCTACACTATCCATTTATCAGTGACTAGCGGCCCAGCCCAGCTTCGCCCGGGTACAAACAGATTTCTGTACAATAATAAACTTTCCTCTTGAATCACTCTATCTATTAAAAAAATCGCATCAAAATACGTTGCGTAGTTTTAAACATTTAAGTATACAAAGGGACATAGGGACAGAGAAAGCGACTTTGTTTTATATTTTGTAGTGAAGTGAATTCAAGTAAGTGAAGTGAAGTAAGTGAATTCAAATTTGAAATATGTATCGAGGAGGGCATTTGGCGCTGCAAGAACACGCGAAATAGGATCAAATTCATTTTTTTTATATATAAGTATAAATATTTACACCCAACAGTCACATACATAGTTCTGACCCCACATTAAGATCAATTAAGTCTTCTATCGTGGGTATCAAAAAGTACGAGAGACTTTTGGGTCTCACAAACACCCAAACCCGAAACAAATACACGTGGGCCACACAAACATTTGTCTCGGTGCGAGGATCGAACCCGCGGCCTCTCGATCACGGAGACTGTCAGATCACTACGGTATGCAGGTTTCGTCATTATGTTTTCCTTCATCGATGCAGTGCGTGGTGATTCACTAGCTATCATTACACGCATGACTCCTATATTAATTTAATTCTTATTAATATTGTTTAAAGCTGTAAAAGTATTTTTATAGTTTATTCGTTCCATTCTGCTGTATTGCTGTCTTTTGTGTCTCAGGAAAGTTGGCTATCTGTTGTCCAAAATGTCAAACTTTAATAAATTCAAGACCGTCCGTTATCAAATATGCATTTTTATATGGAAAGCGGGTTGGGGATCGTAGGACGTAGCTTCTCGCGCTGACGATGACATCATCGTCACTTTTCAGATGATATGATGATATGATATCACAGGCAACAGCAAAGATAAGCATTATAAGCAACAGTGCCGGTCTACAAACTGACATTAAACCACATCGTCTTTGCGATTACTCGCCATTGGTCGATCGCTAGAGTTCTGCGCGATGACTAGCAAAGATATGCTCTAAAATATTATCTTTAATCTTACTACAGAACAATTAATTCAATCCAACATAATAATAACACAAAAACTCATTTTGCAATCATAATTAAATGTTATCAAGATTTCCGTGTAAGGTACCTAACTACAAAAACTAAGTTACCGAATGTAGATTTTTTATGTGTAAATAAATAATATCTACACAACAATCCATTCAAATTAATGCTAATCGTATAAAGATTTCCGAAGTTTGTAGGCAATCTTAATTTATCAATTGGGTTCAGTATTTTATACAATATATCGCAAGAAGTCAGCTAGCCTAATTTTACCAGTAATTTTGCCTGATTTCATTAGTCCTATAGACTATAGAGGAACACGAAAAAAAAACATGCCCAAATATTAAATTTCAAGTTTTCGATCCCAATCCAAATTATAAATCTGGGGGCACGGCAGTACCCCTCCAAGTCGAGCTAAAAAGCGGCACAGTCGTACCATCCTTTTTTCGAAGCAATTCAGACCATTTTCAACCCCCCATAACTTCGTTGTGGTTAAAGCAAGAAGCCTGAATTTTCAGTTACTAAGTAGGCATTGTATAAACACGGTATATTTAAAATTTCATTCAATTTGAACCAGTAGTTTAAGAATTATAACTTGTCAAACTTTCGTAATTTTGTCACTCACTGAATGACTGACCGATCATCAAAAGTCTAAGGCACTTCTAGTAGACATAGAACCTTCAAATTTAGAATATCATTAGTATTAAGTGTCTAAATTAAAGGAAAATTTAAACATTTCATAATTTCTGTCTAGTTTTCTAAATATACCAACTGCGTGAATAACTTTGTAATCCTATATAAATGTATAGGATTACATTTGCAGTTAATGAATCATTGTACCCGTATATAATGGAATAATAGTTGTAGATAGGTATTTCTATAATATATGAGGCTTAACAAGAGGGGGGTATAGAGAGGGAAAGGGTGTTTTCAGCCCAGAAAAATATGACGAAAAAAAACATGCAAATAAATAGACTAAATAGCTCGAAATTATCAATTACTATGAAAGAAAGAACACTAATAATCAAATCCGCTATATTTGTGATAAATTGATACCTACAAAAATAAGAAAAAACCATAAGACAGAGGCTTTAAGAAAAATCGTTTTATATATTCTAGAAATAAAAAGTACTGAAAAGGAAAAAAGTAGGATTCTACAAAAAGACGTGAGATCCCATCAAAAACAATCGGTCCAGCCATTTCAAAGATTAGCCGGAACAAACAGACAGACAGACAAAAAAAAACTAAGGTCATTTTCGTTATAGGTATCGTGTATATAACGATGTGTAGTTGGACATTTTCTTTAATTTTCACTTTATAAACAGACACTTCAATTTTATTTATATGTATAGATGTATAGATTACGGAAGTTATTATCACGGAAGTTATTATTATTATCAATATTAAAAATTCTTTACATTTTAAATAAATAGATCGACTTGGCCACTTTTCACTGGTGGTAGGTCTCTCATATGTGAGAGGCCATCTGGGTAGGTACCACCGCAATGTCTATTTCTCCCGTGAAACAACACTGCTTAAATGCACTGTTGTGTTTCGGATTGAAGGACATTGTAGCCAGAGTAACTACTGGACATATTGAGACTTAACATCTTATGTCTCAGGATGGCGAGTGCAGTGGAATGTTGCTACTGTTTATGAGCGGTCGTATTGCTTACCATCAGGCGAACGGCTTGCTCGTCTCGCCATTCACTGCAATAAAAAAAAACCATTATGTATAAATTGTACGATACATTATGTTTTCATGCGATGGCCAAGTCGATCTATTTATTTAAAACGTAAAGAATTTTTAATATTGATATGATAATAACTTACGTAATAACTTTATACAGAAGGTCCCTTAAACAAGGACTAAATAAATTAATCGACTTGGTATTACATGAATCTCACAACTTTTTGCGGTAGAAAAACTGAGCTGCGAGACTTGGAATTTTTTTACAGGATGTTTTTGATGGGCTTAAATATTACAAGTGTCAAGTAGGCCAGTTGGTCGCTGTGATGTGCTGAAGATTGAGCGAAGTAACCCCATCGAAAAGATGCCAGGTAGACAAACTAACTAGCGATTAAATTCAAACTGGCAATCACCTGTTGGACACTTTTTGACTCATCTTCACAATAGAAACGTTTCTCTAGTTGTTTCCTAAATCAAATAATGTATAAAATTCCAAATAATACAACGCTTGCGTAATCATATTCATCTTTTCGTTTCCAATATCATGTACATTAACAAAAAACTCTCTACAACATACAACTCGCATATTTAAATGGATACAATGTTTGCTCTTGAACACATCACAACGGAATCCTCTTTGGACCAGCCATCCTTCAATCCGCCGTTGACAACCCCGTACTGTATTGAAAAACTTGTTCTATTCTTCTTAAAATAACTACTAACATCATCGTCATTCTAGAATAGGATGCTTTACTCATCACTCAATAAATCACCCGTTACAAATATTTGATTTATAACAAAGGACCCCTAAACCTTTGTATACATACATATATAAACGACAGCGGGGATTTTAGCACGCACAGTTTAACTATTGAAAATGAGTGCTCGGAACGAAGTGGATACCTATAGAAGTAATGAAGAGAAAATCGCGTAAATATATTTTTTGATTATTACTACCTTTAATTTGTTTGTACTACGGTACGGTTACAAAGCTGAGGTTTCGGGTTCGAATCCCGGGTTGGGCAAAGTGATATTGGGTTTTTCTTTTCATTATCAGCCCAGAGTCAGAAATTTGTGCCCGATATGGCGATAGGCTCGCCACCTATCACATCGTGTGACGAAACATACAAGGCGAAATGTGGGTGTCCTGGCACATCTGCCTACCCCTCCTGGAAAAAGGCGCGAGTTTATGTATGTATGTTGTATATTAAAGCAAGTAAACGTAAAGTTCAAATAGTAGAGCCTTGATAAAAGTCAATAAATAAGGTCATACGGGTAGATCCAACAGCATTGTGAGAACAGTGGCTCAAAGTGAGAATTGTCCACTAATAGATGATTTCATAAAATGGTTTAAATCTCCATAATTTTTTGTCGCATAACAACATATTACTTCAGTTGCATATTAACAAATTGTTTATTTTATCCGAAAATAAAATATTTATTTATTTATTAAAACCGTACAAATTGGACAGCCCAACCTGGTAGTACCCCATTTCACAGATAACGGCTTTGATGTTTCATTTAGTTCGGTGTATGAGATAGCCGAATGCTCTATAGCTGTCGATAGAATATTTACGTGATACATATACATTATACAGGGTATATCAAGAGTCAAAACTACAACCGAAAACGAAGCCGGGTGGGAGTTTTAGTGACTACAAACACAATGCAACTAAAAAGGAGAATTCCCATTGTCTATGAAACTTAGTATCGGTGCGAAGATTGTTGTCCATCGATGAAACCTACTTTTTGTGTAGAGCAAAATATATATTTTCAATAAATATAAACATAATTGAGACCCAGGTCCGGAGTTCTTGGAAAAATTAATTGAAGTCCAATAAAAATGTTCTTTATGTATGGGGCTCTGTGAACAAAATATACAATTTGATGATAATTACTTTATTTTATAAAAATCTGTCGCCTGGGATAAAACAGGAAAATGTTTAAGAACAAACCATAAAAAATGTTATAATTAGTTCTAAGTATCGGTATCGGGATCAATGATATTTTTGCCGATACTATGAATGGGTATTCTCCTTTCGCAAAGAAACGCGACAATTTATTCCATAGTTTCTGCTAAATAATAATTTAAACCGTTGCGCACCATAGCTACTTTAAAAATAAATGGGTAAACACTGATATTTTAGAAAATAGCTATGTGAATCCGAATACGACGATAGGAATAAAATTACAAAAAAAGTTAATCCTTTCTTTTTGCATAAATTTTAGTTGCATTGTGTTTGTAGTCACCAAAATTACCACCCGACTTCGTTTTCGGTAGCAGTCTTGATTAACCCTGTATGTCGTATTTCCGGTTTTAACCCAGCCGGAATAATAATTTTAACCCCGAGAGATGGTTATCTCCCGCCATGCTAGTAAACATCCGATAGGCATTGGTTAATCCTTAGATTCACTGCAGTCACTTTGATGTGCTAGTATAAAAAAGTTAATTACATTTTTTTCGTACAAATGTTTTTAACCTCAGTTAAGGCTAATTACGCGTATATTGTTATGTATTTCGTTCCCAATTACGATAATTACCTTTTGTTATGTTTGGTCTAGTGTGCTTATCAAAAATCTCCAAACTATGAATCTATGTGAATTAACTCGCCTTAATGAACTTGTCTCACCATTCAGGTTATCTTTGTGCTTAATTTAAAAACATTAGATTTCTTAGTTTTATTCTTGAATCTGGATAATCCAACACGAATGTACAAAAAGTTTCGAAATCAAAGATGATCGTAGATTATTTCGGACTTTCATTATCAAGGGTGGGTAAATCTAAGGTCTGTCAGTCTCTATATCGTCCATCCATCAGCCAAAGGAAGTCCACTGCTGAACATAGGCCTCCCCAATGATTTCCACAGAGACCAGTTGGAGGCAGCCTGCATCCAGCGACGTCCCGCGACCTTTACCAGGTCGTCTGACCACCTTGTGGGTGGACATCCTACGCTGCGCTTTCCGCTACGTGGCCTCCATTCGAGCACTTTCCGACCCCATCGGTCATCAGTTCTCCGCGCTATGTGCCCTGCCCATTGCCACTTCAACTTGCTAATCCGCTGGGCTATGTCGGTTATTTTAGTTCTCCTACGGATCTCCTCATTTCTGATTCGATCTCGCAGGGAAACCCCGAGCATAGCCCTCTCCATAGCTCGTTGAGTGACTTTGAGCACTCAACGAGCCTCTCAACGAGACAGTCTCTATAACGCAGTTGGTTAAACGTAGTCTGTGAAATTAGACGCCCCGGATTCGGTACCCGCACTAGGACAGTGTTTATGTGATCTACGGGTATCTGTTTCGGATATGAGTGTTTTTTAGATCGAAAAATCTCTTATTTGTGATGCCCATGAACAAGACTTGATCATAATTTGGGGTCAGGATTGTGTATGTGACTTTTGTGTGTATTATTTTATATATTACCTACTACTGTGTCAGCCCACATATATACGTCCCACAACAGGGCATGGGCCTCCTCTACAGTCGCAAGTACGATAGAGAGTGGTTAGGCCATATAGTCCACCACGCTCGCGCTGGCCTAATACGGTTTGGCCAACTTTAAATACCATAGAAATAGAAATTCTTATAAATCGCTATGCTATGCAGGTATCCTTACGATGTTTTCCTTTACCCTTTTAGTGCATCGTGATTGACTATCGAACACATGACTCGGAAAAGTCAGAGGTGTGTCCTGGGATTCGAAATGGCGATCACCGTGAACATGGTGGCAGCTGCGTCTGAACCGTTCACCATCAGGCCAACCCGCAGGCCGCACTTCATATTTTATACATCATCATCATCATATCAGCCACAGGAAGTCCACTGCTGAACATAGGCCTCCCCCAATGATCTCCACAATGACCTGTTGGAAGCGGCCTGCATCCAGCGACTTCCTGCGACCTTAGTCAGATCGTCCGTCCACCTTGTGGGCGGGCGTCCGACACTTCGCTTGCCTGTACGTGGCCTCCACTCGAGAACCTTTCGGCCCCAACGGCCATCGGTTCTACGAGCTATGTGCCCGGCCCATTGCCACTTCAACTTGCCAATCCTATGGGCTATGTCGGTAACCTTGGTTCTCCTACGGATCTCCTCATTTCTGATTCGATCTCGTAGGGAAACACCGAGCATAGCCCGCTCCATGGCTCGTTGAGTGACTTTGAGCCTTTTAATGAGGCCCACAGTGAGAGGCCACGTCTCGGTGCCGTATGTCATCACTGGTAACACACAACTATCGAAGACTTTCGATTTTAAGCACTGAGGTATTTTGGACGAGAAGACGTCGCGAAGTTTCCCGAACGCTGCCCAACCGAGTTGGATTCGCCGATTGACCTCTCTCTCGAAGTTGGACCTGCCTAACCGGACCACTTGTCCTAAATAGACATATTCGTCTACAACTTCGAGAGTCGAGCCCCCAACTCCAATGGGGGTGGGCACAACATGGATATTCGACATGATCTTCGTTTTATCCATGTTCATTTTAAGACCCACCTGTTGGGAAACTCGATCAAGGTCTTCGAGCATAGTGCTAAGGTCTTCCAGCGATTCTGCCAAGACTACAATATCGTCGGCAAATCGAAGGTGAGTAATATACTCGCCGTTGATGTTGATGCCGAATCCTTTCCACTGCAAGAGCTTGAAGGCATTTTCCAGCGCGGCAGTGAACAGTTTCGGAGATATGACATCTCCCTGTCTCACGCCTCTCTGTAGTGGAATAGCCTTCGTGCTCTGATCCTGTACTCGGACCGACATGGTGGCGTTGTTGTATATACACCTCAACACTTCGATGTACCGATAGTCTATGTGGCACCGCTGAAGAGACTGTAGCACAGCCCAGGTCTCGATCGAATCAAAGGCTTTCTCATAGTCCACAAACGCTAAACAAAGCGGCAAGTTATACTCCTCGGTTTTTTGTATAACTTGCCGAAGCGTATGGATGTGGTCTATGGTACTAAAGCCTTTTCGGAAACCGGCTTGTTCGGGAGGCTGGAAGTCATCAAACCTGCGTTCGAGACGATTTGTGATGACCCTTGAAAACAACTTATAGACATGGCTCAGGAGCGAGATGGGCCTGTAGTTCTTCAGCAAAGTGTTATCACCTTTTTTGAAGAACAGTACCACCACGCTCCTGCTCCATGCCTCCGGCGTTGAGCCCTCGAGGAGAACGGAATTAAAGAGCCTCTGAAGGACTTTCAGTACCGGCGTTCCGCCCGCTTTCAGAAGCTCTGAAGTGATTCCGTCTTCACCCGGCGCCTTGTTGTTTTTAAGTTGTTTGAGGGCCATCTCAATCTCAAACAGGCTGATGTCCGGGATATCATCGCTAAAGTGTCGGATTAACTCGGCTCTCGGGTCTTCGGCCGAGCTAACAGTAGGTTCGGCAACCGAGGTGTAAAGCTGTCCGTAGAACCTCTCGATCTCTCTTAATACCTCTGCCCTAGTCGATACCACGCGGCCATCATCCGTTTTCAGCCTAGACAACTGGCTTTGCCCAATAGACAAGTCTCTTGCAAACACTTTGGAGCCTCCGTTCCGCTCAATTGTCTCCTTAATGCTCACAATATTGTGAGCACGGACATCGTGTCGCAAGGACTTCCAGATCCGTCTATTGAGCCGCCGATAAGCTTCGGCGTCAACGGATGACTGCAGCGTCAAAGATCGACGTTCGGCCATGAGGTCAAGAGTCTGGATCGAGAGTTTTTGTGGTCTATCTCTACGGCGAGGTCTAAAATACTTAGATCCCACCGTATGGACAGCTTCTACCAAACCGCTGTTTAACTCGTCCACTGCAAGGTTTTCTTTTAGACAATCAAAGCGATTTGTCAACTCGAGTTGAAAGCTCTCGGGGTTTTGGATATGGGCGCGAGTAGGTCGGAGCGTAGACTTCATCAAGCGGCGCCTTTCTAATTGGACGTTGATATTCAATGTGCCCCTAACCATTCGGTGATCACTACCGGTTTTCACCCTGTTGATCACAGAGACATCACTGAACATCCGTCTATTCGTCGTCAAGATGAAGTCTATCTCATTTCTCGTAGAACCGTCAGGGCTCAACCAGGTCCATTTCCTGTGAGGCGGCTTCTGGAAAAAAGAGTTCATCGCGAAGAGTCCCTCTTTTTCCAGAAAGTCGGCCAGCCTCTGACCCCTGAGGTTCCGTTGCCCATGTCCAAATTGCCCCACTTTCAACTCTGCATCGCTTCTCTTGCCCAACTTTGCGTTGAAGTCCCCCATAACAACATTGAAGTAGGTTTTGGAAGTATGTATGGCCCGACTTATGTCCTCATACATCTCCTCTACTTCTTCATCTGGGTGTGTCGAGGTCGGCGCGTATACCTGTATGACCTTCAACGAATATCTTTTAGATATTCTGAGTATAAGGTATACTACCCTGCTCGACACACTTTCGATGGATACGATGTTGTTGATGAGAGACCTGTGGACGAGAAATCCGACACCTCCTCGGGACTGTTGGTCGTCCCCCCGGTAGAAGAGCAGGTTACCAGACTTCAGGGTTATCGTATCCTCCCCGATTCTTCGGACTTCCGATAACC
The DNA here is from genome assembly GCA_023078785.2 of Hyles euphorbiae. NCBI lineage: Eukaryota > Metazoa > Arthropoda > Insecta > Lepidoptera > Sphingidae > Hyles > Hyles euphorbiae. Next base: position 12,780,700 of record CM041040.1, read on the forward strand.
CCAGAATATCCCAGTGTAACCCGCTCAATTCTTCTTCCAGTTCGACAATCTTCTCGTCTGTCCTCAAAGTGCGTATGTTGTGTGTTACCAGGGCCAGTCGTCGTCGGGGGTGGTAGCCGGGGCCAACCCGGGGATTCTTAGCACCCCCTGCCCCACCGTAACCATGGCTGCTACCATCGCCAGGAATAGTGGGGCTGCCGGGGACTGGGGGCCTGGTCAATTTTTGTGTTGCCATTTGAGGGGTATTTGCCAATACTCGCCACGCTTGGCAGGCGGGTTGGCGAGCGCAGGAGGGGACTCGCGCTGACGACGCTGCTGCCCATCATCAGCGGGGGAAAGGAAATAGGGTTTGTGAGTAGAGGATATAATGGGAAAGGAGAGTATGACCTGTAGGAGTGGATACTGCAGTCATGGAAGGGAATGTTTGTAGTGACTGCAGTAGCTCGGGGGGCCGAGGTCGCGTACTCGTAGCACCTATTCTAGGACAGGCCATAACCACTAGATAGGAGCACCCCTGACCCTGATTAATGATATGCGGATGATAAAATTCTTGTCTTATAAACGTATAATGATATCATAATTACTTTTTATAATTGTGCACTTGGCTGTAAAGCAGCATTGTGCTGTACTTATACAACTGATCTAAGCATTCAGAAAAGAAATCGACAGCAAGGAGCTCTAATTACGGAATTTCTTTAAGCTTTTTTAAATGAAAATAATATCGTTTCTGAAAGTCTGGAATGTAAACCATCAAAAAGTTAGTGATCAAAATGAACAGTTTGACTTTTTATTGGCTTGCTAACTTCTCATTATATCAATCTTTTTGCCTAGTACATACAACTATTATGGTCGATAAAAAACTAAATGACGTCGAAACTAATGAAAACTCTGAATGGCAGTGGACGGTAGTGTGACAGAGTATCTAATAAAAACTGGTAAAACTTCTAATACCAGCATCAATAAGCTTATACCCAAATGTAGATTGCATTCAGTATATAAAAGTGTGTCGATGTGTGTCTGATCGATGAATGAAGTTCACATAAAGTTCATTCATTGTCACTCTAAAGACAAGGATAGCAGGCAACAGCGACGTCATTCAAGGTGAAATTTTTGAGCTTCAGTGTTTTATACGGAATGCAATCTCCATTTGGGTATAAGCTTCTTGCCCAGCATATATCAATTCCGCAAAACGTATTGTAAAACGTATTGTAATTGTATTTTTACGTACGTACGTACGTAAAAATATTTTATACACTGCTTTTGAATTATTAATTAATTATTTATCGAAATAGTGAACGTAAAATTATTTTTCTTTGTTCTAGCTGGAATATGAGTGATGAATACGAATTCTATCACAATTCGAACGTCATAACTAGAAAAGACGCAGAACTGTGCCTTCAAGAATATGGGCCTAAATTCAACTGGTGGAAAAAAAAGGCTAGAATCCTAGACATTGGCAGTGGCGACGGCAGTGTCACCAAAATATTATCTAAATTCCTACCCGCCGACTACGAAGAACTCATTGGAGTCGATATCAACTTAAAAGCCCTTGAATTTGCAACTAAATTGTATGGCACCGATAAGATTAAATTTCCTCCAGTCCCACTTAATATAGAGGGAGAAATACCAGATAATATGAAGAATAGCTTCGACCACGTGTTCTCATTCTACACCTTCCACTGGGTTGATGATCACGAGTTAGTAACATTTACTAACATTTATTAAATTTTTTTCTTTATTTTGTAAACCAGGCAAAATATTTTTTACACTTCTTATTAAGTATTACTTATTTTTCAGAAAAGCATTCACGAATATCTACAACATATTAGAGAAGAAAGGAGAGTTCTTTTCAATATTCTTGACATTCTCAGACGTATACTTCGTGTTTGAAATACTGTCTAAATCTGAAAAGTGGGCACCATGGATGAAAGATTTTCATAAATTTCCCTCGCAGTATTATGATTTTGAGGTAGTTTGTTGAAGAAATATTTGTTACTAAAATTAAAATGTTATGTAATTATTTAAATCAGTATCAACCCTTTTTTTCGCCAGGATCCAGATGTTCATGTATCCAAAATGTTAAAAAAAATTGGGTTTAATGTCCTCGATGTGAGGTGTAAACAAAGAATATACACCTACGAGAGCATTGACATAATGAGAGGTACGTATATGAATATTATTATACTTTTGGCAGGTCTCTAATATGTGAGAGGCTGCCTAGGTAGGTACCAGCGCAAAGTCTATTTCTCCCGCTAAACACAGTGTATATGCACGGTTTGAATGCATTGTATCTAAAGTATAGTGATCATATGTAGATGTAACTTATGTCTTAGGATGGCGAGCGCTGTGGAATGCCAAGCATTGCTTTGTAAATCAAGGTGCTACTGTTCATGAGACGCCATATCAATTACCATTAGGCATGCCCATTTCCCCAATCATGACAAAAAAATTCCAAAATAACAAAAATTCTGTAAAACGAATCCCATAAAATTAACAGAAAATACGGTATAAATATATTAAAGAAAGTTGGAATATTATTTTTTTGTACAATGTTTGTTCCAGGTATACTTACTGCAATAAATTCTTTCGATATTCCAAAAGACAAGAAGCCAGAATTCCTCGATGATTTCATAGAAATGCAGCGTACTATGAAACTAATCGACGACACTAAAGGCACCGTAAAAACACACTACAACCTTATTGTTATCCACTGTACTAAATAATAATTTCACGATTTCCTTGCTTGCTAAAATATATTTTAAAGTAAAGTTTGTTGTGTCGTATTTTTTCTTAATACCTGAATAAATAAAAGTATAACATTATAATTACTTACTATTGAACTTATTTTTCGATTTATTTTAAACCCGAGGCAAGGTCGTTGTTGGCAGATAGTAGGCAAAGGTCATCAGAATCGCTGTGCACGTGTTTGGGCCGGGTACGAGAATGGATTTTTGGCGCGGGGAAACCTGCTACCACTACGGCTCCACCCGAGGGAAAGTAAAGCGATTATGTGGATTCATCAGTCTGACAATTTGATGTTAAACCACCCAAAAAATTGAGTCCCTAACCAAAATCTTTATATTAGGTGTGTTAACTGTAATATTTTTTGCACATGTGGTGTTTACCTTTAAGTGATTGTTACATTTACTTTTTTATTATTTTACATGTACACTTTACTTCTAAATCAATGTAAACAATTGTTGGTGAACCTTATTAAATAAATAAAAAAAAAAATATTACCCTGGCATTCCAACTCGAAGGTTATTTGATAATTGCGAAGGTGCTCTACGGCGCATTGGAATCGATCCCAGAAACCCAAAGAGAGAAATGCCCTAGCTTCTGCCGGAACCGTAACTGCACACTGCTCTATAATTTTCGGCCCACATTTTTTGTTGCAAAGTAAGGAACCCCCTCATTTGTAATGACACCCTCAGGGTCTATGGTATGATATAGAATGTTGTTCCCACCTTTACCGCCAAACATCTCGGGGTGACACTGTAAAAAAATAACAAATGGCGCTACGTTAGTTCCGCACCTACGAAAGTGTCTTCACTGATATCGGTTAGAGTCACGAAACGAGCATCAAAATAAAACTACTTGGCTGCGAATCTGTTGCATATCCAAAAAAAGGATTTATGCATTATGTTTCCAAAAAAGTAGAGACAATTTCACAACTCCAATGTCAAATTGAAACTTTAACCAAGGCCATTGAGGTATTGCCAAGGCATAATAATAATTGGCGTCAATTCAATTAACATTCTCTGTACAATGCATTGTTTAAACAATTATGCCTTTTTTACTAGCCAAAATGAGCTAAATTTAGCTACTCTGATATTGATAATGACATCGTCTATTAAACAAAAATCGTGAAGTATTATATTTTACTCCTAAACAGTGGAGGGCCTTGACGTAGTACTAAGTTCCTACTGTCCTAAACTTGGGCCCTACTATATTCAACGAAACGAAGTTCGAAACTTCGGATGATCAAAGTTTATATACGATACGAATGTACCTACATAAAACTTATGGTCGTTATTGATTTATGGTCGTAACCATAGACTTATAGTTACGGTGTACGTTATATATATACATTCGTATCGTATAAAAAACTTCGTTTGTCCGAAGTTTCGAACTTCGTTCGTTCGTTCGTTCGTTCGTTCGGATTTATATAGTAGGGCCCCTTTACAGACTTTATCGACGACTAGCTGTCGGGCCCGGCTTCGCCCGGGTGCAGATAGTTTTTGAGTCCAATCCACATCAAGAACATAGGTATTATTTCGCGTGTCTACTAACTATATTTCCCGCGTGCCGTCGACTATATTTCCCTTCCGTAGGAGAGGACATCCCGTGCCAACAATTTGAATTTGAAAGAGTAGAAAATATGTATATTTGGTTTCCTGACTCATCCCACGGGAACACTACATTTTTCGGGATAAAAAGTAGCCTATGTGTTAATCCAGGGTGTCAGCTATCACTATACCAAATTTCATCAAAATCTGTTGAGCCGTTTTTTCATGAAAGAGTAACAAACATCCATACATACATACATACAAACTTTCACCTTTATAATATTAGTAAGGATATCGTTTACATTATATGGCCATAAAATAAATTTAAAAGATATATTATATTATCCAACTAGTATTTCATAGCAAGGCGTTAATTTTAAAAGAGCTGCTTGCTTACCAAGCATGATTAAAGATTGTGATTTTTTTTTATTCTGTCATCATCTGGCAAAACCTAAACCGCATCTTGTCGGAATTCTTCGCTAGGGGCATAATACATACCTACTAGTTTGCTATTATAAATTCATTCAAGATAACACATAATTTATGATACCACGTTTTGGTTGCTTTTTACACGCTTTATATTAGCTTCACATGTATGTTTGTAACCGACTCCTTTGAGCACGATTTTGATCCACTTTAAATAGTCAGATTTCATTTAAACTTTGTAGATTTGTTGTTGACCCTTGACAATACAATAATTCCAAAAGTAAATGACATTACCCTATCCAGAACCGTCAGATTTTTTATAATTTTAGTGGGTAATTTATGCGCAGCTATCTATAGCTTATATTAATTTAAATATCTATATGTTTGGTACATGGCGACCCGCCTCCAATAAGTTACGCATATATTTTGATTTGTTGGCTAGTCAAGTCAATAAGCAAATTAATCAACATGCACAAGTACAATGAAATAAATATTTTTTTTTTTGTTTTGCAGTGGTATTTGTGTCATTATTTTTTTAATTTATAGTGGTTTTTGTTTAGTCTGTTTTTTATTTTTTATTAAAAAATTAATAATAAATAATAATAATACTCTGGCAACACCTAAAGATCATCCATTTGAAAAATATATATATTTTTTGTTTAATATCAAATATATACACAATATTCAAAATTTATATCTAAACAGTAACCAAAATCATTCTTTTCTACATTCACATAATGTTTTATCGAAGAAATAGTGTAAATAAGCAACAATTCAGCATAATAAAAAATAATAGAATGACAGTGTGTGACAATGTCAAATAATTTTACAAAACATGTTAATTAAAGACCAAAAGGATGTTTCATAATAAAGCCAGGAAGAAACGGAACGCACGTTTAACATCTCCCAGCTCGTCGAGCTCCGCGTCGTGGGCGTCGGCTTCGGACGTATTCGAAGTGACACCGGACAACAACGCGTCGAGCCAACACGGCGAGCTGCAGTCGTCCCCGCCGCCACCAAGACCTGCGCGGCGAAGAGGACGACCCTCTCCAGCGGTGGGCTTGGGACCTGTGGGGCCGAGTGTCCCGCCTACGGTCCCCGCTACCGGTGGAGTAGTGCGCCGCATGCACAGATCACTCCCAATAGATACCTAATGCAAGGCAGCGGTTGCGCCCAACACATTTAAGATATCGGATAGATATAAACCGATGCCAAATGTCGCGTCATCAGTGTCGTCCAAGTAGTGAACCCACACGTGTCGTCGCACGTTAGCGAAAATTACATTTTGGGAACATAATATTACAGTTAATAATGATTTGTTCAATAAAATGGTGTGCAAAAAACTCAAAACAATAAAGTATCTAAAAAAACGCAATAAGTTTTCATCGAAAACTAATATTCTTTAAATTAATTTGGTCCCGAGCGAGCTCAATTTATACTGGATAAAGTATCAATGTCAAACAGTCGAGTTCGGATGGAGAATCAGCCGTCTCTTTTTCGCATAGCAATAACCGTAATAAGCCATCTTTTTTGGCGAAATCACGCGTTCTTCTAGTGTTTGACGCATGTTTATAATATAATTCCCAGAAATATCGATATTGTAAAACAATAATGTAAATTAATTTTATTAAATGACAATGTCACAAAATATATGTTGATTTAAATAAAAATTGCAAATTACCATAATTACGTTATTTTATGTAATTTGAAATAGTTAAATTTGTTACCAAGGTACTTTTACAATATTTTTTTATTTATCTTTGGCGTAATTAAATTTCCTTTTTTCCCTCTAGTTGTATACGTTTTCAAATATAATGGGAGGGTATTTATCATAAGTTTTAGTATACTAAGTTTATTGAGAATCAGTAGCACAAGCTATTGCACTAATTTTAACATACGTTGTATATATCGCCGCTTCCAACAGGTCATTGTGGAGATCCTTGGGGGAGGCCTATGTTCAGCAGTGGACTTCCTGTGGCTGATATGATGATGATGATGATGATGATGTATATATCGTCTCTAAAACATTCATAGTTCGTCAAGTGGGTTTCATCGTCACTTGTCGATATTACATTTACTACAGCCGCCGTCGGAATTCAAGAAACGGAATAAGTTATTGTAGCCCTTTAGGGCGTGAGGTTTAGTTATTTACTATTTCATATTTTTATCTGATCTTTTATATCAACACTTAATTTGGGTATTTCGCCATTATCGTATACAAAAATACACAGTGAATGATAGAAATAAAACCGTTACATACTAAAGTATAAATCTTAATCCTATTTAATCGTAGTTGGCGGTTGCCGGTTGGTATAATTTATTAGATCAGGCCGGTGAAATAATATTATCAAACATTTAACAAGTTGGTAATTACGTTATAGAAGCGATCATAACACATGAACTTACTGGCAAATCGAACTATCGATACATTTTTTATTTATCGACTTATGCCTCATCTCTCCAGTGAAGTCTACGTGACCGCGCTGCAACCCGCCCACCCCCCGCGCCGTTCCCTTCGTTGGCGTTTTCGGTTCAAAACAAAACTATCGTAATGCGGTATCTATTGGAAGTGATCTGTGGCCGCATGAGATGGACACGTGAAATCAATGAGAATGTCATGCGGGCCTACTTTGGGGCAACAAATGGAGGAATTAATCTCACTGCGTATCGTGTTAAAATGCTGTCTCTGTTTCAGGCTTTGGAACCAACGGTTGATGTATCATCCCAACGACTGTCGGATCAAGTGCGATTTATTCAGCGGCGTAAGTTGTTGGATGATGACACAATTGAGCGGTTGCGCACAGACTTGTGTTTTGTCCAGGATGACCATGTGTCGCCCGTCAGTGGAGATCAAGCGCCAGGCCCAACACCAACACCTGTTGCTGATTTCGAGCTGACGGACAATTTGGATGACAACGTAAGTCCCCAGGATAAACAGCAACTGAGAGGAGCTTTGGAGTGTGCGATTTTGGAGTTTGCGTCTTTATCGGCGTCTTGTAGACCGCGTCTGCCACGTTTGCCAACGCATAGAAGAAATTTGGCGCTGATGGGAGCTTTGGACTCCATGTTAACTACATACTTGGAGTCCAGTCGGGATCTTGTTGATACGCATTCGATCCTTTACTGCGCGGCTGTCGCAGCATGTCGAGTGGCTAATATAAAATTTCCAAATGAATATAAAGCCACTCGAGGTGTTGTGACTGTGCCTGCCTGGCAGCGGAGGATAGAGGATCGTATCAACAGGGCCCGAACTCTCATCGGCAAGCTAATTTCTTTTAAAGAAGGAAACAGCAGGCCGAAGATTATGCGTTTTGTGACGCAGGCTTTTTCGGGGACCAACACAAGTCCTCGAAACTATAGGCTTTGCGTCACAGAACGCATAGACTTCTTCAAACAAAAAGTCTATGCGTGGGCGAACCGCATTCGTCGCTACAGGAGGCGATGGGATCGTTTCCAACAAAATCGCAAGTTCCAAACTGACCAAAAGAGGGTTTATAGATGTTGGGAGAATCCTCCGCAAGGTGTGGTGGATGGGCGGCTTCCCAGTGCTCACGAAATGCGTGAGTACTGGACGAATATCTGGTCGTCGCCTGTCTCTCACACTGAAGCCTCCTGGTTTAGTGTTGTAGATCGAGCTTGCGAGGCAATACCGGCTATGGAAACCATTTTAATCAGTCCAGAAGATGTGCTAACTGCAATTAGACAGACGCAAAACTGGAAGTCGCCGGGTCCGGACGGTCTGCACAACTTCTGGTTAAAATGGTTTCCAAGTTCGCATGCTCGATTGGCAGCGCAATTCCAGGATGCGCTTCAGCGGGGATCCGTTCCAGCATTTATGACAACAGGTGTTACTCACCTTCTCTTTAAGTCCGGTTGTACCACGGAACCAAAAAATTATAGACCCATCACATGCCTTCCCACTATTTATAAAGTTTTGACCTCCATAATTAGATCTAAAATTACAGACCATATAAATTCTAACCAAATTCTTTTTTCCGGCCAAACAGGTTGCATGAATGGGTCCCGTGGTACTAAGGAGCTCCTTCTCATTAACATGACCATTTGCCAACAGGCTCGTCACAACCGAAGGAATTTATCGGCTGCCTGGATAGATTATAAAAAGGCCTATGATTCGGTGCCTCATGCATGGCTCATGAGGGTGTTAAATTTGTATAAAATTAATACAAATTTATGCAACTTCCTTGGGTCTTGTATGGGGCAGTGGACCACTGTCCTAAGATATCCAGGTGGTACGGTTCCTCCTGATTGTGACGAGCCGATTAGAATCAAGCGGGGTATATTCCAGGGCGACAGTCTGAGTCCACTGTGGTTTTGCATGGCCCTGAATCCCCTCAGCACTCTGTTGTTGGATTCAGGGTTAGGCTACCGTCTACGGAGAGGCTCTGAGCCTATTTCTCACTTGCTCTATATGGATGACCTCAAGTTATTTGCATCGAAACAAACCGAATTGATTGAGTTGTTAAAAATAACGGATAGTTTTAGCAAATCAATCAATATGGATTTTGGTGTAGATAAATGTGCGGTTATCCATGTGAAGCGAGGGGAGGTTGCGGTCTCTGATGACATACTAGTCTCAGAGACTGTAAGGCTTAGATCCCTCTCCGTGACGGAAACCTACAAATATTTGGGTATGCCTGAGGCTCTAGGTATCATGGGTGCAGATGTAAAACGATCGTTGAAAGAGCGTTTTTTTAGCCGCCTGACAAAAGTACTTAACAGTTTTTTGTCAGGTGGAAACAAGATTCGCGCTTTTAACGGTTGGGTTATGCCTGTACTCATGTACTCTTTTGGCATACTCAAATGGACTCAGACCGAATTGGACGCCCTGGATCGTAAAGTCCGAACTCTCCTGACTGCACATCGTATGCATCATCCACGATCATCAGTGATGAGATTGTACATCCCGCGGAGATGTGGGGGCCGAGGCATTCTTAATGCTAAGGACTTGCATAATCGCGAGGTGTGCAATCTCAGGGATTATTTCCTTCACAGTGATGTGGATATGCATAGGGTTGTAGTTATGGTAGATAAAGGATTTACCCCGCTCTCTTTGGCGATTGAGAACTGGCGGAAACCTCTGGTGGTAGGCATTAAGGATCGCGAGGACATATGGAAGAGCAAAGAGCTGCACGGTCGGTTCTATCGAGCCCTTCATGGGCCTGATGTGGACCGACTAGCGTCTGTGTCTTGGCTACGCTTCGGTAACCTCTTTGGGGAAACCGAGGGTTTTGTCTCTGCAATTATGGACGAAGTTATTAAGACGAACAACTATAGGAAATACATCCTGAAGGACGGTACGGTCGACATCTGTCGGGCATGCCACCGTCCTGGCGAGTCTTTCAGGCATGTTATCTCCGGTTGTTCGTATCTTGCTAACGGCGAGTATTTGCATAGACATAACCTAGTAGCCAAGATCATACACCAGCAAATTGCCCTTCGATGTGGACTTGTGACTCCTGAAGTGCCATATTACCAGTATGTGCCCCAACCAGTTCTCGAAAATGGTCATGCAACGCTGTATTGGGATCGATCTATTATCACAGACAGGACTATTCTAGCCAATAAGCCTGACATTGTGATAATAGATCGATTGGCGCGCCGGGCTATACTTGTTGACGTCACCATTCCGCATGACGATAACCTTGTCAAAGCTGAAAAAGACAAAATGTCTAAATATTTAGATTTGGCACACGAGGTTACCGACATGTGGGATGTCGACTCAACAATTATTGTCCCGATTGTCGTTTCTGCCCATGGGTTGATACCAAAGAGCCTCGACCAACATCTACAGAGGCTCTCAATCGGCTGTTGGGTCAGGAGTCAGATTCAGAAGGCAGTATTGCTTGACACGGCACGTATTGTGAGGCGGTTCCTCACTTTGGGCTCCTAACCACCGGTGGCTTGGGTCTCGAGCCTCGCCATCGTTGGATAACTTTTTATATTTTTATATGTATTTTTTTTTAATATATATATAAAAATGTAAAAAAAAAAAGATTTAAAATAAAGAGACATAATAATAACACCCAACAGTCACATACATAGTCCTGACCCCACACTAAGATCGAGTCTTGTGTCGTGGGTATCGGAAACTACGAGAGACTTTTCGGTCTCACAAACACCCAGACCCGGAAGAAATATTTGTGGGCCGCACAAACATTTCTCTCGGTGCGGGGATCGAACCCGCGGCCTCTCGTTTCACAGGCGGCGTCTAACCAACTGCGCCACGGAGGCTGTCTAAAAAATTTAGTTATTTGTATCTTTTTAGTGTCGATAGGCATTTAAATGACGAAGAGGTGGTCACACAAGGAATAGGTTCTTTCCGATGAAATAGAAATCGCTAAAATCGATTGAAAGCTACGGAAGATATTGGAGTATTCACATGTTTACTAATTTCCTCACCTTCCCCCCTCTCCCCTACCTCTTTTTCCCTCTCCTACTATAGCTTAATTTTGATATTGAACTTAATGCAAAAAGAACCCTTGTAATTCTACTGCATTTTGAGGACAAAATGAATGTATTTCAGTTTTCACTCCATTTTCTAATCTTGAACTCATTATCAATTATTTTTACTTTCTTGTTGGGTCTTTTATTAAAGCGTGTATTATTAGTTTTTTAATTTAAACACAACACGTGCAAGCATATGTTTGGATTTAAATGTCAATACAACTTTATTAAACTAGTTTCTGAATTCCATATACAGGGTATATCAAGATAATTATAATTTTGTGCAAAAAGTTGCGACGATTTTTTTTGTTATTTTTTTCTATCGTCGTATTAGGGTGGTAAATAATAAATATATAGTTTTTTTCTTAAATAATAGTGTACGCCCTTTTATTTTTAAACACGCTATAGTAAGCAACATTTAAATTATTATTTTATCAAAAACCATTTACTACCCAAACTAGACGATAAAAAAAACTATTTTTTATTTTATTAACTTTATATACTAAACAGTATACAGGCGGACTTAATGCCAGGGGCATTCTGTAACAGTCTACCTTTGGGTGAAGCAGAAATGGAGTACAGCATAAGTGTACACTGTACTAATATTAAAAAGAACATACATACATTATACATACAACATAATATATATCTACATATATGTAAATATATACACATACATACATACTACAATATATTATACAACTTACTTAATCTGTCAATTTAGCAACTTTTCTTTGAAGAAACAGTTCCCGAACTCTTACCTTAAACACAAAACGGTTAGTGGCCGCTCTAATTTCGAGTGGTGATAAAATAATAATAATAATTGTCGCGTTTCTTTGCGAAATTTTTAGTTACATTATTTTTGTAGTCACTTAAACTACCACTCGGCTTCGTTTTCGATAGCACTCTTGATATACCCGGTATTGCAATAAAAATTGTCAGTCATGACTGTCAATTTTTATTGCAATACCGGGCAATACTGCCCATCCATGCAACGTGAAGTAGGTAATAGCTTTTCTGATCACTTGCCATCAGGTGATCAGTTTGCTGGTTTACCTTGCCTTAAGAGGAGGGTAGACGTCGATGACCTTGCCCGAACGGGCGGAACCAAATCTCATGCACTGGCGCACGACGTGCGAGCGAGCGCGCTGCGCAACACCTATTCGACACCATTTTTTCGCCGCGAGCGGAACGATATATTTCATTATTTTGCTCGACGTTCCCATCGAGTACAGTTAGGAGCGGTCTAACCATACTGAATGTTTAATTCACCAAATAACACAATAGCCATTGTGGCGGAGCTTTTTAACGCCGACTAATAAACGAGAGGCCGCGAGTTCGATCCCCGCATTGAAACGATTTTGTGTTTATTTATTTCATCTATCTATACAAATATTACAAAGAGGATACATTTGTGTTTTTGGATTTTTGAACTCAAAAATTACTGGACCGATTTTAAAAATTCTTTCACTTTACGAGTGGTATATTATCGTGGAATAACAGAGGCTGTATATTTACCTAAAGGGGTAATTGTTGTATTTAACCGCATTATGATTTTTTTACATTCATAGCTTCAGCGCTTTGATTTTCCATACAATATCTCATCCCTTATTTTACCCCCATTAACCGTTCTTACAAAACTGTTACACGTCATTATTTTGCATTTGTAATAAGGAGTTAAAATATTTTTCAAAAAAATATCTTCAATGGTTTTTATTTTCCATTTCAACCCCTTTAGCCAAATATACAGCCAATGTTACTCCAGGATAATGTTGGATTGGAATAGTGAAAAAATGGTTGAGTAATTTTTTAATTTATTCATTATAAACAAAAATCGTAATATTCAAAAATCTAAAACACAAAAATGCAAAAATTCAAATGTTTCCTCTATAAAATATTAGGTTAGATAGATAGATGAATTTACAAACAAAAACAATTGTATCGATGTGGGAACTGAACCCGCGGCCACTCGTTTTTCAGTAAGCGTCCAGCCAGCTGAGCTACGGTAACTGTTATGTATATATCAGAGCAGTTTAATAATAATTTACAACAAATTATTATTAAACTGCTCTGATTTAAACCAACTTGTAATTTTTTTAATAATTCACTACATTGTAAACTGGTTTTGAAAAGAGCAACACTAGAGTTTCTTGCCTGTTCTTCTCTAGTGAAAACCGCGTTCCGAACCGGGTGGTAGATAAAAAATGACTGAATCTAAATGATGTTGAATATTTTAATGGATTCAATAAATAATTTTCATTTTCATTTCATTTTCATATGTTGTGAATTAATCATTCACTACGGTTTGACCGCCCCTAACCGTGGTCAATGAATATGTCGAGCGAAATAGCAATATTCAATTTACTTTGATATTGCGGAGACAAGCGACATAGGTTCGTTTAGCACGGCGGTTCGTCCCGCACTGATTTGTTGGGCGACAGCGGGGACGTGCTCGCGATTTAGAGTATCGAAAATGTGAAAAATTCTTTAAAAATAAATGAGACAGAAATTAGAAAAAATAAAAAGAAGGCCCCATCCGTCCTGCATTTCTTAATATCCTGATAACAATGACAATGAAACAATAATATCCTGATGACATGGTCCATATAGTCTAGATCAACATATATATATTTTTGAAGACCTAACAATAAAGATCTCCAAGAAAAAACCTTGTGAAAAAGGCCATTTCACATAGACCCTGCTCTTAAAAATAAAAATAAAAACACTTTTTTATTACAGTGAATGGCGAGACGAGCATGTCATTTGCCTGATGATAACCCTGACCCATACTACCGTTCATGGATAGTAGCGAAACCAAACAACACCCTGAATTCCTAAAGAATGCTTGGCACTCTACTGCGCTCGCCATCCTGAGACATTCTATGTTAAGTATCAATATATCTAATAGGTACTCGAGCTACAATATCCTTCAAACTGGAACACATCTTTGCATTTACATTGCTGTTTGGCGGGAGAAATAGATATTGCGCTAGTACCTACTCAGGAGACCTATCACGTATGAGAGACCTAGTTTAATTTAAATTTAGCCATGGAGCTAGACTGTAGGTATTTAGACAATGGTAGAAATGGGCAGGGGAGGTAACTGGCAGCAATATTGTGTCACAGCAAACCGACGCGAGGCAACAATTTTGCTATCATACTTCGTTCAGTGAGCAAATTCGCGAAACGTTTAATGTCCATTTTCTCCTATCATTCTTGTTCCTAACCTTTTAAAACCAAGAGAAAACTGTATTAAGCCTGTAAGGTCCACCGTGTAAGTTTTAATCCATTAAGGCCTACACATATTTTCCTGTAAGCCTGGATCAGTGCTGGTAAAGACAAAGGCAAATGACAGCCTCCGTGGCGCAGTTAGACGCCGCCTATGAAACGAGAGGCGCGGGTTCGATCCCCGCACCGAGAGAAATGTTTGTGCGGCCCACAAATATTTCTTTCGGGTCTGGGTGTTTGTGAGACCGAAAAGTCTCTCGTAGTTCCTGATACCCACGACACAAGACTCGATCTTAGTGTGGGATCGGGACTATGTATGTGACTGTTGGGTGTTATTATTATTTATTTAAAGTTTGCACCAACGAATCCGAATTGCTACAATTGAATTGAAACAATATGACGTTTTACTGCCTGTACGGGCTGAGATGTTACCCGTACAGCTTGGATTGATAGTAAAAGTCCGGCGTGGAAATAAATGTTTATTTGATAGATTAATTATAAATGATAAAATGATAGAATGATATGAGCACGCGCTACCGATTGCTATGTACTGTATTTGCGTACTGTCGACTGTTATAAAATTATGCATGGTAGCGTAAACTGCTGACAAAACAATATTGTACGTGCTAGCCCGTACACTGCCCACCATGGTCAAAATGCCAGCGTATACAACATCAGCAAAATCGGTTGTTTTCATCTTCCCCGCCGTGGTTAGCAGACATTCATAGACAGATTCAGTTTCCTGCTCAGTTCATTGCGGTACAGTGTATACCGATTCTGCGGCGACTTTCCTTAACTCAGCTGTATAAATTGACTTAACCAACTGCTCAGAACTAAACTAAGCTGCGACTCCTGTCTTATCACTACATTTTAAATTTGTTTTGAACAAAACACGCTAGACTTTCTAGCCTGTTCTTCTCTGCTGAAGACAGCCTTGTGAGCCACATGGTAGAGAAAAACAATCTAAATCTATACATATAAATAAAATTGAAGTGTCTGTTTGTAAAGTGAAAATAAAAAAAAATATCCTACTACATATCGTTTTATACACGATACTTACTCCGAAAATGATGTTTAAAATTTTTTTGTCTGTCTGTCTGTCTGTTTGTTTCGGCTAATCTCTGAAATGGCTGGACCGATTTTGACGGGACTTTTTTTGTCAGGTAACTGATGTAATAAGGAGTAACTTAGGCTACATTTGTTTGAGAAAATTTCATTTATTTAAAAAAAATAAAGTAATGTTGCAATACCCGCGCGCAGCTCACGCGCATGCCACCACTGGGCCGTCACGTCGAGCGCCTCCCACCACTTCTCCCACCAACGAATCAATATCATATTTACAAAATATTGTATATAAAGAAATTTTTCAATAAAGCTAATACAAAAAACTGAAAATAAATGTGTAACGGGAGTTTACCGCCGCTTGCTAAAAGATGGCGCCACCGTAGAATTAGATCGCGGTATGGTTTCGTTACAAAGGTTGATAATTAAAATAAAAATGCAAAAACCAAAAAAAAAACTTAATAAACTAATTAACTTTTTTGTTAAATTCCACGCAGACGAAGTCGCGGGCACAGCTAGTAATGTATAACATTTTAGAGATTTAATTGAGTAAGTATTTTCATTGAGCGTTTACGCCTTCCGTGCGCTTTTTGGCTTAAAAACAGTGCTTTTCGAATCAATTTTTATCCAGCAAAACATTTTTAGAGGAAAAAATATTTAGTACTAATATTAGAACATGTTGTCATCTAGGGATTTAGGTGGAGAACATCTTAAATTTATAGATAACTAGCTGTGCCCGCGACTTCGTCCGCGTGGAATTTAACAAAAACTTTATTTTTCTAAATCAAAAGATTTTTTCTAAAATATATGTAGCCTAAGTTACTCCTTGTTATATCAGCTACCTGACAAAAAAAGTCGTTTTCGTCGTTTCAGAGATTAACCGGAACAAACAGACAGACAAAAAAAATCTAAGGTCATTTTCGTTATAGGTATCGTGTATATAACGATATGTAGTTGGTTTTTTTTTTATTTACACTTTACAAACAGACACTTCAATTTTATTTATATGTATAGATTTGTGAATACGAGTACTATAAGGATTCTGAACAGAGGTTTCCTTATTTAGGCTTCGAATAGCAATTTAGAAGCTCGAAATATCTGAAATAATTAAATATAAGACGAGAAGAGGGATTCTGATGAGATAATAATATTTTTGTGTTTCGTTCTCGAGAAATAAAATTTTAAGTAATGCGAAATTATTCGGAAACTCTCGTCAAGAATATAATTTTTTTCACCAACTTATCTTACATAATTTAATATAGTAATAGCTTACTATAATAGAAGAACATCTTATTAATAAATTACTATTTTTATTTTCAGTAAAATTACTTTTACTTTTTTCTACAAATATTTTAAAATTACTATATATATTACATACATATTGTATCAGCCCATACACGTCCCACTGCAGAGCACGGGCTTTCTCTACAATCGATAGTACGATTGGGAGAGATAAGGCCATATAGTCCACCACGCTTGCCTAATGCGGGTTGGACTCACATACCATAGAAATTCTTATAAATCGCTATAGCATTCAGGTTATGTCACGATGTTTTCTTTCATCGTTAAAAAGCGTTGATAGTCAACCACCACTGACCACGCACTAAATTAAAAAAAACTAAAATACACGCTTTAATAAGATATACAACTAAAAAAGTAAAAATAATTGATACTAAATTTAAGATAAGAAAATGGAGTAAAATACATATATTTTATTGTTACAAAGCGTGGGGTGTTTACAACAATTACTTATCCTCCTGCACCCCACGCTTTGTAACAATAAAATATATGTATTTTACTCCATTTTCTTATCTTAAATTTAGTATCAATTATTTTTACTTTTTTAGTTGTATATCTTATTAAAGCGTGTATTTTAGTTTTTTTTAACTATTATTTAATTGTTTTGACTAAAAACATCCATCTACGGCTATATTTCCAATCAATAACGCCATCTGTTGGTCAGTAGTAACATTTGACACTTGAAGAATACAATGTTAACGCCATCTAGCGATGAATAGTGCAAACATGCATTATTGACGTGATCACGCCATCTATTAGTCAGTAGCAAATAATGTTCATCTATACGCCACCTAGTGGTCAGTAGCAATGGTCATCAATTATAAGAATAATTAATCCTGGCGAATCTAATCAGGATAATTATATATTTTAATCGAATTATTGTATTGTCATCGGTCTTTGACAGGTGTGCAAAATTTGAATGAAATCTGTCCGTTTAAAGTGGGTCAAAATCGCGCCCAAAGAAGTCGGTTACAAACAAACATACAAACATACAAACATACAAACATACAAACATACAAACATACAAACATACAAACATACAAACATACAAACATACAAACATACAAACATACAAACATACAAACATACAAACATACAAACATACAAACATACAGACATACAAACATACAAACATACAAACATACAAACATACAAACATACAAACATACAAACATACAAACATACAAACATACAAACATACAAACATACAAACATACAAACATACAAACATACAAACATACAAACATACAAACATACAAACATACAGGTGAAGCTAATAAAAAGCGTGTAAAAAACGTTGACCGAAAACATAGTGAGAAAGCCTGCATACCAAACTGGACTAAAAAAGTTGAAATTTTCCAGCGTATTTGCATACAAACATTAAATCACTAGTAAGTAATAAAATTTCCTGTTCCTCGCATAAAATGACAGTTCCAACCTTTGAAATTTTTAAGTGTTCAGTAATATATATTTTTCTCAGTAGTCAGTACACTACATTTACAGGATTATAATTAATATACCTACTCAGAAAAGTTTATCAACATAATGTTTTATGCAGTAGAAAGGATCTATTCAGGGGGGTTACTCTGTACTCCTTCTTCCAATCCTGTACCGTGCCTCGTAATCTTAGACTAAGTTCGAAGTGAATGATAAGTTTCATAGATAATAATAAAAATTATAAGTGGAAAACTTTTACCTTATATGTTAACGTTCAATCATTCGAATTTCGTGTCGGAGTATAGAGTAACCGTCAGGTTCAGATAATTAATGATTTGAACGAAAATAATTCGCATGGACGGTGAGCGGGGAATTAAAATATTCCAATTCGAAAAATGACCAAGCGATCTCTAAAGCGGTGAATAAATAAAACATACGCAGATCGCACAGCAGTAGTTTACTTAGAACCTGTCAGGATGAGCATCCATTTAGATGAGTGTTTCGTAGAGAAAAAAAAATCTCACAGGTAAATCGTTTTCCTTCATTATGTTACCAATGTATTACAATTAAAAATGTAATTATTTTATATACACATTTATATACACACACATACATTTTATATAACAATTATATAATGATTTACAAATAATTACATAATCATTTTTATATCGATATCGATTACATACTAACTACACTGGGTATATCAAGACTGCTACCGAAAACGAATCCGGGTGGTAGTTTTAGTGAGTACAAACATAATGCAACAAAAATTTTTGCAAAAAAACGCGACAATTTTTTTTTATGGTTTTTTAAATATCGTTATTTTTGGGTGGTAAATCCATAGTTTTTGCTAAAATAATAATTTAAACTCTTTTGTACCTTAGAGTCCTTATAAATAAAAGGGTATATATACACTATTATTTTAGGAAAAAAATGAATTTACCATCCAAATACGACCATAGGAAAAAAATAACAAAAAAAAATCTTCGCTTTTTTTTTTCAACTTTTTCTGTTGCAATGTGTCTGAAGTCACTAAAACTACCACCCGGCTTCGTTTTCGGTAGCAGTCTTGAGATACCCTGTATAATTAGACATTGTTAATTATTATTAATAATTAGAAAAAAAATATTTAACACAATATAACGTTCTTTTAACCTAGAAATTAAAATAACTGGTGGATAAAATTTATATTACAAAACGGCTCATTTAATATATTTTGCCTTTAGTATCCACATGAACGATGACGCAGAACTTTACAACAGCTCAAATGATGTTACCAGAAGAGACGCAATTCTACTGCTAAATGAATATTCATCAAAATTTAAATGGAGAATTAACAATCCGCGGGTGATGGACGTGGGCAGCGCAGACGGCAGCGTCACTAAAATCCTGGCTAGTTACTTGCCTAAAGACTACAAAATACTCGTCGGCTCCGACATTAATGAAAAATCAGTGAAATTCGCCAACAACACATACGGAAGCGAACGGATGACGTTTATTCCTATCAATATAGAAGGAGACATACCCAGTAACTTAATAAATAGTTTTGATAATTTCTTCTCACTCTACACTTTCCAATGGGTCAGAGATCAGGAGTAAGTATAAGATTAAATCATACAAAATTAAATCAATACCAATAAGGCACTTAACTGACTTATTTTTCAGGAAAGCTTTTACCAACGCTTACAACCTGTTGTCAGACGAAGGAGAATGCTTTGTGATGTTCCTAGGTTACTCCCACATTTACAGTCTGTTCTACGCATTATCTAAATCACCCAAGTGGTCTAAATATCTAAACGATTTCGACTTATTCGCTTCCCCCTATTGGAATTATCAGGTATAGCTATTCGCGAATAAATACCTTTATTATTATTTTATACTAAATACCTAGTCTTGCTATAATAAACGTTAATTGTTGCAGGATCCTGAACCACGCATCATAGACATACTAGAAAGAATAGGATTTAACGATATCAGTGTCAAATGTAAACAAATGGTTTACAATTACAAAAGCATTGAAGTTTTTCAGGGTAAGGAATTATTTTAAATGATAAGTGCAATGCCTCTTTTTAAATATTGTGATCCAGATTCCTAAAGTACGAAAAACTGATGTATGTGACTTATAATACCTTTTAGACTCAATACATTTGTCTTTCCTAAAACGTGACAATTCAACGCATGTCTACTAATAGGACTATTTACTTAAATATTTCTCCTTTTCCAGGTCTAGTCACTGCAATAAATCCATTTGATATTCCAAAAGACAAGTGGCCTGAATTCCTCGACGATCTCATGAATGTGGTCAACGCAATGCAACTCATTGATGACGAAACAGGCACAGTAAAAATAAACTATAACCTCCTTGTAATACATTGCTTAAAGTGAGACAGCAAAACGGAAATTAAAAATTGTATCCAGACACGATAGAAAACGCCAATTAAATAAATACAAACAAGATTTACCTATATGTCATGTTTTTATTAACCTTGAAAGAAAACAATGAAGAAATGTATGAAAATAAACATCGGTCTTGGTTTAACCTAGGTCACGACTAATATACCTAAAAATGACCTACTGTATACTCAACAAGTGTTATGGAAATTATCATTTGATGAAATGTATGTCTGTCTGTCAATCATACTGAAAATCGATAGCAAAATTGATTTCATTTTATCTTTTGAAGGATTCTTTTTGTACCTTTTTATTTGCGGTATATCTGTTGGTATATCTATATTTTATATATATGGTATTGTTTTCAACATTTAATATAATATTTTCTAATTGTAACAAATAAGACTTTTTAAGAATTGTATGACTTAAGACCTTGTATATGAAAAATTCCATATTTTTATGCCGAGGAAACTAGGCTATAGTTTAGCCATCTTTTTTAAATATATATTAAATTCAATTATATTTAATTTCTAGTCCCCTCTTACCCTTTGGACCAACTTTTCCGAAATTAAGTCTAACCTAAAATAAAAAATATGTTTATGTGTTTATTTATAATGTAACAGCAAATTTTAAATAATACAATACAAAAATATATTGTATATAACGTTACTTTAAATATCTAAATCGATTTATGTGTTAGGTAATTCAATACATTAAAGCAGATTGTTTTGTTCTAAATATCCAATTTAAATGTATTATATAAGGAAACTAGCGGCCCGGCCCGGCTTCGCCTGGGTGCAAATACAGATTCCAGTCCATATTTTATTTAAAACCAATATGACAGCCGTAGTCTAAACGGCTTATCCAATTTCAATCCCATCCTGTACCTATTCTTATGTCCCATTTTATCCACCTTATATTCTATTCTATCCCATCTCTCCAGATTCAAATCATTATTTTGCTACGGAGATATTATAACACTGTTACTACTCCGACGACATTCATTGAAATCAATTAAAAGATACCATAGCTGACCCGACCACGCTTCGCTATGGCTTATTTAAAGACCGACCCACCTTTGCCTGTATGCAGATATTTTTTTATTTTACTCCACACCAAATACATGTTATTTTTCGTATAAGCTCTTGTATACCTAAACATGAATTAGCTATCCTACTGTCCTGCTCAATTCCGTCCCATCCCGTCTGTTCAGTCACTTCCCGATACGTCCCGTCCTTTCTTTTCATTAACCATACCGTCTTATACCGTGCATTTACATATCGTCCTATCAAATCTGTCAGCTATCCCTATCCCAGTCCTCTCCCCTACTTCCCACTCTATTATATCCCGTTTCTCCATATCCAAATAGTGTGCCTTATAAATTTTTGGCATTAAGCACTTTAGCGATTTTGATTATCCATGCAATATTCCATCCCTTATTTCACCCCCACTATGCTGTTTTCCAAAAATATTACGCCATTACTTTTTGTTAGTAATAAAGAGATGAAATATAAATTTTCATAGAAATACACTCACACACACAATTAATGTAGTAACAATTATATTTAACTGGTTTCTCAAGACACAGGCAACGCCTAATTTGAGAATCCCTGCAATATTCTCCATAATTATATCAAATTGTTATTTTATTCAGTTCAGTTCAGTTTTTATTTTTATGTGTTATAGACTACAAGCCCGTGGCAAAAACCAATGGGTCAAATGAGCCACCAGGAGACCTATTTGGTATGATACAGGGACAAAAAATAATAATATTCAGCACTATGCCGTCACTTGTAAGCTGTCCGTCTCAGTGCAGATGAGACTTCAAAATCATCAAGGAGAGGGGTTCGTTTTGGTCATTTATTTTTGTACGGCATTTCTACCATCGATAGGTCCATAAAAAATAATAGAAAGAACACGGAGTGCAGTACAAAAATAGTGCGTCACAAAGTCAGAAGAACGTTAGATATTCCGGCAAATTTGTCGCTAAATTTGGTCATTTGATTTTAAACGGCATCGATTCCATACAGTCGCAATACCTCTTCTAAACCATTATTCCGCAACGCCGTACAAAAACTATCCGACAAGGAAGAAAAATCAGCGGTTGCAACCCACTCCCTTTCAGTGGTCCGGGGGGTGATTTGAAAAGTACGGCATCGGTTTCATAACAATAAGTAGCACTCAAAATTACTATTTTAAAAAAAGCCGTCACTATATTATTGTTAATTTTAATGTATACATAAATTCCTTATAAATTTGACTTTTAAAGCTGAAAGGTAATTGATCCTGTACGATAACCTGTTTTTTTAACATGATATTGCTAAATACAATTGTTATTAAGTATTGCCATTCAATAAAAATGTTTGAAAATAAATTTAGAGGAAAATAAAATATGAGTTTTCTCAAATCATTTCAAAAGTTTAAATAATCGTAGATTAGTGAAATACAGCAACTTTCTAAATATTCTTGTTGTTTTAAATAGTTCTCAGGTAAACAAATGAAGAAAAAATTATGCCGTACATTTTAATGCAGAACATAATTTTTGGCTGATTAAAATGGCACTACCATTTCAGGAGTACTTTATGGTCATGTGATACTACACGGCATTAACATATTTTTGAAGAGAATAATTGATAACATGTATAGAAAATCATTATGCCAGCTTTTAAAGTGAAACTGAGTGTATATTATATCCAAAAATTGAAAAACTATAACTAAGCTCAGTATTTATATTTTTGTAAATTTTTCGATGTCATATACTGCAAACGTGGACATATTCTTTTGAATTGTGTTATTAAATATACTAAATGATATATTATATACAAAAATGAAAAAATAGGTAGGTATGTCTTTCAAATTTTAATTCAATATCTGAATCAGCGACTGAGTCGGTGTCGGAATCAAGGTCCTCATCGACATCCGTATCCTCTTCTCGATCACCTTCTGAAACATGAATATGTATCATCTTATTTTGCGGACAAATAAAGTTAAAAAAAAGGAATTAATAATAATAAGTTTTTGTTATGTTTATTACCTTTTATCAATGTGAACCTTCAGATATGTACGGCATTGACTTTTTATACATAATTGCATTAGATACAAATAAATTGTCTAAATGCTGTACATTAAATATCATACTAAATATCACCCTAAAGTATATTTTATTACATGGATTATTCGAGAGATGTTTTCCGCTCTACAGACCTTTGGATCACCAAAAAATGTACGGCATGTGAAAAAATGTTATCTATGCATTAAATACTTTCAAAATAAATTAATCCCATATTGTGTCAAATCACCCCCCGGACCACTGAAAGGGAGTGGGTTGCAACCGCTGATTTTTCTTGATTGTCGCATAGTTTTTGTACGTCGTTGCGGAATAATGGTTTAGAAGAGGTATTGCGACTATATGGAACCGATGCCGTTTAAAATCAAATGACCAAATTTAGCGACAAATTTGCCGGAATATCTAACGTTCTTCCGACTTTGTGACGCACTATTTTTGTACGGCGCTACGTGTTCTTTCTATTATTTTTCATGGACTTATCGATGGTAGATATGCCGTACAAAAATAAATGACCAAAATGAACCCCTCTCCTTGATGATTTTGAAGTCTCATCTGCACTGAGACGGACAGCTTACAAGTGACGGCATAGTGCTGAATATTATTATTTTATGCCCCTGTATCCTACCAAATAGGTCTCCTGGTGGTTCATTTGACCCATCGCTTTTTGCCACGGGCTTGTAGTCTATTATTTTATTAAAGATTTTTCATTTTCAAGTGACATTCTATCTTGAAAAGAAGTAAAACTTCTTACATGTGAATATTATTTATTTAATTGTCCTATATTTATGTAGCTTCATAATATACTCTTTAGGTTACACAATAGTATATTGTGCAACAAGTGCGACAAGTTGTCGATTGCCCACGAAAGCGAAGTTGAACGCACTCGAGCGAAGCGAGTGCGGTCATTCGCTTGAGTTTATATGCCGATTCATATTTAGACCGTGATGTTGCAGGAGTAAGATTATTAATCACTTCATTTGCTCTTTTAAGAATTTCAGGCGGAATAGACTCATCATATTTTGGTCTTTCATTAATTTCAGGCGATATGAACTCATCATTATCACTTTCATCACTTTCCGGAATCCAGTCGGGATTATTGCTCATGTTTCTTTCTTTTAATTTTTAGTTTTGGTTTATTAAAACGCGAGTAGGGTAGACTGGGTACGGTTGTAACAGGGTACGGTAGTAACAATGCGAATATTTTTTAAATAACGTACAGTAGGTGAGGAGTTGCATGGGGTGGGGCGCACTGGCAATGGGTCTCGACGCGGTGATCAGTGTTGCGTCACGTTTCTCGCGGCGACTACGCGTATTGAGAGGTGTGTTGTGATTATTTAACCAAAAGTAAGTAATATTTGCAAATTTATTTATGATTTAGCTAAAATATTATCATAACTATTAATTTTCGAAATTTGTTTATAAAATTAACGTTTATTAAAATTTGTATTAAGTAGATTTATTCTGGTATTCGCTGGGTGCGAAGTATAAGGTGGGGGAACCACGAAACGATCGCAGCGCGCGTCATGGCCAAAAAAGAAACTATCGGTGGCGGACGCTGTCACTTTTTACTAGCGAGATTTACGTTTTTAGTAAATAAAGATGAGTCACGAAGCTTGCTGCGTAGTTAATTGCAAAAACAATGGCAGAAATAGTGATAAAAAATTCTACAAATTTCCACAGGCAAGTTGGAAACGAGAACAACAAACAACGAACGAGCCGCAATGTGTTTACACCTGCAGCTCTGATTGTACATACAATCACATTTGGCACTCGTAATATGACGGCTAGAATCAATCTGTAAAAAAATAATTATTTCGTTAACACCTACTAATGGTGTAATATATTACGTACTACATCAAAAATTGCAAAAACAGTAAACAACTGCTAACATTCAAGGATGTTTTGTATGGCGTTGATGTCACTGAAGTTTGTCGAATAACATGTGCTTCAATGGTGTGGATCATAGCATCTTCATATTTAATTTCTTTCACATCTTACACGTGTTGAGCTAAAACTAATTGTTTTCCTTTCAATGTTGTTTGTGGTTGGAAAATGATGTCGTGTGTGATTGGTCGGAATCCAGTTTTTATGATTAATTTGGCCATGTTTAACTGAAAATACATAAAAGGATGGATTATTGAGAGCACAAGCACTCATAAATAATCGTCTGCTATTTATATGAAATGCATTATTCGATGAAATTTGCTTATTTCTTTGCTTACTTCTCATGACGACAGCCATGAAAAATCCGTAATGTACTAAGCGAAATCTATTGATTGTGCCATTTTAGACGAAAAATAAAAAAGACTTACTTTATATAGATTTAGAATATTTATTGGAATAAATGTAAATTACAATATTTAATTAAAATTGTTCGTTTGTAAATAACTCGTCGTAATGACAGCCGGGCATTTGACATTTCGGAGGCCACCGTAGTTGCAACCGCTAGTTGGCGCTGTCGTCGCGCACCCAGCGAATAGGTTAAACTCCCACGAGTTTATAACAGGTTAATTCCCAAATATAGAAAAGGGGACGATTGTAACAATTTTCATGGGGACGGTTGTAACAAATTTTTTTATTATATTTTTATTTCAGATGCCCAGAAAATGTACAAGAAAGACTACGAGAGGTGAAAGAGATATGCAGTCGTACAAAGACGCTTACGATGAAGTGAAATTAGGGGCTTCTTTAAGACAAGCTGCAGAAAAGTACGAACTATGCTATGTCTCTCTTTAGAGATATAAGCGAAAGAGGGATGCAGCAGCCGAAGCTGATGATCAACAGGCTCAGAATATTACGATGGGATACGTGGCTCATAATAGAGTTTTTAACAATGACCAAGAGCGGGAATTATCAAATGTTGCACGCAGTTCAGAATATAGGGATTAGTAAATCAAACTAGACATTAAACTTTGAACGCTAATACATTTTATTCCTTTTAATGACACTGGACACAAAAAAAATAGAAAATATGTTCCTGTATGTACTTACATAGCCAGATAAATATTTCTATGCAAATTATCACATCGCCTTCATAATAAAATAATTTCTATCTCCATAAAATAATATCTATCTCCCAAGCCTTGACGACGTCTCGAACAAGAAAAGCACCGCTGTCACTCTCTCACGAATCGAATGTTTCTTTTTATGAACGCATGGAGGATCAATATGAATATCGATATTGTAATATAAATAATAGTGGATTTAATTATAGTGATTTATTAAGATATAAGCTAACAGCTCGGCCATCCTGTTCAAGGCGTGTCCTCACGCCTTTAAAATAAAAAAAATAAAATTAACATCATTTAATAATAAATACTAAACATTGCCTATAACTCGTAAGGGGGCGTCCATAAATTACGTGAGGTGTTTTTTTTAATTTTCTGCCCCTCCCTCCCCCCCTGGTGAGATGTCGTGAGATTTTATTCAACCCCCTCCCCCATCTCCCAATCTCACGTGAGATTTTTCAAAATGTGAGTTTCTTACGTAAACGTGTTGGATTGTTATTGTAAAAAGAAAAAAACAAATTTGCTTCGTGCTTTTATTTACGACTAGTTATGACTAGTAATCAATGTTGCTGAGAGTTTAATTATAAGTGTAATAAAAATTTAACAATAGAATACTTAAATCGTAACTACTTAGATTAAAAAAGAGTATCTACTCTAATTCAGTCCATGGAGAATCATGCACGGTCTCAAGAGAGACTATTGGAACCAACACGTCCATATGATTTTCAGTAAAATCATCTGATCCTTCAACTTCGTTCTGATCTAGCCACTCTAAGCCATTGGCACTTGCACAAAGTAATTCATTAGCTCGTCTTGTGACAATCCGTGTCCTGGCAGGATTTCTTCGTCTTATAGACGTATCGTTTGACGTATGCGTTATAAAAATCTTGATAACTCATTTTAAATTAGTAAGAGCATGCACTGAGTCGAGTAAAACATTTACAAGAATAAACAAAGCAGGTTGGAACCTGTCCGTGTGTCGCTGCCACTCAGGTCGTACGCTCTCGTTCATCGAGTCGCGCGTTCGGCTGACAGTGGCGCGAAAACAAAGGACGGGCTACACTGTACCGTGAATTCAGATTGAATTGAGCTATTTGGTATAAAACAAATATGGTGGTTTGACAGTAAGTAAATGTATAACGTCGAAGTATGAATGAAATTATTTTCTATTGAACGAATTAGTGAATGATCTTTATCGTATTACGATTACGCTTAAGATTAAATCTTATGCATGTACAATCTGGATTAAATGGACCAAAATAGTATAATTTTTTTTTTGTTTCAATCAGAAAAAAAAATTGCGTGATATTTGCCGAGACCCCCCCTCTCTCCAACGTAAGATTAGATGAGATTTGACTCGACCCCCTCCCCCCCTTAAACACCTCACGTAATTTATGGACGCCCCCTAACAAATCAATTACATAAATCAAGTGCAAATGACCTACTTCATTATTTAATTACTTTAATACTTTAATACTCATACATAACTCAATATACAATCATTCTTTTTAAATAATTAACAGAAGTAAAATATTGAAATATAACATAAACTCTAAAGTAGTTAATCATTAATGTTATGATATTTATAGCTATCTCATTTAAGCCCATTTATTTATTTATTTCATCATCGGTATTGTTATCATCAATGTTAAATCTATCAATATTAGATCCATCTATATTCTCTTTATGATTATTATCTTTATTAATTTCATCTAAATATTCATCATCATTACTATCTAAATCTCTATTAAATGTCAGCCAAGGTTGCATCTTGTCGATAGCAATAACGGCTTCGTATCGACAGCCGTGTTTACGTGTCATTGGAGTATCCTCAATTAAGTAGCGATTGTTTGGAAGCACTTTCATTACGCGATAAGGTCCTTGAAATTTCATTACCAAATTTTGAGACTTGCCATCGTGAGGCACTTGTCTCTCAACGCGAACTAAGTCTCCTACCTCATATTTATTACCGGGTTTCCGACGGCTATTGAACCTCTTTACGTCTTTAGATTGTTGTGTCTTTATAGGTTCGCTAGCTTTAAGTCTCATGCCGCTCAAACCTTCCGATTAAACTACATTAGTCGTATCCAATAAAATGGGATTCAGAATTCCTTCAGACCTACTTACTATATTAAAACCGAATAACAATTCTGAGGGACTCTTTTGCGTTGTTTTATGTATAGTGGTATTTAAACCAACCTGAATGTCATAAAAATATTCATTCCAAGTATTGTCGCCTTTATTGTGGGTAAATGTCGACAGAGCATCTAGTTATAGATATATAGATAGTTCGATTATACCACTCGACTTGTCCGTTAGCTCTAGGTGTTGCGACCGCATTAATGATGTGTTTTATGCCATACAATGACGTAAAGTCCTTGAAGGTTTGGCTAGTGAAACTTGTGACTTTGTCCGTTATCAAGCGAGTTGGGACTCCGAAATAACTGATCTGCTCTTTGAATACGCGCACGCTGGTTATTGCTTTCGTATTCTTAACCGGGGTTATATTAATGAACTTAGTGAAACTGTCGACTAACACTAAAAGGTAACAGTTACCTCTCTTACTTTTAATAAATAGACCCAAATGGTCACCGTGAATCGTATGGAATAGGGTGGTGATTTTTTTCAATTGGGTGTAGTCCACCTTCCCGTTTACCACCTGGAGTCTTATGATGGGCACACTCTAAACAAGATTGCACATATTTTTTTATGGAACGACGCATTTTGGGTAACCAATAGTGCTGTTGAACGCGGTGCAAAGTCTTATTGAAGCCGTAATGACCGATGTCATCATGGTTTCTTTTTAGTATTTGCCAACGCACACCTTTTGGCACTAACCACTTAATCTCGTCCCCAAGTATGCGATAAACGCGGCCATTTTTGATCTTATAGTTTTTGTGTATGTCCATAACCATGTCTGATGTTTGGTCTTCCAAAATAGTCCTAATCCTTTATACCTCCTCATCCGCACCCTGCACAATAGTAATCCGGTCTTAATCAGAAATTTCTACAGTTAAAATGTCTAACAAATGAGTTTCTGATTCAGGATCCGCAACCGGTCTGCAGCTGAGAGCATCGACGTGAGCTATCCGCAATCCGGACCGGTATTCAATGGCACAATCAAATTCCTGTGTCTGGATCCACCAGCGCGCTCGCGTTTTACCAATGTATCCCTCAAAGCACTACAATCCGTATAAATTGTAAATGGTATTCCTAACAAATATACTCGGAATCTACTCAATGACGCTACCACTGCCAACGTCTCAAGTTCATAGGAGTGTAGTTTACGTTCGTCACACGAGGTTTTACGACTAAAATATGAGACTGGATGAAATACACCGGTGCCATCGTCCTGGAGTAGTATACCTGTTAGACCATCTTTGCATGCATCGGTATGCAGTTGCGTCGTCGCTTTGGGATCATACAAAACTAGTAACAGCCGTTGAATTAACTTATTTTTAACCAAGTCAAATGATTCTTTTTGCTTATTACCCCATGTCTAAACGACCTCTTTCTTCAACAGATCGCTTAACGGGGAGGTAGTAACAGCATAATCTTTAATGAACCGCCTGAAAAATCCAGACAAGCATAGAAACTGCCTAAGCTCGTGTACATTTTTAAGCATCGGAAATTTAGATACTGCGCCGGTTTTTCTACAACTAGGACGAATTCCTGCAAAACTCACTTCGAACCCTAGAAAATAGAAGGTATTTTGAAAAAAAAATACATTTACTGAGCCTTAGTGTTAATCCGCCCTGTTTAAGAAGCTGTAATACTTCCTCTAACCTTCCTAAGCTCTCTGACACGGTTGTACATGAGATAAGTATATCGTCCATGTACACAATAGCGTATTTAATTTTAGCGTCATAGATAATTTATTAATTGTCCTTTGGAAAACAGACATTTTTTTTTCTGGACTAAGACGATAGGGCTGGCACATGACGAAGATGATTCCCTAACTATGCCGCTATCTATCATCTCGTGGACCATGTCATTGACGAGCGCCCTCTCAGAGTGAGACATACGGTAAGGCCTATACATAACGGGTTCATTGTCCTCAAGCTCAATAACCATTTCAGTTACGTTAGTAAAACCGAGGTCCCTTAGGCATCTAGAAAAACAATCTTGGTATATATTTAATAATGTTTGCAACATTAAACGTTCCTTTTTAGTTATATTATTATTACAAATAATTAGTTCGTACGCTTCATTTGAATCAAAAGACTTTTGACAGCAGTCTAAGATCCTTGGTATGTCAGCACATGCACATTTAATAGACCGAGTTATTAAAAAAAAATCTTTAGAAATGATTACGTCGCCTTCAGACACATTATACACAAGTAATGAACCGTATCCATTCTCTAAATAGTATTCACCCGTAAGAAGATAGTATTCCTTTCCCTCTTCCCCTCGAAGAGACCCTTTCACGTAGACATTCCCACTAAACTCTGGGTTTGATTTTACTCATACAGCAGCGAATTGTTTGGTATACTAACAATCTCACAATTGGTAAGATGGACTTTACGGGGGTCGATTTTTTTTGAACGTTAATTTAATTGCAGTTTTTGTAAAAGAATGTCCTAAAAGGGCTGGGAGACTAAGCACGTAGTCCTCAACAACATATATATCTATTACACTTTTAATGCCTTGAACTTCTACCTCGGCGGTTATGACGCCTATAGGGTGAGTTAAATTTGCTCCTATGCCTCTGAGTACAAGGAGATCAGAAGTAAGTCTGATATTAAGACCGAGTTCTTTGGCTTTACTAGCCCTTATTAATGAACACTGGCTACCAAGATCTACATGACATGGCACAATTTTACCCTCAATTTTAATGTCTAATATATATTTGTCAATGGACCTATCAACTGCAAGTAACTCAGGCACCTATTTTTCATTTTGATTTTGAGGTTCAGTTTTAGTCGAGTCAACGTTTGGCTTATTTCTATAACAACTAGAGGCTTGATGTCCTATCCTATCGCAAGAAGTGCATTTGACTATGGGTTTTTTGCATTTAAAGCTGGGGTGACCGAGTCTGTTACAGTTGAAACACCGGATATTTGAATTGGTCGCACCGACTTCGGAATTCGAAGGACGGGGTGTCACATTAGTGGTAGTTCTGCGACCGTATTTATTTTTAGCGTTATTATCCAATGTTTCTCTTGTCTGGCCTACTTTTAATGTCCTAAAGTATTTAAGAATTTGTTCAGGCTCTTTAAATTGGGCTGCTTGAGCACCTACTTTAATTGCGCGACCGTCTACCCCATATAATATACAATCAACTACCTGATTACCGTAAATTTTTCATCGGTTCAATAAATTCAACTTGGCATAATAATAGTGCTCCAACGATTCTCCGTATTTAACCAGTTTGGCTAACATCTCTGTCAAGAGTTCAGGGTAGCGTATGATTTATTTTTCGGACCAACCATATATCTCCCCACATTCTTCTACCTTTGTGATCCAAACAAACACAGTTTGTTCTTTACTTAGAGGATCAAAGTCAGGTATAACATTATTAATAAAGGATATCTTGGACTTCTCTGAACTCTTGACAGTATTTAATATTGACAAAAATTTATCTAACATAATATTGGTTTCAGATTCTTTGGATTTCCTAATTCTCTTAGATATTAGGGTTGACTCACGTTCTCCTAAAATATTGCTGCTATGTTCTCTCCGCTTTGTCCTTCCACTTCTTTCACATGTACGCTTCCTATGTTTCCTTTTCCTATCGTAACTGGACGAGCCTTGCGTTGAACTATTCGAATCCGTGGTGTAGTATCACCTTTTCCGAATACATGAATGACGTCGCTTATTCCTTCTTTCCTTATCCATTCAGCATCCGCATCCCTGTTTCGAGATTCCAAATTCCTTCCTGTGCCCTCTAACCTGGGCCAATTTCCATCCTCAAACCTTGTCAAGGTTTGAGGATGGATTTCCTGTACTCTCTAACCTGAGTACCTCCTGACCCTCTAACCTGGGCCAATTTCCATCCTCAAACCTTGACGTCCCTGTACTCTCTAACCTGAGTACCTCCTGACCCTCTAACCTGGGCCAATTTCCATCCTCAAACCTTGACGTCTCTGTACTCTCTAACCTGAGTACCTCCTGACCCTCTAACCTGGGCCAATTTCCATCTTTATCCATCCTGAATAACAACCCTTCCCCTCGGTTGTATCCAGTTGTTCTTAAGTGTTTCTGAAACTTGCAACATTGGAAAGCTTAGTACTCATGCGTAAGTCTGAGAATAGTAGGTAGTAGAAAGGTCTAAATAATTCCATAAAATAAATATTCGACTTCATCTTTGTCAATGACGGCAGTACAAGAGAAATAAAAATAACAATAATTTGGATAATAAATTTTGATTCAATTGTCCAATTGCAACTATACAACATTGCACACCAAAGGAATAAATCATATCTGCATCTCTAAGACAACAGGGATAGAAGAAGAAAAAAAAATCAAGAAACAATACGAGCAAGACTAAGGCCCGTATTCACAAACAATACTTTACTCAGTGTTGAAGTAACCCTATGCTAAGTAAGACATTCCTCATAGTGATCGTTCCGCTCAGCCTTTTTATTCATAAACAATACTTGAGTCACCCTTTTACTATGGGAACGCACAGTGTCCAATGCGGATCAGTGATTGGTCAATTACTGTTGCTAATTTCTCTCTGGTGTTTGACAATTGGTGTCCGCGCATGTTCCGCGAATTAGTCGTTTCACTTTGACAACTTCAAATATTTACGTTCCAAATATTTAATAAAATTTCTTTCCCACGTTTTTAAGCAGTAAATTGTGGGTGTTAACATAGGCCACCCCCCTCCCCAATGATTTCCACAGTGACCTGTTGGAGGCAGCCTGCATCCTAATAGATGATTACTAAACTGAAAACTCCCGTATCTGTATCAGCCCATATACGTCCCACTGCAGAGCACAGGCGTCCTCTACTATCGAGAGATCGATTGAGAGTGGTTAGGCCATATAGCTCTCCACGCTGGCCTAATTCGTGTTGGCGGATTTACATACCATAGAATTTTTTATACATCGCTATGGTATGCAGGTTTCGTAACGATGTTTGCCTTCATCGTTTTAGCGCGTGGTGATTGACTATCAAAGAATCAATACACATGACTCCGAATAGTCAGAGGTGTGCCCTGGGATTCGAACCCGCGACCATCGTGAAAATGTTGGCAGTAACATCTAGTCCGTTTACCAACAGAAAACTCCCAGATGAATAAAATCTTAAGGCGACAAGTAATTAGTAAATAGGCGGTATTGAAAGGCCTCTTTCAGACTAGTGGCAAAAGTGCATGAAAAACAATATCCCTGTAAATCGATAGCGTTTTCTAAATTGTTTGTCATTGTAAAAATCAAAAGGATTTTGTAAATCTCAAATAATATTTCTTGCACTTATCGTCCTGCGTTCGGTGTCCTTACCGAATGCAGAACGATAAGTATCATCAATATAATTGTCGAACTCCTCCTCTCTGCTGCAATCCATTGTATTGAAAATGGAAAAAGCCTAATGCAAAAACATGGACGTAATATGCAAAACACATAAAATGAAATTACAATTTACATTCACAGCTGTCACTTACGTCTTCAATCGACACTATGCGTTGCGTAAAATAGCTGTTGAGTTTCTTTACCTGAGGGTCTTCTTAAGTGAACGCATAGTGTCACTCATCACTCAAGTATTGTTTATGAATCAAAATTGACAATTCTGTGCGTTTGGCTACACTATGCGTCCTCATAGTATTGTTTGTGAATACGGGTGTAAGTGACTTGCTCGTCACTTGTTCTTTGGTATCGTTGTGGACGTGAAGTAGAAAATTATAAGAATTCTCTTGCGATCCCACTTCTGAACTGTTGCACGCAGTTCAGAATATAGGGATTAGTAAATCAAACTAGACATTAAACTTTGAACGCTAATACATTTTATTCCTTTTAATGACACTGGACACAAAAAAAATAGAAAATATGTTCCTGTATGTACTTACATAGCCAGATAAATATTTCTATGCAAATTATCACATCGCCTTCATAATAAAATAATTTCTATCTCCATAAAATAATATCTATCTCCCAAGCCTTGACGACGTCTCGAACAAGAAAAGCACCGCTGTCACTCTCTCACGAATCGAATGTTTCTTTTTATGAACGCATGGAGGATCAATATGAATATCGATATTGTAATATAAATAATAGTGGATTTAATTATAGTGATTTATTAAGATATAAGCTAACACAAAGTACCTTATACGTTGTGCTGACATATATTTCGGTCTCCCCGCAAAAGAGGTGAGGAAATTGGCTTTTGAACTCACAAAAAAATACAATTTAAATGCCCCTCCTACTTGGCTGGAAAATGAAATGGCTGGAGAGGAGTGGTTTCGGTCATTTATGAAGAGAAATCCTGAACTGTCTATGCGCGCTGCTCAAGCTACGAGCCTATCTCGAGCTACCAGTTTCAACCAGCATAATGTTTTAAGTACATTTAGCTATTTTGATGAATAAAGACTGCTTAATATATGTAATTTATGTTTTTTTTTAGTGTTTCAACTACCCCCCGTTACTGTTACAACCGCCCCTGGTACGGGGTCGGTAGTAACAATCGCCGTTACTCACTAAAACGACTTATTCCTGCTTTACTATTATACCAGAGCTACTGGTTTCGATATTATTTTAGAGATAAATAACTATGGTTTCATCCCAGAACTTTTAATCGTTACTCGTAACTGTAATTGTTGTGCTGTGGGCAATAAACACAAAAATGTTACAACCGTACCCAGTCTACCCTATTAATTATTTTTATTCAAATGTCAACCTCACTTCTTTGTTATGACACTTCGACTGGCGTCAATTTCAATGATGTTTTCTTGATGTTTTAATAAAGATGACGCATATCCATATTGCGTGACGTTTAAAAACTGTACCTACTGCTATGCATATACATACTCATTTGTTAATACTTTATGACAATTTTAGTGAATGAAACAGATTATACAGAACGTGCGCGATGAAAAGAGATAGCATTGCGTTATCCAAACATAGAATAGAAGCGATAGAAACAGAAGGGTGACGATAAATAAAACTACCTATTTGGTTTTATAAGTATTTAATATATTAACTTTGAGGTTGCTACATGAGTCTACCTGTGGTATGCCCATGGATGTAATATAAAAACAGGATTGCGCACGAAGAAAATGGTGTCATCCTGAAATAAGACATGTGCATGTAGCATAAGGTTTAATTTACTATGGTAAATGACATGGAGGAAGGCCGAAACCAAATGAGACAGTATGAGAGGTTTCTATCCCTTCTTATTTGCTAGCGTGACCATAATAAAACCCGCCTTAGAACTTTTTTGATCGACAATTCAAAGTTCAGATGAATTATTGAAAAACTTTTAATCTGCTTGAATATTAAAAGCAGTTCTTTTTTCGTTAAAATTTTATTATTAAAGTAATGTTTAATTTATACACATTAATTTGCATCTACTACATACTATGTATTAAGTGAAAATAAACACGTTAAAAGTTTCTTCTAATACAATTGATCATGAATTAAGTATAATTAAAAAATATTTATTTCTTGCGATAGTTTTTATTTACTGAGTGATGTAAAATTTCGGCACGGACGTATTACACTAACTGCTATATTTTCACGCCTAAGCCACTGAACCAATTTTGATAGAATTTGATACAGAGATAAATTAGACCTTGGGTTAGGGCAAAAGGTTCCCACTTGTTATGTAGACAACGCTTGAAGGGGTTGAACAAGGGGATACGCAGTACGCATGGAAAAATCTAAACTGTTGAAGTTACAGATGTCAAACTTTTTTACTTATTTTGTAACAAAAATAACTGCACACTTCGTTTTCTTAAAGTTAAACCATAAAGGGGTCATAATAAGGGTTGAAAGGTAGTGAAAATAATGGCGTGAATAATATTAGAAAAATAGCATTATGGGATTTCATTTCATTTCTTTATTGATCCGGTGGTCTAAAAATTGATATCTGAACGGGTGGTTCACACATTTACACGAAAAATTGAAATTTAGAGTCAGAATTGATAATTATCGCCGCAATTTTGAACTTTATTGTTAATGATTCGATTAAAATAGGTATATTCGTTAGGGGTGAGATAGACGGTACGTTGATTTTAGTTATTACAAGAGTTGGTATGAATAATAACATGTATCTGGTACGAAGTAGGCCAGGGAAGCTCCTATCTAATGGTCATTGCGGGGTATGCGATCTCGGCCCCCTGAGCTACTGCTATTACTACCAACTTTCCCCTTCGTGGCTGTAGTATCCATCTCTACATTCCATACTTTCCTATCCAATAACATCTTCTAGCCGCAAACTTTCCCCGGTTGAAGACGGACAGCAGCGTCATCAATGCGAGTACCTCCTGCGCTCTCGAATCCGTCTGCCAAGCGTGGTGAGAATTGGCATAAAAAACAAAAAAGCCTAATAGTTGCTAAAACCAGGATCAGGACTCCAGTCCCCGGCAGCCCCGCTATTCCTGATTATGGTAGCGGCCACGGTAATGGCGGGACAGATGGTGGTAAGAATCTCTGTGTTGACCCCGGCTACCACACCCTGACGAATGGCACTGATAATACACAACATACGCACTTTATGAACAGACGAGAAGATTGTTAACTGTATTTTACTGTTAATAAAGGCTTATTATTATTATTTTCATTTTTCATTTCACCTATAAAAAGTATACGTATAAAACTATGATTTTGAACTTTTTTGCTAGGTCCTAATGGTGGACCATATTTTGATGGTCAAATATTTTTTAAACGGTTAGACAATATCACGTTTGTTACCTCAAAAACAAAATGCTTCATTCGACGTATTACAACTGAAATATTTACCATATTAGCCAATTTGATTAAAATTCCTGTATTTCCCAAAACATATGGTCACCCTATAGGAACGGGACACAACCCTACCGTCCTACACCTCTCGCTCGGCTCGTTTTTCCGATGACAGTGCGCAGTCCTGTTTATATACTACGTCCATGGGTATGTGATGTGTCTATGGTCATCCATGCTCTATGACACTTTCCCGCCAATTCGCAAAATTAAAAAGTTAACACAGTTAGTAATAAATTAGCTCATAAAGTAAACGGTTGTTTTATTACGTACAATAAACATATCATTG
This sequence comes from Hyles euphorbiae, assembly GCA_023078785.2. Taxonomy (NCBI): domain Eukaryota; kingdom Metazoa; phylum Arthropoda; class Insecta; order Lepidoptera; family Sphingidae; genus Hyles; species Hyles euphorbiae. Next base: position 12,818,559 of record CM041040.1, read on the forward strand.
GCGACGAGGTACGAGTACTACCCACGAATTAAAGAAAAATGGCTTATATCGGAAATTTAACTAGTTTCGATCATAAAACTGGCGAGTGGCAGATATTTAAAAGCAAATTACTTCAGTTTTTAAAGATAAACGAAGTTAAGGAAGATAACAGGAGTGGAATTCTTCTTACTTATATTACCGACGAGACATACCGTTTACTACGTAACTTAGCTTACCCAAAAGAATTGGACTTGCTAAAGTTTTCGGACCTAATTTTATTACTCGACAGTCATTTCAAGCCGAAGCAGTGCTCCTTTGCAGATAAAGCTAATTTTTATGGAGCAATTAGACATCCAGGCGAGACTATAGGAGAATGGGTGGCTCGAATTAGAGGACTTGCAAGCTATTGTGATTTCGGAACCGCCCTGGAAACGAACTTGCGGGATCGTTTTGTCCTTGGCCTGGGCTCGGGGCCTGAACGTGACAAGTTGTTCGAACAGAACGCTTCCACGCTGACATTGGCGAGGGCTATTGAATTGGCAGAGCAAGCCGCCTGCGTTAAGGAGGCAAAAGTCATGATGTGCAACACTGAAACAGTACGAGTCAAGGAGGAACCGATATATAAGGTTAAAATCCAGGCACAGCACGGTCGCGGAGAAACACGACGAGGTGGCGTGGGCGGTGCGAGCAGCGCAGGCAGCGCGAGCGGCGCGATCTCCAGTGACTTTTTCCGGTGTTCAGTGTGCGGCTTTAAAAATCATTCAAGTGACAAATGTCGGTATAAAAGTTATAAGTGTTCAAAGTGTGGTAAAAAGGGGCATTTAAAAAAAGTTTGCAAGGATGTTAAAGACTTGAGCGTTTATCACGTAGATAATGGCCAGGGCGAACCAAGTGATTCTGCCATGTCATGTTGTGAGGAATGTCAAAACTTCAATATAAGGTATGTCACAGATAAACCAATTAAAATTGACCTTATATTGGGTAATCAAAGTTTATCTATGGAATTAGACACGGGCTCTGGCAGCTGCGTAATATCTGATAAATTGTACAAAGAAAAGTTTTCCAGCTATGCCCTACAAACTAGTAGTATTAAAATGTGCTTATATAATGGACATAAAATTACTCCATTAGGTTATTTTATAATTGACGCTTTATATAATAAAATACATAAGTACATCAAAATTTTTGTTGTTGCTAATGGCGGCCCACCGTTACTGGGGAGAGATTTTATGTCCGCTTTTAATTTGTTTATTACCACTGATAATAATTCACTGCGTAGCGATGAAAATTTGTATAAAGTTTTAGAAATGTTTTCGGATTTGTGGCGTGATGAATTAGGTGCCTTCAATAAGTTCAAAGTTAGTTTAAAATTGAAGGATAATGCTAGTCCAAAGTTTTTTAAGCCACGCACGGTACCCTTTGCTCTAAGAGAGAAAGTTGAAAATGAGTTAAATAGGTTGGTACGCTTAGGTATATTAGTTCCCGTCGACTACTCACAATATGCAACACCTATAGTACCCGTACTAAAATCTAACGGTATGGTTAAAATCGCCGGTGATTTTTCAATAACGCTCAATAAAGACCTCATCATAGAAAAATACCCACTGCCTCGAATTGAAGAGGTGTTTGCTAACATCGGGGGTGGTGAGCAATATAGTAAAATTGACTTAAAAAATGCTTATAATCAATTTTTATTAGAAGAGTCCTGTCAGGAGCTTACCACGATTAACACACACAAAGGGCTGTATAAATACACTAGGTTGGTATACGGTTTAGCAAACGCACCGGCAATATTCCAAAAGTCAATGGAAACTCTTCTTTCTGGCATAGACGGTATCAGTATTTGGCTCGATGACATATGCATTACCGGACATGATAAAACAGCGCATATGAATAGACTAGGTGAAGTTCTAGGTAGGCTCCGCGATGCCGGCCTGCGTCTTGAAAAAGGCAAATGCGAATTTTTCCAAGACAGTGTTACATATTTAGGCTACGTTATTAGTAAACAGGGTATTAAAACATGCCCGAATAAAACACAGGCCATAATTAATGCCCCCGAGCCCTCTAACGTAACGGAGGTTAAAAGATTTTTAGGGATGGTAAATTATTACCGAAATTTCATTCCAAATGCGTCATCCGTTCTAAGTCCATTACATGAATTGTTACGTAGCGAAACACCTTGGGAGTGGGGGGAGCGGCAGCGCCGTAGTGTGGCGGCGATTCGGCGTGAGTTAGCATCGGAGCGCGTTCTCGCTCATTTCGAACCTACAGCGCAATTAGTAGTGGCAGTGGATGCAGGGCCGTGTGGCCTAGGAGCCGTACTGTCGCAGCGCGACCATGCGGGCGTAGAGCGCCCGCTGGCGTATGCATCTCGCTCACTCACCTCTAGCGAACGAAATTACAGCCAAATACAGAAAGAGGCGACAGCTATCATTTTCGGCATTAGACGTTTCCACCAATATTTATATGGTCGTGCCGATCCATTTATCTTAAAAACAGATCATAGGCCATTAGTTTCAATATTTAATAATAAGACTGGTATACCCGTAACTACCGCGTTGAGACTACAGAGATATGCAATAATTTTGTCTGCCTATAATTATATAGTACAATACGTACCCAGTGAAAACAACCAAGCAGCTGATTATTTTTCGCGTGCACCCTTGAAACATACGGCGGCGGATATTGTAGATAGTGACATAGATACATATTATGCGCTTAGATTTCTCGATACATCATCGCCGGCAGTTAAGTTTAAGGACATAGTACACATGACTGAACGCGATGAAACATTAAAATCAGTTATTAAATACATGAAACATGGTTGGCCACGCAATATTAAATGTTCATCAATATTGCCATATTTTCAGTGTAAATCGGATCTTCAATTTGAAAACGGCTGTTTATTCAGGGAACACAGAATGGTCATACCATCAATCCTAAGAGAAAAAATGTTACGGGAATTACATGATACACACTTGGGGATCGTAAAAACTAAAAGTAATGCTCGAAGTAGGATGTGGTGGCCAGGTATCGACAAAGAAATCGAACGTTGGATAGGTTCGTGCGAGATTTGCGTGAGCGTGCGACCGGCGCCGCCGCGGGACCCGCCCGCGCCCTGGCCCGCTGCAGAGCGCGCCTGGCAGCGCGTACACATCGACTACATGACTATAGGGCAAAGGGTATACTTAGTGGTCATAGATGCATATTCTAAGTGGTTGGAATGTTTGTATATGCGTAACGGAACATCCACGAGTGCTTTGATTGATACATTAAAGGCAATTTTTTGTACGTTTGGATTACCGGATTTGTTGGTTTCCGACAATGACGTTAAAATTAATTCCTTAGAATTTAAGACATTTTGCAGTAACAATGGCATTGAATACTTGACGTCACCTATATATCACCCACCAAGTAATGGTCTAGCAGAAAATTCTGTAAGAATTTGCAAAAAAATGTTAAAGTGCATTATAAAAGAGAATGTATCAATACAGCAAACACAGCAACAATTGTTAGGTTATTTATTTAATTATAGAAACACTGTTCATTGTACTACCGGCCAAACTCCTTCTCAGTTAATGTTTGGGAGAAAATTGAGATCCCGCCTTGATTTAATATTACCTTCCGTAATAAATAATAAGAACAAAACAAGCGCGACAGTGCCTGGCAAAAGAAATTTCGAAATAGATGACAAGGTGTGGACCCGCTGGTACAGTGCGCGGAATGAAATTTGGAAACTAGGTGTTGTTAAGGAGAAAATAGGTAATAAGATGTACAAAATTCTAATCTACGATCTAAATGTGTACTGCATAAGGCACGTTGATCAGATGATGCGATATAAAGGCAAAAATAGGCTACCTAATGCTATGCCTAATGCATCTCATCAGGTTCCCGCATCACCATGTATGGTAACCTCAGATAATACGCTTGAACTAGTCCATCCGCTGTCAATGGGCAGCCGGCCGTTGATCAGGGAAACCGACGAGCAGGTCCCTGTAGTAGAGTCCGATGAGTTGCAGTCGCCACCAACCACGGGTAATAACGTAAAAGAAGTCGTGGCTGGTGAGAGTGAGGGAGGAATTGACGAGAGTACACGTTGTCAATCACCTGTGCGTGACGTCAGCGACAATGTGCACGGTGACCCCACTGATGCAAATGTACCAGGACCATCGCTCCCAAACACACGTCCAAAACGTGCGAGGAAAATAGTAGATTATAAGAAATATTTTTAAGAATTTAACAAAATGGTTTATGTAGTTTGTAGGTTTTATTTTTTATTGTATATTGTTTGTTTACCAGGTGTCCAAATTAAGTGTGGAGGAATGATGTGTCTATGGTCATCCATGCTCTATGACACTTTCCCGCCAATTCGCAAAATTAAAAAGTTAACACAGTTAGTAATAAATTAGCTCATAAAGTAAACGGTTGTTTTATTACGTACAATAAACATATCAGTATGCCATCCTGAAACAAATATATTTTTATTTGCTTACAACCTTGACAAAATAAAAAATTAAATTCGTTGCCGTTTTCATATTAGTTTATGATAAGCATGCACTGAAAAATCGATTTCTTATTAATATTTTTTACATACATACATACATAAACTCACGCCTTGTTCCCAGAAGGGGTGGGCAGAGGTGCGAGGGCACCCACATTTCGCCTTGTATGTTCCGTCCCACAATGTGATAGGTGGCGAGCCTATCGCCATATCGGGCACAAATTCCTGACTCTGGGCTGATACTGAATAGAAAAATCCAATATCACTTTGCCCAACCCGGGATTCGAACCCGAGACCTCAGCTTTATAACCGTACCGTAGTACAACTACGCCACCGAGGCAGTCGAGTAAATATTTTTTTTATTGTAATAATGACAAGTGATACGAACGCTCGTGGACATAAGCGAAACCAAGACACCTTACCGTACCTACACATGGTGGTAACGTATGAGCGACCTGCCACTAGTAAACAACCGATACTACAACCGATGGTGCAGGTTTTTTTTAGGTGGATATACAATATTTTTGTAGTTGTATATTTTTATCCATAATTAAATGTGCTAAACCAATATTAATAAGTTTTAAAGGCATCCAGTCACGATCCCCTCTTTTTGTCCGAGCTGTGCTTAGTGCATATCCATTTACATCTCAAAAGCTCATCACGTAGAAATCTGGAAACATTTAATGATATTTTTTTTTTTTTTTTTTTTTTTTTTTATACTGGCCTGGCATTGTGGCGGCATTGCACCTGATGGAAAGTGTCAATGCCGCCCAGGCAGAGTATCCATTGGCATTGGACGGCAGTCCCATGCCAATGGAGACAATTATGCCGGCCTGCTAAGGTGCCTCTTCACACCGCGGCGGAAGGACCCAGGATTGTAGGAAGGAGGGAACACGTACGCCGGCAAACAATTCCACAGCTTGACGGTGCGGCACAAAAACGAATTTGAGAACCGTTTGGTTCGCGCCGGGATGGTGTGGACCGTCAAGCTATGGCTTCGCAAGCCAGCACGCGTGGTTCTGGTTAGGAATGGAGAGGAGGGGAGCAAGTTGAACAATTCTTCAGAGCACTCACCGTGATACAGGCGGTAGAACACGCTTAGAGAGGCGACATCTCTCCGGAGTTGTAGCGACTCCAAGTTGCTCGTAACGTCTGCATCATTCACAATGCGGATGGCCCGCCGCTGCAATCCATCCAAGGCATCGAGCAGGTATTGGGCGGATCCATCCCAGAGGTGCGAGCAGTACTCCATACCCGGCCGGACCTGCGCTTTATATAAGCGACAAAGCTGACCGGGCGTGAAAAACCGACGCACCCTGTTCAGGACTCCAACCCTGCGTGATGTGGCAGATATTACGCCCTCGATGTGATTCCTTGGATTGAGATCACAGCGGATATCCACACCAAGGATACTCAGGTCATTCCGCACTGAGAGGGGAGTACCCTGAAGAATGGGGAGGGGAGAGAACGGGGATTTTTTGCACGTGAACGCACACACCTGGGTTTTCTTGGCATTGAACTCAACCATATTCCTGGAACCCCATGTAGAAATGAGATCCAAGGTCCGGTTGAGCTCAATGACAAGATCTTCGCGTCCCATCACAGATTCGACACGGCAACCTGGAGGCCCGCAGTGGTATCGCCCATGAACCGTGCTGTCATCTGCATAGCAATGAATGTTGCCAAGCGACAACATGTCATTGATATGCAGAATAAACAAGGTGGGCGACAGCACCGAGCCCTGAGGAACTCCGGCATTTACCGACATGAGCGCCGAAGCGTGTCCGTCAACGACTACACGTATTCTACGCCCATGCAGAAAGCCGGAAATCCACGAACACAGGTTGCCGGGCAGACCGTATGCCGGAAGCTTGGACAGAAGACCACGGTGCCAGACCCTATCAAACGCCTTGGCAATGTCGAGGCTCACAGCAAGAGCCTCGCCACGCCGGTCAATTGCCTCACCCCAGCGATGCAGGACAAACGCTAGAAGATCACCCGTCGATCGATTATGACGGAAACCGTATTGTCGGTCACTGATCAACGAGTGATCCTCCAGGTAGCGGATCAATTGAGCGTTTATGATCCGCTCCATGACCTTACACATCACTGAGGTGATAGCGATAGGGCGGTAATTGGTAGGGTCCGATCGATCACCCTTTTTGGGGATCGGTTGCACATTGGCCTCCCTCCAAGATTCCGGCACAACACCTGTGCGGTAGGACGCTCGGTAGAGGCGAGTCAGTGCTGGAGACAACTCGGCTGCACAAGCCCTCAAAACCACCGCCGGTATTCCATCCGGACCACTGGCTTTCCGCACATCGAGAGACCGTAACTCACGCCGCACATCACACTGCCTGATGCGAATATCTGCCATTGAGAAACCGCAATCAGGCAGTGTAGGCAGCGACTGGGAACCACGGTCTTCGAGGCGGGAATTAGCCGCGAAGAGATTTGCCAGCAAGGCAGCCTTCTCTTGCGGCTTGTAGGCCAGCGACCCTTCTGGGTACCTCAGCGGCGGCAACGCTGGACGGCAGAAGTTAGATTGAACGGCCCTGGCCAACCTCCAATAAGCACGACTGCTAGTTGAGTGATCGGCCAACGCACGCCCAATCCTGCTAACGCGCTGGGCATCCGCCCTAACGTAGGCCTTCTTGCAGGCCTTGGAGGCACGGTTATAGGCTTCTTTGAGGGAACTGATATTCGGATCCTTCATGGCGCGACCCCTGATCCAAGCGCGATACGCCGCCTGTTTGTCACCGACAGCATCGGCGCATGCACGATTGAACCAGGAGCGTCCACGGCCCTTACTGGCGATCTCAGAGGAAGGAATGTAATATTCCATTCCAAGTCTGATCTCGTCAGCAATAGCGTTGGCACTCGCTGAGGGATCTTTACCCTCAAAGCAGCGCTGCCTCCAAGAGATGGACGCGAAATATTCCCGCATACCATCCCAATCAGCTGACGAGTAATGCCAGACTCTTCGCCTCACCTGCACGGGACGTGGAGGTAATGCGATCGGTACTGACGACCCAACCAGGCAGTGATCGGAAGTGCCCAGAGGCGCACTAACGGTCACACGATACCCGGCTGGGTGACTCGCCAGCAGAAGGTCCAGCAGAGAAGGCGCATGACTCGCCACATCCGGGATCCTGGTGGGCTGGTTCACCAGTTGTGTCAAGTCATGAGTCAGAGCGAATGCATGGGCAGCTCTGCCAGCATGGTCAGTCTTGATATATGTAAATATAGTTATTCAAAATATATGGGGAAGCTAATGTATTTTGTAATGTTCGTGGTTGGATTAAGTAATTTATTATGAAAATAATAAATAACTTAATCGTTTTAGATATGATTGAATTAGAAACAAATATACTACTACCTAAATCCATTCAAACTTTCATCGTCAATTTTCTGTGTGATCGGTTTCGCTTTTGACTTGTTAATCTATGACGTACGCTTTTTGTCCCTATCGCACTTCACAATCTTTGAATTAGGCGATCCTTCTTACATAATTGAAGGAGGTGTTTACTAATTTAAAATAAAAATTAAGTTTTGTGTGGTTTTTATATACTTACGTATGGTGTGTAGGTCCAATTTAGTTTCATATTTTTGCACCATTGTTTTAACATTTTTAAAACACACAATTCTACACTTTAGACAATATTTTCGAAATAAATTATGTTGACAGCACTGAGGTCTGCCCTCTGTCGCCGTTGCTATGCGACTAGATGAAATTACACCAATTGCCCGAATTTGAACGCCTCACTTTTGAAGTGCTAGTGCGATATCTACAAGAAGCTTATACCCAAATGGAGATTGCATTCCGTTTATAAAAGTGAAGCACAAAAATTTGACCTCGAATGACGTTGCGACTGATTGCTATCCTTTTCTTTCGAGTGACAATGAATGAAAATGACTTTTTGTTCATTCATTGTCACTCGAAAGAAAAGAATAGCAATCAGTCGCAACGTCATTCGAGGTCAAATTTTTGTGCTTCACTTTTATATACGGAATGCAATCTCCATTTGGGTATAAGCTTCTTGGATATCTACGTCGTATTTGTATATTATATCATTGGTCAATTTGCGAATTTGCGTGTGCCAATGAAAATTTGGGTGCGAAAAGTTTACTTGTCGCACTCAAATCGACATTAAATTTACTCGAAACTCGTGTGGTAATTGTGACGTGGGCAATTAGCATCTTTTCAACCCCAAAAGCAAGCGCAAAGATAGTACTTTCCCCGCATGAGTAATAAAATGGTAATAAAAAATAAATTTCTGAACGCATGCATAAATATTTGACAACCAATTTAAATGTCAACCACTTTTCATTGTCATTATTTTACATATTTAAAATCTAAAATACGCCATTAATCGAATATTGTGGATATATGTTGTCGATTCGAAACCTTTATTTAAATACGTTATTTAATTTGAGGGAAAAGTTTACCGTATCGACGCGACGGTATGAACATTAAATGTTTGACAGTTAAAAACCCATGAACATTTTGTATGGCAAAATGTTTTTTCCTTTATTTTATACTTTCGTCAATTTAATCGAGATAAAAACTATCTCACCCTGTAAGTTGGAACAAATAACACATATCTACAAAATTTCATTATAATCAGTTGAGTGGTTTAGGAGCCCATCGCGTACAAACAACGTGACACGTGAATTATATATATTAAGAAGAAGATTACGTCATTTATTATTAGGCCCTGCGCAGACGACAGACTATCCGTGACGCACTTTTTAGTCTGTGAAAATAGAACCTATGCAATTATATGCAGTAACGCACACGACGCGCAAAAAGTCCAGCGCACAAAAAATCCGTGTAATTCGGGCAGACCGCATCGCGCCGCGGCGCGCCGCTCCGCACAAAAAGTGTGTGAAAAATATTGAACGTTTGCTTCAACGCGCGCTAACGCAGACGGCGCACTCTTTAGTCGGCAATCTGCATTTGCTAGGGGTGGGTGGACGTAACGCATGCGATCTATTATCATGGCGCCAGAGGTCGATGTAACTATGTTAATTCAAGAAATACAAAACAGACCAGCAATTTATGATACTTCTAAGGCAGAATATCATGATAAAAAAATAACCATGATTAATTAACTTAACCAAAATCATGATAAAATAAATAGCAACTCATCAAATGTAGGAACAGACATTTTATAAAATTTGAAAAAAATTGCCGGATGTTGTTTCAGAATTGAATGTTTAGTATGGAACTGTCCCTTCAGTAATCTTTCCGAAAGTATAGGATGTACCAAAAATTCTCTATTTCTTCTTCTTTTTCTGTACTTCAGGTACAAAATAATACTTCGCGATCTCTGCACGATTTCCATAGCGTCTACGTCCCTACAGCTCTGCCGACAAAATAATCGAAGATGTGCGTCGTGTGCGTTGAGTCTGTGAAAAATCCGCGACCGACTCTTTGCACGCCATGCAGACTTTTTGTACGCCGCAGACTCGATCGCACAAAAAGTGTGCCGTCTGCGCAGGGCCTTTTGTATACAGTATTTACGCCAGATTACGTCTTATTGTAGACTGGCGGTCCGGCCCGGCTCCGCCCGGGTAAAGATACACTTTGCAGAATGGCGGCATATTTAGAATATTGACCAATCGATATGGAATGAAATTTCCTCGTATTTACTAGATTTTTCGCTACTGCTTCCCTTCTATAAATCATATAGCCTATAGCATTCCTTGATAAATGACCTATCCAACACATTTTTTTTTTAATTCGAACTAGTAGTTCCTGAGATTAGAGCTAACAAACAAACAAACTCCTCAGCTTTATATATTAGTATAGATCCGTGGTTCCTAACCTGGGGGTAATTACCCCCGCGGGGGTAAAACTTGTATTTTGCGGGGGTAACAATGAGCTGGTTATCGTCTTAAGTGAAACAAAACCTAATATTACCATACTTGTAAAGGCTAAGCAGTACCTTGTGGTACTGTGGTGGTATACAAATTTTAAACTAATGGAAATTTCAAAAGCATAATAAGTTAAATAATAATAATAAATGCGGGGGACATATCACACACGACCATCTGATCTGCCATGTGGCCAAAGTAAACCAGTTAAAGCTTGTGTTATGGATATCGAGCAGATGTTATATATGCATACATACATAGACAAATACATACAAGCAAGATAAATAATACCCAAACACAAGTATTCATCATACCAATGTATGCCTAAAAGTTTTAATTGATAATTGTAGAAATCACTCCTAAGTTATTTTATTTTTAGTTATTATTAATTATTATTATTTAGTTATTATTAATTATTGGGTATGTGCAATTGTTTTAAGTTTAATAAAGTCTACGTATAAGTATTAACACGTGTTGTTTGAGATCATCCTTGGGAGGAGGGGTAAAATCAGTCACCCTTAGATCATAGGGGTAACGGACCTAAAAAGGTTAGGAATCACGGGTATAGATCAAAATAAATACGTGCAGTGCAACCCGAACTAAGTATTAATCCGCGAAAATGGCTTTCTCTCTGGTATAGACAAGTATACAGGCCAATTTAGAAACATAAAAGTGCGTCTTCAAGAACTAATCACGCATTGTTGGTTCAGGAAACAGCCAAAATCCGATCTGTGACTAACATGAATGAAGCTCAGAAGGATCACGATACTGTTATGTGGTGATCCGGTGAGGGTTTCTGTCATAGCCTTGACCATGGGGGTGCAACATGAAAAATATTGAAAACGATTATTTCGATTCTAGCGCCACGTTCTGGTGAGAACGAGAAATTGTCGTGTAAATAGTTTATATGGAATTGTTAAATTGCAGTAGAGTGCCATGAAATCAAAAAATATGTTTTTTATGTTGATATTATAACTTTTCTTGATATTATAAACAATTTCAACTTGATATTAATTAAAATTACAAGAGATTAGGAAAGATACACATTTCGAAATGTTGTCATAGCAAATATTTCTCCCGTGAAACAACACTGCTTAAATGCACTGTTGTGTTTCGGATTGAAGGACATTGCATCCAGAGTAACTACTGGACATATTGAGACTTAACATCTTATGTCTCAGGATGGCGAGCGCAGTGGAATGTTGCTACTGTATATGAGCGGTCGTATCGTTTATCATCAGGCGAACGGCTTGCTCGTCTCGCCATTCAATGCAATAAAAAAAAAAATGGAATTTCGCGCATTTGCCTAGCGCGCCCTTTGATGGCGAAATCACGACGAAAAATAAAAAAGTAAAGTTGCGCATCTATCTCTGTATATAATATTAATCTATGACCTTAACCCAAAGGTCAATTTGAAGGCAACCCTTTTTCTAGACGGTGCATGATATATTTTTTTAAATCTAGTAAGCCTAAAATAGCAGCTGTGGCCTCTGGGGTCAATAGTGAAGCAATAACCACAACTTGTTTTTCGTGCGGCGATAAACAACTTATAAAAATAGAAAAACATTTAGATTTTTTAGTATATTGACGTCATTTGATTAAAATTATCACACTTATTATTCAAAAATTGAGACCAGTTGTAATCTAGTGAATTTAATTTGCGTGGTATTTAAAACGAACAATAATGGCGTTTGAGCACATACCCATACATAATGATGAATATATTGTATAAATATAGTTCCCATAATAATTACTGGCGCATCTACACCCATCAGTCACATAACAATATTCATCTGTTCTGTGGTCACATACATAACTCTGACCTCACACCAAGATCTTGTATCTTTTGTAGTAGATATTAGTCATTACGAATGCCTTTTCTGGGTCTCATAAACATCTTAAACTTTAACCAATACTCATGGGCGTATTTACCCTAGGGACAAAAGGGCCTTGGCCCGGGACGTCAGGTTTTTTTTTACTTTAGATACATGAAGAACAAAACTATCAAATTAACAAAAACTACAACTAATTTAGTTCTCTTATAGACATCAAGACGCCGAAAAACGTATTACTGACAGGTGCCGGTAAGGGGCAGATGGTGCCGGTGTGTCCGTCGGACTTCAGTCCTCGTCGCGAGTTCGGGGCTAGTCGTCTTTGGCTCTTAATCATAATATAAGAGAATGCCTGCGTACCCTCATGAGCCATTCTTGTACGATAGGTAAGGGATACCGTGGTGAAATTCTGTACGCCCCTTTGCCACAGGGCAAGCCGCCAGGTCTTGTTTTCACCATTGACCCGGCACCTCCTTCTGTGACGTTTATTCCAACGAACGGGATCAGTTCTGTCATGAACCTGCTCCGCGATCTCCTTTTCTGAGATAACAAAATAAAAACATTAAACATCGCTTGCCACGACGTTCGATTCTGGATAATTGACTTAAGAGCGTTTATACCCTGCACGCGCTTTTTGGCTTAAAAACAGGACTTTTCAAATGAGTTAATAGCCACCAATAAACAATTTAAAGGAAAAATAATTATCACTAATTTTAGAAAAGGTTGTCATCTAGAGATTTTGGTGGAAAACATTATATATTGATGGATAATTTGTGAGTACTATACGGATTACTAAACACAAGTTTCGTTATTTAGGCTTTAAATGGCAATTTAGAAGCTTAAGATATCCGAAACCACTAAATATAAGATGAAAATAAAAATATTATCAGACTAATAAGACCCTTATGGAGGGATTTTGCTGAGAAAAATAATCTTTTTGTGTTTAGTTCCTGAAAAATAAAAATTTAAACAATGCAAAATTATTCAGAAACTCTCGTCAAGAACATATTTTTTTTCACCAACTTATCGTACATAATTTTTTATAACAATTGCATATTATAATAGAAGAACATCTTATCAATAAATTACCATTTTTATATTTCAACAAAATTAGTTTTCATGTTTTCTACAAATATTTTAAAAACCACTATAAAAGACGCTGTCCGACGTGGATCAAATCAGACCGCCGCAAGGCCTTCTAGAGGGAGGACGTATCGCTCGTCGCTCCGGCCTGGCTGCAGTCGATTATGCCGCGCGTAGTAAAAATAGCCACGCGCGGAATGCGATTACCACATCTTAGTACTTTGGTAGTAAAATATTTAATTATTTTTATTACCTACAATGATTTTGTAGTGAGTATAAATAATGTTTCAGGTAATATAATGGGATGTAATTCCGAGGCTAAATTATGTTATGTATTGTAATATAAAATTAAATATATTTCGTAATTGTAAGGGGTTGTAAGGCCCCTAACACTATTTATGTGTTCGAACACGAATGATTAATAAAACGTCCGTAGTGTCTACTGTTTGAACACTGATTTGAATGCAACTTAACAATGTAATAATAACGAAAATATGATTAGTATCCAAAATTTGTATTATTCTTTGCTTGTACAGTAATATTTGTCTACTTATAATGCAAATAAAATATTTTTATGATATTATATTACAGTTACATTTCAATTGAATATTTGAAGCGCACGGATCAAAGTTGTTTGAGCCGATTGTATAGCGAGCCGACGCGGCAGCTCTACGCACCCAGCTTTGGTCGCTTATGTGTGCGTGAAATTGACGAAGAAATACCTATAGTTGACTTTGCGCGCAAGGTGTATACGCTCTTAATAACGGCCCAATAATCGTGCGGAGAGCACTGCGTTCTTCTACTCAGAGAAGACATCCTTCGAGATCCGAACAGTTGTCAAAGAGGTGGCACACGGGGGTTTCCTGTTTGTACACCATTCGCCACAGGTGTAATGTCCAAAGAAACCATGCCGGAGAGCACCTGCGTCAAGCGAAAAGTCTGTGCGCCGTAGTAACTGTCTATCAATTGGCCGAAGACAGGACGCACGGCCTCGGTGAGTTTACGACAACTGGCATTAGTACTGAGATTTTACAGCCTTGTTTGCCATTCCTCCACGGCAGCCCTGCGGAAAGAGGCTGTTTTGTCTCAATCTCTCTCAGGACCGGCATTGCACTACGACTCTTGGCTTCTTCTCGCATATGAATCCCAGGGCTGGGCGACGGTCATAATGCAGACCGTTTCATTGGACATTGCAGTAGTCCGTGACCAATCGATGCGCCAGCACCCAGCACACACTGAGACTAGGGTAGCAGAGCCACACAGGGGGAGTGCAAGGGCTTAGTTCACACTGGGTAGCCAATAGCCACACAAATTCATTGACCGCACGAATCCCATATATAACTTTCGGCAAGGGACGCCTGATTAGGGAGCAGGCTACATCAATATTTAGCCTACGGTCCTCAACAATTTCAACTTTCATGCTGCAAAATTTACGGAAGCATCATCGACTATCGAGAAGAAGCCCAAAGCGCTCCACATCAGGCGGCCCATTCCGAGACCCGTGAAAGTGGACAGCTTCGGTTTTATAAGGGTTGAGCTCAACTGTCGGATCCGCCCCGCCACGTTGCCAATGACTATCAAGCACTTTATAGACACTACTTTTTTAACAGTAAAATGAATCTGTCGAGCAAACAAGCGGCACGGCCGTAACTTCCTTTTCTAGAAGCAGTTCAGACCATTTTCGACCCCCTATAATTTCGTTGTTCATAAAACTAGAAGCCTGAATTTTCAGTAACCAAGCAGGCATTGTATAAACATGGTATATTTAAAATTTAACTCAATTTAAACCAGTGCTTTAAGAATTATAACTAGTCGATTTTTTTTAATTTTGTCACTCATAACCGGTAATCTAAACTCTAAGGCACTTCTAACAACCATAGAATCTTGAAATTCAGAACACTATTAGTGTTTAGTGTATAAATCAAGGAAAAACTAAAATATTTTGCTATTTTGACCTAGATTTTTAGTTACACCAACTGAATAAATAACTTTGTACACCCATATAAATATATAGGATTATAAAGTTGCATTTGCAGTTAATGAATCATTGTGCCGGTATATTATGTATAATCTAACGCTACTGCCAATACTTATGGATAATACAAACATTTGTCTCGGCGAGGGGAATCGAACCCGCGGCCTCTCGTTTCACAGCTGGCGTCTAACCAATTGCGCTACGGAGATGGTAAAAAATATTCAGTAGGTTCCCTCGGTGTTATACATAATTATAAATATTTACATTTGGAATGGACATCAATCATCAGCCAGCAAAGACGTGAAGATTTTTGTAAGCCGAATATATCGAAAATTAAATACCTATTAAATTTTACACATAAATATTTGTTTTATTGATTTATATACATGTCTTGCCCAAAACATATCTACGATCAGATAAAAGTACAAAAACGAATTCATCTTCATATAAAAATAAAAAAGTATAAACGATATTCGTCTCCATTCCATGCCTTGTCCTACCGACTAACGTCGGTCGTAAAATTTTATTGCATTTTGTACACTGTTTTATATAAACAACTTTAAACAATCCGTGTAAGGTTGAATTTGCAAAATATATGTTTATAGTATGACTATAACTACTTATGTAGAATTGTCGAGTGTTTGGTGACAGTTCCGAGTGTTACTTTTGTTCGAAACTGTGCATCTTGGGTTTTTTATATCAATGTTTTTAAGTTATAATAAAATTGACGGCTTGCGTCACGTGTGATTGGCGGTGCGCCGGCGCTGCGCGGCTATTCCTCCAATTACGTGAGCGCTGTGTCGCGTTATCGCGTGTCTGACCAATAGGGGCGCGTGGCCTGCAACTTCCGCGAATCCTGTGCCTTCGCGGTGCGCTACGACTTCACGCAGGACAACTATCTTCAAAATTAATTACAACACATTGTGGTTAACGGCATTTATTTGTAAAATAACAAATATAATGTAATATAAACTTAATCGTTAGGCTCAATTTTAGTAATAATTGGCAAATATGCATAGTCAAATCTAGGGTTGATGATTGACAGCAGGTAACAAACTAAAATTGTTAATAATAATAAATTTATTAAGGAGGATCGAAAATCAATGTATTACGGTTTTATTATGTAATTTTAATTATATGTCACCATCAAAAGAATCATTTGGGTATCACCATCATTATGTTTTTTTTTTTTCACATATTTATGCAATTTATGTTTCTTTTGTACCAATTTGATTTTTGAAACTTGATGAAAATTAGAAATTGTCGCAACGTTTCCCACTTAATTTTGGGCTTCAGCGTATTCTTAGTTTTTACTATAGCCTTTAACATATTAATATGTATTTGGATATTTTATTGCCTCTATTATAGTTCAGTCAATATGTAAATTGCCCTCCGAATAAAGACCTACCCTTATTAAACATAATGAATCGTTAAGAGGGCATGTCAAGAGGTCACAGAAAAATTAAAAAGGTCGCGCTGTTTGCTGATTTTGAGAAATTCAAAAATGAATAAAAAAAATTGAAATGCTTTTTTCTTGGAAACTATTGGTTTTAGGAAAAAGTTTTTAAGCTATTGCATAGCTTCTATCGCGGGCCTTGAGCGTGGAGACCAAATCCAGAAATTCCGTAACGAAAAAACCTAAGTCCGACCGAAATTTAAATTTAATATTTTTATTTTGATTCAAATATGTGCCAGTATTTTTAAATACGAATTGCAAAGCTATTGCGTGATAAATTGTAATCTAACCTCTTTCGATATTTAGTTTTGCCATCTATCGATGAATACCAGAACTTTTAATGACTTTAAAATATCACGCTTGTCTCTTTAGTTTTTTATTTTGATTCAAATATGTGCCAGTACTTTTAAATGCGAATTGCAAAGCTATGGGGATGATGACAGTAACAACGAATTAATGAAATTATGGTTTAATATAATAAAGTATAATAGAAGGATTCTCAAAATAAACATTTGCTTTAGTTTTTAATTAAGATTAAATATATTTTTGCAAAAATAAAAGTATAAAACCTAAGGATCCGCCATATTAGATGAAACGCCAATCAGAAGCGAGTGACGTGTCAGTTTCGTAAATATTACTTAGTCATAACGCGAACTTGTTGGCTAGATTTGGTCATTTCTATGTTATTCAGTATATTTATCTAATATTTAGTAATGCAATCAGTTTTGTGCTACCTACGAAAAAGAAAAATTACTCATGGAATAAGTATTCATCGCAAATAGCTCAAAATTTGGAACAATGCGATATTCCATATCACTGTTTAATTGGAACATTAATAACGTTTTTCAGTACTCATATACACAGCGATTGGCATGATAATATTACCGAAAGGAAATAAATTAATCTTAGCTCCGATATTTATCGCTATTGTTATTTATAATAATTTTAAATTTTGATATGTTGTTTTCTGGACACGTAAAACATGAACATTGTAAATAAAGTTATTATTTCCGTCAAAATAGTGTTCACGGAAATTAATCATCGAATTTAAAGATAAAGATCCTGGATCTTGCCTTTCCATTTTTAGCCATATATTTCGAACTTTTTTATCCATTGAAACATTAATAAACAAATTGCTCGGAGTTTGTATCGATGTATTATTACATTGCGGAACTACAAATCATCGATCCACATTAAAACTCGGCATTACTATTAAAAATAATAAAATGAATATATCACAATATACACGTAAGCATTGCACGAGCAAGCATTTACAAAAACATGACGTCACACACGGACGCGATTACTATTACGGCGTTTTTGAGCAAAGGTTAAAATGTGAAATTTAAAACGTAATATTTCGCGCAAATCTTTACTTTTTTTCAAAAATTAAATTCATTTCAAGTATTGTGAATGTATACGAACATTCTGAAGTAGTTTTTCCAAATCAGTCATCATGCCTATTGCGTGATTAATTGTAATCTAACCTCTTTCGATATTTAGTTTTGCCATCTATCGATGAATACCAGAACTTTTAATGACTTTTTGAAATATCACGCTTGTCTCTTTAGTTCAGCAACTCGCCTCTAGGTGGCATTGGTTGTATCGGCGTTATTGCGCATGCGTAATCCCCCTCTTCGCCCCGCAATCTGGTGACTCATGCCTGCTTAGAGTTTCAGCGTTAGGGCACCTCCTCTTTGTATTTACTTCATGGTACGACTCTACGAAGCTCGCACGTACAACAGTGAATATCTGTACAATTAATATCAAAGAAAAACAAAGGAAAAAAATACTGCATCAATTATTTATAGTGAATAAATATTTACATTAATTATTATTAGTGAGATTTTTTTCCGTCTAGCCCCCTTTCACAACGCGCAATAAGGAACTTCGTTCCAAAAACATTAGTTATTTGGTCATCTCAATCTTATTATGTACACAACGTGCTTGATAAAAGCACGTGATCTCATTTAAATAATTGGTATCGCAAAAGTCTTGAGAACATGTTAAAATGTAATAAAATTTTATGCATAAAAAAACACGTGTCTGTTTTTGTAATAGTATAAAAATAGATTAAATTATTGTTGACTGCCTCGGTGGCGCAGTTGTACGACGGTACGATAAAGGTGAAGTTTCGGGTTCGAATCCTGAGTGGGGCATGGTGATATTGAATTTTTCATTACTAACCTGGAGTGAGAAAATTGACCCCGAAATGGCGCACTGTGGATGGCCTGGTAAACATAAACGTTGTAGATCAATTTATTACGTACAACTTTGGCATTTATTTAACTTCTTCCATAGGACTTGAAGTTTTGCCGAATATTAAGATAAACGGTTTTTTGCCCTTAAAAACTGAGCCCCTCCCACTTCCCGACCTCAGATCAACCGCAATTATTTTTTTATTTTTATATTATATGTATTCTTTTCTTTTTCCTATAGAATTCACCATACATGTTTTATTCACTTAATACTATTTTCAAAGGCTTCTACCCTATTCTAGAGTGGTAGCGCAGACTGCAAGATCTTGTCAAGCTACTTGCTTAAAGACTACAAAATAATCGTCGGCTCCGATATTGATAAAAAATCTGCCAAATTCACCAACAATACATACGTAAACGAAACGATGACGTTTATTCAACTCGATATAAGTAGTGGGTGATATGCTACGGTGATGTGCGAAATAACTTGAAAAACGCATTTGATATTTTTCTCATTTTTTACAAAATGGCTCGGCAATCGAGTTTATGTGTATGATTGAACGAAGGAACTATTTTTATCAATTAATATATAAATAATAAATAATAATAGTTTTAGGAACGCGTATACAAATGTCTACAACCTGTTATCAGAACCGTGGGTTTTGTGGATTTTGTAGTACATTGTTTAAAATAACACAAATCTAAAAAAACTAATAAAAATACAACCTGTACCTTAGTATGTATATAAAGTTTGAAATAAAGTTTAATTATTTAAAAAAGAACAATCTGTTTTGTTAAAAACCAATTTGAGACCTTTTGTGTTCAGGTGCATATTGCGCAATACTAAAAATGATTTCGATACCTGTATCGTTATAGTGATAAGGTGCAATATTTACGATAAGTTATTCTGTAGCGCATTTACACATAACCTTCACCTGGACCTGGAAATAAATACGACATACGTATAAATAATTTGAAAATTGTGACAATATTTGTGGTAAAATAATGATAGAGAAATGTTTAAAATAAATATACTTATTGCATTTTGCACCAAACAATGCAATCTTTGAGTAAACAAACTTAACCCTTAAATGCATGAATTAATAAATTTTATTTCAAAAATAGGGTTAACATATTTGAAATGAGTAGAAATCGGGAAAAATATTTAAAAAAAATATAAGTCATATCTTATAGGGTTTTTATTGAAAAATATGTATGATTCATTTTTGGTACACTATGCAAAATAGACATAAAAATTCTTCAATTGGTATGAAAGAGATTAAAGCAGTCGTTTCCTTTCTTGGAACAAAGAAATACGTTGCATTTTGTGCATTTTATAAAACTTTGCAGCTTACATCCAGGCCTCATGCATCTCATGCGACTTTCAGTTTTTATTTGGTTGTGACCAAGATTATCTCGACGAACGTCAACAGCCGGTAAAACTTGGCATCCTTTTTTTCTTTTTGCTTGAGGTCCTGCGGCATCGATATTACTACTACTTGGACGTCCTCTAGTGGGTTGACTCATGGTACCATAAGTACACAGTACATCAGCAAGCTCTGTCCTAAACTCTGCCAGATTCATAAGTTTTCTCGGTTCAAATCCCTTTTTGGTCTCAACCGATTTGTATAGAACCCAAGAGTTTATTATTGCGACGTCTAGAAGATGGTAGAAAATTCTCATATACCACTTTCTGGTTTTTACTTTTATTCTGTATCTGCCCAAAAATGAATCCATAAGATCAACGCCCCCCATATGGGCGTTGTACTCCTTGACGATTTTTGGGCAGTCTATAGAGATCTTTTTCTTTTCGGCTTTGTCATACCGTTCTATACTCTCGACTGGTTCAGCGCCTACATAAGTGGAGAGCAGTACCACCTGTTTATTATCTTTCCAGCTAACAGACGCAATATCTACTCCATCGACATGTGTAGTAAATTCCACATACGATCCTCTAGGCACTTGTTTCTTCATCACGTCCTGTTTTGAAGGTAACTTACAATTTTTACCGAGTCGGTTTCTTTGCACAGTGCCTACACATTGAATACCTTCCTTGGCAAAATAGTACATCAAGGGCAATGAAGTATAGAAATTATCATGGTAAATAATGTGATTGCAATTTCGGGGAATTATTCTTGCAAGTTTTATGACTGTGTGTGACACAACTCCTATATCGGGCTCATTAGGCAAACGATCTTCTTTTTCTTTACCAGAATAAATAATAAAGCGATATGCAAATCCTGTCAGTGAACATAAAACAAATAACTTGAAGCCCCATTTGTGAGGCTTGTTGGGTAAGTATTGTTTCAAAAAATGACCCATTTTGGTGGAACACATCTGTTCATCAATGGACAAACGTTGGGTAAGTGGAATACTGGAGAATTTTTCATTCAAATGGTCTATTATTGGACGAAGTTTATGAAGTCGGTCATGCTGGGGATGGTCTAGTGGTAAATGATTATCATTATCATTGAAGTGAAGAACACGTCTTATTTTCTCAAATTTATTGACAGGCATCGCTTTTATTATCGCCTCAAACCCATACTTGTTAGCCCAATAACTACGTACACTAGGATAATGGTAAACGCTCATGTAAATCAATATTCCTAAATACTTCCTCAATTCTCCTAGTGTAATAACTTCGGGCCGATCAGGTTTAGTTTGTACAGCGTACCTGTTTGTCTCGCTTACAATATGTACTAAAAACTCTTCAGTGAAAAAGTATGAAAAATACTGAAATGGTGTCTGAAGATTCATCACACATTCAGGATAATCTTCTGAGCCACGAAATGTAGTTAGATTTTCATTATATATCATCGGCTGTCTTTTCCATATCAGTCTCTGAATATCTATGGGTATAATACAACTATTTGATGGTAGAGCATCGTCTACAATCAAAGGAGGATCGGGAAGGACTTCGTCGTTTTGAGTATTATTATTGCCCGCAGCGTTGTCATCATCACTTTCCAAAACATCTAACAATTCTTGTTGGGTAGGATAAAAATCGAGATCATCGCCATCTGATTCCAAATCATCTTCAGAAATAGCGCCATCTTCCAACTGCCGCAACCAAAATTCAATGTTGGCGTCTCTCCGATTATTTTCAGACATATCTATAACAAAATTATAGACCACATGCATACCACACCAAAACAAAACCAACAAACCAAAAAAGAAAGCATAGTACTAAACACATGTCGTAATTATACCATTAGTGCATGTTGTCCCATTTTTGCATCAACACGATATAAGCCCTCCATACACATGATAGTTACGGAATATGGACAAAAGTACTAGCAAATTAATAAATAAGAGCCTTACCTTTAGAAAATATTTTTTGTTTAACGAATACACCAAAATATTTCTAAATAATCCACTTCCAAAAGTATTTAAATGAATCCGCTATCAAAAATGCGCGCCAATTGGTACAACGTCAGAAACATACAAATATTTAAGTTAAATGTCATTATTTCAGTTCATATTTGATAAGTCAATGGACAAAGGAATCACTGCCATTCAGCCAAATGTATCGATATCAAAAATATTGTCGGATATCCGCGCAAAAAGTTATTGATTCATTTTTGGGACTTTATGCATTTAAGGGTTAAGTAATCTGAGTGTTTTTTTTTTGTATTTTTTTTTAATATTTAGTGCAGATACCTCCAAGGAAATACAAGGTACACGTTTTACAAATACAAAATGTAGAAAGGTTGCAAGCCTACGGACTTTAGAGATAATATGCATATAAGTATGTATATGTAAAATACTTATGTATGTATTTATAATGTGTATGTATATGTGGTATGTATATATATAATGTATTTATATGTTTTTTATGATTTTATTTATGTCTCCATGCTTTCGAATGATGATGAAAATATATTTAAGCCATAAAATAGGGTCTATCCTTTCAACTAAAAATTAAGGTCTGCCCAAACATGTGGGCTATTGTCCAAACTGAAAAGTTTACCCAACATGTGTACTATTGTCTAAAAAAGATAAATCCCATCAAAAACATCCTGTAAAAAAATTCCAAGTCTCGCAGCTCAGGTTTTCTACCGCAAAAAGTTGTGAGATGCATGTAATACCGAGTCGATTAATTTATTTAGTCCTTAAGGGACCTTCTATATAAAGTTATTACGTTAGTTATTACCATATCAATATAAAAATTTCTTTACATTTTAAATAAATAGATCGACTTGGCCAGCAGCATTATGTATAAATTGTACAATACATTATGTTTTCATGCGATGGCCAAGTCGATCTATTTATTTAAAATGTAAAGAAATTGTTATATTGATACGGTAATAACTAACGTAATAACTTTATATAGAAGGTCCCTTAAGGACTAAATAAATTAATCGACTCGGTATTACATGCATCTCCCAAGTTTTTGCGGTAGAAAACCTGAGCTGCGAGACTTGGAATTTTTTTACAGGATGTTTTTGATGGGATCTCACGTCTTTTTGTAGAGTCCTACTTTTTCCTTTTCAGTACTTCTTACTTCTAGAATATCACTAACGATTTTTCTTAAAGCCTCTGTCTTATGGATTTTTCTTATTTTTGTAGGTATCAATTTATCACAAATATAGCAGATTTGATTATTAATGTTTTTTCTTACATTGTGATTGATATTTTCTATTTAGTCTATTTATTTGCAAGTTTTTCTTCGTCATGTTTTTCTAGAGGAATGTTGTACAGTTTTATGGGCTGAATACACCATTTCCCTCTCTATATCCCCTCCTGTTATGCCTCATATATATAGATATCTATCTACAACTATTATTCCAGTATATACGGGCACAATGATTCATTAACTGCAAATGTAACTTTGTAATCCTATACATTTATATGGGATTACAAAGTTATTCACGAAGTTGGCCTATCTAGAAAACTAGACACAAATTATGAAATGTTTGAATTTTCCCTTACTTTATGGCGCGTTTACACAATCGTCGATGTTCGCCGATGATAGGCGATGACACGTTTGCGCATCATTGCCACAAATTTTGCGCACCTCGCCACGTATTCGAGCGAGTTGTCAATAGATAAGTCGTCAAAAATGGACGTCGATCGACGTCGATGCATTAGCGGTTGCCACGACATTTATTTAAAAAGCGCGTATAGATACGAGTTTTATGAATATATATAAAAACCAAATAATACCGAGTAAACAGATAAGTAGAAGATGGTGGATGTTAAGAATTTACCGCAACATAACTAGGTATTTGTAATCGTAAAAACAGCGTTTTTTCTAGGGATATATTTTACACTACATAAGAAAACAATATGTTCTTATTATCGCCCTTAAGTTGTTGTTGTTTTGAATCATCATTAACATTTCTGATTCCTTCCCGTTACATCCCGTCTTATCAAGTTTCATTCGATGCCATACCTCAATCCTGTCCTATTTTATTCGCCTCATACTTTCTAGCATACCATCCACTTACATGCAAATAGAGCGTCGTAGATAGCCAGAACAACCCTTAAAGTAACTTATTATTTGTATTACGATTAATATCATGGTTATAAACACAAAATAGAAAATAATACATTATTTAAATAATTATTGAAACGATTATATTGAATAACAAGAAGATAGACTTATATAAATTACGACGGATATATTTTTTGAAATTTATTAGGATTAAAAATTTTGCCTTATAAACGTAATAGATAACGTAACTTTACCCGTTTACACAGCTCACACAAGGCAATTGGTTCAGTGGTGTAGGCGTAAAAGTTTAACAGGCACTAGACTGTCAAACAAACAGAAGTGTTAGAGCCACGCTGTTGTCAGTTATTGCTCAGCATGAATGATCAACGTGAAGTAACAGCTTTTCCATTGCATTCGGTAAGTGAGATTGCTGGATGCCCAATGCTCCTTTCTTCTTCCCATCCTTTCTCCTTTCCACTCCTCTGCCATTTCATGGACACGCAATACATCTTTGATCCGAACGTTATGGATGTTCATGGGCGGTAGTGATTACTTACCATCAGGTGATTTGTTTTCTCATTTTCCATTAATAAAAACAGACAGACGACAGACAAAGAGTTTCGTTTGAATTTATAATATTAAGTAGACATAATAAGATGAACAGAATCAGAGCAGCACGAGCAGAGACATAGAATTAATTGGATTGATAGAATTGGCTGGTCGTAAAATTATAAACCAAATAACTCTGGTGGATGAACCCTTATTCATCACATAGCTCTGAATTATAACAAGTACCACTAATACCTGGTTCAAATCAATGGGTGAATTGGCTATGGTAGAATGCTGGTTTTGAGATGAGATGTCATAAATATAATGAAAATAATAAATAACACCCAACAGTCACGTACATAGTCCTGACCCCACACTAAGATCGAGTCTTGTGTCGTGGGTCTTTTCAGTCTCACAATACCCAGACCCGAAAGGAGTATTTGTGGGTAGAACAAACATTTCTAGCGGGGCGGGGATCGAACCCGCGACCTCTCAGTTCACAGCCGACGTCTAAACAACTTCGCCACGTAGGCTGGCATATGATTCAACGACATTTATTTTTCATTTTGGAAGTCAATCATTTAACTAATCGCAAAGCCCGCAATGCCTAGTGTTTTTTAAAGCAGGTACTCATAAAACTCGTAGTAGAATTTCATAAAAAAACGAAGTTATTAATAACAGACATATTAATTGGATTAAAAACTTGAATTGGTAATGGACGATGAAGGTTTTTGGTCGTATATATCCACAGACGTCCACAGATGTCAATTGTGTCATCTTTGTCAAAAATATAAAAATATACGAAAATTATGATTATTTTATTAAGAATTATTTCAATTAGTAATTGTGCTTTTTACGTACACTATATTGCATGTAGTGAGAATTGAACAATGGTGTGGAATTTTATAATAAGAAAATGAAACCGAAGAAGTTGCAGCAGGCAACTAGGTGCAGATACAGCTGAAACGCACGCGTGCCCTGTCCTATAATTCGACTTATTTATTTTAAAGTATTTTTTGTAATTCTTGTTTGAAATAAACATTTTCTGTACATCTATAATTTTATTTATTTTCTTTTAGTATATATTGTAGAAATATCAACCCGCAATAGCAAGCGGACCTTATAACAATAAATGAACAAATATTTTGAGAAGACCGGGTTTCTGTAAACGCAATGCACGTCATCGGCATAAGCGGAGTGATATTCATACAGATATAAATCATAATATTCAAATATATAGTTTAAATCATGTACAAACACTTATAAACTATGATACTTATTTCTGAATAGATTTCGTATTGTGATCAAACTGAACCAATTATTATACGGAAGTAACTGATAGCTCCGGAAAATGCTAGCTGTTGTTACTGAAACTTCTATTTCGATATGATATTAATGAAAAATTAAATTTCTATAGCAATACACTGTCACAAACCCGCGGGGCATGTGGCTAGAAATCCATAACTAGCGGATCGTCGACGATGACAGGCAAACATGGGTATTCTCACTTTACTCTCACTCTGATTACCGACAGTTGGCGAAAAACCCCGAACACGAATGTTGTAAAATTTTACCAGGGTTATAAGTTTTGGAACAAATCCCTAAATTGTGGGTGTATATCTTAATAATTTAATTGGTTCATTTTATGATAACGAGTTAAATTATCAGAGTCATTACACTGTAATGTGAGTTATTTAGTATTATAATAATATAAGATTAACAATAAAAATGCATTACAAAAAAAAACATTACACGAGTCAACATTATAAATAATTTGTTACTTATTTTAACATAAGCATAATTTTATTTACTATACTTCGCGGAACCGCTACATTCTCCAGATTTGGGAATGAAAAATATTTCGTTAGCAACACTGCTTGATGTACACGAATATCGGCAATGAAAGGCAATAAGCCGTACACATTAACGTCATCGCCTATAGTTGCCGATGTTGGGCGATTATGTGAACGGGGCATTAGACACTAAACACTAATTATATTCTAAATTTGAAGGTTCTATGTCTGCTAGAAGTGCCTTAGACTTTTGATGATCGGTCAGTCAGTCAGTGAGTGACAAAATTAAGAAAGTTTGACTAGTTACAATTCTTAAACTACTGGTTCAAATTGAATGAAATTTTAAATATACCGTGTTTACACAATGCCTGCTTAGTAACTGAAAATTCAGACTTCATGCTTTAGCCACAACGAAGTTATAGGGGGTTGAAAATGGTCTGAATTGCTTCGAGAAAAGGATGTTACGGCCTATAGCTCGACTTGGAGGGGGCTCGGCCGCGCCCCCAGATTTGTTGCTAAAGATTGCCGCCACTAAAGGACTTAACTAATACAGTTTTATTGCCCCGGCATGAACGGGTCATTATAATTAGGAAACAATAATTTAGAACAGCATCTTTTTAACTAATATTATACAATAGGGTACATAAAAATTCTTACTTTAATAAATTTTAAGACTCGCAGATGTTTTATGGTTAAACATCTGCAGTCATATCTTAAAATGAAATGCATGTTTAATTAAAGTTAAAATTACAAATTATAAGCGTGTTAATTTAAAAGCTAAATCTAAGTTGGCGTATTGCAACCGCCACAGGGATATAAAAAAAACGATACCTAAGGCTCCTACACACTATGACGACTCCACGGCTGGCAGGTGCTTGAGCCATCGGCAAAGCCGCATAAGCGAGCCGCCGCGCCGCGCCGCGCCGCCCTGACATGGCCGCTGGGATGTGCCGGTGGGTTGTATGGAAAGCCAAAGACTTGTTTAGTACAATAATTACTAGTATTCTACATGTTTGTCGCAGCCGAAATGATGCTCTGCAGCAAATGCCGCTGGCATGGTGTTCCCGCTGGCATACCCACCGCGCCGGCTGTGGCGCCGGCATAGTGTGTAGGAGGCTTAATATTTTTATTTGTTTACATTGCAATTGCTCAGATTATTTTTAAGCAAATAATTTAAGTAAACATTTTTTTTTAACTAAAAATGCGTAGTAATTATATGGATAAGAACAATAAACTTTATTTTCAAGGGTTGAAGTTTTTGTTTACCTAGTAAGAATTCCACTTGTTCGTTGCGTAGTTATTCCAAAAGTGGAAAATACATAAAAACTTGTTGATGGAAATTAAATTGAAAATAACATGAAATATGACGTTTGAACTTATCAATTTTGGAATGTCGAGAATGTTGACGTCAACCTATGGGCCTCTAAATAAACCATAATTATACGACACATATAACAAACATAATTTATTTATATTGAAATTGTAATAGAAATAGAAAATGAGGCGAGGCAAGGTATGTAACCAGTTCTTAATGAGTTAATTTAATACATGGGCATTGAGGTAGTTGTATATCAATCCTCAATATACGCGGGATATTTTTTGATATAAAAATATTTACAACTAGCTGTCGGGCCCGGCTTCGCCCGGGTGCAGATAGTTTTTGAGTCCAATCCACATCAAGAACATATTATTTCGCGTGTCTACTAACTATATTTCCCGCGTGCCGTCGACTATATTTCCCTTCCGTAGGAGAGGACATCCCGTGCCAACAATTTGAATTTGAAAGAGTAGAAAATATGTATATTTGGTTTCCTGACTCATCCCACGGGAACACTACATTTTTCGGGATAAAAAGTAGCCTATGTGTTAATCCAGGGTGTCAGCTATCACTATACCAAATTTCATCAAAATCTGTTGAGCCGTTTTTTCATGAAAGAGTAACAAACATCCATACATACATACAAACTTTCACCTTTATAATATTAGTAAGGATAATCTCTCTGTTATCTGTTATAACAAGTAGCTGGTAGCTAAGATGTTTTTATAGCATTGGCTGGTAGGAGACTTCATAAAGACATTTATGAAGTGCCTTCCTTGTTAAGATCACACAATATTAATTACTTAATAGTTCAATGATTAATAGTATATAGTTTAAGGATGTAAGGATACATTTTCTAACATTTATTAGTATATTATTATTAGTAGTTCAGTTGCTATGAAAATTAAATAAATTAAATGCAGGGTTTAATCCCGACTTTGTGACAAATCCTCGTTTTATGATTTCTAGCGTATTTATTATTATTTTATTTTTACCCAGAACCGATCCCAAGTTTCACTCCCCTCAATACAGTCATCAGCTTTACTGAAGGACGAAAGCCAACCACTCGACACTTTTATTGTCAAAGTACAAAATCTAAGATTAGCCGAAGATGAGATGAAACACTTTGCTATAAAGGTTACTTTTTTCGATGAAATAATACTGAATGGCATTATCAAGTCTATAGGAGCTAGAGAAGTTATCAAAGAGAGAACAGTAGTTAGAGGCAAAATGTCCTACGACCCCTCGGACTATGAAAGAATGTGCCAATTCGCGGATTATCCCTTGATAGGTAAATATCGCTTACTGCCTAAGCTCTATACTTAATCATATAAATTATACATAGGAAATATACTATGGTGCTTAATTGTCAACCTTGAGATTAACCTAGTTATTTTCCTTGGATGCAATATACCAACTGCTATTGATTGCTAATACTTATATAATTATTTTTATTTATTTAAAATGGCAATAGGTAATAACAGGAAAAATCGATGGAAGTAGGCCAGTTACAAAAGGTTACTATGAAACCCCTCGAGGAAGGTCTATGTCCAGTAAAATACTTAATGTGGCTGAAGAAGATATTACACAAACCAGGTCTTTTTTCTAGAAGGGGTAAGCAGAGGTGATACCAGGACTATCAACGTTTCGCCTTGTCTGATTCGTCCCACGAAGTAGCACTGAGTGAATCTATCACCATATCCAATTATTAATAGTAAAATGCAATATAACTTTCCCCAATTCGAACCCGAGACCTGTGTTTCAACCGTACAGTAGTACAACTGGCCACTGACACATGATATTAAACAATAAATACAATCCATTAGTTAAACTAATTATTTTATCATACCTTCTTTAGTACAAATAAATGTGCTATATGTGTTTCAGTAAATGTTCAACCATTGAGAAGTGTGGAGTCTAATTTGTCCCATGGTAGTTCACATCGTTCAAGCACCAATGGTTCACTCTCAAACCAATCGGATTCCCAGAAATACGCAGGTGATATAAGTTGCTGTAACATTGACATACTGTCTTTGTTTTTAGGTAAGTTACACCTGAATTGTGGAGTAGATAGTACTAGTGTAAAATAAATTCCGAGAGTATTTTCGAGCCGTATTATAATTTTAAATAGCGGTCTTAATTAGCGCTACAGATATGATCCAATTCCGGGTGATTACATTTCTCAATTTTATTTATTTGTTTATCTATACTTCTATACTAATAGTATAAAGAGGAAAACTTTGTTTGTTTGTTTGTTTGTTTGTTTGTTTGTTTGTTTGGTTGTAATGAATAGGCTCAAAAACTACTGGACCGATTTTAAAAATTCTTTCACCATTCGAAAGCTACATTATCCACGAGTAACATAGACTATATTTTATTTTGGAAAAAAATAGGGTTCCGTAAGATATTTGGATTTTTCGGACACAAACTGAAAAAATCAACCAAAGAAGTTACTTATTTTGCGTACGCTGCCTAAACTACAAAAGATAGAACCATAAAATGTTATAATTAATTGTAGATCTTATAAATATCTACAAAAAAGTCCGCGACACACTATACCTATCTATGTCGAGTGAGGCACAACAACCACATTTTTATTTAAAAATCTTGAATTTTTTTTTGGACTACATTTAAACGCGTTTATTTTACTCATGCTATTAATCCTTATCAAAATAAATGGGTAAAATTTAGAATAGGGTAGCACGATGTGGTAGGGTGCGGGGTATGGAGGGGGGGAGAGGGAGTGTCCCATCTCACCTGGTACCACTCCTGTGAAAAGGTAATGCACCATTCCTGAGATATATCAATTTAAGTAACCTAACCTACAAAAACACTTGTTGTCAATACAAATTTGCTTCTGCAACGTCTCCGGCGCTGCGGGAAGTGCAGCCCCTTCGCCCTTGCGTAACAAAGGATAGGCACCCACGCTCACCTCTGCAGCTTCGGCTTGCTGGTCGCCTCCGGCGACCAGCCTCAGCCGCTCCGGCTCGCACGGGTGCCTATCCATTGTTACAGCGGGCGGGGGCTTCTCTCCCTCCGCGCCTCCGGCTTTTTATATACACTCTAGGGTCGGTAGCCAAAAGACTACGTGAAGTCGGGGTGTTCCGAGTCGGTTTTGGGGCACAGTCGACCTAACCGATTCATAAAGTGGGTGCACTAACTTCCTTCTGAACATAATTTCTAAGGCGTTATAAAACATATTATAACACAACAAAACACAAACAAATCAATATTGGTATAACGCAGATACGAAATCCGCCAAAAACCATCAACAAAACATTCATAATTTTTTGTTGACATTGACACCTGAATCAACTCACATAGTTTTTACGGTTTTTTACGTTCCGTTTCACCGATTTTTACACCATAGACTACATATTTGACTTAGTACTGATGATTTGTTTGTAAATCGCCCATAAAAACGTTCCGTTTTACCCAATATGTGATTTGAGGTTAGGAACTATTTATATTAATTTCTCAAAAACTATACATTTCCTTTTAATAGGAGTGATAACATTGTAATCAGGAACGCAATCCCTATCACCTGTGATCACTTTTAGCCCTCAACTCGTGCTACCCTGAACTAAAGTCCGCCCAAATAAATTATTTCATCAATAAGAACAGTTTATGTTGATAATATTTGGTCTTTGAATGATAAAAATTGGACGTTTGGTTTTGAAGTTGTGGTGAAATTAAAATATTACGATTTCTGCTGCACAAAAATTTCATAAGGCAATCTTTATATGTACATGTATATGGAGAGACGGGATATAATAGAGTGGAAGGTACGGGAGAAGGCTGGGATAGCTGACGGATTTGATAGGACGAAATATAAATGCACGTTATAAGACGGGATGGATAATAAAGAGAAAGGACGGGATGGATTGGGAAGAGACTGAACAGACGGATGAGACGGGATTGAGCCGGACAGTAGGACAGCTACGTCAAGTTTAGGTATACAAGAGTTTATACGAAAAATAACATGTATTTGGTGTGGAGTGGAATCAAAAAATATATGCACCCAGACGAAGCTGGGCCGGGCCGCTAGTTATTTATAAAACATTTTAAGTTACTAGAATTTCTCCAGTAGCTTAGAATTAAAATGCAACAATACGCAGACCTAAACCATACAAATGTGAAATGACCGCATTAGTTACGCAGAAAGCCATTTAATTTCGTTCCATCAATCTAGGAAGTCTCTATCTCATCAAAGGTAAATTTTACACGAAGTGATTTGCACGCTCCGATACAAATTGAACTGAAAGCAGGCCCATTGAGTTGAAAGCTTATAAGCACAGTAAATTAAGCAATATTTCTATTCATACATTTGTTTAAATAACGGTTTTTTTTTTAATATTTCATATCGTCTACTTTTAATATACTTTTGAGTTCTTGTATTAAATAACTCCAACCTTCTTATATTTTAATTTATAGATAAAAACAAAATATGTGTGAAGAAAAGGATGCAACCAGCATTTTCTATACCGCTTTTACAACGCAAGAGTTGGGATAATCTTCCTCTTCTTACAATGGAATTGTCAATTATGAGAAACAAAGCTAATACCGTACATCATAGATTGCTGAAGGAAGCAAATTATTTCAAACTTACCCTTGTCGCTGCATACAACATGATTGTTCCTCATGATAATGAAAACAATTACACAGTCACAACGAGAATTCCTTGCAATGACGATATTGTTCGTAACATTACACCTAATCTATTTTATCATTAACCTGAACTTCTCTTAATGACTATTTGAACTTTCAGAATACCCATAGTGTTGTATTCAATGATGGTCATCGCACATCTAAAAGGTTTAATTGCACCAATTTCCAACCCGAATGGGAAAGCATTAGGCAAGGAGAAAACACTTACTCTAAAGCGGATGAGAAGTACCTATGCGCCATTGATGATATACAAAACGATGATAATCTGGATTTAAAATATTACTTTCAGAAAGAACCATCAATGTGTAAATTACTTCGTATATTTTGCTATTAACAAAATGCTGAGCTTTTAAACATGACACTTAATTTTGCAGATACTACTCTTTGGAGGTCGTATCATCGTGTGCTGTTTCTTGGTAATACCCATCATCAGTTGTGGGAACATCTCTGCCGATATCAGTGGCCCCTGGAAGTAAATATTATGGCTGGGGATCGTGCAAGCCATAATTTTATGGCATTTCTTAATCTAACTCACTTATTGTATCCCGGAGGTGCTAAAAGTTCCAAATAATCGGGGTTTTACCAAAATAGTAATGGTATTAATGGAACATTTGTTTTCAACAGAAAATGTTGTCAAACTGGCAGTTCCTTTACAATGGGCGAATCCTGAACAAATGATGGCGAAGTGCGGTTGTGAAATGCTCAGTGTTAATGAAAAAGCACCATCCACACCGGCTGCCACTCAGAAACCTAGCAGGTAAATTACAGTAATAAGTAAAAACATCTTAAAAAAATAAGATAATGCAGACTGTAGGGTCATCGCAAAACAACTAGTCCGTTCTAAAGTTGACTTCCGAGTTGCTAATTAAGGAAGGTTGCGCTAACATCAAATTATGTTCATTGTTAAGCAACCAGTCTAAAATTGAATTGAAAATACATCAATTACCTTCTAAAATATTAATTGGTATGTTTCAGGATGACTACAGATTCTCTACCCCCTAGTCCCAGCAATGATGTGAGCGCCATGAGAATAACTGGCTCTGATGAGAGCAATGCGTTTGTTGTAGTCGAAGTCAAGTTAGCACGTCCTCTTAAGAAAATTGTTATACCTCCACACATAAACAGGTTATTTTTTTATATTTTTCATTTCCATTTCAGGTTTATAAATAACCGTTATTTCGTATACAAATACGATAAGTACTCACTGTATCAACCAGTCCATATACTGGTACGTCCCACTGCAGTGCGCGGGCCTCATCTACCAACTATCGAGGGTATGATTAAGAAGGGTTAGGCCATATTATCCACCACTCTGGCATAGTGTGGGTTGACTTACTTTACATACCATAAAAATTATTGCGAATCGCTGTGGTATGCATATTTGCTCACGATGTTTTCATTCACCGTTATATTGCGTGTTGATTGAAAATCGATACACACCTGACCCCTAAAAGTCAGAGGTATGCCCTGGGATTTGAAGCCGCAACCACTGTGAACACGTCGGTATTCGCGTCTGGTCCGTTACCGACAGGCCACCATGAAGTCAGCCCTTGTAGAATTAGGGCATAAATAATAAGAAGTTGGGGTCTAAATTATTGCTGTTTTGATACTTTCAGAAGAGAAATTGATGATATGCTGAAAGAAACAGACCAGGGCCCTAGCAAACGTGAATGCACGGGCCGAGGCCAACTAGACAGAGACTGGCAATCTACTATTAGATGTGCCGCTAATTCACTGCGAAGAGTACCATATTATGGTAATCATATATTGAATATTGGATTTGTAATAATCGAATAATAACAGGAGTATTTTTTAGTATAACTCCTAAGGAATTTTATTTATACTGAATGAAAATACTATTTTTTTAATCTAAGGAATAAAGTCACTTGTTTGGAATTTAAGATTAAAATTGAAAAAAATATTTATAATTCACGGAACATATTTTTTTTCCACCATTTACAAAAAAAAGGAAGACTCATCTAAAAGACAAGTATTTAAAAAAACCGTTAAGATAGAAAATTGACAATAATCATAACACGAATATTTTGAAAAATGGCAGAATTTACATAAGTGTGATTCGGTTACCCCAAAACGGAGCTCTATCTCTGAACCTCCGCTTAGCACTATTTTTTGGGACACCTGTATGAATATTTGTAATTTCTCATTTCCGAAAAAATTGGGTATTCAATTATAACATTTTTTTTGTATTATTTTGCGAAGAAACAAAATCAGTATAAAAGTAGCTTGTTAGTAAAGCAAAATAATATATTTGTATTTTAAATCAAAGAGTTGGAGTAATGGGGACATCTTACCATACCCGCAGATCTTATAGGTTTCTAAATTAATAGATTTACAATATATTTACAAATTTATTTATTTCCTATATTTTGGATATGGATACCTTTTGATAAATACAAATATTGAGTCAAATACGTAATTTATGATAACAATTGGCATTTCAGGTACTACAGAATTCTGCACATTCAATCGGCAATTGAGTGAGACTAGGACTCATGTAGAGATCTCTGCATCTTGTTGGCAAGACGCCGCAATTTACGTCAACAATAACTTCGTTGTGCAAGATTACCTGGCTTCTGATGAAGCGTTTAACGTAATTGATACATCTATAACTTTTAATGACAACTGCCTATTATCGTTCATTTATTATAATAACTCCAAGAATTTTAAACTGGTATATCGTTGCAGTTTATGGTGTTAATGATTGGTAATAGGTAGGAATTATTATGTTATGTAATAAGCAAAAACGTGCCTATGTAGTTCTATTGATTGCATTATTATATGGTTCTAATTTCCACAATTTAGCACGTAGACAAGGGTTAGGTAATATTGTTTACAAAATTACCCTAAACCAACGAAATTGCAAAAATAGATAGATGAATGTGGACGATGCAAAAGTGGTATGTGAGGACCGAGCAATGTGGAGATTCATAGTATTTGCAGGCGTTGCGTTTATATGTTTAAACATCAAAATATATAATCTGATTTCGTCAACAGGAAATGCTGACGATAGCTCATGCCTGTTTAATGCGCATCGCATGTGATACTCTGGTCGGTGCTGAAAACTGGCAGAACATGGATCCAATTCTCAGAGCGGCGAGACACGCTCGCCAAATGCAAGACACGGCACATGCCGTGGAACTTTATCTGCAGGTATCTTCATCTCCATTTTATCACTCATCTAGCACATACATTATAAAGTTTTTTTTACAACTCAGTTGGTTTTTAGTACTGTAAAGTACTGTAATTAGCTATTCGTTTCTTTAATTACAAAATATCATAATGGCACGTCATTTACTATTACTATAATTATTTCGTATACTTGTTTTGAGACTGTATGACATAAATTGAGATTTAAAAAAAACATAATAAATACTTTGCGTGCCCTCTTATTAATAAAATTTAGTTAAGCCGTGTGAAAAGGAGATAACAAGTTCATTAAGTGTTGCTATTCATAATGGTTTTTCTACATATTACTTGAACTACTATTTCCACTTCCCAGAAAAAAGTGGTTTTATTAACTTGACAGTAATATCCAAATATCAAACGTCCAGCTGACACACATCCGCCATTTTTCTGCTTGAATTTGGTATATTTCAGGGACATTTTAAAGTTAATGAGCTAAAATAAGGGGATTATATTGCAATACGTTTTTTCATTTAACTTTAGCTCGTAGTACAGAAACCACGGGACGCCAATGCCTGGAGAGAATTATCAACTTGTCTGAATGACGTGGATAAGGATTGGGCCGAAGTGTGTATCAACAAATCTTGTGTTCTTGATCCTAGGAATCCTCTTACGTAAGTTCATTTAAAAGTATTGGACAGTTCCGGTATTAAAGCGAACAGATCATAGTACCAAAACCGTAAATGATAGTTATATTTCAATGTGTAACATTCGTGTAAATCTAACAAACCATTAGAATGTAGTATTTAAAGGTGAAAAAATATGTATCATATAATGCTGCTGACATCAACCCTTATGGGAATACCATTTTAGTCCACCACATTGGCTAAGTACGGACTGGCAGACTTTTCACACATTTGATTCCCTGCAAAGCTGTAAACTACTCACTATATTTTAATGCAGTGATTCTCAACCACTGTGCCGCGGCACTTTTGTGTGCCGCCAAATTTCAAAAGTGTGCCGCTAAATTTTGCAAAAATATTTTTATTATTAGCTTGTAATTAATCCCTTAATAAACGTTTAGTTATTATTGTAGTATATATTAGTTTATTTCGTATATTTATGTTTATGTTTTTCTTTGTGTGCCGCCAAATTTTGAAATCGTTAAATATGTGCCGCAACAAAAAAAAGGTTGAGAATCACTGTTTTAATGCATCATTCAAATAAACGATTATTATAACGAACACATACCTAACCGCAAAAAGTCAGCAGTGCCTTGGGCTTGCATAATTAATTTCAGTAATTTATAATTATTTTCAGACTTCTATGCAAAGCAGGAAGGCTGTATGGAGAAGACCCTATCGCAGCAGAACCATTCTTTTTAACCCTGTTGGCTTTACATCCATTCTGGTCAACGGCCTGGGTAGCAGCCAGTGCTTATTTTTCGGAAATACAGCTTTATAATCTATCTGACAAGGTTATGGAGTACACAAAAAGGTAAGTATTAAATTATCAACGATCATGCTTTTATAACCCAGAATGACGCAACCTACAGGCCGTTTGCTTGGTGGTAAATATAATTTATATTCATAAACAGGAGCACCCCTAGAACTTAATATTAACCACTGGCACATTTCATAGCACTGCAGAACAGAAAAGGACCCCATATAGGCTTTTTGGTGACAATTTACACAAAACATTGATACATACCCCGATATCCCATGCATATTGCTACTTATTAAATTAATAATCCATCCATATACTTCCACTTTAGGTAACGACCCTCTCCTGCAATTGAAAGGGCTTATACAGTACTCCACCATTCTGTCTAAGTGCTGTTTGATAGAGTTCACAGACCATAATAAATCTTATAATTTAAATCTCATCCATATCATGCAGATCTCCTCACGATATTTTCCTTCGCATTAGACTTTTTGCATAGTTGCGTGTTCATAGACCATGTCAATATTTCTAGTCAACTATTTAGGTGTTTTTATTGTTTTAATTTGCAGATTTTCAGAAGCATTTATAGACGAACCTGGATTTCCAAGGGTCTGGGACCGAGAGTTAGGAGATTGGTGGGATCAGACCCCACTGCTGCCAGGAATGAATCGCTTTTATGACGCTGCTGATCTCTTATTGAGACTTAGAGCTATTGATGTACGCTCGTTTTGTATTATTTGTAATTAGATGGTATATTTAAGTGGTGAAGCCACATTGCAGATAGTCTTAACTAATTCAAGAATGAGCTAGCTAGAATAGCCAACTGAGATTTAATTGAAGCATGACATTATTGAATGGACCGCAACATTTTTGCCGTCGGAAATAATAACAGTGAGTGACTGAACATAATAAACTGGTTACATAATACATAATAATTAATGACACCCCATTGAGTGGCAGAAAATGATGTACATGTTACATAGCGATCGTTTATTATATTACATCCTAGCGATCCGGCCCGGCTTTGCCCGGATGCAGATTCTTTTTGAGTCCAGTCCACTTTAGAAACACAGGAACTATTTCCCGTGACAGCTGTTTTAAATATTTAAACTCAATATTACTGCCTAACACACACATCCACACCACGTGTGCACATCTACGAGAACACTACATTTTGTTGGAATAAAAAGTAGTCTATGTGTTAATCCAGGGTGTTAGTTATCTTCATATTAAATTTCATCAAAATTGGTCCAGTGGTCCAATGTTATTAACATTAATAGGAAGTATAGATATGTACGAAGTGAAACCAGATCTACTGTGTCCTAAACAGTTTTGTATTAAGGTAATTCGATATTTACCCCACATTCACTATTTACAGTTAGCGGAGGTTTGTGTAGCTCGGGCACTAACCGAAGCAGGGGAATCAGCTGCATACTTTCATCTGGTAGCATTATGTTGCCGCTTGAAAGGAAATATATCGGACGCTCTGTGCCACATCAAATTAGGACTTGAGAAATACGGAGAGGTAAGTATCATTAAAATAGTATAAGCAAACTTTCATGCAACGAATAATATCTTTTGCTTTTTTTTTAAATATTACTGGTACTATAAACTAACTACTATGGTGCTTATAATAAGTGATATCTAGACAAATCATTTATCAAGGTGATATGGATATCATACGTCCATCACACTATACCTATTTTAAAAATTTAAG
Organism: Hyles euphorbiae; assembly: GCA_023078785.2. Taxonomy (NCBI): domain Eukaryota; kingdom Metazoa; phylum Arthropoda; class Insecta; order Lepidoptera; family Sphingidae; genus Hyles; species Hyles euphorbiae. The sequence continues at coordinate 12,857,532 of CM041040.1, forward strand.
TAGCTAATTTGAATATTTTGTCCTACAAGATTAGTTATTTAAGAAGTCTTGAAGCGGAATGTTACAGCAAGGAAGGCAATACGACTGCAGCTGTAGAATCGTTCGGAAAAGCCGGAGGATGCATAGGAGCTTATAGGTATAAATCCATTTGATACAGTCTACTAAATATACCAAACTGGATTATTTCCCGACCAGAACCTTTTTGAAGAATTACACTCTTTTGTAGATTGACTTTTTTAACGTTAGTCTTTTTCGGCTATCAATGTAGGTACATACATGTGAGTTATATTGCTCATAAAACCGTATAATTACAAAAATTTTTATAACTCAAGTTAAAGTTATGCCTGACAGCCTCCGTAGCGCAATTGATTAGAAGCCAGCTGTGAAACGAGAGGTCGCGGGTTCGATCCTCGCATTGAGTCAAATGTTTATGTGAACTACAAGCATTTGTTTCGAATAAGGTGTTTGTGAGACCTGAAAGTGTCTCGTAGCAGCGCCGGATCTAGGTTTTTTTCGAGGCGGGGCAAAAACTGAAAAATGCCGCCCCCCCTTGCCTATATTTTTATCTTAATCATCATCATCATTTTTAGCAACCGGACGCCCACTCAACACAGGACATCGGGAAAGAACGTCATTTTACTACCATGTTAAGCATTTTTACACGTTTTATATTAGCGTCACTTTTGAAGGTTAACGTCACACACGTCTGTAAGCTTTGACTCTACTTTTCCTACACGTAACCCCTGGGTAGTGCCAAATGAGTGACACAGTTCGTGGTGGTAGGACTTAAGTGTCCGTCTGGGTAGCGATCACCGTCCACGGGGCGTAAAGACCGTAATAGTGATCTGATAGTGATTTTGTACGTATTTTTGATCGCTCTCGAAGGGAGGAGTGTTCACCCGCCGGCCAAAGAGACAGTACAGTACAAGAGCCCAATCGTGGCTAACCACCACGAGGGGTTGCCTCACCATGTCGCACATAATCTTGGGCGGGTACGTCGTGCCGGTTGGTGACCGGATGTGGCCGACATTTAGCGACATGCCGACCCTTTCATGCTGGTGCCCATTCGGCCTACTTAATGCCCGGACTTTGGCTCCTCGATGCCTCTTCATCAAACCCATCCCTTCAAGTTCATGACAGCGCAATTAAACAAAGCAGGTCTTTCAGTGGTGCATAACCCCACCATCGCGTTCACTATGGAGTTCACCAACATCCGCGAACTCCAAACGACCTTAATGCCGTCCACCACCATCTCGAGACGGCCTAGTCTGCTTTGCTCTTCTTGATGGAGACGCGGATTCGTTGTCCGGTCGAATATTCCTACCTGCTGTACCCCGGTTATTCGCTTGAAGAAAGCTTCAAGCCTAAAGTCGGGGTATGCTTGTATGTATATTCGGTTGGACATCTACTGTCACCGTTTAAGCTGCATGGAGGGCCCCTCCTTCTCCGCTTTGTGCTTGCACGTGAATCTTGGTTGCCTGAGCCGCATCGACGTGTGCCTTTACAGGTCTCACAACGGGGAAGATGAGACGACGCGGCTGTTCAGGTATCTCAGCCATGTGGCTGATGACGGGCGGACGCAGTTCCCGTCGGCTGAAATGGTCTTGGGGGATTTCAATGCTCATCACAAACTGTCGCTGGACTCCTCCAAGACTGGTTCAGTTGTACATTTATCCTGGGCTGTTTAAAAATAACAATGGTGGTTGTATCATTGAGATAAAACGATGTATGGCGATGGCTAGAGGGGCAATGGAGAAACTCAGGAAAATATGGAGGAATCGTACTACTACAAAAGCTACTAAAGATCAGGCTTGTCCGAGCACTTTCTCGTATTTCTGTATGCCGCTGAAACATGGACGTTACGGGAGAAGAAAAATGTAGCTTCCCTAGAGATGAGGTGTTGGAATGCTTGGAATATCAGGTCCGAATTCCACACAAACGTTTCAAGAACTCGGCATCAAGTAGCGTCTTTCCGAGATAGTACGGCCCCGTATACTTCGAATATTCGGTAATTTCTCACGACGAATTAACGACTCCATAGAACGTCTTATGGTTAATAGGGCAGAGTAGACTGAAATAGACCTCGTGGTAGGACACCATACACATACATTTATATACATTATACATACGTACAGCGGCACAGATATTATTGCGGATATTATAAGGATAGCCTTGTCAGGCCTCAAAACTTCCAGGTCTGATTCAAACTCAATTTCCTAAAAACGGAGTGAATACAATACCTTTTTTTTAATCGATATCTACGGGGAGATCATAAGGTGCATGTCGAGGTCTCCAGCCTTCCAATCTGACGCACGGGGACAATTATTGTCCGTACCGCATAGATTTTGCAGCCAGGTTGGATGTATTACGGACAATAGGCGATGCGGATGAGCGAGTAACACCTCGTTGACTCGCCGTGACACCCGGCGCACTTCCTAATATGGCTCCTCACAACTTAGGTAGGCGTAGATTTTCTCTACAACGGACACCCTAACCGTGGGCGTCCGCTATGAAGCCACGAGTTCTGCCGCACATCTTAGAGTTTGCCAGCGACCCCAATGACCCCTATTAATCGCCTCTTACGCCAGGCAAAGGAAACCCTGAAGGAATTTTGCCGCCCCTTGACCACGGGGCGCGTGAAAACAATAAATAACCAATTCGAAAAAAAACTATATTCTTAGCAAAGAACTCTAAAGACTATAATCAATGTTAATAGGTGTTTTTTCACATTTAAGCAAGATTTTTTTATAATGTATCACTATTGGAATATTTTATAATATCCAAGTATAGATATTTACTTGGGAGTGTCCTACCCCGAATTGCCCCCGAACCAAGGTCTTGTTGCACCTGTTGCACCTGAAGAAGTTCTCTATATAGTATAGTCTTCGTCGCATGAAGAACCGGAAAGCGGTAGGGCCTGACTATATTCCGATAGAGGCGTGGAAGTCGTTGGGGCTACATGGTGTGGAGCTTCTTGCTGCGTTATTTAACCGCATCCTAAATACCAAAAACATGCCTGACTCATGGCGGTTGAGTGTGATAACTCCCGTGTACAAGGGTAAAGGCTGTGTTCAGGAATGCGGTAATTATCGTGGCATTAAGGTCATGAGTCATACAATGAAGCTTTTCGAACGCGTCATCGAGTCCAGGCTCCGCCAAGAGAGTACTATCTCTGAGTGTCAATACGGCTTCCGTCCTGACAGTGGTACTACCGACCCGATATTTGCACTCAGGACGCTTGGCGAGGCATACAGAGCGAAGAAGACGCCACTGCACATGGCTTTCTTGGACCTGCTGAAGGCCTTCAACTGTGTGCCGCGATAGGCAATCTGGTGGGCGATGAGGGTGAAAGGGATACCGGAAGCCTATGTTGACATTATCAGAGACATGTACCTCCGATCCGAGTCCTTCGTTCGGACCGCCATTGGCGATACGAATCCTTTCCCGATTGATGTGGGTGTGCACCAAGGCTAGGCGCTGAGTCCATTCCTCTTCAGTGTTGTGCTCGACGCCATTACGTCTCACATCCAGGACCCTGCGCCCTGGTTGTTGGATGTATGCCGATGATATTGCACTGGTGGAGGAGGGCAAGGTCAACCGGTGGAAGGAACGCTTGAGAGCGGTGGTCTGAAGTTAAATGTGGCGAAGACCGAGTACATGGCTTGCGGGAGTACGGACCCCCAAAGCATCGTGATAGGGAACGAACTTGCCGTGAAGACGGACAAGTTCAAGTACCTTGGGTCCGTACTGCATGAGTCCGGTGACATCGCCCTTGACGTCAAAGCCCGTATAAGCGCTGCTTGGGCTAAGTGGAGGGAGATCTCGGGCATACTCTGCGACCGCACCTATAAAAGCATCGTGCGGCCGGTGCTCTTGTATGGGTCTGAGACGTGGCCTGCCCTCAAGCGGCAGGTCCAGGAGGTCCACGTCGCAGAGAGGAAGATGCTGCGGTGGATGTGCAACGTTACGCGTTTGGACAAAATCCATAACGAGCACATCCGTGGCAGTCTTGGTGTCCGCGATGTGGCTGATAAACTCCAGGAATCCCGCTTGAGATGGTATGGTCACGTCCTAAGGAAACCGCAGGAGTGCGTCGGTAATGTGTGCCTGAGCCTCAATATGCCCGGACCTCGACCGCGGGGTAGACCAAAGAAGCGCTGGCTCGATGTCGTCAAGGAAAATATGAGGGTCAATGGCCTTACTATTGAGGATGCCGAAGATCGGGCGAAATGGAGGAGAATTTGCCGGAAGGCGAACCCTGGCGCCGGCCGGGATAACGCCAGGTAGAAGAAGAAGAAGAAGATCCAAGTATAGATATTTAATAAAGTGTTTATTATTAAATTGTCAACGTGGAAACGTGGGAACATATTACTGAAATATTTTAACTATTCTTAATTTTCAAACCCCATTTTTTCAGTGTGTAAAATATTGCCTTTTATTATTTCAGTAAATCAAAAAAGACAAGCTAGTGTCCCTGAGAGACTCGCCGAGCTCCGGAGCTCGGTGTCATATCTTTGTGTGCCACTGTTGATCCTGGCTGACAGGAGTTGCAGTGGCGGGTGTGAGGGCGGGAAAGTCTCTATTTCAGTAAATCAAAACAAAAAAATTGGCCCAGATTTGCCACCCCTTTAAATTTGCCGCCCTAGGCTCCAGCCTACTCAGCTTACTAGTAAATTCGCCACTGCCTGTACCACATAAAAGACGTTCGATGATTAATCAACTAAAATTAACTACTAAACACAAATTGGATACTTGAAACTAAACGTAATTGTTGAGATGGATAAATTATTATACATTCCAAATATTAAATTTTCATCTCTTTTTGACGCGCCTCTATCGCATAATCACTAATTTGCGCACGGCGAAAAAAAAAGTGTAAGTGGTGTTACGTTATTGATGAGTTTTGTAGTTGTCTCCCAAGATGCAATATGCCGCCCCCTGAACTTGCCGCCCGGGGCACGCACCCCGACTTGCCCCCCCCTAGATCCGGGCCTGTCTCGTAGTTCCTGTTACCCACGACACACTCGATCTTAATGTTGGGTCAGGACTATGTATGTGATTTTTAGGTTTTTTTTAAATTACTAACCATTTGAATATTAATATTAAATTCGAAAAACTCTAATACACAGATAATATTATTGATCGATTTTGTTGCTCCAAGTATACTGCTTTCGATGCCGACCCGAGACGCAGTGCGCGCTCGTTCCGTTCTCGTTGATTTGGTGCGGCGACAACCCAGCGCATACTCATGGCTTGCACTAGCTGATGATTGGATCACGGTGAGTTCTACTCATCATCATCATCAGTCTGTTGCAGTCCACTGCTGGACATAGGCCTTACCCAAAGTACACCACAGAGCCCGGTCTGCTGCTTTATGCATACATCCAAGCCTGGTGAGGCAGCCGGGAACTTGGGGCCTTTTATTTGGTGCGTTCATGATTGGGAGGTAATGCCGTAACCGCCACGGTGTTGTTCTTCTATATGTATTTTATCTGCATATGTATCAGCCTATACACGTCCCACTACAGGGCACGGGTCTAAATTATAATCGAGAGGAAGATTGAAAAGGGTAAGGCCATTTTGTTTACCACGCAGGCCTACTGCAAGTTGGGCTTTACATAACATTAGTAATTCTTACAAATCGCCATACTATGTTTATTTTCTTACGAAGTTTTGCCTCACAGTTGCGTGGTGATTGATTATCATGAATTTAAGTTCATTGTACAAAATTATGCTGTAGTTACGTGAAAATAATTAGACAAGAAAAGACGTAATCAATACAATCTTTGGTTTTTTTTTGGACAAGATGAACGATGTGTGATCCAGGGATTTTAAAAGGAAGGATGATTTAATATCTATAGGTAGTCTAATCTAAAATTTTCAAATAGACAACGATACAATACAGTCATAAATAATTTAAATGACATTAGAAAGCAGCAGTAGGTGAGGGTGGTGACGCCGGAGACACAGACGAGCAGTCAGCGGCTAAACACTACGCAGTGGCGTGCGCCGTGCAGGCGTTGAAGTGGGACAGGAAGGCAGGCCGCGCGTGGGCCCTGCTCGCGACACTCGTCAAGCCTAGCGCCAGGCGACTGCACTGCGTTAATATGGCTGTTGCTGTGAGATCTTCCATTCTATTTAAATCTTTCTTCAATTTAGAAGAGCAGAATACGTTATTTCCCACTCATTGTATTTTGGTTAGGTTCGTTGCGAATTGAAAACAATTTGAGAGACCCAAACACTCGAGCTTCATTTCTAGGTGTACATAAAATCATGGTGTGTAGGATTAGCAGTGGGGTCAAGAAATTCTCTTACGCCTTTTTAATTAACTTCTTGCTAGCTCTTTTTTGGACATTTTCATCAGGATGACCAAGCACTATTCATATTACTTTTTGACCAATTATACCTAATGCTATCTTCCCTTATGTCACAAATTCTTGACAAAGCAATAATTTTCAGTCACTTAGAAAATTGTTCGCTTATAATATTATGACTGGCCATTTGCCTGATATTAACTCGTACAGGAATGAACATTTAAGTCCAATAACACTTGCTTAATACAATTCGTAGATTTCACGTTCGAAATTGTTACCTCATGTCCTGACATCGCTAAGAATGCGATTAAGAAATATTATTCTATGTACGTATTTCAGTATTGTCATTAATTTATCTTTCAGTGTGGTTACAATATGACAGAAGATATAGAAGCGACTCGTTCGCCATCCCAACAGTCATGTTGCCATCGACTTGGCAGCGCACTGAGGGAATGTCATTGTAAGTGGTGCCAAAACTTGCAACTCTGATAATTGATTGTTCCTATTTTTGAACACTTTATTATCAATATTATAAACGGTCTGGAAAATGAAAGCTGTATTTATTCGTTCTTCTTTCTCGTCTACAACAAGTATATTATAGGGCCCTGGGTACGGGCCCCGTGTGCCCTTATGGTAAAGACGGTAATGAATGAGCGATGATTTTAACCTTGGCCTTTAGAATTGATTCGATTAATCTTTTTACATGTAAAGCCACTGGCTTGCCATTACAGCATTGTGATTTTTTAAAAGAATCGAGTCATTTCAGTAGAATCGTACCTTGACAATATCCAAAACAGCTGGCTAATGTGTTTCAAATGTTGGTAATTCACATTAACTATACATTTGCCAAATATCGTGATAGATTTGATGGTATTCTCTTCATATAATGAGATCTGGCTTCCGCAGGTCATTATGATGGCTTACAGAGATAATAAAGAAACATTAACAAGCTATTACAGAATATCTAATATATAAATCACAGATAGGCATCAAAAAAATATACGTTAAACGGTTAATGTTACATACTAAAAATATAAAACGGTTACTTTTAAACAAAGTTTCAAGGAAACTTAAGTTTGCATATGGTAGATCCTATAAGTGATTATTTGAAAGAACAATAAAAGTAGTAAGGCCACGCTGTTGTCAGTTTGTCAGTCGTGACTCAGAACAAATAGGCAGGTTCGTCTGGGGCGGTAGCACGGTCTCACAGGAAACCGATCTGAAGCGACAGATTTCAAGTTCTAAGTCGCGTTTCATTCGTTGCGAATATTAGATACCCAATACCCATTTCCTCTTCCCATCTGTTTTTCTTCCTGATTTGCATGTTCATGGGAGGCGGTGATAACTTACCATCACGTGACCAGTATGTTCGTTTGCTGGACCTATGAAATAAAAAAGTCGGTACCAATGATGTGCTAGACCAAAGAATTCAACTGTTTTACAGAAAACCTACACGAATTATTGGAATTTAAGTTACATCTCATTCGATGAGTTAGATTGCTGGAGATCCTGTAGCTGGTAGTAGGATTTTTGTAATCCCTGGGTATTTGTGCCGGATATGGCGATAGGCTCACCCCATATCACATCGTCAGGCGGAAATACACGGCATAACGTGTGTGTCCTGGTTGGACTAAATCTTCTAAGACAGAGGCGTAAATTTTTGTATGTAGAATTTTTGTATAAATTTTAGTCGAGGCCACCATATATTAAGTAATTTTATCAAACTATTCTATAATAGTTACTGATGACTATTCATCAATTTACCAACGCAAGGGTGTCACATTTGGCGTCAAGTTGTTCTAAAGGAACGCAACAAGCCTGCATAATTATTATATTATTATCTTCACGATAATGGATACAATTCTTTTATTGCACTCTCCTATCCATAAGGTGTGTTGTAGTTGTTTTTTTGTGTGAGTTTAAAACACATTTCCTCTATCTGCTAAATTAATTTAACTCCAATATTTTCCTTGAAATTGTAGCCTACGACCTTCTCCACGTCCGAAAGTTGTCTTTTTTTTCTTACAATAGCGTTAAATGTTGACCACATGGTAACCGACAGTAGTTCTAAGGTGTGTTTTTAACTTCAGGGCAATAATAATTATAAAAAAAACTCCTGTTTTTTTCAGTATATTTATTAAAACACATAAATTAAGGTCTTTTAGTGAACGATACTGTAGTTAAAAAACAATGAACATTGCCTTTTTTGGAGGTAACAACAGTTTTGAATATGAATTTGCCATAGAAAAACGACGTGCCCAAAAATAAATTGCTTGAATCGTGGAAATTCAACTTACAAGTATAGAAGCCCTGAAAGTAAGATAAGTAGATATTTTAGAGACTCGTGTGTAAATAACTTGAATCATCATTATTAGACACGGAAAGTCCACCGCAAAGCATAGGCCTCTTCTATTTTTGTTGTGGTGGCTGTGGTCAGTATTCGCCATGCCAATCTACAATCGATTGAGATGGCTTACCTTTAAGTTCACAACGCAGGCAAAATGCTGTTTGGCGGAATTCACATACCATAAAATGCCAAATCATGATAATGAATGAAATGATGCTGACTTCTTACCAACCTTTTTCACATCACAATACTCCGTGCTGAGCTGTTGCTTTATTAGACTTGCCACCATTATATGTTTGCACGGATTCTTTATTCGATAATTCCACAATATATTCTTAGCTCCGTTGCTTTCTGAGTACACCACTACCTTCACCTACAACAATGTTAAATATTATTTCAACTATATAAATTATGTTAATGATTATAATATTGTTATCTCCAGCGACACAAAGTCGAAGAACGTGATGAACATAGAGCAAGGCATTTTGTAATAATCTGTTGGAAATGGCCTGCATCCACTAACTTCTTTGCAACGTTATCTATTTTTTTGAGTATATTATTTTATTGTAATAATTATTTTGATTTAAATATAAATTACCTCATCGATTTGAGCTTCTTTTATAAATGTGAAATTGAATATGCATACGCCAGTTACTTTATCAAATTCAAATGTTTCTTGCGCTACGTCGACGGATTTAGGTCCTTTACAAAGTGCGGCTGATTCCCAGTCCATGATGTAAGGGCCCTGTGTAAAAATAAGCAGTTGAAAAACAATATTATAAACTCAGAGCAATGTCAGATAAACCTTTTCAGGTCCTTCCAATATATGAAGCTAGAGGCCCGAATGACTCCCACTTGCGACTATTATTTAACACTCGTTTAAGATAGTATACATGCATGACAAAAATGTGGCTCTAATGCACATCTCGGAGTCATTACACATTAGAATACCAAGGATACCTTAAGGTCGCATGGTATGACGAGCAAGGAATACCGTGGCGGAATACTTGCACCAACGGACCATAGGAAATCTCAACCCCCTGTCTGAACGTTCTAACAAGCCTTTGTGCCATTATTACCCACCAACAAAGTCATTAAACACAGATCGGAGATCACCATTACGATTTAGTTATCCGTACTTATTATGACTAAATATGTAATTAATAAGTGTAATAAATATGTAATTAGTAGTTCACTGGTGGTAGGTCTGTCATATGTGAGAGGCTGCCTGGGTGGGTACCACCGCAATGTCAATTTCTCCCGTCAAACAGCAGTTTAAATGCACTATTGTGTTTCGGATTGAAGGACATTGTAGCCAGAGTAACTTACTGGACATATTGAGACTTCACATCTTGTGTCTCAGGATGGCGAGCTCAGTGCAATGCCAAGCATTGCTTTATAATTCAAGGTGTTGTTTGGTTTTGCTTTTGTTCATGAGCGGTCGCATCGCTTACCATCAGGTGAACGGCATGCTCGTCTCGCCATTCAATGCAATAAAAAAAAACGAAAAAAAAAATCCAAACTTACATAATTTTCTGATTCCGTAGACATCGACTGTCGCGTTAAACAGTAAACAGACAACAATGAAGCTAATAAATATGTCTCGCATATTAATAAATATTCCCATAACATTTGCGAAATTCGTACTGGTTCGCGTGATCACCATAAAGAAAAGGTTCAAATGTAACGTTTAACCAATAGAAAAATCGTTGACTGACAATATAACTGCTCGCTTCCGTAAGTACTTCCGTAAGCACTCTATGTCATTAAAATCATTGATGTAATGACAAAGGGCGACATCAAATCTACTATAAATATTATTATAAAAAGCCGTTTGTTTGTTGCTTTTTATTGGGTACTCTTGGCCACCTCGTATAAATATATAAGCGTCATTATCTTCCAACGACTTAAACAAATATAGATTATCGTAAATATGTTAAGCTTAGCTTTGATGCCTTAACCTGTTAAAATTTAACAAATTATTATTTTATAACATGCTGGACGGATTTGGTGGTCCGGCAACACATACATGATCCAAGAGTTATGGGTGTTTATGGGCAGGAATCAGTGGCGTAACTACCCTATCGGGGGCCCGTGGCAAAATTCATCAAATGGGGCCCTTCGTAAACGTAGTTTCGTATTTATAATTTTTTGGTTTTTGGTGGCCTGGTGGTAAAAGGTCAAGACGCAGCCGCCAACATGTTCATGGTAGTCGCGGGTTCGAATCCCAAGGCACATCTTTGACTTTCCGGAGTCATGTGTGTATTGATAGTCAATCACCACGCACTATGACAGTGACGAAAAGCATCGTGAGGAAACCTGCAAACCATTCCTCTAAATCAGTATCACATTTTGCTATTCATTCCTTTATTACGGCTATCTGCACTTTCTCTATGGCCACGAAAAGGTAAATTAGTAGTAACTTGATGGAGTAAAGTAAGTTCAAGGAGTACAAAAAAAAATATATGCATTGTTGCTCCTCATCTAATGTCCAATGTAATCGCCATTGTTCATATAAGAGACACGAAACCAAGTGAATTTTCGGTGTTTCGAGTCTCTTTATCGCATTTAAAATCTGTTTCCAGTCGTCATAACCCTCAACTCAAACATTCATCATCAGCCTTTTGCTGTCCTCTGCTCCTCCCTATTACATACATATGACATAGGCCTCCTCCAAATTTCGCCATTTCACTCTGTCGTCAGCTTGTCGCTTCCAGCATGTGGAGCTTTTACAAATCGTCACTCCACCTAGCTGGAGTGCGTTTCTTTATTATGATTTTATTATTTATTGACACTGTCACTTAACAGTGAACCTTTCTCAATCACAAATCGTTTCACTTCGTCATATTTGTTTTATTACACTTATCTGCAATTTAGGGAGATTTAATATTTTCCACTCCTAAATATGTTTTAATTTCATGTTTGATCGTACTTGTGGTTGTTTTGGGTCTGAATATTCTCTATCGTCGGGATTTGCTATTATGGAATTTTAAGTTTCGTCCATGTAATCATTTCCGAGACTCATGAATAAATTACTCGTTCCGAAAGTAGTGACTTATTTTAGATTACTTTTTATTTATCGCTTCAGATTCCCTCTTTCTCTTTCGTTTTTCGCTACCTCTAATTTCTAGAACAAGGCATGTTTCAATTTATTTGGAAAATACTAACTTAATATTTATTAAAGTATAATTTATTGGTTTATTTGATACAAAACCAATACATTTAAATCAAATATATTATGAAATGTTTGTCATGTTTAAAATGCAGTCAATTGTTTATTATTAATAATTTCGTTATTAATGTTATATTCTTCTCTGCTTACACCCTCTTGGGCTTGAACCCGAGGCCCTATCGAACCAGGGCCCTGTCGGGTCTGAAACCCTGTCAGACCAGGGCCCTGCCGGGCCGGGGGTCCCCTAGGCCGGGGGCCCGTGGCATTTTGCGCACTCTGCCACCCTATTGTTACGCCACTGGCAGCAATGATCACTTACCATCAAGTGACCTCTATGCTCGTAAACCGAACCTATATAATAAACCATTCCGGCCCGACTCCGCCCGGGTGCAGATAGAAAAACGAATAAAATTCCCTCATATTTGCTAGATTTTTCACTACTGCTGCCCTCCTATAAGTCATAGCGTGATGATATATAGCCTCTGACATACCTTGTAAAATGACCTATCCAAAACAATAAGTTTTTTCAATTCGAACCTGTAGTTCCTGAGATTAGAGGTAATAAAAAAACAAACAAACTCTTCAGCTTTATATATTAGTTTATATACCTTTATCACAAAAAATATCTTACAAATGAATTAAAAATATTTCTGATAAATCACCGGTCATCCGAATAAATAGACTGATTGAGACAACAAAACATTTTTCGAATAGACCGATAGGTACTTTTTATTTTTACTTTAATTTTACCCAGCTACATTTTTAATACACACATTTTATATAATTTTATTAAACGTAAATTGGATGTTTTTATATATTTTAAGTTTATATTTCGTGTTATTCCTATTAGTATTTAGCCCTGCAACGGCGGTGGTGGCACATAATGTCGATCAGGCGCAGGCGTGGTGGTTACTTCTTCGGGAGGACTTGGTAGCTGCAATAACTTCCGATGCAGCCATATCAGAAAGTAAACCGTTAACCTGGAAAAATATATTTTTTTATTATTGCTAAGAACTTGGTTACCTAACAAATGCATGGCGGCCTGTTGGTAATGCACCGGGCTGCCGAGGCGATAGCAACTTCAATGGTCCAGCTCGTGAACATAACTTTTCCTAATGCCAGCAACATTGATAAACAACTAAAACTACCCTTAGAAGCGTAGGAAAAAAAATGGTTATAAGAAACATACTCCATTACTTCTAATAATTTCTGTTTTCAATATGAACCCAAGGTATATCATAGTAAAGGTACCTGCATTGAAAATTGGTTCTACGAAGAGAGCTATTTTTTTCTAAAGTTCGTCTCTTTTTCTTTAGCCACTGGAAATTAACTGCTGAATTCAGGCCTCCTCCAAGTACTTCCTTTGCGATCATCAAGCTGTTGAAAGTGGATCTAGCGATTTCCTGCTGCTTTAGCTAGGTCACACTTCCACCTTCCATATTATATGCGAAAGAATTTTACATGTCTGATGGCTCTAGAATAATTACTAACACCATACTTACATACGTAACATGTTTTTCCTTCACCCTTATGCTATAGTCAATTGAGCAATACGATCGATATTATTGAGCATAGATATTCTTCTCTTTATTTAATTCACACTGTTACCGCTGGCTCCAACTCATGAGTTATGCAATATCACAGATTTTATGGTATAGAATTCAATAGTTTTCTCTTATTTCAATGGCAAGTTGTGTCAGTCCACACCAAGATGTTTGCTATATAAAGCTATATGTCTCAGTACGTAATTGTTTTAATGCAATTACTTTTAGTGCATAGGCTCGTCCAGCAAACGAATAAATAGCTTATCTGATTGTAAGCGATTATACGAGTTATTACCCTTGGACCTCTTTATCGCAAACACTTATTTATTACATTAAATTTTGTATGTACTTGTATACAGGGTATATCAAGACTGCTACCGAAAACGAAGCCGGGTGGTAGTATAAGCGACTTCAGACACAATGCAACAAAAAAAGTTGAAAAAAAAGCGACAATTTTTTTTTTGTCATTTTTTTCTTATGACCATATTTGGGTGGTAAATACATTTTTTCCTAAAATAATAGTGTATACCCTTTTATTTATACATAATCGAAAGTATAAAAGTGTTTAAATTATTATATTAGCAAAAACTATGGATTTCGCACCCAAAAATGACGATATTTAAAAAATCATAAAAAATAATTGTCGCGTTTCTATGCGAAATTTTTAGTTGCATTGTGTTTGTAGTCACTAAAACTGCCACCCGGCTTCGTTTTCGGTAGCAGTCTTGAGATACCCGGTATATTTATGTACCCTTACCCGTCTATAAAGAGCACAGTGACCTGTTGGAAATACAACATTTTTTTCATTCCCAGCGCACACCTCTAAATTTTCGGAGTAATGTCTGTATTGATTTTCAATCACCATGCACTACAACGGTAAAGGAAAACATCGTGATGTACTCAATATACCATGGCGATTTACATAATAGATTTTTTTAAATTTAATATTTGTTTGTTTTATATGCCCTGACATGGTCCTGTCTAATGTTATGAATGGTTGCTACAAAAGTAACTTCTTTTTTATACAAAAAAAAAAAAACAATAAACTAGCTATTATTTAAATTATTTAATAAAATAACATGCTTACCGCAAGATTAAACATAGTTTTCGTGACATGCGTATTTCATCAACAAGTAAAATAAAAATTAATATATCTTAACAAAATATATTATCGTAACAACTGGATATCGTTCCTACATCCACAACCGTAACAATGGATGTTTACGATTTGTGCTATAAACAAGTAATTCTCAGTTTCTAGAGTGCTCTGACAAGGCAAACATACATAATACGACAAAATATATATTTCGATAAATCGCGAGACGAGCATGACATTCGCCTGATGGTAAGCGATATGACCGCTCATGGACAGTAGAAAAACTAAACAACACCATTAAAAGCAAAGCAATGCTTGGCATTGCACTACGCTCTCCATCCTGAGACATAAGTTTTTAAGTCTCAATATATCCAGTACACACTCGCTACAATGTCCTTCCAACCGAAACACAAAAGTTCATTTACACTGCTGTTTAGCGTGTGAAATAGACATTGCAGTGTTACCTACCCCGCCGGCCTCTCACATATGAGAGACCTACCACCAGTTATATAAACAAGAATATTATAATATTAATGACTTATTCTTATAATATTCATGACAATTTCTATGGTATGTAAGTCCCTCACTAGGTCAGCGTGGTGGACTATATGGCCTAACCACTCTCAATTGTATTCTCGATTATAGAGGAGGCCCGTGCCTTGCAGTGGGACGTATATGGGCTGATGCAGACAGATAAAAGACTTAATTATAAAATTAGGCTAGGTGGGCTACTCTGTGATCCCAAACGAAACACGAATAAACGTCAAGCGTTCAACGTCCGAAGTAAGTACGAAGTTGTAAGTTTTCCACTTGTAAAACACTTTCTATGATACTTATCGTTCACTCCAATCTTAGTCTATGGTTACATTCAGTGGAGTACCTAGGCACATTCGCACAGTTTTATGCATAACGTTCAAACATCAAAGTTTCGTTTCGGCTCGAGTCGGTAGAGTAAACCCCTAGCGTAGTGAACTATGGCCTAACCCCGCTAAATCAAATCCTCGGTCATGAAGAAGTCCCGTAATCAGCAGTAAGCGCTTATGAGCAGTATATTAACTATGGTAATGAAATGAAATTTGCAACAATTCTCTCTTTATCATGTTATTCCACATCATTCAAAAACGGGGGACAAAATATTCGTATCCATGTATGTCAAGGGCTGCACCATACTTTGACAACCTCGTGATAATGATCCACCCAAGGATACCACGTTTCGGATCACTCAAGAGCTGATGTGAAAGAAGATGTAAAGATATATTTATTGATGGTACAAAAAGCACAATCTATTTCTGTTGCCAAACAGCAGTATAAATGCACTATTGTGTTTCGGTTTGAAGGACATTGTAGCCAGAGTAACTAGTGGACATATTGAGACATAACATCTTATGTCTTAGGATGGCGAGCGCAGTGGAATGCCAAGAGTTGCTTTGTATTTCAAGGTGTTTGCTTTTGCTACTGTTCATGAGACGTCGTATCGCTTATCGTCAGACATGATCGTCTCGCCACTCAATCCAATAAAAAAAATATAAACTATACTTCGCTCATATGACTACTGAATTTTTTCAATGAACCCTATGCCCTCAAAAGTTTTTAGCATTGTACTGTACTGTATTACCTCATATACATGACAGCCTCCGTGGCGCTGGCGGTTAGACGCCGCCTGTGAAACGAGAGGCCGCGGGTTCGATCCCTGCACCAAGAGAAATGTTTGTGCAGCCCACAAATATTTCTTTCGGGTCTGGGTATTTGTGAGACCGGAAAGTCTCCCGTAGTTCCTGATACCCACGACACAAGACTCGATCTTAGTGTGGGGTCAGGACTATGTATGTGACTGTTGGGCGTTATTTATTATTTATATACGTCCAACTACACGGTAGAGACCTCCTCTGTAATCGAGAGTACGATTGAGAGTGGTTAAGCCATAGAATCAACCACGCTGGCCTAGTGCGTGTTGGCGGACTTTACATACCGTAGAAAATCTTACAAATGCAATAGCAAAATCGCTATAGCATGCAAGTTTTCTCACGATGTTTTCTTTCCCGTTATATTTGATTGAGACAACTTACCATCTGCCAAATACACTAAACCAAATCGAAATAAAGTTTAATAAGCCTCTCAGCCCATCTCGCTTTTCATAGTTACATATGTATAAACCTGATAAAAAAATATCTAATAATACTTTTAGAACGCGCCCTAATAATATATTAATTACTCGGTGACCTGTAACACCCCATGTGTGTCGCTAACAACACATATTACAAGGTTGGATACCTAGAAAATCAATCTCGTGAACCTGAATTTAATATTATATATTTAGTCTTGTTCTGAAATAGGAGGAAACAATTGTTTTATTTGATCTACATATTAAATTCCACAAATGTGAAACTTCGCCAGTTTGTGCAAAGTTTACAAAATAAACGGATAGCATAGTATTTTAGTTCATATTTTAGCGTAAAATAATAAGAACTCACTAGATAATTCAAAAGCAATATTTTTATTTTCTTTATTACATAATAAAATGTTATTGTAATAACATCCTAACACATCTTTGTAACCTTCAAAATGTACAAATATTTGAAGAAAAAGAGATTTTACATTTTATAATTTGAATTTATTTGTGCTTCGTTTCATATTCATGTACTAATACGAGGAATTCTTGCTGGTGGATCTGTTTCAAACGGTGGTATCAAAGTAGGAGTATTCGCTCCGGGGATAATATTGAAAATCATTTTAAATCCAAAAGCCACAGTATACACCAAGACCAATACACCCACAGTACTCGTAAAGGCTCTGAAATCAAATAATTAAGTAATTTTAAATCATAATATAGCCAAATGTTTTTTTTTTCGCCTACTCTCAGATCTTCCTGTGGCTGAGATGATAATGATGATGATAATGAAAATAATTGCAAACAATTTAATAACCTATTTCATGAAAACAAAATACTTACGAGTAATAGTACAGGTTCCCCAGAACAAATTTCATAATTGATTACTAACAAGTTGATTTTTCGTGAGTAGCTTCCTTTCGACTAGACGCCCAACTTTTTCCTTACAGTAACGTTTGGAAATGGTAGCTTAACAGGGTAGCAAGGATAAAACATGTCGATTTGACGAATTTTTAAAATTCATTAGTAACCGAATTTTTCTTTGTTAATTATCGAGATAATTATCTAAATAAAGTGAAAAACTATTTGTCCTACAAAATATAAGGTTTTATCACAACAGTCCCCCCTCTCCAACATGTATCATAAACAAGGTCATGGAAAATAATTACTAACCAGCTGATTTTTATTTTATTGGTTAACTAACATTTGTATAGTTTACTACCCACAATGTCCTACAAATTGTGTGGTATGTCATCTTGGTCCTACGCTCAAAAGTTGTAGTACTAATACATAATGTAAAAATAATTACTATCAAGCTGAATTTTCGAGAATAGCTTCATCTCAATGAGACGCCCAAATAATTCTTGTACAAAAATTCTCGATTGTGGTTTATAACTAAGATAATAGGGATGAAATATGTTGACTTGACGAATTAAAAAAAATTATTACTAACCGATTATTTTTTTGTTAATTATCGAGGTAATAATCTAATTAACGTAAAAAAATATTTGTCCTACAAAATATAAGGTTTTATCACAACAGTCCCCCCTCTCCAACATGTATCATAAATAAGGTCATGAAAAATAATTACTAACCAGCTGATTTTTTTTTATTGTTTAGCTAACATTTGCATAGTTTACCACCCACATTGTCCTACAAATTTCGTGGTACGTTATTCCAGTCCTCCAGTTACAAAGTTGAAATTCATGAAATTAAAAAAATATTTTGTATATTTTGCTATTGGAGCTAAGGCACACTGCTATCCTTCCTCACAAACGCATCCTCACAGCATGGATTACTGTGGACCACAGACGACTAAAAATACAGACGGCCAACACACAGTTACATTGTTTTTGTAGTCACTTAAACTACCACCCGACTTCGTATTCAGTAGCACCCTTGATATACCTGGTATATATTTAGATGCGTTGGTCACCGGAGCTGGAAATCGGTATTTTACCGAAATAACTATTTTGTCGAGCTTTTAGAACTTGTCTAAGTGATAAACACTAAGCATGGATTCACGCACTAATAAGGAGAGGTGAAGCGCGCGGGGCGGGGTAACTTTGGGGCACCGAGGTATTGGTGCATAGGTTGTGCAAACAAAACATTGCGCGTCGTTTTAACCACAGAATACTAAACTAACAGAAGTCAAGCTTCATACAAAGCGCGCTTAATCAACGCCCACATAGACAGCGTTCACCGACACGATATTCCAAACCAGTCGAGACCACTGCGAGAGCGAGTTTCAACTTTTGCGCGAACGCCGAGCGTAGTATGGCAACAAAAGTGAAGTACATACACAAGGTTGACTTCTGTTAGTATTCTGTGGTTTTAACTAGACGTAATTATTGGTCGCTATAAGCAGTTGGTCGCTTAAACCGGGGTCGCACTAAACGGTGATATTTTCTCAGTACCATACTATGAAACCTAACTTGAGTAAACATTATCGTCGTTAAAACCGATTAGTCATCATAAGCGAAGTCGTTGTATACGAGTACTACTGTAAGTATAAATGTATATTTCATTTTATTTTGTACACTCAAAAATTACAAATTTTGTAGGACTAATATAACATACCTTTATTTTTGTAGGACATTGTTTTATTTGGATGAAAAATATATTAACCTATCACGTGATATATTTGTCCTACAGTTACTAATAAAAAAAAAAGTCTTGCGGTATTGACAACTTTTGAGCGTAGGACCAAGATGACATACCACACAATTTGTAGGACATTGTGGGTAATAAGCTATACAAATATTAGTTAACCAATAAAATAAAAATCAGCTGGTTAGTAATTATTTTCCATGACCTTGTTTATGATACATGTTGGAGAGGGGGGACTGTTGTGATAAAACCTTATATTTTGTAGGACAAATAGTTTTTCACTTTATTTAGATAATTATCTCGATAATTAACAAAGAAAAATTCGGTTACTAATGAATTTTAAAAATTCGTCAAATCGACATGTTTTATCCTTGCTACCCTGTTAAGCTACCATTTCCAAACGTTACTGTAAGGAAAAAGTTGGGCGTCTAGTCGAAAGGAAGCTACTCACGAAAAATCAACTTGTTAGTAATCAATTATGAAATTTGTTCTGGGGAACCTGTACCATAAACCATTTGAATCAAAAATATATTCCTGAAAAGTGAATAGAATACTCGTGACACAGCCGAAGGTGTCTGTAATATTGCACAAGCATGAATAAAGAAAATTAATTGAATTTCGACACTTAAAAACCATTATATTGGGTCCAAGTTTATGTGTATGCTGACGATCAATAAACATGTATTATTATAACGTAAACAATAATGTATAGATCGACTTTTTCTATTAATTCTGACCGCAGCCTAAGCTAAACAATTGCAAACAATAGATAGTTCAGAAAAAGGTATAGAGCTTCAATCAGTTTACAATTAATGATAATAGGTTTTTTCATACCGAACCATACCCTTAAAAATAGTCACTTACCGTTTTTCGATAGCATGCAGTGCAAACGGTGATCTACGTTATTTAACAAGACACGCAAAATTATCCGTCATTAATGTAAAAAAATCTGTCGTACTTCGCAATCTTAAAGCATTGTTAAAAATATATATATAGTAGGTGTTTAATGTAAGGTTAATGTTGTCCATACTCAATTTCCCTAATGTCTACGCACACCATGAGAACAGAATTCCTAGATCCAATTGAATTTATCTACAAGCCAATTAGAAATTAATGGCGACCAGAAACTTCATTTTCCAGTAAGTACTTTGCATGGATATATGGGACAGAGCAGTCGCAGTATATTGTCAGGTGGGTGTAAAATAGTTATCATATTATACAGGGTGTATCAAGACTACTACCGAAAATGAAGCCTAGTGATAGTTTTAGTGACTTCAGACACAATGCAACTAAAAATGTTGCATTGTCATATTTATTTTTTCCTGTCGTATTTGAATGGTAACATACATATCGGCTTCGTTATCAGTAGCAGCCTTTTGCTCGATACGTACAGATTTTTATTTTTTTGTGAAATTCTTCTTTGTGAGGAGTTGGTATCTTAACTAATCTACCCACTTAAATGCTAGTCGACGGGCCAACAGTGCCTAATTTCTGGGTAGTATGCCATGGTCACCGAAACAAGACAGGGTGTCTCACGAATAAGAAATAATTCATTTTTCCATATCACTTTAGAAGTAAAAGTATCTGACTAGTGTTATCATAAGGGTACGAAGAACACATTTGACTAAGAACAAGAATAATGTTCCCAAGAGCCAGGAGAACCTAACTTTCGGACCGTACAGTAATTTAGAAATTAATGGTACCTAACTGGCCTTGAAGTCAGAAAAACACATCGGTTATGGAATTATCATGATGTACTAAAGTTTCTTAATCATGTTCTCGGGTCGATTTTTCACTGGCAGTAGTTATTCTAAGATGGGTGCTCAAGATCCGGGCTTACCTACTTTGGAACCCACATCTTGGATACTTAAATAATTGTTAAATGTGTACTTTGTATTTTCTTTAAGGTTTTCCACAGTAAATTTATTGTTATTCTTATTCAATTGGGAAAATAGTTTCGACTTTAGGAGTGTATAAGTTATACTTCTTTAATAGGCGTACTAATCTATCTTCAAACTATCATAATTCGCAGGTGAATGACAATAAGGCAAAAACAGTTAAACTTTATGAAAATAAATAACTTCATTACTTACTAGCGGTCGGGCCCGGCTTCGCCCGGGTGCAGATAGTTTTTGAGTCCAATCCACATCAAGAACATATTATTTCGCGTGTCTACTAACTATATTTCCCGCGTGCCGTCGACTATATTTCCCTTCCGTAGGAGAGGACATCCCGTGCCAACAATTTGAATTTGAAAGAGTAGAAAATATGTATATTTGGTTTCCTGACTCATCCCACGGGAACACTACATTTTTCGGGATAAAAAGTAGCCTATGTGTTAATCCAGGGTGTCAGCTATCACTATACCAAATTTCATCAAAATCTGTTGAGCCGTTTTTTCATGAAAGAGTAACAAACATCCATACAAACTTTCACCTTTATAATATTAGTAAGGATTTAATTTATTACATGTATTTTTTAATGATTGAAATGTGATATGCATGAAAACTATTAATTAAGAAAATGTAATTAAAGGTATGGATACATACATAACTTATTTTATATTATGCAAAAAAAATCTTAGTTTAACTTATTTTAGACAAAAGCTCATATTTCATGGTTTTATAAGCAGTTTCATCCCTGTACTGGCGGCGGTGGCGGTTGATGCCGATCAAATGGTGTAGTAGTAGGAGGGTCAGGCGGAGGACTCGGCAGGTCATATAGCTTTTGCGTCAGCCATACCAGGAAGTATATAAACATTCCCATGCCTGAAAGACTACGATATAAAACAAATCATGACAATATTTTCTTGTGATTTTAAAAATAGAAAAGGAAGTTAGAAGACAGGTACTAAACTACTCGTACTGAATATTCTTTATCTTATTTTGAAGGTCGATTGGTTATATGCTTAAACGACAGTGACGAAATAGCACCTATGGTAAGTGCACTGTAACTGTAATCCAATACTGTAATACTAATAAATAATCTACCGATGAGATATCTATAGACCATATCTTTCATCACAAAAATTCGTGGACACAACTATTTCGGTTATCTCAAAACCGGATATACTTACGTTAACTGAACCCGAAACGCAATACACCAAAACTTAATGATGCTCAATTCTGCAAAGATTTTTCTAAATTCAAAAGAGTATCAATATACCTGCTTCATTGGTTTTCGAAAATCTTTTTCAATTTTCTTGTACGGTACATTGGTCTTGGAGTAGGTTTGTTGAATTATCATTGCTTACAGTTTCGATTCCCAGATTAGGGAAGCCGGTTCCATTATTGTAAGGCATGTTATTAGAGGAAATACTTAAAATCTATTGTTAGAAATAATATAATACTTACAACGCATATACCATGGTTGATTTTATTTGAACAATGATTGATTCAATATTTCATCGTTATATGAAAAAATAATTCACGACTGCAAGTGTATCACCAACAAGCTATGCCGATACGAAATGGAATTTACAGCGGATGAGACTGTGTACATCACTGACTTCCACACAAAATAATTCCAGCACTACACAACAAGCACTGAACGATGCTACACTTTAAGATCTAAGGTAATATGGATGCGGTTAAATATAACTAATCTTTTAATAAATCTCAAATACATAAGCCAAAAAATATATTTTTAGGTAAGCGGAACTTCTATAATCTACTAGCGGTCCGGCCCGGCTTCACTCAGGCGAATTTTTTGAATTATTTTCATACCAGAAACATCTTATTTCCCGTGTTAGCTTTTGTTTCATTTATCTACCTCTAAGTATACCATACCGCCAGGCCCGGATCTAGGGGGGGGCAAGTCGGGGTGCGTGCCCCGGGCGGCACGATCAGGGGGCGGCATATTGAATCTTCGGAGACAACTACAAAACTCATCAATAACGTAACACCACTTACACTTTTTTTTCGCCGTGCGCGAATTAGTGATTATGCGATAGAGGCGCGTGAAAAAGAGATGAAAACTTAATACTTGGAATGTATAATAATTTATCCATCTCAACAATTACGTTTAGTTTCTAATATCCAATTTGTGTTTAGTAGTTAGTTTTAGTTGATTAACCATCGTCTTTTATGTGGTACAGGCAGTGGCGAATTTACTAGTAAGCTGAGTAGGCTGGAGCCTAGGGCGGCAAATTTAAAGGGGTGGCAAATCTGGGCCAATTTTAGGTCAGGCCAGGGTCCGCCTTCCGGCAAATTCTCCTCCATTTCGCCCGATCTTTGGCATCCTCAATAGTAAGGCCATTGACCCTCATATCTTCCTTGATGACATCGAGCCAGCGCTTCTTTGGTCTACCCCGCGGTTGAGGTCCGGGAATTGAGGCTCAGGCACACATTACCGACACACTCCTGCGGTTTCCTTAGGACGTGACCGTACCATCTCAAGGGGGATTCCTGGAGTTTATCAGCCACATCGCGGACACCAAGACTGCCACGGATGTGCTCGTTACAGATTTTATCCAAACGCGTAACGTTGCACCTCCACCGCAGCATCTTCATCTCCGCGACGTGGACCTCCTGGACGTGCCGCTTGAGGGCAGGCCACGTCTCAGACCCATACAGGAGCACCGGCCGCACGATGCTTTTATAGGTGAGACCCTTGAGCCTCATCGGCATCCTGCGGTCGCAGAGTATGCCCGAGACCTCTCTCCACTTAGCCTCATGCAGTACGGACCCAAAGTACTTGAACTTGTGCGTCTTCACGGCCAGTTCGTTCCCTATCACGATGCTTTGGGGGTCCGTACTCCCGCAAGCCATGTACTCGGTCTTCGCCACATTTAACTTCAGACCACCGCTCTCAAGCGTTCCTTCCACCGGTTGACCTTGCGCTCCAAAAGTCGCCGGTCCTCCTCCACCAGTGCAATGTCATCGGCATACATCCAACAACCAGGGCGCAGGGTCCTGGATGTGAGACGTAATGGCGTCGAGCACAACACTGAAGAGGAATGGACTCAGCGCCGAGCCTTGGTGCACACCCACATCAATCGGGAAAAGATTCGTATCGCCAACGGCGGTCCGAACGAAGGACTCGGATCGGAGGTACATGTCTCTGATAATGTCCACATAGGCTTTCGGTATCCCTTTCACCCTCATCGCCCACCAGATTGCCTGTCGCGGCACACAGTTGAAGGCCTTCAGCAGGTCCAAGAAAGCCATGTGCAGTGGCGTCTTCTTCGCTCTGTATGCCTCGCCAAGCATCCTGAGTGCAAATATCGGGTCGGTAGTACCACTGCCAGGACGGAAGCCGTATTGACACTCAGAGATAGTACTCTCTTGGCGGAGCCTGGACTCGATGACGCGTTCGAAAAGCTTCATGGTATGACTCATGACCTTAATGCCACGATAATTACCGCATTCCTGAACACAACCTTTACCCTTGTACACGGGAGTTATCGCACTCAACCGCCATGAGTCAGGCATGTTTTTGGTATTTCGGATGCGGTTAAATAACGCAGCAAGAAGCTCCACACCATGAAGCCCCAACGACTTCCACGCCTCTATCGGAATATAGTCAGGCCCTACCGCTTTCCGGTTCTTCATGCGACGAAGACTATAGAGAACTTCTTCAGGTGCAACAGGTGCAACAAGACCTTGGTTCGGGGACAATTCGGGGTAGGACACTCCCAAGTAAATATCTATACTTGGATATTATAAAATATTCCAATAGTGATACATTATAAAAAAATCTTCCTTAAATGTTAAAAAAACACCTATTAACATTGATTATAGTCTTTAGAGTTCCTTGCTAAAAATATAGTTTTTTTCAAATTGGTTATTTATTGTTTTCACGCACCCCGTGGTCAAGGGGCGGCAAAATTCCTTCACGGTTTCCTTTGCCTGGCGTAAGAGGCGATTATTAGGGGTCATTGGGGTTGCTGGCAAACTCTAAGATGTGCGGCAGAACTCGTGGCTTCATAGCGGACGCCCACGGTTAGGGCGTCCGTTGCAGAGAAAATCTACGCCTACCTAAGTTGTGAGGTGCCATATTAGGAAGTGCGTCGGGTGGCACGGCGAGTCAACTAGGTGTTACTCGCTCATCCGCATCGCCTATTGTCCGTAATACATCCAACCTGGCTGCAAAATCTATGCGGTACGGACAATAATTGTCCCCGTGCGTCAGATTGGAAGGCTGGAGACCTCGACATGCACCTTTGATCTCCCCGTAGATATCGATTAAAAAAAAGGTATTGTATTCACTCCGTTTTTAGGAAATTGAGTTTGAATCAGACCTGGAAGTTTTGAGGCCTGACAAGGCTATCCTTATAATATCCGTCATAATATCTGTGCCGCTGTACGTATGTATAATGTATATACATTTATGTGTATGATGTCCTACCACGAGGTCTATTTCAGTCTACTCTGCCCTATTAACCATAAGACGTTCTATGGAGTCGTTAATTCGTCGTGAGAAATTACCGAATATTCGAAGTATATGGGGCCGTACTATCTCGGAAAGACGCTACTTGATGCCGAGTTCTTGAAACGTTTGTGTGGAATTCGGACCTGATATTCCAAGCATTCCAACACCTCATCTCTAGGGAATCTACATTTTTCTTCTCCCGTAACGTCCATGTTTCAGCGGCATACAGAAATACGAGAAAGTGCTCGGACAAGCCTGATCTTTAGTAGCTTTTGTAGTAGTACGATTCCTCCATATTTTCCTGAGTTTCTCCATTGCCCCTCTAGCCATCGCCATACATCGTTTTATCTCAATGATACAACCACCATTGTTATTTTTAAACAGCCCAGGATAAATGTACAACTGAACCAGTCTTGGAGGAGCCCAGCGACAGTTTGTGATGTGTATTGAAATCCCCCAAGACCATTTCAGCCGACGGGAACTGCGTCCGCCCGTCATCCTAAACAGCCGCGTCGTCTCATCTTCCCCGTTGTGAGACCTGTAAAGGCACACGTCGATGCGGCTGAGGCAACCAAGATTCACGTGCAAACACAAAGCGGAGAAGGACCCTCCATGCAGCTTAAACGGTGACAGTAGATGTGCAACCGAATATACATACAAGCATACCCAGACTTTAGGCTTGAAGCTTTCTTCAAGCGAATAACCGCCAACCGGGGTACAGCAGGTAAGAATATTCGGTCGGACAACGAATCCGCGTCTCCATCAAGAAGAGCAAAGCAGACTAGGCCGTCTCGAAATGGTGGTGGACGGCATTAAGGTCGTTTGGAGTTCGCGGATGTTGGTGAACTCCATAGTGAACGCGATGGTGGGGTTATGCACCGCTGAAAGACCTGCTTTGTTGAATTGCGCTGTCATGAAGTTGAAAGGATAGGTTTGATGAAGAGGCATCGAGAAGCCAAAGTCCGGGCATTAAATAGGCCGAATGGGCACCGGCATGAAAGGGTCGGCATGTCGCTAAATGTCGGCCACATCCGGTCACCAACTGGCACGATGTACCCGCCCAAGATTATGTCCGACATGGTGAGGCAGCCCCTCGTGGTGGTTAGCCACGATTGGGCTCTTGTACTGTACTGTCTCTTTGGCCGGCGGGTCAACACACCTCCTTTTGAGAGCGATCAAAAATACGTACAAAATCACTATCAGATCACTATTACGGTCTTTACGCCCCGTGGACGGTGATCGCTACCCAGACGGACACTTAAGTCCTACCACCAAGAACTGTGTCACTCATTTGGCACTACCCAGGGGTAAATGTAGGAAAACTAGAGTCAAAGCTTACAGACGTGTGTGACGTTAACCCTCAAATGTGACGCTAATATAAAGCGTGTAAAAATGCTTAACATGGTGGTAAAATGACGTTCTTTCCCGATGTCCTGTGTTGAGTGGGCGTCTGGTTGCTAAAAATGATGATGATGATTAAGATAAAAATATAGGCAAGGGGGGGCGGCATTTTTCAGTTTTTGCCCCGCCTCGAAAAAAACCTAGATCCGGCGCTGCATACCGCCCTCTTGTATTTCCTTTCCAATCTTGTTCAGTGCTTTTCAGATCATAAGAAACATAATGCACATCTGTTTTCATAGTATATACGGATATCTGCTATCCGCGTTTTATAATTTTTTTGTAAACTATGACCACACTTTACAAAAAATACCCGGTTTTATTTTCATTTATAATTATTTCCTGTCCATACCATGTACCACGCGTGCTATACCCCTTTCTGTACTGTATCAGCCTATATAGCTCCCACTGCAGGGCATAGACCTTTTCTACAATTGAGAGTAAGATTAAGGAGGGTTAGGCCATATAGTCCATTACGTTAGCCTAGTGCAGGTTGGCTGACTTTACACGCCATATAAATTCTTGCAAAATAAAAGTATGCAGGTTTCCTCACGATATTTTTCTTTCACCGTTGTACTGTTTGGTGACTGATTATCAATACACACGAAAGCCCGAAAAGTGAGACGTGTGCCCAGGAATTTGACCACCATGAACTCGCGACCACCGTAAAAATTATAACAACCGCATCTGGTTCGGTATCAACAAACCACTACGCACTTCCCTGGTACCTACATATATTGATGGCACCATTTTTACAAACACCCCTTCCCAGATAAACCATTTTTTAAATCTATTCAGTAATTTATGAGATTAGCGAACTCAAACTACATGACACGTAATAAGATTTAACATCACGCTACAAACAATACCAATTCCAATTCTAACAATTCCAAGCATTAAGACTGGCTGACGCCGAGACAACATAGTCAACATATATACCTACTGGCCTCGAACTGAAAAAGTTTGGACCGATTTTGATGAAGCTATACCTAATCCAACACAAAAAAATATATTTTTGGAATCAGCCTTATACTGTTTGAGATTTGCTTGGACAAACATACAGACATATATGAAATTTGACATACGTGTTCAGACAATTGTATAGAGTAAAATACCCGAGAAATGTGCAATTCTGACAATAGCACATACATACAGGTCGATGGGTTGAAGTGATAATCTTCTTTTTAGGATTTCGATTAAAAAGACGATCATCATCGTCATCAGCCTATTCGCGTCCACTGCTGGACATAGGCCTCTCCTATGGCACGCCACTGAGCTCGATCTTCAGCCCACCGTCTCCAACCGCTACCAGCCATCTTTCAAAAAGACGATACTAATTGTAATTGTCAATTCTAAATTAACAAATTAAGAATATAGAATCCTAACGCATCTTTTAGTGGAAGTCTAGTTTCAATATTTGTTGTGATTAAAAGAAATAAACTGTAAACTATGATTGTGATATCACACCCTCTTACCCTCGCCCTCGTCTGCGGTCTACCTACCCCTATCCCACACTTACTTTAGGACCTTTATTTCAAAATGACTTTATTTTTATTATATCAACGATGATCATATCGTATCTACTTAATGTAATCCTATTGAGAATAGGTAGATATCATGGTCGTAGCCAGCCATGGGTTCAGCAGGATGGGGCAGCAGTCTAAAATAATATGTAAGAAGCAAACTATACGCCAGCAGCATTATGTACGAGTATAAATTGTACGATACATTATGTTTTCATGCGATGGCCAAGTCGATCTATTTATTTAAAACGTAAAGCATTTTTAATATTGATATGATAATAACTTACGTAATAACTTTATACAGAAGGTCCCTTAAGCAAGGACTAAATAATTTAAACGACTTGGTATTATATGGATCTTACAACTTTTTGCGGTAGTAAAACTGAGCTGTGAGACTTGGAATTTTTTTACATGATGTTTTTGATGGGATAAAGATTTTATTAAAGTTGGAGATGTAATATGTAATTGTACCAGTGTTATATATAGTAAGTATAAAAGATGATTTTCACATGTTTCCTACTTACTAATAGTCCCAGAGATGACGACCAAAACCATGTATAATAGCAATACGGTCGAAACTGTATAAAATCATTGGATTATGTGATTCTAAACCCGACTAGGTAGGTAGTAACGGTCAAAAGTGTAGCAATTGCATGTCAGGCTATTTCTGCTGTGTCCAAAAAAAAAGGCAGTCGGTATCATAGCAATACGTCTGATATTGGAAATGTACATAGATTTTATAATTTTATGACGAATAAGTTGGTTTTCAGACATTTTGCGCGTAGTATATAGCTGAAGTGAATTTTTGAATATGTCAACAAATTTAGCCGACCTGTATCATAGCAATCCGAATGAATTTTTTTTCTACCGTTCGTAAATAAGGCAAGATTGCAAAAAAAATGTTTTCAGACATTTTAGATGTCGCATGTACTCCCAAAAGAGAAAAGAACGTTTTGGAGTCGCTTGACCGATGCCTGAGCGCTTCTTACGTTTCTGCTGCGGTGGGAATGGTTTTTTGCATATTATACTCCTGCCACTCTCTTACTATACATAGTCACTCACCAGCTGTCCTAACCGTTGAAATAACGCTCACTTAAAGTGACAACAAACTATAAGTAGCTCAGGCGGACGTGGGTGTGTCGCTGGTTGTCCGAGGGCTCGCGGACGTTTTTTTTTTCTTCTATTCCCAATGATAAGGCATAGTTTGCTCATCTCCCATTGACGAAGTTTTCGGGGATGGACGAGTAGTATTTTAAGAATTCAAAATTATCAATTATAATAGACGTTTTTATAGCATAGATACGTTGTCCACGCTCTATTTTGGCAAGACAAAAGCAAGGTGATTGCCCAACTTGCAATCAGTCACGTTTCAATACGGTCGATATCGAAAAGTTGTCTGATAAGGGAGGTGCTACACTGAATTCTTCTGATATATATTTTTTTTACATCTGGTTAATTCATTTCATCAATTTCAACAATTTTCAGACAGATTGCTATGATACCGATCGGTAAAATTCCTTAACATATTTAGAATGGTCTCAAAATTTGTTGCATCCGAATTTTCTTCTGAAAATATTTTTTTTCGTATTAACTAATCCTAATTTACCCGTAAAGAACATTTTCAGACGGATTGCTATCATCATATTTTTTTGTCTCATTTTTAATTTTTCTAAATTATTTTTTGGGTTAGCGCTACACTATTAACTTCTGAAAAATATGTTTTCGGTATCTTATAGCTATTATATAACTACAGTCAGAAAATCAGACAGATTGCTATGATACAGTCCGGTAAAATTTGTTGACATTTTTGAAAATTCAGTGCGGTCAAACGCTACGCGAAAAATGTCTGAAATTGGTATTTTCGAGTTCGAAATAATCAAATCTATCAATTTGATGCGGTTGTGGCCGTATTGCTATGAGACAAAAATTTTGGTTGTCAACTCTCGTACTATAAGGATCATAAACGTATTTCCTTGTCATCACGACACTTTAGGTGGTTCTTTCAACTTGTCACACATTAAAGATCATACATATTTACCAAGGCCACCAGGATCCAAACTTCATTGCTGATCGCGTGTTGCCCAGGTTAGAGACATGCGCAGATATATATTCACCTGTATAAAATATTAAAAAACGAACGAGCTCTTGGTCTTTTAAAATATGGTATTTTTCCAGGGTACTGTTGAATACTTATTCAAGCTTTATATTTAAGTATTTTATACGATGTGTAAAAAATTTGTTTAAATATCTACACGCTACATACCTAAGTACATTTCAGCAGAGTAACGTACCTACTGTGACAGTCTGGCGGAAGTAAATAGATTCCAGGTAACTAGTTCACACCTATAAGTTTCTCCAAAGGGGTAGGTAGGCAGCCATCATCGCCGTTAAGTAATAATGTAAATATTGCTAATCATATTTAAATAAAAAAATAAATAAACACAAATAATAAAATTCATTATAAAATGGTGGCATTTTTAATGTCGTTCAAGAAAAATATATGAATTAAGTGACAATTACATGAAAAAGCAATAAGGAAACGATAATATTTTTATCGGCATTAAAACTTCCTACTTCTATCGTACTATTACGATCCTTGATATTATTACTTGCGGGTGCACTTAGGTACCATCAAAAAATCCTGCTAGATGACATCAAACTTACTGATTGCAATTACAAATCTAAAAGGCGTTCTGAAAATTCAGGTGAGATAAATTATAAGTGTGGAAGAAGACTTGTTTACCTAATACAGTTGTCTGAACGTAATGTGTACAAAGTGATCCAATTTCGGAAAGCATAGCATACGTTCCAAAATTACCATTAATGTAATATTTTAGCGATTTTTATTTTTTGGACAAGTACTCAAACTCCATTACCAGAACGTATAGGGTAAACGGAGAATAGTAGTATGAATAAATATAAATTTGATTACTTTTTTTTATGTAAGGGTTGAATTGTAGCACGACCAAAAACAACAGTTTACAATCTTACATTTATTTAAGTTATTACATCCTATAAATATTTAACTACGGCTACAATTGTAATAACTAACTTCAAGGAAGTTTGCTGGCACATTGTATAATAAACGTTACGAATCTAAAGACCACAATAGTGACATTAGTTGCAAACAATAGCCATAACAACATCCTAGACGTAGTAAACACACAAATATTTATACAGTAATTCGTGATGACTAATGAGTGTACTTTATATGAACGCCAGTTAATGATCAGGGTAAAAAAGGTTCTCTTTGGGTCGTCTGGGTATCTGAATTAATTATCAATTAAAAATATACAAAAATCACACGCATAGTCCTGACCTCACAGCAAGATGGGTGTCGTGTCGTGTGTGTCAGAAACTATGAGGAAATTTGGGGGCTCACGACGGACAGACCCCAAGCAAGTATTATTTTTACTATACGAATATTTTATAGTCCGGGGAACGAAGCCGCCTCTCGTTTCAGTCGGCCTCTCACATACTACGCAACTGAATGTGTCTGTAATCTTAAAACTTACGGAAATATACACTCATTGAGGAACATGACAGAAATATACTCATAGTAAATTGTGGATATTAATGAGAGCCATGTGTCGAAATTTCTTAAAATATTCTTTCAAATATTCGCGCTTACAGTCACGTTCAACATTTCGTCCACGTCACTTATTATCCCTCAGCTTTTTTTTGTCAACCTTAAGTAATGAATTCGCATGAAAAAGTTATAATCGAAACTTTTGCCCTCTTAATACAAATTAACACTAATGTGCCTAATCTTAAGAAAATTAATTTATAGTCTTTGTGGAGACT
This sequence comes from Hyles euphorbiae, assembly GCA_023078785.2. Taxonomy (NCBI): domain Eukaryota; kingdom Metazoa; phylum Arthropoda; class Insecta; order Lepidoptera; family Sphingidae; genus Hyles; species Hyles euphorbiae. Next base: position 12,889,819 of record CM041040.1, read on the forward strand.
GTCATACTATCCTTATTATTACGAATATAAATTAACATGTTGCGTGCCGATTAAATTAAAATAAGGATAAGGGCATAAGGGGAGAGTACAAACAGTAAAAAAAAAACAACATGCTATTCGGTTATGTTGCTTTTTACTATCAATTTTGGGATGTATGTGTACAAGTATGAATTCGAGGAAAATAAAGGTATATGTAATGTTTTATAATATATAACTCTACAACGCAGTACTCGTTACGAACAAACATTACTTATGTTATTTTCGATATAGTACTTCTACTCAATCATATTTTTGTTCCATCGCTCGTCATTTTCATAAGATTTCATGAGAGCATGACAACACATTACTTGTTTGAATAAAACAAAAATATTTTCTATAGAAACCCAATCGTTTTAAATAAAATATCCTAGCTAAAGAAACACCATTCGTTCTTTGCAAAATATCAGCAAATACTGTGTAACATACTAACTGTACAGACATGTAAATAAAAAACTTATCAAGGAAACATTGTCGGTGTCCATATTATGATATTTAAAGTTCTCGCTTAAAGATTCATAGAAACGAACAATATTCTCACTGCATATCGTAAAATCGGTGAAAAAGTCGCGATAAAAACCTAAAATCCACATACTGAAAGTCTAAAAATATATTATAATAGATTTCAAATGTCTATACATAGATGAGTGTTCACTACGCGCCCACAATGAGCGTCAAGCGCGCGTCCAATACGTTACAATATTTAAATACGATAAAACGAACCGGCGGCTCCGTCCGTACACACACGGCAGTCGTCGAATCGCAAATACGCAGATACGTCGCTACTCGTTACCGTACCGAGGGGACTAGACACAGAATCCGAGAGTACCGGCGCTCAGGCGCACGGCCGCCCGTCTACGAGCGATCGCGCCACACGCTTTCGCCTTACATAAAGTTCGTATCGAAAGTAAATTACGTAATATATATAGTATATATAGATCGGCCGCCGCGCTTCACACGAAGACCTTGGCGAGGCCGTCGGCGCCCGCGCTCGCAATGTAGGGCCGCAGCGGGTGGAACGCCACGTCCAGGATGCTCTCGTCGAACTTCTTGCGGTGCGCCGTGATCTCCTGCACGCACGTCTTGGTGTCCAGGTTCCACAGCCGCACCGAGCAATCGTGCGAGCCCGACAACAGGAACAACCCGTTGGGATCCAGTGCCAGCCCCGTCACCGCGTCCAGGTGCGCCACCATCGCGTGCGCGCAGCGACCAGACACCGCGTCCCAGAAGCGGATGTGCCGGTCCTCGTGCGCCGTCACCAGCAGCGGCAGCGTGGGGTGCGAGCGCACGCGGTTGGCCGGACTGTCGCACGGCACGCGCAGCACCGGCTGCACGCAACACACAGGCTCAGTACACATACACGTGACAAGTATACCATCACACGAGAGAAATCAATTACCTGTCCCGTCTCAAGATCATAGAGTAAGAGTGTGCCGTCGCCGTAGACGACGGCGGCGCGCGAGGCGGCGTCTGCGAAGTCCGCGGCGGCCGGCGGCGGCGCCAGCGGAGACTCGTCGGCGCGCAGCGTGGCCAGCAGCGGGCGCGCGCCGCGGGGCGCCCACAGCCGCACCGTGCCGTCCGCCGACGCCGACAGCAGCCGCCCGCCCGCGCTCGACAGCGACCACACCGCGTCACTGTGCTCGCGCAGCACCGCGCCCTGCACGCACACACACCCGTTATGCATCGAACGAGCAACTTAGCATTCAAATCTTTAAGACTAAAAAGGGTTGTTCTAGCATCACCAGTCATTCGCCAAATCTATCTCACCCACACCAAAAACTCTTCCACTGACAATGTTATGCTGACACGTAGGTACTACAGAACGATTGCACACTAGTAAGTGCCATGTGGGAGATAGTATATAGACATATTATAATGCAATACCTGAACAGCGGGATCGTAAGGGTCATAAGGATCTGCGGTGGGTGGCGGCAGGTTCCAGACGCGGATGGTGCCGTCGAGGCCGCCGGAGAAGCACTCCTCGGAGCGCGGCGCGCCCATGGCGAGGCACAGCACGGGCGCGGAGTGCGCGCGGAACGTGTAGAGCGGCTCCACGTCGAGGCCGGCCGACTTCTTGGCCGGCACCGTGCGCTGCAGGTTCCACAGCTTCAGCGTGTGGTCCTCCGACGCCGTCACCAACGCCGCCTCCGTCGGGTGAAACGCGAGAGCGCGCACCTGGAATGTGATGGCTCACTTTTAAACAGTAATATAGAGCGTTTTCTGCATATCGTTGTAAATCTATGCCATTATGAAAATTAGAACAAAGTCAATACACCAACAAAATTATTCACCTATACGACGTGAATATAACTAAAGGACAATGAAGAAAGTTAATACATTGATCAGCACATGTTTCTGTTAACAAAATAATTTAAACAAACGCCACAAATCAAAATTAAAATGATGTATGCAAAAAACTACTGACTCCGTCGAAGTGCGACCGCAGCGTGTACTTGGCGTTCCAAGTCTTGCGGAAGGACTCCTTGTTGGTGCTGGTGACGTCATACGCCTCTGGCTCGTTGCTGACGGTGAGCTGCGCCAGTTCCCCGAGCGCGAGGGGCTCCTCGTCCGCCTCGCCGGCGCCGCCCGCGCCCCCCGCGCCCGCCGCCGCCGTCGCAGCCACCGCCGCGCCGCTGCCGCCTGCGGGCACCGCAATGTCTCATACTGACACACAACTACATGCAACATATACAAGGGATGACTGAAACTATATTATAGCGAATATACTGCAATTTGTTACACTTATCACTTAATTTTACCTGTATTCAAGTTTTGTATTATATGATATACTATAAAATGTTGTATATTTAGTTGCGAAACGAGCAAATTGCTGGCCGAGCTTCACTCCCACGCCTGTCTATTAAGATAGCAATGCCACTCAGAAGTCATAATTATATGGCTCTGCACTGCTCCGTTACACAAAAAAAGGGCTTTATTCGTAGATCTTAAAACCTATTTTAGTTACCGAATGTTTTGCCCCTGTCGAACTACTTTTGTATTAAGTCTGAAGAAAAAAACAAGAATAAGGCCTTGAGTCTCTCGATTCTCAGTAACTGTACAGACTATAATGATTTCAAATCGTACGCTCACACACAGCTGCAGCTGTCTAATGACAAAAACCTAAGTCTATCTGTATAGTACAAAATATCCCATTTTTTTGTATTGTTTTTTGGAGTTTGAACTACTGAGGCGAGACGTGTGGTTTCAATTTGTGTTATCATGTCTCCACCACCGCACCACCCTATAAAACAATTGACTCAATATTGTTTCCATGGCTCACTAAATGCAACAACTCACCGCCTGGATACTCATCGCCCTGGCCACCGCCCACGGCCTCACTCTCGGTGAGTAAATTCAGCTCGTTTAAAACTTCCTCGGCCTCGTGGTCCACCTCTTCCCCTGATCATAAACATTTCTTTTTAACCACATTGAAAACCAACGAACATAGAAAAGCGAAAATTAAACCTGACTCTAGAGATATTGGATTTTAAAACAAACATAAAAACTTATTGATTCTAAAAATAATTGCAACATCTGCGCCATCAGCACGCCTGTATTAGCTATAGATACCTTGTTTACCAGTAGCATGGTGCGATTGTTTGGCGTCAAGATCATCGATTTCGTCCATGTCCATCTCCTGATTGGTGAGGAACTCAAAGTTGGCGAACACCGCGGCCGTCTCCTGTACCGACAGACCTTCTTCGTTGAACCCGCCGCTGGCAGACACGCCGCTCTTGCGAGGCTCCTTGCCTGGAATAGTAACATCTACGTCATTTGAATAACCATTTCTGTTTCTTTTTATTCATCATCATCATCATCATCATATCCGCCCATCATTATATTTATCCACTGCTGGACATAGGCCTTCTTTTTATTAATATATTAAATTAAAATTAAAATAATTTTGAAAATCAGAATTTCACTGAGGCGGAGCCCAGTAAATCCTACTGAGAAAGTGACTCTTTTAAACTTCCGTGTCAATCTGATGTCTCTATGCATATGTATGAATGTACCAATAATTTTCGCCCACTGCTGAGCACAGAACTCCTCTACAGCCAAGAGTTTGATTGAGAGAACTTAGGTTATAGTCTACGATAGCTATGTGCGGCTTAGCGAATTTAACACACCTACATACAGATATTACTACAAATCGCAGTGCAGTTTTCTTTACGATGTTTTTGTTCACTGTTGAAATTCATGATAATTGACTATCAATACACATAACTCCCGAAAAGTCAGAGGTGTGCTCTGATATTCAAATAAGCGATATGTTTTTGTTCCTTTTTTAACGTTGCCTCTTGATGTGCTCGTGTCATGTTACGCATAACCGCCCATACTAGCACAAAATATGTGTTCAGGCCCCGAAATATTTAACCGGGAGGAGATCGGAGCTACGAGTTCTGACGCAGAAAGTCTCAATTTATCCAATCAATCATTTAATATATCATATGTGCAAAATAAAGTACTCAGTATAAGAATCAGTCTGAGGAGTCACGAATAACATTTATGTCCTTAATGACACCAAGATTTTTATATAATTTATCAATTTAATTCAAATAGAAAAAGTTATTATCCCCTCTGTTTAATTTATACATGTAATGGTTGGCTATCCCCCAAATACTGGATTGCTACTCAGCCACCGGACTCATTTGATATGACGTTATTTTGAGGTTTCGTTAAATTTCGAAACGAAATACTGGATAGCCATTTAGCTCATAAATCGGTCTACTCAGCAAACATCCAGCTAAATTTCCACAGATTAACGAAAAGTTTGTTTTCAGTTACAATTTTTATTGTATAAATATAAACGTTCCATTTGACGCAATATTCTTCATACATGATTTCTCAAAATTGGAAATTTAACCCTTTATATTTAATATGAGGAATCATTGTAACGTTTTTACTTTTGTTACGATTATGTTTAAAGCTATATTATATATTGCCATGTTATTATTTTAAAAATCTGTTAATAAAATCATATGGGTGAAAAAACTTATGTCCCTAATCCCTATATCCGAAGCGAGTTTATTAAAAATATTATGATGTTTGTTTATTTTATTTATTGTCATGTTGTAATTGCACTCGGTTTGAAAGTTAGTTTTTGGAATATCTTTTCAATAAATAGGTATATAAAATACCAAACAACGGCTGCAGAACCACCTAAGTACCAAATGGAGAAGACTATGTAAATAAATACGATATGAGAAAGAAGCTGTGCTGGATATTATAAACAGGTAAGTATACACGTATTCCTCTAAGTTTTAACGAATTTATATGATAATTAACTATTTAATATATAATATGAATCGATTATTCACACATTTTAAATCATCATCATCATCTACAGCCTGTAGGATCCCACTGCTGGGTACCTATAGGCTTCTCTCATATTATGCCTCCTATATATTATCTTCTCCTCATATAGTAGTATTATGTAATAAATATGGAAAATAAAGTATGGTACAATGTGTATAACTATAAATAATCCTTTGTTTCAGGAGCTGGAGTGGAGTACATAAATATTCAATGTGTACCTATATAATAAGACCGTCCAAGAAATATGGCTCATATATATAGTGCCATGTATATCAGCTATAGACTAAATAAGTAAGCTCAACAAATATATATGAAAAATAAAAAGAGATATATAAAATTATGACATACTTTAACTTAAACACTTTTGCAGGTAACGCTATAGAAATCATGCATACAACAAATCATTTGGACAATACACACCCTTTTGAAATGAGTATGTAATATAAAAATATACAAAAAAGAATGAGACAAATTGTGTGAAGGAAGAAATATTTGCATCAGAAAACAGTGTTTTAAATCAAAGTTGAAGAATGTTATGAATTTTAATTAATATGTAATACATAAAATAAATAGTTTATTTCACCTATTTTCATTGTTAAAAAATGTCATATTATAATTACATTTTTAATAGTACATTTATTAATTTAGTTTTAAATTAATGTTAAAATAATTGTTATTATTTTGTGTTTATAAAGGAATATAGATATAAATGTAAGACAGATCTAAAGAAATGTAGATAATTAAAAAAATATAATATGTACTAATGATGTTATTAAAATAAATATACTACAATAAAACATAACTCATTTTTATTTGTATTCATTCCATGGTAATTCAATAAAATGCACTATACGGTTTAAAATATGTATTTTATTATATTATTCCTTGTTGCAACATTTTCATTGGTTATACTATGTGGAGCTGGTGGAAATGATTCAGAAAGATCAATCTCCAATATATGATCATTCTGGGAACATGCTATATTATGTAACACAGCACATGCCTCTATAATAGTAAGCTAATTTTCAAAAACTTATAGCCCAACTTGCAGACAAGAAGATCTTTGTTGTAAAACCAAAGACCCTCTCCACTGGGTTTCTTGTTTTAGTATGGTCTTGATTGTAAGCTTCTTCAGTCTCCCCTTTCCAGAAATGCACATAAAGGAGAATCATTGAAATTTTTACTATCATGCACCGCTCCTGGCCATCGGCCTATAATGTTTCTTATCCTCAAGTTAGGGTTGCAGACTGCTTGCACATTTATAGAAAAATGGCCTTTTCTGTTTCTAAATGTTTCTGCTTGTGGTCCTCCTAAAAACAAGATAATAAAAATTAGAGCTCTAGCAAATATTCTTATTTCAAACTACAAATAATTTTATGTATATTGAAAAAATATATTCATAAAATTGAATTCTTTATAGGAAACTACTATTGTAGTTGAACATTGTTCCTGTATATAGTGAATAGCTACAATCAGTACAAATCATTGTATTATTAATTATATTATATTATATATTTAGCCCTACAACTATTTAGAGAGCTTGGTTATATGGGGTACAGTGGGCTGGGGAAGAGCCAATTACCTGCTAAATGTTTTGATTCCAACAAGCATATATATATATATATAAATTATTGTGTAGAATGTTGTATGTGGCCATGCAATAATAAATGTATTTTCTTTCTTTCTTTCTTTCTTTCTAGAAATCATTTAGAGTGTGCCTTTATACTGTGCATAATATATTATTCTATTCTATGATTAATAATATATTATGTACAGTAAAAAGGGATACTCTAAATGATTACTACACAATATAAAATACGCTAGGCATTTTAGAAGCACATTTAGTTAAAATAGGATAAGAAAACATATATTTGTGTACATGTAAAAGCTTAATAGTAATGTATACATTATTATAAGTAGAAATTACCTGGAGATTTGATCCTTATATGTATGAAATTTATAACTTCAATCACTCCTGTGATCGCATAGAAATTATTCGCAATATGGCATTGTTGTTAATAGTTGGGAATTTTCATGCCACGATTTTGTAGTTTAACCGACTCTGCTGCAACTTTGTGATGTACAGTCGGCTGTTCCACATGAAATACATCTCCAATAATCTTCTGGTAACTGCCTGTCGTAGAATATCATAAAGCAAGTAACAGTTGGTCGCAAGTTTTTATCAACCGACTTCTATTTGTAGTGGGTTCTATTTTGTCTCCAGCAAGGAACACAGATGCAGAACAGTTTCTTTCTTCAGGCGGAACCTCACTTTGTTTGAATGTTTTCTTCTTTGTATTTGTCAAAAGCATTGATTTTTTTCTTGATTGACTCGCCTTGATGAAGCTATATCGTCATCAGACAGCGATGAAACCGACGCGAGAGTCATTTTTAGTAAATTTTATGTATAATTTAAAAAGTTAAGAGTGGTCGCAGGCGGCCTTAAGACGACGGCTGCTTAAAACTAGAAATTCTTAAAAATTTGACTGTTTGACAGCTGTCAAACTCTTAAGTTGCTTTCGAGAATACGAATCGGATGAATAATGCCCCATTAAATATTTAATTCTTAAGTGGTTTAATCGAAGTTATATTTAACTGGAATCAATTTAACAGGTCATTAGAGCTAGTTAACAGGAGTTAAAAGTTAATTGGCTTTCCAGTATTTGGGCATATAATGCATAAGTACTATATATCTTTCAGGTCTTATTTGTATTCTGTTTATAGTAAACCAACTGACTTAACTAATGATTTTATACTAGTTAAGTCGGAGGGCATCCGCGCTTTACTACTAATTAATCTGAATTCACCTCTGGAATTCTTTTGCGGCAATTCGTAACGTTTTCCCTAACTCAAACTGCCTTAATGATAAGGAACTAGGAAGCACATTGAAGGAAAGCTGACAAAACACTTGAAAGTGACAAAATTTCGTATTTTTTCGTACAAACAACACCTATTAAAAGAATACATTCTGGCGCATTTGCAGTCGTTGTTTATTTCAGGTGGGTAAAGTTGTTTAATTCGCGTTAGTCGAAAACTAAATAGAAGAACTTACGAACCACTAATAAGAATCATGAATGAAAACATTTTGATTAATCCAAACAAACTGGAGCAAAACAGTATCAGAGTACCTACTAGGTTGCAGGCATGAATGATTACCGTACAAAATAATCAAATGCTAATTCCAGCGTCGAAAACACCGGAACTTGGCTGCTTAGAACTGGGAATTTCGGGAGCATGCTCTATTACACATTTTGACTACTGATCGAACTAATGCTGACGTAATATGGACAAGTCCTTGACGGAACAGTGGGCACGTCTCACCAAGATAGTCGACGGCCTGCTAGATGACCAAATTAGATGAACAAATTAATCTATAAGGTCACGACTATTATTCTTGAAAAGGTAAGCAGAATTTGTGGTCACATAATTCGCGAAGCTTATTTCCGTCTCACCGTGTCATAAGTAGCGGGCCTATCGCCATACTGGGCATAAATTAACCTCGTATATATTTATTAGAAAACCTTTTCCACAACTTATACAGGACTATAGTGGTGTAGTAGCATTAATAAGGCTCATATCCTGAGGTGGGAACAAAATGAAGAAAATGACTTAATAAATCAGATCAGATTTAGTTAACTGAAGTAACACCAAAATTTTGGGTATTGAAAAACATAAAGATGCATATTCCTGGTGGTGAGATTGAGAGTGATTATTTATTTATTTATTTATTTATTATCGATAGAAACTCTATTTGAATTATTGTACAGTCAGCAACATAAGTCGCTACACAGTCACGAGATTTGGAATTGTCTTATCATCCAAAATAATAATTATTTTCAATATCGTATGGCACTTCTCGGCAAAGATGACTTTACTTGGTTATATTTTACGACTATATAGTAGTACGTACTAATTTTAATTTAATTGTTGCTGACTGTACATACCAACAAATGCATAGTGCTCACTTTGTCATATTATTGTATGTACATTTCATAAAACTTAAACCATACTCTTCTATAATTACTTAGTATTAAAACCTATTTTAGCTATCAAATATTTTGCCTCCTTCGCTCAAACTGAAGTCGAAAGGGACTAAAACATTTGAAAAATAAAATAGGTTTTAAAACTGTCTATGAATAAGGCCCATAGCTTATCTTAAAATACAGTTGATGGTTTCATGGTTGGATGGTTAAGGAAAAATAACTCACCATAGTCATATTTTCGGACCATATGGTTCATTGAGTAGTCACATCTGTCATGTTGTTGCTTATCATAGTTTCTATAGTTGGGATTCTCGGCCTCCTCATTGTTCAGACCGAGCAGGGCGCGCACTCGATTCGAGCGCACGTCTAAGATTGTGTCTGTGTAGCCAATTTCCTGTTAATCAATAATTTACCTGGTCACACATATAAATAGATTTGGTTTGTAAGATCTCCTGCACATTGCATACATTATTTGGATAATGCTTGGTCTGTTTTTCTGAGATGTAAATAAATGAAGCTATTTTTTTTTATTAAAGTTAATTGTTTATAATTAATATAGGCCAATATAGTGAAGCAAATGTAATCACCTAGCATAAATATATTTTATTCATTTCATTTCCTTCTGACTAATAATCATTTCATACATTAACTACAATTGATCTTAGATGCTTTTTATTACATTCACTTTTTAAATGAAAGATAATTCAACTGATATTGATGTTATAATTTTATAATGCTTAAACTATAATAACTAAAATCAATTTACTAGCAATGGCTAGCCACCATTTATGCTGGATTTCAATTATTAATTAACTTGAATAATACCTTTTACTTTGACTAATTGAAAGCCATTAATTTGATGACTGATTTATCTTATGTTATCGCCAAACTTACTCAATGCAATTAAACCATAACAATGCAGTTCACGACACACTCTCCATTGACAAACCTGCAAATATTGTTTTATAAGTTGTCGACCCTGCTTCCATTGCGCTCGTTCAGCTGGCTCTGGCTCCGCTGGGGGCTCCTCTGGTGGAGGGCGTACATCGCCCTGCTGTAGCTCCACACCATACTTCAATTTGTGAAACTTAGCTCTTTCCTGTTTCAATGCATACTCCAACATTTTGATCCGTCTTACGAGGTCATTCTTTAGATTCTCTTGACCCTTCCTCTCACCTTGGAGGAAGGCGATCCGCGCCTGATTAATAAAAATAAATTAAATATTCATAATCAATATTTTGAGAATAACTGAAATTTTAATAGGGCTATACAAAAACTGGGTAGGTGAAGTATTGTTAGTTTTCAATATAGTCATATTATGAATAAATAGCAATAAAATACATAATGTGTTTAGAAATGTATCAGATGTAGAATATGGATGGATAAAAAACTATTTTTTTACACGCTTTATATTAGCTTCACTTGTATGTTTGTTTGTATGTTTGTAACCGACTCCTTAAGACGCGATTTTGACCCACTTTAAACAGACAGATTTCATTCAAATTTTGCACACCTGTCAAAGACCAATGACAATACAATAATTCGATTAAAATATATGATTATCCTGATTAGATTCGCCAGGATTCATTATTCACATTACAACTAATGTGATCATAAATAACCTATTTTCAAATCAAGTTGTTAAATTCAGTATATATTAATTGGCATGAATAATCAAATGGAAATAAACATGATAGTAAGATTAAAGTAATGGAACAATTCAAGTCTATTTTCCTTGATCTGTGCCTTTTGCTCACCTCTTGCATGCAAATATGTAGCAGTTACCCACTCATTTCAATATCTTTCTATAGTTTCAACTTTCTATCTGATGTGTTCACATTTAGTAATCTAAATATAAAAAATCACTGACAATTTTCAATAAATAATGGTATTTGTCCAAAATCATTTATGAACTAGGAACCAGCCAGGCTCTGCCCAGATGCAGATAGTTTTTGAATTCAATCTACATCAGCAACATAGTAATTCCCCACTGCTATATTTCTACTGAAACTCATTAGATCTGCCATTCTGTGTACTGATATTACTGTCCCATTATATTTCACCCTCTCCCGTCTCTTTCTATCCCATGACTCAAGAGATGTAATCATGTCCTCTTGTCACATCTCATCCCATTTGAATTTAAAAAGTAGCAAGTATATTTGAATTCTGTGCTCATCCTATAAGAACATTGTATTGTGTGGGATAAAAAGTAGTCCATGTGTTAATCCAGGCTGTCAGTTACATCCACACAAAATTTAATTGAAATCCATTAAACCGTTTATGAGCTTAACATTCTTTTGAATTCTATTAAGGTCATACAGTCTCCTAATAACAGTTTTTTTTTTCAAATATCTTCCATATATAAAGGCATCAATGAGTTAAAAAATTATTAGATGTAAATATATCACCTATTGATTTTAAAATGCCTGGGACACACTGTAATTGTGATTTTAAAAACATCTGTAAAATTATTCTTCTTATTTTATTTTGAATTTAAAGAAAATTCAATAACAAACTAGATGATTGATGCAATTTGTGTTGAAACAAAAAATGTAAGACCAAAATTGCAAAATATTTTCATCTTGTCAACTAAATTATTTCCTTAACTTTGGTCACTAATTAAACAAACATGCTGTCATATTTATTGTGGATCAATTTTAATTAGATTTTATTTCAGCACACTAAGAGTTTTGCAATTGAACAAATCAATTGATGCAATTAGCAACATTACTATGCGTTTCAAATAAGAATAGGAACGTCAATGACCTTTAGTTGTCAAATATCACACGAAAAGTATGGTTAGCAACTAAAACATATTTACGCATCAATTATATTTTTTTTTCACATAGTCAAATTCTTGAATATAAATTAACTAAATAAATTGAAACAATTACAAAATGTTATAATGGGCACATAAACAAGAATGTTTAGTCATAAATAGCTTAAAAAAGTATATTTTTTAAATTTTTTATTTACTTCATATGAAATTATTCGCCAGAGAGTAACTATAACACGACATTATTCATTCATTAATTTTTTTACGAATTATTAAATATTGAAAATATTATTTTTATTCAACAAAAATATTAAAATATTATTTTTATTCAACAAAAATATTATTTTAAGGAATCTTGTTTTGCTCACCCTACCTAAATTGTGCGATTTGACAGCTACTACGAACCAATATGGCGCAGGGTCAGTCCTATTCTTAGTTGAACCACATAGTACAGGTGTTTACATCATTTCCAAAAGACAGCATATTAAATGATAAAAATAGAAGGGAAATAATCACACCAATAAAACTAAAAATAAAACTTAAATAAAATTAGGATATTAATTAAAATTATTTGAAAAAAAATTGACATCTTCATAAAATATAACATTACATACAGTATTTATCACAACTTACCATACAAACAACAACAAAAAAATAACAATAGAATTCAAAGTATTATTAAATTAAGTTAATAATAATTATATTGGTCAATTGTCTGATAATAATCAAAGATATATTTGAAAAGGCTTAATATTATCATTCCAATTATTTTTATGTTATTTTATCAAAACAGAATACTGCTCCAAGTGTATATATCTATCAAATATTATCTCAGAGTACAAAAAATCTATTTTTTTCATCCTGAGATTATTAATTTATATACTTTCATAATAATTTAGCAAACATATGGTATACTGCAAGCAATAAATACATTGTCTGATTTTATTGGTGGTCAAAAACTAAATGGGTAACTTTCTTGCCAATCTCACATTATTTATGCATGTGTAGAAAAAATTATTAATTTCCATCTCCCATTGATTTAGATATTATACACACTATAATTTGCTTTAGTAATGTTGAATGTTAATTAAAAAACAATCTCTAAATTAAAATTAAAACTGTTGTATTTTTGATTGATTGATTACTTCATTTTTTAAATGAAATGTTTATGCTGTTGACTACAATATTAAGAATCGACCTTAAGTCATCAACAATTGAAATTCAATAGATAAACGTAAAGACAAAATAGAAAATTATTTTATTGCTATTTAGCAATAACCCTATGGGCAGTAACAAGTAAATGCTATAATTTCATCAATTATTTGTGTATAATTGATATTTTTATGCAGGCAATTACTGACAGAAATATAGGTATGTTTTATAGATGACAGAAACTGAATATATATGGTTATTATAGTAACTAAATTATAAATGAATCTAGTAATTAAATTATAAATGAATCATTTTTTGAAACCACATGGAAAATACTATTAGAATGGTTAATGTCAAATAATACAAAACTATAACTTATTTTAATTTACTTCAGTTTCATACAACAGTTAAAACAAATATAAATTTACCTAGATATTGTAAAATAGTAAGAGTTAACACATCAAATCAATGATACTCTAACCCACATGTGGAATAGCCAACCAATATATTTCGGAACTTGGGGCTTAATTTATTATTATTGATATTTGTAAGGCAGTATTACAAAATTAAAGTATTACTTATTTTTGACTAAATTACATGCACCCTTTATTAACTCAATGTCACTAAATTAACTTAATAAGCTACATTTAGTAATAATATTCACAAAAAGACACTAAATAAGAAATAGAAACAAATCCTATTTCTAAATTTGCATGTTTTAGACAGCAGGTATATGCAGACATCATTACTGAAGCACGCAATGTAGGTAACAGCAAATTAACACCGACTGGATACAAAATCATTGCTACCTCTCATACAACAGTCACAAATAAAGAAAAATAGAAAATCACCTCAAACTCAGCTCTGTCCACCTCCCATTGTGATCTCTCCAGTTCGAATCTCGCCCATTCGTGTTGAATAAAATGCAAAATGCCCGGTATTGAATACTGGACCGTCTGACTGGGTTCCTCATTTTGTTTGTTATTTACACTAACTCCAATTTGAGATCCTACTTGGCCTCCGTTGTGATGAGATACGGAGTTATCATCCATGGCTGTGGGGATTTTCATGACATGGCCACCATTACCGAACTTAACTTGTCACACATCTATCATAAAGAACTACAGTAATTAACTATGCGAAATGAAATACTAACACATTATTAAACCTATATTTCAACTAACGTTCACATAAACCACACCATTAAAAATTATTTTTATCGACGATTTCATGAATGACAAAAATTATTGCATGACGGAAAGAAAAGTCGCAACGACGTCCGTCCGCTACATCGCTTTTTCTTTTTTTTTTGTCAATGTTACCACTTCGGAAACATTTTAACCATTTAATCCCGACAACGTTTGATTAAAATCAAAATGAGTTAAATTATTGATAAAACAAATATTTATTCTGGTGACGGTGTCCGGTGATATTCAATAATTTTATAATACTTATGGTCACAATATAAAATTAATGACTAAAGCAATCTTAAAACTAAATTAATCGACTAATGAAAGGTTAAAAAGTAATTGAAATAAGAATTTTCTGATGCCAGGCCATGTATCGTTTAAATCAGTCTTTCCCAAAGTGGGCGATAACGCCCTCTTGTGGGCGCTGCAGGTCTCAAGGGGGGCGGTAAGAGACCCAGAAAGAAAATGACGGCGTTGTGTTGAGGCCTGGGGGGTGATTTGTAATTTTATTTAGCTAGGAGGCCTCTTAGACAACGACTGCATGAGCTCTCGACTCTCAACAACTACTTGTGAACATCAATTCATATGAATTAAAAGATTGCTCAAACTCGGTTCTATATTTCTTTCCGCGTAGTTCATATATCATATAGGTGAAAAAATGGGGGCGCTAAAAAAATATTTATTCTCAAAGTGGGCAGTAGACAAAATAAGTTTGGGAACCACTGGTTTAAATCATACCGTGACAGTCAACCGAACACGGAAAGTAAATTCTCACTAAACAGTTTTACATGAATCTGCATGAATCGTACCTAATAAAAATAAAAATATTATAGTTTCCACACGTATCTATAGGTTGGCGTGGTCATTGATTAATTTTATGGAGGTATTTCTATATATTTTTGTATGGTTTTAGATTCAAAATAAACGAAGAGACTATTAAGAAGAAAAATACAAAGCACTGAAACATTTTCCGTTATAGTATACCGGCTTAAATTCAATCTTAGCGCTTTTATTAAAAACATAATCTTTTGCCAAGATTTATAAACACTAGGTGCTCATCGATTAGAGACAGGGAGAGTTTTCGATATTAAAATGGTGGCGACTATTCAGTTAAAACATGTTCGTAATTGATATTCAAATAGTAGTATTATTTTATAGTAAAAAAAAGTTCACATGATCGCTTTTTATATTATATTTAGTTATACCAAAACGATTTATAATTAATATGATAGTGGTGCAATCGAAAATCGACTTATTAATTATCGTTAAATTCAAAAAAGCTTTTGACAACACTATTTGCATGAACCAAAGCGTAAACGATAGCAGCGAGGAATTCGTCGGCCATTTTGTTAATTTATTAGTGAATACCGATTAACGACGAGTATTTTATGGATACATTGCATTAATTCATTGACTTAATAAATAAAATAACTAACACTAAAAGGTATGAAGTGGTTTAAAATAATAATCATTAGTTTACAAGTTGTAGGACTTCAACTGGAACGCAAGAAACAGCAAGTCGGCGTTTGCAAGCATGACGCTCCTTTTAAATGCGTGGTAATTTTGTGTGTTATTACAGGAAACATGTCACGGTACGGGGACTGTAAAGTCTATGTTGGAGATTTGGGCAACAACGCCAGTAAACCAGAACTGGAAGACGCTTTTTCATACTACGGACCATTGAGAAATGTTTGGGTAGCCAGAAATCCACCCGGCTTCGCTTTTGTAGAGTTCGAAGACCCCCGTGATGCAGAGGACGCAGTAAGTTTCAGTTTGTTGTACTGATAAATATAATAAACAGTACTTTATTAAATAATAATACGGTTTACGTTCATGATGAGTGATGTGAAATAACCTATATTTATTTTAAGGCGCAATTAAATAATGTTATGTATGTTTTTATAGATTCGAGGACTGGACGGGCGCACAATATGCGGACGGCGCGCGCGCGTGGAAATGTCGAACGGCGGTCGCGGTTATGGCGGGCGTGGACCTCCGCCGAGATCACGGCTGCCTCCTCGTCCATACGATGACAGGTGCTACGATTGCGGTGACCGGGGACACTATGCTCGCGATTGCACGCGCCGCCGCCGTCGCAGGTGACCATTACCACCGAACGTATAACTGGCACGGCAGTATTTTTTGGCATGGAATCTTCATAATGAAAACCTGAAGCTTACTCATTAATTTGACATGATCATATTAAGATGTAACTGGCACCATTAAAAGATTCCATACCATGGTCATGGATTCACTTAAACCAATGATAACTATGTTATAGGTTATCATTGGCCTGTGCGCCGAGACTGAACACTTCTGTTCCGGCACTTTTAATCTACGCTACGTAGTTTTCACTCCGCGACGAGAACTCCAAATGTCTCCCCGCGTCGGTAACTTCGCTTCGCGAACTTCATAGCTACAGGCTACGTGCACACTTCACTAGTCGAGACCTTCATTGAGAGTAATTATTTGTACTGCGCATCGCGTCACACTCCTATTGTAATCACTGCGTGCACTCAGTGAGTTACAGACTATTATCACATTTTTGTGTTCAGAGAAGGCCTGTAAGCTGTAAAACCAGTTTATTTATTTTTTAGTTTCGAGGTAGTACATTTATTTGAAGTGACATTGGGTTTTACATTTATTTAAGAAACAAAATTTATAAAGCATGAATGTGACAAAATTGGCAATTTTTTGAATGTTTGGTGTCTTTAATTTGATATTCAAAATTACCCAACTTCAGCATTTGATGTTTGTTTTTTATTGAAACTACTACATATGTTTTGCGCTGTGTCTAACAAGTTTTGCTATTTGTTTCACAACACATTTGTCTAATTCTTCTGAAGTAAAAAAAAATCGTATTTTATTGAAACATAATATGAGCATTAAAATTTGGGATAAGAAAATATTGAAATAAAATTTTAATTTATTTACTTTGCTTTTATAGAGAGAATGAAGATAAGATACTTTAGATAAATTAAGTATTTGGGTTGGACACAGCGCAGCTCCCTGCAGGGCCCGTGTTGACTATTGCCTTGTGTTTGCAGCCGCTCGAGGTCCCGCCGGCGCACGCGCTCTCGTTCCCCGAGGTCGGGCTCGCGCTCCCGCAGCCGCTCCCGTTCCCGCTCCCGCTCTAAGGCTCGTTCTATGTCTCGTTCGAGGTCACGGTCTGCATCCAAAGATTCCAAGAAGTCAAACTAGATTGTATTCAACACCATTAGAATTACTGTGTGAACATTAAAGAATAATAATTGACTTGCAATTTATGTGAGCCTTTATACAAATGTTTGAAGCAATAAAACTATGAATCCACCAGGTTTCCATTTTAAAAGTATCATTCCTACGAATATTGATTTTATAAGATATCCAACACGTTGATTTACAATCAATAAATTTAGTTTTCGGAAAACGTGGCTTTTTATTTATGTCAATAGTACCTCGATCCCAGTATACAGGCTGAATTCTTCTGTTACATGAGCTTTGCATTTTTTAGAGGACGCAATTTTATTTTTGGGATATGTGTGGGCGGTCAATAGAAGCTTAACCTCAAGTTTGTGGGGTCGCCACCCTTGTCCCCCGACCGCCATCTTGGAAAAAGGGGTAAAAACACTTCTTTCACGTTATCTCGGAAACTATACGTCTTACAAAAAATTTGTAAAAACATAATTTGTAGCTAATTCTATTGCCTACCAATATGTTTATGTAACTTTATGGCCTAAATTAAAAATTAAAGAAGTTAAAAGCAAAAAAGTGAGTAAATTTTTATAAAATTATTTTTTGCTCTATAACTTTTTATAAATAGAAATCTCACTTTTTTGCTTTTTTTTTAATATTTATTCACCTATTCTATGCCACTGATGGGCAAAGGTCTCCCTCAACTCCTACTTATCCCTATCAGTTGCTGATGCCATCCAAGTGCTGCTAAATTGGTCGAGATCGTCGCGCCACCTTTTCCGAAGCCTGCCGCGTGGCCTCTCGCCGTCCTTAGGCATCCATTGATTGGCAATCTTTGCCCACCTCTTCGGGTGTATCCGGATGACGTGGCCCGCCCAATCCCAGTTTAGCTGATTTCTGTGCAACATCCTTGACTCTGGTTTTGGAGCGCAAGGTGTTAGTGGGTACTCTGTCCATGCGTGTTACGCCTAGCATCCTGTGCTCCATAGCTATTGGACAAACCCGGGCCTGGACCTCTGAAGTTCGGTCAAAGACCAGGATTGAGCACTATGTGGGAATTGGTAAAATACAAGTCGAAGAGTCTACTTTTAAGAGAAACGGGAAGATTTTCCTTAAGAAATTTCTTCTTCACTTTTTTGCTTATAACTTCTTTAATTTAGGGCAAAAAGTGAAATAAGCATATTTGTAGGCAAAACAATATGCTAAAAATTATGTCCGTACAATTTTTTTGTAAGACGCATAGTTTCCGAGTTATCGCGTAAAAAGTGTTTTCACCCCTTTTTCCAAGATGGCGGCCGGGGGACAAGGGTGGCGACCCCACAAACTTGAGGTTAAGCTTCTGTTGAAGCCCCAAACATTTCTCAAAAATAAAATTGCGTCCTCTAAGAAATGCAATATTCGGTCCGTATATATAAATTGTAACATTTCAATGGACTATGAGGAATAACGACAAATATGAAAGGGAGTCTCAAGCCTGATTTTGATGAAAACTAAAACTGTACTGTGCACCAGTAG
The DNA here is from genome assembly GCA_023078785.2 of Hyles euphorbiae. Lineage (NCBI taxonomy): Eukaryota > Metazoa > Arthropoda > Insecta > Lepidoptera > Sphingidae > Hyles > Hyles euphorbiae. Next base: position 12,908,961 of record CM041040.1, read on the forward strand.
TTTCTGAGATTAGAAGTAACAAAGTCTTCCAATATATAATCCGTATATATCCTTACATCTTACATAATATAAAAAGAAGTTCCTCGACCGCGTTTTTCCTCTTGTGTTTGAACGCGGTAAACTCGAAAACTAAAGCGTACTAAAGCGCCCATATCCAAAACCCCGAGAGCTTTCAACTCGAGCTGACAAATCGCTTTGATTGTCTAGAAGAAAACCTTGCAGTGGACGAGCTAAACAGCGGTTTGATAGAAGCTGTCCTTACGGTGGGATCTAAGTATTTTAGACCTCGCCGTAGAGATAGACCACAAAATCTCTCGATCCACACCAGGCCCGGATCTAGGGGGGGGCAAGTCGGGGTGCGTGCCCCGGGCGGCACGATCAGGGGCGGCATATTGAATCTTCGGAGACAACTACAAAACTCATCAATAACGTAACACCACTTACACTTTTTTTTTCGCCGTGCGCGAATTAGTGATTATGCGATAGAGGCGCGTGAAAAAGAGATGAAAACTTAATACTTGGAATGTATAATAATTTATTCCATCTCAACAATTACGTTTAGTTTCTAATATCCAATTTGTGTTTAGTAGATAGTTTTAGTTGATTAAATCGAACGTCTTTTATGTGGTACAGGCAGTGGCGAATTTACTAGTAAGCTGAGTAGGCTGGAGCCTAGGGCGGCAAATTTAAAGGGGCGGCAAATCTGGGCCAATTTTTTTTGTTTTTGGTTTACTGAAATAATAAAACGCAATATTTTACACACTGAAAAAATGGGGTTTGAAAATTAAGAATAGTTAAAATATTTCAGTAATATGTTCCCACGTTTCCACGTTGACAATTTAATAATAAACACTTTATTAATATCTATACTTGGATCTTCTTCTTCTTCTTTTACCTGACGTTATCCCGGCCGGTGCCAGGGTCCGCCTTCCGGCAAATTCTCCTCCATTTCGCCCGATCTTCGGCATCCTCAATAGTAAGGCCATTGACCCTCATATCTTCCTTGATGACATCGAGCCAGCGCTTCTTTGGTCTACCCGCGGTTTGAGGTCCGGGAATTGAGGCTCAGGCACACATTACCGACGCACTCCTGCGGTTGCCTTAGGACGTGACCATACCATCTCAAAGCGGGATTCCTGGAGTTTATCAGCCACATCGCGGACACCAAGCCTGCCACGGATGTGCTCGTTACGGATTTTGTCCAAACGCGTAACGTTGCACATCCACCGCAGCATCTTCATCTCCGCGACGTGGACCTCCTGGACGTGCGCTTGAGGGCAGGCCACGTCTCAGACCCATACAGGAGCACCGGCCGCACGATGCTTTTATAGGTGAGACCCTTGAGCCTCATCGGCATCCTGCGGTCGCAGAGTATGCCCGAGATCTCCCTCCACTTAGCCCAAGCAGCGCTTATACGGGCTTTGACGTCAAGGGCGATGTCACCGGACTCATGCAGTACGGACCCAAGGTACTTGAACTTGTCCGTCTTCACGGCCAGTTCGTTCCCCATAACGATGCTTTGGGGGTCCGTACTCCCGCAAGCCATGTACTCGGTCTTCGCCACATTTAACTTCAGACCACCGCTCTCAAGCGTTCCTTCCACCGGTTGACCTTGCGCTCCAAAAGTCGTCGGTCCTCTTCCACCAGTGCAATGTCATCGGCATACATCCAACAACCAGGGCGCAGGGTCCTGGATGTGAGACGTAATGGCATCGAGCACAACACTGAAGAGGAATGGACTCAACGCCGAGCCGGGAAAGGATTCGTATCGCCAACGGCGGTCCGAACGAAGAACTCGGATCGGAGGTACATGTCTCTGATAATGTCCGCATAGGCTTCCGATATCCCTTTCATCCTCATCGCCCACCAGATTGCCTGTCGCGGCACACAGTTGAAGGCCTTCAGCAGGTCCAAGAAAGCCATTTGCAGTGGCGTCTTCTTCGCTCTGTATGCCTCGCCAAGCATCCTGAGTGCAAATATCGGGTCGGTAGTACCACTGCCAGGACGGAAGCCGTATTGACACTCAGAGATAGTACACTCTTGGCGGAGCCTGGACTCGATGACGCGTTCGAAAAGCTTCATGGTATGACTCATGACCTTAATGCCACGATAATTACCGGATTCCTGAACACAGCTTTTACCCTTGTACACGGGAGTTATCACACTGAACCGCCATGAGTCAGGCATGTTTTTGGTATTTAGGATGCTGTTAAATAACGCAGCAAGAAGCTCCACACCGTGAAGCCCCAACGACTTCCACGCCTCTATCGGAATATAGTCAGGCCCTACCGCTTTCCGGTTCTTCATGCGACGAAGACTATAGAGAACTTCTTCAGGTGCAACAGGTGCAACAAGACCTTGTTTCGGGGGCAATTCGGGGTAGGACACTCCCAAGTAAATATCTATACTGGGATATTTTATATTCCAATAGTGAAACTTTATAAAAAAAATCTTGCTTAAATGCGAAAAAACAGCTATTAACATTGATTATAGTCTTTAGACTTCCTTGTTAAAAATATAGTTTTTTTTCAAATTGATTATTTATTGTTTACACGCACCCCGTGGTCAAGGGGTGACAAAATTCCTTCACGGTTTCCTTTGCCTGGCGTAAGAGGCGATTAATAGGGGTCATTGGGGTCGCTGGCACACTCTAAGATGTGCGGCAGAACTCGTGGCTTCATAGCGGACGCCCACGGTTAGGGCGTCCGTTGCAGAGAAAATCTACGCCTACCTAAGTTGTGAGGAGCCATATTAGGAAGTGCGTCAGGTGGCACGGCGAGTCAACTACGTGTTACTCGCTCATCCGCATCGCCTATTGTCCGTAATACATCCAACCTGGCTGCAAAATCTATGCGGTACGGACAATAATTGTCCCCGTGCGTCAGATTGGAAGGCTGGAGACCTCGACATGCACCTTATGATCTCCCCGTAGATATCGATTAAAAAAAAGGTATTGTATTCACTCCGTTTTTAGGAAATTGAGTTTGAATCAGACCTGGAAGTTTTGAGGCCTGACAAGGCTATCCTCATAATATCTGTGCCGCTGTACGTATGTATAATGTATATAAATGTATGTGTATGATGTCCTACCACGAGGTCTATTTCAGTCTACTCTGCCCTATTAACCATAAGACGTTCTATGGATTCGTTAATTCGTCGTGAGAAATTACCGAATATTCGAAGTATATGGGGCCGTACTATCTCGGAAAGACGCTACTTGATGCCGAGTTCTTGAAACGTTTGTGTGGAATTCGGACCTGATATTCCAAGCATTCCAACACCTCATCTCTAGGGAATCTACATTTTTCTTCTCCCGTAACGTCCATGTTTCAGCGACATACAGAAATACGAGAAAGTGCTCGGACAAGCCTGATCTTTAGTAGCTTTTGTAGTAGTACGATTCCTCCATATTTTCCTGAGTTTCTCCATTGCCCCTCTAGCCATCGCCATACATCGTTTTATCTCAATGATACAACCATCATTGTTATTTTTAAACAGCCCAGGATAAATGTACAACTGAACCAGTCTTGGAGGAGCCCAGCGACAGTTTGTGATGTGTATTGAAATCCCCCAAGACCATTTCAGCCGACGGGAACTGCGTCCGCCCGTCATCAGCCACATGGCTGAGATACCTAAACAGCCGCGTCGTCTCATCTTCCCCGTTGTGAGACCTGTAAAGGCACACGTCGATGCGGCTCAGGCAACCAAGATTCACGTGCAAACACAAAGCGGAGAAGGACCCTCCATGTAGCTTAAACGGTGACAGTAGATGTCCAACCGAATATACATACAAGCATACCCCGACTTTAGGCTTGAAGCTTTCTTCAAGCGAATAACCGGGGTACAGTAGGTAGGAATATTCGGCCGGACAACGAATCCGCGTCTCCATCAAGAAGAGCAAAGCAGACTAGGCCGTCTCGAAATGGTGGTGGACGGCATTAAGGTCGTTTGGAGTTCGTGGATGTTGGTGAACTCCATAGTGAACGCGATGGTGGGGTTATGCACCGCTGAAAGACCTGCTTTGTTGAATTGCGCTGTCATGAAGTTGAAAGGATAGGTTTGATGAAGAGGCATCGAGAAGCCAAAGTCCGGGCATTAAGTAGGCCGAATGGGCACCGGCATGAAAGGGTCGGCATGTCGCAAAATGTCGGCCACATCCGGTCACCAACTGGCACGACGTACCCGCACAAGATTATGTGCGACATGGTGAGGCAGCCCCTCGTGGTGGTTAGCCACGATTGGGTTCTTGTACTGTACTGTCTCTTTGGCCGGCGGGTCAACACTCCTCCCTTTGAGAGCGATCAAAAATACGTACAAAATCACTATCAGATCACTATTACGGTCTTTACGCCCCGTGGACGGTGATCGCTACCCAGACGGACACTTAAGTCCTACCACCAAGAACTGTGTCACTCATTTGGCACTACCCAGGGGTTACGTGTAGGAAAAGTAGAGTCAAAGCTTACAGACGTATGTGACGTTAACCCTCAAAAGTGACGCTAATATAAAGCGTGTAAGGATGCTAAACATGGTGGTAAAAAAAAAAAATGACGTTCTTTCCCGATGTCCTGTGTTGAGTGGGCGTCTGGTTGCTAAAAATGATGATGATGATTAAGATAAAAATATAGGCAAGGGGGGGCGGCATTTTTCAGTTTTTGCCCCGCCTCGAAAAAAACCTAGATCCGGCGCTGATCCACACTCTTGACCTCATGGCCGAACGTCGATCTTTAGCTCTGCAGTCTTCCGATGACGCCGAAGCATATCGGCGGTTTAATAGACAGATCTGGAAGTCCTTGCGACACAATGTCCGTGCTCACAATACTGTGAGCATTAAGGAGACAATTGAGCTCAACGGAGGCTCCAAAGTGTTTGCAAGAGACTTGTCTATTCATCTCGCTCCTGAGCCATGTCTATAAGTTGTTTTCGAGGGTCATCACAAATCGTCTCGAACGCAGGTTTGATGACTTCCAGCCTCCCGAACAAGCCGGTTTCCGAAAAGGCTTTAGTACCATAGACCATATCCATACGCTTCGGCAAGTTATACAAAAAACCGAGGAATATAACTTGCCGCTTTGTTTAGCGTTTGTGGACTATGAGAAAGCCTTTGATTCGATCAAGACCTGGACTGTGCTAGTCTCTCCAGTGGTGCCAGTGGTCCGGTTAGGCAGGTCCAACTTCGAGAGAGAGGTCAATCGTCGAATCCAACTCGGTTGGGCAGCGTTCGGGAAACTACGCGACGTCTTCTCGTCCAAAATACCTCAGTGCTAATAACTGGTGGTTGGTCTCTCATATGTGAGAGGCTATCTGGGTAGGTACCACCGCAATGTCTATTTCTCCCGTGAAACAACACTGCGTAAATGCACTGTTGTGTTTCGGATTGAAGGACATTGTAGCCAGAGCAACTACTGGACATATTGAGACTTAACATCTTATGTCTCAGGATGGCGAGTGCAGTGGAATTTTGCTACTGTTTATGAGCGGTCGTATCGCTTACCATCAGGCGAACGGCTTGCTCGTCTCGTCATTCATTGCAATAAAAAAAAAGTGCCTTAAATCGAAAGTCTTCGATAGTTGTGTGTTGCCAGTGATGACTTACGGCACCGAGACGTGGCCTCTCACTATGGGCCTTATTGGGAAGCTCAAAGTCGCTCAACGAGCTATGATGACCGATGGAGTCGGAAAGTGCTCGAATGGAGGCCACGTAGCGGAAAGCGCAGCGTGGGACGTCCACCCACAAGGTGGTCAAACGACCTGGTAAAGGTCGCGGGACGTCGCTGGATGCAGGCTGCCTCCAACACGTCTCTGTGGAAATCATTGGAGGAGGCCTATGTTCAGCAGTGGACTTCCTTTGGCTGATGGATAGATGGATGGAAACTCGAAAACTATCAAACGGATTTTTTACGGTTTTCAACAATAGAGAGTAATTCTTGAGAAAGGTTTAGGTATATAATTTATTATGCTTTTATGTAAATTAGCAGAAATACTCGCCAACTGGGAACGCGTAAACTAGCAGATATAGTTGAGTAATGTACTAGCGAATTCAAAATCTACATATATAAACGCTACGTACTGAACTTATATAAACTATTTATTTATTTAACAATAACTATCTACATAGGAACTATAGTAGTGTGCTACAAAACTGTTCAACAGTTTAACTGCAGGATTTGCAGTTTACACTTGTAAATACAAGTTTCCATTGGTCTCTAAATCGATATCTGATGAGTCTTTAACTCCGATATTCTAATTTAATAGATTGAACAATTATTATGAACTTTTTATTTTATTAACTTATAAATTATACGTGTGTTGGTGATTTTGGTTATTATAATAGTACATGATGAGCATTATAAAAAAATCATCATAAAAAGAAGTTCTTACCTACGTGAGTGCTTAAGCACTCACACATACTTTATATATATATAGATACATATAGCAAATACCTTTATCTAAATAAATACACTATCCATCACAAGTATTTAATGTTGAATAAAGTGTCCTTACTTGTTTTATGTTTATTTGCAGCCAAATAATAATTATGTTTCTGATATGAAATGGAGTCGACAAAAGTATCATCTCTCGGGCAGAGCCGGGCCAGGCTGCAAGTATATAATAGATTATCAATTCATAATCGGGTTCAATTCCTCGCTAGACATGTTGATTTATAAAAACTCTAAACTTGCAAATTGATTTCTTAGATTTGCGCGAATGTTACACATTGTTTCAGTATTTTAAATTTTCGCTAAGCCTCTTAGTGTTAGACTTATCCATCCATGCCATTGAAATAAAAATCTCTTTTTATGTATGACCCTCCCTTTAATGGTAAGAAAATAAACATAAAAATATTTTATAGGTACTTGTTTAATAACTCTTATTAAAATATTCTACAATTATTAATGTTAAAAAATGGCGATTGGTTTGTAAACTATTTATGCGTTCAGTTGACTTAACACTTTTGTCGAAAAAAACATACATCATAATTTTAATCTACAGTAATAGAGATATTATACAATTCGTATTTTTAAATTTTGTTACACAAATAAACTTAAATATCATTTACAATATTACAACATGATATAAAGCCATAATGTTTGTAATACCCTCCAAATATTTATTTTGACGACTCCAGTATAGTACTGATGGTATTTGAAATAACCACATGTATTTGCATAAGCTTACTTCATAATCCACCTTTGAGATCATTTTACAATTTACGTTGAACATAATATAATAAACCAATATTCTGTATATTGCGTAAATTATGTCTTAGCGACATCATATGATTAAAAAAATAACTTGACTCCAATAATCTCACTTATAATAAATCTTTAAACTTAGGCATAAATATATCATATATATTATCATATACCTTAATCTAAGAAAACATTTCTTACTAATTATCCAACTTGCACATTATTTACTTTGATCGCTTTACTCATCTAAGTAAACATTTAACATGTTCCTTTCACAGAGACTAGTTAAAAATCCTTTATGAGAAGGAAAAATAATATCAATTGCGCAAAAATACACCCTTTAAAAATCATTGAAAGTATACATCTTTGACAATATACAGACAAGTGTAAATTTACATTGTAGGCGTAGATCGTAATGGTGTTAATCAATGATGTGATCCCTAAGATATAAAAAATCATGTACATGCATATTACAAACTATCATGTATGTGCCATAATGCATAATATTACAAATCTCAAATTGAGTGGTATTAGAGCCAATATTGTACCTACTTTTATTAAGAATTTAAAATACATTTACACCATGCAAGTTACTCGCCTGTTCATATAAAAATACTCAAAATGTAAACATTGCGCAACAATTTTATAGGTACTGAAACAGCAATTGAAATATCATCATTAGCACATTGGTTATTGCTTTAACTTCGTTGCATGTAACAGGCAAGACAGTGACACGGTGTAGATGCACCATTATACGTACACTTTCGTATCGTCTAAAGCGGTCCTTCAGTTAATATTAATTTTCCCAAATACTTGCATGTCGTTAGTTTAACAAAACGGGTATTTATTTAATATCATTTTGAATAGGTTTTCTAACGTTAAAATGTATTCCAAAGTTCACAAAGAACAATAACATATCATTACAGAACCAAGGCTAATTCAGACTTTAGGTAAATGTCATAATAGCTTACAATATCGCTAATTCAATAGCATTGCAAATAACTTACATCTTTGTACACTGATTTGAACTTAAATAAAATAAGCGTATTCAAAATAAAGAAAAATTTACATGCTAACTAAAAAATAAAAACTATTTTTTATCGTTCACGACCTAAGTCGTATCGAGACAAATACCGTTCATTTATAATTGATTTTCCCCACTCGCACTTAGTTTGCTATATGGCCTAACCTCTGTCATATTCTCGATTATAGAAAAGGCCGGTACCCTGCAGTGAGACGTATATGGGCTGATACAGATTATGAATCTTGTGCGGAATTAGATATCAATATTTTCAAGAATGGTGGTAGCTAAGGGTGTAGCGCATAAATAAGTACCTAAATCAACACATTAATATAGGTACTTATTAATGAGATATTGGGATAATCTCTCTAGTTTGTCCTATTGCAAGTCTTTAACCTATAATAAAGTTTTTTTCAAATACAATTATATTTTTGGTAATACTAACTTGGAACTACCTGCAACTAAATTCATCTTCAGATATCACAATTTGCATAGAAGTACCATTTGAATGAGCTACATCAATGCACAATAATGGCCTTATTTTCAGTAGTTTAAATTGTAACAAAAGCAACCACGAAGTCATGCTATTTTAATAGTAAACTTGACAAAATCACAACAGGCCACGTAATTAAATTTACGCTCGCTTTACGTCACCAATAAATAATAGATGAAAAAAATTGCCGAAATATATTCACGAGTATCATAATATTTTTGTCATCTGCATTCACAGTACCCCATTCAAATGATACTCCACTACCTACACGTTTTGTAGCAGTTGGAATACATAAAAAACATGAAGATAAATGTCGTACATAATATAATGTAATAATGTGACTAACTTTTAATCAGTGGAAGAAGTTTAAATTAATAGTTTTAATAAATATTCGCTCATTGAATCCACTACTGTCTCCGTCAGAAACATAATTATTTGATACAAAAAAATTAAGTTCACTTGTATAATCATTTGTAGAATTAAATCTTAAGGAGGTATATTTTTGTTGAATAATGGTCCAAGAGTTTTTCATTTCAAGTATTTTATGTTTTCGTGTAAAACAAAAACGTAAGTTTTATATTTTGTAAACACTAAATAGTCACATTTGAAACTTAAAAACAAGCAAATTTTCCATGCCACAAAGTAGTGAATTTAATCTTCCAACAATTTTTTTGGTGTTCAATAATCTTACTTCTATTGCTGAGTACATAGAGGCCAAGTTTTACAACAACATCAGATTTTATGCTGAGCTAATATCCAATATATTAATGCAACGTGTAGGTAGCTGAATTTTAAATAAATATTCGTACAAAACATGAGAGCTCTCGATTGCGTAAAGATATATGAACACTCATACATATAATAGACTAAAACCAATTGGACAACCAATTATTCTAATACATAATTATATAACCGTTAATGGTACTGTTTAAATTAGTAGATATGTATAAATAATTGAAATAAATGCGCGACTTTTTGTTTTAGATATTATAAAATGAGAGACTTGTTACTTATTGCAATGAACATCCCACCTAATGGTGAAATCATTCTATAGTATTCCGTCTTACGCATAGAATAAAGAAGCGGCCATAAACACTATAGAAACGCGTCTTCGACCGATCTGAACAATGGATTCTTTTGTTGTGTGCATATTAACAGACGTCAGACGTACGCTTATGACGTGACCTTGTATGTTCCATTGTCATGATTGGTCAGATAGCCGCTTCTAGTATCTATGCGTAAGACAGAATACTATAGTAAGTTTTCACCTTAATGTTTCAGTATCCAATCCAAATTCATACAATGGAGGGCTAAAACATTGTATTCTCTGACAAAATTTTGTCCTCCGCCGATTTTTGACTATTCTAAAAGTATTAAATCACATGCCACTAATTACAAATTTTCATTCATTAGTCCATACAAAGAATCGGAGCCTAGATGAGCAACATACATACACGTGCCGCGTTACAGCTAACATAATGGTATACACTCGGAAATTTGTTAGACCACATGTTTATTTTAAACAAAATACATGCCTGATTCCTGCATAACGTTAAACGAAAAGCGAAAGATCTAATTCCTTTTGTATTTTAAAAATCCCTACACCACACACTATCACAAATTCTAACACCAATTATTTATTACAAACATTGACAACACATTCTGTCCTTAGGACAAGGAACTTTCAAGTTATCCTCGAAATGAATACTATAAATGAATTATGGTAATTTAGTGATTTGAATCTTATTATCAGATAATACATGCAGACACTCTAAACTACGAAAATGGGAGCTTAACATAGTATCTACATGTTATAATATTTAATAACAAAATAATGGCGGTCTAACAGTCTCCCAATAGTATCACTTATCTCCTCGCATCAATTGATGCTCAAAGGTCCCGAATCAATACTTACTCAGCGCCTTTGTTTTATTCAAATGAATTTTATATACTACATTAATCATAAGCTCATTTCCTTACTCCAATTTCAAATGATGGATAATGTTACAACTCGCAATTGGAAGAGTAGCTTTAATTTAAGAGCATATTTGTACATCAAATAAGTAAATTCAAAATATTTAAATCCACACTTGCAGTTCTTTTGACTTTTCATCTTCATACATTTAGTGTATTTAAGACTTGACAAATTAAATGGTTTGTATTGTAAATATTTAAGTACTATGTAGTTATCCTCACTTGGAGCTAATACTATAAATGTATGTTTGTTTGCATAGTAAATACATTGTTTTTGTGGAACCAGATTTTTAGAAATATTTGTGGATTGTCATTCGTAAGCAAACACTTCATTTGATTGTTGTTTACTTATAGCCAAAACATTTTAAAATATACATTATAATGTTTTTGAAATTTTTGGAATTTATGAATTCTGAAAAACTAACTATCCTCATCTTTAAGATATTCTAAGTGCCCTTTTAGTATTATTTTATTATAAACTTGTGAGAAATAATTTAAATAACGTTATTCCCAAGTAGATACTTCTAGCAAGTTTGATTTATGAATATGATCCTTCCTTAAAATCTTTTAACTATTGATAATTGGTAATAACCTAACATTTTCCTTGGTATAACAGTCATAAATAAAAGGTACTGTTATTACACAAACGGAATTATTGACTCAGGTCTTTAATTATATAATATACAACTCAATGTTATATGTCTGATAAAATATAAACTCACTTTATTATTATCACATATCATCTCCATTTAGTACCATCTGAGTAGATCTAAACTGATAATCTGTCAGTTATGTACCAGCCATACTATTCTCAAAATAGCAGACATTAATTGTGGAATGCCGATAAGACTTACACTCATTGCTTCCACATAACAAAACAATCAACAATCACTGGTCTAAAATATCTTTGGGGTTTCATCGCCTTAATTATTTTTCTCAGGTTTCTTTACCAAGTGTGCATTGATCGGGTACTTTAGTTCAGTCCTCAGCTGCTCATTATGCTCCTCTAATGAATTCACGGCATAATGTAGCACAAGCTCATTTAAAGTCCTGAAAAGAAAAATATTTTATACCATACATTTTTATCATTTATTATTATCCATTGAGGTTGAATTTATACTACTACCGTGGTTCCTAACCTGGGGGTAATTACCCCCGCGGGGGTAAAGCCTGTATTTTGCGGGGGTAACAATGAGCTGGTCTTAAGTGAAACAAAACCTAATATTACCAAACTTGTAAAAGCTAAGCAGTATAAACCTTCCTCTTGAATCACTCTATCTATTAAAAATACCGCATCAAAATCCGTTGCGTAGTTTTAAAGATTTAAGCATACAAAGGGACATAGGGACAGAGAAAGCGACTTGGTTTTATACTATGTAGTGATTAATACGTGTTATTTGAGATCATCCTTGGGAGGAGGGGTAAAATCAGTAACCCTAGAGAGGTGGGAAGGATAAAATCAGTGACCCTTAGATCATAGGGGTAACGGACCTAAAAAGGTTAGGACCCATGGTACTAATATATAAAGCTGAAGAGTTTGTTATCTCTAATATCAGAAACTACTTGATCGAATAGAAGAAATATTTTCGTGTTGGATAGGTTATTTATTGAGGAATACGAGAAATTTGTATAAGTTTTTCGTGGTCTGATTGGTGAATATTCTAAATAGATAGTCAGAATTGAAAATTCGAAGCTAAGCCAGATCGCTAGTAGTTGATATTTAAATTTGAATATTTTGGGTACAATTTTCTATGGTATTTGTATTTCTATATACTAAAACTTACTCATATACGTTATATGGCTCTGCGAAACCATAACCTCTTTCACTCTTGAATATAATGCAGTGGTAGACCATGTTATTGCAGCATATGGATAAGGCCAACTGTCCTGTAGAATTAGGCCGTATCAAAAATGTACCCTGAGGTTTTCCAGCTAAAAGCTTTTCTGCTTTCTCTCGAGTACAGTTCACTTTCCATGTTATCATTTCACGATGTGCATATAACTCCTCCAATTTATGAATGTTATCACCTTCCAAAGCTTCTAGATATTCTTCGGATTTCCCACGACCTTGTAACCATCTGTAAATTACAAAAAAAATGCAAATCACAATCTGGAATTTGAATCTATACTATCAAGCAACGAGAGCTTGTGCTTTGGCTAACAGACATAGGGGCTTAGGCCATAGCCCCATACCATGTTGGCCTTGTGTAGGCTAGTAGACTTCACATAACATAAAAATCTTTTTATGTTAGCGGTAGTATGCAGAACTCGGAAGTTAGAGGTATGCTTTGAGATTCGAACCCACGACCAGCATCGCGGCAGCCTCGTTTGGGCCGATCCCAGACCATCACAGACTTTGAAACCAGGATTATTTTTGACATATTTATATTATGTAATAACAAAACGAGACCATGCATCCCGCATGAGAACTCTTCCTACAGAATACACATTTTTACTGAATAAAGCTATTCAATAAAAATGTGTATTAAAAAAAGTTTTATATTCTGTAAGTTTTGAATATACTTACACTTTGTAGCGGTCCTTTACATTATACAGTTCAAGGACATCAGACTTTAACTGCGTTAAATCTCTTTCGAGCACAAGATTCGATTCCAATGTAGTCCTTAAAATATCATTTAATTCCGATTTGGCTTGCTTCAAACTTTGAAGTTTTAACATTAGTTGTCTGTTGTTTTCAATAACAATGTTCTTCTCATGCGGTTGAGCTTCAGCTTGCATTTTTTCCTGTAGTTTAAGATGATCTTCGCACATTTTCACCGCTTCCCTAAAGGCGTCTAGAGCTTGCCGCTTCAAATTAACTTCTTCCCTGAGGCGCGTGTACTTATAAAACCGTGAATTGTAATCCCTTGCCTTTAGTAAAAATTTCTTATGGATTTCTTTGTATCTGGTTTCCAGTGTCTCATCGCTAATGTTTTCGCCGCCTTCGTTTTCTTGATGTCGTGACAGTGGGAACAAAAGCCTGATATCCAGGCTGCTGTTACAATGTGCCAAGGAGTACTCAGTATAGAAACGTACAAGATCAACCACTGATTTGAACTGAAATGGCTCACAAAATCCATAGCGTCCTTCATGATTGTATATTTTTATCAATTTGTTAGTACCTCCTTTTCTTAGTGTCAATGTATATCCACTATCCTTGTTTGAAGCGTTACGAACCAGGAAAGTGCCATCACAGGTATCTTGAAGTTTCTCTGCGGCTTCATCTCTGTAAGAGAATAAAGAAAATTAATTCAAAACATACATAAGTTAACTACAACATGTTCTTTTCTGCCATAATTATGAGCATTAAATCATATGCTATGATATTTATTATTATACTTGAAAATTGCAAATTTCAATTAAACAGTCATTTTATAAAGTAAAAATGTCAAACCCACTTGAATTAATATTTTGATCAAATATCATGTTACACTGTTACTTGTTGTTGGGATTACAGGTATTTGCCAATGTCAAATTGTATTTATGAACAGACCTGATGTAAGCTTTCAAAATGCTATATGTATTGACTATTTATATTGCAGTGCAATTAAACTCATAATAATGTTAATCTATTAAACTAAATAATATAATGATTATAAGCAAGACAGCATATTCACGTAAATGCAAATTATCACACTTAAATGATTATACAATAGATGGAAAAATTCCAATTAAAGAGAAATGAGTCATTGTTACTAAGTCAACAAATTTTATTTATGCAAATTATATTCATTGATCACACCAAAGTATGTTGCAGTTAGCACTTACTTATGACATCATTTTATTTTAATTCTCTTTTAATGTTTTGATCTTATATAATCTTAAATAGTTTACTCTCACATACACATACCAATTATATGCAACTGAAAATAAAGCCAGATGGTATTTTTGGTAACTACATCCACTATGTAACTAAAAATTTCTTAAAACAAAGCAACAACTTTATTAACTATCATCATGTTTCAGAGTTAAATACATACGTATTTTTTTTTTTAATTGCAAATTACGCCTACATTTAAAGAAACAATGGTACACAAGGATTTAAATAATTATTTTAGTAAAAACTATGTATGAAATAGCCCCACACAATGATATTAAAAAAAATGAAAAATCTTAATCTCCACATACACTTGTCAATGTGGGGACCCTTAGGGGAGGCCTATGTTCAGACTTCAGCAATGGATTTCCTGTGGCTGATGCACAGACTGACGAGAGAAAGGGATAGAAACAGAGAAAATTGACACTGTTTTCGAAGTTTTTAGTTACATATTGTCTGTACTCAATAAAACAACCAGCTGGCTTCGTTTTTTTGCAGTTGTATATAATACACAGGAAAATTAAAACTGATGGATAAAAAATAAAAATAAAATATTTTCAAAGATTTTATAAATTGTTACAAAATTCCAAAATGTGCTATATTAATCACATTTAACCCCAAGGTGCTATACATTAGACCTGATTATAATAATCAGTAATTACTGCATTTTGTCTTATCTATACTTTGTATAAATGGTACAGAACGATGTCTGTAGTATTTACATATCTTAGGGTAGATATCTGTGGGCATTGCCGTACCCCCTTCAAGTCGAGCAAAAAAGCGACACGGCCATACAATCCTTTTCTCGAAGTAATTCAGGCACTTTTCGACCTCTTATAACTTTGTTATGTATAAAACAAGAAGCCTAAATTTTCAGTTACTAAGCAGGCATTGTGTAATCATAGTATATTTAAAATTTTATTCTATTTGAACAAGTATTTTAAGAATTGTAACTTTCAAATTTTGTCACACACTGACTGACTTATCATCAAAAGTCTAAGGCACTTCTAGTAGCATAGAACCTTCAAATTTAGAATATAATTGGTGTTTAGTGTCTAAATCAAGGGAAATCTTAAACATTTCATAACTTTTAACTAGTTTTCGAGATACACTAACTAGGAGAATAACTTTGTAATCTTATATAAATGTCTATACATTTAACTTTGTAGTCCTATGATTACCCGTATATGGGTAGTTCTACGATAAGAGGTTTCGAGCCCATAGAAGATGCGGCCAGGGAGAAAAGTTGGATTTTTTTCATGAAAATGTTAAATTATGCTAAATAACCCATTGATTAACCTTTTCACCCAAGGGCAGGTCACTTCACACATATTTTATTACTTTTTCGAAGGCCAGGGTAAATATCGAGACCAGGGGAGAGATTCGGGCAATGAAATAATGAATTAAATTAATAAAATCAACTTTTATTAAACATTACACTTAACTTTTAATCGGAAAGCGAATTGATCCGCCGGACGAAAGGGTACCCTCCCGGGATGGGCCGCCGGGACCCCACTTCCGGTCACCAACCGGCACGACGGACCCACCCAAGATTATGCGCGGCATGGTGAGGCAGCCTCTCGAGGTGGTTAGCCCCGATTGGGCCCCTGTACTATACCGCGGGTGGCTAGCGGACAACCGCTTCTACGGGTCTCCCTGGCCGGCGGATCAACATTCCTCCCTTCGACAAACGACCGAAAATACCCACACGATACAACCTCATGCCCTCGAAGAAACCGGAAAACAATTGGCTGATCCCGGAACGCGATCCCCTTACGGAGATCACTATGGCGGTCTTTACGCCTCGTGGACGGTGGTAGCTACCCGGGTGGACACATAAGTCCTACCACCACTAAACTTCAATATACGGTATATTATATATAAATCTGACTTCAGTACAATCTAACTATATTTAAATTACTTTGTGACTACATTATATGATATATTTTAGCTCCCCTGGCTAGTAAGTCTCTCCCTGGTAATTAACTTGGCAGGGGAAATACGCCAGGGGAAAGACGTTTTCATGATAAATTCAAATATTGTAATCGACGTATAACATTTTTGGCTTAATTAAATATCCCACTTGAATTAGTACACTATTATTGAATAAATGTAATATTACACAAATGAATCAAATCATTAATATAACTTTTATGACTTACCAGGGGAGAGATATAATGACTTTGCGAGACCACTACACCGCACGTACGCGTCGCGACAACTAGCAAAATGGCGGCCTCTAACGGCTCGCTTGTCATTTGTGGCTAACTTCACGACGTTAGATGTCCTTGAGAGGAATTTGCAATACTTCCGTTTTATTTTTATGTTGGTATTAGTGGAACAAAATTTGCCAGGGTAAAGATACAAAAAATATGGGACAAAATTTAAGTTTAGAAAATATACACAAAAAACATACTTTGTTGGATTTTTTCTTAAAATTATTGTAGTATATTTATTAAAATGCATACTTAACATGCTTTAGTTTAGAAAGCGATACAAACAAATTAGGTACGGCAGTAAGTTTAACTAAAATCGGCAAAGGGACAGGCCAGGGTAGATACTTTTTTGGACTTTGTTGGCAATTTCAGAAAAAAATATAATATTTCAGCATTTAATAGTGACTCTATTCATTGAAGTACATTAAAATGGTGTAATTGATTGTAAATGATTGGACAATATGGAATAAAAAACCTATTAAATATTGATTGCCGTTCAAGTTACCTCTTATCGTAGAATCACCCATATAATGAAGTAATAGTTGTAGATAGGTGTCTATATATATAAGAGGTATATATAACTCAGCTGTGTGGCTTGGATTTTCTTACAAGATGTTTTTCATGGGATATAATCTATCTAGAGTGAATCTAACTAAATATCTAGAGTGATTGAATATAAAAAGGAGATAAAAATGGTAGTACTGATGCAATTTTTAACTCCCGTATTGTTTAGTGTTTGAAAAAGAAAAATATATATGTTAATGGTACCAAGTTCCATTCAAAAGTGTGTTGGGCATATAAAACTTAATTTACTTTAGGTTACCAATGTACACTTTGGCTTGCTTGAGCTTCTTGTCAATCGGCAGAGTAAATGTTTTTGAACACTCTAAGGAGATTTGGCAATCATTTTCAATGCATTTACACATTGGTGCCAGTCTGTCACAAGGCCCAATCAGTGTGTTTCTTTAATTCATCTTATTTGGGCAGATGTATTCAAAAGCAAGATAGAAAATAATACAAATAGAGAGAAACTAAATTATTAATTCACTTTATCCATTTAAAGTAGAGGAAATGCAGAAAAGTAATACCTAATAAATTAATACTCAATTGAATAATAACTATGGCATACATAGTAACATCCCTGATTAATATACATTTATTGTTGTGGATATTGGAGTTGATTCATAATTATATTTTACCAATTGCAAAATAAAATCACCCAGCAAATGTAAAATGAAGTAAGTTACAGAAAGCCTGATTATGGTAATCAGTGTAATTTAGGATAACAAAAGTGCATATTAATACTCTTTAATTACATCCAAAGGTAAAGATATTTTGCCCCTTCCATATAACATGTAGTATCTTCCTAGAACCCTTTGCAAGTATGTTTGTACACAATGCAACAGGGTAAGTAATTAAAATCTTATCATTGACATGCTAAATGGGATACAATTATGGTATAAAGGTTTGGTGTACATGAAACTTTGCAACAGCAGATAAATGTACCTGTACATGATTATTTGAAATATAAGATATTGAAATAGGATATCATAGTTATAGGGGATAAATAACTAAAATAGTTGTTACTAACTTAAATCGTCTAACAGAATATATATTTGAGCTATACCATATGAATTGGTATATATGTCTTTTATATTTGCAGACTATTAATGTTAATTTCTCACATAGTATCCTTTCAGAAGTAATGTTTGAGTATGTATAATAAGAAATTTGCACTTACCGAGTGATATCACCCCAATACCATTCGGCGTTTTCTAAACTATCATCTGCCGCTTGTTGTGGCGCCCCTATTTCAACCATTATTCATTATAATATCTTAGAATTGCTGCATAATCTTTGTGTATTTCTCTGCGAAGTGCGAACACACTCAAATAACACTGCTTGTAAAACTTGCAAACGAAGTGTAACAATTCAGATCGGCTGTGCCCGACTTCCGCGTTCGAGGTTACACTGAATTAAAAGTCTATTTCACTTTATGTACACTGCTAACTGCAATTAGCATTATCGTTACCACTTTACTGAAACACTGTAAGTCAAAATTCACGTAAAATTGACAAGCACTGTGATCTAATGGATATCTAGATCACAAAGGAAATGGGCAGGAGCGTGATTAGTACCTGAAGCAAAGTTCCTCAGCGTTACCATACGAATATATAAATTAAAGTACAGCTGAGAATACTAAAAACCTTATCAACTTAAGACCTATGCGCAATAAAAAGAACCATATCAATAATTACACCAAATTTACAAAATAAAATAGAAATACTATGCCAGAACTCAGAAACTTATCAACCATCCGCCATGAATTAAAAAATTGAGGTAGGTATGAGTAGAAACTACAATTTGAATTTTGAGTCGATTACACTTGTTTAATTTCGACCAATCACCTGTGAATCGACTAAAATTATTTTTTCGGTTTGACATTCGCGATCAATCACAAATAATTAAGGGCGCTCTACACTCACGCAAGAATCTTGCGAGAACGCGGAAAAAACACGAGGAACGTGAATATGGAACTCACAGACTAGGGAGTAATATGGAACTGATTTACATATTCTCCGATTTTTGTCGGAAATTTGGCGTGAGACCACAGAGTACAATTGCTATCGCGAGACAAAGGAGCTGAGTACGCGAGAATAGAGGAGAAATTGCATTGGCTCGCACGTTTCTCAGTAGCAAGCTGTGGTAGCAAATGAATTGCCGATAAAAAACGTAGTAGGCACAGCTATTTTATTTTTATTCGGAAATTCAATGCGTTAATAGTAATATAACAATAAGACTTATTAACTAGGAATAGGCTATTAACATAAATCATGTTTTCGCAAGTATGTAACTAATATAAAGCTTGCTTATTTATGTAAAAATATTAAAGAAAAACAATCTACAGTTCATCCATCCATCCATCCATCAGCCAAAGGAAGTCCACTGCTGAACATAGGCCTCCCCCAATGATTTCCACAGAGACCTGTTGGAGGCAGCCTGCATCCAGCGACGTCCCGCGACCTTTACCAAGTCGTTTGACCACCTTGTGGGTGGACGTCCCATGCTGCGCGTTCCGCTATGTGGCTTCCATTCAAGCACTTTCCGACCCCATCGGTCATCATAGCTCGTTGAGTGACTTTGAGCTTCCCAATAAGACTCATAGTGAGAGGCCACGTCTCGGTGCCGTAAGTCATCACTGGCAACACATAACTATCGAAGACTATTGATTTAAGGTACTGAGGTATTTTGGACGAGAAGACGTTGCGTAGTTTCCCGAACGCTGCCCAACCGAGTTGGATTCGACGATTGACCTCTATCTCGAAGTTGGACAGTTCATGAGCCCTACTATATAAATCCAAAACGAAGTTCGAAAATTCGTGACGTTTTTCGTTTCGAAACCTACTAACTGTAATACAAAATTCGAATCTTCGAATCGAAGAATGAATTATTACAATATATCGGCAATACGAACATTTACAGAGTAGTTACATTCGTATCGTCACAAACTTCGTTCGTTCGAAGTTTAGAACTTCGTTTCGGATGAATATAGTAAATAAAAATGTAAATGTTCGGATTGCCGATATATTCGAATCATTCATTCTTCGATTCGAAGATTCGAATTTCATGTTACAGAGTAGGTTTCGAAACGAAAAACGTCACGAAGATTCGAATTTCGGATTTATGTAGTAGGGCCCCATAAAACAGTAAAAAATGAATATACATTACATCTAAATAAAAAACTATTACATCAAACCACATCAAACTAAACTTATATATCTAGATTACAGGAATATAAACAAATATCTAATCATTACCGTCAGTTAGAGAACCATGAAACCAATATTTCACTTACTATTTTTTTAGCATATGTACAAGGCTTAGAATGAAATAAGTCCATATCCTAGGAAATGTTAATTAATTCATTAAATTTCTTTGCCACTCTTATGAAAAATGAGTTCTGTCCATAGATTGACGTCATATGTGGTAAAGCTAAAATTGCGGGCTATCTAATTGTCCTAAGTGGTGCTTTTAAGGGTATTTTTGAGAGAATATTTGAGGAGTCTATTTCATTCTGAGCTATTTTATTTAGAAGGAAAATGTCTGTAATGTCCCTACGTTCATCTAGGCTCAATTGCACAAACTAACTTTGCCAATACCTTTGCCCTTGAAACTGTCAATTCCATACATTTGCAAGGTCAAATAAATCTCAAATGTATGGCGATGACATTTTCATAGGCAAAGGTATTGGCAAAGTTACTTGGTGCAACTGAGCCTTAAAGGTAAAATATGATATCTGCGGCACCTTAGGTGGGATCTTAGCACTTGTCTTTAAATTGTAGAAACTACAAAAACTTTTTCTGAATGGTCTCGAGTCGGTTACTATGAATGTTGTAATGGGGACTCCAACCTTGGGAACCATACTCGATAATACTTCGTACTAAACAACAATAAAGGATCTTAATCACTTTTATACTTGTAAATTCCGAGCTTGACCTGATCAAGAAATCCAGAAGCTTCCTACCTTTTTTGGCAATAAGGTCGACGTGTTTTTCGTATGTCAATTTTGAATCATATAAGATGCTCAGATCACGCACTACATCTACTTGCTGTAACTCTTGTCCTAATATAAAATATTTGTTTTTAATGGCTTACACCTGCGCGTAAATGTGACAATATAACATTTTTATTGGTCTATCTTTTATTAGTCTATTCTTTGGAGTACAGGCAGTTGCTTTATAATAAGCATCAATATGAGTCATATTTGGATGTAGGTACTTATTAACTCCATGGATTTGGACGAACGAGTTCGATCGAGCGGAACGTTTACGTACTAACTTCAGACTTCTCACAAGACTATCACAAGAAACAGTCCCATAAGTTGGAACTAAATTAATAAACCAACATGGTATTATATGGACCTCACAACTTTTTACGGTAGACGAACTGACACTAGTTTTGATTACAAATTTTGTTTTTGATTATTGGTGGGCTTGATTATTGATTGGGATTTGATATATTGATGGGCTTCATTTTTTTGTACATTATACATATACAGGAACAATGATTCATAAACTGCAAATGTAACTTTGTGATCCAATATATTTTTATGGGATTACGACGTTACTTATGAAGTTGGCGTATCTAAAAAACTGAACCAAAATTTTAAAATATGCAATTTTTTCCCTGGTATATATATTAAACATTAATAGTGTTCTAAATTTCAATCTTTTATAGACATAAATTATAATTGTAGCAGACGCTAGAAGTGCCCTAGTGTTTTGATGATCGGTCAGTGAATTAAAAACCTTTGACTAAATATAATTCTTAGACGACTGATTCAAATTGGGTGAAATTTGCAATATATCGTATTAATACAATGCCTCCTTACTATATAATAATGGATTCTAAAAATTCTGGCTTCTAGTTTCACTGACAACGAAGTCATAGGCAGTCGACAGTGGCCCTTTCAGCATCGGGAAAAGGATATTATCCACTCAAACGTCCCGACCTCCAACTTTGACGTAAGCTGTCATTTTTATAGGAAAATACACTAGTAATGAAAAAGCGTCCTAAATTCAAAATATATTACAAAAAGCGTTATGAAAAAAATATATATAATGCTTGAATAAACTACCTTTAATCTTACATTGGCCAAAAATAAATTAGCAATAGGCACATTTAAAAAAAAAAAGACAAACTCGTGTGTTGTTTGAGAACAACGACGAGTGGTGCGCAGGAGTTTATAAAAATGTAAATATTGATTTGTAACTCTCTTATTGTTCTTATATAGTTTATTAAAAGATACCTTTACATTAATAATTATCAATTATCTAAAAATAAGCCATATTCGACGCGTGATTCGAAGTTTTTTAGACACGAAAGTAAAGCAGGATCGTTGTTTGTCGGTTTTCATTAAATATTTCTGTGTCAATTCTATGAAAAAATGAAAAATAAAGTGTTAGAGATAGAAAACATATCATAAAGAATAATTAGGTGCCATTTGATAATTGAGAATATATCAAAACAATTCAATATTTTAATTGATTTCCAGTATTCCGTAGAAAGTCGCGCGCCATATTTATTAAGATCAGTGTTAGCGTTCCAAAGATTTTGTTCAAACTAGAATGTGCGGTATGTTTGATGTTGGATGTGATTGTTATAAATTAAGTGTGATAAAGCCAATGATATGGTGATTTAAATTTTCAATATCAAAGAATAAATTTATTAATTCAGTTTAAATATTTCAATATTTCTTCTCCAAATATGCGTCCAAACCGTGGAAAGACGAGTTGGATACATTCGAGCCAAAATCACAAGAGCTCGCCGAGGACAGGGTCAAATGGAATG
Organism: Hyles euphorbiae; assembly: GCA_023078785.2. Taxonomy (NCBI): domain Eukaryota; kingdom Metazoa; phylum Arthropoda; class Insecta; order Lepidoptera; family Sphingidae; genus Hyles; species Hyles euphorbiae. Next base: position 12,932,026 of record CM041040.1, read on the forward strand.
ACAAAGGGGAAGCCTTTGCCCAGCAGTGGGACACAATCTAGGCTATTAAAACAATATATATATGTATACATATACGGAATGGAAACCGCCATCAGGGACCGCAAACCGTAACGTACATTACAATAAGATAATAGATGCACGACTGCGAATAATCCGAACATTGAAATGATCTACTATTAAGCCAAAAACAAATTATAAGATGCGGCTGCCGAACGCGGCTGAAGAGTGGTAATAATATTCAGGGTCTCTCGGACGCGGCGCGGCAGAATATTCAATTTTCTAAATATCTTCAGCTACGTCCATCAGCCGCATTTTATAAATTGTACCCGGCTTTACTAACGTAGTTATTCTGATATAAAACTAGTACATATTACAATTGGACAAATTTACTGAAATAAAAAAGAATAATAATAAAATGCATTTTTAATTTTAGGTTATCAACGGAAAAGCAAGAATGCTCGTGAGTGTTTTATTTTTTGATTTCAGTGATAGAGTGCATGCATAGTTTGTGTCAATTAAGCAAATAAAAAACCATCACTAGTGCTAAGAGTTAACTTGAACTTTACATTGAGCGGGCAGTGCGGAAATGGGGGAGACCGAGGCCCGGGCAGAGGCAGAGGCAGAAGCCGAGGCAGAGGCAGAGGCAGAGGCAGAGGCACTGTGCCGGGCTACTATGCCGGGCCAAATAAAAAAAAATACTAAATAAGTCGTACAAATCTTTAATTATTAATTTATAGGTTTGAAATTGTCAGTATTTATTCTTAGATATTTATTCATTGATTGTAATAATAATAATTGTATATTTTTATTTTGTTTTAATTTTCAACCACTACTTAACTACCCTTATTCGTAATTTTTTAATACTATTACAATTTTTCATTGTAATGGATTACGCTATACCTACCAGTACCTTTACCTATACAAATCTCGTCGTAATTAAGGATATTTTCTTAAAAATCTACCATAAACTATAATTTGGTTTCTAAACCAAACACTATAAAAAAGGATAACAGCTTTGCATGTCTCGATCGCTAAAATTTCATTAATGCAAAATCAATAAATACATTAAAAAACTAGGTATAACAATGTTAACATTTGATAGAACTAAGTCATTTATATTCCATTCATGTTATTACACGATAGTAATAACGAAAGACGGAGTCAACTTGTGTCTGAAGTCGAGAGCTCTCTGGGGCGGGCCTCCGAATGGGGTGAATTGAACCTAGTTCAATTTAACCCTTCGAAGACACAAGTTTGCGTGTTCACTGCGAAGAAGGACCCCTTTGTCATGGCGCCGCAATTCCAAGGAGTTACTCTCCAAGGATCCGAGAGTATTGGAATCCTTGGCATCGAAATCTCAAGCAAGGTCGAGTTTAGGAGTCATTTGGAGGACAAAGCCAAACTGGCGAGCAAGAAGTTGGGAATCCTGAACAGAGCCAAGCGGTACTTTACGTCGGGTCATAGATTGACGCTTTACAAAGCGCAAATCCGGCCCCACGTGGAGTACTGCTCCCACCTCTGGGCAGGTGCCCCAAAATACCAGCTCGACCCACTTGACTCCTTGCAGCGACGAGCTTGTCGAATAGTCAATGATCCCGATCTCACGGACAAATTGGAACCGTTAGGACTGCGGAGAGACTTCGGATCTCTCTGTGTGTTCTATCGTTTGTTCCATGGGGAGTGCTCCGAGGAGTTGTTTGAGTTGGTACCACCGTCGCCTATGTACCATCGCACCACACGTTTCCGCAGTAGAGTTCATTCCCACCACCTGGAGGCGTACCGTTCCCGAACGGTACGTTTCCAGCGTTCTTTTCTACCACGTACGTGCAAGCTCTGGAATGAACTCCCTGCATCGGTGTTTCCTCAGCGCTATGACCTGTCCTTCTTCAAACGAGGTTTAAGGAGAGTACTTTCCTCGAGGTAGGCAGCGACTTTGTTGTGCTGGTCCCCTGGCACTACGGAGGTCCATGAGCAGCGGTAGCCGCTTACCATCAGGCGGGCCGCTAGCTCGTCTGCCTACAAGGCAATAAAAAAAAAAAAAAAAAAAAAAAAGTAATTTATTTATTGGCCCTGCGCTGTTTTAAACCGGCTAACATTTGTATCAAATATCGTCTGGACAAGAACTTACATGGGCGGCCATCTTTCAAGCTTTTTTTTGCACCAGTGTTACCAACTTAGTGGATTTTCCACAAAATCTGGTAGTTTGGTCCTGGTTGGGAAAAATTGCTTTTAGTGGATTTTAAATGGTTTGGGGGCTGGCGAATTATGGAAAAGCTGTCATTATCAATTCCGACACATCATTGTTTATTGAAAATATGATGTCATATATTGTAATCAAATATCCAAATATATAATCAAATAAATAAATAAATACACCCAACAGTGACATTTATAGTCTCGACCCCACACAAAGAACTAGTCTTGTGTCGTGGGTATCAGAAACTACAACAGACTTTTCGGTCTCACAAACAGCCAGACCCGAAACAAATACCTCTACTTCACACAGATATTTGTTTCGGTGCGGGAATCGAACCCGAACAATATTATGTTAATATATTAATTAGGAAATAGGAATATTATTTATATAATTAGAATGTTTAAAAAATAAAAACAGAAATACAAACCGAAAATATGACTTCCTGACATCTATTGGCGAATAATGATGTGTTAAGCCATTCTATGTATGCCCAGCATTAATTGTGTAACAGGGCCATCTACCGATAAATATAGAGGTACCCAGCGTTATTTGTGTAACAGCGCCATCATCTACTTGTTTTGGAACTGACAACCATGTGTTTTCCATTTTGAGCATGAAGATAGACCTCTATTTCATATATAGTAATGTACTCTGTGCGGTTCATAGTGTTGAGTAGGACATGACTTGAAAAAGAGTTTGTAAGAGTAGCCTCATTTTTGTACTAAGCCAGTACAATGTCCCACTTCAATTGAGGTGAGGCGTACTGACGCTTAGCCATACTAAGATAGTATTGTTAGCATGTGCGTCACTCCCTCTCGCTCTCATCCTATAGTTAATTACGTAGAGTGACGAGTACCGGGACACCAAATATGAAGTAGTACACGTTAAAAAGTTGAGCCGCTCTTACATTTTGACGTCATGTACGGGACAAATGTACTGCTTCTTGTATGTCCTACTCAACACTAGCGGTTCATAACTTTTAAGTTTTAACATGAAACTTTCGAGATACATACCCTTTCTGCTAGTTTAGTTATTTTAACTCGGGTACACACCTACCTTTGCACACAATTTAAATCTTTTCACTGAATGACAATGGTGAGAATTGTTATTTTGATTTTTTAATAAACACATATTTTAAGCACAAACCTCACAATTAAATAATATTTTCAAAAAATCAACAATCTTACTAATAAAACGATAGCACTACAATTAATAAGCAAACAAAATAGTAAACAATGCTTATCACATATTTAAACAAATAAAACCTTACTAAACAAAAATGCATAATGTGAATGTTAGATTTTCGTCTATTATTTTTACTCGGATTATAGGCAACGAACATTCCCGATTACTCCCGACAAATACCGAACTCCCGTAGCCTGCCGCTAGAGTCGCGGCTTTCGATATTCATGGGTGTGTGCGTTGCGAGCTGTGCACGGACAGTGGACACCAAAATTACTAAATACATGCAAACAAATGTCCTGCGAGACGCGGCGGTAAGAGTTGGTTGATTAGGTACAATAAAACATTTGCGATATTTTTAATCAATGCTCTGTACCACGACATGACATTACCTTACCCCTCGCGCAAATCCACGGCAGGTTATCTTCATATAAAACAAAATCGCCTTGTTGGCTTGTCTATGGCTCAGGCTATTGAACATGACAGTTACCTCGATGCCCCCACCTCTTACTTCTACCCGACGTCGCTTGAGCGGACGCCACCCTTGGACTGTCGTAAGCGCCGCCTACTAACCTTGATTCAAAAATAGCCCCTATTTCAATGACGTTATGTTGCTTTTTTGCTTGAAATCGATGAGCTGTATTAATAATAGACCCTATTTCAATGACATTAGGGTGCTTATTGCTTGAAATCCGAAGGAACCGGGTTCCGGTTCCGACGGTTGAGGGGACGATTACATTGTTACGTCAAAACTTCTGTCAAATAGTTTTCTTTCCCGCGGTATTATGCGCGGCATCATTACAGTGTGCGCAAATCTTACTTAACCTGCGGTTTGGGGTGCGTCTGCGCCCTGGGCGGCCATGTTGTTTACAACAAATGCGTCGATAGATTTACTTGTATTTTATATTAGTGAATTTGCAAATGTACGTGCAGTGATTAATGTGCAGTGAATACGTGTATTAAACGTGCAGTAAGTGACGTCAAGGAACCAATTGAATATTTGGAAAATAATGCTCGTAACTTATAAGAAATCATTACTCATGAATTCAATAATCAAAAATGTAAATATTCTCTCCAAATATTTGTTTGATTTCTATGAATGTAACAATCACAAACAGTAGACATTTCGTAATTTTATAAATATGTAGGCTCCACACACAGACACACACACAGACACGCACACAGATACACACACATGACACACGACAATTTAATTTTTGTATCAGATAAATAACGGCACACCACCGCCCCGGCTCGGCAGGCGCTCAGGTACTCGTGACGTCATCGGACCCGCGCCAACGCAGCCGGCCGAGCGGCCGCGCCATTATCACACGGCACACTATCCGCGTCGCAATGCGCCTAGCTCGCCTTGCCGCTCGCAATAGTTTCGGCATAATATTTCGTACCGCTTTGCTGTGAACCTTCAACCTTGCAATACTATCGCACCATCTCCTTCATAGTATGTGTATACTGTTATAGGGACTAAGCAGTGTGTAGATATGACTGTAATAGCCTTACCTTAGTGAATAAGACTTAAGAACATGTAATCTGTGTGCCTCGGAATTAAATACTTTGTAATGCGTATGCTTGGTGAACTTTGATTTCGTCTACACCACAAATACATTCCTACAAATACATGTATTGTTGTTACATCCTAATTAATTCAATTGAAAATGTTTATTATTATCTAAATTCATGTTTGTTCGATTTCGTTTTTTGTGTTTATTTACTACCCCTTCATATTAGTTCATATAAATATTTAAATGAATAATGTGTAAAGTCAATGTACCAAATGATAGAATTTTAATAAAATCTAATTTTATTTATGATGAAACATTTCTATTACTTATAACATAATACACATGCTTATGTAAATATAATCCAATATAAGAGGCTTTACATTTTTTCGTATCTTTGGTACCTCCGACTCAGGTACGCCCAGTTAGGAACCTTGGTAAAATTGTAGCTACGTAAGGCAAAAGTGTACTTTATTTCAACTCAAGATGTCATATTTGTAATAAACACATTTGTATATTTCGACGAATACTTTTGAATGTATAAATGAAATGAAATAAATAGTTGTTTATATCATTTGAAGGGTTTTATTTGTAATCTACACAAATACTAATATCTGAATTTGAAAAAAATTACATCAATTGCCATAATTTTAAAAAACCCAAGATGTACCGTTGCGAACAAAAGTAACACTCGAAACCTTACTCAAACTGTCACCAAACACTCGACAATTCTGCATATTATGTAGTTACAGTCACACTATAAACATATCTTTTGCAAATTCAACCTTACGCGGATTGTTTAAAGTTGTTTATACAAAGCAGTGTACAAAATGCAATAAAATTTTACGACCGACGTTAGTCGGTAGGACAAGGCATGGAATGGAGACGAATATCCTTTTTACTTTTATATGAAGATGAATTTGTATTTGTACTTTTATCTGAGCGTAGATATGTTTTGGGCAAGACATGTATATAAATCAATAGAACAAATATTTCTGTGTAAAATGTAATAGGTATTTAATTTTCGATATATTCGGCTTAAAAAAATGTTCACGTCTTTGCTGGCTGATGATTGATGTCCATTCTCGGCATCGTATTGGGTCACGAGGAAACCTAAAATGTACATATTTATATATATTTTCCGAGCGTTTCCAGACCTTATCATCATCTGCCTAGCTAGATTATTCTGATTTATATTATTATACCCAGACAGTTATTGCAAAAAAAAACTGAATTCAAATCCCTTTTCAAGATGGCGAAAAATGCACATGCAGGAAATCTTGGTCGACAATTTGATCTTAAGCTTTTTTACCCCCGATGTCATTAGCATGTCTCGAAACCATAAGTTGTGGCCTTATTATTAAATATAATAGTTATGAAAAAAAACGTCGAATTGACGTTCTTTTCTGCTTATGGCATTCTATTAAAAACGAATATTTATATCATATAAAGACTTGTTACAAAAATGTACACAAAAAAGTTCAAATTAATTAATAAAAAAAAAACAGTAAAAAATTCGACTCCACTGAATACGATCACTTGGCAACATTAAATCGTAACCCGGAACTGGGAGTCACTAAGCAAACGCAAACTTAACAAAAATTGGTTATGTGATTATGGGTATATTTTTTTTGGTTTTTTATAAGATAAAAATAACTTTAAGTAGTAAAATATGGATATCAAAAGAAAGCTTATAGTATATACTTTATTTATAAATGGATTTTATTGGTATGTAATATGATTTAATGGGTGAAAACATGATTTGAAAATGAAATACCATTGAAATTCGATCTGTATAGAATTTTTATTATTTGTTTACAACACATTTGAATTATATTTGTACAATAATTGTCACATCTAATAATTCTGCATAGTTTTAGATACTTAAAGCTATTTTTTATTTCCCTGTAGCTAGAATAGGTACAAGGATATATTGCTTTATGTTTATGAATATTGAAAAGGCGGGAATCGGAAAATTTCTGTCAAAATAAGTGACAGTGACGTGGACGTGTGAGTGGTTATATCAGTGTCATTAAATTCAGTAATTAAATCATTCAATTGTTTATGGTTGTGACATATCTACGATAGAGGTATCTGGAGGAATCCAACATGTTGTTAGCGAAGTTTTACATACAGCGTACGAACATTCGAAGTTCGTATCGTTTTTATTGAGTAGCCTCCCAGTAAACAAGAGTCTTGGTTACGTCCCTATATAACAAAGTACCGTAAAACGAGGTGGATAGGGACGATTTTCAACTTCACGACGAATTTTCTGGTAGTATTATACAGAAATATTCTTGTGTTATAGCATATTTCATTAAGTCTTAGTTGCGTCTTGACTATTAACTATACAATTTTTTTAGATGCCTTGGAAAATAAGAAAAACAGGGCACAAAATAAGGGTTTGGGGTTAATAGGGATTTTGGGGGTAATAGAGGCGGGATCGAGTTTAATGGGGAAATTAACAAGGGTTGGCACTGAATTGTTTCTTATTAATTACTTTTTAACCGACACATCTAAATATTCTGAATTATTTATCGTAATAATTTGCTTTGACACAAATGAAATAATTAAAGATTACAACTGTCTTAAATGATATTTATCAAATCAAGTGACACATTTCAATAAGACATAGTTTCAAAAATTTAAAAATCAACATATTAGGTATTCTATAATGCAGTCTTATAATTATATAAGTTTTTGTAAGAAGTAATACGTAGAGTATTCTGTATAGTTTGGAATCAGCTAATGATTTCTTACTTATGTGCTAAATTATGAGATACGCTAACAAAACAAAGTACGAAGAAAATTGATGGGCAAAATAAGACACGAAATTTCTTAAGTGCGTAATGCTTTTTTTTATTATTGCACTGACGAGGCGATCATACCGTTCGCCTGATGCTAAGTGATAGACCGCTCATAAACAGTAGCAATACCAAACAATACCTTGAAATACAAAGCAAAGCTAGGCCTGCGCTCGCCATCCTGAGACATAGATGTTAAGTCTCAATATGTCCAGTAGTGACTCTGGCAACAATGTCCTTCACAACGAAACACAACAGAGCATTTACACTGCTATTTAGCGGTTTGCCCAAATTAATGTGTACTACTTATTAGAAAGAGGAAAATGGCGAATTCGTTTTTTCTATATTTAAAGAAATACTCCATGCATCGCACAGTACTAGATCTATCTATCAAAAAGGAATAGTTGTTATGAAGAATATTCTTACTGCAGTTTCTACATATAATACTCAACCATTGTGACCACAACTGAAGCAAAATTTTAGTTATTTTAAGTGGAAGTACATTCCATGTAACTTACAGCATTAAAAATAAATATAATTAACAGACAAAGTTACTTAAGAACGACAAAATATTTTACAACATAAAAAAACTGTTGCGACAACCCTACACACACTGTACCTATACACCCTTTTTCGTCCCAATTGTACCTTTACACGTCTCTATAAACCTTCGTCTCGTTATTAATCACCCCCAAGTCGCCTCTATTCCCCCCAAAATATCATATTTTTTTATTTACTTTTTAAATGATCAAAAAAACATGAATTAAACGAGAAATTGAGACTAACCTTTTATGAATTCGATAGTCCAATACTTATACTTTGTGTGTTTAACAATATCTCCTTCATAAATGGTGTAGTTTTTGTAGTAGACCGAAGTTCGTTTAGGTGTATTTTTACTGCATATCGAGAGGCTATTTTCAAAAGACTAAAAAGACAATTTGTAACTCAAATTAATTGTTACTGATTGTTGCACTAAGGACTATATATAGTCTTCTATTGTTACAATTTGTTTTTAATAAATTATGTGCAACTAATGGCTCACATTTCAACCTTAAAATGTTTTCTCAGTTTTGTCCCTAATCTCCCTTTGATCCCTAATCACCACGTTTTACGGTACCTACTCTGTTCTTTGACTCTGTGGTCTTTGCCTTCCCAACAAATGGGAGAAGGATTTAAAAAAAAAAAAAACATGACTCTGTGGTTAGTCTCTACTCTTTTGAGACATGTGTCAAAAATGGAATATTTCGTCGCGTTGTAGATAAAATAAATATGTGTTCTGGTACGAACTAAAATGGTTTTTACACCGCTTTCCCCTAAATAAAACCATTATAAATGATAAAATCATGGCAAACATGAAAACGGCTGATAATAAGTGTTTAGTTTTATAAATATATGCTATTTTTGTGTAATCAAGTGTCATCTTCAAAATGTGTGGAAAAGTTTTAATAGTATTTTGTTGTTTTTTCATCGTCGTATCGACAACGCACATAAAAGGAGAATTTTCCACTGATGAATTCTTCAAGTTTTTAGTGAAATTCGGTTTCCAGAAAACGGATATTCATTTCCAGAAGGAAACATATGGCTATATATTCGGAAACATCACGTCTAAAGATGTTTTCAAATATCCAATGACTTTCGCCGTGTTAGACAGAGGACACTTTTTACACTATTATAAGAGCCGTGATATAGCTGATAAAGAATTAGCATGTCAGGTGATGTTTCAAAATCTAAATGAATCTGCCTATCATCCTAAATGCAATGCATATGGGCAGGATCTCTTTAGACGAATACCGTGTCCTAAAGGTGAACTGTGCATTGATGAGGATACACCATGGAATGTAATAAAGAAGAATCAATTCACATATGTTATACAAAACAGTGGGCAACCAAGGTATGTACATGATTAAAAAAAATATGCAACTGCATATGAGCATAGACCTATTGTAAACATGATCTCCTGTGTTCAATACCCAGCATAAGTATACATTTTGTTTCATATGTATGCCAATATATGATAGGTAAGGTTTTGGAATTTGTAAAGTTAATATTAGGAGAAGTGCCAAATTCTAATCTAAATAAAAATCTATGAGTAGTGTAGTAGATTTCTGTCTAAATGGAATTTCTATTTTGATGCAATAAAGTATTGTGTGTTTGATGAAAACTATTTGTTTATGTTATTTATACTAGTGGCTAATTATGTATGTTTATTAAGGTCTTTACACTATGTTGCCACATTTTACACATTATGCATTGACTGTTGCACCAAAACTGTAAAGTTAAGGGTGGCAAAGTGGGCAAATATTATTATTATTATCATCAAGTCAAGGCATTTTCTTCTTATTAAGAAGAAAATGCACTAAAGGTGGCAGATGGTATAAATACACCCCTGCTGTATTTGATGTGTTCATCATCTGATGTGTAATCATATAATTTAATTTATTTTCCACAGGTTCTGGTATGTGTCAATGGTGGCATGCTATCTTGATGAGGAGACGTGCACATGGCACCATTACAGTGGTGCCCCTTCAAAAGACAATAAAACCCTGACGGATATGCCACAGACCATTCAGTATGACTTCTGGCTAGTCAATGGAAGCCCAAATTTATCTTTTTACAATACACTTCTCTATCAATTTTCTTTTGATAGACAAAACACACTTGAATTATATCTTGTGTTCTGGTTGTGTTATATTATTTTGCTACCAGTGCAGATCTATGCGGCTAGGTAAGCCAACACCAATGAAAATTAATTTCAATTATGCATATATAGTCATAATGAAGAAGTTTATATTAAATACATTTGTTTAATGAAAACTCCTTTATATATTTTATAAATCCAAACATTCTATGGTTACAGCTAAATTTAATTTTGCCCTTAGATTTTTTATCACTACTCTAAGATCTGGCATTTCTTATTGCGTAATTACCAATTTTTAAGAGAATTTATTTAATAGAGAATTAGTTTTGCTGGTTTACAAATCAAAATACTGAAATTAAATTTCCATATAATTAATATTTTTTTCAATCAATGTGTTTATTTCAGAATTCAGAAACATCCAGTTACAAAACTATTTACATTCAGTCTTGTTTTGGAGTTCATAGCTCTTTGCTTCAATGTGTTGCACACAGTGAAGTTTGCTGCAGATGGAGTGGGATTTGCTGGGCTTGCAGTTGCTGGCGACATACTTGACATTATGAGTAGAGTAAGTACATAAATACATTGTTGAGTCCCTACCAATATTTCTACACTGGCATACCTACCAAAAACTCCACAGTGGTCCACTTCAGCGTATTGGAACAGCTCCGGGATCCTAAGGCTTAAGCGCTCGAGCCTCAACGGACCTGCTCCTGCGCGATAACGATCTACGACAGTTCCCACATATGCATTATTCGTAGTCGCTATTCATGGAAGAAAGCAGCCTCCCGCTGCGTGCCCGCGACTACCGTTGCCCCCATTAGTCGCCGCTTACAACAAACTTACAAGGGATACTATGGTGGAATTTTAAAAGTAGTTCCCAATCCACAGTGCAGTACAGAAGGCCTGTCCTGCAGTGAGAAGTTCATGGGCTAATACAGAAACAGCAATAAGTTTTCAACTACATTTTTGACAGGCACATTAACTTAATTTTCTTTTTGCTAATGTTCAGTTCCAAAATACCTCAGTGCCTTAAAGAAGTTGGAAAAGATAGTTGTGTGTTGCTAGTGATGAGATACTTGTGTGTGACACTTATTAGGAAGCTCAAAATCACTCAACGAGCTATGGAGAGGGCTATGCTTGGGGTTTTTCTACGAGATCGAATCAAAAATGAGGATATCCGTAGGACAACTAAAATAACCGACATAGCCCAGTGGATTAGTAAGTTGAAGTAGCAATGGGCGGGGCACATAACGCGGAGAACTGATGGCCGAGCGAGCCGGAAAGTTCTCGAATAGAGGCCACGTAGCAGAAAGCGCAGTCTAGGACGACCACTCACAAGGTGATCAGACTAACTGGTAAGGGCCGTCGCTGGATGCAGGCTGCCTTGAACAGGTCACGGTGGAAATCATTGAGGAGGCCTGTGTTCATTAGTGGACTTCCTTTTGTTGATGGAATACGTGAAATCTGCTTAAAACTGTAACTAGTAGATAGCCTTCAAGATCAGCTAACTAAGAAGTGCATCTTATCAAACTCAACAAACAACAATGGAAAATTACTTCCTTTGAGAGAGAAAAAAGAAATATGAATGTGATTTATTGCGTTATAAAAAAATTATGTGTGTATATTATTGTATTAACACTGCTATAAAAATGAACTTGATCTTTGATATGAACACTTTGAATTTAGCAGTAGTTTATGAGTTAGTTTAATTCTTGATAAATTCCTTATCTGTTAGTTTTTTAAGCTGTTAAACTATATGATAAATTTGTAGTTAGAACACCTTTTAGATATATGTATGTATATCATATACGACCTACTGCAGGCCCTCTTCAATCGCACATATATAGCATAGTCCACCGCGCTGGCCTATTGTAGGTTAACGGCCTTTTTCATACCATAGAAATTCTTCAAAATCGCTATCGTATGCAGGTTTCCTTACGATGTTTTCCTTCACCGTCAAAGTGCGTGGTGATTGACTAAATAACTCCGAAAAGTCAGAAATGTGCTCTGGGATTTGATTTGAACGCGCGACCGCCGTAAACATGTCTGCAGCTGTATCTAGTCCTTTAAATGTATTACGTCCATAATATAAACATGTAATATTATTGTTAGCTTTTAGTTACATTATGATGTAAATAACTTCCAGGAAAATATGCATATTACCTAGTAAGAATGTATTGTTCTATTGTCATGTATGTAATATGTATATTATACATATCTATTAAGTCACTACATGTATATTACATAAACTCACGCCTATATTCCATTGGCGAAGACGTATAGACCGTAATGCTGCGTTCTATACACAGGGACGTATTCATTTTTCGCTTCATATACTTTCATTACTTTTTTACTCGCTGGTCAGTTACGATTCACGGCTATTATCTATCAATAGTTTTGTATGTCGACTTCATGTTTCGTTATTTTGAATATTTATATAATAAATGTTGTTTCAGACACTGTTTATGCTGCTCTTGCTTTTACTAGCAAAAGGATGGGCAGTTACTAGATTGGAACTCACCTACAAACCGCTCGTGTTTGGAGTATGGATAGTTTATGGAGTTGTCCATATTTTACTTTACGTCTGGAACACAGTAAGTAAAAACGCGTCTATAGTATGTCTGTAGAATTCACTAGGGTTTCTATATTTTATTTCCTAAACGTATGAGTCGTAAGCTGTATAATATGAGCTCTTCAATCGTGCTTTGTGCATTATTTTTGTAAAATTAACATTCATCACTGCGCGGCGCTGCGACTGCAGTCGAAAATGATAAGTTAATTACTTGTTGCAATAAACATAGGTTGTTTCTCGATAAAACATGCAGACTGCAAGGACAAATAAGATATTAATTAAAGGATATGGACTATTTTTTCTGGACTTACGGCTTGTGGTATAGGTACGGCGAAATCCGCTTAAAAACCGGGATAGCAGACGTTGCGCGAACTGTGGAAAGAAAGGGGGAGACCTTTACCCAGGAATGGGATGAGAGTTTTTTCTTTATTATACTCTAAAGTTTTAACGACAATTTATTACATTATTTGGGGCCACTAACCATTAAACATCCCGCAATAAAATTTTAAAGTCATTGGTACGCGCAAGAAAATGATGTATGCCACGCATGTCGATAAATGATAACACTAGAATATTAAGGTTATGAGCAGACTCGCATAATTTAGATAAGAGATGGTCGTCTGTCGCCAGTAGGTTACTGTACTGCATTTCACTTACCGATGGGTTTTCTATTGACAAAGTCTTACTTTTTTACTATTAATGGTAAAGTGTTTATGGGTTACTTTTTAAGAGCTTAGTACATTTTGATCTTGTATAAGTAATTTAACATTGATTTACATGAAATCGTACTGTTGGGAGAAAATTAATATAACTTATCTAGTTCATCTAACCAGCTGTTTCGATGTCACAGATGGATTATTCCATTATGTATAGGTCAAAATGGCCTTAGCCGCCTATCAGCACTCCAACACTTATCAGTGCCTATATTAACACGTCAAACTCATATTTATCAATGTCACGGTGTAAAATAATGCAGTGCCGTCATTATTTTAACATCGAATGCAAATTTAAGTATGTTTGCCCTGAGCAAGCACTTCTAATAATGTCATTCTGCGGTGTTAATGCGTTCACCTGATAAAATATTATAAAATGATAAAGTTTGAACAGATGTGAATGTTTATCTACATTATTTAACATGACATTACTTGATCCAACAGTAAAACCTCCAGATCTAATATTAAATAATAATTTACCATATTTTAATAGTTTATGCAATAAAATAACCTTGTGCCCGGTGTGATTTGTAATATCGTAATTGATTCTAAACAAAAGTTTGCATGTTTCTCGAATGCGTCTAGATCGCACAACATAAAAACAAAATCCCTTTCTTTCTCCCCATTTTTCGATTAATGTAAAGTAGCTTGTACCTTTAGTGATATACTGACAACAGATAAAATCTCGAGGGATGATGAAGAAACAACGTGACATTTTGGTCTTTTGACCTACTGACTTCAGCCAGTCTCGAATCCACGGCATTTCTATTGATTTCCAACCTTAGAGTATTTATAATATTATTATAGATACTCTAAGAAGCCAGCATAGTTAACTGTCGAACAGAATTGAATAAGATGTTTGTATAGACTGTTATTCATATTCGTTACATCAATTGTTTCAAGATTTATGTTTGTTTTCATAGTAATTTTATTTCGTCAATTTATAAATAAGTAACTTTCTATTACTGTTTCTTATTGTCATTATAAATAGTAAAACTTGCATTGTGCATTCTCCCTAGACATCCTGCTAAGAAAATAAAAAAATATATATTTATGTGTGTATAAATGCAGTACTTGTTTTCAGACGGAAGTGGATATAATAGAAGAAATAGATGAATATCAGACGTGGCCGGGGTGGCTAATCTTATCCTTGCGCGTGGCGATAATGACATGGTTCGTTTTAGAACTGCGCAACACGATGATGTATGAGCACAATATGCCGAAACTGAACTTTCTGTTGCATTTCGGCGCGTCAAGTCTCGTGTGGTTTGTGTACTTGCCGATCATAGCGCTGATCGCTTTGCAGATTAGCCCGCTGTGGAGGTTTAAGTTTCTTCTCGGTAAGTTATTTTTTTAATTTACAATATTTTTTTTTTTAAATAAATGGTGTGACGAGCATGCCGTTCGCCTGATGGTAAGCGATACGACGGCTCATAAACAGTAGCAAAATTCCACTGCACTCGCCATCCTGCGACAGAAGATGTTAAGTCTCAATATGTCTGTAGTTACTCTGGCTACAATGTCCTTCAATACGAAACAAAACAGTGCATTTACACTGTTGTTTCACGGAAGAAAAAGACATTGCGGTGGTACCTACCCAGATGGCCTTTCACATATAAGACACCTACCACCAGTATTTAGAGGCCGAGTAGGTTTCTGACTTTTTTATTGCAATGAATGGCGAGACGAGCATGCCGTCCGCTTGATAAGCAATACAACAGCTCTTGAAAAGTGTCAATACCAAATAACACCTTCAATTCAAAACAAAGCTTGGCATTCCACTGCGCTCCCCATCATGAAACTTACTGTGCTACAATATTCTTCTAACAGAAACACAATATCGCATTCACACTGTAGTTTGGCGGGAGATAGAGATATTGCGGTGTTAATTTTTTTTTTTTTGTTGACGCCGGGAGACCGGGTTGCCGCTACCGCCTCACCTTGGGGGAAAAGGGTTAACGACTTCCTGCAACTTTAACCAGTTCGTCCTTCCATCCTAGTACATGTTTTAGTATAGGAATATTTTTGTAGTTCATCAAGATGTCTTGATAATTGTATGAATAATTAAGTAGAAAAGGCACATGGAACGATTATTACATTATACATATAATTATAATATACAATATCTTCACGACTGCATTCAAACATATCAAGTACATAAATAATATAAATAAATAACACCCAACAGTCACATACATAGTCCTGACTAAGATCGAGTCTTGTGTCGTGGGTATCAGGAACTACGAGAAACTTTTCGGTCTCACAATCACCCAGACCCGAAACAAGGGCCCTACTATATTCATCCGAACGAACGAACGAACGAAGTTCGAAACTTCGGACAAATATATCTATTCTGTAAAAGTTCGAATTTGTATAACGTACACCGTAACTATAAGTCTATGGTTACGACCATAAATCAATAACGACCATAAGTTTTATGTAGGTACATTCGTATCGTATAAAAAACTTTCGTTCGTCCGAAGTTTCGAACTTCGTTCGTTCGTTCGGATGAATATAGTAGGGCTCCAAATACCTGAGGTAAAAACAAAAAAAAAATCGGTGCGGGGTCCGAACCCGAGGCCTCTCGTTTTGAATCGATTTGATACGCATAATAATGGTAATAATTGATGTTTCTAGGTATAACATATTCAGCCGACTGCCTGGCGTTCTGTGTGATGGCACATCTGTTATGGCCGACACGTTCTGAACAGTACTTACTGCTGGCACCCACGAACAATTACGCAGGTAAATAATTTAATCTATATAAAGCTAGGTCCATTATTCTACATGAATCACGAAGAAAACACGATGGATTTCAATGAGATGCAAGAGTCGGTAGGTGTGACCCCATCAGATCTTCTTCAATCAGGTCAATGGTACCCTGGCATAGTGGCGGCATTGCACCTGATGGAAAGTGCCAATGCCGCCCAGGCAGAGTATCCATTGGCATCGGACGGCAGTCCCATGCCAATGGAAACAATTATGCCGGCCTGCTTAGGTGCCTCTTCACACCACGGCGGAAGGACCCGGGATTGTAGGAAGGAGGGAACACGTGCGCCGGCAAACAATTCCACAGCCTGACGGTGCGGCACAGAAACGAATTTGAGAACCGTTTGGTTCGCGCCGGGATGGTGTGGACCGTCAAGCTATGGCTTCGCAAGCCAGCCCGCGTGGTTCTGGTTAGGAATGGAGAGGAGGGGAGCAAGTTGAACAATTCCTCAGAGCACTCACCGTGATACAGGCGGTAGAACACGCTTAGAGAGGCGACATCTCTCCGGAGTTGTAGCGACTCCAAGTTGCTCGTAACGTCTGCATCATTCACAATGCGGATGGCCCGCCGCTGCAATCCATCCAAGGCATCGAGCAGGTACTGGGCGGATCCATCCCAGAGGTGCGAGCAGTACTCCATACCCGGCCGGACCTGCGCCTTTTAATTAACGCCTTTTAACCTGACCTTTCGTAAGGGTCAAGTTTAAAGGACTCTGAATATTATTCGAGGCAATGATTTACCTATCAACATCATGGGCGTAGCCAGCCATGGGTTCAGGGTGGGGCAGAAGTCTAAAATAATATTTAAGTAGCAAACAATATCCGTTGTCACACCCCGGTTATTTTTTTCATACAAAAAGGTTACACCCTATAGCACCATGTATCTACGAGCTACATACTATCAAAACTGCTACCGAAAATGAAGCCGGTGGTAGTTTTAGTGAGTACAAACACAATACAACTAAAATTTTCGCAAAAAAATGCCACAATTTTTTTATGATTTTTTAAATATCGTAGTTTTTGGGTGGTAAATCCATAGTTTTTGCTAAAATAATAATTTAAACTCTTTTATACCTTAGAGTCCTTATAAATAAAAGGGTATACACTATTATATTAGGAAAAAATGAATTTACCATCCATGGGCGTAGCCACGGTGGGGCAGGGTGGGGCACTTGCCCCACCCTAGCTCTGGCCGCTAAGGTACCTAACAAAACCTAAAAAATAAAATAAAAAAAATCGAAGTAATTGGCATACTCCCAGTCTGGGAGTATGCCAGGGCTCTGGGAGTCCCAGAGCCCAAACGGCTGAAGTCAGACACATATTTTAAATGGAGGATTTCGTTGTGTAGGAAGGTAAACAATAAGAAAATGTTTTGGTTGATTCGAATAATACATATATCAAGACTGCGACCGAAAACGAAGCCGGGTGCTAGTCTTAGTGACTATCAACACATAATCCATCAGCCAAAGGAAGTCCCCTGCTGAACATAGGCCTCGCCCAATGATTTCCACAGTGACCTGTTAGATGCAGTCTGCGTCCAGCGACGTCCCGCAACCTTTACTCGGTCGTCTGACCACCTTATATGTAGACGTCCTACGCTGCGCTTTCCGCTATATGGCCTCCATTCGAGAACTTTTTGGCCCCATCGGCCATCATTTCTCCGCGCTATGTGCTTCGCCCATTGCCACTTTAACTTACTAATTCGCTGCGCTATGATGTCGGTTACGTTAGTTCTTGTACGGATCTCCTCATTACTGATTCGATTTTATAGGGTAGCTCCATGCATAGCCCTCTCCATAGCTCGTTGAGTGACTTTGAGCTTTCTAATAAGGCCATAGTAAGGGGCCACGTCTCGGTGCCGTATCAAACCTGCGTTCAAGACGATTTGTGATAACACTCGCAAACAACTTATAGACATGTCTCAGAAGCGAGGTGGGCATGTAGTTTTTCAGCAAAGTGTTATCACCTTTTTTGAAGAAAAGTGCCACCACGCTCCTGCGCCATGCCTCTGGCGTTGAGCTCTCGAGGAGAACAGAACTGAAGGACTTTCAGTATCGGCGTTCCGCCCGCTTTCAGAAGCTCTAAAGTGATTCCGTTCTCACTCGGCGCCTTGTTATTCTTCAGTTGCTTTAGGGCCATCTCAATCTCACACAGGCTGATGTCCGGGATATCATTGTTGTAGTGTTGGATCAACTCAGCTCTCGGGTCTTCGGCCGAGCTGACAGTATGTTTGGCAACCGAAGTGTAAAGCTGTCCTTAGGACCTCTCGATCTCCCTTAATACCGCTGCCCTCGTTGAAACTACGCGGCCCCTTCCGTCTTCAGCCTAGACAACTGGTTTTGCCCAATAGGCAAGTCTCTTGCAAACACTTAGGAGCTTCCGTTCCGCTCAATTGTCTTTCTCTCCTTAATGCGAACAGTATTGTAGGCGCGGACATTATGTCGCAAGGATCCGTCTATTCCAGATCCGTCTATTGAGCAGCCGGTATGCTTCGGCTTCAATGGAAGACTGCAGCGCCATAGATCTACGTTCGGCGATGAGACCAAGAGTGTGGATAGAGAGTTTTTGTAGTCTATTTCGACGGCTAAGTCTAAAATACTTCAAACCCACCGTATGTATAGCTTCTACAAAACCGCTGTTTAGCGCGTCCACTGCAAGGTTTTCACTTAGATAATCAAAACGATTACTAATTCAAATTGAAAGCTCTCGGGGTTTTGGATATGGACGCGAGTATGTCGAGGCGTAGACTTCATCTAGCGACGCCTTTCTTAGTGGACATTGATATTCAATATGCCCCTAACCATTCGGTGATCACTGCCAGTTTTCGCCCTGCTGATAACAGAGACATCACTGAACATGCGTTTATTCGTCGTTAAGATGAAATCTATCTCGTTTCTCGTAAAACCGTCAGGACTCAGCTAGGTCAATCTCATGTGAGCCGGCTTCTGGAAAATAGAGATCATCGCAGAGTCCCTCTTTCTCCAGAAAGTCGGCCTGCCTCTGACCCCTGGGCTTCCATTCCCTATGCCCAAATTGCCCCGCTTTCAACTCTGCATCGCTTCACATGCCCAACTTTGCGTTGAAATACCCCACAACAGCATTGAAGTAGGTTATAGACGTATGCATAGCCCGACTTATGTCCTCATACATCTCCTCTACTTCTTCACCTGAGTGAGTAGCGCGTATACCGTTATGACCGTCAATGAATATATTTTTTAATATTCTGAGTATAAGGTACACTACTCTGCTTGACACACTTTCTATGGATACGTTGTTGTTGATGAGAGACCTGTGGACGAGAAATACGATATCTCCTTGGGAAAGATAGAAGAGTAGGTTACCAGACTTATTAGAGGAAAGGAGAGTATGGCCTGTAGGAGTGGATACTGCAGTTACGGAAGGGAAGGTTGGGTGGCTGCCGCAGCTCGGGAGCCGAGGTCGTATGCTTGTTGCACCTATTTTAGGACGGGCCATTACCACTAGATAGAAGAATCTCTGACCACACTACAACCTGTAAATATAATAAAATATAAACACCATGAAAATAATATTTTTAGTTGCATTGCGTCTAAACTCTAAAGTCTCATAAACTACTATCAGACTTCGTTTTTGGTAGCAAACTTGATATACAGAGTATCTCAAGACTGCTACCGAAAATGAAGCCGGTGGTAGTTTTAGTGACTTCAGACACATTGCAACAGCAAATGTTGAAAAAAAAGCGACAATTTTTTTTGTTATTTTTTTCCTATGGTCGTATTTGGATGGTAAATTCATTTTTTCCTAATATAATAGTGTATACCCTTTTATTTATAAGGACTCTAAGGTATAAAAGAGTTTAAATTATTATTTTAGCAAAAACTATGGATTTACCACCCAAAAACTACGATATTTAAAAAATCATAAAAAAAATTGTGGCATTTTTTTGCGAAAATTTTAGTTGTATTGTGTTTGTACTCACTAAAACTACCACCGGCTTCATTTTCGGTAGCAGTTTTGATATACCCAGTATGTAGCTCGTAGATACATGGTGCTATAGGGTGTAACCTTTTTGTATGAAAAAAATAACCGGGGTGTGACAACGGATATTGTTTGCTACTTAAATATTATTTTAGACTTCTGCCCCACCCTGAACCCATGGCTGGCTACGCCCATGTTACCATCCAAATACGACCATAGGAAAAAAATAACAAAAAAAATTGTCGCTTTTTTTTCAACATTTGCTGTTGCAATGTGTCTGAAGTCACTAAAACTACCACCGGCTTCATTTTCGGTAGCAGTCTTGAGATACTCTGTATATCAAGTTTGCTACCAAAAACGAAGTCTGATAGTAGTTTATGAGACTTTAGAGTTTAGACGCAATGCAACTAAAAATATTATTTTCATGGTGTTTATATTTTATTATATTTACAGGTTGTAGTGTGGTCAGAGATTCTTCTATCTAGTGGTAATGGCCCGTCCTAAAATAGGTGCAACAAGCATACGACCTCGGCTCCCGAGCTGCGGCAGCCACCCAACCTTCCCTTCCGTAACTGCAGTATCCACTCCTACAGGCCATACTCTCCTTTCCTCTAATAAGTCTGGTAACCTACTCTTCTATCTTTCCCAAGGAGATATCGTATTTCTCGTCCACAGGTCTCTCATCAACAACAACGTATCCATAGAAAGTGTGTCAAGCAGAGTAGTGTACCTTATACTCAGAATATTAAAAAATATATTCATTGACGGTCATAACGGTATACGCGCTACTCACTCAGGTGAAGAAGTAGAGGAGATGTATGAGGACATAAGTCGGGCTATGCATACGTCTATAACCTACTTCAATGCTGTTGTGGGGTATTTCAACGCAAAGTTGGGCATGTGAAGCGATGCAGAGTTGAAAGCGGGGCAATTTGGGCATAGGGAATGGAAGCCCAGGGGTCAGAGGCAGGCCGACTTTCTGGAGAAAGAGGGACTCTGCGATGATCTCTATTTTCCAGAAGCCGGCTCACATGAGATTGACCTAGCTGAGTCCTGACGGTTTTACGAGAAACGAGATAGATTTCATCTTAACGACGAATAAACGCATGTTCAGTGATGTCTCTGTTATCAGCAGGGCGAAAACTGGCAGTGATCACCGAATGGTTAGGGGCATATTGAATATCAATGTCCACTAAGAAAGGCGTCGCTAGATGAAGTCTACGCCTCGACATACTCGCGTCCATATCCAAAACCCCGAGAGCTTTCAATTTGAATTAGTAATCGTTTTGATTATCTAAGTGAAAACCTTGCAGTGGACGCGCTAAACAGCGGTTTTGTAGAAGCTATACATACGGTGGGTTTGAAGTATTTTAGACTTAGCCGTCGAAATAGACTACAAAAACTCTCTATCCACACTCTTGGTCTCATCGCCGAACGTAGATCTATGGCGCTGCAGTCTTCCATTGAAGCCGAAGCATACCGGCTGCTCAATAGACGGATCTGGAATAGACGGATCCTTGCGACATAATGTCCGCGCCTACAATACTGTTCGCATTAAGGAGAGAAAGACAATTGAGCGGAACGGAAGCTCCTAAGTGTTTGCAAGAGACTTGCCTATTGGGCAAAACCAGTTGTCTAGGCTGAAGACGGAAGGGGCCGCGTAGTTTCAACGAGGGCAGCGGTATTAAGGGAGATCGAGAGGTCCTAAGGACAGCTTTACACTTCGGTTGCCAAACATACTGTCAGCTCGGCCGAAGACCCGAGAGCTGAGTTGATCCAACACTACAACAATGATATCCCGGACATCAGCCTGTGTGAGATTGAGATGGCCCTAAAGCAACTGAAGAATAACAAGGCGCCGGGTGAGAACGGAATCACTTTAGAGCTTCTGAAAGCGGGCGGAACGCCGATACTGAAAGTCCTTCAGTTCTGTTCTCCTCGAGAGCTCAACGCCAGAGGCATGGCGCAGGAGCGTGGTGGCACTTTTCTTCAAAAAAGGTGATAACACTTTGCTGAAAAACTACATGCCCACCTCGCTTCTGAGACATGTCTATAAGTTGTTTGCGAGTGTTATCACAAATCGTCTTGAACGCAGGTTTGATACGGCACCGAGACGTGGCCCCTTACTATGGCCTTATTAGAAAGCTCAAAGTCACTCAACGAGCTATGGAGAGGGCTATGCATGGAGCTACCCTATAAAATCGAATCAGTAATGAGGAGATCCGTACAAGAACTAACGTAACCGACATCATAGCGCAGCGAATTAGTAAGTTAAAGTGGCAATGGGCGAAGCACATAGCGCGGAGAAATGATGGCCGATGGGGCCAAAAAGTTCTCGAATGGAGGCCATATAGCGGAAAGCGCAGCGTAGGACGTCTACATATAAGGTGGTCAGACGACCGAGTAAAGGTTGCGGGACGTCGCTGGACGCAGACTGCATCTAACAGGTCACTGTGGAAATCATTGGGCGAGGCCTATGTTCAGCAGGGGACTTCCTTTGGCTGATGGATTATGTGTTGATAGTCACTAAGACTAGCACCCGGCTTCGTTTTCGGTCGCAGTCTTGATATATGTATTATTCGAATCAACCAAAACATTTTCTTATTGTTTACCTTCCTACACAACGAAATCCTCCATTTAAAATATGTGTCTGACTTCAGCCGTTTGGGCTCTGGGACTCCCAGAGCCCTGGCATACTCCCAGACTGGGAGTATGCCAATTACTTCGATTTTTTTTATTTTATTTTTTAGGTTTTGTTAGGTACCTTAGCGGCCAGAGCTAGGGTGGGGCAAGTGCCCCACCCTGCCCCACCGTGGCTACGCCCATGATCAACATGACATAATCGATGGCCTGAATGGTTTTCTAATGGACGCAATAAAATTTTTAGGAATGCACAAGCAACTACTAAAAGTTATGAGAGAGGCTTATGAGTAGTGGTAAACTTTATATAACTACAAATATTTCTTCATTAGTAAATTCCGCTCTGGATTTAGTTCTTCTGGCAGTACAAATATTTCTCAAGTATTACTTATATATTTAATATTCCATCTAATAGGTTAACTAACGGTCTGGCCCAACTTTGTTCGGGTGCAAATATTTTTTGACGGAAAATCGATTTATTCTGCTCCTATTAGTTATAGCGTAAAGTTAAACTATCTCGATCAAAGCCATATATAAAATTTCAATTTGATGGAATACTTCCTCTGTTTAGCACGTTCAAAAAATGTCTTCAGCTTCATAGTTATATAAAATTGTTTGTTCTCAACAGCTGGTATAGAGGAGCTTGATGAATTCAACGAGTCTCCACATGTGGTGCACAGCGATACTGTAGCACTCACTACAGCGGAGACTATCAACGCAGACGAAGAGGAGGTTATATTCACACGAGCCTCGCACAAGAACGGCACCGCTTTCTCATAGCAACGACCCACAGAAGCATGATAGACAGCTCCAACCCTCCATGGGTCAGAAAAACTCTAAAAATGTCATCATCATCCCTCCATGATTGATGGGAAATCACATAGCAACGGTCACACATACAGAAGCTTAGATAACTTACCTTGTATGGTTCAGGCTTTGCAATGTTTCAAAATATTGAACTTTGATGGCTGCTGGGCAATTTGAACTTTCAGGACAAGTTAAGAAGGGTGCGGGTGTTTTGAACAAATACATAATATATTTAAAGTATTGCGAGATGTTGAGGTTCAGTTATGTTGTGATTGGTGAGGTTAAAAGTTAAAGGGTAAATGGCTGTTTAATATCTGCTACGTTATGCACGCAGAAGTAACAAATTTAGCATCGAATAGAGCGCAGTGTTTTATTCCATAAAATCTTGATCATTCCTAATCCTAGTCGTTTAATTGGAAAATTAATTGTAATTAGTAGAGAATTTGTCTATACGAAAATGTAGTACAATTCACGGAATAAATAGGTTCTATGTGGATGTGAAATGCACAAAATTTTATGTATCTGCATGTGATACGTACATAATGTCTACGACTCTTTAATTTCGAAATAAAAACTATAGATATGCAAACAAAAATATTTAGTTTATTCAACGAACTTACGAAAATGTGCCAATTATAAAACTGTTACAGTTAAAGTAAAGAGACGTACTACTAAATTATACTGGTAAATTATATGAAAAATTTATGCAATTATTTCTATTGAGGTTAAGTGTAGATAATATCGACATGTTTCGAGTGGCGCGGATTGATCAGAGTATCATCGATTGAGAACTTAATGCGTATGAAAAATCAACATACGCAATTTAGCGGAATTTATAAGGTAAGACTTATCAGTGTAACACGCCCTATTAAAAAGCACTATGGCTATTTGTGAGTGTCCTTTATACCTACTTCAAACGTTTTTTATTAGTAGAATATTGGTATGGAATTATGTACTTTGTTCTATCGTACATACAAGTTCATTTTGCATCACTTATTGACTTAACAAAAAAACGGTCTCGAATAATATGTATATATTTGCTTGATGTAAATATTATTCATGTTTCTGTCAATTTCATTTTGAACAATATTAGTTATAGGACATTGCTCCGCCCAATCTTCCCTTTCAAGACCGTTTTTCACCACCTTGCATCATTGTTGTACGATAGCACATAATAATTCCATAAATCGTGTAAACATAATTTGACCGACAAGTTAGTACCTATAGCAGCTTAAAGCAGATATTCAGCTTGTTATATACCTACTTACTGTTGACTGAGCCGGGAGTAGAACTAGCAGGAAATTGCGTATACTTACTTTCATTATCAAGGGGGTCAGTGTAATGGTCGAATATCATGTTTTTCAAGTTTATATGAGTAGTAGGACCATTTGAATAAAATACGGCAATCATCGCACTAGCGGAATGAGTTACCTACTACTGTAGACTAAAAACAGTTGTAAAAAAGCCAAAGTAATCTGGGCCGTATTCACCTGTGTTTAGAATTGAAAAACATATAGCAACTTTGCATTTATGCTATTTCGACGATTCTATGATAGTTCAGGTCATAGAACTTCTGCAAAATTGTCGACATTTTCATAATAGCGTGTAAAACATAAACAATAGTCAATGGAAAACTTAACGCGTACATTTTAGGTATACTCGTGTGGTAATTTGATAAAAATATGCTACCGACTACCGTGTATCAAAAATTCGTCATCTTTGCTTAAATATTGTAATTTATTTAAATGGTACCTACTAACCACAATGTTTTTGAATACTTCAATCTATGAAGTTAAGCTTCGCTCTGGGTCTCATTCCTTTTTTCAAACCTTTTTAAACTTCTCGAATTATTATACTTATATTGTTTTATTGTTTGGTATATATTAATCGACTGTCTAATATCAATTATACAGAATTTAGTCATTATTATAAATGAAATGCTGTTGAACATTTTAAGTGGTATCGAATGGGCGATGAAAGAATTTTTATACAAACGATACAAAGGGATATGATATATTAAATAATGTTAGTGATTACGCACTGATTTTAAATAACATCAAAGTACAATTAGATCTCAGGCTGAAGTTTGGATT
This sequence comes from Hyles euphorbiae, assembly GCA_023078785.2. Classification (NCBI taxonomy): domain Eukaryota; kingdom Metazoa; phylum Arthropoda; class Insecta; order Lepidoptera; family Sphingidae; genus Hyles; species Hyles euphorbiae. The sequence continues at coordinate 12,957,915 of CM041040.1, forward strand.
ACAGGTTTTATCCGTCATTCATATATTCGTTTATTTTGAGCTAAATTATTATTTATATATATATATTTAAAACATAAGTTAATTGCCGTTGATTGTGTAATTAAATTTCTGTAGAGTGGGGTCCGAAACCCGAAGTCAGTCTCGAAAATACCACAAAAGAATTCTTCAGTATATTATAATCACACATTTATACATTGTACTTACATAAACTGTGGTAAAAGTGCTCCACTCCGCGTATTTAGCTATTAGTCCCGTCGATGTAAATACCATTGATTGTAGTTCAAACCACGTATTGTTTTCGATCCATGAAGCAGAAATATTTTGTCATGTCAATTTAGTGTAAGTGAAAAAATAGCTGGCGCTTCGTTGTCATAAGAGCGATACAAATGTATGTGCGGATAATAGATAACAATGTGTGGACACGACTGGTATGTTTATATTAGCTTTTATACATTGTCAATAGTACACATAGCAGAGAATTTTTTATATGAATGACGTCAAGCAAGATCTTTGTTATTTTTTATTAACACTACACAAATGTATTTGTTTATTTTTAATACTTCGGTTTATTCAGAAGTCTCTCTCTCTAATATGTGCGCTTTTTTAGGAATTATAAATAGTAAATTTATTTTTTATTACTTTTATTCTACGTCATTTAAGTATCTATTCGACACTCGGACTTTAATAACATCATTTTTAATTATGAGCCCTATGTTCGAATATGATTTGTAACAAATTAGGAAAGTAAGAAAATTTATTAATTGAAAATAATTACTAACGAATTCCTAGCTATAAACCTTCGTTTATATGTGGACATCATTTGATTGTAACCATGTAGATATTTTAATCACACACCTATGTGTTACTTAGCAGTATTCAGTGTTATTATGAAACTATTTAAATTAAATTGCTGTGTATTTAAATGTGTTCTGTGTATTTTTATGTCTGATTTTAATTATGTAGTTGTCGTGAATTATTGTAAACTACAACTGTAAATATACTTTTCCTATTATTTAATGATGACTTTTATTTAACCATAAATTCATCGAAGATCCTCCTTCAAGTAACTAATATGTGTTTAAAACGTATTTTTACATAATAAAGAAGTATAAAAATAACCCAGACCATATACATCCCACTGTAGGGTGCAGACCTTCTCTACAATTAAATGGTAATTTTACATAACAAATATTTATTTTGAAAAAAAAAATATGCAGGGGCTTCCTTCATGATGTTTCCCACCACTATTTATATGATACAGGATGCTAAATATCCATATTTCCCGTAGGTCAGCAGTCCTCGTGGTATCGTCGTTATGATAGGACTATCAGTGGCGTAACAATAGGGTGGCATAGTGCGCAAAATGCCACGGGCCCCCGACCTCAGGGGCCTCCGGCGGCCCAGCCCCTCTGGCCCGGGAGGCCCTAAGCATAGAAAGAACCTAGCTACAAGAAAATTGATAATCTAAAACTATTTTCTTAATCTATATATTAATACGTGATGCAAAAACTTTGGACGCCTTTTTACGAAAATTGCGCGGACGCAGGAGCATAAAATTTGGCACACTTATAGTTTATGTGTAGGAGAAGTGCAGAACGCTAATATTTTTCAAAAATAATGCTTATAAAGTATATTAAATCAAAAAATAAAACATTACACACACTACCATGCATTTCACACAATCATACATACACAAGTATTTGTACACGCATACATACTCTGGTGTCAAATTGTTTCTTTTCTTTTTCATTTTGTTCTTCTAACATAGAACTATCAAAAAAAAAGGTTTTATTTGCTTAATGAGGTAATAATATTAATATTACGCCTAATATTAAATGAAATATAAAAAAAGATTTTAATAATAATGCATAAAAAGTACATTAAATCAATAAATAAACCAGCATGCATTTGACACACGCATACACAAGTATTTGTACACGTATACATACTCTTTGGTCAAATTGTTTCATGGTTTATTATAGACATAGTTAAATGTCAATCAGAAAAAATTGTTAACTGTGGTTTTGTTGAATGTCAAACAGAAAAGTTTTATTTGACGAATACTACGTGAAATACTGAGCGCTTATACAAATTGTGTAGCAGTAAGATACATTTAAATGTACAAGGACTATCATTATATGCATAAAGAAAGTTCTGTCACAGGTCACAGCAATCTGCAATAACAACATTCAGGTACAAAAAAAATATATAATTTACTATTGCTGGTTCAAAGCAATTATTGCAGTTTACGATTTTAGTAATTGCATATACTTCAGGGGAAATAAGTGATTTTGAGAGATACGTACATTTAAATGTGCACGAATTATCAGAATAACAACATCATCATACAGGTAAAAACTTTTTCTCTTCTTGATTTGGTCGAATTTCGACCACTAGGCGACCACTAGTTTTTATTAAAGATATCAAGGTTTATTTTTGGTTTTGACAGCCTCCGTGGCCCAGTAGGTTGGACGTTGAAACGAGAGACCGCGGATTCGATCACCGCACCAAGATAAATGTTTGTGCGGCCCACAAATATTTCTTTCAGGTCTGGGTGTTTATGAGACCGAAAAGTCTCTCGTAGTTCCTGATACCCACGACACTAGACTCGATCTTAGTGTGGGGTCAGGACTATATATGTGACTGTTGGGTGTTATTATTTATTTATCATTTGTGATAAATTAAAATAATAATAGTTCTTTGGATTTACGTGAATTTTCATCGTTGAAATAAAACGATTAAATACTAATTATAGCGTGGATTTGGTTTGGTTTGGCGCACTGAACGTCAGTCAGTTGGTGATCCTCAAGATACCTCAGGAGCTGCGTATTTACAACTCGCACTAAGACCTTGGAGAGTAAGCATGTGACAGCAATCGGCCTGTGCTTCGAAGGTTCCGACCGGTCACCCTTTTTGGGGATTGGATGAACATGGGCGATATTCCATGTAGCCGGGCCTGGGTTGCTTTAATAGAAAAGACGCATGTGTTCGGAGGTTATCCCAGGGGCGGACGTTTTAAAAACTACTGCCGGGACACATTACGACCCAATCGACTAATAGATGTCGAGAAGCTTAACTTGAGGTGATGAGCGAACTGAAAGTATTGGCCGTGATTTTTTCCATCTCCAAGAGTGCCTGGTTTTTCGAGAACATGATGTCACGGTTAATGATCGCGATTGTGAGCGGAACCATCCCACTCGCCACCGCCTTCAAAAAAGAAAACGTCAAGTCATGATCTGCTTAAAGGACGTCTTTGTCCTGTAGTTAGAGGGCCTAAGAATTCCAGCACGGTCTTCCATGCAAGTCTTAGAGCCTACCTATAAGGGCCGTCGGAGTAACTGCTGTGCGGCGCATTCTTTTTAACTGTGATTCCAAGATGGACGACAGAGCACGAGATCTTGCGTTTGTCGTGGATGCCCACAAAATCTTAAAAGGGCACCCAGATCTAGACATTAGTGGAGGACTGTGCTCCCCACTGAGAGAGACCTGCGTCCTGATTTTGCGCCGGGCGATCACTGGGAAGGAATCCAAGGCGCTTTTCGTCCTGAGATTATATCCAGGACCGCCCGAAATGCGGAAGACAGGGTTTTACTCGGTATGCTAGCGCAGGCTTTTGTTAGGGACCCGCCTCGGCCGCGATTTGCTGGCAGGCCAGTGACACTGATATATTCCTTTCAGTCTCTTCCGGGGTACCGGAAAATAAGCTTAACAATTTCCCTCTCCATACAAAAAAGGGAGGCCCCATTCGATGATTTTGCCACGGGCCCCAGATGATGTAGTTACGCCATTAAGGACTATAAATCAAGAGGCCGCGCCCCGCGGTCTGTCGCAGTAATAATAATATATTTTTAAATCTACATTTTATTATTTCGTGTGGCCTGGGCTCTTAGATTTAAGACCGAAGTTTCTGATAGTTTCAGATACCTGCAGCCCAAGACTTGTATTCTCGTTTTAATTCAACAAGTAAAGAATTATATTAGAAGAACTGTTGCGTGTGATTTTTAAGTATATTAATTATTATTTCACTATCTATAAATATAAACATGGTAGATGTTTAGATACGTCTAGAAATGAAAATCTAATATTCGCCAACAACAATAATTTATTTTCCGACACACATAGGTACATACATTAGATAAATACAAAAGGATTTCGAAGCTAGCGGAGCCTTTACTGCATTATTAACAAAGTTATATATAACAATATAACATTACAATTTACGAAATAATATCAGAGATAGAACGACGATAAATTCATATTACAAACTAATTAATTTAGATTTAAAAAGTTTTCAAAAAATATACACAGTAAACTGACAAAAATTATACTTTTTAAAATGTAATTATTGAATTACGGGAATGTTCATTACGGTGACAAAATATTTTTTACCGTAAAGGAATAAGGATATGAATAACATGAAAAGCATAATTGTAATACACTTCGATTTAGCAGCAGCACAGCTTTTACAAAGTAAGGATATTGTCTGAAAACTGAAAAATAAATAAAAATTACATATATTTTTTTGTGTACGTAGTACATATGTTAACACGAAATTGTTTTGGAATACATTCATTGTAAAAACGACTTCATTACGTTGATAAAAATGACAGGAAAAAAACATTTCCAAAAAAATACTTATCTGGTTTATTTAAATTGAATTTAGCTTTATCTCCCTAACATAAGTATTCATCACATTGTGACTTGACAATCAATATAATTATTGAGAGAAACATAAAATAAGACGCTAGCTGCTATGCTGCGTAATCGTTATTGGCCGAAAAATAGCATATCGCAAGTATATAGCAAGTAAATAGTTTATTTTAATCTGATCACGATTTCACGAAATATATCAAATAAAGAAGTAATTACTTGCTAAACAAATATTTTAATCGCAGGTAGACAATAGCTTGCTTAAATGCTTATAATTCCTCTGAATACATTAGCTTGTTATTGGAAAAAATTAGAATATATTTAAATACGAATATTTACATGCGAACAAAGCCGCCAGCAGTTAAGTACGTCATTAATAAAAAACGATTAGGTAGGTACTCAATGATACAATAAAAGGAGGTCGAATAAAATAATTAAATATACATCTTAAATTCATTATGAGACTCAGGATTATCGTTACCATAATAAGATAAACAATACCCGCTATTATTACCTGTAAACTGTACCACAGGTGGATATCGGAATAGCAATGCTTGAAAGGAAAAGACGCCAAGTCCAATGTTATCACATCGATACAAACGGAAGACATAATAAGTCAAATAAAAATAAGATAATATTTAATTAATTAATTCACGTTATCCCATTAATGTTGATAAAAAGCTTAATAAACCAGCTTGGCATCTTTTATCTTCAAACCAAAATCACGGTAGGTAAGATATAACATTATATTCATGAAATAATTATATTACTGAACTTAATGTCGGCACCTTAGTAATAAATTAGCTATAAGCGTAGTATGCCGTCGATAACCTAGAACGAATCAACTTGCGTCAGTAGATTTTACGTATGGAATTAATAGCTCATTTTGATTATAAACATGAAACACATTGTGCTCATCACATCAGACGGCCCATGGCTTCAGCTAAATTTAGATGAGCAACAGGCCGACCTAGTATGAAGCCACATAACAGCGTATATACTTAAAGGTTGCAACTATATCCAATATAAACGAAGTACACCGAACATCACGTAACGGATTAGGTAATACAACTGCTTCCTACACATTAAACTGAACGTTTTGTATATCAGTTTAATAAATACAGTCCTGCACAAATCAAAACGCTTCATTTCCTAAACTTGAAACAAAATCATAATTCTATCGAGATATTTTTGTCAGCTAAATAGAGCATACAATAAATTATTTGTGACTGAGATTACAAAAAATCTGTAGAATTATATATTCAATGAATTTAGGTTATATTAGCACACACATAATAAAATACTATAGGCATTGACATAAATATATGGACAGGTCGAAGAGCGGGTAAAGTGTTACGACAAGGTGGTGCGGCGCTCCAGTACATCTCCAGTGGAGCGTTGATGAAATAAGTCGCTCGCAAATATTTTTATCACTATTACAATTATCGCCGCTAAGACAAAATCTATTAAATAATGTAAATTTAATAGTTATTTTACTATTTTTATATCGACGTGGTTATGAAAAAGCGAAAGCGCGATTTCACGTCCATTTTGTTGACAGTCCAAATGTACTGAAGGGCCTATCCTTAGTTTTTAAATCAATGACTATAGGTAATATTACACAAATACTTATTTTGTAATGACTAAGCATAAATCACAATAATTTAGTTCACAATATATTTTTGAGTTTGCCTATGTTATTATAAAATAAGATAGTATAGCACAAGTAGCAAAAAATATGAGATAAATACCTTTATTTTCAAGGATTTCATGAGATATAATGAACAAAATATTTTGTCATTTTGTCATTGCTATTTATAGATGCTTAATAAACTGGCATACCAAGTGTATTGATCGGCAATAGCAACAACGTCCATAATATTATTTCGTGTAGGTACAAATAAGATTTTTAAGTTATTTTCAATTGGAGAAATTGGTATTATGTGTACTTAGATACTTTATGTTTTAAATAGGAATGTAAGTATATTTTGAATTATAATAAAAGTGATAGCATTATACATTTTACAGAAAAAATATTTCATAAAATATTTATACCGACAATATTTATACAATATTTCAATACTTCAATTTTATATAAAATTGAACGCTAGTATTGCCATTTTGTTTTGTTTATAGTAATAAAAGTTACACATATACTCATACTTATAACTATAAATATTAATAAGAAATTTTACATAATTATAATAACAGAATATAATAATTTTAACATTCAATATTTTAGAATTATATATCAAGTAGAATAAAGTTAATACTTTGTGGAATTTATAGATAAAAAAATTAAGACGAAAATACTTAAGTTAATATGAAATATTATATTGCAGGGAAACAATAGTAGATATTGGCATGTATAACGTAGGTTTAATATAAATATCATCGTAATATATACATACCATTTTTCCAAAGAGAACTACGTATATACTAATCACTTAAGGTCCTTATGCTAGACACCAATACTAATAAAAAATTTAAAAGCCTTCACCAAAGTCAATGACATAAAAATGAAATAAATAAATGATAACAAAAGAATATTTGCTGCTTCTATTCCACATTGCAAAATTCAGAAGCTCCAATGAAAATGTATTGCGTTACTGTATCCATAAATAAATAGAATAAAAAGTAATATCACTTATTTTACAGATCAATTAACATTTAATAATTTCTTATAATAAGATAATTTAAAAGAAAGCCCGTCTGAAATTTTTACGACCTAGAATACGTGCATGTTGTACCGAGTTGGATATTTTTACTCGTCAGCAATAACTGTTTATTTTTAATAAGCGTATTTTTTGTTCCTAATTTTATTATACGCTTAAACTCTCATATAATTAATTAGCACAAATTAACATTTCACTCGTTTTCTCATGTCTCATTTTAGAACAAGTGCTGATAACAATAAAATAAAAAAGGTAAGTACCTCAACAGTGAAATAGCGACTTTAAAATGTACCTACGCATTTATTTATGGAGATAGGAAATTCCCTTTAGAAAATCAGTTGCTAGCTCATGTTCTATTTTAAAGATTTATAGCACACTCTTTTAAATGTCGAAGATGTTATTCGTTAACAGACAACATTTCTTTACAAATTGAACTATCAACGAGTCTTTAAGCATTTTTATGAGTCATTTTAAATAACTATACGCTAGAAAATTTACACATATATTACGTAATGATGGATCAGTCAATTAAGATGGACTCTTTACGGCCACATTTATCTTTGTACAAACAAACATATACACGTCCTTGAAGATCACAGAACGACTTGTTCGTGCTTTAACTTCGCAATATTTATTTTAAAACGGGCAATAAATAAATCGAAATATAATACTTATAAATGATTTAGTACAATCACTGAATAGACTAGAATAGAACAATGCCTAATTTATATTCCATCTACTGAGATTCTGATACCTCTAATACACAGTCAATAACACTGTACAGGTAGGTATTTAAGTCTAAAGAACAAAGCTAATTCTATTTCAAGGATTTGTGAGGAATTAACTGCTGTAGATAGGATTTAAGGGAGTTTAGCACATAATGGATATATTTAGCACATTATTGCTATTTCTTCAAACTTAACCCTTGAAAACAATTAACTTTATTCATTTTTTACCATAAACAATTGTCGTGTATCCTTCAGTAAGGTACACGATTTATTTTACTTATAATATTGAAACATTTATTACGATTATCCGATAAGGTACGCTGTGACTATAAGTAGATGGATATTTTTTTAATATCTTTCTTTACAATAAATAATTTGTGTATCCATTTCAAATACATAAATCTGAATTTAACAAATATGTCTTAATGGGGAAATATGCATAATAAATATACATTCTTAGTAACTGTAGCTTATACAATAAAACAATAAAGATTTTTCAAAAGAAGGATTTTATAATCCTTTAATAAGCACTACCCTATCACAAATACAGCCTATCCCACCGAGAAGTAAGCGTTTTAAGAAATACTAACAAGTAGCAAATGGTTTTGTTAAATTAACGACGACCCCGCGGAGCTGAAGTGCTACTCACCGGAGCCAACAGTCGCCGTGGCACTAATAGACGAGCGTTGCCTCTAGCAGCTCTAACTACTCCCGGCTGCTTCAAATCCGCCAAATGAGACGCATAACCATCACTTAGAGTTGTCGCCATATTGCTATATTTTTTGCTAATACGTCCAATAGCGTATATCTGTCTTGGATTAAGCCCACAACTATGGTAGACTGTTATGTCCTTTCCAGAACCGTACGCGGCATGTAACAGAATTCCGTGTTCGTTGACTAAACTGTTTAGATGTGCCGCTTTATGCCCCAGTGGGTCTGTAGAAAATCCGTCAGAAAAGAACACCAAACCATGAGGAAAGTTATGTTCAGCAAGCCAAGAAATTACTTTTCTTTGTTGCATGTCAGGCCGACCAGTTATGTACAGGATGAGATAACCCAAATCTTGCCAAAAACGGACAACATCAACTGCACCAGCTCTAACTTTAGGATCGCGTCCCGTAACTGAAACACTGGCGGTGAAGGAGCCATCAATACTGAAAACAATGCATTCAGTTTGTGGTGGTACAACAGATAAATGAAAATTGCAACAGGTGTGATCACCTCTCACAACAGCTCTTACAGGATAAATACCACAACTCACGCTTTGTCTCTCCGAAAGCGTATAAGAAATCCTCCCTGTTTTATCTGTTACTACAGTCGATAACAGAGTCCATTCCCCCGCAGGAGGGTCCTTCATCATGTATATATCGACTTTTTCACCGGTTAAAGTGATCATATCTAGAGGCCCGTACATGAAACGCGCCGTGAACGTCTGTGGGGAGCCTTCTTTTACAATAACATCGTTAGCTCTATGGTTTGCGGCAACATTTTTCAGTTTAACGGAAGTTCGCTTTCGCATCCATTTTTCACGTTCTTGCCCGGGTTTGAACATAGTACATTCTTTGTCTTCAGCATGACCGTACAATGCCAAATCGAAATGACCAATTTGACGTAATATGAATGCTATAACATCAGAACTTTCCCAGTAACTAGCATGAAACAAATGTGGCAAAGCATTAGTAGGAAAATTAGCGAGTCCCTCTGGACAATATAGGGCGTAATCTAATCGCTTTGTTCCCCACCACTTCTGTTGCAAAGCATTCATGGTTATCAAGGGAATGTTATCAACTAATCCACTGACGGTACTTTGAACAGATGCTTCTGATAGCCTTCTTAAAATTGGTGTAGGCGGCATTTGTAAATGATCACCGAAGAGTTGAGGATGACTTTGAATCAATTCCATCAAATGATATGGTTGACCATTACCTAATGGATATTTCGTATATCTTGCTACATTTATCGGAGGTAAATTTGTAAATCTAGCGGACAACAATGGCTCTAATCGTGCGGCAACCGGATCTGTCGGATGAAATAAATTGTATATTTGCTGTACAGGTGGCTTCGTGATATCACGACTTTTGTCATCAGACATCTTTCTAGATGCTAAAATTAAAGACAGTGGGCTGCCAAACGTGAAAAAATCATTAACCTCAAATTCGAACTTTATATGATTATCACTCGTAGAGGAAGAACGCCTTCTAGGTGTTGGAGCTTGCAAATGTGATTTATTCAAATAGTGCGGTTCAGAAGGATCATTGGGTATAGTAATTTCTGTATCCAGTATACTATTTTCGCTATCATGTCGCGATTGATACTGTAAACTTCTTATAAGCGCGTCATATGCTAGCACTGATCCCATGCTGTCACCAACAAAACAAACTTGGCCATTAAATCCTCTTCCGTCTTCAGATTTTAAAAAATCGCTGTATGCAGTATTAGCAGCATTAATAGTTTTCGTGACAGATTCTGTATAATCAAGGGAAGTTGTTGCTATTAGAGGTATAGCTCCAATAGGTATGAGATCATTTGTAAGTGATGGTGTTTCCATTGCTGAAGGTGAACAATCGAAGCTATAAGGGCTTAAAGTCGATAAAATTCCTAGTGCTTCTGTACATATGGAAGGACATGAAACTAATTTTATTGCCACATGGCCAACAAGGGTTGGATAATGTTGACGCATCACCGATTCAAAAGCGCCTTTAAAAGTGGTGACATCAGACTTTTTGGCTGTCATATCGACATTAGCATCTAATACACTGCCAGCATGAAAAACTAGTATCAATACCGTGGTTTGGCAGGAACTATGCACAGGCGTTTCTGGGCAGCCATCTATACTATGGTGACTTTGCAAAGTTGCCAATCTTCGAGAACCTCTCTCTGATGTGACGCGTTTTAAGAATGTTGGATTAAATATGCTGTCTTCTTGACCCTGGTCTGCTTGTGTTGGAGATATATCAATGTCAGCTTCATCCAAAGAACACATTGACGACCACTTGTTGAAAGAAGATTCACAATCATAAAATTCATCCTCAGAACCGGTTTCTGTTTCAGATTCTCTAACAAGAGTTTCCATTCGCCAATTTGCTGCTTGTGCCTGTAAACTTTTGATAGAACCAGAAGATGATGATCTCAGATTGGTTTTGGAAATTGTGTTACGCTCTGATGGTGGAGTACTTTCAGGAGTAAGATGTTTTGGAGCCCTCTTCTCTGTATTGTTCTTTTTTGTAGCCAATGGAGTATTTATATCTTCATTCTTTTCCAAGCTGCTCATTGTAGCAGCAAGTGTTTTGGAATTTTCTTCAGAGAGATCTTGGTCTTCATAAGACTCACCTCCCATTTTTTTCTGCAATGCCAGTTGTGTTTGCCGTTCTATTTCCCGTATATCATCCATTGTTAAACCATGCCATTCATCTTGCCATGCCCATGCTTGTCTGTGAGCTCTCAGCATAGTTTTTCTTAGTGCAACATCATGTATAAATTTCTCTAGCTTTGTCTGCATACCCCAATATCTGAATTCTACCCTACATAGTTTATAGGCACACATTAAAGATTTCCCATTGGGCAGTGGCTGTGTCTTTCCCTGCACTTCCATCCAATACTCTTCTAGCCAATTATCATTTAATGGACCTCTATTGCATTTTTGTGACACAAATAACTTTGGGTCTTCCTCTTTCACATAGTCTGTACCATAGAGCTGATCTTTTACCACATCAATAACATCAACAATTCTATTTTTTAAATCACTTCCAGTTAATTTGAAGACATTATCTTGGTGGCCATTATCAGCGAAGTAATAAGTTTCTATTTCTAATGAAAATTTCTCAACAAAAGGACATGTGTATCTTGTTTTTGTATAGGGATACGCATTCCAAGCTTCTTCTGATACTGTGAGTGCTGATTTAGGTAAAAGGCTTTTGAACCAGCCAGGTAAGTGGCTACCAACATGGTATATTTTTTGAGTGTACTGACCTTTGCCTCCAGGGCCATCTTCATATGGTTCATTTATTAGAATTTCCACTCCACTACCTTCCCCAGAACTCTCTTCTCTGCTTTTCTTGGCAATCATGTAAAGCTGGGCAATCCTGTATTCCTCTACTGTTAGAGGCAATGGTATTCTGTACTCCTTTATTAACATATTGATCAATTTTCCATAATCCACAGGGAATTAAAGTTGTTTGTATTCTGTAACAAATAATGTTTAAGATTAAAAAGATGAGACAAGGAAATATGAAAATAGTGAAAATCTATATCAAATAGTATTGACACTATAAAAATTTGGGAAATAAAGTGGCTCTTATCTCTATGACAAAATAAATGCATAGTTAGTCATGCAAAAGATAATCTTTTTTTTTAAACTCGAAACTATATTGTCATCGTCATGATATTCCATCAATGGTACTATTCTGCACGATTGAACACAAATAATTTTGGTAATGCTACATGTGGAAAACATAAATAACAATTTTTTTTATTTATATATTAATAATAAGTGTTTTGAGTAGATATGTCGTTTTTTAATGTAATGGCGAAATTTTCCACTGTGTGAATTAACTTGCTAGTTAATTAATAAGTTGTTATGTATACTTTAATATATTTTTTTGATTTGCTTTAATTTAAAAGTTATTCACCAAGAAAATAAATTATATTTTATTATGAAAAATAAACAATTTACTAAAAACATTCAGAATATATTGATATTAAGTCATATTCATGAATCAAATGACGAAAATATAGACATGCAAAAACATTCAAACTAAATTCGTAATATTATGTGAATTGATTCAGTCACACGAACAAAGTTAATTTTATTTTTAAACGTCAAAGTTAAACGAAATGCTATTGAATATTTACCATGAACGCATCACCAAAATTGCAGTAATGACGATTTTCACATAAAGTCCATTTCAGAACACAGTTTTAATTCATTTATATATATTTAATCACAAACCACAATCCACCATCACCACGGATGAACTTTGACATTTTCGTATTCAGGTTCCTAATGTCAAAATGGCTTATCAACCCGTTCCATTTTATGTGGTACTGAAATACCAAATACGTCCAAGCATCATACACAATCTAAATTTGGAAAACGGTCTGATGTATGAAACACATAGATCTCACTCTTCACTGGTCTATTTTACTATGAAAATGCACCAATCCACCCAACCACCATTCTACGAATAAAGTAAATAAATATACTTTGTACATACTACAAGCTACTATACCTACATATATAGATCGTAGATTGGAACGCTGTAGATTCTGCGTAGGTACGGTGACTTATTCATAGTCATTCCTGTAGTGCGATTCACGTAACTTTTTGACGCGCCGGTCAAGTTGCGGTGCGGTTACAATTAAGTTTACGCTTTGGTACAAAATGGTATTCTTGTAAGTGTTTAGCTGCGCGTGAACTGCGCGTGAGCTGCGCGTCAACTGTACGTCAGACGTATGAAAATTGTTTGAGATTGACATATACGCGCAGTAGAATACGCTAAAACGTTTGCGTGACGCGAACTTGACGCGAGCGTATTTGACAGCGGTTGTCAAAATTACGAGAATACGAAAAGGGCTGTTTTGATCGAAACTTAACCGCAACTGCACTGCAGCTGAACTTATTATAACACGTGAATCGCCCTACTGTAATTAATTGGAACTCTTTGGGCAAAACAAATAAAATATAATTCATCTTTCTTATTAAATTAGTTAAAAACAACAACCCTTTCTATTTATTTTATTAAAGTTTATTTTTCAATTCAATTTCTCTAAAAAGTTTTTATTGACTAATTTGCTTATTGATTTCAAAATTCAAGGGTAACATATTGATGCTAAATCGCCAAGTAACAAACATGTAATGAAATGAAATACAAATGCCGGGCCACCTTTTTCTATCCTTCTACTGGCTGATAATTGGCTGTCCAACATACATGAAATACGTGGAAAAGAAAAGTAAGACTAATATAGTTTAGGGCTACTTAATTCCACTCAAACTCGTTTTAAAAGGACAATAGCTAAATATAATTTCAGTTATCAAAGGAATTTATGGTAATCAATTCCTAAATAATTAATTCAATTTTGACTAATATATTATCGCTACCAATATTACGATCAAGTAAATAATAACTATGTAGGTTTATCAAGACGCGAATGTATGTCAGTGCTCTCCAAAAAATAAATGGTGCTTCCGCCATAATATAAATACTCTAAGATCTCAATGATGATCAATCTCAGGTAACCTAAATTCATAGTCGAAATTGAAAATTGCAACAGTCGTCTCGTTTTTTTAATCCAACAGAAATATCCGTGCGCTGGACCTATTTGAATTTGGTATAAAGGTAGCTAATATTCTTGATAGGAGAAATAGAAATGGAGTTTTTAAAAAAATATTATCATCGTAATATTTTTTGTACTGTCAAATTATTTATATTAGATTTATTTTTAACAAATCTGAGATAACGTCTAAAGGAGTTTTACAGCAAATACAAATCACCGATTTTCTAACAAAAAATATTTGCTTTATTTCTGTAGTCATTAACTGTACCACTTGGCTTCATATTTGGTCGCAGTGTAGTATCCATACCTCATATATTAATTAAGACATAGATTTTGATGGTTCAATGAGTTAAGAATTGAGTGTTAATTGAATCATCACATTATAATCGAATATCACTAAACTGTCATATATCTGCTGGTTGGACTATGAATACGGCGCTCTTTACTAGATGGACATGGGAAAATCGATAACAGTTGTAGCTAAATTAAAGCGCCACCCATTGTATTTATAGGTGTTCGTTTAGCTAGATTATTATTCATTGGGTCCTAGTACAGCCTCAAGTCACTCAAACGTTACCCGTTAGACAAAATATGTTTCATTCTGTTCATCCGCTGTTGCTGCATGTTTCATTCCATTAACTTTGTCGATTCTCGTCTATGATACTAGTACTCTACTAATGGAGCTCTGAACTAGGTCATTTTTCAATTCAATTGTTTACAAAGTGTAGGTTGGATGTAAAAAAAAACTCGTAGTAGGCAATTTATATTTTATTTTACACGTAAAAAAATGTAAACCTCATAAATAGGTATAATATACTTACATAGTTTTCAAAAGCTTAGAATGACTGAATGTAGATATATAACAATAGGTATGTTATAAATGTATCAAAAATATTGTGGACTTGATGTTTCATTTCATTACATAGTCTATCTGTTATTTTACGCTCAGTAATATTAATATTTCGTTATTAAAGTTACCGTTAAAAACCTAGGGCTAGGAGGTAGGTCATCTGTACCTACTCCCTGTGCCGGTCTATCGTTAGATGTGACTGATGGGGTCTGGGCCCTGGGGCCTCAAGAAGCCGCAAGTTGATAGCCAGAGGCAACATATACAAGAGGAATTGTGCGTGTCACAGACTATAGAGACTAGAAAAATATCTTGCGATGGCAGGGATCCTTACAATCTTGCCAACTTAAAATTTGTTCTTGTGGCGGCACTTTACATTAACAACTTTGAAATGGGCAGTAATAATAATGGGCAGTATTGAGAATTGGCCAGGGAGTCAGAGCCCCTACACGAGCAAAGATGGGTTGTAAAGCAGCACCTATACCGCAAGACTAGGGCGCTATTCGCCTCGACATCCTGGCCCTTTCAAAAGCACTTTTATAGGGCTAACACGGAGTATTTGGTCGGTATATTTGTGGTCGTAGGCCGTGCAGTCGATCAGATGGCCATATTTTTCCGAGCGGCACGGCGTATCCCTTTATTTTAAAAGCAACCAAGTAACACTAACCAAGACCATCACTGCTTTCCTCCGGATGAGGAGATAGGGATAACTAATTACTTACTGTGCAAAAAAATATGGGCTATTAGTGAAATGGACTATAGTTTATAAGGAACCACATTAGAGAGCAATTAGAATACGTATATATATTTTAAAACATAATGTCTGAAAAATATTGGTTACATATTCCAATTAATTTAGATATCCATATTCCATAAAAGCATTGAGTAGTCGTAGAATAACTTGGAATGACTCGGATAATTTATTTAACTCGGCATACATTGTACTTCACACAAGAGCGCGTTTCTTTATTACTCGTTTTACTTCAATAAAACTCACACTTTATAATAAATATATCACTACAAGATAATGTTAAGTATTATTTTTAAATTTACATGCACCCTGCAACTCCATCTGTCCACCCATAATAAATATATTCTTGTTAATAAAAAACCCTTAAAAACATTTGTATAAAATATATTTTTTTCCATTTGACTCATAACAAACTGGTGTTGCATCCCAACTCAATACACAAATACGAAACAGGAAAAATATCGGTAAATAATATAATACACGGCATTATCGCAATTTGTAGTTTAGGAAACTTTGGATGTATTGGATAAATTAACATAACGTAATTTAATACGTAATGCTTGATCTCTATTACATTTCGATTTTGCGTACAACTAGATTTTGATTTTTTTCTTAGTTCTGCAATGAACAACTAGGTACCTAAGTTATAACTCTTGTTTTTAAAATACCTCTTTAAATATAAAAACATTTATCTTCTACAATATTCATACACCTTTGTCAAATTTCGTATGTACGTATTGTAAAAATCTATCAATCAATAACAATACTTTATATATAATTTATTATGTTCACAAATTATGTTTTAGACACAAACAATTTAGCCTGATAATATTTTAGTGATATCTAAGAATGATTTGTGAAGAGCCTCTACAAATTCAGAACTATCGTTGTGAAGTTTATAACTGGAGACTGCGGCGCCTAGCTTGTCCGCGAAGGCCGAATATCTGTAAAGGAAATGAATTGAAATCATTGTTTATTTCTATTTAAAATCAAAACACACTTATTACTTCAATGAATTTGTTATGTTATACTATAATAATTTATTTATGTTTATTTTTTCCTTCCGTTAAATCGTTGAGGTATTAAGAGCGTTTATACCTTCGGCGCCCTTTTTGGCTTAAAAACAGGACTTTTCAAACGAGTCAATAGCCACCAATAAACAATTTAAAGGAAAAATAATTAGTAATAATTTTAGAAAAGGTTGTCATCTAGGGATTTTGGTGGAAAACATTATAGATTGATGAATAATTTGTGAGTACTATAAGGATTACTGAACACAAGTTTCGTTATTTAGGCTTCGAATGGCAATTTAGAAGCTTAAGATATCCGAAATCACTAAATATAAGATGAAAATAAAAATATTATCAGATTAATAAAACCCTTAGGGAGGGATTTTGCTGAGAAAATTTTTTGTGTTTAGTTCCTGAAAAATAAAAATTTAAACAATGCGAAATTATTCAGAAACTCTTGTCAAGAACATATTTTTTTTCACCAACTTATCGTACATATTTTTTATTATAGCAATTTCATATTATATTAGAAGAACATCTTATCAATAAATTACCATTTTTATATTTCAACAAAATTAGTTTTCATGTTTTCTACAAATATTTTAAAAACCACTATAAAACACGCTGTCCGACCTGCATCAAATCAGACCGCCGCAAGGCCTTCTAGAGGAAGACGTATCGCTCGTCGCTCCGGCTGGCTGCAGTCGATTTTTGCCGTGCGTAGCAAAAATAGCCACGCGCGGACTGCGATTGCCATATCTTAGTACTTTGGTAGTAAAATATTAAATTTTTTTTTATTACCTACAATGATTTTGTAGTGAGTATAAATTATGTTTCAGATAATATAATGGGATGTAATTCCGAGGCTAAATTATGTTATGTATTGTAATATAAAATTAAATATATTTCGTAATTGTAAGGGGTTGTAAGGCCACTAACTCTATTCATGTGTTCGAACACGAAATGATTAATAAAACGTCCGTAGTGTCTACTGATTGAACACTGATTTGAAAGCAACTTAACAATGTAATAATAACGAAAATATGATTAGTATCTTTTGTATTGTTCATTGCTTGCACAGTAATATTTGTCTACTTATAATGCAAATAAAATATTTTTATTATATTATATTACCAATATATAAATCATAAGTTACATTTCAATTGAATATTAGAATTTTAAAGCGCATGGATAAAAGTTGATTGAGCTGACTGTATAGCGAGCCGACGCGGCAGCTCTACGCACACAGCTTTGGTCGCTTATGTGTGCGTGAAATTAACGAAGAAATACCTATAGTTGACTTTGCGCGCAAGGTGTAAACGCTCTTAAGCTACAGCGGTCACTGCGTAAAAATATTTGAATAGACTGTCCTGACGGTTTAGATAACGTTTGTGAAATAAATTATGGACAAAACATTCCATAGTGTAGTAAAAAATAAAAAATGGCACGCCAGTAAACTTTAAAATGTAATTTTGCATGCCATCTTTTGAATATGGCTGCCCTGTAATGTTTGTGTAATGTAATGTATCATATTTGCAAAATAAATATAATATCTTTATCCTATTTATGAGCAAGTGATCATTTGACAAAGTTAACAAAAACTTGATGCATCCTTTTTGACAACCAACAATTTTCCTTGCCTTCCGGTGCCTTTCATCTACTACTCCCCTCGCGATCCGCTTATTACTGACTTCCCGTATGTCTGGGACCCACTATGCCTCAATGATACGCAATACGCATACACACACGTACTTGGGTCCTGATATATGTGAAGTGCGTGGTGGCCTGTTGGTAAATGGACTAGACGCAGCTACCAACATGTTCACGGTGGTCGCGGGTTCGAATCCCAGGGCACACCTCTGACTTTTCGGAGTCATGTGTGTATTGATAGTCAATCACCACGCACTAAAATGGTGAAGGAAAACATCGTGAGGAAACCTGCATACCATAGCGATTCATAAGAATTTCTATGGTATGTAAGTCCGCCAACCCGCACTAGGCCAGCGTGGTGGACTATATGGCCTAACCACTCTCAATCATATTCTCGATTGTAGAGTAGGCCCGTGCCCTGCAGTGGGACGTATATGGGCTGATACAGATACAGAGATATGTTCTAGTATATTAACCACAATGAATCATTATGATTATGTGAATAAAATCAATAATAATATCACACAATGAGACAACACAATTCAAAGAGCCGCATATGGCTCGCGAGCTGCAGGTTGGCGACCTCTGGACTAGACTATAGCGAGAGTGTGGGATTCAGAGGTAAAATACAAGTGACGGCTTTAACTGTACGTATAGTAACTACAAGGGACATAGGACAATCAATATTATATTCAGTACTCACCCAATACCGAAGCCTTCCTTTACAACTGGGCCAAAACCTCCAGCCATAACGCTTGGAGCCGATAATGTACTCGTACTCAATATTGATTTATTTAAATATTTGTACTCGTAGGAGTCGAATATTTCTGGCCGTGGCAAGTTATTTTCCTCGGCCATTTTCATTAGAGCAAACATATGACGGTCGAAACCTTGACCAATTGCGGCTTCTTTAATCAATTGGGAATGATAAGTGGAACATTCCCCCATTGCAAAACGTAATTCCTCTTTGGATTTCTTTTTTAAATTGAGATCTTCACAGAATGCCTGAAACCATATAGCAATTTCATTTTATATATTTTTTAATTCACTGCCTACAATTGATACATTGTGACACCATTTCAGCTTTATTGTCTGAAATGGAGAATTAGTCTAAGTCGAGTTTATTTAATATATTTTAATAATGAATACACCCAACAATCACATACATAGTCCTGACCCTACTAAGATCGAGTCTTCTGTCGTGGGTATCAGGAACTACGAGAGACTTTTCGGTCAAAACAAACACCGAGACCTGAAGTACCAGTGGGTGATACAAATATTGGTTTCGGTGCGGGGATCGAACCCATGGCGTTTCGTTTCACAGTCGGCGTTTAACATTAGCAAACACTCTGACTTTAACCCCTTACCGCATACGAAGCCATTAATGGCTCCTACAGTTTGTAATTTTTTTACAGTATAACTAATCATTAAATTAATGTTAAAGAAGTGTTATAATATGAAGTGGTCTTTCGTAAGACGACGAGTATTTTTTTTTTCGTTCATTATGCAATTGTTGTCAAAACTATTTGAGTTTATTTCAAAACGCGGCCAGCGAGTGTGGTGCACGATTTTAGTGAAACTTTTATTAGTAAAAAAACTGGTAAATCATTGACTGAGATCCTCAATAAAAATTGTACTTACTCTTAAAACCATCGAATACAATAAGAGTACGTTGTTTTTGACTTTCTTTTTATTTTTGTTTGGTTTTTGATATGTTTTTTGCAAACTCCATATATGGCTTCGTATGCAATCCCGTCAACATTGAGTCTGCCAAATATGGCTTCCTATGCATTATGATACTTTTCAGAAATTTATCCTGCAGGTTTTTATTATTCTTTCAAACAAGTAAATCTAGTATTGGGTGATGATTCTTTGAGTAAAGATGAGCTTGCTTTGGATTCTGGACTTACAATACGAATGTTTCTCTTCCCGTTCACCAAAAAAAGCATGTTATCATACGCGAGTTTGTCTCGAAGAGTTCGGAATTCGGACAATGATAAACCCTTTACATTACTTGCATGCTGCAAAACCCAGGGTTAAAAATATAAAAATTACTCGATTGTATGGAAGAAAGGAATAATGGAGCCGTATGTCAAAGAAAAATTCAAGTTTACAGGCAACGAAGATTTGCCGTAAAAAATAAAACAGTAAAGCGCACTACACATAAAAGCCGCCGACCATCCGACTTATGCCAGTAACTTTTTGTCGGCGGGGTAGTTGCACGACGGAAAATTTTGTTGGCAGCATGTCGGGAGCTCGAAATGAAGATCGTTTTAGTGAACTTATTGCATGTTGCTGATCAAAATAGCTAAGCAATTGTGTAGGCGACATACCGCCAATGTGTCAGCGGGAAACACGTGCGGGTACTTGTTGCCGACATTATTCTTTTTTTATAAGCCGCTGTGTTGTGTCGGCGGGCCGGTAGCTTTGGTATGTAGTACAGTGATGTGTAGATTCACCAGTCCAATTTTCAAAGTTTTGTTCCATAGTTTGAAGATTTTGATTGCAAATTTGTCAAAATAATCGTCAAATGTATCAAAATTCCTCTAAGTTAGGTAGTTACACAAAATATAAAAAATGTGAGGTGTTTACAAGGTATAATGATATAATATACAAACGGAATCTAATATATAATAATTCACAAAATGTAATTGCAATGCATACAAAGCCAGATATGGCTATACTTGTTTTTCACTAGAATGCATACGAATCCATATATGGCTCTTATGGGTAACTTCATAAATAATTAATGATATTTTTTTTTGAGTTGATTTATGTTCAATACACACAAATAAACCCGTTTTTGCCAAAAAATGTTCTTTTATCCGCATCCTTCATAATTCATGCAGTAAGGGGTTAAGAATATTTGTGGCATTTTCAATTTGTTAAAAAGCATATTATTATGGCCTTACCTTAGTTTTCATAGTACAAGGTCGCATAGTTTCTGTTCTGCCATGTTTAAATGCGGATGTGCTACAAGATTCGTATGTGCCTACAAAAGAACCTTTTACAAGATGGTGCGCCGCCTGCAAACAAAGTGTTAATTTTTTTTATACACATCGGTTATTAATATTACTTAATTAAATTTAAGAACTTATTCATAAAAAATAACTATACAATATTAGCGGCATAAAGATATAAAGCAAGCAATAAATTGATTTGATATGGATAGTGAAAGCTTCGCAACACTTAAATATTACATGATATGTAGTTGCATGTCAAGCAAGTACTACAAATTAGAACTTATAATAATAGACAAAATAAAAAAAAAATATATAATTTGTTTACTTAGTTTATTAACAAATGGAAAACATTATTACCTGAAAAGATAACTGCATAATACAATCTGGACTGACTTTAAACTTTTTGCAAGCTTCTTTATTAAGCCCTTCATATAAAATATAGTCTATACTCAAAGAATCACACCAATTCTTGTAATCTCTTTTAGCATTTTCAATAAATTGCTTCGATTTGTCATCCAGAGTAAAATCTGAAAATAATTTATATAATAAATAAATACACT
This sequence comes from Hyles euphorbiae, assembly GCA_023078785.2. Taxonomy (NCBI): domain Eukaryota; kingdom Metazoa; phylum Arthropoda; class Insecta; order Lepidoptera; family Sphingidae; genus Hyles; species Hyles euphorbiae. The sequence goes on from CM041040.1 coordinate 12,980,022, forward strand.
CAGTCATGTAGTTTGTTCTAGTCCCGCACTATGATACAATTTAATAATCTTGTGTCGTGGATATTGACATAAATATATAAGGGCAGAAACCGCGGAAAGTGGTCGGCTGTAAGTGGTGCGTGGGAACCAGTACATCTCCGTCAGATACTAAAATTAGTCGTCCCTCGCAAGGATCGATCGATTGCAGTTGCATTGTGTCTGAAGTCACTAAAACTACCACCCAGCTTCGTTTTCGGCAGCAGTCTTGATATACCCTGTATAGTATGTAAGTTCACCAACCCGCATTAGGCCAGCGTGGTGGACTATATGGCCTAACCACTCTCAATCGTACTCTAGATTGTAGAGGAGACGCGTGCCCTGCAGTGGGACGTATATGAGCTGATAAAGAATGATGCTTGGTATAGTGGCGACCTTATAATATTGACTGTCTTTATAGGATATCCTTATATATATCAGTAATTATCACATGCATTATAGTAACTTTTTGTGTCAATATAAAAGTTAAATTAGATACCAATATTATAAATACGTACCTAATTTTTGAACACTAATATTGTTGCTGGCTGGTTTACTATCTGGATGAACAAAAGGCTTTGTAGTTGTTTCATTGTAAATATCTTGGAAAAATCTTAAAACAGCTACTCCATCTCCCCAGGAATGTTCGAAGTTAATGCCGGATACTCCATCTCTAGTTATTATTAAACTAAATGATTTGTCAAACCATCTGAAATAATGATTTTTTTAACATCAGCATATTTTAGCGAGTAGAATTATTTTTTTTCAAATTTCCCCCTCCAAGCTGAGACAAAGCTGCAAAAAAGACGCAGACTGTGAAACAAGAATCTACCAGTTAGATCCCTGCAAGACACAAATGTTTGTGTGATCAATAGATATTTGTTTCAAGTCTGAGTATTTGTGGGACTGAGAAAATTAGTCTGGAGTCTTAACTATGTATGTGAGTTTTAACTGTATTTATATATATATAAAAAATAATTTAATTTTTAGTCTTTATTTAATCGCATTATAATATATCTAATACTAAACAGATGTTATGTGTTACTTTGTTTAAACTGTCAAATCATAACTAAAATAATTTTTAATTCTATCGCCGAATACTGGAACGCCATTCAATTAATAAGTTGCTCTTTACAGCGTACGGCCCACTTAGCCAGTACATATAAGTGGGATTAAGAGCGTTTGTACCTCCCGCGCGCTTTTTGGTTTAAAAACAGGACTTTTCAAACGAGTTAATAGCAACCAATAAACAATTTAAAGGAAAAATAATTAGTACTAATTTTAGAAAGGTTGTTATTTAGGGATTTTGGTGGAAAACATTATAGATTGATGGATAATTTGTGAATACTATAAGGATTACTGAACACAAGTTTCGTTATTTAGGCTTTAAATGGCAATTTAGAAGCTTAAGATATCCGAAATCACTAAATATAAGATGAAAATAAAAATATTATCGGACTTTTAAGACCCTTATGGAGGGGTTTTGCTGAAAAAATAATAATCTTTTTGTGTTTAGTTCCTGAAAAATAAAAATTTAAACAATGCGAAATTATTCAGAAACTCTCGTCAAGAACATATTTTTTTTCACCAACTTATCGTACATATTTTTTTATAGCAATTGCATATTATAATAGAAGAACATCTTATTAATAAATTATCATTTTTATATTTCAACAAAATTAGTTTTCATGTTTTCTACAAATGTTTTAAAAACCACTATAAAACACGCTGTCCGGCGTGCATCAAATCAGACCGCCGCGCCGCAAGGCCTTCTAGAGGGAGGACGTATCGCTCGTCGCTCCGGCCTGGCTGCAGTCGATTTTTGCCGTGCGTAGTAAAAATAGCCACGCGCGGACTGCGATTGCCAAATCTTAGTACTTTGATAGTAAAATATATAATTTTTTTATTACCTACAATGATTTTGAAGTGATAATAAATTATGTTTCAGATAATATAATGGGATATAATTCCGAGGCTAAATTATGTAATGTATTGTAATATAAAATTAAATATATTTCGTAATTGGTGGTGGTAGGTCTCTCATATGTGAGAGGCTGCCTGAGTGGGTACCACCGCAATGTCTATTTCTCCCGTCAAGCAGCAGTTTAAATGCACTGTTGTGTTTCGGATTGAAGGACATTGTAGCCAGAGTAACTACTGGACATATTGAGACTTAACATCTTATGTCTCAGGATGGCGAGCGCATTGGAATGCTAAGCATTGCTTTGTAATTCAAGGTGCTGTTTGGCTTTGGTACTGTTCATGAGCGGTCGCATCGCTTACCATCAGGCGAACGGCATGCTCGTCTCGCCATTAATTGCAATTAAAAAAAATTGTAAGGGGTTGTAAGGCCCCTAAATCTATTTATGTGTTCGAACACGAAATGATTAATAAAAGTTCCGTAATGTCTACTGATTGAACACTGATTTGAATGCAACTTAACAATGTAATAATAATGAAAATATGATTAGTATCTAAATTTGTATTGTTCATTGCTTGCACAGTAATATTTGTCTCCTTATAATGCAAATAAAATATTTTTATGATATTATATTACCATTTTAAAAATGATAAGTCACATTTCAATTGAATGTTAGAATTTTGAAGCGCAAAGTTGGTTGAGCTGACTGTATAGCGAGCCGACGGGGCAGCTCTACGCACACAGTTTTGGTCGCTTATGTGTGCGTGAAATGAACGAAGAAATACCTATAGTTGACTTAGCGCGCAAGGTGTAAACGCTCTTAACGTAGTTTAGCGCAACTTATATTTAAGTTGCATTTCAGTACTCGGGCGTTAGTCATTTAAAAGATAGACCATTTCAGGGATATGCTGTTTGTCTATTAAAAATTCATAAATCATAATTGAAGTAAGTGAAAAAGTACAATATGAGTGAGCCAAGCTAGTAAAGGTTACTGAGTTATTTTTTGGGACATATGGTTGAACACAGAAAGATTGCTAAAATAATTATACAATATGAAACAATGTCCGAAAATTTTAAATTTCCATGATAGTTATACATTTGTTATTATCAATAATTTTCTACAAAATACTAGCCTGTTTAAGCCATCTGCATGTAGGTAGTGTTTCAAGAGTTTATGTTTATCATCAGCTAATATTTCGTCGTCTAGCACTAAGTTAAATATAGCTGAATCAATCTTACTGAGTACATCTCTATTTCCTGTTTCTTCTAAATGTGGTCGTTGTTTCGCCCATACATCTCTGTTTTGAGACGTCAAAATGCCAACAGGTGTATCTGAGTATGGTGTTTCATCATTGATTATTTTACTCAAGTTGCCCAACAATTCCGAAGGTTGCAACAAGTTACCTGAAAAAAATAAAATAACTCTTAACACATATACATTACATTATTCACGGTGGTCGGGGGTTCGAAATCCAGGGCACACCTGACATTTTGGAGTCATTACTTTGCACTATAATGGCGAAGGAAATCATTATGAGGTATTCTGCATACCATAGCAAGTTGTAAGAATTTCCATGGTATGTAAAGTCTGCCAACCGGGTCTAGGTAAACGTGGTGGACTATATGGCATAATCACTCTCAATCCTACATTCAACAGTAGAGGAGACCCATGACATGCAATGAGACATACATGGGCTGATTTTAGTTTATTATATTTTGTGATAAAGTATACTATGTATAAAATAAATTATATAACATGGAACATTCACTAAATGTTAATAGAATTCTTGTGTGATATTACTTTTTATTGCAATGAATGGCGAGACGAGCAGGTTGTTCGTCTGATGATAAGGGATACAACCATTGTACTAAAATCAAACACTGTACAGTAAAAGCTCCTTATTCGCGCTTTCTTCATTCGCGTTTTCACTATTCGCGGATTAAAAAATTGTGACCCAATTCCTATATTCGCGGCTAGGAATTTCTTTATTCGCGGATCTAATCGGTACATATTACATGCATATTAGTAAAAATTCCAATATGTATCCAACCAAAAATCCTTTGTAAACGGGCCGATAAATGGACTAATAAAAAAGTAAAATAGACCTCTTATTACAACAATCTATGGAAATTCAAACTTTGGCTGCTAAAATAGCTGAAATTGCGAATGGAATAGGACGAGATGGGTTCGAACAGATAGAATCAAGTGACATTCAAGAATTGCTTGAATCGCAAGATGAAGATTTGACTGAAACCGACTTGGAGGAAATGCACAGCCCATTGAAGAAGAGGCTTCAACAAACACTGGAAATGTGACATTTAATCTGAATAATCTTAGAGAAGGTTTAAGAATGGCAAATGAGCTTTGAGATTTCTTTATGAAAATTGATCCGTCTATGGAATGAGGTCTTATTTTTAAGAGGCAAATTACCACTGCTGAATATAAGTTTGAACTGAAAGAGCTTTTAAAAACTGCCACACAAGAAAAAAATACAAAATTCTGTAAACCGTTGCCTATGCCTGAAGATAATAATCAATAAGTATGGTCAAAAACTTCAATTAAATTGTTTTTTTTTATGTTGTTTTTTTTGTTATTGTCACCAAGGAACGTATCCCCTATAATCCCATACAAAATACCATTCCATATTCACGGTTTCTGTATTCGCGGCATATTTACGGAACCTATACCCCGCGAATAAAGAGCTTTTACTGTACTAAAACAAAACAAAACATCTTAACTTACAAAGCTTGGTATTTCACTGTGCTCACCATCCTGAGACATAAGATGTTAAGTCTCAAAATGTCCAGTAGTTACTCTGACTACAATATCTTTCAATACGAAATACAACAGTGCATTTACACTGCTGTTTGGAGGGAGAAATAGATATTGCGGTGGTACCTACCCAGGCGACTTCTCACATATGAGAGACCTACCACCAGTAAATATTCCACTAAAAAACCATAATATTGCATAATCCAATGTTAACAATTTATTTGGAAACATAGAACCTTACCATCAGAATCTAAAACATCAAATATGTAGAAGTGCCCTTTTCTTTGCACAACAACATGTTTGCTCTTTAAATCTCTTACTATTTTATCCTTGTTTAATTGAGGGATTCTTGTACTTCCAAATAGGCCATCAAATTGACTCATATCCAATGGGTAAGCTTTAAATAAAAAGGCACCATACCTGGAAAAAATAAATAATTACATATTACAAAAATATTTCTCCAATGCCCAATGTTTAGTACAAAATTCAAATTATGTTTACTAAGACTGAAATAAAATCCCTGCCATTTGAATGTGTGGTACCTAAAATTAATTAAATTCCTAAAGGGCATAAAATAACAAGTCAATTGAAATAAAGTAAATTTGAACAAAACAAAATGTAAGTTAATAACAGTGCTTAAATATTGTAAATATATACAAATGAACATGTTGATACATACAAAAGCATTGGGATTTTACCAGTTACTATATCATAAGGCATTAATTATTTTTGTGAACATTATTATCTAGAAATGATTATGTTGCCCCACAAATACTATTTAATTATCTTAACCAAGATAAGATACTGTGCTAATACTTTAGGTTAACTCTAACAAGACTTTCGGATTTGTAATACTACCTACTATAATAATTATGACTGATTTATTATAAATAATATAACTGAATATATATATGAAATTGTCAAAACAAAGGTAATGAAGATAGAATGACTTTTTAAATAAATGTTCTGGATGAAAACAATTATGAATGAATGGAAAAAGTAAGTTACTAACGCCCAAATACTGGAACGCCATTCAAATAATAAGATGCTCTTAACAGAGCACGGCCCACTTAGCCAGTACATTTAATCAGGATTAAAGTAGTCAAGCGCCATTTATATTTAAGTTGCATTCCAGTATTTGAGCGTTAAATAGTAAACATGTGATATCTAAATCTAAAAGTCACAAACCATGACACTGCTTCTGGCAGTAATCCTGTAACAGTTCTAAATAGCGGTGTATTACTTTTTTTAGGGTTTAAATGAAAAACTTCAGGCTCCAGAATTTTCTCTCTCAATGACAACATAAATCTCACAGCACTAGTCAACATGTTGGTTGCCCTCACCAACTGATTATTATATTCTGGCTTCGAATCATTTTGAAATACTATCAAAGGGTTAAAATTAATTGGCAGAGCTGACCGATCTTTTAAATATAGGTCAAACCAATAATCAGTAATGTAGCTTGTGTGTTTATTACATTTATCCTTAGTAATTAGTTTCTCCTGAAGTGTTTTCCCCTCGTTGGCTATGAAATTGCTCGTACGCTGTTGCGCTTTTATATATTGATCGTCACTGAGCAAAGGCCTTAAAGCGTTTAAATACCGCTCGCTAGTTTTACCCAACTCAGGCACTGGTAAGCGCGGCAAAGATTTCTGGAAGTGCATTGTTGGAACTTTACTACGTTGCAAGTACTGGTACTCAACATCGCGAATAAGTTTATGTTTCGTGGCGAACTTTCTTCGTATAAAGTGTAAAGTTATATTTCCACTGCAAATCGTTCTGCTTGCACTGATCATTTTTTAAATGGCGAATTACACTTGTATCTTAATCTATTTGTAAGTTTTTTTCTTTATAAATTAAAAATATATATAAAAAATAACAAAAACTTTTAAAAATCTAAATAAAATTTCTCTACGAATACCTACGAACACAAATCCTACTTTTGTGAACTGACAACCACACTGACAACTGACAACTGACTAGAGATGTTAAAAAATAATCGATTTTTAATTTATTCGATTTTTATTTTCTTATAATCGATTTTTATAATCGATTTTTAAAATACTGTTAATCGATTTTTTATAAATCGATTATATAAATTATCCATAAAAATCGATTTTTATCAACAGCTCCATCTATGCGATATATGAAAAAACTCAAAGTAAGTTTATACCACAGACATATAAGAGTAAGCAGACCAAACATTAAAATTGACATTTTATCCATAGCATGCGATCTCTTTCTTACTAGTCAAATGGGTATATGCGCTATCCTGTTTTTTCCCTTGTAGCAACACTAACTCACACATTGACAAAGGAGAACGTGAAGCTGACCGCCATATTGTTGAGTGACATTTTTCAGTCTGTGGTGACCGTTTGACGGCTCATGTAGACTCCTCGCCCGGTAAGTCTGCGCGCGGAGAAAATTTGAACTAATGATGACGTCATGGAATGTTGCCGACTTAGTGGATTTACCCATAGAATGATCATTAATAACCTATATTTCATTTTTAATGCACTGTTACCGGGAAATATATTCTAAAATTTACAGCGTCTCTATTAAATTATGTACCATTATTCTTTAATAAAAAATATTTTACACACGAACAACAATTAATATTAAATTTCGAAACGAAAAATGACGTTGCAAAACATTTTTAAATTTTATAATATTCAAAAATAAACGTAATTCAATAAATGCCAATTTTGATATTCTCAACATGTTTTGTTAAGATATTTTTTCCAATTAAGTGTCAATTAAAAAAACGTACGTTGGTTGTATACTATATATGAAATGAAACTAAAAACTTCTAAACCTTTGTTAATCAGATTAATAAAATATATAAAATTCGTAAATTATAAAGGCGACTTCGTAAATTATAACGAACTACAAATTGCGAAATAACAAAGTTACCTCAATTGACTATAGATACCACAATTACCATTTTTGTGGAGTTTTTAATTTATATGAGGCTTGCCACATTAACAGCGCCCTCCGTCGCGCGCACACTTATCTGGCGAGGAGTCTACTTGTAAAATTTTGACGGGCCGTACTCGGTGCGAATATTAATTTTGATTTTTTTTTGATACATTTGCAATACCCAATTTTATTTAATTACAAATTAAATTGAAGAATACAACATTGGGTACTAAATTGTTATTTATAACATCTCTTAATATCAGGTGAGATTTCGATCATATTCAAGCTTATTTCGTTAAAATAGTGTACCTACGCTATTTATGAATTTATTATTATTATGAAAATGGCAATAGAAATGCTGTTTAAAATTCATGTTTTTGTGTGTGGAATTACTACATTTTGAGTCGGTGACTGGGCCGCTAAATGTAATAGAAAACCTTTAGATGCTATGTACAAATTATATTATAGAAAATATGTCTAATAAAAATTTTGTGAACTCTGCTACCTACGGAACATAAAATTACCTATCTTGTAATTTATGTCAATAAATAAGTTTCAATTTGAATTATTTTATTTCCTTACTTTCCTATTTCCTATTAATTGCACTTGTAATTTTGGGATATAACGCCGTAACTGCAAAAATGTAATTGAAAAAAAAAACTGTCAAATGATTAACCTATAGGAGATTATTTTTTAAATTTTACCACAGGCACAAATAAATTCGTCCTAAATTCGGCTCCGTCTGAGTGACATTTATGCATGTGTGCAATCTGGCTTCACTTTAAATGTCTCGTGTTTGGTCTGCTTACTCTTATATGTCTGTGGTTTAAACTGTTCAATATTATTATCATGTTATGAGTGAGTTATGACGTAGCCGGTAGCATCTCTATTTAATATGTCATCTGTGGAGCTTCTCACATATGAGAGACCTACCACTGTGCCTACCACCATTACTAGTCAAATGTAAAATAGGTGACAATAATTACTTCTAATATTTTCATTGTTTAAACTTAAAGATTAACAAAAGATAATAATATGTTTTATATTTTTGTTTTTGAGATTACAACGCAGACGTTTATTTCTTATAGAATTTTATTTTAAAACTAGTCACATGTAAAATTATCATCATCATATCAGCCTATTGCTGTCCACTGTTGAACGTAGGCCTAAATATGAAATAGTACTGGACATTTATGGCATTTTTTTTTAATTTGATTAATATTTTAGTTTTTGAGACAATAAAGTTTTTATTTTATTGCGATGCTCATCATTTCATTTTTATTTAAATAAATGATTCATTGTACTGGAAATTAGTATCAATAAATAAACTTGGTTTCCTCATTCCTTACCTTGAAAGTTTAAAGGAACATTCACTTTGATTTTTAGTTTTGAATCTGATATTTTGTTTATTCATATCAATTTATTTGATTTTTATTTGAATAAATTGTTAATATAAAAATGAGAATTATAATTGGAATATGAAAAGCATTAAATTAAAATCGATTTTTCTTTTTTCAATATTAATCGATTTGTTAAAAACCTTGTGAAAAAATCGATTTTTTTCTATTATTTAAAAATCTAAATGCTTTTCATATTCCAATTATAATTCTCATTTTTATATTAACAATTTATTCAAATAAAAATCAAATAAATTGATATGAATAAACAAAATATCAGATTCAAAACTAAAAATCAAAGTGAATGTTCCTATAAACTTTCAAGGTAAGGAATGAGGAAACCAAGTTTATTTATTGATACTAATTTCCAGTACAATGAATCATTTATTTAAATAAAAATGAAATGATGAGCATCGCAATAAAATAAAAACTTTATTGTATTGTATTGTATTTTAAAAATCGATTGTAAAAAATCGATTATAAGAAAATAAAAATCGATTAAATTAAAAATTGATTATTTTTTAACATCTCTAGATGTTACTGTCAAATTGTCAAAATGTCGAAGTTGTAAAATAAATTGTCAATGATCTACAGAAAAAGTTGTGGTATGCTGTAATAAAATGATATAATAGAATTCCGTAAGTTCAGTGCACAGAGTACTTTGTTATGTAGTTCAGTAACAAACCTATGTGTCTGTTTTAAAGTTGCGACATAGATCTTTATTTGGTTCTTCCCAGTGCTGCACAGTGCTGTTATTAGAAACGATTAAAATGAACGAATCGCCTGAAAATAGTACTGCTTTGGGTGTCACTGACATGGAGACCTTGGATTATTTACGCGGCGTGAAGTCTTCAACGTGTTTGCTGTTGTCTACAACTCCAAGTCCCACGCCGCATGACTTTAAACATCCGTTGTCTGAAGAAATGAGTGAGCAGCCATTTTTGACTTTAAACACTGACTCCCTTGCGGTGGCTGAACAAGCAGGTAAGTAGATGAAATTATTTGCTATATGAGTACTTATAAGATTTTTTTTCATTTTGGTCTGACAATCAGTATATCAGATAGTAAATGCAGTGCAATTCCCCAATAGAATATATCCACCAATCAGAGATGGCTGTCTTATCTATCAAGGTGGTTATGCTAGACCGCTTGGTGTTACAGTGATAGGTTTCTCATTACCTTACTAATTATACCAATTATTCTTGGATTTTGAATCTCATATAACAATTCTAATCCAAATCACAGATGCTTCAGCCGGAGACTCAAGTTCTTCTGGAGATTCCAACTCAGTTGTTCAAGATCCTGTGAGTGCCCAGTTAATAAACAACATCAGTATGTTGGATTATCAGACCCTCAGCAAGAATGGAGATCTTATTATAGGCCAAGTATGTAATATGATATTTCAATTTTATATAACAAATAAGGTATATATGTACTAAAAAGGTGTAATTTTATTTTTCAGGCTGAAGATGGAAAACTTAATGGAAACTTGAAAATTAAAAACAGAAAATTGCCCAGTTTTGTAAATTGGAATTGGGGTGTTATTAGAAAGATTTTGCTATGGATTGTTCTGTCTGGACTTGTAGCTTGTATAGGTGCCATTATAGCCATGGTTGTTACTATACCTAAACACTGCAACCCAGATCTGCCATGGTACCAAGGCAAAGTATTTTATGAAGTATTTCCAGCTAGTTTTAAAGACTCAAATAATGACGGAACTGGTGATCTAAAAGGACTTCTTAAAAAACTTGATTACTTACAAGATTTGGGGGTAAGTGCTATTCGTCTCAATTCTATTTTTGAAGCCGATCATTATCCTGAAAATTACAACAACATAACATCTTTAATAAAAATTGACAGAAGTATAGGGATTCTGAAAGATTTGGAGGATTTGATCACAGAGGTACATAACAGAAATATGTCTTTAATCCTAGATATCCCAGTTACATCTATGGTCACAATATTGTCTTCTACTAATTCCACTCAAGCAGTTATTGTGCCAAAAGAAACACAAGATAAATACTCAGATCAAACTTCAATGGCCATTACTTATTGGGCCCAAAAACACAATGTAGATGGGTTTTACCTAAAAAACTTGGAACATTTTGTCGACCACACTAACTTTTGTAGAACTCTTCAAATTTGGAAGCAAATTATAGGCAATGGGAAAATATTAATTGCAAGTGAGCAAGCATATAATGAAGCTAAAGGAGATGCTTTGAATGTGTTGTTGTCTAGAATTGATCTAATTGACATTCATTTAGATCTTCATGAAGGTGCATCAGGCTTGAAAAAAAGGATTGACAAAGTTATAGCAGGTACACTTTGGAACAAACCCTATTATCCTTGGGTACACTGGAACATTGGAAATGTAAACAGTGAAAGAATATCAACAAAACATGGAAACAATACTTTGGCTTTGATGGTTTTAGAATTTATACTACCTGGCACAGTTAGCATATTTTACGGTGATGAAATAGGATTAAGTGGCCTATCTGAAACTCAAATTGAAGGAGATTTTCCTGAACATAAAGATATTCATAACTTAGTTCCAATGACATTTACCAATAATGAAACACACAAAAATAGTGCAAGTATATTGCCGTGGAATTCGAAGTCTGGTTTAGAGCCAAAATACTATTTCTTGGATGTTGTTAAAAATTTAGTTAAAATTAGATTAGATACACCTACTATTTATTTAAAAGCTACTTATAAAGAAGGCAATATATTGAAGAATATGGACATTCGTAAAACAGAAGAGAATCTAATTGTTATTGAGCGATGGTTTCCCCGCAGAAATACCTGTGTTTTTGTGGGTAATATGGGTAATGAACCTATCACAACAGATTTGTCCTCCATGTTTTACGGAGGTACAGTAGTTGCTGGTACAAATACTTCACTAATTGGCCAGGTAGTATATTTTGATAAAGTGACGTTTCCACCTCACTCTGCAATTATATTGAAATTAGAAAAGTAGCATGAATTGGAACGAACGGTTTCTATAAAAAATAGATAGACATATTCAATGAATATGTTGTATTGGCTTCATTTTTTGTACTTATAATCCTGAATGCAATATCAGCATTAATTGTGAATCTCTTATTTTATCTAAAGTTAAGTTATTTGAAGAATTCTTTATTAATAGGTTAACTGTTGATTTTTGAAAAATATTATTTTGAAACATATTTTTTGGTAATCCAAGTTATTTTGTCTGTAGTGCAGTATTATTTCTTTTTGTTTATATGTAGTTTATTTTTAATGCAATAAAAGCAATATTTTTGAATATTTTCTAGTTTAGAAATAGTTTAAGGGTTATTATATTGACAAAAAATTAGTTTTTACACATATTCCTAGTAGCTTAGAATAATAATTCATAAAGCCTATTATTTGAATTGAAATCCAGACATATGCCATTAATTGCTGCACAAATCTTTCGTTTCATGTTGCAGCTTTCTGTCTCTTTCTGATTTTTAATTTCATATTAATGGCATAGACAATTTATTATAGAACAATTCAAAATTATTATTCTAAGTTGAGAATGTTATTGTTCCTTAAGTACCAAAGATTTTTTATTGTACTTATAAAGGTAATAAAAAACAATGTAGAGTTATAAAAAGTTTAATATACATTTGTACATATTGCAATCCAAATGTTATGTACTTAGTATATCTGATATTATTATGTACACATTATGTTTGTAAGAAAAATAAATAAATGACGACATTATTACACTTCTATCATTTCTTAGACAATGATGCTCGGGTATATGTCGATAATACCTATAGCTAGCTATACCTCAGGTAAAATTAAAATCGAGCGAGTATTTCAATTTACATTTATTGTTTGCTACTAATAATTCACTATTATATAGTGAATTTTAAAAGGTATACAATCTAATTATGTTTGTGAATTATGTAGTTATCAAAAATATTTGTATGGTAGATACTTGAATTTTATTAAACAAGTACTATGTACCTTATAGTCTCTATAGTACATTTTCCAGACATTGGTGTAAATGAAATAGGATTACATTAAGAAATCTCAAGTAATTAACTGTGATGCTTTATGGCAATAGATCGTCAAATAAACTTTAAATTTTAAATTTATCTGAAGTTTACTTTGGTGTTTTTGTTCTTTTAAGGGATAATTATGTTTAACAAAGAAATTCTCGAGTATTAATAACAATAGGGAATATAAATAATGTGTAAGAATGTCCTATAAGTACAAAAGAACTCATAGCATTTACAACTGTCTAACAGTAAACTCCTATTTTTACAAGTTTGGTAGTAATAGTAATAAGGAATTATAACTATAATATAACTTTTAAGTCTGTACGAAACTACTTGGGTCCACATTTGCTGACATTTAAAAAAAACTAAAAAAAGCATATATATAAGCATCTGTGATGCCTTTTTTTATCCTACAATCTAAAATTACAATGCACACATATTACGCAGTTGACAGTCATACAAATATAATTTTAAAATAATAATGATTTTACCTAATAGAACAAAAAATGGCTTGATGATTGTGCTGAGAATTTAATTTACTTTTTATACATACAATTAATTGATAGGATAAATAAATAATTGTAGACCCAAGTATTATTTTCTGATGAAAATTAATATCAGTCTTTTTACAACACAAATCGGTGGATGAAAGATCATAGCACTGGAAGGATTCACAAGTAGTAAATAAGATACAATTATCTTGACGTCATGAGCTAGGTTGTGTTTTTTTACTTTTAACTACTGCAGGATGAGTGACATATGTGTTAGACAAGGCTCGTGGTGTATGTGATTCAGAAACAGGCAAAGCTGGTAGCTTGTCTGTCGGATTTCGAATTAATATCTTCTTTTGAGACCCTGTCGTTGTCCTCCTAACATTACTTTCTTGTTTATTCTTAACATCTACAAGTTCGGTGGTGTTTACAACAGACTTTGCACACTTTCGTTCATTTTCACAGTCACTTGTCTGTTTAAACAACTTTGGAGTGCCAAATGCTTTAGTCTGTTTTAATAATGAGCGGTCGTTACACAGGGCCGCTATAAGGGGTAAATCTAAATTTTTGCTTTTTTCTCTCAGTGTTTTAATGTCTAAATCACAATTAGACCCTTTGGCCCTACTAACATTCACTTCACTGTTAATATTTGTACTGCTTTGTGATAATTTCATTTCTTTTAACGGAGATGGAAGTTTCTTCTTATGTTCGTACGGCGGTGGTGGAGGCGGAGGCATTCTTCGCATTTTGATAGGCGGAGGATCTTTACAGTTCAAAATATTCTGATCCGATTTTGTTTTGGAGAAGTGAGGTATTTCAGGTATCCGTGACGGCATCGGAGGTCGGTCGAGATTAATAGAATGATTACTGAGCGATGTCCTACTCGTCAGCGAATACCAGCTAGCGCGAGTTCCGGGGAGCTGGATATACGAATCTGAAAGATTCTGTATTGATCCGTAAACAGACGATGCAGATATGGATGTCGACAAATATGGCGTACTTCTGTATTGGAAACCAGTTTTGTGCATGTTTGATATTCTTGTCTCCGTCAGCTTATGATCTAGATAATTTTGTTGAGATATAGAAGGGTCTTGTATAGGGTAATAAACGTAGTCAACATCGCTGTATAACTGTTGGTGAAACATTGGATTGTGGGGTGGCGGCGGAGGCGGCATGCGGGTAACTGGCGGTGGCGGCGGCAGACGCGTCCGTCTCGGTGGCGGTGGCGGTGGAGGCAACTTCATCATTGCCACTAATACATTTGAATCTATACTATGTGATGGCATTTCTCTAGAGGGTGACAAATTATGGCTTATCCCTTGAGCTAGTTTAGACCGTTCTGCACGTCTACTTGATGCTTGATGCCTTTTTGATTTTTGGAACCGATGCTCTAAAACCATTGGACTTGCGAATGTTCTTTCACTAGACGCGTTAACATCCCCTGCCTCAGCTTTCAATATGGTAATCATTGGTTTAGATGTTACCATTCTTGCTGCCACTTCTTCTTTATCACTTCGTTGTAGAGACATGCTTGAAGATGGGCCTGGATAAGCTGGTGGAGCTTTCAATGGACTACTTGCATGCGATGAGATAGTTTTATGATTATATTCGTAAGGAGGCGGAGGTTTGCTCGGAAATTGAGGTCTCACGACTGTGGCCACATCTATATCTAAAATATTGGGTAACGATAAATTCAAAAGCTTCCTGCTGTCGATCCTTGTTGGTGGCGTAGGTGGACGATCAAAAAACTGATTATTGGGATAGTGATCATCTGAAGGTGCGGTGTCTTCATGGCCTGGTAGGTAACTATCACCCGAAAATTGCAGAGGTAATCTAACATAGTCAGAAACGGAATCTAAAGTGTCGCTCACTGACTGACTTTTGGGATACACACCTCTTCCAACTATCAAATCGCTTAATTCACTTGCAGTTAATAAATTGTGTTTGTTATCTGTTGGGTCACTGCCGTCGCCATGGAATGAAGCTGCACTTACATTAGAATTTGTTCTTTCTCTGAACAAAAGGTTTTCTTTATTATCACGCTCTTGGCTGGCATAATTATTAACACCGTCTACACAATCTGAACTTGTTAAAGGTATCTGTAATCTGGCCGTTGAATGACTAGTTCTCTCTAATTTGTTTTTCAGTATAGATGACACACTATCAAAATCAGCAAGATCATTTTCCTTAGGCGACTTATAACAGTCATAATGAGAACTCTGGTATTCTGTCCTACTATCTTCTGACAGTACATCTATTTTTGACCTCGATGTCAGTTCAGAACTGCTCATTGTGTAAACACCACTTGTTTCACTTGACGCCGCTACGGTAACGGGTTGTCCTAACCCGTCATACAAAGCAGACGCTGTATCTTGTGTATATTCCACGTCAATCCCTACAGTACTGTTGTCGCTGATCATTGAATTTTGTGCAGTATGGCTGTATCCGAGTTCCAAACTACTGGCGTTAGACGCTCGGCTAAGTGCGCTCAGACCTGCTCTCGCCATAATTACCGTACTGCACGACGAGGAACACTGTGACCCCGCACACTTAAGTTTACTCGAATTCGGACTATCTGTTAGTGTTTCAATGCCACTTTTGTCAGGTAAAGATATAGTATCTTCTATTTGTATTGTGGAATGTTGGTTGTTTTCTGAAATTGGAATGTCATTTCTTGTAGTCTTTTCCGAATCATCTTTATTTTTTTTTACTTTGATCTTTGATTTTTGAAGTTGCAGTGATGATGATTTGCTTAATGGCTGATTATCATGAGCTATATGTCTTATAAAATATGAGTTTGAACTATCTAATAAGTGAGCGAATGCTAAACTTTCAGTGGATGGCGCTGGTGGGGAATCGATCATTATTTCTAGCTCATCTTCTGATTGTACTCTGTCGCTCACAATACCGGATGTCGTGTTTGAGCTAGTGGAAGAAATCACTGATATTCTTTGCTCGCTTTTATTTTGATTACACTGAAGGTTAAAAGATTTGGAGTACCCAAAGCAAACTTTACGCTCATCTTCTTCTTTCTTTAAAATTTCATTGAGTTTCGGCGCAATTTTCATAGAAAATTGATGAGTTTCTTTACACAGTGCAAATAGATATTTACATTTTTCCTCACTTGACGAAAACAATGTGATTTTGCCATCTTCCGTTCTAATCTCAAACTTTTTTCTGTCGAAACTCAATTTTCCTATTGCACTCCAGATAAAATTTGATAAACGTCCATTGTCTGGGAGAATCTTTATTCCTTTAGCAGTAACCAGTAACCAAACAGTTCCTGGCTCCGGTTCAGATTTTGTCTGTTTTAGCAGATACCTATGAGAATTGATAGTATCAGGCAATAAACAAACTTCACGAATGTATCTAGTTTCTGCATCAGATCTTGAGAGGCCACGATGTTCTCTATGACATGCACGCATTGCTGTTGCTACCCAATCGCCTGTGAGTGATGTCGGTGCATATTCTTCAACTTTGAAATAATCACGGTCTTCATACGCATCCGCATCACCGTATTCAGCTTGTAAAGCGAGTCCCGTGAGTAAAAGGACTACTTCAGGAGGTAATACGTCTCTAGTTCGTACATTATGACGTAGTTGAAGAAAGTATAGCCTGCGTCCAACTTCATCATGAAGGAGTAGTGGACTTTCTATATGGAATTGTACGACTAGGTGTAATTCAAGAAGTGGTTTCCCATTCGCATCCAAGCCCTGTAAAAATAAATTAGTTGTTAGGTACTTATATTGATTTTATGCTTTTTAATTCTAGCAGAAGAGAATATTAAATAATATTTTCTGAATCTTTTTCAATGAATAGAGCACGTACAATAATTCCACTTACATGGGTGTGTGATGATCTCCAACTCTTTGGTGCATATTTTGATAATTTGCTTTCTAAATCAACAAACAAGTATTCTCCATCTGAAATAATAAAAAAATGAGTTAGTTTATTATAAATTTCGCCATATTTACATGATATACATTTTAATTTTAAAACGTAGGTATTACTTTCAACTGTAGAAATAATTGGGAGGGCTTGGAAATAGCGCTCTGTCATATTTAAAAAAGAAATGAAGAAAGAGTGATGATAAGCACGTAAATATGGTGATTATGAACACAGTTCACATAGCACGCCGGCTATGCTACAACCGATGTGTCATTGTGATGCGAGTACAAATATAGAACATTGATTACCCAACAGCTTTTGTTTGCATAGATAAGCAGAATGCTTGCGATGAATGTGTGATGTTATGAATACATAATATTAGCTTTGTGAAACCACTGATGCGTGAATATGCAGAACGTACCTAAGCGTAATGTAATGAAATAAACATAGACATGCTTACTTTGCAAAATAGCTAATCCGAAGAGATTTGTGTCGGTCATGCCTTGTAACTGGGCATGGGCATTGGCCAATGTCTTGAGCTCTTTGACCCTTGATTTGGCTTCGACTACGAAGTGAAGTGGCTGCGTTAGACCAGGCATGCGAAGGGAGAGAATCCGAGCGCCAGCGCCGAGTGCGCGAGTGTCCCCGCCCAACGGCCCGCGAACCGAACACAGAGCACGCATGTCGCATCTCGATACCACTGTTACGCTCTCTGTAACAACATATAAATAATCGATACCACTGTTACGCTCTCTGTAACAACATATAAATAATGTAAATCACATGAAGCCTTTAGTCACTATAAGTACCGGCAGTGGTTTGCATATATTAACACTATATAAACAATTTACAAAGTTAGACATCCAATAATTTCTGGGTGATGGTATTGAATTGTCCTAATATGAGGTTCCTACTTCTTAAACGCATACAATGCAACCTCATGGTAAATGCAATAAAGTGTTGTTCAGACATGGTGTCAAACTTAAAACTAAGCCATAGGAACCTTCCTATGGCTTAGTTACAAGTACCTACTTGTCGGAACAAATATTTTAAGTTTCAGCAGATGATGTTATTGATCGAAGATTGTACGACATCTGTGATTTTACGGTATACAATACTTTACTATTCCTTACATGCGACTCTCGTTTAATATTCAGTACTGTATAATGATTTGTAATGATTGGATCGCCGAAAGATGATTCGAATCATGAACTCAATATCATGTAATCTCTACGTTTACGTATTACTCGCATACGTAATATTATATTGTGGTACTAACACCCGGTCTGTCTTTCCCTGAGTGCAGATACTTAACGTTAAGATACTTTACTTAACTTAAATATACTTTTTAAGTTTAATCCACAACAGAAACATTATTTCGGTACTGCTTTAAGTCTTTATATTTACCGAATTACTGAAACTCAATGTGATTGCCGTCCTCTATACTGCTCTTCTCATCCTGTAACGGCATATCCCGCCCAGTCCCATCAGAAGAAAGAAGAAAAGCCCCAGGAAAGAGTACACAATATAAGTTTTTTTAATTCCTTGCGTACGTACATGGACATAGATCAGTTGCAAATTCGTTATACGTATAAATATATGTAAACAGGCAGATTACATCGCTGTACTTTAAAGCAATAGACAATAATCTGATCAAGCATATTGATGCATTTCTTTTGTCAGTGTGACTGTTTGGTATTTTTATAAGAGAGACTATACTTTGCGCGATAACTTAATGCATTTGGTAATGTATGGTTTGGCGATGTTCTTTGAGTCATTGAATCGCCATTATACGAAATTTGGTTCCAAATGTTGTGTCAGCCGTACTGATACGTGTATATACTATAAGTGGCTATCGACGCATAGGTAGGTATAGCAGGGCCATTGTCGTTTTCTATAACTCGACAGACCGTCGTCTGTGCCTATTTCCTATTCGTTGTAATGGCTAAAACTGCAATCAGTCCGCCCCGTGACCACGAAAACTGTAAAGTAATTGAAACGTCGGGAAGTCAAAAATGTAATAATTAAGCCAAATCCGCGATAAAACTCGCAAATAATCGTTTTATTTCAATAAAACTGTATTTTCATTTTATTTTACAAAAATTGTTGTAATATTCACTTAGAAAATGAATGCTTCCACAATTTCGTTATTATACAAAGTAGGTACCTACATCAAGAAGTGAAATTTACTGAGATTTTTGTTTTTTTTTTCTCACAAAACTTAATGCTATGTAGAAGTCTACAAAATTATTTCTGACCGCTAAACTTATTATTATAGCAATAGAAGGACTATTATGAGACATTTTGTAAAATAATAAATACACACAAGAGTCACATATGCACATAGTCAGTAGCCGACGTAGGATTAACGACGACCGCCCTGGACGAGGCTTCTACGGCGCCCAATAAGTCAAGTGTAGAATTCTGTATTTATTACCATTTTATTACCTATTTATTCCTTGCTTTAATAATTTTTTGCGCTGTTTACATCTAGAAAATCGTCAATGCATCTAAACGGGCTAAATCCCTAATATGTGTTACTCTTAATGCTCAGTATCGTAGATATGGAAACATTTAAGGCTATGGAGTAAAACGGGGTCCTAGATCCTGATTATGGATCGCATGGTTCAAGAGGTAGGGATGGTGAAGATTTTAGTTTCGTCAAAACAGAAAAAGTGTGGCGATTGTTTACGGAGAAAATAAGCACGGGTAGTTAGAATATCTTAACGTACGCTTTCCCCGAGAATGGATCAGCCGCGGGGGATTGGTGCTATGGCCTGCTCGTTCTCCGGACCTCACACCCTTGGAGTTCTTTTGTGGGTTGATGTGAAGGACAGAGTGTATTTGTCCAATTGCCCAACGGTTGCCCAGATGGAACAGCGTGTTAGATCAGTTTTCGCGTCAATAACACCGACGATGGTGTGAAATGCCATACAAGCCATATCCCGACGAGCGAGGTTGTGCATTGAGCAAGGCGGAGCACACTTTGAGCCGTTTCTCTAAATTTGACGTTTGTTATGAAAAAGTAAGTGTTCGTTTAAGTTGTTGCGTTAGGTTAGGTCTTTTAATTTTTTTGCTGTTCCGCGAATTAGGTAGAAATTTAGGTACATTCTCCGCGGTTTACTCTTTAATTTTACTGAAATAAGGTTTGCACATCAGTAAAAATAATAACATTTTTTGGCGTATGTTATCCAGCGTTACTACGGTTCTTATTTATATTGTAAATGGATTCATTATAAGGCCCCATTTAACCTCCTTTCGGTTTTAGGGGGATTTAGTAACACATTTTATTAGTCTATTATAGGATTTGAATGAAGCCGAGACCTTAGCAGCCACTGAGATGAGATGGGAAATCATGTTTTATTTAGTGTTTGATATTTGGCAATCATAGGGCAACACATAATAATGATCTAGAGTGGATTTTAGTTGGTGGAGGATTATGAAGAGCAAAGTTGAAAAAAATAACAGGTTTATAATTTTTATTTATTGATTGTTTGAAAAAAGGGATTTAGTTAATTTAGGTTAAGGCCATTTCTGATCTTCAACCTAACCTGGCAGCAACTGAATAAACTCCGATTTCGTGAGTGTACTTAATATAATGTAATTTGCATTAATTTTACAAAAGGCTAGCCTATCTGTGCATATAGTTACATGTGGATAATGCAAAGCATTTAACTAAACTACCATAATAATTGTAACTATGTATAAAATAAATTATTATTCGACGTCACTAATTAGTGAATAATTTGCGTTAATTATTTGCAATGCTATTAAAAAGGCCTATACTCGAAACGAACACGTCACAATTAATTTACTCAGTAACTTTAAACATTCAATACGTAAGAACGTTAGCTTTAATTACTAAAGAGGTAATTTTTTTTTTAAATAAATGTTATCGTTTTAAAAGCACCAGTCCTGGGTTATAACTATAAGAGAACAAATTAATACTTACCTACGCAATACAGTACCGCAAATACACACTCATTTTCTTATGACTTAGCTAGAAGTTATGTGGTTTGCATGTTTGCTATATGATATACTGACAAGTATAAAAATATTAAATTTTGGTGCGTAAGTCATATCCGTTCGGTATAATATCTTCCTACATACATAATATTATACAGCTTGGCACCGGAATGTCGGATCTGCGCCATCTGTGCATTCCATTAGTTTTTTTTCATAAAAGATCTCCTTTTTGCTACCTGCTCACCCTCTTGCTTTTGACGCGCACATTGTTCGGTTTACTTACGTTATATTTTATTTATTGTAGCTATTCGTATGATTTTTTTACAAGTTCATAAGTTTTATATTTTATCTAAAAAAAAATTGCGTACATATGTATAAATGTTTGTTTTTTATATTTAGTTAGCATTGTATAGATAATGTTGAAATAGGAAATGCTAATGACGATACTACTACGCATATAAATAGCGGATATATTATCATGATGTAATTTGCCACTGCATTGAATAGACATGATGATTATAATAAAGTTTGTGATTTAGAAAGTGCTCATTGGTCTACCAAGAGCATTGATGACCTATAAACGCGATAGTCAGGAATAATTTCTTTCGAAATCTGTTGTGAGATTTTTGACGGTTAATTATTAATTTGCCATTAGAATCCTCTTCTTCATTATTGACTGGATGACCGATGGGCAAATCATCATAAAAAAATGTAAGAATGGTAAGTAAATACCACCAACTATTTGATAGGCCAACCTAAACAAGTTGCAATGTTTCAGGTTCCTTTAGGAAAATGTAAAAGAGAATTAAAGTAGTTAACTACAACCTATTAAGTACTACTACAAATAGGTGATTAGGAATTACTTATAAGGACATGACGATTCAATTCCATAAGATAGAGAAGTAATCAAATTCTTAGCAACTTTATAACTTCATAAAAAATAATAGTACACTTGCTTTTAGTATTCGTGCACTTAGTAATGCTCAGTAAACATTGTCTTGTCAAAAAACAAATATGCACGTGGTTGGAACGCATGATAAAATTCGCTATTAACATTCCTGATAAGCGTTTTGGTAAAATTAAATACAGGTGAAACCGCGAACAGGCTTCTAGTCTATTATAAACGTTTATTGGAATGTAGAAATACAAGCTCTTATTAAAAAAAAAACTAGACGCGAATAAATTTCATCCCATCCGGTACCTCTGCGGTTCTTCAGTTGATAGCCATAAGAACATGTTTTTTGTTTTAGTAAATGCGCGATAGTTTGTGATGGCGGTCAGGCGCAGCGGGGAGAGGGCAGACCGGTCGTTGCGGGAGGCAGCAGCGAGCCGCGAGCGCCGCGAACAGCCGAGGCGGGGGGCAGGCGCTACGTAAGCGCGGTAGCAGCGGACGGCGACGCGAGGAATGCGGACGACCTTCAGATGCCGAGCGCCCCTCCCCCTACTCCAGCCGCATCTTGCGTCCTCGCATACCTAAGGCCGTCGTTGCCGGTTGCCTCCAATTTTCGACATCTCGCCTCCAATTTTGACACTTACGAATATTGTGGATTACTGCTATAGGAATTTTCGATCATAAATATTTACTACAACACATACTATTAGCGCAAATAACCATTTTGATTGGTACGAATTTTTAAAAGGAAATGCATGTCACTTCTTACAAAATACTCATAAAAATACCCAATTTGATTACCACGCATGGCTAATGAAACAGGTACGTTGAAATAGGACAGCTCGACTATTTATAAGGCACATTTTACATTAAAATTAAATATTACGTCATTTAAAATATGAATATTTTTTTATTTAATTTGAATCAAAACTCGTGTTATGGCATGTGTGTTTACATCTTAGCGAGAACATGTCTTTTATCAGGAAATAATTTAGAGTCGTCATTTTTGGAATCCAAGACAAGCAAACAGTTGTTCTGATTGGTCATGCATTGTTAGTATTCAGAACTGGTTACTGTTCTCCATTAATATCTAAAGCATAGGTTCGCGTGAGCATTTTTTTATATCCATGAAATATACTAAGTTATGAGTTACGACTATGAAAGACTGCAAGGAAAACTCAGGACAGTTTGATGTATTTAGAAGAGAACTGAGACTTATGCCATAACAGATAGCAAATATACTGGTATACGTGGTCTGCACGAGCCGTTTGTAGCGGTGTAGAGTAATACATAAGCTAAACCGATAGCGATACGCGAGTTAGGTATTACCCGATTACTCTTTCGAAGCAAAAAGGAAAAGACTGCTAAGTGTGCTGCCAAGAGTCGAAACGTAGGCTCCCAATATTATCATGATGTACAACTTTTTTTTCTGTCCCACCCTCACACCCACCATTGTAACTCCTGTGAGCCAGGATCAATAGTGGCACGCAATGTAATGACACCGAGCATTGAAGCTCGGCGAGTCTCCGGGAATGTCTAACTTGTCTTTAACCCGCAACGAAATTAATCAGAAAGTGAAATTAAGAGGAGTTGGAAATAAATTATTGTCCACTTCCCTCCGTGCAAAGCGGGCGACAAAACAATGAACTAAACAGGTAAATAACCTCGTAAAAAGACTTTTACAGCCGGAGAAGCCAGCTGTAAAGCACCACGGATCATATCGTTATTACATTTAAATGGGACCTATTATGTGAGCTTTTAGATTTGATTCCAATAATAAGTATGGCAAAAACGCCGGAAAGCACGGAAGTTCTTCCTAGTCTCTACAAGGTCCATGTAGTATACGACTCCAGAAGATATCTGCATACTATCCAGCATAGTTTTACGCTCATTCTGCCAAAGACTACACTCCCAAAGTATATGATGCGCGGACTGCTCATACTCGCAATTAAGTGTTGAACATGGGCACGCAGGCGATTCAACAAGCTTAAAAGAGTAAAGTTTAGACCTAAAGTTACCATGGCCCGTGAGAAACTGTGATACGCAATAATCGACATCCAACCAAGTCTTTGTCAAACAGTCACGAACGCAAGGAAAATATTGATATAGATGTCGTCCCTTCAAAGATACCTCCCATATATTTTGCCATTCATCTAATAGTTCGCTATATTATACCACTGAAAGCGGTTTAAATAATATATCAATTTTTAAAAGTTCTTATCAGTTCACGTGCGGTTAAAAAACTTTTATCCATATTCTCCCTAGTAGAGTAATAATACATGGCGGCGCGACGTTGCACCTCCAGGTCGACTGGAAGTACACCCGCCAGGACAGGCAAAGCTTCGGTACTAACAGTTCTATATGCCTTACACAAGAATATCAAGGCCAAGCGTTGGCTCTGGAGCAGTTTTCTTCGCACAGCGCCGATAGTAGCCCTATCATCCCATACGGGAGATCCGTAACAAATACATCCTAAGTAAGTTGCTCCACAGATGATTTTTAGTGTATTGAAAGATAGCCCCCATGTTGATTTTGATATTCTTGTCAAAGCAAAAAAGTTCCTTTTCAACTTTTCCCCGACGTTTTTAATATGTTCAAGAAATGAAAAATTCCTTTCCAAAATTAAACCAAGATAACAAACCGATTCTTCTTTCTTAACAGTGATATTACTTATTAAATTTAAATAGCGGCGGTGATTGTAAACTTCCTTTTAAAAGTAATTGGAACGTTTTATGTGGTGCAAACTTTAAGCGATTTCGATGGCCCCAATCACATATTAATTTTAAACACGCGTCTGCACTATTTTCTAGTCCCGACCTACTGTTTGATTCTATGAGCAAGAGGTCATCGTCCGCATATCCGGTCAAAGAACAGCCTGACGGTAAGGGAATCGTAAGAAAATGATGTACAACTACTTAACTGTAGTTTTTCAAAGACTAAAATTGTTGTGTTTGTATCATTTTATAAATACTGATCCTTTATCTTCCTCTGTCTGTCTGTCTTCCCAACTATTAACCTCACATGGTGGTGGGTTCAGCGGTCTTTGCATTCTTCTTCCACTTCGCTCTATTCATGACATCTTCATCACAAATATTGTAAATTACTTATGTATTGGTACCATGTCTTGTTGCAGCAGATTTGGTTTTTTGTCTCGCTCTTAATCTTTTACCAGGGAAGGACAACGCGAGTACCTGGTTACCAACCTAACCAACTCATTTTCTTTCTTTGTAAATAAAAGTCCGTATATTTGTAACATTCATAAATGTTTTATCGTTTGATAACGAAAAAGACCGTGAGAAAGAGTGAATGCATTAGAATCCTCTACAAAAATCATAAAGGTATTTGAACTCTACAAACGGTAGATTAAAATTAAAAGACCTAATCCAAATGAGATGATAATATTAAGCAGGCAGCAGATTGTGAAATTATAATTACGTTAAAATGGTCTAAAAAATTTCTGAAAAATACTTTACAGACCTCATATAAAAATGGAAGGACAGGCAGAAAATACCGAATAGCCACTTGAATTTTCGCATGCGATACTAATATACTTAAATAGGATACTAACCTCAATCTATGTCAGTAGATTTGTAGCAGATGTTGTGTATGTATGTTAGTAGATTTGTATTTTATTCGATGTACATTAATTGACGATATAATTCGATGGGGAGTCTAAATCTTATGTTTAAAATGATGTAGTATCTATATCTCATTGTATTCCCTTTTAAAATTTTCGTTACTTCTTCATTCTTGTGAGATGTTAGTTGCATTTAAAGAAGTCAAATGAAATTGTAATTTTACAACTTCCCCTTCCTGCTTTTTCATACAATTTGTATTGTCATATTTCATGTAGGTACCGAGTCGCTATGGTTCAATTTCCTGTCCTTTTGTTTACTTCTATTTATTTAATTCTGAATGGATTGTAAGTGTCCAATAATTTTAAGCTTTAATCAGTTTATCATACGCACCACGCCTACAGTATCAGAATTCGAATTGTCAATAGTTTTATGTTGTAATACCCCAGTTGATATAAAACGTAGTCTAGTTTAGTTTATCAAGTACAGTACGTTTTACAATATCATAAATGGAATGAGGTATATTAATATTTTAATGCTTATAAAGTATAAGAATTCGATTCTAATTATGTATATATTTGCATTGCCCATAGAATGCATTCTAAACTTGTATCCCCTTTTTTATTAGCAGTACGAGGTTGCAAAAGAGCCTTACATATAAAGTACTAGCGGTCCGACCCGTCTTTACTCGGGTGCAGATACTTTTTGAGTCCAGTCCACAATCCACATTACATTATTTCGCGTACTAAGTTTAATATTTGAACTATACGCTATTGCCGTCTATTATACTGCTTTTCTCCATTCCATGACTCAAGGCATGCTATTCCGTCTTTTTATATCCCTTTTCATTAGTTATATATTCTATCTTTTGAAAGATAAGTAAATACATGTATTAGAATACGTTTCTAATCCCACGGGAACACCAAAATTTCTAGGATAAAATGTAGCCTATGTGTTACTAAAGGTTACCAGATACTTTCATATCAAAGGACCTGGACAGTTTCTGCCTAGTTACATTTTATCATGTACAAAAACAAGACAATATTTGAATGAATATAAAAAATCAACTATTAATTTAAGAATACGTCATATTTCTGTAGAAGTTTAGGGAGTAATATAAAGTTTAATAAGATTTTGCATTGATTGATGACCCATTTCCGCCATTGTTGGCCCCGCATAAACGTTTCGTTCGCAGTAAAGCAAGTGTAGGAAAAAAATAATAACTTAGTCTAAAATATTCCTAAAAATAATCTATAAGTAGGTAATAAGTCATAATAATTAACAATACTAAATATATATAAAGCAATGTTTGTAGTATATACTTACACATATATTCTTCCCATTTTTACACAATTTCATTGCAACAACTAAACGCTGCAGTAAAATACTTGACACTTGACAGTTGCTTGACAAGAACCATGCTTTGTTTATTTGTTTACATTGTGGCACAATTCAAATACGTCTCGGTGTATATTTTGTGTAACTTATAAAATATTAGTTCCTTTAAATTCCAAATTCGACGATAAAGCATTTATGTAAACGTATTTTTATTCGATTCAATAAATTGATAGATAACCTACAAAACCTAACCTCAAAATAAGATACGTTTTTGTAAATATCTAAAAACCCTGAACTTCCTAGGCTTCGTAACTTTTCTGTATTAACCTTG
Organism: Hyles euphorbiae; assembly: GCA_023078785.2. Taxonomy (NCBI): domain Eukaryota; kingdom Metazoa; phylum Arthropoda; class Insecta; order Lepidoptera; family Sphingidae; genus Hyles; species Hyles euphorbiae. Next base: position 13,007,538 of record CM041040.1, read on the forward strand.
GAACAAACCTTATTCCAACAATGCAAAACTAATTGATGTAGACGAGATTCGAAGTACTAGGCACAGCGCCATACAAAAACTGGCCATGTCCTTTCATCAAAATTGCTCCTGCGATTTGAGTTTACAGAAGTAACAAACTTTAAAAATATGATATGTATATATAGACATATATTAGGAATTCTTAAACAGATGAACTTGAATTAAACAGATTTCAGCGTTTGTTGAATACTGAACATATGCATACATATATGTTTATTTTCCTACTCATTGTGCTATCGAAGGAATGCGGTCGCGGTCGTAGCTGTTTATTACGAGCTAATGAATCATTTGCTTTATCAATCACACTGTGCTGATAGATTAATGAGCTGGTCCTGAGTGCGTTCCGCTTTATACAGGTTAACATGATAGTGTAATGACTCATGAAGAAGTTGTTCAAAAACGAAATATTAACCTAAATGTACTCGTAGTACTACCGCACATAAATATGCGGAAACTTGGATTACCGATATGAAAATGGTAGATAAGAATTCCATGATTGTAGAAAAATATGTAAATATTCTGTATAAGTAGTTTATATAAAAACGACCTATATAGTTGTTATGATACACGATACAATTGTTTAAGATATAATCCTAATTCAGGAAAATGTATACGCTGAATGATTATATTAATAGCATGTAGGTAAACAACATGATCGATAAAGTTATTTTAATTATTTGCAGGTGCGTTATCTCAAAAGATGTTCCTTGTGATGAAATGCTTCACAGCAGGTTTAAGTGCGACTTTTCCTAATGAAATGATATTGGTGCATGGATGTTATCAGTATCACCTGCTGAGTGCTGCCTTTTTCATATTAGTTTCATCAGTTTTGCAAAACAACAATGATGAGCTGACAAAAATAATTGTTATATTGTATTTTGGCTTGTGTATTCAATATCGTATTACTGTTGTAGAGAATCGAAATAGAAAGGTTTGGTTGGCCAAGGGGTAATTTTAATCAGATGTCACTGAATCTAAGAGTTCTCGTATTATATTAAACAACTTTTAAATGTCTTCATGATTGCAAATTGCAAATGTTATATGCACTAGTCTGATTCATTTTGCATACGCTAATGAATACTTTATTTGTCATGACGTGTGTACTGTGTACATAGCAGCATGAAGGTTCTACACATAGTACGTACCAATACCATAAAGTTACTGAACATGTTATAGATAGAAGCTGATAGAAGACTATGTTTAAATAGTCGCGAATGAGACTGATTTATAGTTGATAATATAGTATGGATCTTTGCTTTATTGATAATTAAAGTGAATTCGGTTTCGGTAAATAGTAATGGTTTCTTATTACCTATTAAACCTGCGGATTGTGGAAGTGTAATCAAGCAGAACACTTGCGTGCGTGTGTGTATATAGTTTTTTGAGATGGGCTCTCGTAGATGACATGAGGCGAGTGTAGGCGTTGTTGGTGACATTTACGTTAGTACGGTCAGAGGCGGCCGCGGTCGACATTGACTACGGTGGTGGTGTAGAGGAAGAGCGCGCGGGCGCAGGGTCAGCGGCCGCTGCGCGGTCGGTGCGGGCGCGCGGAATTCGAGCTATGCGTATGATATGAAAGTGGTCGCAACGTGAAAGCGCGCGCATCTACTGCGGCAATCCACGGCGCCGTCGACGTCCACACCACTCACCATGAATAGACAAATACAATGCCGCTGAACACACGTACACTATACTCCGTAAACCGCATCCATTGGCACTTCACTTCACTGTGTCGCGCGATCTCACGAGTGAACGGCACGAAGGTTGACGTCGAGGCGCACGAAGTCCATGGGCGCGCTAGAACGACTGAGTGAAGCGAAGCGGGCGCGTGGGTCGGCAAAGGCACGCGCGTGGGGCGCGCCGCCGCGCCGTTTCGACTCGGTGGAATGCGGCAAGATAGTGGCGCGCGGGTACCGGCCGAGGCCCAGTGTAGGCTCGAGCCTCCGCGTAGTGTACTCTGTACGGTTCGCGTACAGACGTCATTCTGCGTACAAAATGCACACGGATAATCTTACCACGTAAAACTTCTTATTATATTTCCTAAATGAATAGATGTCACAACTTAATAACATCACAATAACAAATAAACAAAACCTATCTTCACATGATTAGAACTTGAAATATATCGTTAAGGGTATAGCTATGTCTAAACTGTTAATGCTCTTTGAGGTATGACTCTGTGGGCATGAGGGACTCAATTATTAGCAGGACCGCAGCAAACTACGGATGGGACCCCGTTTCTGGGGAAAGGAATTTGTAAGAAAATATTATACCTATGACAAATCAAACCAGTTCATGGGAGAAAAGTCTAAGTCTAAGCGTAGGAAATGAGAATAATAACCACGACGCGAATCTATGTTTAATTAAAATATTTTGGCACATAACATTGTATACTCTGGAATGTTTTATCTACACTAATATTATAAAGAGGAAAACTTTGTTTGTTTGTTTGGTTGTAATGAATAGGCTCAAAAACTACTGGACCGATTTTAAAAATTCTTTCACCATTCGAAAGCTACGTTATCCACGAGTAACATAGACTGTATTTTATTTTGGAAAAAAATAGGGTTCCGTAAGATATTTGGATTTTTCGGACACAAACTGAAAAAAATCAACCAAAGAAGTTACTTATTTTGCGTACGCTGCCTAAACTACAAAAGATAGAACCATAAAATGTTATAATTAATTGTAGATCTTATAAATATCTACAAAAAAGTCCGCGACACACTATACCTATCTATGTCGAGTGAGGCACAACAACCACATTTTTATTTAAAAATCTTGAATTTTTTTTTGGACTACATTTAAATGCGTTTATTTTACTCATGCTATTAATCCTTATCAAAATATTATTTCATCAATAAGTACAGTTTATGTTGATAATATTTGGTCTTTGAATGATTAAAATTGGACGTTTGGTTTTGAAGTTGTGGTGAAATTAAAATATTACGATTTTTGCTGCACAAAAATTTCATAAGGCAATCTTTATATATACATGTATATGGAGAGACGGGATATAATTGAGTGGAAGGTACGGGAGAAGGCTGGGATAGCTGACAGATCTGATAGGACGAAATATAAATGCACGTTATAAGACGGGATGGATAATAAAGAGAAAGGACGGGATGGATTGGGAAGAGACTGAACAGACGGATGAGACGGGATTGAGCCGGACAGTAGGACAGCTACGTCAAGTTTAGGTATACAAGAGTTTATACGAAAAATAACATGTATTTGGTGTGGAGTGGAATCAAAAAATATATGCACCCAGACGAAGCTGGGCCGGGCCGCTAGTGTAGGTATATGTTTGGTTGTAATGAACTAAGTTCACAACTAAATGGTTGCAGAAGAGTATAGGAGAACAGAATAGGTACTTAAGTATGTACCTAATCACTTTTATGGCCTAAGTCATAACAATAGTCATTACACTTTGATGAGGATAACATTTACTTAGGTACATTGTAGAATTGTATTGAATAAGTGTAAATTTTTATAATGTTTGTATAGACATCCATTTTCTAGTAGCACTTAGCACTATGGATTAGTGGAAAAAAAACTTCAAAACAAAAAACCACTAAAAACCGAAAAATAACAAAATAATAAGTACCACTGCAAAGCAAAAAAATAATATTTCTTTCATGGAACTTGTGCTTGTTGAATAATTTGCTTAATGACTTGACTAGCCAACAAATCAAAATATATGCATAACATATTGAAGGCGGGTCGCCCAGTACCAAACATATAGATATTTAAATTAATATAAGGCATAGATCCTACATGTTTGGTACTTGGCGGCCCGCCTTCAATATGTTATGCATATATTTTGATTTGTTGGCTAGTCAAGTCATTAAGCAAATTATTCAACAAGCACAAGTTCCATGAAAGAAATATTATTTTTTTTCTTTGCAGTGGTACTTATTATTTTGTTATTTTTCGGTTTTTAGTGGTTTTTTGTTTTGAAGTCGGTTTTTATTTTTTTATTAAAAATTTTAGTTATTTTTATCTTTTTAGTGTTGATAGGCATTTAAATGAAGAAGATTTGGTCCCCACAAGGAATATGTTCTTTCCGATGACAATGAAATCGCTAAAATCAGCTAAAAGCTGCCAAAGATATTGGAATATTCACATGTTTATTATTTTTCTCCCCCCCCCCCATTCCCCCTCCCTTCACCCCTACCCCTTTTTCCCTCAACCACTGTAGCCTAGCTTTTATACTGAACCCAATGCAAAAAGAACCGTTGAAATCCTATTAAATTTTGAGGAGTTCTACTCTCCAGGTCCGAACATTATAATCAGATCTTAATGTTGTGTTCTTGGGATCAACCTGTCAATACGGTCTTTCCAATGAAAAAGAAATCACTAAAATCGGTTATAAGTTGCTGAAGATATTAGAATTTACGTGTATTTTCATTTTATCACCCACCCCCCCTCACCCCCACCCCTTTTTCCCTCTCTCACTGTAACTTAACTTTTCTAATGAACGTAATGCAAAAAGAACCATTGCAATTCTCCTTAATTTTAAGGAGTTCCCCTCTCCAGGTCCGAAGATATTCATCAGATCTTCACCATATTTTTATGGAACCAAACGACAAGCACCAGCTTTCAATTAAAGAAAGAATGATCGAAATCGGTTCACGCAGTACAGAGAAACGAGGTAACAAACATTAAAAAAATAGCAACATACAGTCGAATTGAGAACCTCCTCCTTTTTTTGAAGTCGGTTAAAAATAGGCGGATTCGACACGAAAGGCCTCGGGTCACAGTTGTGTGTCGGGACTCTGGTCTGAGTTTTATGCGACCTAAAAGTAGCCATGGTTTTTTGTCATAATAAGTGAAAGGGATGCCATCTATCGATCAAATGACCATATTTTAAAAGGTTCTACTTTCGAATTAACTTCTGTATAACAATCAATATCTTTCATTACTGTGTGTTCTTATGTACGGCAAAATAGAGTACAATAAGTACCGGACTTCGTCACTTTGGAGCATTAACATCTGGGTCTTTTCAATATTTGAATTTTTAGATAAAAGGTATGAAAGTGCCCATACCTTTTAATTTTCTATAAGGCGAAATTGTAGTAAAATGTATATATTATGCTGTAGCCTACAGTTCAGACGAGGCGTTTGGGTAGGGCGCGTTTACATGATCATTGAGGACGCTCGGAACGTAGTGGCTTAATGGCTAATCTTTTTTTATTTTTGTTTGGGTTTACATATACCTGTATCAACCCATATACGTCCCACTGCAGGGCACAGGCCTCCTGTACAATCGAGATTACGATTGATAGTGGTTAGGCCATATAGTCCACCACGTTGGCATAGTGCGGGGTGGGATTCGAACCCGCGACCACTGTGAACACGTTTAAAAAAATATATGAAGGTAGTCCCCATACAATGAACATGTTTTTTCGTATTTTATTTGCTCAATATTATTGACGATAACACGTAGACGTTTACAATTTTCGCAGATTATTAAGTTGTATATTACCTTTCAAAACAAATCATTAAGTAAATAGTAAAGGAGGGCTCCCATACAATAAACGAAATTATTTGGTATTTTTTATAGTATATATATAAGTTATTCACTAAAAATTTACAAAGAATATTTAGTTGCATATTACTTTTCAAAATAAATGATTAAATAAAAATAAAGAAAATATGAAAGGTGTGCTACCATACACCAAACGTAATTTTTAAGCAAATTTCAACTTGATCTTAGTAAACAGAAACAAACGTGATTTTTAGGGTTTCTTTTACATGGTACGGAATCCTTCGTGAGCGAGTCCGACTTGCACTTGGCTGGTTTTTTAGAATTGTTTAGAGCAGTGATTCTCAACCTTTTTTTGTTGCGGCACATATTTAACGATTTCAAAATTTGGCGGCACACAAAGAGCGCCTTGAGACATATTCCTATTGATATGCACGCCGCTTCATCATAATTTGGCACTAGGAAAAAACGCGTTGCAAAGCAAATAATAAAACAATTAACTTTTTTGTGGATTTAAATATATATTCATGTTAAAAATATTTTTCTTTTTAAATGACATAATTTAATAATATTAACATTATTATATATTTGCAAAATTTGGCGGCACACTTTTGAAATTTGGCGGCACACAAAAGTGCCGCGGCACAGTGGTTGAGAATCACTGGTTTAGAGTGTCTTTTTTACACGCTTTATATTAGCTTCACTTGTTATTGCTATTAATGGCCAGACGAGCATGCCATTCAGCCGATGGTGAACAATACGACCGCTCATGAACAGTACAAAACCCAAAGGATGCCTAGAATTACAAAGCAATGCTTGGCATTCCAACCAGAAGATCTATGGCCGACTGCAACACTGATGTTAGTATAACACTGGCTCACCACTACACCAACCTCAAGTGTAGTCGAACGTTCGACTTGTTCCGTCATTTATACCTCATACCAGTGTCGTTGCCGTCAACTACCCGCACTAGTGGGGGCGTACATGACACAATGTACTATATCGAAATTAATTCAATATATAAGATATCCAGTTTATTACTGTTTGTCCCCGAGTTTAGATTCATCGCGTTTTACTGTAAAATTTGAAATTCTGAATTTCATATGGAATCATATCCGGATATTTTACCATTCTTTCTGAAAAAATCCAAAGAAAATGTTCAATTTTTGATAGGATAGTAACATACGTAGATTTTATGGAAACTCGAATTTGTTTCAATATTTCCCATTCAATTTTAGCCACAGCCTAATTTGCGTTTGAAGTCGCTTAAACTACCACCCGGCTTCGTTTTCGGTAACAGTCTTGATATAGGTACCCTGTATATAGAGGGACCGCTGGTACTTCAAAAACGTAGATAAAAATGATGGTGCCATGCCGAGGCCACCTTTTTCTTCCCTACATCCAGTGTGAATTGTGACAGCTTGGAATACGCATGACTTATCTGAAAAAGAAAAATAAAAAAATGTATTTTAACGCTATCGAATACCATCCAAATTTATTTTAGGGGTTAATTATTAACTGTGTATTCGTATATCATGGACAAAAATCCAATTTCTTATTAATTATCAAGAAATAATTTAAATCATTTTACAGAAAAACATTCATATATTTGAATTTTCGAACGCCTTTTTATTAAATGTTACAAGTAATTAAATTGTTGAAATTCCGAAAAAGTTCCGGAATAATTTATAAGTAGAAAACATAAAATATTGGAATTTGGATCGAAAAAAAATTATACTAAGGCAAGGGCGAGTTTAACTTTACATTTATTATTAATATTTTGTATTATGATAGCTAAAAATAATTTCACGTCAATATGTTAATTTCCAATTATTTATATTTTTCGCGGTAAAGTCATTTATCGGTAACATTAATATATAAGTGCTACCAACGTTACGAACAAGAAAATATCTACGTTTTTGAAGTTGCATAGGACAGCGCTCCCTCTTTAAATAAATTTGAAATACGCTATGACCTATACATGTCGTAACTGTGACAAGTATATCTTTTGGTCCCCGCTATAGGTACGTAAAGTTGAGAGCGGTGATTAATTTCTGTAACGTTCTAGTGGAGAATGGATGCACAGACTAAGGAGTAATAATGGATGAATACAGTAGGGCGATTCACGTAATATAATAAGTTCAGCTGCAGTGCAGTTGCGGTTAAGTTTCGATCAAAACAGCCCTTTTCGTATTCTCGTAATACGCTCGCGTCAAGTTCGCGTCACGCAAACGTTTTAGCGTATTCTACTGCTGCGCGTATATGTCAATGTCAAACAAATTTCATACGTCTGACGTACAGTTGACGCGCAGCTCACGCGCAGCTAAACACTTACAAGAATACCACATACATACATACATATATAAACTCACGCCTTGTTCCCAGAAGGGGTAGGCAGAGGTGCCAGGGCACCCACATTTCACCTTGTATGTTCCGTCCCACAATGTGATAGGTGGCGAGCCTATCGCCATATCGGGCACAAATTCCTGACTCTGGGCTGATACTGAATAGAAAAATCCAATATCACTTTGCCCAACCCGGGATTCGAACCCGAGACCTCAGCTTTGTAACCGTACCGTAGTACAACTACGCCACCGAGGCAGAATACCATTTTGTACCAAAGCGTAAACTTAATTGTAACCGCACCGCAACTTGATCGGCGCGTCAAAAAGTTACGTGAATCGCACTACTGCACAATATTGGTGCACCGCGCTGCACCACTTGGCAAAAAAGAGTACGATGCGAAAATAATTATGGCGACGCTAATAAAAATATCATTGTGTTCGTTGAATAATTTTATACGTAGGTATTTTTGTACATTATGGTATGGTTTTGTTTGTTTTATGATTTTAAATAAACAAAGAGGCTTTTAACACCAATAAATAAAAATAACTAGTATATTTTTTTTCTGTCGTAGTATATTGGGTTGCTATGTTATTATAAAATTCGATCTTAGCGCCCTCAGTAAAAACAAACTTTTTTGCCACGCTAAACGTTGGAACACTTTACGCACTTTCCACCCTGTCCATATATTTATCTCAATAAGACGAATTCATATCTTTTGTGGCTTTTACACAAGAAGAAAAGCAATGTAAGTCGATAAACTATCACGAAAGTGTACTGCATCAGCCCATATACGTCCCACTGCAAGGCACGGGCGTCCTTTACAATCAAGAGTATGATTGAGAGGCAGTTTAAATGCACTGCTGTGTTTCGGATTGAAGGACATTGTAGCCAGAGTAACTACTGGACATATTGAGACTTAACATCTTATGTCTCAGGATGGCGAGCGCAGTGGAATGCCAAGCATTGCTTTGTAATTCAAGGTGTCTCGCCAATCAAAGCAATAAAAAAAAAAAAAAAGACGATTAAGACTTGTAGTCCGTTTAGTCCACCAAGCTGGCCTAGTGTGGGCTTTAACATACCATATTTTTTAAAAATCTTTATGGTATGCAGGCTTCTTCACGATGTTAAGCAAAATATCGAGATGAAACCTGCTGATGATGATCATGTTATCCTTAACATAGTGAGGAAACCTGTATACCATACGATGGTTGATGTATAGGAATATATCGTTATAATTTCGTTGTAATCCCAAATTAGGAAATAACTCAGAATAATAATGTTTGTAATGATTTTTTTTGTTTTGCGGCACGTGCCGGTTTTGTTAAGATAGGTCTCGGTAAATAAATATGTATCGGAATTAATAGTGGATAAATTAAAATATTTATATTTTGGAAACGCCCAAAGCACTAGAAAATCCACTATCCACTATTTGCCCTGTGTCCAAACAATCACATTTTGTGGAAAATCCACTATATTGGCAACAATTCCTGATGCCGGCAACATTAAAATTTAAATTGTCAAAAAGCTGTGGTCAAAAAGTCAAAAAGACAAGAGAATTCACACGAGTATGTATTGGTGATATTTTTTAAAATTAAATTGCATCACTTGATAACGTAAAAATATAAGAACAATGATATTTTCAAAGGCTGCAATTTGGGTTCTTTGCTTTCTTCTATTATTATCAATTTTCATGGGAAACTTACTAAATATAATAGCGACGGACCATAATTTTTATACTGAAAATCAAAACGAAGGAATAAACTTTACAAAATATTTAGGTACTAAATATGGTCAAATCACAGATTCTACTGAGAACGTCGTGTGGTTTTTGCAAGTAAGTTTAAATTTTCATCCAGTTATTATAATATTAGTTATCCTAATAAAAGAAAACAAACTAATACCTATTGTTACCTACACAATACAAAGATATACGACGCATTTATCGAAACAAAGAAAAACGCTTATAACAATACGTGTTATCTTTCTTCTAACAAAGGAAAAAAATATAGGTATCCAATTAATTATTTTTCAGATTTCTGATATTCATATTAGCATATTTCGTGATCCTGGAAGGATATCACAGTTTCAACAATTTTGTGATAACACTGTAAGAAGAATAAAGCCGGCTCTTGTGTTAGCCACTGGTGATCTCACAGATGCAAAAGCTAAGGATAATTTGGGCAGCTCACAAGTAAAAACAGAATGGGTGTATTACCATAACATTATTAGAGAATCTGGTGTTACGGACGAAACTGTATGGTTAGATATAAGAGGAAATCATGGTATGACTTTCCTGTATGAATTATGTTTTTTAATAATATCGATTTTAATTATTCCGTTTATTTACAATTGCAGACAACTTCAACGTTCGTACATTGAATTCACAAGAAAATTATTTTCGAAACTATTCAGTTCAGGGACAGAAGCATTCAAAGTCCTATATTTATTTTCTAAATAAAAATGGACTCAGTGTTGCATTTTTGGGTGTTGATGCATGTCCGGATCCAGGTATAAGGAGGCCATTTAATTTCATAGGACTTTTAGATGAGCAAGAGCAAAAAACAGTTCAAAAACTAAAAATTGAAGCTGATGCAAAAGCAGATCACATTGTGTGGTTTGGCCATTACCCTACATCCTGTATATTATCATTGGAGAAGAATTCACAGAAATTAGACTTACGTCAACTAATAGGGAGTAGCTATGGGTCACAAGTGTATGTGTGTGGTCATTTACATTCCATGGGAGGGCTTGTGCCAAGAATGTACACAAAACAGAGGAGGGGTTATTTGGAACTTGAGTTGGGAGACTGGAAAGATAACAGAATGTTCCGTCTAGCAGCAATAGATCATGGACATTTCTCTTTTGTTGATCAAAAACACAATACTTGGCCTCTTGTTTTGGTTACAAATCCAAAGCATGCAAGATATTTGATGCCGGGGCGTGAACCCCTACACCTTATTCCAGAATCAACTCACATAAGAATATTAGCATTCAGTGATGTCAGTGTTACTAGTGTGCAAATTTCTTTTGATAAAGTGAGTTGGATGAAATGTAGACATACAGAGGGTCCATTATATGTCTGTCACTGGTTGCCTCATTTATTCAAAACTGGATTGCATTATCTGTATGTAAAAGCTATTGATGAATTAGATAAAGAGATAATTGTGGAACATCCATTTTCCTCAGATGGTTCCCTGTTGAACTTTGAAATGACTCCAAGAATTTTGCTTATGGTTAATGCAGGAGCTGTGGTATGTATCTGTTTGTATCAAAAAAATATTTCAAAATTTGAATTAAATAATTGATAATATTGTTTTCAGTTCCAGGCAATATTTGGAACATTGCTGTTGATAAATGTTTTACCATTAGTGATGTTGAGGCTTCAAAAGCAACCACCAAAGTATCGCAGAAGATTAGGCCAACATATATTGAGAAGAGTATGGCTCTTAAGCAAAATTGACAGGATATTTTATCCCATTGTTCTCTATGCAATTTATATTCCATTTGGGCCTTGGGCAATCGGCGAACTAATAGATGGGTACTTAGGTGTCGTATTTGCATGGGGTATTGTTATCAAAGGCACTTTATTACCAGAGCCATTTACATATATGTATGGCAGTGTACAACTCATGTTTGTTCAGATACCCTTGGTCTTTGTACTGGCATATTGTCTAGAAAATCGTCTATTTGCCTACTATGTGAGAGGCTTTAAGCTTTTAGTAAGAAACTTTCCATTCATATTCTTATTGTCAATTCAGTTGCTCTTAGCATATTTCTTCTGGCTTGAATATGGGACGATGGCTTTATTATTTGGTCCTCTCAGAACTTGGAGTATTGTTCTGACTGTGTTGCTGTGGTACAAAACAATGACATTGCCACCGGACTACTGCAGGTATTATTCATGCTTATAATATAACTTTATCAATGATAAGTAGATTGTGGTATGGTTTTAGCTTGATCATAAACTTCTCATTGCAGGAAACTGATAAAGTTGAATGAACTACCATCATAGTTAATAAAGACAAGTGTGCATAAAATGCTACAGAACAAATGTGATTATAAGGAAGATGTATCACTAAGGCATTTAGAATTTTAAATATTCCCAGTGATTTAAGCTTTTTGCATACTACAAAAAGAGATGCAAGATTGAAATGACGGATGTATTAGATTTAAATGGACTATTATAATTTTACAAATTATTGTAAATGTTCTCTACCATATAAGTATTTCCTTCGCGCCAAAGATAAAATGTGTAGAACACATAGATGATCTAAGCACCTGATGCTGAATTATGAAACAAAAATAAAATAAAGTAGGTATTCTTACGATTTATACCCATTCCTAACAAAAAGACTTATCGTACTTTTAATTTTTCTTTTTCAACGGAGTATTATACGTACTACAATAGATAAAATGCATCTAAATCAGCTATTGTTAAATAGGATAATATAATATGCGTTTACATAATGTCGGTCATCGTGAGTTCGCTATGTTGTTAGAGTATATATTCGCTTAGCAAATATCCTGTTACGAAGTATGATAGACCATACTTGTTAGCGAAGGTTACAGGTTCGTAGATTTTATATTATAACTAGCGGCCCGACCCAGCTTCGCCTGGGTGCATATATTTTTTGATTCCACTCCACACCAAATACATGTTATTTTTCGTATAAACTCTTGTATGCCTAAACTTGACGTAGCTATCCTACTGTCCGGCTCAATCCCGTCTCATCCGCCTGTTCAGTCTCTTCCCAATCCGTCCCGTCCCTTCTCTTTATTATCCATCCCGTTTTATAACGTGCATTTACATTTCGTCCTAACAAATCTGTCATCTATCCCAGCCCTCTCCCGTACCTTCGATTCTATTTTACTTTATGTCCCTTCTCTTCATAAACCTCCATATACATCTTATAAATAGGAATGATTAATAGTTAATATGAGAGTTACATTGAGATAGCAAAATAATAATTGTCAACGTTACTACTACACTTGATGCATAAACAATAATGATGGCCGACAACTGTGTAGGGAGTGAGAGAAGTCTTATTGTGTGAGAGAAACAGGAGACCGACTTCGTTCTCATCCCTACTCCGTGCTGTTTACTGGGTCAGAAGTGACACCTGTAAACATCTGGCGGGGATAACTAATTAAATGACGATTGATCAGTTTTCGACCGGAGAGGAAAAATGATTAAATTACTAAAATGGGTATTAAAAAATAAGGGTTGATCGTAGAAGGGTGAAAATTGAGGATTGTATGTATTTTTGTATGTTGTATCATAAAAAAATAGAAATTAAAAATGTTGTCTAAAAAATAAAAAATAAAAATTTGGGGTGGACTACCCCTAACATTTAGGGGGATGAAAAATAGATGTTGGCCGATTCTCATAGATGCCGGATAAGCACAAAAAAAATCATCAAAATCGGTCAAGCCGTTTCGGAGGAGTATGGCAACGAAAACTGTGACACGAGAATTTTATACATTAGATTTCTATGCAAACATTGTTTTCAAAAACCTTTCAAAAACCCAGAAAATTACTAGCTTTTTTCATTTTGGTGCTCATTGATATTTGTATTTCATATTTTTGAACTAGGTACCTAATTGCATGGATGCATATTATATTTCATGTGATATTCCTTAATTGGAAAGGCTGTGAGAATAAGAAAGAGTTCCGTGCTTACACATAGTATTTTTTGAGCTGTTTGGAAGAGCAATAATTTATGCTTGCTAACACGGTTCTGACGAAAACTGCACGAATGTGAACATAATGTCAATTATGGCACAGCACATTTTTTTGTGACGTATTATTAAAAGAAAACAAGTCAAACATAGGTACAAAAATTTATATAAACTAATAAGAAACTATTATGTATACGCGATTGAATATTTAACAGTAACATATATCATACTTAAAGTATTATTTTTAGATTCGAAATGCTTAGTGACACTTTATATGAGCTTAGTAATTATGCTATAAATGTTAGATTTACGACGACTTAGAGTTACTTGTTGGACGGGTAGATAATTGATATTTTAATATCATAACACAAGCATTCGCGCTGGTGCGATAAAATTTGTGTTAGTTCGTCCCATTATCTTATAGGCAAACATTTTAATTTATGTAATCGCAATGTCTCTTACAATAACGGCTCTATTTTAAAATGTTGTGTGATCGTCTTAAATATGAATGTATATGTTATGGGCCAAGTGATTAATCCGGCATTATTCATAGTGCCCGGGCTATATGAATAATGCCCAATAGGAGCGGGCAATGTGATTATAACCAATCAATTTATCACATTGCCCGGGCACTATGAATAATGCTAAGTGCCTAATGGGCACAGTGATATAAAGTGAATCAAAATCAAAACAATGAGCCGAAGTGGTAGAATTTAGAATAAGGCAGCACGATGGGGTGGAGGGGAAGGGGGAGTGTCGTACCTCCCCTGGTACCACTCCCATGAAAAGGTAATGCACTTTTCTTGAGAAATATCTATTATAGCAACCTAGCCTTCAAACTTTTTCACTTGTTGTCAATACAAATTAGCTTCTGCATCGTCTCCGGCGCTACGGGAAGTTCAGCCCCTTCGCCCTTGCGTAACAAAAGATAGACACCCTATGCTCACCTCCGCAGCTTCGGCTGCTGGTCGCCTCTGGCGACCAGCCTCAGCCGCTACGGCTCGCACGGATGCCTATCCTTCGTTACAGCGGGCGGGGGCTGCTCTCCCTCCGCGCCTCCGGCTTTTTATATACACTCTAGGGTCAGTACCCAAAAGACTACGTGAAGTCGGGGTGTTCCAAGTCGGTTTTGGGGCACAGTCGACCTAACTGATCCATAAAGTGGGTACACTAATTTTCTTCTGAAGATAATGTTTCGGTCGTTAAAACATAACTAAACATAAGCAGATCAATTCAACCTTTCTAATTTATGGGTCTATCGGAGATGCGACAATGCGGCAGCACACCACGTGAAAAATCAACTATGAATCCCATTGCCCGATCATCATGTAGCCGTATTCATAATGCCCGGGCAATGTGATAAATAGGTGAGTTTAGATTGTAATTAATCACTTGGCCCGATATGGCTCGGCAATATTCATACTGCCCGGGCATTATGAATACTGCTCGCATTAATCACTTGGCCCATAACAAATATACAGGGTGTGCTACGATGATGCCACAAGGAGGGGAAGTGCCTTTAATATTGTAGATATAAAATTACTTAATTAATTTCTACCGAAATTGTTTACAAAATCTAAATGCTATCTTGTTTCAGTGAAATTGCCTTTCATATTTAAGATACTTCCCCTATATTTGGCGTTGCCGTGGGACACCGGTTTATATAGTGTGCCTGTTGACTAAATAAAAGCGCTAGGCTTTAGTATAACTTTGTGACACGTGTCTAACGGAATGCATGTACTATGCATCTTTATTCATAAAATATTATTTTAGTCAAGACTCATCGTTATATGTCTAGTCTATTCATAGTATTATCAAAATGTATATTTTACTCTATAGGTTAGTATATTGTATTCTATTATTTCTAATTGAATGTAAATACAGTGAATTTTATTGACCATTATATTTGTGTGAGCTTTGTTATGGTGCATCGCGTGAGATAATAGAAATATGTATGAATAAATATTTGTGATAGATTGTCGGTTACATTGGAGAAATTTGTCTTATTCAATATTTAAAATTATAGTTCATATCTAATGGTTTTATCGTGTTTCCAGAAACTGCTGCAAATTAAAAGTACATGAAAATTGCATATATCTTATTGTACACAGTCTAATCTTAATCAGAAATATTGTTTCAGTAAATATAGATTTGAAATGTAGTAACTAATTTAGGTACCTACATTATGTAACGAAACAAGTGAAATAATAGTATTTGCTTTATTAATGTGTATTTAAATAAAAATAATAAAAAACATATTATGTTTTCCATTCTACATGACTATATATTTAATTAATCGTATCTTATTAATATCTTTGCACTATTTATCACAGATATTTGGTATCTAAAGATTATAACTAATAATACCTTGTCTGTATCGTCATTGGGAATCGCAAAATAAATCAGTTATTCAACACAACATTGTTTTCACTATTTTATTTACTTACGAAGATATAAAAAAATTATGTCCTTTTACACTATACAAAAATATAAAACTGAGAATTTCATCACAACCCATTGTAAAGAACGGATCTGTTTCAATATATTTAATCATGCTTCACGAAATATACATAATTCTTAATTATGAGATTGAAATAGAGAATTAGTTTTGGAAATTCTTCGGCTATACTTCACCTGAAATACCTAGGTACGCTTTATTTGTAACTATGGATTGATATAATCCATTCTAAAAATGACATATTTGTTCACATCTTGAAATAGTATTTATCGATTCTCACTTTGGGTGACTCTGTTGTGTGAATGTTTGTAGTTCAAAAAATATTTTATTAAACATTCAGTTAAATATTTTCTATCTACACGCTTTATACACCCTAACCGCCAGAACACACAACAAAGACACTTGTAAAATAACAATCCACAAAATCAAAGCACTAATATCGGCACTAACGTTTCGAGTCAGACCTAGGTATTTGAGGTAATCAGTAGGTCTTCTAAACATACAATATTCTTTGTAGCATGGTAATTTTGGTCGATCAAAGCCATATACGGTTTGTACGATGGCATCGAAAGCGTATCGGAAGTATGAGATTGTCGCAAACGGCCGAAGGTACACTGGTATCTCTTTGTATGGGATGAAAAAGTCGGAGAACATCAGCATTGGTATGTTAGCGGCAGGGATGACGAATAATCCGAGCTGAAAGTAAAAACATGATTAGGACACAATTTTACCAACTCTGTGTAAAATAAAGGTTTTTTTAATTCATAATATGTCAGCAGTGTAAATGCACTGTTGTTAAATGCACATGTCTCAGGCTGGAAGCGCAGTGGAATTCTAAGTATTGCTTTGTAATTCAAGATGTTTGGTTTTGCGACTATTCATGAGTGGTCGTATAGTTTACTATCAGGCGAATTTCATACTCGTCTCGCCATTCAAACAAACAGAAAAAAATATATGAGAAATTCATAAAATCTATTGAATATAAACGAAGTGTTTGCTGCCCGAGGAAATATATAAACACTGGTTATAGTCTATGGAGCAATTTCACTGGCTCAACATTGTTGTTGCTTCAAGATTTTTTTACCATCTTGGAAGAGCCGGCCTAATCGTAAATTTCGTAGCTACCATAGTTTAAACTAGAAAATCTACAACTATACCACTTGACAATATTACATTATTTGTTTATTTCTATTTATTCTTATGGACTAATAAATGAAGTTTATAGTAAACCGTTCTGGTAACACCGCTGTGTTACCACCCCGTGCCTCACGCGGCTGTCTTCCCGGGCGATATCGAGAATAGGGTGCTTGCGTGCAACCGACACGCTCACTCCTCGCGCGGTCTCTTTCCGCCATGCGCTGTTGCCGCTCACGATGGCCTACGTGACTTCTGGCGCATAGGCAACCGCCCCGAGTCCTAAAGGACATCGGTATGGCGCCAGTCGTCCCGAAGGAGCCTGACAGGTTAGACGGTTGCACGCCTGCACGTTACGAACCCACCATTATACTTTCACTGTAGCTCTGTATGTGTTTAAGTGAATAAACTTTAGAGAAACCTTCTCATGTTTTTATCATATGTAGGAAGCAACCCTCCTCATATGTGGCGCCCAACATAATAGTAACGCTAGTGCAACGTTCGTGTTATTTCTGTGGTGTACGCACAGAAATTTTGTACTTGCCTGTGAGTTAAGTGTGATTAAAATGCAAACAAGGAGCAGGCGAGGCGCGTATGACGCCAACGCCGGTACGGAAGATCCGATAACGATCAGTCCGGTCGCTCAAACCCCGACTCCTGAAGACTACACCGCCGCACCCGGTCGCAATGAACCGACACCGCAGCGCCCACGCCGCGTGCCGGAAGAAAGCGCACCAGTAACGTCGACACCGATGACCTCCGAGCCGACGTTTTCGCAGGCCAGCGTATCAGCTCTTCTTAATGCATTACAAAGGTCACAAACTGAAGCCTTTCGGGATCTCATAGAATCGATGATAAGAACACCTGTAGTTAATGATTCTCAAACCCTAGCTCGCTGCCGAGCCAGCTTCGGGGGTTCTACATCGGAGTCCGTGACCGCTTTCATCGACAGTGTCGACAGCTACATCGACTGCTGTAAAGTCGCGGACGCGAATGTGTTAAAAGGCCTCTCTATGTTGCTGCAAGGTGATGCTGCAATCTGGTGGCAAGGTTTGAAAGAACAAATTCATGACTGGGCCGAAGCGAAGGAAAACTTAATTAGTGCCTTTGGAGACCGCCGACCGCCCCACAAGATCTACATCGATATTTTTAACAACCCACAACGTACCGAGAATACCGACTTATTCGTGTCGAAAATACGAGCATTGTTCTCGAAACTTCCAAAACACGATGTATCTGAAAACGCCAAATTGGACATAACATACGGCTTGCTGCATACGAGAATTAAAGTAAAGCTCCGAAGGGAAGAATTCTCGTCATTCGCCCAACTGTTACGTTTGGCCAGAGATATAGAAGATTCCGGTGAAGAAGAGCGGAAAACCGCACGAAGCGGTCAGATCACGCGCGCCACTCCGCCCGTGTTCAAGTCATCAAACACGCCGATCGCGCAGGCCGCACGAAACCGCCTGTCGCCCGTTGCTCCCGCCCCAGCGCCGCTCCCGCCCCGTGCTGCGCATGAGCTGCATCGCGCCTTCGTCGCTACATCGCCACCCGACGCTTCGTCGCCGGCTACAAGCACCAACTCCACGAGTGCCAGAAAGCAACGGTTGCAGTGTTCGTACTGCAAACGTTACAGTCACACCCGGGATCAGTGCCGTAAGTTGGCAAGTCGAGGTGAGTTAAGTTCAAATAACTTTTCCGCGGAAGTGTGTGATAGTGGTTATAAGGGTAAAGAGAGCTTTTATAGTGTCGAACTTCGTAATTCGCGTAATAAAAATCAGTGCGTAAATTCGCGTAAGAAATGTGTACGTTCTAATCGTGGTACTTTATCAAATAATAATTTGAACGTAATATGCTCTAGTAATAATAATACTAAACGTAATGTCAAAAATAATAAATATGCTTTGTATTCAAGTTTGTCTGTTGCGAATGATGCAAGTAACTGTTTGCAAAATAGTCCCGATCTTTACCCATCGCGCAGGGATGCGCGTGCGTCTGAATCAAATTCACAAACGAAATGTTCGTCGGACATTGCCTGCAACATTCAAAACAATACTAACGTGTGTTATAGAAATTGGGTCCCGCATAATAACGCATGTGCATGTATTTGTTCAGATAAAAACAATAACACCGATTTCGTATGTAATGTCGAGCCAAAACATTTTTGCTATCACGAAATCGACGACGTGACATGTTATAGTGCGAGATCCAAGTGTACGAAAAAAGTCTGTGTAAATAGTTCGAGAGCTAACTGCATGGAAAATTCACCCCAGAATATGTGTTCATGTCAAAGCATCTTTTGTAACAGGGGTGTCAGAAAAAAAAATATGTAACTGTAAAAATCAAAAATCTCAGAATCTATTTAGAAAGAAAAATGATGTAAATAAGTTATCTCTTAGTGGTATATCCGATGACTGTATATGTAAAGGAGATGTTTTAACGTCCGGGAACAGTCGTGAGAGGCCTCTTACATGCCGCGAAATTCGACCAATTTTCAAAATTGAAATTTTGGGTGTTAGTGGTACAGCCTTAGTGGATACCGGTTCGAAGCATTGTATAGCTGGTCACACACTGTATACTCTCCTTCTACGAAAGGGTCAACTCCTAGTTCCTGCGACGCGTCAAATCAAGCTTGCCGACGGTCAGGTACGGAGCAGGGAAGTACTTACAACTACATTAACGGTAAGTTTAGACCGCACAGTCATTACGATCCCATTTCAAATTTTTCCGGATTCTGACAACAACGAAACGCTCCTGGGCATAGATTTCATCACTGCTGCAGGAGTTGTCATAGATTTTTGTAAAGAAATATGGTATTTCAGTAAAAATAACAGTATGAAACATAAACTGCTTTTCGAGCCTACTTCACGACATATAAACTGTTCCTCTGCAAGTGTTCTTCGTGATGATGAAGGTGCTCATCTCAATCCAGCAGAGCGTAATGCTCTCGCTGAAGTCCTCGTCAGACACGCCAACATTTTCGAAGTAGGGGGAGGCCCAACTCCATTCGCGGAGCACTGCATCGAGACAGGTAATCACCCTCCGATAGCTGTGCCTCCATATCGTCTCAACCCAGCGAAAAAGGAGTTGATGAAGCAGGAAATAAATAAATTAATTGAAGAAGAGATTATTGAGGAGTGCGAGTCAGCTTGGTGTTCTCCGGCATTAATGGTGCCAAAGCCTGATGGTACAATTAGGTTCTGCGTTGATTACAGGCGTCTTAACGCAATCACCATGTCTGACAACTACCCGATGCCACGCATCGATGAGCTCCTACAATCAACAAAGAGGAACTGCTATATGAGTTCTTTAGACCTTCGTTCCTCTTATCATCAGGTCAGTGTCAGAGAATCTGATAAAGACAAAACTGCTTTCATATTTCCTCTCGGCACTTATCGATTCAAAAGGATGCCATTCGGTCTGAAAAATGCACCGGCAACTTTCCAGCGTTTAATCGACCGACTTCGTTCCAGTGCAGCTCTCAAAGAGGTAACTATTCTAGCTTATCTAGATGATATTCTCGTGATTTCGGAGGGATTCGAGCAACACCTGCAAGATCTGGACTTAGTAATGAAACGACTGGAAGAGTTTAACCTTCAGGTAAATCGAAAAAAGTGTGCTTTTGCGAGAGAAAGTGTAAGATATCTGGGACACATAATTACCCAAGAAGGTATCTCCGCTGACCCTAAAAAGGTAAGTGCAGTGCTAGACATGGCGGACCCTGCCAATTTAAGACATTTGCGAAAACGAGGACGCCCAGCTACTTCTGGTAAGATCCTAGTCCAGGAGCGAGGACGTTCCCCTGGACTAGAGGGGGAGTATATAGTAAACCGTTCTGGTAACACCGCTGTGTTACCACCCCGTGCCTCACGCGGCTGTCTTCCCGGGCGATATCGAGAATAGGGTGCTTGCGTGCAACCGACACGCTCACTCCTCGCGCGGTCTCTTTCCGCCATGCGCTGTTGCCGCTCACGATGGCCTACGTGACTTCTGGCGCATAGGCAACCGCCCCGAGTCCTAAAGGACATCGGTATGGCGCCAGTCGTCCCGAAGGAGCCTGACAGGTTAGACGGTTGCACGCCTGCACGTTACGAACCCACCATTATACTTTCACTGTAGCTCTGTATGTGTTTAAGTGAATAAACTTTAGAGAAACCTTCTCATGTTTTTATCATATGTAGGAAGCAACCCTCCTCATAAGTTAAATTTAAGAGCGTTTATACCCTGCACACGCTTTTTGGCTTAAAAACAGGACTTTTCAAATGAGTTAATAGCCACCAATAAACAATTTTAAGGAAAAATAATTATTACTAATTTTAGAAAAGGTTGTCATCTAGGGATTTTGGTGGAAAACATTATAGATTGATGGATAATTTGTGAGTACTATACGGATTACTGAACACAAGTTTCGTTATTTAGGCTTTAAGTGGCAATTTAGAAGCTTAAGATATCCGAAACCACTAAATATAAGATGAAAATAAAAATATTATCAGACAAATAAGACTCTTATGGAGGGATTTTGCTGAGAAAAATAGTCTTTTTGTGTTTAGTTCCTGAAAAATAAAAATTTAAACAATGCGAAATTATTCAGAAATTCTCGTCAAGAACATATTTTTTTTCACCAACTTATCGTACATAATTTTTTATAACAATTGCATTTTATAATAGAAGAACATCTTATCAATAAATTACCATTTTTATATTTCAACAAAATTAGTTTTCATGTTTTCTACAAATATTTTAAAAACCACTATAAAACACGCTGTCCGACGTGGATCAAATCAGACCGCCGCAAGGCCTTCTAGAGGGAGGACGTATCGCTCGTCGCTCCGGCCTGGCTGCAGTCGATTATGCCGCGCGTAGTAAAAATAGCCACGCGCGGAATGCTATTACCACATCTTAGTACTTTGGTAGTAAAATATTTAATTTTTTTTATTACCTACAATGATTTTGTAGTGAGTATAAATTATGTTTCAGGTAATATAATGAGACGTAATTCCGAGGCTAAATTATGTTATGTATTGTAACATAAAATTTAATATATTTCGTAATTGTAAGGGGTTGTAAGGCCCCTAACACTATTTATGTGTTCGAACACGAAATGATTAATAAAACATCCGTAGTATCTACTGATTGAACACTGATTTGAATGCAACTTAACAATGTAATAATAACGAAAATATTATTAGTATCCAAAATTTGTATTATTCTTTGCTTGCACAGTAATATTTTTCTACTTATAATGCAAATAAAATATTTTTATGATATCATATTACAGTTACATTTCAATTGAATATTTGAAGCGCACGGATCAAAGTTGTTTGAGCCGATTGTATAGCGAGTCGACGCGGCAGCTCTACGCACACAGTTTTGGTCGCGTATGTGTTCGTGAAATTAACGAAGAAATACCTATAGTTGACTTTGCGCGCAAGGTGTATACGCTCTTAATGGCTTCTCAAAATACTCACCTTCATTCCACATGCTGCTCCTACGACCAGACCAAAAGTCTGTGCCAAAACAGTAACGAGAGCACATATTAGCCACGCTAAGCCCATTCTATCGAACTCCCAGGGTTGTGAAGTTAAGTACCAAGCGGGCAATAAAAATATTGTCGCGCACAGCAACTGAAAAAAAGAATGAAGGTAAAATATAACGCACAATCTCAACAGGGCCCAAATTTTAAAATTTAAAATTATTCAAACTAAGAGCCATAACTCAGATATAAATCCATTGGCATGGTTACATTAATGTAGTTATATAACTAATTTAATTATTTTATGAATTATTCTGTAAGACCCTTTTTGAATTCAAATCATATCTACTAGCGGTCCAGCCCGGCTTTGCCCGGGGACAGATATAATAATATTTCGCGTAATAATTGTTTTAAAAAAATTAAACGTAACGTTACTATCGTAAGTACTTTCAATTCCCCATCCCATTAATTTGGGTTACAAAGAGTAGCGAATATATTGCAATAATTCTGTGGTTATTAGGACAAAAGTAGCCTATGTGTTAATTCAAGGTATCATGCCAAAGGACATGGCCAGTTTTTGTATGGCGCTGTGCCTAGTACTTCGAATCTCGTCTACATCAATTAGTTTTGCATTGTTGGGGTAAGGGTTGTTCCAAGATTAATACAGAAAAGTTACAAAGCCTAGGAAGTTCAGGGTTTTTAGATATTTACAATATAATAGTTAAAAAAAACTAAAATACACGCTTTAATAAGATATACAACTAAAAAAGTAAAAATAATTGATACTGAATTTAAGATAAGAAAATGGAGTAAAATACATATATTTTATTGTTACAAAGCGTGGAGTGTTTACAACAATTACTTATCCTCCTGCACCCCACGCTTTGTAACAATTAAATATATGTATTTTACTCCATTTTCTTATCTTAAATTCAGTATCAATTATTTTTACTTTTTTAGTTGTATATCTTATTAAAGCGTGTATTTTAGTTTTTTTTAACTATTATATAATTGTTTTGACTAAAAACATCCATCTACGGCTGTATTTCCAATCAATAACGCCATCTGTTGGTCAGTAGTAACATTTGACACTTGAAGAATACAAGAAGCTTATACCCAAATGGAGATTGCATTCCGTATATAAAAGTGAAGCACAAAAATTTTACCTTGAATGACGTCGCTGATGCCTGCTATCCTTTTCTTTAGCGTAACAATGAATGAACTTCACGTGAACTTCATTCATTGTCACTCTAAAGAAAAGGATAGCAGGCAACAGCGATTGCATTCAAGGTCAAATTTTTGTGCTTTAGTGTTTTATACGGAATGCAATCTCCATTTGGGTATAAGCTTCTTGGAAGAATACAATGTTAACGCCATCTAGCGATGAATGTAGCAATGGTCATCAATTATAAGAATAATTAATCCTGGCGAATCTAATCAGGATAATTATATATTTTAATCGAATTATTGTATTGTCATCGGTTTTTGACAGGTGTGCAAAATTTGAACGAAATCTGGCCGTTTAAAGTGGGTCAAAATCGCGCCCAAAGAAGTCGGTTACAAACAAACATACAAATATACAAACATACAAGTGAAGCTAATATAAAGCGTGTAAAAACATATCTTATTTTCAGGTTAGGTTTTGTAGGTTAGGTTTTGTAATTTATTGAATCGATTATAAATACGTTTACAAAAATGCTTTATCATCGAATTTGGAATTTACATTAACTATTATTTTATAATTTACACAAAATATACACCGAGACGTATTTTAATTGTACCACAATGTAAACAAATAAGAAAAAAAGATAAATAAACAAAGCATGGTTCCTGTCAAGCAACTGTCAAGTGTCAAGTATTTTACTGCAGCGTTTAGTTGTTGCAATGAAAGTGTGTAAAAATGGGAAGAATATATGTGTAAGTATATACGGCAAACATTGCTTTATATATATTTAGTATTGTTAATTATTATGACTTATTACCTACTTATAGATTATTTTTAGGAATATTTTAGACAAAGTTATTATCTTTTTCCTGCACTTGCTTTACTGCGAACGAAACGTTTATGCGGGGCCAACAATGGCGGAAATGGGTAGGTATCAATGCAAAATCTTATTAAACTTTATTTTACTCCCTAAACTTCTACAGAAATATGACATGTTCTTAAATTAATAGTTGATTTTTTATATTCATTCAATTATTGCCTTGTTTTTGTACATGATAAAAAGTAACTAGGCAGAAACTGTCCAGGTCCTTTCATTAAAATTGGTCCAGTGTTTTGAGCGTGAAGTGGCAACCAACACACAAACTTTCGCATTTATAATATCAGTAGGATATGTATTGGTTCAATTTCTAGGCCAACTCCAACTAGTACCTATAATTTTGAGTTTATTTGTGTGAATATCTATTTTGAATCGGACTGGGTAATTCCACATAAAAGTTTTCAATACCCGTTCGTGTTGGATGATGGGACATTATAATAGTGGAGAGAGTTCTGCAACTATTAATTTACCTGTATAGGAATATCGACAACTATCTTTGAGAAGCAGTATACCGGCAAAGCATACCATCTGTTCAAGTGTTCTTGAAGTACAACTGTAGCCTCCGATGGAACTAAAACAATAATATTAGGCATTAAAAATACATTTTATAGTAGGTACCATTTGATAGTAAAATATAAATTAAATTATATTTGGTTCTACCATTTGGTAAAGCATTGTGGGTCATTAAGTTACGGTACAAAGGGATAAGCTTGAACTAGTTAGTGTCAGTATAGTATAGAAAAACGTTATGAAGAAATAGTTTTGGCTTTTGCTGCGGCATTTCGGGTGGTTTGTGTTGACGGAGATCCTTAAGCTGGTTTTCTAACGTTTGCGGCGTATACTTTTAGATTCGACTGGTCAGACTATGTTTAGGGGAGACCAAGCATAAAATCGATATGAGACGAACGTAACAAATGACTGCAAAATAAGTTATACTATAATGTTATGCTGCATGTCGTTTATAGATTAACGAAAGACATATACGTATGTAATAAGAAGCAATTAGTATTTTGTGATCAAATAAATTTTGTGAGAAAATTGAAATCTTTACGATCGTCCCTGGTCTCCCCTATCCGGTGTCAAGTAGGCCATCGTAACAGTTTATCCCAACGAGAGATAACGAATTTGCTTCGGCAAATACTGTAATTGGATTGCATTGCACTTATCAGGTGCATTGTCGTCAATTTGTCGGGCCAGATTAAAAAAAAAACACTACTAATTATCTATTTCAATGACATATATTAGAATCCGTGTAAAAGTGCTAGCAGGCATGTTGTTAACGGACCACATAACTGACAAAATGGTCACGGTGGGCGCGGGTTCAAATCCCAGAGAACCACCTCTGACTCTCGAAGTCATGTGTATTGTTAGTCAATCATAATGCACTATAACGATGAAAGAAAACATCTTCATTTCATAGTGATTTGTAAGAATTTCTATCGGATGTAAAGTCTGCCAACCCTCACTAGGTCAGCGTTGAGCGTGGTGGTTTATATGGCCTAATCCTCTCATTCGTAGTTTCGAATGCAGATGAGGCATGCTCCTTGCATAGGAGGTATATGGGCTGATGCAGATTAAAAAGAGCACGATGTTATTCAAGGAAAACAAATAATATACTCACATGTGTGAATTGTAGGCATGGCATTGGAGAAAAATATAAACAACAAAAAGAAGAAGAGGCACCCTGTATTAGAAATGGTTCGACCGGCATCGTCGCCAGCGCCATTGTACAGAGCACCCAGTAGCAAAGCTACTACCAAATGTGCCACCAATCGAATCTGCAATTTGAAAAAAACAAAATTTTATGAGTGCAATATTTTCTGCTAGCCTTAAATATGTACATATACCTAAGAGCCTAAGTAAGTAAGTTAGTTAGGAGACCGGCTGAGACCGCAACAGCACAAATGTTTGGCCAAAAGTCCAAACACTTGCTCCAATATATTGGAGTCACACAAACACTTGGGGTATGGCCCATATCACCCATACCGTATGGGTGTTGTGACAAAAAAAAAACACGTTCACTTTTCCTGGGTATCGCATTCTGTTCGCGATTCATAGTTTATGTATACGATAACAGTGACATAACTTCATATCTCGTATCCATAAACCTTCGATCAAATATACCTTGATCGAAGCTGTAAACCCCAAAATACACGAGAAAACTTAACTTTGATATGTATATGTAATCGGTTTTCTTCACCACGTTGTTTTGCATACAGTTTCGCCAACGGTGCGGCGTGTGGGAAGTAATCTCAATGATTTTTGTCGCTGCATTCTTATCAACGTACGTAATACAAAGCAGAGAAAGAGGATATTGATTTGAGTCGTATTAACTACCTAGATACTGTATTTATAAATTGAGATTTGACTTTAAAAATTATGGATACAGTTTGGGCTCCCCCGATATAAACATTTACCATAGATAGATATGGATAGATATTTACTATTTTATACTAAATCTTAATTATATTTTCAAATCTTGATTAAGTCACATTTCATCATCATATAAAAAAAACAGGACGTCTTACTTAAGTCCCCGTCCTTGTATGACTGATACTGATGAGACACAGGATGCGATCTCCATCAACAGAAAAAAAATAAGTTTCTTTAAATAGGTACATTAAGTTTATAATCGCAGTTTTTGACATAAAAAACTAATATAACATGATATCAAATTATAGTCCCACAAACTTATCTGACCCGGTGAGAGCGTCGCTGTAATCGAATTTGGTGTTGCCATTAAAAATAGATATTGCAATAAAGTGGGTAAAGTAAGATTTTTTAATCCGATCAATAGTGTCGAGAAAATGACCAGTTTCATCTGCATATTACTTTTCCTTCGCACGGTTTCTAACAAATCGCTCCCCAAACCCTTAAACAAGTGAATCTGTATCCTCCTCCACAATCGAGAGTACGATTGAGGGTGGTTAGGCCATATCACAGGCCATATAGCCCACCACGCTGGCCTCATGCAGGTTGGTGGACTTACATACCATAGAAATTCTTATAAACCGCTATGGTATGCAGGTTTCCTCACGATGTTTTCCTTCACCGTTATAGTGCGTTTTTGTCAATACACGCATGGCTCCGAAAAGTCAGAAGTGTGCCCTGAGATTCCAAACCGCAACCAGTGCAGCGTGAACATGTTGGCAGCCGCGTCTGGTCCATTTACCAACAGGCCACCACGCACGTAACGATACATTTTAGTTTATGATATGCACTTACATCTATTGTACGTACAAAATTCTGTTTTCGTGGAATTTATTTTGTAAAGCTGACAACACAAACCTTTGGCGGCAGCTACGCGTTAATACAATTTTTCGAATGGTATTATTAGTGTCTGAAGACGCTATTCTTCCTACGTAAAATTTAATACCTGAAGTCTAACGTTTCTAGCATCACTTTTTAAAGTTTTCGGCATTTTCACTAGTTTTAAATAATGCATTGAGTAAACAATCAATGGCGCATATGTCAGCGACTGGCAGGTAGATTGACAATTTCAAATGACGTCTTTGTTTCCAATTTTGGCCACCGGGCCAGATAAGTTTGTGGCTCTATATTTTCATAGAAATGTTTGTTGATAATCTTGTCAATCAGCGTGAATATCCGACGCGTTAGGTAATTTTCGCGGATTTGGTTTCATTTTCACACTTTTTAACTTCCCGCGATTTCGATTGCTTTACGGTTTTATTTCAACTGGTCGGTTTTATTTCAATTTATTTTGTGATTAAATGTTCAAAAAGATTGAAAAGGATTTTTTATGGATCCAAATATTTAACTTCCGATGGTATTTGTTATTTTTTATTGATGCTTGTAGATTTCCTTGCGGATCACATACTATGTTTAGATAGGACTCTAGTGCAATAGTGATCTAACATACGTTTTGCTTACTTAGTAATCAAGGTTGATCATTTTCCATTTTCCTACTACTACTTGCAGTAGGTTGGTTTAGATGTTTAAAATTCAACTCGTGTATTTATGTTTATAAGCCATCTGTATATTTGAAATTTTATAAACTAAAAATCTCTACAAAAATAATAGAGCTACATGTAATATGTGTTAAGAATACTGACACAGACCGACATCTTCTTTGAAGGACCTTGACAATGTAAATCTATATATATAAAAGAAAAGTCGTGTTAGTTACACCACTAATAACTCAAGAACGGCTGAACTGACTTGGCTGAAAATTGGTGGGGAGGTAGCTTAGAACCAGGAGAAGGACATAGGATACTTTTTATCACGTTCCCGGTTTCCCGAGTTTCTATTAGCTTATTAACATTTTCTTATACAAAATGTTCTTGGGTTTGTAACTGTCAAACATTTAATGTTCATCCCGTCGATACGGTAAACTCTTCCCTCAAATTAAAAAACTTATTTAAATAAAGATTTCGAATCGACAACATATATCCACAATATTCGATTAAAGGCGTATTTTAGATTTTAAAGATGTAAATTAATGACATTAATTACACGGATTGACGTTTAAATTGGTTGTCAAATAATGCGTTCAGAAATGTATTTTGTGTGAACTAAGGAGAATATATCAAGCTACATAAATAGAGACAATTAAATAAATAATTTGCACACGTAAAAAGTTATATTTACTTCTTTTCAAGATCGAATGTCACTTTTATCCAGATTTTTACAGTAGCCTTTCCTTCGCTATTATTCACTGATAGAAATTAATGTAATATATCGTCTCTGAGTGAGATAGGTTATATTTAACCTAAATATTGCTTGCAATATTTTTGGAAAAGCAGCATTGTGGGTGTGAAATAAGGGATGGAATATTGCATGGATAATCAGAATCACTAAAGTTATTAATGTCAAAAATTCATAAGGCACATTATTTGGATATGGAAAGACGGGATTTAATAGAGTGGGAGGTACGGGAGAGAATTGGGATAGCTGGTAGATTTGATAAGACGAAGTATAGAAATGCACGGTATAAGACGGAATTGATAATGAAGAGAAAGGACGGGACGGATCGAGAGACGAGAAGTGACTGAACAGACGGGTTAAGACGGGATTTAGCAGGACAGTAGGATAGCTACGTCAAGTGTAGGCATACAAGTTGTTAAGTTATTATGCTAAACAATTGAATATAATATGAATTCTATGATAACCAAGGCAAAGCGAAGCGTGGCCGGGTCAGCTAGTAATATATAATTACGCCCGACAGTCACATATTTGGTTCTGATCCCAAATTAACATCAATCGGGTTTCGTGTTGTGGGTATCAGAAACTCCGGTAGACTTTTCCATCTAACAAACATCCAGACCCGGAACAAATACTTGCGGCCCTTACAAACATTTATCTCGGTGCGTGGATCGGATCCGCGGCCTCTCGTTCCCAACTGACGTTTAATCAACTGGGCCACGGAGGAGTATGATTTGTTTTAAATTAATTCTAAAGTCATTTTCATAGTAATCACCTGAGTCAAATGAACATCTCTGAAGGAGCAAATGATGCATCGCCACAGCAAAGCTCTCAGCTGTTGACACACGCTCGCCCGACAGCCTTGACTTGGCACTGTGTATGAATTTAATAAAGCCTCCGATTCTGGCGATGAAACTGGAATAAACACATATTTATATTTTATACATACATATAAACTATAAAGTCTATAATCATATAATCATGTATGTGAGAAAATTATGATGAAGCCTTGTAAATCGTACAAGGCAAAAAATATTATACCGATATGTATGGCGAGACGAGAATGAGATTCGTCTGATGGTAATTATGATTTAGGTAACCGCTATGACACATTATAAAGGTTACCCATGTAGGTAACCGTTTTAATACCCGTAACCTAAAAAGACCTTGAATGCAAAAGAAAACGCGTTGTTGTTACATAACAAATAAATATCATAGTTGTCGCGTTGTTTACATAATATCGCTGGAATCAGATCATTTTTTTTGGTGTGTAATTCTATTGAAAAAAAAATGAAATGTGTAAGGATAAGTGTGTGGTATAGTGCCATTATGTTTAGTAAACACACACGGCGGTATAATCACACACAGGCACTGCTCGCGCTTTGACTTATAACGAACGGCGCATGAAACATAGAGGTAACCCTTATTTCGGTTACCAGTATGATACCGGTAAAATTCTAGGAATCTAATAAAATTGGCGTATAGAGGTTACCTTTAAAAATACCGTATTTTTTCCGGTTGATACCAAAAAATACCGGGATTTTCGTTACCGGTTTCGGTACCTGTGGTAAGCGATGCCACCGTTAATTAACAGTAGCAAAACCGAACAACACCATGAATCACAAAGCAATGCTTAGCATTCCTCTGCACTCGCCATCCTGAGACATATTATGTTGAGTCTCAATATGTCTCGTAATTATTCTGGCTACAATGTCCTTCAAGCTAGAACACAACCGTGCGCTTACACTGCTGTTTGGCAGGACAAATAGACATTGCTGTGGAACTTATACAGGCGGCCTCTCAATTATGACGACTTACTTGAGGCCTTCCACCAGTAAAAATATGAATTATGGTTAATGATTCCGCACCATCTCCAGAAATGTTGTGTTTGTTTAATGTTTTAACTCGTAGATAATGTACACAATTATCGGGAAAAGATTAGAATCGTTGTTTGGGATATTTTAAATAACATGTGGAGGTTAACAAGATAACGATTTTATTTTATATTAATTTGAAGGGCAATGTAATATGTGTTTATTTAAATATAAATATAAATAATATATATATTTCAGGAATAGAAAAGACTGGGAATTTTCCAGATGAGTCGAAAATTCACGGAACAGCTACTGGTCCTTTAAAGGACATCTAAGAGGTACCAAGCGCAGATCCACCGTAGTGGGCACAATGGGCATGCCCACAACCCTAACGGACTTATGACGTCACACTTCTACTCTATATTGATACCGATAGATTGATAATATTATAACAAATGCCATAATATCATCAATTCAATAAAATTGCAGATTTAAATCTTTATTGCGTATAACGATCATGAACAAAATCATACACAGACTCCCACTTTGTTTGGTTTTCGGGTTGCCATGCCCACAACCTTATTTGAAGGCTCGATCCGCCCTTGAGAGGTAACCGTTCAAACCCATGGTGTCCAGATGTGGTAATTAACTGCGTCTCAGAAGCTCAAACTCAAAGTTTGCCAGCAAGCAACGGAGCGCAGTATTCTCGGTGTTAGGCTGACCGACCGCATCCAAAACATTCAATTGCGCGCTAAAACTCGCATTGTGGATGTAAGACGCAAGGCATCCTCGTTACCATTAATGGAACATGTGGCTCGAATGCATCCAAACCGTTGGGCCAGGCTACAAGCTGTATTCCCACGAATGGCCAGAGAAAACGCGGAAGACCGAAGATGCAGTGGAAAGACGAGTTGCAAGCATTTTGTAACCAAAATGGCAAGAGCTCGCTGAGGACAGGGTCAAGTGGAGGAATAAACGGTCCAGCAGTGGGATACATTATGGATTATTAAAAAAAACTTAGAACATCAATATTAAAGTCATTAACCTGCTGAACATTAAAAACAAGGAATAAAATAATATATTAAATATCATTAATAATGAATACTAGTTACTGAAATAATATATTAATAATTAATTTTAACATAAACCTTATATGGAAATATTTTGTCAAACCCGATCCACGAGTTCGTCGATCGTAACTACGTAAAATGTGGGCCACAATGCATTGTTTTCGTATTTTCTTTTATCTAACACGAATTGATGGCTTTTTATAGAACGCACATTACATTTACATATCAGGTGTACCAGCGATGAGGCTGGACAAGATGTTCAGCTGGTTGGCAGCTGCCGATGGGAGAACCTTCTACTTCTATTTCAATTAATACGCGCTACACGGAGTTCCAGAACTGGACACTTATTCAACTATCACTCACCGGAGCCTTCGGGTTCACTAGCTTCGCCAATTCCAACTTTAGGTTTCAGCAATGTAGGCCGCTGGTAGTCGAAAACACAGGAAATTCTAATTCTTGAGCGAAATTACACTATTTAGTAACGGTTTTTGATTTTGCATGCCCGGACAAACGCTGGAGAGCCGGTTATGGAAACTTCCATTGACTTCTTGTCCGTTAGCGCCTTGTTCCCCGCCAGGCCCCTCCACACCGTTTTTTATTGGTTGGAGTACTTCGGGTTATCCGAAAATAGCCGAACTTGCGTAGGCGTAGGGGCTGGTGGGGCCCTCTAGCGGCGGATATCGATAATTGAATATGAAACCCAGCAACGGAATCTCGAGGTAGCACGCATATAATTGAAGTTATGTAGGACGATGATACATCAGGCGTGATATTATTTGTGTTTGTTTCAAAGACATAGACCTTTATTATCTTATTACAAAGTTTGTATTTTAGGTACCTGATTAATTACTTTGTTTAAACTTCCCATATTCGGCCTATAACAACTTGTTTATTGTTTTAGAATGACAAGCAAAAAAACATTTTTTTTAGATTTAAACATAGTATATCTATACATTTTGAATGTTGATAATGAATACATTGCGAGACGACCGATTTACTCAGAGGTTGAAAATTTGTCTTTCTACTCCGAAAGTTATATCTGTTATTTAACTTTTCAATATGTAATGACTAATGACTTACCTCTGTTCCCGCGGATGTGGTGATCGTTCTTTGCTATCCTTCTCATTTCTTCTGAATAACTGATTGCTTCGCTTTCTAACATAGCTGTATTTGGAGACTGTTCACTACTTGCTATTTCCAATACTAAAAAAAAACAAAAGAATATTTTAATAGTAGTTTAAGGAACTTAACTTGACCTACGACCAATTTAACATTGATCTTTGGCACTTAATATTGCGACATCTAATTAATGTGACAACAATTATTATCATGCGAACGAATTCGATATTATTGTTTAACAAAAAATAGCACTACTGTTCATATTACAAATAAATCATGATTAATTTGAATCTTTAACGAAATATTAATACAATTTTGATTTATATAGACTCGCGGCTCTACCACTTGGTAGAGTTGCAGCTTTCTTGGGCCTTACTATATTCATCTGAAACGAAGTTCGAAACTTCGGATGTTCGAAGTTTATAAACGATACGAATGTACCTACATATACTTATGGTCGTTTTTGACTTATGGTTTATGGTCGTAACCAAAGACTTATGGTTCCGATGTACGTTGTACAAATTCGAACTTTTACAGAGTAGATACATTCGTATCGTATAAAAAACTTCGATCGTCCGAAGTTTCGAACTTCGTTTTCGTTTCGGATGAATATAGTAGGGCCCCTTGTCTATAGCACAAATAGGCCAACTGTACAATATTGGTATCAATGAGGAAAACATAAATGAAATAAAGTTGCAGCTTTCTGCAGGTTAATGATTCCGTCAACATTCCTGCAATTTATATTTGATCCTTATCTTGATCTTTTAATTGTTTCTTTTTCTTATTAAGGGCTACCAATGTACCTATGAATGTTGTACTATCTCAATGTTTATTTGTGGGCCACCACATCCCGGTGACAGTTTCTGGGTGAGGAGTTATTTATTCATTTACTTAAGACGTTATAAAACATCACGCAAAAAAATCTCTTAGTTTTCTCATTACCCACGGATCGCAAGATATTTTAAATATTTTAATCCGATCTTTCTGACGATTAGTATTTCACTCTTGTCTCAAACATGCTGATTCAAAACTGATTCGCAAATTTTATGGCCCACTTAAACCAGGTTTTATTTCGAATTATACATACCGGTTACACCAAAAGAAAACACCATTTCGGAAATCATGACCTTGAATCATTATTTACTTGTATATAAAGTTAAATGTATAGTCTATTCGCCTAAATCCGTAAGTCAGAAAATTCTGATAATCTTAATCTTAGGGCCTCCTCTACAACCGAGTTTGCGACTGAGAGCGGTTAGGCCATATAGTCCAGCAAACTGGTATATTGTGGGTTGGCAGATTTTACATACCATAGTAATTCTTACAAATCGCTAGAGTATGCAGGTTTCCTCACGATATTTTCCTTCATATTTATAGTGCACGGCTATCAATACAACACATCGAATCTGCGACCACCGTGAACATGTTTGCAGTCGCGTCAGATCCGTTTACCAACAGGCCACTACACACTTAATAGTTTAATACACGTTTTGACAAACACTAAATTGTTCTCGCCATAAAGGAATTCAGATTTCCTTTTAAGGAATCTGAGTCAACTAAAGTGGGCGAGCGAATTAGCATGCCGATTATATGAATGTTGTTTGAGCAAAATATTCTGCCGTATTTAGGAGAATTTAGTGATCATCGGAATTCCCTGAAATTTGGATTTAAAATAACTTAGATTTGCGTTAATACAATCGATGTACGTTATACACGATATGTCATTTGAATACTCACAGTAATCAGCCATGTTGTAGTATTGTGGACATATGAATCCAGCTTTTCCTAACGTACTGGGGATATCTGCGACGGATCCCGCGTATAATGTCCTTCCATTCGCGAGCAGGATAGCATCATCAGCTAAGTTGAATAGTTGTGACGAGGGCTGATGTACCACACAGGCTATAGTACGTCCCGTTCTGGCCATCACTAGAAGAGCACGAGCCACAGACAGTGATGACACCGTGTCCAGTCCGCTGGAAATATTATTTTTTATTAGAGAAATATTGAGCTT
Organism: Hyles euphorbiae; assembly: GCA_023078785.2. Taxonomy (NCBI): domain Eukaryota; kingdom Metazoa; phylum Arthropoda; class Insecta; order Lepidoptera; family Sphingidae; genus Hyles; species Hyles euphorbiae. Next base: position 13,042,876 of record CM041040.1, read on the forward strand.
AGCTACAGGCCTGCGCGGAAACAGGATCAAAACTAGTCAGAACTTAAGCATTACATGCATCGCCCTCATCAGCCTAGTTCACATGTGGAAGTTACGTAATTTGAGGTGTTAAATCTCCTTATGACTGATAATTTCACTGACTATAATGTACTTTAAGCTGGACCACATCGGAAATAATGGTGGAACCCAGACGGCCATTCGCATGCGCGGTTTCTACCACGTAGTAACAAATATACATACACGCCATATAACTTTACAATGATTTGAGAATAATAATAGTGTTTGATGACACACACATAAATAAAGTGCACCTCAATGACATTGGCATTGTTTTTAGTCCATTTAAGTACCAATATTTGTGAATGACTAGAAGCTACTATCAAATACATATGTATGTACGTCGAAACCAGTGTATAATTATAAATTAAATGTTTTACGGGTTTGTTCGAGGGCACAATTACTATGATTATCGGCAATTGACATCTACGTGGGATAATTAAAAAGCGTTTATTAGAGTGTTAGGTCAGAAATATGCGACAGCCACAAGCGTGGCTATGTGATTAATATAGCAGAATTACGATGATATTACTATAATATAGTTAACAAGTTTATAAGGTTCATGGATTGTTGATCCTCGTGGCACACACAGTATGTGTCATCAAAGCTAATTGATATGCATTCCAACATATTATTTATACGACAAAGTACTATTGTAAAGTTTAAAGTAAATATACCATTGTATATTTTTTAAGTATTCGTAAAAATTCTCATCTTTATATTTGACAAAGTAATTTTCACCAGTTATAATGCTTGTTATGAATGCTCCTATGCGTCAGTTATACCGATGACCCAGACTCCGCTCTGCTGGAACGCATGACAGGAAGTATCAATAAGAAAGTAGCGGTCGGCTCTAACGTTTATGTAGTGCATACATACAGAGTTAGTACCGTTTATATAGAGGTGTGGTGAGCTGGTAGATACGAATAATGAAAATGAAATTTCACAGATTCTCGTAGATATTGTAACGTATACGTGCCTTGGGTTTATTTATAATGTAAATATCATCTAATATTTGAATTTTAAGAAAATTTAATTTATGAAATATGTAAAATAAATAAATTATACGTTGCCGGCAGTGTATAAACACATTCTAAATTGTATGATTTTCGGTTTGGGAAACATTATTTGAAATGCCTAGGACAATAATTAATGTGCCACAAACCTGTCCTCTACTATATTTTGTTATAAAATATTTGCCTCTAGTGACTCTTCTATTTACCCTTTTGGATGTACAGATATCAAAACACGTAAATCTTTAAATGCTTATTTTAATGTCGTGTGAATTCTAGTAGTTAGTAGATGGTTAGACGTAGGGTATGAAACGAAAGGCCGAGGGTTCGGTCCCCGCACCGATACAAATGTATTTGTGAACCACACTTTCGGGCCTGGTAGTTTGTGAGACATCAAGTCTCTCGTAGTTCCAATATGTACGACATAAAACTCGATCTTAGTGTGTGGTCGTATGTGGCTCTTGGGTGTATTTCTTTTTAATATTATTATTTGATTACCTGGTAGGCTCATCAAGCAACATAACTTGAGGATCAGTCAGCAGTTCACACGCTATAGTCACTCGTTTCCTCTCTCCTCCCGATAATCGTTCGGTCCTCGTGTTGAGTACATCGTATATTCCAATTTGCCTTGATACCATTTCAACCTGTGAAGTCCAGTTATTTCGTTATGGGAATAGAGTAATGTATAATTATAAATAACCTTAATACAGTATATATTTCAATATTAAATTGCTTAATGATTTTATTACTAAAGATATTAAAGAGCAAGCTAAATAATAAAGTTAACAAGAAATATAAATGATTTTTTTACAGAGATAACCGCCTTGGATCTGGTTTTACCTTGAGGATATACATACATATATAGTATATACCGGATATACCGAATTTCGAACGCCAAGTTCCATGGCGATCACATTCAAAACAAATACGGTTCTCTGAGATTTCCAGAGGAACGCACCAGATGAAATATGATATCTGAACACTTAAAATGTTAAGCTGGATTTGAAGAGTTTGTTTGTTACCTCGAATCTCAAGAACTACTGGTTCGAATTGAAAACATATTTTTGTGTTAGATAAGGTCATTTATCGAGTAATCCTATATCATTATTATATATCATCACGCCTATAGGAGGGAATCAGTAAAGAAAATTCTAGCAAATACGAGAAAATGTTAATCATTTTTCGTGGTTCTATAAGTCTCAAAATCGATATATCAGCGATCTTTTGCTCCGATATTTTAAATTGATAATTGGAATACAACATTTTGAAAAGTGTATCTGCTCCCGGGTGGTTGTGGGCCAAACCGCTTTTGATAAATAAAGTAGTACATTTGTATACTGAATTAAAAAAAGAGACTCGTTTTTAAATTTTAATCTACATTTAAAAAACCACTCACCGCAAGGTATCGTTCGCGCCGAGTAGCACGAGGCAGATTGAGACTCGCTGCGAAATGTAATATTTCTCCTGCTGTCAAATTTTCTATGAGTGCTGCGTTTTGGGGAACCAATACCACGTTCTTTCCAGCACCGTACAGGCATCCTGTCACACCAGTCTTTCTATAAAAAATGGTTCTACATAAGCATCTTTATAAAATAATGTTAGTGGTAGAGCCACATTGTAATTACATTGGATTGCCATAGTCTCAAGACAAACTGGTGTGAAACGATGATTTAAAATCGTGTTTTGTTCAGTGAGATAAGCGTGCCTGATAAATATCTTTCCTCCCGTACTTTTTGGCCTCACTTTGAGAGATGAGTACGCACTACAATCAAAGTGTAGATGTTCATGAGTAGTGTTTCAAAACCTATTTTAGTTAGCGAATGTTTGCCTACTTCAAAAAACAAAACATTCGGTTACCAAAACAGGTTTTAAAATTATATTATGAATAAGTATCCAGTATCAATGTCAATGACGCCGACAAAGATGAAATAATTATTTATGGGCAATTATCAACTTTTATAGTCAATCTTGTTTCTGAATGGATGAAATAGGACAAAAATCTGACCTCGGAATGGAATCTAACACGTTATGGCTCACAGCTCATATATACTTTACCACTAGTTGGTATATTATTTATCCATTTGCGAAATATATTGTAAATATAGTTTTTTACTGAATGATAACAGAATAATAAAGTTAATTCATTGATTGTGAATACTTGACTTGGTACTGTCATGATGTCAAATTATAGATTTTGTTAATTGTTTACACAGACTGTTTAAAAATTAAACTCTTCTGATAATTTAATATTCACATGTTGTTAAACAGTAATGTATATGTATGGAAAACTGATAAATTATATTTTGGCAGATTTGTTACTTATAAGATTCTTCGATGTGAGTAGCATAAGATATTTGCTTATTTTTAATTGACTACAAACTGAGCTATAGCAATGCTATCATTTAAAGCTATAATAACTTTGGGTTAATTATATTAACGAGTAACTTAAAATCATGAATTCCTACTAAATAATATTAAGTAAAAATTGCGGATCTTTATTATAATCTCTTGACTTCTATTGACATACTTTTCTCATAGTTATTGAATGAAGATTACAAAATTTGTGTAATTAGGACGACGATAAAAAACCAGCTGGGCGATTAAGTATATCTTTAATTAGTTTAACAACAATTAATGATGTTATTTGCAATTAGAAGCATCTATAAAATTCGAGAACAATTAAGTATAATAACATAAAGATGTTATTCCATGTCCAACAATTTTGATTGTCATAGATGTTGCTAACCGGTAACCAGTAAAACTTCGTATATTGTAATCGATAACACAATATTAATTAGTGATATTGTATCAGAATTATGATATAACAATGCCGCAGGTTTATTAGTCTAGGGAGGAGATATATACTTACATAATATATTCTTTTAAGGCAATTTAAGGTAAGAGATTGTCTCGAGCGATGCGATCGCCATTTGTAGTCTTATGTTAAATATTCGTTCAGTTGTTTAGATTTAATTGGTGTACAAAAATAATAAATAAATATCTACGTTTGATCACACAAATATTTGATATCCAGGGGTAGCAGTGACGAAACAACACCTAAAACTTTTAGTCTAAAGAGACTACCTACTGCATCCGATGATACTACGTTGATTGTTATTATGGTAGTGATGACTTGTTCTAATCAAAGAGGAATACTCACTTTCTTCCAGCTAATATATTGAGTAGTGTAGTCTTCCCTGCTCCTGAAGGTCCAAGGATAAAGGTGAGTCGTCCAGGTCTTATAGCTCCCGAAGCACCGTTTAGAATATTGAGCGATGTATTTGCAGGCTTCTTCCGTTTAAAGATCGTTCCACCTGATCCATATTTAAATATAGTTTAGTATATGAAAATAAAATGTCGAATACTTGGTATCAGGAAATTTGCAACTTTTAAATAGATTGATTTCTCGATAGTTTACGTAATCGTCAATAAGAAATATTTCCTAGATCCAATTTTCCGACGCCCAGTTCTGTATCCACTTACACCCGTAAGTTTCTCGCCTCAAAGATACGATTATCGTAAGGATGAAAAATGTTGCATCGTTTAAAGATTTGTAAGAAAATGAAAATCTATTGCGGTTATGTCATGTGATAATGGCATATGATTATCGCCGCAACTTATTGTATAATTGGGCTATTAATACTTTTAGATGAAAGCCTATCGAATAGATGTATTCTTACGTATGTATCTACTTAGCTTCCATTTATTTCGCTCCGTTATTTGGAAACGGCGGATGTAACATACCGAAAAGTCTCACACATAGTCCTAAACCAAGATTAAAATGCCAAGTCTTGTGTGATGTGTATGAGAAAATATGAGTCTTTTTGGTGTTATAATACCTAGTCCTTAAAAATCTGTGTACTCAAACATTATCTAGGTGTTGAAACGAACGCGCGGTACCTTACAGGCTTAATCAACTACGCCAAAAAGGCTGATAAACACTAGTATAAATATTTTGAAATCAATTATTTATGAAGAGTGAATTAAACGGTGATTTGATTAATGACAACGACAAAGCTGATATTCATAAAGCGAATCATAGCTTGACCTTTAATGAACATTGATGTTGGCATTGAAAGCTCATACCGATGTGGTAAATATGTTTTTTTAATACATAATATATTTTACAGCTATTATTCTAAAAGCTTTTAGTGTGTCAATAAATGTACACATTTAATGCCTACTCTGTGTCTATAAAATAAGGTAAACAAGGATATATATTACCAAAAATAAAATATGTGGAAAGTTAATATTGATAATCCCAGGGTCCCAAAGAGTTTAGACCAACCATAATTTGTCAAAGTTCATATAATATCCAGAACTACAATTAATAAACTCCCTCGGTGGCGCATTTGGAATACAGAGTATTGCAAAGCTGAGATCTGGGATTCGAATCCCGGGTCGCGCAAAGTGATTTTGTCTATCTATTGCCAGAATTTATGCCCAATATGGCATGTTCTCATCCCCTATCATATCGTGGAACAGAACACACGAGTTGCAGCGTTCAAAATTAAACATTGGATTCATCTTTGTTTACTGTACTGTCTCAGCCCATATACGTCCCACTGCAGGGCGAGGGCCTACTCTATGTACAATTGAGAGTGGTAAGGCTATATAATCCACTACACTTGTATACGCTTAGTGTGGGTTGGCGGACTTTACACATCATATACATTTTACAAATTGCTATGTTATGCAGGTTACCTCACGATGTTTTCTTCCCCATTATAGTATGTAGTGATTGATTGTCAATGCACACATGACATCGAGAAGTCTGAGGTGTGTCCTGGGATTTGAACCTGCGGTCGCCGTGAACATGTTGGCAGTCGCGTCTGGTACATTACCAATAGGCCTAACTAAGCTTCATGTAAAACGCTAGTTTTCCTTAAAGTTGGAAAATAGTTGTTGTATTAAAACTGGTTACATACATCGGCTTACAAATTGTTAAATCCGATTTATTTTGGACTTCAGCCACTCATTGTTTGCAATAATATGTTAAAAGTTTTTATTAGAAGCTCGTATACAAAGACATTACACAAAACATGCTTAATCACATGACACGTTGAAAAAAACTGTTGAATGTTTAAATAAGTAATATTTCTTGACGAAGGAAAAGCGGTTTTATTTGGCTGCACATGTTTTTGGCAAGGTGTTTTTGATCCATCTTTAGTTAATTATTCAATTTGCATAATATTTTCTTAACAATAAAATTCAAACTTTTAAATTATCGGAATGAACAAAAAACGAATTAATGACATCGTAAACAAAGGTTACGTTAAAAGGAGTGTGAACGTGAGTTTCTGCTTATTTATTGAAGTAAAGGTAACAAATATTAAAAAAGTACTTATACAATTAAAATGAAGAGATAAAAATATAGTTTATAGCAGTTTAAAATTTAAGTTTAAAAAAAATTAAACCGAAAGCGAAATGAAGCCGAAAACCATTATTGCAAAAAATAAAGGACCTTCATGTTAATTTTAGTTAACAGACCTTCACGAATTCTGGTTTTCGTTAACCACCAATCTTTTTTTTTTAGTATGCTTATTTTGAATCGCACCTCACAAAAAATGAGTTATTTATATCGGACAATAAAAAAGTAGATTTAAGTATACAAGCTAGTCATAAAGGGTACATAAAGCTTAAAGGGGGATGCTACAACTATCATAATGAACAAGTTTTATCATGAAAACTAAAATCGCGGTAAAAAAACAGTGTGTTCCATATAAAAATAATCCTTTCAATTTGTTAAATAATATGTTTTTTTTGTTAATGTTAACCATTTTTGTAGTTATTATTGCAGATACCTTAAATTGTTATCTTATTGTGTGCTACGTTGGCGACCTATAGTTGTTCGGATAAACAATTCGTAACAGCTTATGTAAACCTATATCCACTATAAAAATATTGAAACAGATATGATTTTTTGAAATAAAAAAGGTATGGAACATTGGTCCCATAGTAAAAATTGTTTATTATGATAAGTGTAGCATCCATTTTTCGGCTTTGTATAACTAACCTTTTGCCTAACCTTCTATCTAACTCTACTTTTTTAATCTCCTTATAACCTTGTATAAAGGTTTTAAATTACAAATAATTAAAAGTTGTAATGATAAATTATGATGTTTTGATTCCTGACTCATGGTGGTCATTTACGACATAATAGTAGTCTAAGGGAATATCGCTATTTCTAAAAAGTAATTCATTAGAATTCGCGGTTGTATGTGAATTTGTGTATTTAATATTATCATTATTCCAATGTCAAAAAATGCTAATTAATGTAAATTAAACACCCAAGATCAAGTGATTCGTTAAATCAGTTGTAGTTACAATTACATTTTCATGGAATATTTTTTTCATTTTAGTCATTAACATATAATGTTATCTAAGTATGTTTATATAAACTTTGAACTTACCCGAACAGGAAATTATGATTATCACAAATGTTTTACGAATTAGACAAACTAGAGCTGATGTTTTTATCTATGTTCATATTATAATTGAGACTCATTTTATTTTATATCTATTAAAATGGATTTCAATATACACTACTCACAAAAATTAAAGGATATTTTTTTTATTGAATTTTTTGGGTGTTTTTTGAGAGTCTGTATCTTAGAGAAAATTAATCGTTAAGAAATTCCAAAACCAGGAATTGAAAGCCTGAAGTGTCTATTTTTCGGATATTTGCTCTATTTTTTTATCACATGCCTGGTTGATAAGCAATCGTAAGAAAACCAATGAGAAAAAAAAGTTGCACACTTTTACTCATTTTTGATACCGTGAATTTACTTGGGTGGTGTTATTTTTATGACATATCTGTAACACTCTCGTAGACAATGTAATTGTGTTTAATTTGATATACTAAAGACTTCCGTGGCATGATTTGGAGCTGAGCTATGGTAAATCAAAGTTAAAATGGCCTATCCCACTTTGATACTTGATTCCTCCATAAATATCGATCATGCGGAAAACGAAATTAGGGTTTTGTTAACTTAAAAACATACTCTATAAGATGGTATTAAAGTCTTATGATAATTTATTATTACCTTACTTATGATAACCCGATTTCGAAAAAAAGGACAGTTATGTTTTTTATGTGAATGGATGTATGTATTTAATGGGATATGCGTGGATAACATTCGTACACTTAAGAAATTTGGCACACGTATTTAGGAAGCTGGTGGAGACTAATATATGCAAAATATGTGCAATCATGACAAAATTACATGTATACACATCGAATTGATAATTTTCTTTTTTTGTGGACAAACAAATTGTAAATACTAATGAAATTTGGAACACGTATTTAGGAAGCTGGTGTAGACTAATATATGCAAAATATGTGCAATCCTGACAAAATTACATGCATACACATCGAATTGATAATTTTCTTTTTTTGTGGACAAACAAATTGTAAATACTAATGAAATTTGGAACACGTATTTAGGAAGCTGGTAGAGACTAACATATCCAAAAACTGTGCAATCCTGACAAAATTACATGCATAAACATCGAATTGATAATTTTCTTTTTTGAAATCTTTTAAAAATACAGGATTTATTCGGATACTACTCTATTGACCTGGAATGATAATGCTAATAGTCCGCCCCGTAACCACGAGAGTTGTAAAGTAATCGAAACGTCAGGAAATAAAAAAAATGTGAACATTAAATCAATTCCGCTATAAAATCCGTAACTAGGTATTAGTTTTATTTCAATGTGTAATATTCTCGTAAATTTAAGAAACCATTATGCTAAGATAGTAGCAATAATATCGGGATCCCGAGATCTTCAGAGCGTATTCAGGGTATATACAGACTGCTACCGAAAACGAAGCCAGGTGGTTAATTTTAGTGACTTCAGACACAATGTGGCTAAAAATTTTGCAATGAAAGAACACGATGATTTTTGCAACTTTTGTAATATCGTCGTATTAGGGTGGTAAATATATAGTTTTTCCTATAATAAATGACTCTATGCTAAGCAAGGGTTTAAATTATTATTTAAACAAAACAATAGATTTATCAGTCACACAAGATGATATTTAAAACATGACAAAAAATTGACGAGTTATTTTGCGAAATTTTTAATTGTTTTTTCTATAGTCACCAAAACTACAAACCAGCTTCGTTTTCGGTAACAGCTTTGATATACGGGTGATTATACAAAAGTTGGGTAACTTTTGAGGATATTTTGTTTACTATAATAATTAAATCAAATTATAACAAATTCGGGTGCATATGATGACAAATCTAATGATTATATTGTTCCAAATCGGGCCAGTCACTTTTTTAAGTAAATTATGAGATATTTAAAATTTTCTGAATTTGACTGCCAGGGGACTGACGAGGCTAACATAGTACTGATAAAGTACACAATTTTCTAAGAATCATAATGAAATTTAATAAGAATTAGTACAAATCTCTTAGTTTTAATAATGGCACATGTCTTTTAAGTATTCAAATCACTTAGCAACAATTAAAAATAATTGTAAAATTAAAATAAACGTAAATACCAATATCTTCGGCAGCTTTAACTGATTTTAGCGATTTCATTGTCATCGGAAAGAACATATTCCTTGTGGGACCAACTCTTCTTCATTGAAATGCCTATCAACACTAAAAATATACAAATAACTAAAATATTTTATGAAAAAATAAAAACCGACTTCAAAACAAAAACCACAAAAAATATTAAAATAATAAGTACCACTGCAAAGCAAAAAATAATATTTATTTCATTGTACTTGTGCATGTTGATTAATTTGCTTAATGACTTGACTAGCCAACAAATCAAAATATATGCGTAACTTAATATTTTATTATTTTTTGGTTTTTAGTGGTTTTTTGTTTTGAAGTAGGTTTTTATTAAAAATTTTAGTTATTTCCTTAAGTACTGAAGTTTTGGTTTTTCTTTGTATTCCGCTAATTTAATGGGGCACTTTTAATTCTGGCCAAGCGAGCCTTTTCGGCTTCTCTTTTTTTTCTAATCTTCTTCCCTGGTCAAATTGCTTTTAGTGTGCCGTATGATATTCTAAACTGAAATATAAAATAGAAATGCTTATACACGGTAGCAATTAAGATAAAAGTGCTCTAAAACAACAACAAAAAGCAGTACTATGGAGACAATTCAATCCTCTAGCGCGATACCTGACAAAGGACTGACGCCAGCGGATTGACGAAAAAGACATAATTTGAGGTTATAATCAGAACTAATGTTTTTTTGATAATTTCGAATATCAACAAACTACATTTTAACAAATCATAGTTAATTATGTATAAATGATAATAAACCTCAGATTAACAAGAAAATAACGACCCACCACGGGACTGAAATTTTGACTGGCTTTGCATGTGTATAGAAGACAAACACAACCCAAGAACTCGTACAGTTATGGCGGCCGTCAAATTGTGCTGTCCGCAACGAACTTCATTACCAACATTAATACATAAACAGGGATTTGACCTTGACTCGGTGATATATGGCGAGAATTTCAAATTTAAAGAACACACAACGGACTGACGGATGAAAACAAACACAAAGTTTCTTATTTTTTTTTTAAATAAATTGGAGAACATTGCATTATGAAAGTTGTAGTATATAATACTATGTTCATCACAGATTGTAGTAAATTAGTAAGTTTTCTTAAATCAATGATAATGTTTAATAGATAGTCACTTGATTGTTGGTTTTCGGGATTGTGACATGCCAAAGGACTGATATTTTAAGTATTAATTTTGTTTTTTTATTAACTTGTATTTAAAATGAATAAGTGAAATTGGGTGACCATATAAAGGACTTTTCATTGTTTTAAAATAAGTTGTTATTTCAATAAAATATAATAAGATTTTGTATATATTGGCTGATGACAGCGAGTTACCCAATTTTTGTATATTCACCCATACCTTGTATATTGTCAATTTTAATAGTTATTTATCTTTTGTCTACTTCGTAAAATTAAATTTAAATTCGTTCGAAAGGGACAAAACATTCTATTACTAGAATGGGATTGCTATAAAATGCCTATGAATAAGGCCGTTTATGTATGTGTTAAGGGAAAAGTATGCCATCGAATATTATATAAAATTCCTAGGAAATCTATACATTTCCTAAATAGCGATCGGAAATGTGGATACAATAAAAACAAATGTTTATTAAAAATTGGTCATAAACTAACCTTACCTAAAGATTTTTAGTGCCGGTCGGGTTCTTCACATTTTTTTGTATTTTTTATCATCATCTCGAAATTGAATACAATTTGTAGGAAATATTTATGTACATTTTCCAGGAAATTTTTCAAGGTAATATGTAGGTATGTAAAAAGATACAAGATACTTTGTAGGTATTACAGAATCATCAAATCATTATAACAACAATAAGTAACATATCCTTGTTTATGGTTGTTGAAAAAAATGGTAATTATGGTTACCATTTTGTACCTGTACCTGTTGACTGTTTATTGTCTTGTCAAACAATAGATTGTAGAACTTGCAAATTAAACATTTAGTAAAATAGTGTATAAAACTAGTTTTATATTATAAGTTCAGTAATTAAATTCAAATCCTTCTAATTGCGTTACCTAATGAGTAATAATCATTCTACGAAGGCATAAATTGGTAATTTTATGTTGTTTCCTTAACTGAAACAATAACAGTTATGTGATAATATTATCAGTGTTTAATTTAAAAAAATGGGTTTGGTTTACGACATTGAATTTTTACATGTGCTTCTTACTTGTTGAGATGTGTCAATATTTATCTTTTGTGTTACTAAAGTACCTTATTATTACAACAATAATTAAAATTATTATTATTATTACACGTATTTAATTGTTCCGACAGTTGCTCACAATTAATTATGATTTTATTCATATATTGAATTAATAGCAATTATTAAAAATGCTTATTTAGACATATATGTATGTGATTTTTTTGGAATATTTTTACGCAATGCCAATTACAGCTTTCTGCTAATGGAACACTGAATCCCTGCAAAATTGAAGGTCTTTTAATAATTTAAATTGATTGACACAATAATCGTTAAGTTATTTAACCAAAAATTATATCAACACACATCACTAAAGAAACTATACACTATCACAACTTTCATTTAGAAAGTCTTAAAATTACCAGGACGTTTGGGGATTCTGCATCCAATCTTCAGGAAGACGGTGATGCCACCTCTCTCTTTCTCTTCAATCGCGATGGTAGATTCGTCTTCCATCATATATTTATCGATTAAATTTACGGCACGGTTGTGCTGAACGAGGCGCACGCGTCTGCGCCGCACTAAAGTAGCTTTGTGACTGGCAAGATGGTCGCTGACATGCAAGGTACTGCCACATTCGGGTTACAACAGCACAATCGCTGAGACTGAGCAATTTTCGGGTCGTACATATCATCATTTTTTTTTCGGTAGATGAGTAAACTGTCACCTGTTGGTAAGTTTCAAGTGACTATAATCCGGCCGCTCAGAGAATTCGTTCCTGAAAGGTTGTAATCGAACGGACGACGTAACTTTGAAGTGTTGTTGCAAATGCAACGACAGCAAATGTATATACATTATCGAACAATTTTATTTATTTACCCTACTTACGAAATAAAACATCATAAAAAATTAAATAATATGTAAATTTAGGTTAAATTTTATCTGTATTAGCCCATATACGTCCCACTGCAGGGCACGGGCCTCCTCTACAATCGAGAGTACGATTGAGAGTGGTTAGGCCATATAGTCCACCACGCTGGCCTAGTGCGGGTTGGCGGACTTACATACCATAGAATTTTTTATAAATCGCTATGGTATGCAGGTTTCCTCACGATGTTTTCCTTCACCGTTTTTAGTGCGTGATGATTGACTATCAATACACACATGACTCCGAAAAGTCAGAGGTGTGCCCTGGGATTCGAACCCGCGACCACCGTAAACATGTTGGCAGTCGCGTCTAGTCCGTTTACCAACAGGCCACCACGCACTTAAATTTTATCACTTTGGACTAAATTTGACGGTTAATAAAAATAAAAATATTATATTTATAAGTTCATACCACGCCGTTACAAGGTTATGTCAACTGTCCATTTCTGGAGTGATGTGGCCAAAAAATAGCAGATTATTATAACGTTATTTTCCGTTATAATATATAAAATAATACATTTGTGTTTTTAATAATGTATAACGTAATAATTAAACGGATCTAACTCTTTATTTCACCTGGCAGCAATATAATATCTTTCACATTTGTAAATTTTATTTAAATTTGGCATTGAAGTTTACGTTTTTATTAAAATATTTTAAATAAGAACATTTAATATTAACTTATATTATTTACTTATAATTGATTTAATAATAATAAGAATCAAAATTAAAATCCGATCTATAATGTGATACTATTTAAGCGGCTCAGTGGCGCCTCCTTTTCTTATTATTTTTTATTGCCAAGCTATATCATTCAGTGCAAATAAATAAAGCTCCCAATCAAGCTAACAGAAAAGAAGAAATAATTAATTGGCTACAAACAAACGGAACTGAATCAAATATGGGGATGTTAAAAGCAGAGCTATTGAAATTAGTGGCTGACAATCAATCTACGAAAGTGCGATATGAAATCGACGAATTGGCACTAGAGTATGGTCATAGGGTGCTTAGAATTCCGCCTTATCATTGCCAATACAATGCAATCGAACTAATTTGGGCTCAAATAAAAGGTTATTCAGCCCGCTACAATACTTCGCCGCCATTTAGCACAAAAAAAATTATGAATTTATTAAAAGAAGCTTGCGCAAAAGTCACAAGAGAAGATTGGGCCAAGGTAGTGGACAAAACGAAAAAACTAATTTTGGAAGACTTTGACCGAGACATACGGGTCGATAATTTAATTGACGAAACATTTATTATAAACCTAGGAGATAATGACGAAGACAGCACCTCCTCAAGCGGATCGGAATCTGATTAATGGGATAGAAAATTAATTGTTTGTAAATATGTTGCCATATTTTATAATAAATATAATTATCACCTTGTTGTTTTGTTTATTATTTTAACGACATGAAAATGTAGAATGCAGACAATTGGATATTTGACGGTTGTGGCAATAAAATATAAAATGTGTTGCATTATTATGATAAGTTAGTAACAGACAATAATATTTGGTATTTTTATTTACATTTATATAAATTGTAAATATTATAATGATCTGAAAGAAGTTTGTGAGTTTTTATATATTGATTAAATGTAACAAAACAGGATCGGCTGTCCTTGTGCAGCGTGTGACGTCACAATGTACAATTTTATTAATTTCTGCCACTAAGATCATTCACCAATTGTAAAGTGTGACGTAAATTTTAAAAACCAACCGTTTTGGTGACAATATTTTTAGTAATAAAGAAAAACATGTTTATTCGTTATAAAGATCTCTTTAAAAATATATTAACGATTGGAAGATTTAAAGAATGATTATACCTAGATTTTAAAACACTTTATAGAAAATAGTCAAGTATCCAATTATTCTAACTTGCTACTTTTACTGGGAATAATTCAAAAGTTTAGCAAAATGATAATTATTTCCCATCACTACTCATGATCAACTGACATGTGTCAGGAACGCATTCTCTGAGCGGCCGGATTATACTGTTGTTTATCGTAGGTCCGTCGCCAGAATTTCAAAAGAGAAAGTGAAAGGAACGGAAAAAGGATAGGCGAAAAAAAGGGGTGTTAGGCTTACTTTGAAGATGGCAGCATCAGGTTAGGACAACTTATGGTGGTTGACATTCAAATAATTTTAATCTAATTAGGTAAAAGATTTGTTGTTTCGTTAGTTCACTCTTCAAAGTTTAATTAATTCGTACAAAAACTCATAATAACTGATATTTATTGTAAATACTTGTACCTTGCTATATTGGTACTTAACTTCATTATTGATATTATCGGAACAGGCTAAGAGACCTTAGTTCTGGACCTATTTTAATAATACTTAATTTTAGTAATAAAGTCGGTGGTTTGGGCAAACATTACCGTATTGGATATTATATCATCATATTTGTGTATTGGATATGACCTGTTCAAGTACTTGAGCGAAGGACGCGGGCAGTAATCGTGCAATTTAGGTGGTGAGGACCGCGATTACAGTACCTTCCCTCACATAATTCATTATTACCGTACCAAAATACTTTTAAACCCGTTATGCAGTACCATTTCACTTCACAGTGAGGGCGTTGAATTTTCAACGCCTCAACTGGTGTTTCTATACAGTGTAAAATAACATCACATTTGTTATTCGTACTAAATACAAAATGGTATAACGGCCATACTTAGAGACGTTTAATCTTACTAATATTATAAAGGCGAAAGGTTGTGTATTTGTTCCTTTTTCAAGCTTAAACGGCTGGACCAATTTCGTATTAAGGTAGCTGATAACCTGGATTAAGGAATTCAAATATGTATACTCCATCGGTTTAGGTACTTAACTAAATGTAAACAAACCATAAAAAAGGTTATTTAACATTGCCATTTCTCATTTCTAAATTAATTGAAGAAAAAAAAAATGTTTACGTAAATGTAAAACTACATTGCATGTTCAAATTTATTATAACGATTATAATTATGAATTTGTGAGCTTGGAAACAATTAAATTATGTAAGATCATAATTAAATGATGTAAATTAAATTATCTAATTTTGCATAATGCAATCTGTCTATAAAAAAGACCCAAACAGTCAGGCATCCAAAACATTTTCATAAAAGTTACAAGAAATATTATGCTACAAAATCTAGAAGTACGACTTTACCGTAATGCGACCATTTAAATGAAAGATAATGCGTTAGGTCGGATAACTAAGCATTATCATATGTTATCTATGACGGCCAATTATTATTGCGTTAATGTACTTACTGTTTTCGTGAAGTGGTGAAGTGTTTGAAAGTGTTCAACGTTGTTCTTTACTCTGTTTCAGTTATTATTTGTTATAAGCTGCTGTTAATTGTTGTTAATACTTGTTACTTGGTTGACTAAGAAAATATTCGTAAATAGGACATTGCAATAAAATGTTGAACAACCATGCGTCACGTGTTCTGGTTTGTTTACATTTAGTTAAGTACCTAAACCGATGGAGTATAGATATATTTGCTCCTCTTTCAACCTATGAGTTTGAATTTATATTGTAATAATTTTTGTTTGGTATATAATGTAGGGAGAATGAAATGGGATATAAGGATGGACGATGGATGGAAGGATTCCATGCCTTGCCTGTCATCAAATATATTGAGATGGAATAGGATGGGATGTAACAGGACGGGGCGATAAAAGCAATATAGAGGAAGACAGGTACGTTGAGTTTAAAAGTAAAACAGTTAATACGTGAAATAATAATAATAACACCCAACAGTCACATACATAGTCCTGACCCCACACTAAGATCGAGTCTTGTGTCGTGGGTATCAAGAACTACGAGAGACTTTTCGGTCTCACAAACACCCAGACTCGAAAGAAATATTTGTGGGCCGCACAAACATTTCGGCGGGTTCGAACCCGCGGCGTCTAACCACCTGCGCCACGGAGGCTGTCAAAATAATATATATCTTATATTTACTGGACTCAAATAGTGTCTGCACCCGGGCAAAGCCCGGCCGGGCCGCTAGTATCAATTAAATTGTTCGTTAGTATAGATACTCTTCGTAAAATGTACACTAATTAATGACTTAATTGACATTAAACGTCTCTGAATACGCCAGTTAGATAGTTTCTGTTCACGGGGACTCTTGGTAAAAAAAGCCTTTTGCTTATGGATTATGTACTTCAGTATTTTATCCATCCAGCAGCAAAACAACTAAAATAAATGTTGTATAATATGAGAGACCTACCACAAGTAAAAGGTTTCAGATTCTGTTAAGGAAAAGAGAGGACGGGATCAATTTAAATAATTACTCAGAGCATTCGCCATGATACAGACGGTAGAACATCTTTTAGGATTAAATATTTTAATTAAGTACTAGCCAATGGAGTGTAAACAATATAGTGTAATCTCTATTTAATGTAATTTTTGGGGCACCATCTTAAATAAAAACTTCTTAATTTATATACTGATGTCATCATCCACCACTGATACATGTACAGTGTTCATAAAACCTTGAGTTTTATTATATGAAATTGAATATCTTAAGTATTAAACGTTCAAAAAGTTTTTTATAAACATTGTACCTATAACATTGCTGTTTTGTACTTATAACATTATTTTTATCTCTTTACCTACATATTATATTCCATTTAAAATATTTAAGTAGAGATATCTGTACATCTATATATATAAATAAAATTGAAGTGTCTGTTTTAAAAGTGAAAATAAAAAAAAGTCCTACTACATATCGTTATATACACGATACCTGTGCCGAAAATGATCTTTAAAAAATTTTTGTCTGTCTGTCTGTTTGTTCCGACTAATCTCTGAAATGGCTGGACCGATTTTGACGGGACTTTTTTTGTCAGGTAGCTGATATAACGAGGAGTAACTTAGGCTACATTTATTTTAGAAAAATAAAGTAATGTTGCAATGCCCACGCGCAGCTCACGCGCATGCCACCACTGGGCCGTTACGTCGGGCGCCTCCCACCACTTCTCCCACCAACGAATCAATATCACATTTACAAAATATTATGTATAAAGAAATTTTCAATAAAGCTAATACAAAAAACTGAAAATATAAATGTAATGGGAGTTTACCGCCGCTCGCTAAGAGATGGCGCCACCGTAGAATTAGATCGCGGTATGGTTTCGTTACAAAGGTTGATAATTAAAATAAAAATGCAAAAACCAAAAAAAAACTAAATAAACCAATTCACTTTTTTGTTAAATTCCACGCGGACGAAGTCGCGGGCACAGCTAGTATATAAATAAAATAATCATAATCAACATCGTCACAGGAAATAAGCTGGTTGAATACCTTAACCTTGGCAACCCCCAAGTACAAAAAAATAAACAGATTAAGAACTTTTATAATACATGAAGTATAAAAATGTGAACAAAAAATATTCTAGTAATAAAATAAAGTCAATGAACTCGTGCAAAAATAAAAGTAATAACACGTTATTCACGAAGGAACTGCAGGCTGTGCATTTAATATGTTTCGATTACTGATCATTGGCATTTAAAAAAACCATATATGTGAGAGGCCATCTGGGTAGGTACCACCGCAACGTCTACTTCTCCCGCCAAACAGCAGTTTACAAGCACTGTTGTATTTCGCGTTAAAGGATATTGTAGTCAGAGTAACTACTGGACATATTGTGAATTGACATCTGATGTCTCAGGATGGCGGGACTATAGCTTGACGGTTCAAACCACGTTGGCGCAAACCAAAAGGTTTTCCAGCTTTTTTCTCCGTCTGTGTCACATCGTCAAGTTGTGAAAAGATTTGCCATCACACGTGTTCCGTCCTTCCTATAATCGTGGGTCCTTTCGCCGTAGCGTGAAGAGGCACCTTGACGGGCCCCCAAGATTGTATCGAATGACATAAGACCGCCGTCTGATGCCATTCGATACTCTATCTGGATTCTGAACGGCATTTGCAGTTAATATCAGGTGCAATGAAGTGACTGTGCCGTGTCAGAATAAAAAATATAAAAAACAAACAAATGTAAAGTGACTTGAAAGCTTAAGATATAAGACTAAAATCCTATGCTTTGCTCTACCGACGAAATAATAATTATTTTTGAGTATTGCGATTTCGAGGATAGCGGTCACCACTTTCAATGTGTTTCATCTTCGTTTACTTCCCTAACTAGTCCCAAAGAAAAAAATATTAGTTGTCAGTCCTAGTACATGGTATGTTAGGTCCACCAACCCGCACTAGGCCTGCGTTGTGGAATATATGGCCTTACTCCTCTCAATCGTATTCTCGATTGTAGAGGACGCTCCTGCCCTGTCTTTAGTTAAACAAAATATTTTAAGTGCTTGAATACAATGTGTCATAAACCCTTATCACAAAATATTAAGTAATTTAAACATAAAAACAATAAAAACGTGGACACGTTTTTATTAATATTATTTATCTGAGTGCATTAAATATGAGGCTATAAATATAAAAATATGAGTGTTGTGGGAAAATTTTGATTCAGTTTTTAAACTTTAAGATAAAACGCGCAAAAATATTTATTGCAAAATTTGTAGTATCCAAGTAATTAATAAAACAAATTAAATTTAATTAATATTAACGTAAAAAATACATTGAATTTAGTTTTTATGAATCTTTTTTTGACTATGGTTCTTTTTTGGCCAGCATTTTAGACTACAATAAATGGTCTAACTACACTCAATCGTACTTTGGATTATGGATGAGGCCCGTGCCTTTTTTTTTGTCGCGGGGAAACCCGGTTACCGCTAACGCCCCACCTCGGGGGAAAGTGGAGCGGGTATGTATGGGTTTACCGATAGGCATACCAACCAAAACCCCGCGCTGCCCTCATCGGCGCAAAACAAAAAAAAATTAAATATCATTTTCGGCACAGGTATCGTGTATATAACGATATGTAGTAGGACATTTTTTTTTATTTTCACTCTTAAAACAGACACTTCAATTTTATTTATATGTATAGATGTTTTCATTTAGTTAACAGAGTTAAGTTATGCCAATGACGTTTTAAAAACATCTTAGAGTTAGGATTTCAACTTTCATAGAGTTGTTGTGTCATATTATAATTAACAACAACTAAAAACATTCCCTTGAATACATGTCCTGGTCAAGGATACGACGGAGCAAATACCATGAAAGGCACTTATGGTGGATGCCACAATCGTATATTAGAAATCTCAGCCATATGCGGTATAATTTCATTGTGGTACTCATTATTTTTGAATCTGGTTGGAATGCAAACATTTTTCATTTTCAATAGAGTGTAGAAACATTTTTTTTTGGACATAGTATTATAAGATGGAATATCTTTAAAAAGAATCATCTAACAAAAAAGAAAATGACTCTCCAACTTCTGCAACATTAAAAACATTAGACGAGCAGGACAGTATAATGAAAATTTTCGTTATAAGTGTGGTTTATTGAAGTCCAAAAACTAAAAAGCACAAACGGAACTATTTTATTATATTTAAAATCCGATAAGAAATATGAAGCCATTTAAAAATATTCTGTACTGTATCAGCCTATATCTGACTTTTCGGAGTCATGTGTGTATTGATAGTCAATCACCACGCACTAAAACGGTGAAGGAAAACATCGTGAGGAAACCTGCATACCATAGCGATTTATAAAAAAATTCTATGGTATGTAAGTCCGCCAACCCGCACTAGGCCAGCGTGGTGGACTATATGGCCTAACGACTCTCAATCGTATTCTCGATTGTAGAGTAGGTCCGTGCCCTGCAGTGGGACGTATATAGGCTGATCTGTATCAGCCCATATACGTCCCACTGCAGGGCACGGGCTTGGTCCCGGTAGAAGCTGGAGCTCTCTTGCTTCGGGTTCCCGGGACCGTTCCAATTGCGCCGATGAGGGCAGCGCGGGGTTTTGGTTGGTATGCCTATCGGTAAACCCATATATACCCGCTCCACTTTCCCCCGAGGTGGGGCGTTAGCGGTAACCGGGTTTCCCCGCGACAAAAAAAAAGGCACGGGCCTCATCCATAATCCAAAGTACGATTGAGTGTAGTTAGACCATTTATTGTAGTCTAAAATGCTGGCCAAAAAAGAATCATAGTCAAAAAAAGATTCATAAAAACTAAATTCAATGTATATTTTTTTTTACGTTAATATTAATTAAATTTAATTTGTTTTATTAATTACTTGGATACTACAAATTTTGCAATAAATATTTTTGCGCGTTTTATCTTAAAGTTTAAAAACTGAATCAAAATTTTCCCACAACACTCATATTTTTATATTTATAGCCTCATATTTAATGCACTCAGATAAATAATATTAATAAAAACGTGTCCACGTTTTTATTGTTTTTATGTTTAAATTACTTAATATTTTGTGATAAGGGTTTATGACACATTGTATTCAAGCACTTAAAATATTTTGTTTAACTAAAGACAGGGCAGGAGCGTCCTCTACAATCGAGAATACGATTGAGAGGAGTAAGGCCATATATTCCACAACGCAGGCCTAGTGCGGGTTGGTGGACCTAACATACCATGTACTAGGACTGACAATTAATATTTTTTTCTTTGGGACTAGTTAGGGAAGTAAACGAAGATGAAACACATTGAAAGTGGTGACCGCTATCCTCGAAATCGCAATACTCAAAAATAATTATTATTTCGTCGGTAGAGCAAAGCATAGGATTTTAGTCTTATATCTTAAGCTTTCAAGTCACTTTACGTTTGTTTGTTTTTAAACGGTTTTATTTAGCTCACCCCGTTTGTTTGGGTCAAATTTAGTAATTGAAATTTAACCCTCTTCCTGTTAACCGATTGACCTGAAATTTGGTATACGCATTTGATTCTGGTGACAATACAATTAGCCATATTCAATATTATTGTGAATCCAAGATGGTCGCCGCTACAAGATGGCGGACAACTTAGTCTTTTTCAATCCCATCAATATGGGTATCAAATGAAAGGGCTTGTCAAGTAGAATTCAGTGCACTATACAAAATCAAAATCAAAGATGGTCACTGCTACAAAATGGCGGATAATTTATATTTTTTATTCTGACACGGCACAATCACTTCATTGCACCTGATAGTAAGTGCAAATGCCGTTCAGAATCCAGATAGAGTATCGAATGGCATCAGACGGCGGTCTTATGTCATTTGATACAATCTTGGGGTCCCGTCAAGGTGCCTCATCACGCTACGGCGGAAGGACCCACGATTATAGGAAGGACGGAACACATGTGATGGCAAATCTTTTCACAACTTGACGATGTGACACAGACAGAGAAAAAAGCTGGAAAACCCTTTGGTTCGCGCCAACGTGATTTGAACCGTTAAGCTATAGTTTTAATTTTTTTTACTTATCTGAATACTTATTCCTAAAACAGAAGGAACAACCTTGACTATTTTATTATTTTTATTGATATAAAAATAAATTGTTGTTGCCTTTTATAAAATAAATCTTAAAATTGCTATGTGTGTTGCTATGAGTCAACAGCACATATGCTATAAAATTGTACATGGTCCGTTAGTCATAGGTTAAAGTGAATTAGTTTGTGCAATAGATTTAATGAATAGCTTTCCTGATAAAGCGGCACAATCTTAGGAACAGTGTGTTATGAAGAATATAAGATAATAATTTGTTTTAAAATTAAGTAAATCATTGTTTGGGGAGTAATAAATAACCTCACAGACTAACACAACTTTATTGAAAAAATACAGAGCGTTCCGCGCAAGCAAAATACCATAGTAATATTACCTATCCCATCAAAAACATCCTGTTAAAATATTCCAAGTCTCGCAGCTCAGGTTTTCTACCGCAAAAAATTGTGAGATGCATGTAATACCAAGTCGATTAATTTATTTAGTCCTTGCTTAAGGGACCTTCTGTATAAAGTTATTACGTAAGTCAGTATCATATCAATATTAAAAATTATTTACGTTGTAAATAAATAGATCGACTTGGCCATCGCATGAAAACATAATGTATCGTACAATTTATACATAATGCTGCTGGCCAAGTTGATCTAGTTATTCATGCAGTTGGTGTATCTAGAAAACTGGACAGAAATTATGAAATGTTTAAATTTTCACTTACTTTAGACACTAAATACTAATTATATTCTAAATTTGAAGGTTCTATGTCTGCTAGAAGTGCCTTAGCCTTTTGATGATCGGTCAGTCAGTCAGTGAGTGACAAAATTAAGAAAATTTGACATGTTACAATTCTTAAACTACTGGTTCAAATTGAATGAAATTTGAAATATACCATGTTTATACAATGCCTGCTTAGTAACTGAAAATTCAGGCTCCTTGCTTTAACCACAACGAAGTTATAGAGGGTACAAAATGGTCTGAATTTCTTCGAGAAAAGGATGGTACGACAGTGCCGCTTTTTAGCTCGACTTGGAGGGGGCACTGCCGTGCCCCCAGATATGAAGGCAACTGATTGTGACTGTTTTCTTACTTATTTTTAAAATCACTTTCAAAAACTTTTATGTTCTTTGTTATCGTTTTTATTTATTCATTATTCAACTAGCGGCGTAGTCCAGCTTCCTCTCGGTGCAGATACTTTTTGAGTCCAGTCCACATCAGAAACATATTATTTTGATACCACCTATTTTATATTTAATCTCAATATCCTGTCATCATCTATACTGCTTTTTTTTTCTTTTTATTGCCTTAGAGTATTTATATATAGAGGGAGCGCTATCATACATTTGCGACTTCAAAAACGTAGATATTTTCTTGTTCGTAATGTTGGTAGCACTGCTATATTAATGTTACCAATAAATTACTTTTCCACGAAAAATATATAAATAAATAAATAAACGGAAATTAACATATTCACGTTACGTCGTTTTTAGCTATCATAATACAAAATATTAATAATAAATGAAAAATAAAACTCACCCTTGGCTCATTATAATTTATTTCGCTCCAAATTCAAATATTTTATATTTTCTAACCTAACCTAACCTAATATTATTCCGGAACATTTTCGGAATTTCAACAATTTAATTACTTGCAACATTGAATAAAAAGGCGTTCGAAAATTCAAAAATATGAATGTTTTTCTGTAAAATAATTTTAATTATTTCTTGTTAATCAATAAGAGATTATATTTTTTGTCGATGCTAAACGAATATACAGTTAATAATTAACCCCTAAAACAAATTTGGATGGTATTCGATAGCGCTAAACTACATTTTTTTAATTTTCTTTTTCATGTAAGTCATGCGTATTCCAAGCTGTCACAATTCATACTGGAAGTGGGGAAGAAAAAGGTGGTCCCGGCACCACCATTTTTATCTACGTTTTTGAAGTACCAGCGCTCCCTCTATATATATATACTCTAAGTTTATTGCATTGTATGGCGAGACGAGCATGCCGTTCGCCTGAGGGCAAGCGATACGACCGCTCATGAACAGTAGCAAAACCAAACAACACCTTGAAATTCAAAGCAATGCTTGGAATTGCACTGCGTTCGCCATCCTGAGATATAAGATGTTAAGTCTCAATATGTCCAGTAGTTCTTGCTACAAGGTCCTTTAATCCGAAACACAACAGTGCATTTAAACTGATGTTTGGCGGGAGAAACAGATATTGCGGCGGTACCTACCCAGGCGGCCTCTCATATATTAGAGACCTACCACCAGATACTGCTATACTGCTTTATATGTCTCTTCCCGTTACATTCCGTGCTACCCAGCCTCATTTCGCTCCATTTCATCTGTCCTTAAATCTATCCCATCCCTCTGAGTTTACAAGACTCATAAATATAAATACCTTACTTATCCTACGGGAATACTTTATTTTTCGGGGTAATAAGTAGCCTTTATGTCAGTCAAGTGTGTCAGTTACCAATCGAAAACCGCAAAGCCGTTTCCGAGTTTAACGTGCGTTTAGTACAAACAGTAAAAAAATCGAATAATCATTGTTTTGGGCTTTATTACGTTAATAAAGTCGCCTAATACATCAGTAATTTTTTTATTATCTGCATTGATCTTATAGATGAAGATAGATATTTGATAGATGCGTCTTTTTGATGATTTTTTTTTTATTTTAAAATTGATTTTACCGTCTGTTTATTAAGTAATTTGCAGGCGTTATGATAGATATTTTTTTTTGTTGAAAATTAATCTCTTAGTTAAACAAGTGCAACACAAACAACACACAGTAAGTTTGGTTCTTCAAAAGAGCAGGCAGAGGCTCATGACTATAACAGTTCGAAGAACTTATTTTTGTAAAAAAATGTCATAGAAACTCACACATACGATGCTAATAATCCTTTGGATTTGACCTAAAACATTTATTAAAATTGTTACCCAACAAACGACTAGTTAGAGACTAGGTTAATCCTTTGGAGCACTCCTAAATAAGGCTGGAATGGGTGGTACTCCAATTGCATTTCCTATGCTGTGTTTTTGTAACAAATATACTAGAAGGACGCTGAATACTAGCTGCTTCTAATAGATTGTTCTGGACGTTGTAGGTAGAGGTACCATGTTCACAATGGGCATAATTAAACTGATGGTACTTATATTTAGAATAGTATATTACTAGGAAATTACTGACATATTGAACTATTTCAAAGGTAATTTGTTAAAAACATTAAGAGACACTTACTTGTGATTTTGTATTCCAAATCAGTAAACACAAGGAGTTTCCCTTCGTCGATGCTGGAATCGTCTTTTCCTACTTCCAAATCCATGTTAGCACAATACAATCTCACCAACTAACTTCTTAGATGCAGTTGGTACATTTAATATGCGGATGAGTAAATTGAATACGTCTTGGTAAACTCCGCAACCGGACGAGTTACGACTGTCACTGCTAATAATGAAACTCTCGAGCTACCATTGGTCATACGCATTCTGTAGGTACTTTATCGTTTACACATATATAGAAATAATTTAGTATCCAATTATTTAAGCGGATATGTCTGATAATAAATTAAATAGTAGATAAACAAGATAAATACACAACACGCTGAGGCGCTGTGTTTAATGAGCATTGGAAAGCAGTTTATTGACTGCCTCGTGCAATATTGTAAACAAGTGAAGGGAATTTAATTACGATTAATTTAACCAATATGCTTGACGTAAAATTCAGTGCGCGTATTTTTCTGAGGATTTTTAACGTTTAATAAGGCTATAAGTTTTATGGGTAAAATAATATGCTGTTTTTTCAGTCGTTGTGTTGCACGAAATAGTTTTTATATATTATGCCTGAATAGCCGCGTACTGACTGACCGAGCAGCCTCGCGAGGCCTGCCGCGCGAAGCAAATGCTCGGCTAGTCGGGACGTGCCTCGCCCGAGGCAAACGCACACGCCGCCTCGCCCGAGCGTGCCGCGGCCCGAGCCGAGCGTTGTCGGTTTTTTGTCCATGCTCAAAGGCGCCTCGGTACGTTTGCCGCGCTCAATCAAGACGGTTGTGTTTCGCCTCGCTTGTTCGTCGCAGGTTAGCGCCATGGATAAAGAACAGTGTCTTAAATTAATACAACTATACGGTGAATATAGAAGACTTTGGGATGCGCAATGTCCCGATTATACTAATAGAGGATTAAGAGAAGATGCACGGAGTATAAGTTAGATAATGAACATTCCAATAGTTGACTTGAAGAAATAAATCTAATCTGTTTTGGTATAATAGTTTCATCCAAAAACGTTTAGGTTTCCGTTTTCTTTACTTCACAAGCCGTAAAATTATTAGAATGGCAGTGGTGGCGGTAGCTTTTCGAACGTACTGCCTCAAAACTTCTCTTGAGCAAAACTGGCTCGGCCATGCCGCGCGAAGCTGCCTCGATCCAAAAAAATGTACACATCGAGGCTGCCTCGCGAGGCAACCGTCCCGCAGCAAACGTCTGAGGCTGCCGCGCGAGGCTGCGCGGCTAGTCAGTACGCGGCTAATTAATGTCCTAGGCTGGAACATCATTGTTTCTAAGTTTTTATATTTAAAGTATTTTTTAAAATTCGTATTTGCTTATATATTTGTGATTGCGGCATGTCGGTGTAGTAAGACAGTCGGCTTTTCTGTTCCTTATGACAGACTAACAGGTGACGAGGATAATGACTATGATGACGCATTCATTACACTAATTATGTGGACAGATCGATTGAAGTTGTTGTTAATTGGTTCTTTGAACTAAATTATCCAGTGGCGTATTTTAAAATTTTGCACCTCGGGTGCCGTCCCCTAAGTTTGATAGAAATCAGAAATGTTGTGATTTTTTCTATCAAAAACTGTTAGTATCAATACCGATATTCTAAATTGATAGAATTGAACATTTTAGCTGCCATGTTGAACTTTTTATTTATTGGTCCGATCGGTGTTAAATCGATGTCTGAGAAACCCTTCGCTCCGATATTCTAATTGATAGTCAGAATAGAAAATAATGGCTGCCATTCGAATTTATACTTATGTTGGCGCATTTGGAAAAAACTGCCAAACTGGAAAAAACGCACTGCCCATGAGACGGCTTGCGTTATGACCAAAGCCCAGCACTCAAACCATACTGGAAAAATTCCAGTTCCGGTGTTACATTCGTCGAGTCAGTGCATCCTGTCCTCGACCAGTGGACCGACACGCGTCACCGTGCACTGAGATTCGCATGACGCAGGTGCTGTCCGGAATTGGCTGCTTTGGACCGAAATAGGAGACCACCTTGTGTACCCGCTGTGAAAACTCGGATTCGGATATCTGGCTTGAGAAAAATAATGCAGTGCCTTCCACGCATTTATTGGAGACGACCTTACAATGATTAATTATCGTGACAATGGTCGGGAATCGCAGCAAGCGGTGTTTTCTTTTTGTGAGATCACAAGAAGAGAGCGTGGAGCAGGATCGCGAGAGAAGTAATCCTGCCCGTCGCGTTGGCAGAGACGTCAGATAAGAAGGAGCCAGTTCAATAGTGACAATTGGACCTGGCGCCTTGCTCTGTGGTACTTAGTGGGCGTTCTCACCAAAATTGTTATCAGAGACATTGTTTGAATAAGGCTGACGAGGGCGCGTAAGCGCTCCCTTATACTAAGACTAAGAGCCAAAAACGACTGTCCCCGAATTTCTGACTCTCGAAGAGGACCGAAGTCCGACGGACACACCGCCGCCGCTCGCCCGTCACCGCCAGCGCGCCAGTCAGTGGATTACTCCACGTCTTGATATTATAAACAATTTCAACTTGCTAAAAAGTTAAAATTACAAGAGGTTACGAAAGATACACATCTATACTAATATAGCTGACCCGGCCACGCTCCGCCGTGGCTTAGTTAATATATGATTAATATTATATTCATTTTTTAAGCATAGTTAAATAGCCCGACCCAGCTTCGCCTGGGTGCATATATTTTTTGATTCCACTCCACATCAAATACATGTTATTTTTCGTATAAACTCTTGTATACCTAAACTTGACGTAGCTATCCTACTGTCCGGCTCAATCCCTTCCATCCGTCTGTTCAGTCTCTTCCCGATCCGTCCCGTCCTTTCTCTTTATTATCCATCCTGTCTTATAACGTGCATTTACATTTCGTCCTATCAAATCTGTCAGCTATCCCAGCCCCCTTCCGTACCTTCCACTCTATTATATCCCGTCTCTCCATGTACATGTACATATAAAGATTGCCTTATGAAATTTTTACATTAAAAACTTTAGCGTTTTTTACTGTCCATCCAATATTCCTTCCCTTATTTCAGCACTAAAATGCTGTTTTTCCAAATAATATTGCACGCCATTACTTTTTACATTACATTACATTTTAAAAAAAGAATTGGCCAAATTGGTCCAGGCGGTGTTGAGTTATGCGCTTACCAACACATTTTGCGATTCTTTTTTATATTATAGAAGAAGATATAGTCCACCTCGCTGGCTTAGTGCGGGTTGGCGGATTTTATTTCACGTAGAAATTAATCCGAAATGTCAGAGGTGTGTTTTGGGATTTGAACCCGTGAAAATCGTTAACTTGTTGACAGTCGCGTCTAGTATGTTACCATATACAAATTAATAAAACCTTCATACTGCCTTACCAGGTGACGTAAGTAATAGAACAAATATTTAAAAATATAAAACTACATATCGTTTCATCATAATGTCTAGATACGGCATCAACGTACCATTTTTTTTATTCTTGAGTCTGAAAACAATACTAATGCCAAAATTTAAATTTGTCCTCCAGCACATCTAAAAGTATCAATTCAAATATATGTATAAATATAATGTCCTTTATGAAAACGAAAAATTATAATTAGATATATTTTGGTGTACTCCGGCAAAACGCTTCGATAGAGGATACCTTGTTTAAAACTACTGCAATAATCTCAAAAAACAATGGGCTACTTTGGTAGATATGAACTTCGTTTTATTTTACATTTAACAAAATTACGCGCAAGACACCGTATCTAGATAATATTATACATATACACGATGTACAATTTTTTTGAATTTTGTTCTATTCCGTCAGTCGTCAATGAAAGACAATGGAAAAATAGATCATTTTACGTTAGATGGTAGTTGAAGCTTGACCGTCTTTTACGTCTCCCGTCAAATAAACAAAGATCATCCTATATTGGCTGGACGCATCACGCTTGAACGATATCCCAATAAAAAATGGTTTTTGGTATCTTCCTTAGAAATTTTCTAATTTTTCTCACTCCTTAAACCTTCCCAGGACTTCCACGAATATTTCAAGACCAAAATCAGCCAATTTGGTTCGTGCGTTCTGGAGTTATAGCGTCAGGAAGGAAAACCCGACTTATTACACGCTTTATATTAGCTTCACTTGTATGTTTGTATGTTTGTATGTTTGTATGTTTGTATGTTTGTATGTTTGTATGTTTGTATGTTTGTATGTTTGTATGTTTGTATGTTTGTATGTTTGTATGTTTGTATGTTTGTATGTTTGTATGTTTGTATGTTTGTATGTTTGTATGTTTGTATGTTTGTATGTTTGTATGTTTGTATGTTTGTATGTTTGTATGTTTGTATGTTTGTATGTTTGTATGTTTGTATGTTTGTATGTTTGTATGTTTGTTTGTAACCGACTTCTTTGGGCGCGATTTTGACCCACTTTAAACGGCCAGATTTCGTTCAAATTTTGCACACCTGTCAAAGACCGATGACAATACAATAATTCGATTAAAATATATAATTATCCTGATTAGATTCGCCAGGATTAATTATTCTTATAATTGATGACCATTGCTACATTCATCGCTAGATGGCGTTAACATTGTATTCTTCCAAGAAGCTTATACCCAAATGGAGATTGCATTCCGTATATAAAAGTGAAGCACAAAAATTTGACCTCGAATGACGTTGCGACTGATTGCTATCCTTTTCTTTCGAGTGACAATGAATGAACAAAAAGTCATTTTCATTCACTTAACTATTATATTTTTATATAATAGATTATATAAAGCTACAGAGTTTGTTTGTTTGTTTGAACGCGCTAATCTCTGGAACTACTGGTCCGATTTGAATGATTCTTTCAGTGTTGGGTAGTCCATTTATCGAGGAAGGCTATAGGCTATATATCATCACGCTATGACCTATAGGAGGAAAGCAGTAGTGATATTTCTAGCAAACACGAGGAAATTTTGTTCGTTTTTCGTGGTCCGATTGGTCGATATTCTAAACTGATAGTCAGAATTAAACATTTTGACCGCCATTTTAAAATGTGTATGCACCCGGGCGGAGCCGGACCCGACCGCTAGTAAGAGAATAAAATTAGTTTTTTGTTAATTTTTGTTTTTTGTTATTAAGATTTTTTTATTTATTATGATTGTTTATGATTATTTTATTAATAATAGTTTTTTTTAATCGACTTCAAAAAAAGGATTATCAATTTAATGTGTATGTATGTAATTTTGTCAGAATTGCACAGTTTTTGGATATGTTAATGTCAAATAAAAAAAATTATGTATGATTGTATGTTTGTCCACGCATATCTCAAAAAGTATAAGTCGGATTTCGAAAATTCTTTTTGCGTTTGATTAGGTATAGTTCAACTTAGGAGCTGAATAAGTTTCATCAAAATCGGTTTCGTAGTTTTTGAGATAGAGCTGGGTTGTCCAACATTTTTCAGCCCGCGGGGCGCATACATGTTGACTATTTTGTTTCGGCGTCCCAACCTAGATAGGTAAGGGCTCAGGTAAGGGTAATATATCATTTTGATTGCTACAACAGAAATAGAAAAAGTAACAAATAAAAAAATAGTTTAATAAAATTAAACACACTTCAAAATTGTAATAAAAAGAGAGAAATAAAATTAATCTTTTAATAGATCTAATATACCGAAATAGGCCAATAAGTTTTTGAGGTCGGTGTCGGCCTTAGTGTTTGAGACCCCACGGTTTTACTTGCAAAATTCGTAGCGTGATGTAATAAAGCTTAATAGTCTTCTAGCTGGCACCGAACTCAACAATTGTTGGCCTATTTATGAAAAGATTAATTTTATTTCTCTCTTTTTATGACAATTTGAAATCGGTTTATTCTTTCTAAATTATTTGTTCTTCAGGTATATAAA
The DNA here is from genome assembly GCA_023078785.2 of Hyles euphorbiae. Classification (NCBI taxonomy): domain Eukaryota; kingdom Metazoa; phylum Arthropoda; class Insecta; order Lepidoptera; family Sphingidae; genus Hyles; species Hyles euphorbiae. The sequence continues at coordinate 13,074,064 of CM041040.1, forward strand.
GTAAAAAAAAACCTTAACGAGGGACGGATTGCGGCGCCTCTCCCAAGCTGGCGCCCCGGGCCATGGCCTTTTTGGCCCTAGGATATATACGCCCATGAAATAATCTATTGGTTTTATTTTTTTTAAATACGGTTCGTTAAGCGGTGGATCATAATTGTAGAATATAGAATAGTCATTAATTGCCTAATTTAAAGACAGTAAACTTGTTTCAGTAATTGAATGTTTTGTCTTCTTCGCCAAAATGTATTCAAAAGTCGTGCGAAAGGGACAAAAAATTCGAAAACTAACCTAGGTTTTAAAATGGTTTATGAATAAGGCAGTAGTTATATAAACATACATAGTAAGTAATATACATACATATATACCACAGTATAGGTACTAACAGATGAACATTACATTTAGTTGCGCCAAGCCTACGTAACCTTGGAATATGGGATAAACTAGTAATGGAAAGTATTGCCACAGAATACTAACAGAAGTCAAGCTTGTGTATGTACTTCATTTTTATTGCCACACTGACACTACGCTCGGCGTTCGCGCGAGGGTTGTTAACTCTGGCTTATGCGAAAACACGTATCGTGTTAATAGCACTCGTATCGTTTGATTGAATTTTTAAATTAAATATATAAAACACAATAATACAATAAATAAATTTAAATTTTATTTATGAACTCGCTGAGAATGTGTATGACATTATTCTAAGTTTTTTTTTATTGCTTTTGATCATATAATATGTTTTTTTAAATGAAATTTATATTCAATTATTATAATCTGGTGTTTTAATATTTTATAAATACAAGTGTAATAACTTTTATTTATGTACTTGCACGTCCCGACCGCCGATTTTGACAGTTGACGTTTGTCAAATTCAATTTGTCAGCCTAATGTAAATAGAAATAGGGTCTAATTTAAAAATTTGAAATTTGACATTGACAGTGGACGTGCAGGTAGTTATTTGCTTCATCTTTACACAAAACATCTCACTATTTGCGTTCCCGAAGCGGGTGACACTCGCGCGCGCAGTGGTCTCGACTGGTTTGAAATATCGTGTCGGTGAACGCTGTCTATGTGTGCGTTGATTTAGCGCGCTTTGTATGGAGCTTGACTTCTGTCAGTTTAGTATTCTGTGGTATTGCTAAGTCAAATTAACATCACCATCTTGATAATTTTGAAGCATTAGCATGCTCTATATTTCTGTTATTACTAATTGCCCCCCTCAGAATTTGTAAACACAAAAGCTGACCATATCTTATTATAACCATTTCTCACATCTAAAATTACACGCACAAAATTGACTGTCCAGTTTCCTATTTAAATGGGTTCATAAAAAAACTCACTCCTTCATAGATTACACGAAATCGTATAAAAATGTTAGCCGATCGGCTTTCTGAATCACAATCGTAAATCCCAAAATTTAGCTTATTATAAAATAAAAAAAAACCTCTGTAATATAACTAACATTCTTATTCTATAATACATGTACTGATACTAACTCTAAAAAATGAGTCATTGGTTACTTGAATAAAGAAATTTAATATTATTATTATATAACTTGTGAAATGTTATTATCGACTTCACTTGGTATTTGTGACTGCTATTGCTATTTATTCCAACACCAGGATAAAGTAACAAAAGTGCGGGTCAATATTTAACAAAATAGTGTTTTTTTTTGCATTGAATGGCGAGACGAGCAAGCCGTTCGCCTGATGGTAAGCGATACGAACGCTCATGAACAGTAGGAACATTCCACTGCGCTCGCCATCCTGAGACATAAGATGTTAAGTCTCAATACGTCCAGTAGTCGCTCTGGCTACAATGTCCTTCAATCCGAAACACAACAGTGCATTTAAGCAGTGTTGTTTCACGGGAGAAACAGACATTGCGGTGGTACCTACCCAGATGGCCTCTCACATATGAGAGACCTACCACCAGTACATGTAAAAGTTATGATATGCCAACCCGCACTAGGCCAGCGTGGTGGACTATATGGCCTAACCACTCTCAATCGTACTGTCGATTGTAGAGTAGACCCATGCCCTGTAGTGCTGATACTGACTGAAAAGTTATGATCGTGTAGGTATAATTTTAAGGAGGAATGTTTTAATATAGTTTTATGCCTATTGTTTACTAAAATACGGAATACCTTTAGCCGCCATTTATTCGTTTTTAATTACTGGTGACGTTAATGAGTGAACCATGCCCTCAGTGCCAAAACAAAAAACAGGGTTTATAAATTTTCCATAAAAAATGCAAACAACATGAAGATTGAAAAAGCTGTAGTTAAAAATAGAACTGGTTTATTATAATGAAGCGCAAAATCACATTATAGGTACTGTTTGTTTAAGAATATGCTTTAAGTAAACCCAACTTTAGAACTGATTATTGAGGCTAACTTTGTTAATCTTAATTTTACACAAATACACGCTTATATTAAACCGCCATTAACACAGGGAGAGTTTCTCGCGGCGGAAATCGTATCCTGTTATCGCATGACATAACTGCTATAAAATTGTCGTGTTCGACAAATGATTACATGATGCAACATTTTCAAATCCTTTCAATAAGGTGCTATTATATAATATAAATATGGTTGTGTATAATATGCTTGTCTGTAAGACATTGCTTTAAGCGATAAGACCGCCATTTGTACTTTTTTTTTATTTAGTTTCTGAATATTGTATTTGTTTTTTTATGTGTACAATAAAGATTTAAAATAAATAAATAAATAATATTATATAATAGCACCTTCTGGACGAGTATTAGATCCAACCCATGATTCCATACACGGTCTCGGACACCTCGAGTATCTTTAGTAATTCTCATTCTACCCAAATCCTTTGATTCCGAGCAAGGACGACAGGCAGACAGATCTGTGTCTATTCTTGACTGTTGTTGACTCAGGTTCGAATCCCGGGTCAAGCAAAGTCATTTTGGATTTTTCTATTCATTATCAGACTTGAGTCAGGAATTTGTGGCCGATACGCTGGCCTCCTATCACATCATATGGGACGGAACAAACAAGATGAAATATGGATGTCCTGGCACCTCTGCCTACCCCTTCTGGGAAAAAGGCGTGACTTCATGTATGTATGTTTGAGCGGTTAACGTGTATTAATAATGATTAGCCTTGTCCTTTGTACGCAAATCTTTGATCTGATGCAAATATTGAAGGTTGCGGTCGGAGCAGGCAGGAACATACCTACAATAATTGCTTATGATTATTAATTATTTATTGATTATTCATAGTGCGGCGGGTATATGAGGGTGTTTTGATTGAAAGATATCCACTCTCGCACAATATGTGTCAGTTCTAATGTGAACTCTCGCATTGTTTGAAGTGGTTTAGGTATTGGAAGGACAGATGATCAGATTTCTGATTATAGGTATTTATTTCAATTTGTTACTCATTTTTGACAAATCATTTTGATGGATAACTTGAAGGGGTCTCCAAAGTACTAGAGGTAGGTCCTAATAGTGTGGTGGCTTTCTATGATTTCTATCTTATATTCAAAATGTAGGATTTTATGACGTAAAGTAGCTCCAATATATTTACGTTGTATCCAGAAACGATGGGAAATGAGGCCAGGTGGTAGTTTCAGTGACTTTAGACACAATACAAGTACAATTTCCCCAAAAAAGAGATGATTTTATTGTAATTTCTTACTTATCACATTATTTGGGTGATAAATACATAGATAAATACATAGTTTTTGATAGCTTAATAATATACACCCTTTATTTTAAAATATGCAGGGGTGCACAAGGGTTAAAATTATTGTTATAGCAAAAACGAAGTATTTGCCATCCAAACATGACGATAGGTGAAAAAATCTCGATAATAGAGTATATTTGGACTGCACTGGACCCATCAACATTCGCAGCAGTGTCTTAGACATCCCAGTATTCAAAAATACTGAGGCGTATAAATGAAACATTTTGTAATATTTACAAAGTTATTTATTTCCTTCCGTTTTCCCTCTTCCGTTTTTCAATACAAAATTTAGACGACTATAATTTATTTACATATATAATATAATCTATTACACAATAGTAATGACACATTGGCATAAATATATAAGCGCTAATCTCTGGGACAGGCCTTTAAAAATATATCAATATTTTTTTTGGAACGATAAACAAAAAAATAATTACAAAAAATATACTTTAAATGGCCTTAATATTTAATACTTACTTACTTATAAGTGAGTGATTCATAAAATTAACCGACTTTTCTTTAAAGATAATGGAGTGTATTATATTTCCAACTTGATAATATTGGAGAAGGACATTTGTAGTGAAAAGACAATTTATAAACTTGGCTTACATAACATTTAAATTGGTTCGTTAGTTGCATTGCATTGTAATAAGATTCTCAGACTGCAATAATTACGCTAAAGTTCACACACGTGTTTGGAATATTGACATTCAGTAACCAATGATTCCATTTAAATCTATATTATCATATTTAAAAATCTCAATATGCAATAATACAACTTCTAAACCAAATCATACAAAATATAGTCGAATTGTATGTTAACAACGGGCATAGTTATTCTATATTTGGATTATTTTGGTCTTTTACATTGAGTTATTTTACAAAAATTACCGCGTCGAAAAAAATCATGCAAAAGAAAACTTCGTGACAGTTATACAATTTCTCTTTCTGTCTCTATCGCTCCTATGGAGTTATATATCTTGCATCTTGCTCCTTTAACTCGCGCGTAACTATCACGGACAGATTTTGAATGCAATAGTAGCTTTATTTAATACCTTAATGGTCCTATATGGTTAGACATAAGAGCCTTATTCATTTACAGTTTTACAACATATTTTATTTATCGAATGTTTTGTCTTCTTCGCTCCAACTAAATTGAAGTCAGTCAAAAGATACAAAACATGTGATAGTTAAAACTGGTTTTAAACTTATTTATGAATAAGGCATGATCGAAAAATACTGCCTTTGTGTAACGCTGTCTTAGAACTTGTGACTGTCTTAGTACGTTCTATTCAAAGTATAAAAATAGAATTTGTGCCTTACAAGAACATGGTAAAACCAATGTTGATGGAAATGCTTTCAATCTATTACACTTTAATACACAGAAAATAAAGTGTATTTTGTTCAAAACACAATGACACCCAGTTATCAATAATGTTGTCGAAGTATGTATATTAACGTTTTGATTGTTAAACAATCTTCATTATGTAGGAATTGAGTTGAAATTATAAAAGAATCTAATTAAGTGCTTATATTAACATTACCTCACGGAATCGGTATTGTAGAATAACTTCTAAAAGTATATAATATACAAATATTTATGATAATCATGGCCCATGGATCACGAGCCTAAATTATATGTATGACTTTTCCTTTAAAATTAAAGTCACTAATTGCCATTGATACCAAGAATCACTGTCTTTAACAAATAAATATATACTTAACTCGCTTTATGTTTTGTTATATAACATGATGCATATTACATAGAATAGCTGTTAAAATTAATTTATCCACCACAAGAAGTCACTTATACAGGTTATTTTATATTCAAAATTTAACGTAGAGGTAATCACAGACACCAATTAATTATTATTGACAATATTGTTTGCATATACATATGTATCTTATATGTAAGAATATACCAGCCAATATATAAAAAATTATCACTGCAACATCACACGTCGCAATCATTATTTCTACTATATCTAGACTGCAATCGAAAATGAAGCTATTTGGTAGTTTTAGTTACTTCAAATATAACACAAACAAAAATATTGATATTTTTTGTATTATTTTTAGTATCATCTTATTTAGGTGATCAATACATAGTTCTTTACAACATTTTCTTTTTAAGACGCATTTTAACTCATTGGTTAAATTATTATTTTAGCATAAATTACGTATTTCCACCCAAACACAAGGATATAAAACTTTACAAAAAAATGTCATCCTTTTTTACTTATTACTAATTACTACCACCTGGCTTCGTTTCGCAGTTTGGATATACTCAGTATATATCAACAGATTCTCAATGTAATGAAAAGTTCGCGAATCCGCAATAGGCTAGAGTGATGGATTATATGACTTAAACCCTCTCAATTGTACTCTAGATTGTAGAGAATGCCCGTGCCCTGCTGTTGGAAGTTTATGGCCTGATACAGATTTTTTTTTATTGCAATGAATGGCGAGACGAGCATGCCGTTCGCCTGATGGTAAGCGATACGACCGCTCATGAACAGTAGCAAAACCAAACACCTAGAATTAGAAAGCAATGCTTGGCATTTCACTGCGTTCGCCGTCCTGAGACATAAGATGTTAAGTCTCAATATGTCCAGTAGTTACTCGGGCTACAATGTCTTTCAATCCGAAACACAACAGTGCATTTACACTGCTATTTGGCGGGAGAAATAGACATTGCGGTGGTACCTACCCAGGCGAATTCTCACATAAGAGAGACTTACCACCAGTAAAATTCTTAATTATTATATTACATGAAGACCTCTCTAGTTTGTTTTGCTATTTATGGCTATAAAAAAATTAAACTAAAACGTATATAACACGAGGTACTCGTACTCAAACACTGCTACGAAATATCTTCATGTACTTTCATGTCCAAAGATATATACCATATATATAAATTAAATGTTTGTAATACAGTCACATTATTCTCCCTTTCCATTTACTGATATTCCGCAAGCCTGATAAATTACAATAATGATTACAATAGTTTTGTATTTATATACCATATATACCAGACAAAATGTTTGTAATACAGTTACATTATTTTCCCTTTTCATTTACTGATATCCCGCATACATGTGCACATATTTTCTTCACACCGCTTTATTATATTACAACACAATGATTACAAAACTTTAATATTTATTTATTTGTTTCTTCCTTTGTTCGTACGTATTTTAAGTGAGAACTTTAACAGAGCACATACCTATTATATTAGAGATCATCAAACAACTTGTATTATGAGTCTATGGATAGTGTATAGTCTTTATGGCAAAACAATACTTGTAAATGCAGAATGCTGATGCGCTGATAGGCTGATGTACAAGACGAATATCAAAACAAAATTAGATTTAAACAGCATTGAAGTTATAGCCCTAAACAGTATACATATATACGATGGTGAGTATATAGTAAGCTCATTTGGTTAGGTTAGTTATAGGATTCTAAAAGAGGGGGCTTACAGAAGGGAGAAGACATTTCAGATAAAAACATATTATTTGTAGGCGAGGTAGACGTGAAATAGGAATTAGATAATGGCAGACAGAAGAAGGAAGCTAATAATAAACAATTTATAACGCACTGACAAATCCAAATACACGGAAGGATACTTATGTATCGTGTTTATTTACTGGCACATTTATTAACCTAAGCAATCCATTTACTTTAAAATGTGAATTCACTTATAATACCCTGTAATCAAAATTCTCTCCATAATTGTCTACACCATTTGTCATTGTCACAATATCACAAGTCCATTTAAAGCTAATACAATCACCATTTGTTTTTTAGTCTAATTTTTAATATAATATACGATAAAGTGATTACTACCACACTGATGCCAAATAAAGCACTAAGAACTATCATATATTTTTCATCCGACATCCCATTGTCTATTAAAAACTGCCTGGGGATTCTGTAGTGGCAATATTCAGCAGAACATTCGAGTTTGGAACGGTCTTCATATATTGCAAGCATGAGTCCAACTAATCCGTGCTTCAGAAACGAGATGTGGAATAAAGACTGGAAAATTGTCGGTGCATCGCAATATTTTAGGAAGAACCCAGAAAATATTGTAAATGGCATAATAAATAATGGGCCAAACACCACTCCATTCTGAAAATAAAAACAGTTATGATTAGTGTATGTCAAAAAATTTGAGAGGCAAATTATTTATAAATCAGATTATGCCAACCATCGATATCAATGTCAATGATGCCGACCGAATTCCTTTGAGAGCTTTATCTTTACATAACCAAGCAAATTAGGGAGGCCGAAAACGGAATAAAATGTGGAATATTCATAATATTTTTTAATAATGTAAATATCAAAATTCATTTGTTGAAATTATTTCTTTCCATAAAGTTAGTTTATGGACTGTAGATTGACATGGACATTATTATCCCAGAAATATTAACTTAAGTCGCAAGTAAAACGAGTATTAATATCAAATTTAAAGAAATAGAAGTTATTGATACTCACTTTAACATTAAACATGGACCCGTTGAGTAACCCCATGCAGAGAGCGACGTAAGAGACTAGTAACAGTGTTAAGCAGAATGTGATAAATCTTGATGCTTCATACGGTTGTCCTGTCAACCAGTACGCGACACAGGCGTATGTTAGAGTACACACTGTCTGCGTTGGTAGTGTGGAGATCAATGTGGAAGCATAATACGCGCCCGTAGTGTACCATCGATTGAAATGTTCTCGTCGGACTACGGGGATTTGTTGTGGGACTGAAATAATAAAGAATGGTTGGCTAAATAATGCTAGATATACACAGGCTTACTTTAGTAATACTTCATCAGCTTAATGACGACGAGAGTAAAAACTTCGTTTAAATAAACATTTATTTTATCATAGTAGAGATTGTTGAGCGAATTGACGTATTCGAGATGTGGTGCTGGAGATGGATGGATATTGGAACATCATCAAATTGTTTAGATGCTGGCTATACAGAGTATATCCAGACTGCGATTGGAAACGAAGGTAGTTGGTAGTTTTAGTGAGTACAAAGCAACAATAAATTTTGCAAAAAAAAAAACAACGAGACTTTCCAATTTTTTCTTATCATCGCATTTGGGCGGTAAATGCATAGTTTTTCCTAAACCCATATTTCTTTATTTGTAGACGCAATAATGTTTTAAAATATTGCTTTAGCAGTTACTTTAGTTAGATCACGGTGATATTTATCTTAGAATAAGTGACGGCGAATTACTTATAATCATTGCATCGGTTTGACTAATTTAACAACAGAGGGCGACACAATCGTTTGGTTTTACGGGTTTCTCCATTTTACGTAGATTATATTTTACCAGATATTATTGGCCTTGAATGACTTCTAATAGCATTAATTAGAGATTTCAAAACTTTCATTTTTATGTAGAAGCATACGCATGCTGAAATGAGAATTGTTATGTTTGCATTTCCATACAGAATAATTTGTAACTTGATAAGTATTTCAAATAGACAAAGTCTGTTAGATCTAATTTAGATCCAAGCCTCCCTCAATATTTTCATTAATGTAAGTACAAATTTATTTTTGGTTTGTTTTCTCACTTTACGCCAGACCTTGAATTGATCGAGTGACGTCTCTATCTCAGTACCTATGTAAAATGCGCTCTGTGCTATGGATTTAGCACCCAAACACTAGATATGATTTCCTTTGAATATCACTCGATATGAGGAGTGAATAACATTTATGTCCTTGTGATGACCAAATCAGTATTTTAAATGACTACAATGTTGCGATATTTATAAGCTCATGATTAAATTAATAATATTATTAACAAGATACGAGTATACCCTTGTTACTATGCGCGCATTTGAAATATTTCTTCATAATTAATCACAATTACATACGCTGACGTAGCTTTAGATTAAAATAAATATATTTTTTCAACGTCATTGCGTTTCATTGTCTCTTTATGTGAATTTCTAAACAATGAATAATAGTATGGATGGAAAGCGAAACTGTTGTGAAAAAACCCTTTTTTATATTATTTACAATTGTAAAAATATCACTGCATTTAATGGTATTTCTCAATTGCTTTATAGAGTAAATTTAAGACTTGTTGCCGGCTATCTTAAGTTTGATTTACTTATTGCATCACCATTGCTTTCTATCTTCATTATAGACGTTACTGATCGCAATAAAAATAAAAGTAAAGAACTTACAATTAATAGAAACGGCACTGAAGGCGGTGAACATGAGAAACATGAGGCTAAAGTACAGAAAGCTGTAGTTCTCTCTGACGTAGTGGCCGTCGTGGCCGATGTTGTACATCAAGATGCCGACGAACAGCGCCATGGAACAGTGGATTCCGGAGATCATCAACGTGTATGAGGGATTACGCCATACTGACTGAAATATAAATAAACATTGATGATAGATATGCTAATAACCATTTAATTAAAGGTAACAAGACAGCGTGGGACGTGTAAGCGATGAAAGAAGTCGCTGTGGAGATGCTTCAGACTTGTCCTGTTCAGCGGTTTCTTAATGATTAACTGTATCCACATTTGACTGCTAGTTATTGTGAGGTCTATGGGTTGCAAATATGCGTTTACTTAATTTCAGATTGATTTTAAACGTGAATGCTAATATAGATTGATTTTTTTGAAGAATGATTTGAAATAAATTTTATGACCAGCTGTTGCATAACGTCAACCCTTTTAACAAATAATCGGGTACAGAAATATATTTTTTCGAGTTCAAATACTCGTGGAATTTGGATTTCTTCACTAGACAATCAAACCAAGGCCTAATGGTTCTTAGACCACGTGATCCAACAAAACTGCTAAAAATTACAACACCCGCGCACTTGTATTAACGTACAAATACTTTCACTTTATGAATGCAAGGATATTTAATCCTAAGTAAATCTTAATAACAATGTTTATTTACCAAGAGAGACCTTTGCGTTAACGTGACGAATTGCTTCCAAAACGACGTTGAGTATGAACTTTTCAATTTTAGAAGGATTTTACTGGTTGGGTCGTCTTTGGGAGTTGGTAATAAAGTTAACGACACCTCTTCATACGTACTATGATTAGATATACCTGAAAAGAAAATAAAATAAGTTAAAGCTTTGAATTATTAAAATGCGTTTGATGGTAAACGCTATGTTGTGTTCATCTCTCTCTCACTATGGGCGCAGGTCGTTTTTTGTCGTTTTTTTTTTGGTTACTCGGGCGGACACACTAGTAAAATGAATGTCCCAGCAAATTAAGCCTCCAGTTTTATCTCATTCAACAAAAGAAGGGCGATAAAGTTGTTTCACTATGTTTTTGTGAGACAGTGGTAGGATCTTCTGGTCAAGCCGGCCCATTCATACTGGATCATGCTGTACCACTTTAGACATCATCATCGTCATCGTGGTTTTTCGAGAGATTATCAAGAGTTTACATAATTCGTGGCCACGGCGCGGTGCAGAATTAGATGTTAATCCGCATAGTGTTACAATTTCGCTATAACCTCCATTTTATTATGTAAATAAAGAAAAAAACTTCAACACACTGTATTGATGATAATCTAGTCTACGCTACGGGGGCTCATAATGTCTTCAGGTCTGCTAGTGGTCTACACACATAAGTTTTCGGATTTTCAGCTCAGGTCAATTTATTCAAGATCGTTCATGCCTATTCTCCATTTGCCTACCTTGATTTATTTGATTTTCTATGTAGAGGCAAGTGGTCTCATACGTGAGAGGCCGCCTGAGTAGGTACCACCGCAATGTCTAGTCCGTCAAACAGCAGTTGAAATGCAATTTTGTGTTTCGGATTGAAGGACATTGTAGCCAGAGTAAATACTGGACAAATTGAGACTTCACATCTTATGCTTCATGAACCGTAGCATAACGAAACAACAACTTGAATTACCTTGCGCTCGCCGTCCAGAACATACTCTGGCTATATTGGGCTTCAAACTGAAACACAACAGTGTATTTACACTGCTTTTTGCGGGAGAAATAGACATTGCGCTGTTACCTACTTAGGCGGCCTCTCACATACGAGAGACCTACCATTAGTAGAATTTGTGTCCAATTTCAGATGTTATTAACTTAAGTACTTTTAAACGTTTCCGCGTGTTTTACCATCGATTTAAGTACCGAATTGTGATGGTAGGTGTTGTCTAATGTAGCAGTCCTTTTAAACTTTGATACTTTTACACTTTGTTTTTTTTTTTTATGAAACTTTGATATTGCTATACTTACTTATTAAATTACTATCAGTCTCTTGAGATATATTTGTGGTCCATTCAGTGCTCCTCCCATTTTGCGAACATCTCACTAGCGTATGTACATTTTCCACAGATATTTCGATTACTGAAATATTAAAACAATAAAATTATAATATATTAAATTTTTTAAATTCATAATTTATAGTTGCATTTTTTCCAGCTTGACCATGACACCGGGTTATGAGTTAAAAGTTGTATGAATATTTTGTTTCTAAATTATATTGTTCGATAAGCTAATTGTGTCTACAATGGCAACGTTTTAAATTGCATTTAATTGACACTTCAACTTGTAAAATTTCGGAGGTCGTTCCTCCACTGGTAATATGAGTATGTATATGAGTTGAAGTAACTGAGATTAATTACAAACAAGCACCGAAATACCTGTACTATGTAGTAATATGAGGCAATTTATTCTATCATTATTAGAAGTTTTATTCTGACAAAAAAATAATTTAAAAATGGACGAATAATATTGGATGATACAACAACCAAATATTCATAAAGACCACTATCAGATTCGAAAAAATAGCATTGTATAAATATATCCAGATTAAACACTAATTATACGTGTAATTTAAAAAATATAAAGATCAAAACTCACGAAAATCCACAGGATTGTGGTACGGTGGGCACAATAAATGATTTCTTTCTAAATAAGGCAGTAGTTGTGGCACTGATCCAGTATAGGCACACCGTCCAGCTACCATCGCGTACAGTCGATCCACCATTTGAAGCAGACCTGCTGACGGTTGGTGCATGGTCACCACCAACGTCCTCCCTTGCCGCGCTAAAAGGTGAAGTAATAATACTAGTTGCTTCGATATTGAGCTATCCAGGCCGCTGGAAAGAACACATAAAGTGATTGTTAAAAGAATTGATATTATGAGACTTAATACTATGTGAATCATTTGGAAATACTAAATATGGACAGTATTTGGAAGTGGTAGAGCCACGCTTTTGCCAGGTTATGACTCAGCAACAATGGGCAGGTCTGTCTAAGCGGGTACCTCAGTCTCACAGGAAATCGACGTGAAATGGCAGCTTTGCTGTTGATACTGAGGAAGCATTGTAGAAAAATATTCGTTTGATGCGATGCGTCCGATACATACGATGTGAAAATGTGCTGGATTTAAATCTAAAGAAAACGGCAATATGGTCATTATTGCATTGAATTTTACTTTATTTTTATTTATCGGTACGTTACTCTTTTCTGTAGGTATGGCGAATGTCCATGTAACCCATGTAATAAAGAATCGTCAAGAGAGAAGAAGAGTCATCTAGAAAATATTACTGTCCGATTCCAAAGTGTCACTGAGTAAAACATGTTATTGGCATTGGCACAAAGAATAAAATAATCTATTATTAATTATCCAGATAATTAAAACGCATGTGTAACTATTATAGTATTACGGTTAACTTTTATACTTTAGTTGCCATTGACGCATATAACACAACGATAAATGTTATGCGATAATAATAATGGAACATAAATAATGTCTTATTCATCTATGAGACTGTTGAATCGCGAGGGAAATGACCTCTTTATGACTACATATTTTAATAATGCAAATATATGTTTTTGAATTGTCAATCGACTATCTGTTAGAGCCAAAATAGTCGTTGATTACGTCACACATTTCAATGTATAATATTTCTTGTTAATTTTTATTTTTTTATTGCAATGAATGGCGAGATGAGCAAGCCCTTCGCTTGATGGTAAGCGATACGACCGCTTATAAACAGTAACAAAATTCCACTGCGAGACATCATATATTGAGACTTAACATCTTATGTCACAGTCCACAGATCCTGAGACATAAGATGTAAAGTCTCAATATGTCCAGTAGTTACTCAAGCTTCAATGTCCTTCAATTAGAAACACAACACTGCAGTTTCACGGGGAGAAATAGACATTGTGGTGGTACTGTAGTATATTGATAAATTCATACTCTTAGCATCTGTCGTCTCGAACTATACACTACGCGAACCAAGGGTGAAAGAGATAGATATAGAATGAGATAGATCATAGACGTAGAGGACGGAACGGGGTGTGAAGACGTGGTGTATAGCAAACGAGCCGATAAATATTAATAATTGTATTCTACTACAATGTTACACATATTAACCGTAAATAGTGACTATTACAGGTACCTACCCAGATGACCTCTCACATATGAGAGACCTACCACCAGTAAAATAAATGTAATGTTATAAATGAGAATGTAAGTTTATTTGTTACACCCGCATGCTAACTACCTACTCAATCTATCATTGCATTTGAGATGCACGTGGTAGAGGGTACCCAAAAGGACAAAGCAACCTATCTCCTTCCACCAGAAAAAGTATTCAAGGGATGCAAAAATATTTTGTAGTAATTACTGAATGCTTCCTAGGTCGGTTGATACGTTTTGGGTAACATAGCATATTTTATGGTAAGTAATTGCTGCCCCCAGGAACATCCATAACGCTTGGTTTAAGTATGTATTGCCGGACCATCAAATCGGAAGGGTACTGGCAATGAAAAATGATTGGAAGAGAAAAGGGTGGTCATTCAGCAATCTCACTTAACGAATGAAACGCGACATCAAAGCTGTGAATTGACGTCGATCTCCTGTGAGACAGTGCAACGATTTCAGACTAGCCTGCCCATTCATGCTGAGTCATGACAACAATGTGCCTTTACCACTTCTAAATACATACCCAAAACCTACTTTAACTGGAGCAAAATCTAGTGACGTTATTATTACCTTGTTGGTTCATCGAGGAATATGACAGGAGGGTCTGAAACCAGCTCTAAGCCTATTGCAAGCCGCTTCTTCTGTCCTCCCGACAGATTGCCGGCTCTTGTTGTGCGTGAACTGTTTAAACCAAGCGCTACTATTATTTCATTAACCTGAAACCAATTATTGAAACTAAACACAGTGTGAGAGTGATGTAGTTCTGATATTATTTCACTGATTTCGACAATTTCAATTATGCATCATGTTTTAAAAGGTTCAGCATTAAGACTCGTGATGATATTGATAAAAATATTCGTTTAATAATTGTTTTATAAATTTATTGAACCGGTCTAGATATAGTACAACATATAACATGAGGAAAAAAGAGGAAATTTGGTTATTTTAAAAGACATCAGAGCAGCTATTCGCTCAGGGAATAAAATCAATGAGGCGGATGGTCTGTTAATATTTCTAGTTGGAATCTTAAGCACTACCCTATGTTTAGCAGTAATCTTGCTGCTAAAACTGAACAATAATAAGATAGTTGGCACTTACCCGTATTCGTTTTTGTTCGCTGCTAATATGATTGCCGAGTTTCAGTTCCGCCGCGAAGTTAAGTGACTCTTGAATCGTCAACATGTCTTGTACCATATCATCTTGTAAGATATAACACGACCTGCGCCGGAATATCTTCTCGTTTCTCACACGTCCGTTCACGAATAAGTTTCCGCTCGTTGGTTTTCTGTAAATGAAAATAGCAAGTTAACTTATGGCCAGGTATATATTTGGAACAAATTTGACGCCCACGACTTTGAACAATACATTTTAGGTTAATAAATTTAAAATATAATTACAGTATACAGTTATAACAATCATAGTTATTATACCAGAAAATATTTTTATGAACCCAATACCGAAATATGTTATTGATAGCTTTTAATCACCACGACCTATAAAGGTGAAAGAAAAGATATTGAGGAAACATGCATACCATAGCGATTTGTAAGAATTTCCATGGTATATAAAGTCCGCCTTCCCGCACTAGGCCAGCGTGGTAGACTATAGCCCGAATACCAGATCGCCATTCAAATAATAAGTTGCTCTTAACAGCGTACGGTCCACTTAGTCAGTACATTTAAACGGGATTAACGTAGTTAAGCGCAACTTATATTTAAGTTGCGTTCCAGTATTCGGTCTCAATCGTACTCTCGATTGTAGAGGAGCCCCGAGCCTTGCAGTGGGACGTATCTGAGCTGACAGTGCAGTAATACCGAATCTAAATATCGTGACTAATGAGAAATATATAATATCCAAATAAAAATTAATGAAATGAAATGAAATGAAATGTATTGAAATGAAATGTATTTACATTACATTTGCGCGTTAATGTAATAAGTCATAACAATGGAACTAGTTTTAATTTTATTTACGGATAGAAGAGCTATGGCAATATTAATTGAAGCTACAAATGGGATATCGCGTCGGCAGTTCGTACACCTAAAATTATAATTAAATTTTATGAATCGTTTTAGCTACGAGACATTTATTTATGTATAGAACGAAATTGTAGTAACTGGTAGACATATTGGGACTTAACATCTTATGTCTCAGGATGGCGAGCACAGTGGAATGCCATTAATAATTTATTTGCTTTACATTTTTTTATATTTTGACGGTATTATGTAGTAAAATAACAAGTATAATAACATAGGCCTCCTTACAGCGTTATCAGAATATATTTCGTAATTTGGGTGGGGTACAAATATTATGATATGGTTAAATTACAACATAACACATATATTTTTGTTATCGGTTGATTTAGCGCCGTTAAGAACATTCTAATCCTTCGTTTTTTTAAAAACAATTCATTATTTCAAGGATATTGAAATTAATTGAATTGAAGGAAAACCTTGAATATGACTTTTTGTGAAATAATTGTGATTTCCATTTCGATGTATTTGGCAGTAAAATAAATACGAGTACAATTAAAACTCGAATCAGAGACGAAAAATATACTACATTCAGGGCGTCGCGTCGTCCTGTTGGCACATAATTAATTGTACCAGCAAATAGCCCTACAAAAATGAGTGTTATTCGAAGAGTTATGAAATGATGGCGATGATAACCGAGAAGCAAACAAGTCCTATGCATTACATGTTTTTGTAAAATAGCTAATGAATTAGAGAGAGATAGGGGCAGCAAGCTGCAGGTATAACAGAGATTACTAATAAGTATTGTTATAAGTTACGCACCCAAAATAAACACTCACTTTAAATTTTTCTATAATGTACTAATACACCTTTTAATGGGTTTTAATTATATATCGTATGAAAAATACCGTTGCGTTTGTCGTATTCCTAACCCCACACAAAGATCGACTCTTGTTACGTAGGCATCAGAAACTACGAGAAACCTTTTAGGTTACAAACACCCAGCCCGAAACAAATATTTAAATAGTTAATTTCGACATTTGGTATATGTTCATATAATAAACAACGATAAGTGAAATTAGGTGAAGGTTAGATTGTATATTCAATTGAATAAAATAACACGGATATTTTAAAAAATATTGACTTTGGTAAAAACTGTTTATCAGTATTTCATCTTCTAACGTATACTTATTATTTTTAATTATTTTTTTATTTTTATTTCGTAGTATGATAAGACGAGTATGCCATTGACCTGATTGTAAGCGACACGACGGCTCATGAACAAAAGTAAAACCAAACAACACCATGAATTGCAAAGCAATGCTTGGCCTACTCTGATTGCAATATCTTTCAAGTCGTAAACAACATTACATTTACACTGTTTGGCGGGATAAATAGACATTGTGAAGGTACATATTAAGGTGGCCTGTCACATTTGGGAGACCGACCACCGCCATTTTATAGTAAGCCAAGTACCGTAAAAAATAGGTCTAATTTTTCAATTTATATTTTTTCGATTTTCTTTCTTTTTGAAATAATGAGATAATATTCATAAAATATTTTGACCAATGACCAGGTAGAACAAGCTTAGGACCGATCCGGTGGCAGAATATTCATACAATACGCGCGACCGATATACGTAATGAGACTACTGGTGCCGTAAGTAAGGCAGTAGTAGTTAACGGTATCATAACATACAGGTTTTACCTAGTTTGTTTACATCTCGAAATAATAAATAAATTCACTCAACAGTTACTTAGTCCTGATCCCATTAATATCAATTATGTCTTGTGTCGTGGATATCAACTACTAGAGACTTTTCGGTAACACAAACACACAGACCCGCCACAAATACTTTTGGGCTTCACAAACATTTTTTAATGCCGGGATCGAACACGTGGCTTCTTGTTTCACACCCTTGGTTTAACTTGCGCTACAGAGGCTGTCAAAATGGAAATGCTAAAGGTATTAAACATATTGTTCTAAAAAGCTGGTCCATTTTAATATTTATGTCTCTACAAAGTTGTATGATTCCATAAATTTAAGTTTATCAGGTCTACATAATAGAAAAATAATTAATATAAACATGTACGGTATTATAATTAATTAATAATGGTTTCGGAGTTACATTCAAGGGTAGTGGGAAATTTTATAATTACGCACAACAGTCACCCACGTGTTCTGATTCTATACTAAGATACATCGTGAGGGGTTCAATTATTCCCTTGTTTATAGTTACCGCATATTTTTACTACGATGATTCCTCAAGTGTTTTGAATGACTTGTACCTAACCATCCCCGTCTTTGAGCGAAGATGAGAAAATTCGTGTTATTCCTCTTCTTGCCACTTATATTTGTGAATACACGCATGTCCCTCAATAGTTACGCAAGTTAGATATAAAAATAACCAGTTTTTTGCCAATACAGGTTTATTAAGCCTGATTATTGCTTTATTTAAATATATAAAAAGCATTGGTTGAGAGTGTCCATTTGGCGTATGATTTATTGAAGTGAAACTTGGGACGCTAACTAATTCATTTATTAATTAATGTTATTGTACCCTAATATCACTTAGCGACAAAAGAGATGAAATAATACAAAAGTACAGAAGGCGGTCTCAAGCGCGGATCCACCATAGTTGACACAATGGGCATGCCCATTCAACATTCATTTAACGACAACCCTAACGGACTTATGACGTCATACTTCCAAAATAAAATCCTTAATATCATCAATATAATAAAATCGCAGAGTTAAATCTTTATTGCCTATTACGATCATGAACAAGATCATACACAGACTCCCATTTTGTTGATTTTCGGGTTGCCATGCCCACAACCTTTTTTGAAAGCTGGATCCACCCTTGGGCGGTCTTATAGTTAATTATTTAGGTTGTGTGCGATCTTCTGTCGCTGAAAGCACTCAAAATATTAAGAAGATTTTGTTGTTTTCACATGTTATTGTGTTGAATAGACATTGGACATTAATACTAATAGTGTACGAGTATAAATGCTTTTTAATATGAAAATAATATCAAGTATTGTTTCAAATAGGTATTTGTTAATTTTATTTGTAAGTGGAAATTTTGGCACACGCCAATCGACTTATAGATTACATATTTTGTCACTTCGTGGACTATACTTATGGATACCTATATTTTACTACTAATTGGCCTCTTCACACTTGATTTCACTTAGTACATTTGTAGTCACCACTGTTAAAAAAAAGAGTAAAATCTATTATAAAAACAAATACTATGAGAAATCGTGTTACTAAATAGTAAAATTGGTATCTTTTCTTATCCTTCAACAGCAGCGCCTTACAGACAATCATCGGGTGGATTTAAGAAAAGGATAAAATCCTGAGCTACTACAGGCAGCGTTCAATTGCAACAAAATTACTTTCTAATCCTGTTCGTAAACAAATGAAATTGAGAGTAGTAGCTATCAGGGTCCCCCGATCTTACGTATTTGAATCTACTTTGATAAAAGATGAGATGAAGGGAAGTGAGTGAGGTCAATAAATGATAAATGAATGCTTCCTTGTGTTCTTAATTTGCGGCGGTAAGCTGTCCGGATGCCCAGATGAAACGTTGCGCCTTCCAACAGACATAATCACTTCGGCGTAAGCTCTTTACAATGAGTGGGCAACGGCCATATCTATCACTCGATAAGATAGCTGTTGTTATGAGCGTAAATAGAAAACTCGATAATATGCATCAAATAGCCATATACTATGTGCGTAGAAATTAGAAAGCAGGCGTTTTTACTACTGAGTCGTAACTTTGTAGGTCAAGGGTTTCTGTTAGTCGTCATAATTAAGTCAAGTACATTTGGAATAATATTGTCTATCTGTGAAAGATATGGTTAGTCGATTGTCTAGTTGGACATTGGTACTGTGTTAATTTTTTATTGTCCACGCAGACTTGCTAATGGGTCATCTGGTACTAAATAGTTAGTTAGCGCTAATGGACTTTAGGAATTTCAGTGGCGCAACGTCTACAATTTTTAATTATCACACCAAAATCATATTTTATTTGCCATTTTTGTTATGTAAGTAATAAAAACAAGCTTCAGGTAAGTTTTGATGTATTGTGGCCTTCACGATCCTGAATTCTATAATGTTTATTATATGAAGAAAAAAAAATACTGTAGAAATAGAGACAATTACGTTAATATTAAACTGGCGCGACAGAAAAGCAACGATTGAATGATAAATGATAGTACGTGGTAGGCTGTTGATAAACGGATCTCCTATAACGTTTGGAGTCATAATTGTGCATTGAGTCACCACGCATTACATCAGTGAAGAACAACATCGTAGAGAAACTTGAACAAAGCGATTTCTAAGAATTTCTATCGTATGTAAAGTCCACCAACCTGCACTAGGCCAGCATGGTGGATAATATGGCCTAATCATTCTCAATCGTACTCTCAATTGATGAGGACTCTGGTGCTTTGAAGTGAGAGATCTATAGGCTGATACGTTACAGTACAGTTAAACTTGGTTTCTACCTTGTTATACAGACCTGCTGGGTACACAATATACGCAAACTGAACCAGAAAGATGACAAACTTGCATGGGACGTTAAATGGTCTTTCATCCAAATGAATGAATACGATTATTCATAAGAGGTAGTTGCTATCCGGACGAATACATTTACATATTTCCATTTCATACATTTACAACCGCCAAACAATCTTCGAAGTATTATATTAGAAGTTTAATCGGTATCGGTCCTCGGGTTCGAGCCCTGGGTCGGGCAATGTGGTATTGGATATTCCTATTAATTATTAGCCTGGAGACCGGAATTTGTGCGATATGGCGATAGGCTCGCCACGTATGACATTATCGGATAGAATGTACTAGACGAAATGTGGTGTCCTAATAGAACCTCTTTTTACCCATTCTGGGAAAATAGGCATGAGTTTATGTATGTATAAAAGGTTAAAAATTTATAGGCCTACAAACCACTGGAGGCCTAGCAAAGGCACTGACACGGGGACTTTGTTTACACGAGTTGTAAAAAGGATACGAACACGTTTTAGTTACCTAAAACGAGAACCGGTAGTACTTGCTCAGAATCTATAATGAAATTTTATTATGTAAATTGATGATAGTGATCGAGATTCTAATGAATTCTAGTTGTTATGTAATTTCTATGTGAGCAAAAAATGGCATCAAACTGCCGGTTTTGAAGAAAAGTGCCTTAAAAGATTTTATCTATAAGAAATTTTATTTTGTAGTGGGCAGTAGATTATGATGGATAATCTACTTTGCCTTTTAAGGAAGAGAAATAAATAATGTATAAATCCTACTAACCTTGTATTAAAACAACTATAGTAAATTAAAACACCCCTATGACCTTGTATTAAAAATCAAAATCTTAAAGCTAGTTTGTGGTGATTACAATAATTTTGCTAGAGATATGAATATTAGAGGCTGGGAGGCAACAAAGTCAGCATCGTTAACGTATCCGTAATTATATCCAATATTTATTTTATTGGTGTTGCTAAGTTAAACATTAGACATCTATGTATTAATTAAAAATTAAATTTTGCAAATGAGATAGTCTGTGCAAAATTAGAATATTTTACCTAATTGATATTTGAAACAATTAAGGGACATTAAATTATATAATTAATAATAATTGTCGGTATGGTTGTACAATAATTCATACGTTATACAATATTGTGAATCTATACTAATATTATAAAGCTGCAGAGTTTGTTTGTTTGTTTGTTTGTTTGAACGCGCTAATCTCTGGAACTACTGGTCCAATTTGAATGATTCTTTCAGTGTTGGGTAGTACATTTATCAGGGAATGCTATAGGCTATATATCATCACGCTATGTCCTATAGGAGGAAAGCAGTAGTGATATTTCTAGCAAATACGAGGAAAGGACATGGCCAGTTTTTGTATGGCGCTGTGCCTAGTACTTCGAATCTCGTCTACATCAATTAGTTTTGCATTGTTGGTGTAAGGTTTGTTCCAAGATTAATACAGAAAAGTTACAAAGCCTAGGAAGTTCAGGGTTTTTAGATATTTACAAAAACATACCTTATTTTCAGGTTAGGTTTTGTAGGTTATCCGTCAATTCATTGAATCTAATAAAAATACGTTTACATAAATGCTTTATCATTGAATTTGGAATTTAAAGGAACTAATATTTTATAAGTTACACAAAATATACACCGAGACGTATTTTATTTGTGCCACAATGTAAACAAATAAACAAAGCATGGTTCCTGTCAAGCAACTGTCAAGTGTCAAGTATTTTACTGCAGCGTTTAGTTTTTGCAATGAAAGTGTGTAAAAATGGGAAGAATATATGTGTAAGTATAAACTACAAACGTTGCTTTATATATATTTAGTATTGTTAATTATTATGACTTATTACCTACTTATAGATTATTTTTAGAAATATTTTAGACAAAGTTATTATTTTTTTCCTACACTTGCTTTACTGCGAACGAAACGTTTATGCGGGGCCAACAATGGCGGAAATGGGTCATCAATCAATGCAAAATCTTATTAAACTTTATATTACTCCCTAAACTTCTACAGAAATATGACATATTCTTAAATTAATAGTTGATTTTTTATATTCATTCAATTATTGCTTTATTTTTGTACATGATAAAAAGTAACTAGGCAGAAACTGTCCAGGTCCTTTTGTTCGTTTTTCGTGGTCCGATTGGTCGATATTCTAAACTGATAGTCAGAATGAAATATTTTGACCGCCATTTTAAAACGTGTATGCACCCGGGCGGAGACGGGCCCGACCGCTAATTTTAAATAAAACGGGGATAAAAATGCTAACAAAAGATTTGCTTTATTATGTAGATGACCGGTATAAATACTTAAATGTTTACAGTACATACTGAAACAATCTACTATCATTCACTCGTAACAATCGCGAAAGAGTTAAATTACGCCACCTTGTTACCGTTTTACTATCCATTACTTTTATTTACACATAAGAAGTCTGATTTGTTCAATTATTTATATTGTTTAATTGTAGCAACCTTGATCTAGTCACCAATGCTACGAGCATTGTAATTTAAATAATGTTAGAACCGTTCTTATTTCGATAATTGCTAGGCCATGATATCCGATGCATTCGCAGTACATAATAATAATTGGACCATTGACCTAATATGCTTCTTAGGTAGATATTTTATGTGCTGCTTGTTTTACCTGGGTCGTTGACCTGTCAAATATTAAGAATGGAAACTGATTGTATTCAGTCCTCTTCAGTGTTGGTTGAATTTAATCTTTCTTTGGCTAATGTAGTATAAGAGTAGTAAGTCCAAGTATCAAAGTTACTAAGCCAAGACCTTGATGTTATGCAACTAAGTAGGAATATAATCGTGGAAAGATCACGTAACCTCATTATTTACAAGGCACAGATCAGCCTTTGCTTTTACAATGTTTTATTTGATTTGCATAATATTGTCATCTTTATCCATCCATAGGAATTCCATGCTTGAATAGGACTTTCTTAATTTGGAGGTTTTTATTTTTATTTGGTACAGTGCATAGTGAGGATAAGTCGTTGTTTCTGATATCGCTGAAGCTACAGCAGAAGTCAGCAGAGCGCAGCAGCAGCATAGGCCTCCTCTACAATTGAGAATACGTTGGAGAGTGGTTAGGCCATATAGTCTACCACACTGGCTTAGTATGGGTTGGCGGATTTTACATACCATATAAATTCTTAGAAATCGCTTTGGTATGCGGATTTCCTCATAAATTGGTCCATCAACGTTATAGTGTGTGGTGGTTAACTATCTATGTACATACACATAACTATGAAATTCAGAGAGGAGCACTGGGATTCGAATCATCAACCACCGTAAACATGTTGCCAGCCGCGTCGGGTCTGTTTACTAACAGACCACCACGCGCGTCAGTTGGTTGTATCGCAAGCAATTGATGATGGCGCTGATATAAAGATATTGTTGGTGCAAGTCATTGTTTGCGTTTAAACAATCTGTATTGGTGATTCACCAAACCAGTATTGTCGAATTCATGTCAGCAAACCCATATAATCTCCATTATCTACGATTCACGCAACTCATGTTCAGTAAAGGGCATTTTCATTTTCAGATGTAGGTGAATCATGTGGTAAAACAATTGGGAATCCATCAGATAAAAATATAGCCATAGCAATCAACTAAGCAGACAATGTTTAGATAAAATAGTATTATTATATGAATGATATGACGAGACTGAATAATGCGTGAGTCATTCTGGTTTGTAGTACAATTCAGGATAAACGATGATGTGACATAATTAATATTTTCATCGTCTACTATCTTCTAGCGTACGAATGCACTGTTGTCAAAATATTGGGAACAGTTTTTCCCTCTTCACCATTAATTAATACAATTATACAGGGTATATCAAGAATTCAAGACTGCTACCGAAAACGAAGCCGGGTGGTAGTTTAAGCGACTTCAGACACAATGCAATAGAAAAAGTTGCAAAAAAGCGACAATTTTTTTTGTTATTTTTTTCCTATGACCATATTTGGGTGGTAAATACATTTTTTCCTAAAATAATAGTGTATACCCTTTTATTTATAAATAATCTAAGTTATAAAAGAGTTTAAATTATTATTTTAACAAAAACTATGGATTTAACACCCAAAAATGCCGATATTTAAAAAATCATAAAAAATAATTGTCACGTTTCTTTGTGAAATTTTTAGTTGCATTGTGTTTGTAGTCACTAAAACTTCCACCCGGCTTCGTTTTCGGTAGCAGTCTTGAGATACCCAGTATATTTGATCATAGTGTATCTATGTTAAAAGTTTAATAGAAAATGAAATTATTTATGTAGAATGAAATAAAATGAAATTTAAATCGAGGAATATAAAGAGAACTTTTTGTCTTTGTGGTATGCATCGATATCAATATAAGTCAATGGTGGTATGTCTATTATAGTTAAACTGATAATAAATTTATTATTTTAATGCGAGAAATAAAAATATATTTTTATTTTTATGTATTAACTAGCGGCCCGGCCCGGCTTCGCCTGGGTGCAAATATAGATTCCAGTCCATATTTTATTTCAAATCAACATGACAGCCGTTGTCTAAACTGCTTATCCAATTCCAATCCCATCCTGTACCTATTCTTCTGTCCCATTTTATCCACCTTATATTCTATTCTATCCCATCTCTCCAGATTTCAATCATTATTTTGCTACGGAGATATTGTAACACTGTTACTACTCCGACGACATTCATTGAAATCAATTAAAAGATACCATAGCTGACCCGACCACGCTTCGCTATGGCATAGTTATTATATGATTAATATTATATTCAATTATTTAGCATAATAACTTAACAACTTGTATGCCTACACTTGACGTAGCTATCCTACTGTCCTGCTAAATCCCGTCTTAACCCGTCTGTTCAGTCACTTCTCGATCCGTCCCGGCCTTTCTCTTCATTATCAATTCCGTCTTATACCGTGCATTTCTATACTTCGTCCTATCAAATCTGCCAGCTATCCCAATTCTCTCCCGTACCTCCCACTCTATTAAATCCCGTCTCTCCATATCCAAATAGTGTGCCTTATGAATTTTTGACATTAATAACTTTAGTGATTCTGATTATCCATGCAATATTCCATCCCTTATTTCACACCCACAATGCTGCTTTTCCAAAAATATTGCAAGCAATATTTAGGTTAAATATAACCTATCTCACTCAGAGACGATATATTACATTAATTTCTATCAGTGAATAATAGCGAAGGAAAGGCTACTGTAAAAATTCTGGATAAAAGTGACATTCGATCTTGAAAAGAAATAAATATAACTTTTTACTGTTGCAAATTATTTATTTAATTATCTCTATTTATGCAGCTTGATATATTCTCCTTAGTTAACACAAAATACATTTCTGAACGCATTATTTGACAACCAATTTAAACGTCAATCCGTTTAATTAATGTCATTAATTTACATCTTTATGTACTTGCACGTCCACTGTCAATGTCAAATTTCAAATTTTTAAAATATACCCTATTTCTATTTATATTAGGCTGACAAATTGAATTTGACAAACGTCAACTGTCAAAATCGGCGGTCGGGACGTGGAAGTACTTAAAATCTAAAATACGCCTTTAATCGAATATTGTGGATATATGTTGTCGATTCGAAACCTTTATTTAAATAAGTTTTTTAATTTGAGGGAAGAGTTTACCGTATCGACGGGATGAACATTAAATGTTTGACAGTTACGAACCCAAGAACATTTTGTATGAGAAAATGTTAATAAGCTAATAGAAACTCGGGAAACCGGGAACGTGATAAAAAGTATCCTATGTCCTTCTCCTGGTTCTAAGCTACCTCCCCACCAATTTTCAGCCAAGTCAGTTCAGCCGTTCTTGAGTTATAAGTGGTGTAACTAACACGACTTTCTTTTATATATATAGATTATAAAAAATATATTATATTATATATAGTAAATGCTTTTTGTTTCAATAATGTAAAATATATATCTTAAACAATGCGTGAAATATATATTTTTAGATTTTACCTGTAGTTCCAAATTTGGCCCCACGCCAATATAATATAGATGACTTATATTAGATTTTGACGCGCAAAAGTAAATATTATTTGGAACAAGTTCGGTTCATACTTAGTAGGTACGCGACCTCAAATAAATGCAGGTAGGATTTTTTTCCGCATTAAACTAAATCTTATTTTATTATTTATTCTGTATCAGCCCATATACGTCCCACTGCAGGGCACGGGCCTCCTCTACAACTGACAGTACGATTGAGAGTGGTTAGGCCATATAGTCCACCACGCTGGCCTAGTGATTATTTATTGCCCGGGAATTATTTTACTATCCAATTTACTAATCAATACATATTATGTTTGTATAGTGTAATAATATAGGGAGAGATCTCGTGGTCAAGTAATGTCTTCAATACGAATTTTCACACAAAATACCTAAGTTCTTTAACCTGGAAATGTATAAAATACCACTAGTCCAGACTGGTGATAATTACGTGATAAATAAAAACAAATATTTATAACCACCTACGATAATCACGTATTCTCATTTCTGAAATATCGAAATGCCACTGTCCTTATATTTTTACTATCGTCTCAGTTGTTTATTTTTTAACTTTAAATAGAACAGAATGGTTGAATACTTGTTGAAGTAATCCACTAAAGCGTTTTGTGTTCGAGTTCAACCAGTGTATGTACATACATACATACTCCTTATTCCCACACGGGGTAGGCAGAGGTGCTGGTAGTAATCACTACACCCATGTTGCGCCTCGTGTGTTCCATCCCACAATGTGATGCGGGGCAGGCCTATGGCCATATCGAGCAGAAACTTGAGCTGATAATGAATTGAAAAATGCACTATCACTTTGCCCAACCCGGAAGTGGAACCTGAGACCTCTTCTTTGTAATCATAGCGTAGTACAATCATGCTACCGGTGCATGTTCGTTTTAAAGTACACGACATAATTGTGTCGACCAAAGAGAGGCAATTATCTCGTAGCGGTGAATAGAAAGATATTTAGACAACACTGCATTTATAATCACATGCATTGTAGTGTGTATCAGACCATATACGTCCCACTGGCAAGTCACGAGCCTCCTCTACAATTGAGAGTACGATTGAGAGGAGTTAGGCCATATAAACCACCAAGCTGGCCAAGGCCGGGTTGGGAGACTTTTAAATACCATAGAAATTCTTCCGAACCGCTATGGTTTGCAGGTTATCTCACGATATTTTCCTTCAATGTTATAGTGCGTGGTGATTGACTATCAATACACACATAACTCCGAAGATAGGTGTATTTATTTGTTGGTAAAACAGAAAACTTGTTGGTAGTCGCGTCTGGTCCGTTATTAACAAACCACAACGCACTTCCCAGTACAACGTAGTCAGTTCGTTGTAATAGTATAAAAATTGCGGTGCAAATTCCATTATTATCTAACGTAATATCTGATTTATTGTAATAGCAATTAATAAGCACGTCAATATGAGCTTGTAAAATGTGCGAACAGCCATTATCATTTATCATGTTCATTATTTTACTTTACCTTGGCTGGGTAATATAGTTAAACGATTTACATATATGTAGAGGTACATCATGTGAAGTGCATTTAACAAGTTCATTTTTATAGGAAGAGACTCTCATTTGGAGATATTTGAACGTGAATGGCACGTTTTCGAACGAGATTAAAGCATGGTTCATTGGCATTCTCAAAAGTTATCAGATCATCAAAAGTCATCAGAGGGCATTACGATATCTTGAACAGTAACTAATCATTTGATGTCCATCGCCTTGTCAGATAAATATATTACTACTACGATGAAAAGACGGAGGTACTATCAATACATCAGGGGCGTGCACTCCTTGTAGGCAGAAATGCAGTGCTTTACTTGCCATTCACAGATATTTTATTATAACGTTCGTACGTTTTAGATGACTTTAATTTATAGAAAATAAATGAATAAACAAAATATAATAACTTAAAAACGCCTAATATTTTATAAATAGCACCTATTTGCAATCACGCAAACATTATGGTTGCCACGCGAAAAGCAAGAGGCGCTGCAAAGCAAAATAATGTACCTAATCAACCAAGTAATGCCGCCGCGTCCCGCATGACATTTGTTTGCATGTGTGTAGTAATTTTGGTGTCCGTGCACAGTCGCAAACGCACACACCCATGAATATTGAAAGCCGCGACTCCTGCGGCAGGCCTCGGGAGTTCGGCAGTTGTCGGGAGTAACCGTAAATGTTCGTTCATTCGTTGCCTATAATCCGAGTAAAATTAATAGGCTGGAATCTAATAAATCACCTATGCACATTATGCATTTTTGGTTAGTAAGGTTTTATTTGTTTAAATAGAAATGTTTTGTGTTTCGCGGGGGCCATTTAGCTTTTTTTATGAGTTTTTACATTGTTTACTATTTTATACTAGTATGTTTGTAAAAAAAATAGATTTCTTAACGGATTTTTCATTTTAACATTTGAAAGTGTGTACATTTAACAGTTTATTACTAAGTTTCGATATGAATTGTAGCCATTTGCTTTTAGTGGTGTGTTTGATTATTTTTTTAAATGTTATTTGATTGCGAGGTTTGTGTTAAAAATGTATGTTTATCAAATGAATGAATGAGGTGGCCGAAATCTTGCGTTTATTTACATCGGGATAGGTATAGTAATCTCAACTAACCGGAACCTTGAATATGTGAAAATTGAAAGCTGACTAGGTGAGTTTTTTTTATTTTACTTATTAGAATTTCTT
This sequence comes from Hyles euphorbiae, assembly GCA_023078785.2. NCBI lineage: Eukaryota > Metazoa > Arthropoda > Insecta > Lepidoptera > Sphingidae > Hyles > Hyles euphorbiae. The sequence continues at coordinate 13,103,495 of CM041040.1, forward strand.
CCGCCGCGACGATCGATCGCTGTTTTGTCTGCGTTGCCGTAGAAGATGGACATGAATAGTAGTACATCTAAGACTTGTTATGTTGGCATGGTTTCCGATTTAGAGATACGTCGCGTGGCTGTGGCTATGCTAAAAAACTATAAAAGAAAAAGTTTTTGTGGCCGAGTACTCCGCCGCATACCCAGTGTCATAATCCTGTGCACGCCGCTGCAATACATTATCTTAGACCATCGAATCTCAGATATCATAAAGACAGGTCGTTGCGCTTCTCCTACAATGCTCAAACACAATCGGTACGTTAGCTTATGAATATTTATTAACGATATTGCTTCTGGGCTAAGGCCTTACACCATCGCAATATCTGCAAGCATACCCTTTGGAAAATCGGTGGCATCAGCGTATCTCTTTCGAGCTTCCCTTTGGGGTAACCGAAGAGGTACTTTTTTTTTATTGCCATGAATGGTGAGACCAGCTTGCCCTACGCCGGATGGTGAGCGAAACGACCACTCATGAACAGTAAAAAAAACAAACATCTAGAATTACAAATGCTTTGCATACCATTGCGCTCGCCATCCTGAGACATAAGATCTTAAGTATCAATATACTTTGGCTTCAATGTTTTTCACACCTAAACACAATAGTGCATTCACACCAATATTTAGCGGGAGAAATAGACATTGCACTGGTACCTATCCAGGTTGCCTATCACGTATATATGTGAGACCTATCAACAGAATTAGGAAGAACTTAACAATTTTTCTCTATTAAAAATCAATTTTATGAAAATCTTTATGGTTTGGTTCATAGTGGTTCTATATCGCAAAACGTGTATATGTTATGGGCCAAGTGATTAAGACGGCATTATTCATAATGCCCGGGCAATATGAATAATGCCCAATAAAAGCGGTCAATGTGATTATAATCAATCAATTTATTACATTGCCCGGGCATTATGAATAACGCCAAGTGCCTATTGGGCAGAGTGATGTAAAGCGAATCAAAATCAAAACAATGAGCCGAAGTGGTAGAATTTAGAATAGGGTTGGGAGGAGTGGAGGGGGAGGAGGAGTGTCGCACCTCCCCTGGTACCACTTATTGTCAATACAAATTAGCTTCTGTATCGTCTCCGGCGCTACGGGAAGTTCAGCCCCTTCGCCCTTGCGTAACAAAAGATAGGCACCCATGCTCACCTCCGCAGCTTCGGCTTGCTGGTCGCCTCCGGCGACCAGCCTCAGCCGCTACGGCTCGCACGGTTGCCTATCCTTCGTTACAGCGGGCGGGGGCTGCTCTCCCTCCGCGCCTCCGGCTTTTTATATACACTCTAGGGTCGGTAGCCAAAAGACTACGTGAATTCGGGGTGTCCCGAGTCGGTTTTGGGGCACAGTCGACCTAACTGATCCATAAAGTGGGTACACTAATTTTCTTCTGAAGATGTTTCAGATGTTAAAAAAATAAGCAGGTCAATTCAACCTGTCGTATTTATGGGTCTATCGCAGATGAGACAATGCGGCAGGGCACCACGTAAAAAGTCACCTATTAATCACAGTGCCCGATCATCATGTAGCCATATTCATAATGCCCGGGCTATGTGATAAATAGGTGAGTTTAAATTGTAATTAATCACTTGGCCCGATATGGCTCGGCAATATTCATACTGCCCGGGCATTATGAATACTGCCAGCATTAATCACTTGGCCCATAACATATACACGAATTTAATCAGGCCGAACTCGTCCGGTTAGTCGTTTATCATTCTACTGATAACATTAATAGTATACAAATGTATTGCATTTTTTTAGCAAAATCATTAAATTACATTCGTCGTCAACAACTGAATGTGTGATAATACCTGATTACCGATGAAACAAAGTTGCCAAGTGTTGATAATTTTGGATTGCGCGTGTGAAAATTACTTTGTGTGAGATTTGCAGAATGATATATCTACCTCTATCAGCTTATGTATGAGTGTATATAAATTTCGGTTATCTGAGTATATTTCGTAAGATTCTTAACTCTTGGCCTCTACATAACAATGAACATTTTATCAGGCAGAGAAAGTCCACTGGACCTTCATATTCCTTCCTGCAACCTTAATGTGTTAATATTTTGAGTGGTCGCCCGACTTACAAATCATTTTATAACTTGTCATCATTCTAGTCATTCATAGGTATTTTACTTACAATAGATGTATAATTAAAAAATGTATTTAGAGAATAATAACGATGTATTAATTTTTGCTGGAGTAATGTTGCGATCCAAGCCAATTTAAGCCTGAGCCATAATTTATTTTTAAAAAAACTCGTATTTTATTGAAAATGGTTTGCTGGTTGAAAAATCCGGCCTACTTATAAAAATACATTAAATTTAAATCTGGTTTAGTCATTTTATGATGGTAAAATACACACTTCTAACAAATTAGATCGGTCCAGCTAATAATAAATTAAATCAATTTGCGTGATGGATTTTTTAAATTTGTTAATTATTGATGTTTTGAATACTACACAGATTTCAATTGTTTAATTAAGGTGACTTGTTACGAAATAATCATATGCAGATTTGATTGAGAAATTTGGGTTAGGACTAGCTGTGTGTGAGAGAGAGAGAGAGAGACAAATAAAGTAAGACCACTGATATTATGTGGTAAGACGCTGTTTTTAAAACAAATATTTTATCCAAAAATTCATTTATTCTTGTTATTGACTGACGTCTCATTCCAGGGAAATAAAAATATCATATTCTTTAATGTTCATTTCTGTCTCATAATTAAAACAAACACACTTTGGTCAAAAATATTGAGTACTATATATCTATGTAAATACTAAATAAAAGAGTAAACATGTACCGCGGAAATATCAACGAACTCTTGGCTCGTAGCTTTCATTTCCTATAATAAATATCTGATATGTCTACCAGTTAACTTGTAAATAATTGCCTTACGAGTACTACCAACTAGCGTTATATTACTTGAATGGTAAAAAAGGAGCTTATAATTGAATATAAATGTCTCATTTTCTTGAGCACTTACTAAAATATATTTACATATTAGTTTATATAAGTATATTATTTAAATGCCGGTATGCAATTAACTCACTTATAAAGCAGCTAAAACATGTTATTGTTATATCATAAAATGTGATATTAAATATTATTAGAGGAATATCGTGGAGGAACACTGTTGCCAAAATACAGACTTCTGTTTGAGTGTCAGGGGATAAAAACATTTGTTATTGTAAAAAATCTTTAGGGAATTAAATTTAAAAAATGTCATATAATATAGATAGTAATGTAAATATGTATTTGTATATATAAATTTCATAAGATAAGGGCCTCTCGCCGCTGAAATTGCTATCAGGTATTTTAATCAATTATAATTATAATGCACGTGTGGGTACACAATGTCTGCAATCGGTCGACTCGATATTCAAGATAAGAAGTTAATCCAGATATTAATGCGTCCATTGGAAAATGCAAGTCTTATATTAGTGAGTGATTTTTACAAATGAAAATGCTTGAGTCTCGGGACGCCCGTCAGAAGCGATAACTTTAACAACTTTTGGTAACAATAATGATTACAATAATAAAACTAATTACTTTGAATTAGGATTTATTTATTAATTGACAAACTTACAAAAAAATGAAGATATGATGATAAAAACGTCACTTGACAATAAAGTTTTAAATGAAGGCGCAAATATATTTTAAAATAAAGCGCCATAGAAACAATAACATTGAAAATAAAATGCTGTTTTGAGAAACTACTGTTTCTCTTTAACGCGTTGCGTTACGAAGTGGTTTAGCTTCCCATAACAATTTACCACTTGAAAAATATTCCATATTCTATTTGTAGCCTAAACTAATTGTAGTCTTTTTGAAGAAGAAGAAAAAAGTATTGGTGAGCAGATAAATTAATCAGATAATATTGATATATCGTAAATGTAAATCTTGACGTCAAATCGTACGAGAATTAATAAAATCTCTACTAATTATATATGTAGTTAGAAAGCTCTTACAAATAAATTTTCTTTTGGTCCATCAATAACATTTTTATCAACTCTACCTTAGATTTTTTATTATTTGGGTAACATCATCACATTAACAGTTCTGTTCTGTATGTAACACTATAAAAATGATGCCATAAGAACTTTGGGCATGCACATCCTGTCGACGACACATTCCTCAAAATAAATAAAAAATTACTACAAACAAATTATCTTCTCAACATTTTTTAGTGTGATTAAATCTCATTCTACGGCATTGAGGCATACTAGAGCGGACATCGGGAACAAAATCTGTGCGTATGGTGCGTGCGCAAGGGTACACAGTGAAGCGAGAGGGAAGATAATGTTACTTCGTAGGCGTGACAGAGACAGAAATAGACTGTACCCTTCAATTTGTTACAAACATTTTGTTTGCAATGTCCGCTCTAGTATATTCTCTCAATGTTCTACGGCCTTATTCGTAGAAAGTTAGTATGGTGTACGTATGTTCAATGCAAATGTTATCATTCATCCAATTTTGTACACATTACTTTCTTTTCTGGTTGTCTGTCTTTGTTGTAACCCTTTTCTTTCTAGCTTTTGGGGGTTAACGTCACTCGCGTCCGTAGGCTTTGACTCTAGATACCCTACACGTGACCCCTGGGTAGTGCCAAATGAGTGACATAGTGGTGGTAGGACTTATGTGTCCGCCCGGGTAGCGACCACCGTCCATGAGGCGTAAAGACCGCCATAGTGATCTCCGTAAGGGGATCGCGTTCCGGGATCAGCCAGTGGTTTTCCGGTTTCTTCGAGGATCTTAAGTCCGGGCATGAGGTTGTACCGTGTGGGTATTTTCGGTCCTCTGTCGAAGGGAGGAGAGTTGATCCGCCGGCCAGGGAGACCCGTAGAAACGGTTGTCCGCTGGCCGCCCGCGGTATAGTACAGGGGCCCAATCGGGGCTAACCACCTCGAGAGGCTGCCTCACCATGCCGCGCATAATCTTGGGTGGGTACGTCGTGCCGGTTGGTGACCGGAAGTGGGGTCCCGGCGGCCCATCCCGGGAGGGTACGGGGGCCCTTCCGTCCGGCGGATCAATTCGCTTCCTGCCGACCCTTTCGTGCCGGTGCCCATTCGGCCTTCTTAGTGCCCGAACCTAAGATCCTCGTTGCCTCTTCACCAATCCCATCCTTTCTACCATGACAGTGCAACTAAACAGAGCAGGTCCTTCAGCGGTGCTTAACCCCACCACCGCGTTCACTATGGAGTTCACTAACATCCGCGGACTCCATACAAACCTCAATGCCGTCCACCACCATCTTGAGACGGCCCGGCCTGCTTTGCTCTTCCTAACGGAGACGCAGATTCGTTGTCCGACCGATAATTCTTACCTGTTGTATCCCGGTTATTCGCTTGAAGTAAACTTCAAGCCTAAAGCCGGGGTATGCTTGTATGTTCGGTCGGACATCTGCTGTCGCCGTTTGCACTGCATGGAGGACCCCTCCTTCTCCGCTCTGTGGGTGCACGTGGATCTAGGTTCCCTGAGCCGCATCTACGTGTGCCTTTACAGGTCTCACAACGGGGACGATGAGACGACTCGGCTGTTCAGGTATCTTAGCCAGGCGGCTGATGACGCGCAGGCGCAGTTCCCGTCGGCCGAAATGGTGGTCTTGGGGGATTTCAATGCTCATCACGAACTGTGGCTGGGCTCCTCCAAGACTGATCATGCTGGCAGAGCTGCCCATGCATTCGCTCTGACTCATGACTTGACACAACTGGTGAACCAGCCCACCAGGATCCCGGATGTGGCGAGTCATGCGCCTTCTTTGCTGGACCTTCTGCTGGCGAGTCACCCAGCCGGGTATCATGTGACCGTTAGTGCGCCTCTGGGCACTTCCGATCACTGCCTGGTTGGGTCGTCAGTACCGATCGCATCACCTCCACGTCCCGTGCAGGTTAGGCGAAGGGTCTGGCATTACTCGTCGGCAGATTGGGATGGTATGCGGGAATATTTTGCATCCATCTCTTGGAGGCAGCGCTGCTTTGAGGGTAAAGATCCCTCAGCGAGTGCCAACGCTATTGCTGACGAGATCAGACTTGGAATGGAATATTACATTCCTTCCTCTGAGATCGCCAGTAAGGGCCGTGGACGCTCCTGGTTCAATCGTGCATGCGCCGATGCTGTCGGTGACAAACAGGCGGCGTATCGCGCTTGGATCAGGGGTCGCGCCATGAAGGATCCCAATATCAGTTCCCTCAAAGAAGCCTATAACCGTGCCTCCAAGGCCTGCAAGAAGGCCTACGTTAGGGCGGATGCCCAGCGCGTTAGCAGGATTGGGCGTGCGTTGGCCGATCACCCAACTAGCAGTCGTGCTTATTGGAGGTTGGCCAGGGCCGTCCAATCTAACTTCTGTCTTCCAGCGTTGCCGCCGCTGAGGTACCCAGAAGGGTCGCTGGCCCACAAGCCGCAAGAGAAGGCTGCCTTGCTGGCAAATCTCTTTGCGGCTAATTCCCGCCTCGAAGACCGTGGTTCCCAGTCGCTGCCTACGCTGCCTGATTGCGGTTTCTCAATGGCAGATATTCGCATCAGGCAGTGTGATGTGCGGCGTGAGTTACGGTCTCTCGATGTGCGGAAAGCCAGTGGTCCGGATGGGATACCAGCGGTGGTTTTAAGGGCTTGTGCAGCTGAGTTGTCTCCAGCACTGACTCGCCTCTACCGAGCGTCCTACCGCACAGGTGTTGTGCCGGAATCTTGGAAAGAGGCCAATGTGCAACCAATCCCCAAAAAGGGTGATCGATCGGACCCTACCAATTACCGCCCTATCGCTATCACCTCAGTGATGTGTAAGGTCATGGAGCGGATCATAAACGCTCAATTGGTCCGCTACCTGGAGGATCACTCGTTGATCAGTGACCGACAATACGGATTCCGTCATAATCGATCGACGGGTGATCTTCTAGCGTTTGTTCTGCATCGCTGGGGTGAGGCGATAGACCGGCGTGGCGAGGCTCTTGCTGTGAGCCTCGACATTGCCAAGGCGTTTGATAGGGTCTGGCACCGTGGTCTTCTGTCCAAGCTTCCGGCATACGGTCTACCCGGCAACCTGTGTTCGTGGATTTCCGGCTTTCTGCATGGGCGTAGAATACGTGTAGTCGTAGACGGACACGCTTCGGCGCTCATGTCGGTAAATGCCGGAGTTCCTCAGGGCTCGGTGCTGTCGCCCACCTTGTTTATTCTGCATATCAATGACATGTTGTCGCTTGGCAACATTCATTGCTATGCAGATGACAGCACGGTTCATGGACGATACCACTGCGGGCCTCCAGGTTGCCGTGTCGAAACTGTGAAGGGACGCGAAGATCTTGTCATTGAGCTCAACCGGACCTTGGATCTCATTTCTACATGGGGTTCCAGGAATATGGTTGAGTTCAATGCCAGGAAAACCCAGGTGTGTGCGTTCACGTGCAAAAAATCCCCGTTCTCTCCCCTCCCCATTCTTCAGGGTACTCCCCTCTCAGTGCGGAATGACCTGTGTATCCTTGGTATGGATATCCGCTGTGATCTCAATCCAAGGAATCACATCGAGGGCGTAATATCTGCCACATCACGCAGGGTTGGAGTCCTGAACAGAGTGCGTCGGTTTTTCACGCCCGGTCAGCTTTGCCGCTTATATAAAGCGCAGGTCCGGCCGGGTATGGAGTATTGCTCGCACCTCTGGGATGGATCCGCCCAGTACCTGCTCGATGCCTTGGATGGATTGCAGCGGCGGGCCATCCGCATTGTGAATGATGCAGACGTTACGAGCAACTTGGAGTCGCTACAACTCCGGAGAGATGTCGCCTCTCTAAGCGTGTTCTACCGCCTGTATCACGGTGAGTGCTCTGAGGAATTGTTCAACTTGCTCCCCTCCTCTCCATTCCTAACCAGAACCACGCGTGCTGGCTTGCGAAGCCATAGCTTGACGGTCCACACCATCCCGGCGCGAACCAAACGGTTCTCAAATTCGTTTCTGTGCCGCACCGTCAGGCTGTGGAATTGTTTGCCGGCGCACGTGTTCCCTCCTTCCTACAATCCCGGGTCCTTCCGCCGTGGTGTGAAGAGGCACCTAAGCAGGCCGGCATAATTGTTTCCATTGGCATGGGACTGCCGTCCGATGCCAATGGATACTCTGCCTGGGCGGCATTGACACTTTCCATCAGGTGCAATGCCGCCACTATGCCAGGCCATTATAAAAAAAAAAAAAAAAAAAAAAAGCTTCTTTTCAATCCGGTCTATCTAATGGTTGTGTGGAAGAAATCGCGGTATGCGATAAGACCGCCAATCGTCATCCTTATTTAAAAGAGTTGTCTTACTTTTTTGCCATATTATTGTCTATGTGACGTTCAATAAAGAATTTATAAATAAATAAAACGTGTTTTTTTTATATATTTTTTTAAATAAATAAATCAAACTAATTTTGGTTTCTCCCTTTCGACTTTTGGAATCAGTGTGAGCGAAAATAAATCATTCGAGAGATAAAATAGATTTATAAATTGTCTAATAAAAGGCTCATTATACTGGGGATCTCAAGACTGCTACCGAAAACGAAGCCGGGTGGTAGTTTTAGTGACTACAAACACAATGCAACTAAAAATTTCGCTAAGAAACGCGACAATTATTTTTTATGATTTTTTAAATATCGTCATTTTTGGGTGGTAAATCCATAGTTTTTGCTAAAATAATAATTTAAACTCTTTTATACCGTAGATTATTTATAAATAAAGGGGTACACTATTATTTTGGGAAAAAATGCATATGGTCATAGGAAAAAAATAACAAAAAAAAATTGTCGCTTTTTTTTTGCAACTTTTTCTGTTGCATTATGTCTGAAGTCGCTTAAACTACCACCCGGCTTCGTTTTCGGTAGCAGTCTTGATATACCCTGTATGTTTTCTGATTATAACAATTACTATGTAATACACAGTGTGTATATCACAAGTTGTGGATATAAACGTAATGATGTATAATTATCGGACCATTTAAATTACTTAACGTTGTTTATATGACAACAAAGTATTATACACGATTAATCAGTATCACTTCCCATTGCTCTACGTATTATATCTTCTCTTTTGTCGCGAATGCCATTGTATTTGGAAATGAAGTTGTATTTGCTATTGAAAACATGTTTCGCCTTTATAACTGTGCTGTGAACGTATTGGTCAAAAAATAATCGGATGATAATAGTTTAATATGGTCAGTGATCCCACCAGTGAATATATTCAAGAATTATTTATTAATTTCTTTTACGGCTTATTTAATAAAGACATGATAAATTTACATGTTAAGTATGTGGAAAAAAAATCATGATATTTATTAGAGGCTCAGGTTCATTTGCTTTCCACTTTCACCTCAATTTTACCAAAGTCAGTTCCGTACATTTGGCATCTCAATTGGTTGGCCTTTACATATTTAAAGTTATAACAACTTTGCATAAGATGATAATCCATCGTGAAGGTTAAAACTGTATGAGGGCCTAGCCTAGCCTATGAGTTTGATTTCCCTACCGTTTAAAACTTTGCTAAACAAGTCGGGTTTGTGAGACCGAAATGTCTCTCGTAGTTTTTGATACTCGTGATCCAAGACTTGTATGAGAGGCGGTCAGGAGCCAAGACTGTGTATGTGACTCTTGGTTGTATTATTTTTTTGTTTTATAGATTCAATTGTTTTTTCATAGTTCCGCAACCCGAGCAAACAGGTTACTTGATGGTAAGTGACTAATGCTGCCTATGAACATCCACAACTTGTGTATAATGCATGTTTTATCAGCCCCCAAATTGTGAAGGTGGAAACTTAAAAAGGGAATTGGGCATTCAGCAATCTCAACTGTTGTTTTTCAATATTTTTTTAAGGTAATAATTTAATTTAGTGTGTTGTGGCCTGTTGGTAAACGGACCAGACGCGGCTGCCAACATGTTCAGGTGGTCGCGGCTTCGAATCCTACTGACTTTTCGGAGTCCTGTGTGCATTGATCGTCAATCACCACACACTATACCGGTGAATGAAAACATCATTGTGAAACCTGCATATTATAGTGACTTGTTAGAATTTCTATGGTATACAATTCTGTATATAAATAAATAAAGTACGCCATCCCGCACTAGGACAGCGTGATGGACTATATGACCTAACCACTGTCTATTGTAGAGGAGGCCCGTGCCCTACAGTGGGACGTATATGGGTGAAATAGTAATGTACAACTTAGAAAAGCAGAGAATGTGTATACAAATGATTATCGGCTATTAACTCATTTGTATTGGTTAATATTTCGGTGGTAACTAAGTAGGTACAGTAGGAGTAACTGGGTCAGTGTTTGTAAATAAATGATTCATGCTCGATCGCCTTTGTACTTCGTTCATTGAAGTCGAACAATACAACACAGATAACAGTAATAACAAAGTAATGTAATTCAATATTTATGTAATACATATAACATTTTTTATTATTCAAATGCTGGAGGTTTAGGGTCTTTGCCAATAAAATAATATAAACTTTATTGCACTCAAAAAGAAAATTCAATTGGCGGTCATCTTGCTCAAAGGCGATGTCTAACAGGCAACCATGGGGAGGATATAAGAAAAGAATAAACAAAAGGCAGTCCAAAGTGTAATGGAAAGAAGCATACAAGGAAAATTGTGGTAAATACGAATAGGTACTTTAATATTTTTTTTATAAAGTTATATTAGCAATAAGATTTTTATGCGACTATTTTAGGCTTCATATAAAGCCAAGTTACAATCACGATTTATCACTGATGTCACTTTACACGTGGCGAATGTATAGCGATGGCCTTGAACCATTGCCAATTATATATACAATTATATAACACAGTTAAAATATTTAAAAAAACAACGTTAGATAGTCGTAACTATATGTCTGTTTTTTTATCCCTCAAATTTCAACTATGTTTAAATGGACGTTAATGCGAGATAATGAGGTTTGGTCACGACAAGAGCAACTGCATTCATATTCTTTCCACTACAATATCTAATATTACAGTAAATATTTTTATTTAATTAGATGATAATTTATTAGTTTATATGTTAGTTCTACTTATAATTTTGAATTAAATCGTGCTTTTGATTAGCATTTTTTCATATAATTTTAATGTACACGACAATAAAACGACATGGCAAGATCTTCCCGTTAAACATATACATCATTGAGACTCGGGCCCGGAGTTTGTACTACTACGTTCGGAGAAATGAACTTGAAGTACAATCAAAACATTTTTTCATTTGGCTCTGTGAACAAATTGTAAAACTTGATGATTATTATTTAATTTTATAAAAATCTGTCGCCTAGGATAACACAAAACTTTTAAAGATAAACCATAAAAAATGGTATAGTTAAATATAAGCAGTATCGATATCGAGATTATTGATACTTTGTACCGATACTATGAATGGGAATAGAAACTATGAAAAAACTCTTTTTCATTCACAATTGTCATTAAGTCGGAATTTCCCTAAAATATTTTAGATAATTTTTAAACTTATGTTGTATTCGAACGTCTATTGCGATTACGTAATCAATATTGTCTGTGGTATCAATGAATAGATAATGAATCAACAATCTGCATGTAACAAAAAATGTGATAATACCTGTTTATTGATAGCGACATAAAATTTCATTATATCTTTACGATTTTGTATATAAAATGATTAACATCTGTGGCTGCCAAAATGTTGTCTCACTTCATTCTGTTAATAACCATATCTTGCCCGTGGACATTCAATGCAGTCCAAAGATACAGTCTTCAATCGCAGTATAAAAGTACATATAAAATGGCAAAAAGGGTAAGCGGCAGTGACATTTGGCATTAAAGAAAAACAATTATGGCAACACTATTAAAAATGTTATTGTGTTCGTTCAATAAAATTATACGTAGGTATTTTAAATTTTTAATACAGTTCGTATAGTTTTGGTTTAATTTGTTAAATTTAAAATAACCAAAGAGAAATATAACAAGTATCTAAACATTTTCCGTCGTAGTATGCCGGGTTGCCATATTTATTTATTTATTTATATATGCTTCATTCTACACCAAGAAGAAATACAAAATACTTAAAAAACTAGACATGGTTACAATAGGCGGCCTTATTGCTAGCTGCGATCTCTTCCAGGCAACCTTTGGATGGACTAGATTATTGCGATATTCTAATATAGGGTAGTGAAAATAGTGAGCGAAAATAAATAATAATTTATGTATATGCTATAGTAATACATACATACATACATACATACATACATACATACATACATGCTACATATAATATTCGATCTTAGGAAACAGGATCTTTTTTACTTGCCGCGTCATTTAAGATTATTATTCTATTTAATTTGTTCTGTGGTGTATTTAGTCCAGTTGTCAGAGAATTTGCAGTAGAGTTATTGCCTGAGCTTACAGATCATGTCTATGCCAAGACGGTAGTCTATGATTACAATGCTAGGACACACCTCTGACTTCATGAGTCATGTGTAATATCATTCAAATACCACGCAACAGTAGTATTGATTCACAGGATCCAGCTCAAGATTTCTTCAAGATTTGTTCGAGATTTCGCCAAGATTTGTTCAAGCAAGTCAAAACTGAATGACACGAAACTAAAAAAAAAAAAAAAAAAAAAAAAAAAAAAAAAAAAAAAAAAAAGTTTGGTGTCAAATTGGGGGTTTTCGGGGTCGTCCGATCCATCTGTGCTATCCATTTTCTTCTAACTGTAACCGTTGCCTTTTTAGCTATTTTATTTCACCAGGTCCACTACCCCTAATTAATTAGCTAATGTTTTTAAGGTGATTACCTTAAATATCTCCTCGACTGCGCTCTTAATGACGGTCACTTAATGAATCATCACTCGATGCTAATCACCCTATTCCTCATCAATAACAACACGTTGTTTCAATAGTTCATGTTTTATTCATTCAAAAAATTGATTTAAACATCATATGCAATATCATATCATTTTTAAACGTATCCATATTAAAATTATTTAAAAAATCACTTAATGACTTCCCGTTAAACTTATACAATATGTACAATATACAGTACTCTCCACAGACTGAAGTCCAATCATTTTGTATTCTGCTACTACTACATTTCCATTGTTTTGAATTCCTATTCAAGAACATTCTGTGATAACCAGTAGGAGAACGTCCATAAGAATCAAAATATTCTCCAACACCGCAACTATCTATGTGTATACCTATCCAGTGAGATCCTGGCTTTGTGTCCGGGTCCAAATTGCTTATAACATACATAGGAACTTGAACATTCATTGGTAATTTGTTTGCAGCGTATACATTATACTGTAGACTTGGATGAATTTTTCCTAAACATTGTTGAATTTCATTGGTATTCATTGTTGCATTTAAGTTCCATATGACTGAATACTTCGTAGGATTACAGGTGAGTGAAAAGATCAAGATATGATACATATATTTAAGAGTGAAATAAGGTGCAAATAAAACGGTGAGTATATTGTTACAGTAAGTTTTATTTTGATCATAAACTTAGTACTAAGTAATACAGAATTCATTATTCTAGTCTTAGCTGCTATAGTCAACAGTAACATTACGATTTTTATCTATTTCGATAACGTTATCAAACTCAGCATATACAACACAGTTTATTGTTTGAGTAAGAGTGGATTCAAAACGAACTTCTAATCTTACGCTACCATGCTTTATAAGATTCCAATGACTCGATGAATTGGCTGATAAATCAGGAGTAAGATCAAAAGCTAACAGACAATAACCATTGGAATATTTATCACGAGATATCCCATTACCTTCATTTAGAAAATGTATTCCCGTTCCTGAGAATAAGGTATGATATGTTGTAGTAAACATTTTATTCTCAAACGATGGTTGCAAAGCTTTTGAGGGTATTTGATGACCATCTATGTACAAACAAAATGAATTCATATCATAGTTTTCAAAGTTAAGTGGATTTTTAGTGAGACTACCATTGAACGCTGCATTATTAACAAACCCAACTATACATCTTTTAGGTACTTGTCCTAGAAAAATATTATCAAGCGTTTTTCCTTGAACTCCTGATGGTATTGTTAAAACTTTAACTTCAGCTCGAGTTATGGGATATTTTGCAGTGGTAGATGCTAGAACTTTTTGATGTGCAAGCAAAACACTTGGATTAATTTTTGCTCTTCTTACAACAAGAGTTGCATCTGTTATGCTAACTTTAAATTTCATATCATCTGTAGAAGCCATAAGGTTGAACGATTCACGAGATCTGACTAACTTTACACTCATTTCAACGCCGTTGATTAAAAACTTTTCTTGATTAAATATATCACCGTGAAGATGACCAATCATTTCTACTTCCTTACTCTCGGTTACTAATTCTTGTCTTTTAGTAAAACCAATATTTGTTCCATCAGTTGAGTTCATTTTTCCTTCTGTATCTTCATACCAAAGACTGCATGTTAAATGAGATTCTTTTGCAGCAGGAGCATAGTTTAAGAGAGTTTCTATATAGGCGCGATATGGGTATGTATTGTTAGGAGGTGAAACTAATTTTTGGTTCAAGTAAACATCTAGTTGACTAAAAAGTGAGTGCAACCAATTATTAACAGGGGCAACAATGGTTGATGCATTTAGTCTTGTTGAGTCTTGACTTAATATCTTTGCTCTTATATGAATAAGAGTATGTGACAAATCTATATAATCATCCCCAGTTCCAGGCACCTGAAATTCTATAGGACCATCATCAGCTAGAGATGATATAGGTTTGTAATGTATCCACAATCCACTTTCTATACTTGTTTGTGTTGATGGCAGAGCAAATAAATCTAATTCTGATTTGATACATTCACAAGAATGACTATGTAAAAATGACATTTTATTTTATGAAAAAATATCTTTGTACTTTCGTGGAGTCTTTGTTTTTATTGCTTTCACCTTAGCAGTTGGTGGTGTAATGAATGCAGATAGTCGTTTTCTTTTTGTTATATATCCTGAACCTGACATTATTTTATCTATTTTATCATCAGCTTTTCTTTTTAAATTTGAACTAGCTTCTTTAAGTCTCGTCTTGATTGACTCTTCCATTGGCCGTGCACTGACCATATCTGATAAAAGCCCTACACCTGTATTTAATGCTTCTTTTCCTATAGTCCGTGCTCCACTTGATATTAATGGTAAAACTGAACGAAACAGTCCTCCTAAAAAGCTACCAATTCCATGACCACGTTGATAAGGTGCTCCCTTGTAAATTACTCCTATTCCTGAACCAGCTTGGTGAGTATAGTAATGTTCATATGGACAGGTTATGTGATCTCGAGGATACATTATAATTTTCTAAAATGTAGTTTAACACACACCGTCCCAAATTGGAATGGTATATTACGACCCGTGCTTGTTCTTATATCTATCTCAATCGTGTCAAATTCTCTGCGCATAACAGGTATATAGTGAGGAGGTGAAAAAACATGCATTTTATTAGCACCATATATATATTTGGCTGGATCTAAAGGAATTATTCTTAATAGTGGAGTAATCACGTCTCCTACAATTTGAGGTTCTACTATATCACAATAAACAAATAGTTGAGATGGTAATCCTAAATGTAAATTTGCTGGACATTTACCGAACCCTTTTTCTACAAGATTTCTATTGGGTTCGTATCCTAATTGGATTGCCAATTTAGGTGATAACTTCAGTGATACGATTGAGTCATCCATAACTGACACAGAAACAAATTTAGATATTTCATCATAGCGAAACTTTACCTTTTCTTTAATATTATTTAAGGCTGATAGAATATGATTTATATTATCATAGTTTGTGGCTGGAATGTGAGTTTTATAGTAAACCAAGGATGCTGTTTCTTCATTTGGCATTAACATTCTTTTAGTTATATATATTACATTTTCATGCTCTTGAACAGTGAACATAGTGCATGGATATTGAAATTCAACCACACCAACAATCCATTCTCCCTCTAACTTCATGGGTTTTGGTAGTTTAGTAGAAAACATAGTTGTCTTATTTTCAGGAAAATATTCCATAGAGCTGTTGCTTGGTAATGTTAAATAAAAATTATGTTTTATCATATTGTTTGCAATTCCGATGCTAGTATCCAACTGTTAAATTTATCAGGATAACCTTTCCACTTAACTAGCAATTGCTTTTTGACACCTGAATAACGAGATCTGAGAATTTTATCAATTTTATAACTGGAGGTGGGGTTATAATTTACTTTTTGTAGTTCTTTTTCATAAAACGTACCTTCAATTACTTCATCTTTTAAATCTTTCAAAGTGTAGACAACCCAGGGTGATCTGTCAATGATTGAAGATATCACAAAAATTTCATCACTCCAGTTAGACTCGTACCCCTTTTGAAATACATGTTTATATTTTGTTATCCGTACATGATCACCGATATGAAACTTAGGTAATGGGATATCTTTCGTGGTTCTTACTGTTTCTTTATCATACAAATTATTCCAAACAGTAATTATATTGTTAGAATTTACATCACAAGGAGCCATTTTAATACTCGAATGATAACTATGGTTATAGGCATACAATAAATCTTGTAAAATATCAATGTATTTATAAGTATTTTTATGAGTAAAATACCGCCACATTTTTGTTTTGAGTGTCCTTTGAAATCTTTCAACGACACTAGCTTTAATATCAGGATTATTTGTAGTATAATAATTAATATTTCTTGTTTTAAAATAATTTTTAACATCTTTGGATGCGAACTCGGTACCTTTGTCAGATTGTATGTGAGTCGGTGTATTACAAGATTCACTGAATATGCTTTCAAAACATTGTTTTATTGTAGATGAATTTTTGGTTTTTATAGCTCTAACATATGCATACTTACTAAAAACATCAATAACACACAATATATAATTGTAACCATCATTATATTTACTATAAGTTCTCATATCACTCAAATCTGTTTGCCAAAGTACATTTAAATTTGATAAAATATATTTGTTTCGAGGGAATTTCTTATATATCGGCTTATGAAGAGTGTACGTTTCTTGTGATTGCAACCATTCTTTAACTTCCTTTTTAGTCATTTTACCTTTCATAGCTCCGGCAAGTTTATCAATACTACTATAACCAGCAGGGTGTGATGCATCATAATAAATATTGTGAATTTCTAATAAGGGGTCCATTTTTCCCAATCTATTTTTTTCTTTACTTTTCTAATGTACTTTTCAGTAGACATAGGAGTAGTAAATTCCTCAGCAGATGGTTCCTCAAGATCTTTTAGTTGTAGTTGATTAATATATTTACTTCTCTTCGGATTACCAACGTAACTAAGAGGTACTTTAAGGTCTTTTAATACCTTTGCAAATTTTTCCCATCCAATGGGATCATTTCGTTTTAGTGGTCTTAATGTATCATTTATTAAGTCTATAATATTGCTTCCAATTAGCTCGTTGTTATCAATAAGAACTGTACCTTCACCATTCCAATGGATTTTTGTTTTGTTTGATGACAACAAATTTAGTAAGAGCTCACCTTTTTTGGAATACGTCCTTGGTATCAAACTTAAAATTTGTTTTACTGAGTAAACAGGTTCTGTCTGGACAGTGTTGCTCTCTTGGTGAGTATCTTCTTCGTTTGATATCTGATCAACAACTGATCCTTGAATATTTGTTTCAATATTTTTATCGTCACGTTCTTTTTTAATAATTGTTTCAGACGAATTAGGTGAAGTTATTATTGGCAGTTCATAAGGTTGGCGATCTTCCCCAGTAAAGTGTAAATATCGCTGTAAAACTTGTAAGTACAAAATACACTTCTTTCTATCATCTTCTTTGCTTTTTAAAATATTTTGCATTTCGACATCTAGTCTTGATTTTGGATTATCCAAAGAATCTCTTTGATTAAGTTTATCTATCAAACTCGGTTCAACAAGTATCATTCTCTTAGCATGTTCCATTTTAAACAATACCGCTTATTAATCCACTCAGTATAGAACCCAATATAATAGGTAGAAAGGCTCCACCTTTTTGAATTATTATATTTTTTCTCACTTTATTTGTAGTTTTATGTACGAGTTTACGAAGCAAAGTTCTATACTTTTTCAGATTTTTTTTTTCCTTTTCCTTTAATGGAACTTTACCTTGTAAAATATTATGAACACACTCACAAATACAATTTATTTCATCCTCATCACACGATTTTAATAAGGCTTTTTGATATTTTGGTTTTAAAGTATGTAATGCAGAGAGTAAATCTTTATGTGTCTTCAAGCTTCCCTGCATTATTGGTAAATGACGGTCATTTTTTGATTCTTGTCGTATTTAAACCCCTTCTTTGGTATGTATATATAACAAAATCCATCATTAGGAAATACCCTTGTTTTAATACGACACTGATCATTAGTATTTTGTTTAAGATCTACCATCAAATATCCATGAGCATCCTTAGTAGAATCTCTGTACGCTTCTTCGATGAATTTAGTATTTTCTGGTGAAACTTGACGTGCTAAATATCGAATTTGTGTTTTATCCCGAGGATTTTTAAAATAAATAATATAACTTGAATTTAAAGAAATATCCCTCTGTCCTTTTCCTTGATGAAATAAATTTTGGGTTATGTAGAAAACGCTTAAATTTCTATGATGACTACCCTTTGTAAATATGTCAACAATGCGTCCATCGGATTCCCTCATGAGATCATCTATTATGATTAGATTGGGCTCTTTACCATCAAACATGTTTAGATCTGGTAATCCTTGAAAGTAGTTTACATTATTTAAGTTATATAGAGGTTGCATTTCATCGAAACACCAAGTTATTTGAGCAAAATCTATATTGCATACTTCACTCTTGTATTTAATAAAATTTGTTACAAACTGAGATTTTCCACATCCACTAGGTCCTGCAATTATTGCAGTAAAAGGGTGGATAAAATGATACATGTTGTCAACGTGTGACATATGCGAAGTTCAACAATAAAATAAACAGCATTCATATTAACCTCAACTTTATTTGTTTCTCTTCAATCAGGACATATAATCAAATATAACTTATTCTTAAATTTAACTTACAAACTAAATAACACGAAATGTGTATGTACAATTATTTTTTTAATTTAGTATTAATAGTTCAGTGAATTATTATTAACTAAATTGAATTATAGTAACCAACGGATAATGAAGATATTATAATTAATTCTTAAATTTAACTTACAAACTAAATAACACAATATGTATGTACAATTTTATTTTCTTAAATTTAAGTTTTTATTTACAACACTACATTTAATACAAAATATGAAGATTATTGGAGATACTCTAAACATAATAGTAAAAAAAAAAATACACATTACAATTGATATTTTATCTTAGTTTATAGTGACCCCATGCTAAAGTATCTACAAGATTTGGTAAAATGTGACGCTTAGTATCATTATAAGACAAAGAAGTTTTGTTAATTTGTTGAGTAAATATTGTATGTTTGATAGATTTAAATCTATACATACTATGATATTGAACATTTTTATTAAAAAGACATGATTTATAATTTTCTAAATTTAATCGTTTCGTTACACTTTTATTTACTCCCTTAGCTTTTGTTACTATTTTGTTGCCTACCTTGAATGCATACATTTTTGATCGAAGACCAACAAATTCTTCTAAAATTTGTCCATTATTTTCATCTTTGAAAAATCCTAACTTTTTTTTATTTATTCTAGGAAAACTGAAAATATTATCAGGTGGGTAATCGGAAGTATCAAACCGTGCACCTAAATCAGGTTTGATGTTTTCATAAAAATTATTTGTGAATATTTGATAAATGAAACTATCAGTATCAGTGTACAATAGTTTAGTTTTATCACTAAATTTTTTTTAGCATGTAATCATAATGAAATTCATACATTAAAGTCTTAGAAATATCTAAAATGCAAAATCCCAGATAGATAGGCTTATTGTATAAAATTTTTGTTTTCCGTAATTGAATTGCAACTAAATTTTCAGAAAATATTGAAAGGCTATGAAATTCTGGTTTCGCGATCAAATCTTGTGCTCCCAGAGATTTACCTCGATTTTCCCAATGCGTTCGCAGTTTTACATTAACCCTTTTTTCTATATTTTCCATGGTTTTACCAAATACTGAATTATTCATCAGTTTATAGAAATCTTTTTCAAAATCTGATACCGCTTTTGTTCTCATATTTGTATTTAAATCGATATACTTTTGAAGCCAGGGACTTTGTTTAAATTTTAATATCCTATGTATCTTTATCAACTTCATACCTAGTTTGAGACATTGTTTTAAATTTCTGTAATGAATTTTATATTTGTATTTATTGTTAAGATTAGAAATTAATTTTGAATCTTTACAATTATTGATACAAATGTTTTCTGGACAAAGAGGTAAATCTGAATGTATGTCATGAAGTTCATCAGGATACTCTAAATCTACTTCTAAGATAAAACCATTTTCTGATGTATCAGATACATCAAAACTACTTGTAGGATCTATCCATTCAAATCCTCCTTCGGGAAGGTATTGGGACATAGCCCATCCGTATAAATTATTAGCATCAAAATAAACAAGATATGATTTAGCTGTGTTGACATCATAATTGTTTAAATATTCATTATTGGCTTTGGCATAACGATTACTACATTGAGATACACCACCACGAATACCAGCCCTTATGAAAGCAATTTTATCAAAATCTGTCAATAATTCTAATTTTATTTTGGTGTACTTTAACATAGCATCCCAACTTAAGCCTGGGGCAGTATAATAGTGGGCGGGGTCAAGATTATAAGTAGCAATACAAAGATCTCTAAAATTTTCAAATATATCTGTTAATAGCAAGACATCGGTTTTTAAATATAAATTGGAATAATCAAGCATATTTGAACATTTAAAGTGATTCCAAACATCCTTTGCATGATTGTAATCGTCATCAGATACATTTGAATTTGTTAATGTGTTGTAAAATTGTTGTTGGTTGGGTAAAGATGTTACTTTTAAACTATCAAAAGAGGTCATAAACTCATAGGGAAAAACACCTTTTTTTCTGAGACGCATAAAGTCTTCATTGATAGGAAATTTGTGTTTTAGAGTATGAAATTGATCATCTTTTAGATTTTTAGCTAATTGATCAAGACTACATGGTAAAAATTTTAATGAATCTATAAACCTTAAATTTATTCTTTGATTATTTACATACAAAGTTTTTGAAAACGAAATATACCTTTCTTTGTTTTGAGGAATTATATCTACTTGACCATCAACAAAATTGAGTGCATGAACAATAAAATGTGAATCATAATGACTTAAATTATGAAGAATTACTGGTATAAAATTTGGTGCTCTAAACTTTTTTGCACATATTTCATGTGCAACACCTCTAAAATTACCTGTGTACCAGTCAAAGTCTAAACATTTTCCTTCTTTCAAATCATTCTCACAAATATGACAACATTTACAATTGCTTACAATTTGTTGATCTTCTACAGTCAATGGTTTGGGAGGGCTTTGAAAATTATTTTTGCTACAAATAGATTTCAAGTCATTGTAAATTCTATTCATAAACACTTGTGCACATTCGGACCCACAATAAGACTCAAACTTTGACAAATTGTCATTATATGAACACTTTATGTAATACCCAAAACTATACGGTTCGTGTTTTTGAACGTTATTTGTATATGATTTGAATGGATTATTGGAACATGAATTAACAGGACTTAAAAATGCTTCAAAATCTGCATATATAACAAAAGGTACTTTTAATTTTCGTTCAAAATGATCGAACATTACCTTATCATTAGATGTTGACTGACCAAACCAATTTTTAAATGTTTTATCACTAGTTGGTAATTCAGTAGTAACATGAGAGCAGTCATATTGTTGGTGGTTTGACAATCTTTCAATAGTTGGAAAATACAATAGACATCCATCACAAATATGAACGGCATGATTTTGGTTTGAGAGTTGCTTGCTAACTAAACGAGATAAATTTTTGATAAAGCAATAATGACTATTTGTACCATTACTCAAATGCAACAAGTTTATATGACTACTCCTACGGCTTTTAGTAAAATAAATAGGCCCAATAATACTGTGCTTTTTAGTATTTTTATTCCATTCTAAACCAAATACATTTATACTAATTTTGTTTAATTTTTCCACTTTTGGAATGTCAGTTAATTTAACAGGGAATGATACACCATTGAAATTCAATTTATCAGAATGCATAGTGTATGAAGATACGCGACCAGCATTTTTACTAACTGGATAAAGAGCGGAGAGTAAAGCCCATTTGAAACATAAATAATCTGTGTTTTGAACATTAATAACGGCTTTTTTTGCACTAATATCTCTGGGTAAATCAATATATGAAGTACCACGAAGAGGATTAAATTTATTCACATTCAAATCTATGCTTTTTATGTGTTTTAGACTCCATCCACTATCTTTTTTCTCAAAGCTACTTATTTTATTTACCAAAGTATCACATAAAGACGTAAAAAATATATTTAAATCATCCCCACGACATATGATAAAATTGCTAGTTTGAAAATCAAATGAATTCACTGTATCATCTTTACTTTGTTGAATGAATTCAGCATGTAATATGAAATTAACTTTAAAAATACTATATTTTTCAATTGACTCTTCAACTAAAAATAATATGTCATTTTTAATTGAATTCAAAAATGATTCCGGAGTTTGAAATAATGGTTTAAAAGTTTCGTTCGCTTTACTACAAATTTTATATGTTATAATTCTTTGTCCAAAAGCGGTTTCAATAATCGATACGTTTTCAAAAGTTTTGTGTAATTTCAGAGCGTTATTTTTATGGATATTACTTTTTAAATGGTTGGTAAAATATCGTTTACTAACTGTAATTTTACAAGCGTCACAATTTACTTGGTTTAAATGATCACCTGCGTGGGGTCCTTCTGTCACACCAGATGAAGTTGACACCATTTCTTCAGTTCTTGGACGTTTCACATTATGAATGAAAGGTTTTGGATCATCGCGAACTATTGTGCGTTTGAGTGATCCTCCTTGTTTTGGTTGACTATAACAAAATAAAATATTATTGTAACTGTTAAAACATTTTTTTTATTAAGCTTGATATAAAACTCGGTACTTACTTCGTGTGGTTTTCATTCGACACACATGTAAATTCATCATCAAAACATGATTTCAGTGATTCACATATCTCCACTTCTTCACAAATCTTAACCATTTCATTTTCATCGAGAATTTCGTCAACTTCCGAACTAAAAAAGGCGCTTTCAACTGTATTGGAGAAGTCCATTTTGTAGTTTAATTTGGAAAGTGAATTAAAGTTACACCACAAACATCAACATACACAGGGCCCCCGTAAGGGCTACTGGCGCCTGTGTGCGAAAAAAAATTTTTGGCGCCCCTTAATTTTGAATTATCTTTTTTTATGGAAGGTAGGTGCTTGAAATAAAGCAAAGAACTGAACTTTTAAAGTCATATGTATTTGTAGACTATAATATCAAAATGAAATAATAATAATGAATTCTTGTTCACACTCATTTTAAAGCATTTACTTAACTAATTGGGTACAGACACGTTGTTTATAAATACAAGAAAATAACACAAAACTGAAAATCACATTTTTTAGGAACAAATAACAGAAATATTGCCTCATGTCTACATGTTACTCATGTCTACGTGTTATGGAGAAAGCGCAAAACCTAAAATTAGTTTGTTCATAATCGTGAGTAGAGTCGATTCCACTAATAAAAATAGGGGTCAAATTTGAATCAAAATAATATTCGTAATTCTTTTATAATCAAAATAAGTTGGCATGTCTGAGGTTTTGCGCTTTTTCATTAACACGTAAATAAGTATCACTTCCTAATTATACTACTATATGCAGATACTTTAATAAAAAGTACCTAGGTAACTTCGTTATAAAATCAAAAAAGATATCTAGGTACTATAGAAAAATTAAAAAAATAGCTGTTGTACTACTGTAGCGATATTTTCCGAGACTATGCTGTTGCAAATTCGTTAATTACATCGCTGAAATTTATACCATCAAAAATATCTTGTACAATGGCTAATATGGCTAACCCAGACAATTTTTCTTGAAGCGTTGTTGACTAAATAATTTTTAACTTTGCAAATATCGCTCGCCAGAAGCTACAGATACAGGCAATGTCAGAAGAATTTTTAGTGAAATACATACATTTGGAAGGGTGGATGTTAAATTGTTTTCAAATATATATTGTAAAATACCAAAAGGGTCAGGGCGAGTATCATCAGGTAATGAAAAAACTCTAAAGGTTATTCTCAAATTTCTTCTATACACCGAAATCGACCGGTTACGATTTTATTATTTTTTTTTTGTCCGAAGAATCGGGGAGGGTGCGATAACTCTGAAGTCTGGTAACCTGCTCTTCTACTGGGGGGACGACCAACAGTCCCGAGGAGGTGTCGGATTTCTTGTCCACAGGTCTCTCATCAACAACATCGTATCCGAAACCTATAACGGTAGTATACCTTATACTCAGAATATCAAAAAGATATTCGTTGAACATATTATACAGGTATACGCGCCGACCCTCGACACATCCAGATGAAGAAGTAGAGGAGATGTATGAGGAGATAAGTCGGGCCATACATACTTCCAAAACCTACTTCAATGTTGTTATGGGGTACTTCAACGCAAAGTTGGGCAAGAGAAGCGATGCAGAGTTGAAAATGGGGCAATTTGGACATGGGCAACGAAACTCCAGGGGTCAGAGTCTGGCCAACTTCCTGGAGAAAGACACCTGGCTGAGTCCTGACGGTTCTACGAGAAACGAGATAGATTTCATCTTGACGACGAATAGACGGATATTCAGAGATGTCTCTGTGATCAACAGGGTGAAAACCGGCAGTGACCACCGAATGGTTTGGGGTACACTGAATATCAATATCCAATCAGAAAGGCGGCGCTTCATGAAATCTACGCTCCGACCTACTCGCGCCAATATCCAAAACCCCGAGAGCTTTCAACTCAAACTGACATATCGCTTTGACTGTCTAGAAGAAAACCTTGCAGTGGACGAGCTAAACAGCGGTTTGGTAGAAGCTGTCCATACGGTGGGATCTAAATATTTAAGACCTTGCCGTAGAGATAGACCACAAAAACTCTCGATCCCGACTCATGACCTCATGGCTGAACGTCGATCTTTAACGCTGCAGTCTTGCGTTGACGCTGAAGCATATCGGCGGCTCAATAGACGGATCTGGAAGTTCTTGCGACACGATGTCCGTGCTCACAATACTGTGAGCATTAAGGATACAATTAAGCGGAACGGAGGCTCCAAAGTGTTTGCAAGAGACTTGTCTATTGGGCAAAGCCAGTTGTTTAGTCTGAAGACGGACGACGGTCGCGTGGTATCGACGAGGGCAGAGTTATTAAGGTAGATCAAGAGGTTCGACGGACAGCTTTACACCTAGGTTGCCCAACCTGTTGTTAGGTCGGCCGAAGACCTGAGAGTCGAGTTGATCTGACAATTTAGCGATGATATCCCGGGCATCAGCCTGTGTGAGGTTGAGATGGCCCTGAAGCGACTTAAAAACAACAAGGCGCCGGGCGAGGACGGAATCACTTCAGAGCTTCTGAAAGCGGGCGGCACGCCAATACTGAAAGTCCTTCAGAGGCTCTTCAATTCTGTTCTTCTCGAGGGCTCAACGCCGAAGGCATGGAGCAGGAGCGTGGTGGTCTTGTTCTTCAAAAAAGATGATAACACTTTGCTGAAGAACTACAGGCCCATCTCGCTCCTGAGCCATGTCTATAAGTTGTTTTCGGTTTTCGGTCAACACAAATCGTCTTGAACGCAGGTTTGATGACTTTCAGCCTCCCGAACAAGCCGGTTTCCGAAAAGGCTTTAGTACCATAGACCATATCCATACGCTTCGGCAAGATATACAAAAAACCGAGGAATATAACTTGCCGCTTTGTTTAGCGTTTGTGGACTATGAGAAAGCCTTTGATTCGATTGAGATTTGGGCTGTGCTACAGTCTCTCCAGCGGTGCCATATCGACTATCGGTAAATCGAAGTGTTGAAGTGTATATACAATAGCGCCACAATGCCGGTACGAGTACAGGATCAGAGTACGAAGGCTATTCCACTACAAAGAGGCGTGAGACAGGGAGATGTCATATCTCTGAAACTGTTCCCTGCCGCGCTGGAAAATGCCTTCAAGCTCTTGCAGTGGAAAGGATTCGGCATCAACATCAACGGCGAGTATATCACTTACCTTCGGTTTGGCGACGATATTGTAATCTTGGCAGAATCGCTGGAAGACCTTAGCACTATGCTCGAAGACCTCAATCGAGTCTCCCAACAGGTGGGTCTTAAAATGAACATAGACAAAACGAAGATCATGTCGAATGTCCATGTTGTGCCCACCCGAATCGGTGTTGGGGGCTCGACTCTTGAAGTTGTTGACGAATATGTCTATTTTGGATTGTCGGACAAGTGGTCCGGTTAGGCAGGTCCAACTTCGAGAGAGAGGTCAATCGTCGAATCCAGCTCGGTTGGGCAGCGTTCGGAAAACTACACGACGTCTTCTCGTCCAAAATATCTCAGTGCCTTAAATCGAAAGTCTTCGATAGTTGTGTGTTGCCAGTGATGACTTACGGCACCGAGACGTGGCCTCTCACTATGGGCATTATTAGGAAGCTCAAAGTCACTCAACGAGCTATGGAGAGGGCTATGCTCGGGGTTTCTCTACGATATCGAATCAGAAATGTGGATATCCGTAGAAGAACTAAAATAACCGACATAGCCCAGCGGATGAGCAAGTTGAAGTGGCGATGGGCAGGGCACATAGCGCGGAGAACTGATAACCGATGGGTTCGAGATGTGCTCGAGTGGAGGCCACGTAGCGGAAAGCGCAGCGTGGGACGTCCAACCACAAGGTGGTCAGACGACCTGGTAAAGGTCGCGGGACGTCCAACAGGTCTCTGTGGGAATCATTGGTGGAGGCCCACGGTGGTTTAACTTAGAACAAACAACGACGAATTCTTATCATTAGTTTGACTTACTTAACACCAGAGGGCGAAAAAATCGTTGGTTTTTACGGGTTTTCCCATTTTACGTAGATTATATTTTACGCGGATATTATTGGCCTTTAATTACTTCCAACAACATTAATTCGCTTATTTGCTGATTAGTTTATTTTAAAACAATTATTACATTTATTAATATTCATACTCATGCGGAAATGAGTATTTTTATGTTCGCATTTCTATACAGAATAATTTGTGTCAAATAGATAACATTCAAGTCGATTCCGTTGGATGTAATTCAGGTCCAAACCTCCCTAAATCTTTTATTTTCGTATATAAACGCTATGAAAGTAAGTTTAGACATATTACGGGATTGTTTTTCTTACTTAATTCCAGAGGGCGCTTTGAATTGATTGAGTGACGTCTCTATGTTAGTATGTAAAATGTACTCTGTGGGGAGGCCTATGTTCAGCAGTGGACTTCCTTTGGCTGATGGATGGACATATGACATTTGTTTTTTTTTTGGCAAACTTTAGTTTGGGCCCTGGATTTTGGCGCCCCTAAAAGATGGCGCCCGTGTGAATTGCACACTTCGCACATATGGTAGCGGGGGCCCTGAACATACAACTGAATATAAGTCAAAAAAAATTTGAGAACTTATATGAAATATGCAGGTAAAGAAATTAGGTAATGATGAATCCATAATTAACAAAGTATGTAATTGCCTAATGGTTTCTTAGTACGTTTTGGCATCGTCTGAATTGCGTGTGATTAATGTTGTGCCACCATCATGAGTTCGAGACACAGAGCTTGATGTCTTTCTTCTTAATCTTCGGGAATTTGATCATCACTTTCTTGTTTTTCACTTTTTTTTTTCTCTTTTGATTGTTTGTGGTGGTGGTGGTGGCAAATTATATACTTAGTTCTTATTTGGAAAAGAAATATTTTTTACAAGTTTCACTTGTAGTAATATCCTTTGTAAGGTGATACATTAATTTTTGAATATTGTCATATTTTTTTGTTTTGTTTGTTGTATAAAACTTGATTCTAATTTCACTATTTTTCCAGTGCTCTTTCACGGGAATTTTTGATATTTTTTGCAAATCATATAACTCGATCTTAATAAGATGTGTTGCATTTGCTGAATCATCTGAATTGCTAGTGATAAACGTTGTACCACCATCTTGAGTTCGAGACACAGAACTCGATGTCTTTTTCTTTTTATTCTTCGGTGATATTTCGAACAGATCATCAATTGTTTGATTTTCATTCGATTTTCTTTTAATGGGCTGTGGTGGTGGTGATGTAATTATTTCTAATTCATTTTCAGAATCCGGGGGTGTGTTATAATAATATCCTTTATATGTATTATCTTCCATCATAGAACTGAATGAGTTCTGTAACAATACAACATAATTTACACAATGAGTCTCTCTGAGTAAATCCAATAATAACCTAAGAGTAAATCTAGTAGTAATGAAAAGTTTATAAATTGATAAAACAAAAAAAAGTACCTTACCTCCATTTTCCTTTGGTCACTATAATTCACTTTAGTTAACAATACTTCGCCGAACTACGACTGCTAGTTAAATTAACATACCAATAATATTGTGGACTTATATATAAACGTAAAGCACTTAGCAATCTTGTTTCAACACATCATTAACTATCTAGTTTTAATAGATTATTACATTAACACAATCTTGTTTCAACAAATCATTAAGTATCTTATCTAATTAGTTTGTAATTACATTTGCGCATTCTTATATTAAGAAACCATTAACTATCAATTTTATATAGATTATTAGATTTGTGTTCTTACTATTCCACAGCAACAGAAAAATATAACTCGAGCTGAAGTTAAAGTTTTAACAATACCATCAGGAGTTCAAGGAAAAACGCTTGATAATATTTTTCTAGGACAAGTACCTAAAAGATGTATAGTTGGGTTTGTTAATAATGCAGCGTTCAATGGTAGTCTCACTAAAAATCCACTTAACTTTGAAAACTATGATATGAATTCATTTTGTTTGTACATAGATGGTCATCAAATACCCTCAAAAGCTTTGCAACCATCGTTTGAGAATAAAATGTTTACTACAACATATCATACCTTATTCTCAGGAACGGGAATACATTTTCTAAATGAAGGTAATGGGATATCTCGTGATAAATATTCCAATGGTTATTGTCTGTTAGCTTTTGATCTTACTCCTGATTTATCAGCCAATTCATCGAGTCATTGGAATCTTATAAAGCATGGTAGCGTAAGATTAGAAGTTCGTTTTGAATCCACTCTTACTCAAACAATAAACTGTGTTGTATATGCTGAGTTTGATAACGTTATCGAAATAGATAAAAATCGTAATGTTACTGTTGACTATAGCAGCTAAGACTAGAATAATGAATTCTGTATTACTTAGTACTAAGTTTATGATCAAAATAAAACTTACTGTAACAATATACTCACCGTTTTATTTGCACCTTATTTCACTCTTAAATATATGTATCATATCTTGATCTTTTCACTCACCTGTAATCCTACGAAGTATTCAGTCATATGGAACTTAAATGCAACAATGAATACCAATGAAATTCAACAATGTTTAGGAAAAATTCATCCAAGTCTACAGTATAATGTATACGCTGCAAACAAATTACCAATGAATGTTCAAGTTCCTATGTATGTTATAAGCAATTTGGACCCGGACACAAAGCCAGGATCTCACTGGATAGGTATACACATAGATAGTTGCGGTGTTGGAGAATATTTTGATTCTTATGGACGTTCTCCTACTGGTTATCACAGAATGTTCTTGAATAGGAATTCAAAACAATGGAAATGTAGTAGTAGCAGAATACAAAATGATTGGACTTCAGTCTGTGGAGAGTACTGTATATTGTACATATTGTATAAGTTTAACGGGAAGTCATTAAGTGATTTTTTAAATAATTTTAATATGGATACGTTTAAAAATGATATGATATTGCATATGATGTTTAAATCAATTTTTTGAATGAATAAAACATGAACTATTGAAACAACGTGTTGTTATTGATGAGGAATAGGGTGATTAGCATCGAGTGATGATTCATTAAGTGACCGTCATTAAGAGCGCAGTCGAGGAGATATTTAAGGTAATCACCTTAAAAACATTAGCTAATTAATTAGGGGTAGTGGACCTGGTGAAATAAAATAGCTAAAAAGGCAACGGTTACAGTTAGAAGAAAATGGATAGCACAGATGGATCGGACGACCCCGAAAACCCCCAATTTGACACCAAACTTTTTTTTTTTTTTTTTTTTTTTTTTTTTTTTTTTTTTTTTTTTTTTAGTTTCGTGTCATTCAGTTTTGACTTGCTTGAACAAATCTTGGCGAAATCTCGAACAAATCTTGAAGAAATCTTGAGCTGGATCCTGTGAATCAATACTACTCGCAACATGCAATAATTTATTTTGCATGTGAAGTTTTCCAACCCGGCATAGGCCAGAACGGAGGGTTTCGGTTTAACGTCTATTAATTACACTCTCAATTATAGAAAAGTCATGTGATCAGCAGAGGGCGTATACAGGTTAATAATTGTTCTTTTTTTAGTAATTTCAAAGAATTTATATGTTATGTAAAAGTCCGCATACCCGCACTAGGCCAGTGCGTTGAACTACACAGCCTAACCCTTCTCTAAACCTAACCTAACTTCTAAAACCCTAACCTCTCTCGATTGTAGAGCAGGCCCGTGGCCCGCATTGATACGTATATGGGCTAGTACAGCCTACATACTGATATTTATTTCAAGATTTCCGCTAATAGTATTATTTCTCATAAAACCCAGACAACTGATAAAACCCTTGATGCAATAAAACGTATGATTCCATTTATGACTCATATTAATATGTGCGCATATACGTTTACATTAGAAACATGGTTGACCACCTACACAGTTATTAATGGGTTGATTACTACGAATTCTACGCCAGATCCTGTGTTTTAGGAATGTAACACAAGCTTTGAAATGACCATAACATTAATAATATTAAACTTGTATGTCGTGTAATCTGGCTTTAAGTACATTTTCAACCGACGATCAAGCATGAAATCCTCAACTATTATTTTAATATAAGTTAGTTATTTTATTGTTGGATATTTATAAAAAAATTCTGTAGCCTAACTGGAATAAATTTGTTGATTGTATTATAAGATTTTACTAGATCTTAAAGAGATGTTTTTAACAAAGCATTTAACAAAGACAAAGGGCGAAGTTGGGTGACGAACATTTTAAATATGTCGTATTAACAAATAAAACGTACTAAAATAGAATTTTTTTCTCTTAATCATGGCAGGCATTAGAAAATAACCGTCACAATCATGAGATGAATTCGACGTGTTGTTTATGAATGATATCTATTAAATCGGTTATTTTATTCGATTGGAAATTTCAAATTAGTGGTTTTAGAATATTTATTTATTTATTTAAATCTTTGAACCCGCGACTACCGTGAACAGCCGCGTTTGCTCTGGTACTAACAGGCCACCACGCACTTTCTGCCTTTGAAATTCTAGGATATTCAATAACTATACGGTGTGAGTAGATGAATAAGTAAATCTTTTTCAAAACACCAACTTGTGTTAGGCATAATACGGAGGGTAAACAACGGAATATTTTTGGGAATTTAAAAAAACATTTGGTTCAGGATGTTTTGTCATGGCATATTTTATAAAATGTATAACTATATGTATGTGTTTATGTTTATGTATATATATTTATTTATATATGCATTAGGTATGTATAATTATAGATATATGTCCGTTTATCCTTCCGTACACCTCATGGTACCCCAAAACTTTCGTTCCCTCTTATGAGCGTATACACCTTGCGCGCAAAGTCAACTATAGGTATTTCTTCGTTAATTTCACGCACACATAAGCGACCAAAGCTGTGTGCGTAGAGCTGCCGCGTCGGCTCGCTATACAATCGGCTCAAACAACTTTGATCCGTGCGCTTCAAATGTTCAATTGAAATGTAACTGTAATATAATATCATAAAAATATTTTATTTGCATTATAAGTAGACAAATATTACTGTGCAAGCAAAGAATAATACAAATTTTGGATACGAATCATATTTTCGTTATTATTACATTGTTAAGTTGCATTCAAATCAGTGTTCAATCAGTAGACACTACGGACGTTTTATTAATCATTTCGTGTTCGAACACATAAATAGTGTTAGGGGCCTTACACCCCCTTACAATTACGAAATATATTTAATTTTATATTACAATACATAACATAATTTAGCTTCGGAATTACATCCCATTATATTACCTGAAACATAATTTATACTCACTACAAAAGCATTGTAGGTAATAAAAATAATTAAATATTTTACTACCAAAGTACTAAGATGTGGTAATCGCATTCCGCGCGTGGCTATTTTTACTACGCGCGGCATTATCGACTGCAGCCAGGCCGGAGCGACGAGCGATACGTCCTCCCTCTAGAAGGCCTTGCGGCGGTCTGATTTGATCCACGTCGGACAGCGTGTTTTATAGTGGTTTTTAAAATATTTGTAGAAAACATGAAAACTAATTTTGTTGAAATATAAAAATGGTAATTTATTGATAAGATGTTCTTCTATTGTAATATGCAATTGCTATAAAAAATTATGTACGATAAGTTGGTGAAAAAAAAATATGTTCTTGACGAGAGTTTCTGAATAATTTCGCATTGTTTAAATTTTTATTTTTCAGGAACTAAACACAAAAAGATTATTTTTCTCAGCAAAATCCCTCCATAAGGGTCTTATTAGTCTGATAATATTTTTATTTTCATCTTATATTTAGTGGTTTCGGATATCTTAAGCTTCTAAATTGCCATTTAAAGCCTAAATAACGAAACTTGTGTTCAGTAATCCGTATAGTACTCACAAATTATTCATCAATCTATAATGTTTTCCACCAAAATCCCTAGATGACGACCTTTTCTAAAATTAGTAATAATTATTTTTCCTTTAAATTGTTTATTGGTGGCTATTAACTTATTTGAAAAGTCCTGTTTTTAAGCCAAAAAGCGCGTGCAGGGTATAAACGCTCTTATCCATCCCATGGTTGGTTGTCTGTAAGAGATCGCCTCGAGCGATAAGACCGCCTTTTGTACATTTTTTTTTTTCTTATCGTCTATTTCTGTATTGTTAGTTTTTAGGTGTACAATGAAGTTTTAAATAAATAAATAAATAAACTATAGTTTTTCTTTTATAATAAAATAAGAGTATTTTAATATAAAAACATCATTAAGTTGTGCGAAAAAAAGTTTAGGTTTCAAAAACGTCCTTATGTGTGGAAATAAACAAACTGGTTAGTTTTAAAAGTAGTGTTTTGAGTTTGTATTGGTAACCTTGACGCGAGCTCCGTAAAAACTTCCCCAGTACAAGTTTATGTCAGTACAACTGCACTTAATTTGTACTTAATCCGCATATTAAATAAATAATAGACTGCTTGTCAGTTTGTCATTATTTATAGATTATATTTGGTCCATTAAATGTATCAAAAGGTTATTTAATTAATCTTGAAGTGTATACGTTTAGTTACATAATGAAACCTTACCGCCGTACTTTGTGTCTATTTGAATTTTTTTACCCTATAAGGCAAACCACAGCAGTACGTCGGTAATTTGTGCCTGGACCTTAATATTCCCGGACCGCGACCGAGTGGTAGACCAAAGAAGCGCTGGCTAGATGTTGTTAAGGAAGATATGAGGGTCAATGGCCTTATTATTGAGGATGCCGAAGATCGGGCGCGAATTAAACGCAAGGCGGACTCTGGCGCCGGCCTGGATAACGCCAGGTAGAAAAAGAAGAAGACTTTTATAATTTTGTTGAGAGTAATGTAATTAATTTATATTGTCTATGTTTGTCTGGTTTTGATGGAATTATTTTTTTATAGAATTGTGAATCGTTTTTTTTCCTAAATGAGCAATTTTTATAAACACGTGTTATCCGTCACTGAAATAGATATACTTAGGTGTCCAACATTTCACATTCATAAAACCATTCGTTTTGGTATCCTAGGACCTAGGCCAATATTTACAGTGACGAACAGCAGACAGCGTTCCATTAACTAGATTCAACTTAGATCCCTATTATAAATAAATAACACCGTTCATATGTTATTGCTGGGAATCAACTTCCTCAGTAGTCGAGTGTTTGATTCAGATGGGTTAAGGGGTATGACTTTAATTTGATACGAGGTTCAAATATTCGACGTCGGAGGTAAGTTATAAGTTTCTCACTGCTAAAAATCAATACTATTTTCTATGATACTTATCATTTACTCCGAACTTAGGCTATGATTACGACGCGACGTACGATAGAGTATTCGATCATTTTGTCGAGTAATTAGGCATATTCATATAGTTTTACGTACGACATTCGAACAATCAAAAATAAAGTGCGTGGTGGCCTGTTGGTAAAGGGACTAGACGCGACTGCCAACATGTTCACGGTGGTCGCGGGTTTGAATCCCAGGGCACACCTCTGACTTTTCGGAGTCATGTGTGTATTGATATTCAATCACCACGCACTAAAACGGTGAAGGAAAACATCGTGAGGAAACCTGTAGTAGCGGTTTATAAAAAATTCTATGGTATGTAAGTCCGCCAACCCGCACTAGGCCAGCGTGGTGGACTATATGGCCTAACCACTCTCAATCGGACTCTCGATTGTAGAGGAGGCCCGTGCCCTGCAGTGGAACGTGTATGGGCTGATACAGATTCGAACAATCAAACTTATTTTCTGATCATAGAGTAACTACCTTAATTCCTTTTGAGGTAATAATACATGTAATACAAGTCTTTTATGGAATATTACATAGCCATAAATTTAGAAATCATCTGCATATAATATGTTTTAGTCTCTATTTTAAAGAATATATCGTTGGTTCATCCAACTTTGGCTACATTATACTCGCTTTGAATTGTCTACATTACATTATCAGGGGTCAAAAGTGACTTCCGAAGACGTCACGAAAAATTGTCTTACGTGGTTGATATTATTGTTGGCATAACAATTATCATTCTACTTCTTTACATACATTACGCGTAGTTTTATGAGGTAAGTTAAATTTCAAACTTCGAAAAATATACGAGTATTTTTTTTGTCAAAAGTCAACCAGTATATGTAGGTCTTTTTACCGCTTAGGTACAGAACCGCATCGAGTTTCACCTATATATAATAAAATAATAGTGAATTAGATACTAAAAAGAATAATACTTGTAATCCCATTTACCGTGTTTTTTAAAGAAATATGTAATGCATTAGTGACATTCAATTGATTTAATAAAAAAATCGTTTAGTTTATTAGCCTATATTATGATTAATTAGAACAAACAACATTTATACATTTTGTATTAATCATTTTCATGTTTTGCTTGTTTTATTCAGTTAACTACTTATTTTGCAAAATAATTTAATTTTTTTTGGTTTGTGAAAACAAAACACGTTATCACACACGTTTTTAATTACTATATATTCCATAAGAAGTTGTTGAAAAAAAAGGACCCACAAAGGAATGCTACATTTGTCCTACACAATGTCACAAATCAGCTAAACTTAGGTTTTTAATTGTTAAGTCACCTTTATGTTTATATTTTGAATAATGACTTGGTTAAAAACTATTTTGACCCGTTGATCATGTGAAATATCGGTATCTAGAGTTTGAATTGCAAGAACAGCAATGCATTTCAAACATTGTAGATATATAAGTACCAATATTAGATTATTGCGTATTATGAATGAGTTGATAATATTTATAAGTGGATGTCATAAACATCTAGTACATTTATAGACTATTTCAATGTACGTAATAGGGGAAAGACATTATAACGATTCGCATACGTCATTTGTTTCTTGTGAGTAAATAAATATGGAAAATAGACGTATAAAGGCACAAATAAGGCGCTAAGAATAACAAAGATTGTTGTTACGTATTACAACCTTAATATGGACTTCTCATGGACGAGATCACATCAAGTACTTAATTATTACACCAGATTATACATAAAATGTGTAAAAAATACGCTTTCATACCGCATTTACTAGTTATATCTCTGTCACGCTTAACTAGCTTCCCTATCTTCCCTCTTACTCTAGTGTCTAGATCTACGCGCCGCGCCAATTTTGTTCACAATTAACTCTTTAATAAAAAAATATTGTTTGTTTACAATAGTATTGTATGCCGTGGTCACATACAATGTAACGTCATTTAACAAGCGATATAAGTATTTTATAGTTTATTGTATTTATGAATAAATAAATATAAAGTAAGTAGACTCACGTGTATCCTGCCAAGATGTCCATAAGTGTGCTCTTCCCCGCTCCAGACTGTCCCATGATTACTGTCAACTCGCCAGCGTTGAATTGACCGCATACATTTTGCAGTATTGGCTTGCGGCCTGCGGAAAATACAATTTATAATAAAATGTTAAAATATAATTATAAAAATTGACCAGCCCATTCACGCCCTAAGGTAGGGCACAGGTATAGTCTACTCTAGACTATTTAAAGATGTTAAGGCAAGGCCTATATCCATGGCTTAGGAGGGATGGCAGATTTTATGGATATTTTTATGACAGTAGAAAAATAAATATGTACCTCATATTAATCAATGTAATAATCACATTGTTTTTATTTTACGTTTTGTGTTTAATTGAGTGTATAGGATCACATACTTAGCACATTATAAAGGTATTTAATATACAATGTATACTCAAAAAAGCTTGATAAAATTTCCTTCAAATTATTTTATTTTCGGCTATATTTAATGAAATAAATTAATATTTCAAACACCGACAAATAAGCGAAGTGAAAATGCATTTTTTGTATTCTTTTGTGTTTTTATGCAGAGCTAAACTAGTATTTTTTAACATTGATGTGTTAATTTTAATACAAGCAGAAATTTTAAATGTCGAATGAACAAGGCGATTGTTTTTATAAATTTGGAATGAACGCAGTGCAAAATCACCATTTGAATTTCGTCTTAATTTGGAGTCTGAGATTTTGACCGGGGTAGTCCGTAATTTCCCTATAGTGGCGATAAACCGCTAATGCCATTTGTGAATTAGTACCAGCGAAGAATCTTACATAACATAATTATGTATTGTTTTGAAATTGCACATTGTCTAAGATCACCATTATCGGACTTCTGCCATATTTGTTTTTATTATTACATTTGCGTAATTAGATGATTTATTGTCGTATAAAATGTTTAATTTGCTATAACGACATGTTACCATGAAAGCCTGCTAATATATTTTATCTATTCATAGCCTGATTATAACTAACAAGTGCACAACCTACGTTTATTAAATAATTCTGTATCAGTCCATATACGTCCCACTGCAGGGCACGGGCCTCCTCTACAATCGACAGTACGATTGAGAGTGGTTAGACCATATGGTCCACCACGCTGGCCAAGTGCGGGTTGGCGGACGTACATACCATAGAAAATTTTATAAATCGCTATGTGTAGGTTTCCTCACGATGTTTTCCTTCATCGTTTTAGTGCGTGGTGATTAACTATCAATACACACTTGCCTCCGAAAAGTCAGAGGTGTGCCCTGGGATTCGAGCCCGCGACCACCGTGTATATGTTGGCGGCCTCGTCTATTCCGTTTACCAACAGTCCACCACGCACGTGCAACAGGCCACCACGCACGTGTTATTAAATATAAAATAATTGATAAATACCTCAAATCCATATTTTAAATTATAATTGAAAATAAAAATACGGTATTTATTTATTTATTTATTTAATTCTTTTTTGGACTGTACAGAAATACTATACAGATATTACACAATAAGAATAATAGTACAAGTGGCGGCCTTATCACACTAGGTAATCTCTTACAGGCAACCATGGGATGGATATACTAACAGGAGATAGAAAGGGCAGTCTAAGGCGTAAAAGAAATAATAATAATCTACAAATAAAAATATTACATAAACACACATAATATACCTATATATACAACGTGGATGCGACCGATGGGCGTTTCTTTAAACTGCATATACTAGGTACCATTTGGAAGCTCTGCACTTAAAATCAATTAAATAGGAGCAGTAGTTTAGTCATAAATGATTTTTTAAGTTTTTGCCCCATTTGAACACGATGTAGCTTTTCTAACAGCTGATTACGCCTAACGCATGGTCATTCACCTTAAAACGATAGATCGTACTAAAATCTACGCGTTGTTGCCGCTCTGACACAAGTCACACAATAATAAGTACACGAC
Source organism: Hyles euphorbiae (assembly GCA_023078785.2). Taxonomy (NCBI): domain Eukaryota; kingdom Metazoa; phylum Arthropoda; class Insecta; order Lepidoptera; family Sphingidae; genus Hyles; species Hyles euphorbiae. The sequence goes on from CM041040.1 coordinate 13,141,806, forward strand.
AATAACACGCGCCGCGCGCGACGTTGCCAATTTGTTATCTATTCGTATCTACAGGTCAATGAAATTTATTTACACAGGATGGTTGCGTTTTACTCTTATTTGGAAGCTATTTATTTTGTTTGAAACAAACAAAATTTCATTTTTGGTATTATAAATTTTTGTGCCGTGCCGAATTAATACCAGGGACGTATAGCATACATAGTGTAATTTAATGCCCATCGGTCGCATCAACGTTGTATATATCCATATACATACACATATACAAACATACCTATAATACATTCATAGACATAAACATATTATATACCTATCCTAAAATATACCATAAAGAGAATGGACAAATTATTTTCAGCTACATTCTTGTTGTGAGAGGAAACGTTCTTTGACCTTTCTTTTAAATGACGACAGTGTTTTAGCCCGTCGCAATTCAACTGGTAGTGAGTTCCACAGTCGGACAGCTTGGACAGTAAATGATTTGTCCATGAATACTGTGAAGTGCAAGGGCATTCTTAGTTTCAAGTTCTCCGACGACCTCAAGGATCTTGAAAGCGAATCATGGAGAAAGATGAATCGATCTTTAAGATACGAAGGCGTGAGAGGATTAAACAAAATTTTGTATAGAAGTGAAAGAATATGAGTATTCCGACGAAACCGGATGGGTAACCACTTGAGTCTAGTACGAAATTCTGAAACATGGTCATATTTGCGAAGCCCAAATATGAATCTGATAGAGAGATATTGGAGAATAACTATAACTTAATAATAGAAACGGTTATTATTTTTATACTTATTTATCCAATTATTTATTTTGAGAATGAATATATCGCTTATTTATCAAAAACATCAAACGATGCAATGATATCTAATCTAATCTAGTGTACATTATCTGCGGCACCGTTATGTTTCATCTCGTACGCAATGCATAAGTGACTCGTTTATCCTTATTACGATAAAGGAAGAGACTAAATAGCGGCAAGGATGTCGCCAATTTTTATTATAATATAGTCATAAGCAGTTAGCACCGACAAGACGCCTACTTCCTGAAACATTTGTGTAGGCACGTTGCGTGTCATGGCCACAGACAAACAATATTTATTTTCGGTTGTCGCAATGTATCTATTAACGGTCATAAACAAATACACCCAATAGTTCGTCAAACACTAAAATGTAATACTGTGTTGTGAGTATAAGAAACTACAACAGGCGGTCTCAAAACATTTAGAAGCGAAAGAAATATTGTGGATCCATTGACCTAAATATATGGATCTGACGGAAAGCGTGTAGTGTTCCGACGTATGTAAGTGGTGCGCGCGCTCCATTACATCTCTAGTGGTGCCTTACTGAAATTAGTCGTCGCTCTCAACGATTTTGAAAATATTATGACAAAAAGATAAATAACAATAAAGATAATATTCCTTATCACCGTTTAGACAAAATCTATTAAATTAACGGTTTCACGGTTATTTCTTTGAAATTCTAAATCTACTGAAGGGCTTATCCTTAGTTTTTAAATCAAATGGAGACAATAGCCCATTTATAATATCTGACTGCCTCGGTGGCGTAGTTGTACTAAGGTATGGTTACAAAGCTGAGGTCTCGGGTTCGAATCCCGGGTTGGGTATAGTGATATTGGATTTTTCTATTCATTATTAGCCCAGAGTCAGGAATTTGTACCCGATATGGCGATAGGCTCGCCACCTATCACATTGTGGGACGGAACCATGACGGAACGTACAAGGCGAAATGTGGGTGTCCTGGCACCTCTGCCTACCCCTTCTGGGAAAAAGGCGTGAGTTTATGTATGTATAATATCTGTGCAATAGCCTCTCATTTTATCAATACTTTACTAACAGGTATAGCTACTTTGTGACATGAATAACAAAGCATTGACATTCCACTGCGCTCGCTATCCTGAGCGTACTGATTAAGTTTATATTACATTATATTTATTAATAATAAAAAAATATAAAAGACATAACATTACAATTCCTTCACTAATTAATCGAAAGGAACTTCTTTCCATCCGGGTGCCCCTTGACACCTCTCAAGTTTTTTTCAAAGAAAATTGTTTTACATTTATCTGTAATAGCTGTAGTGCAGTTAGTTAAAATTATGGTGGTGAAATTAAATGTCGAGTTTAACCTACGTGGCAAGACAAACGTTTGTGTGATCCAAAATATTTATTTCGGATCTGGGAGTTAGTTGACTAATGTAGCAAAGATTACACATGTAGACGTAGATAATTATTGTGCGTATTGAATTTTAATGATTGATGATATTTTTAATGCATCGGTCCGATAAACAAGCTAACGGCTCAAAAGATTATAAGCACCGCCTAAGAACATCTACACCCCTTGGATCATAAGTGATTTTAAATAGCAGGAGAATGAAGAAAAAGCGATGGATGGACAAGAACTTATAGGACAAAAAAGACAACAAAGCCAGCGTTTCACGCCACATATCTGTGACATTTACCACTTTGTTAGACCTGGTCTATTCCTACAGCAATGAAAAACCGTATGACTCTACCAGTTTCTTCAAGAATTTAATCAAGTACTAGTACTTATAATATTATTTTAGAGGTTATATTTAGTCCCAATTGTTATCTGAGTATGTATAACCAGGATGTGATTCAGCGTAGAATTTAACCAAGCGCTTTGTTAAACGTGGGAGGTACTAAAATAGCCTAATATTAAATAAAAATGTTCCTTTGTATGAAAGAAAGGAACTGAGGTATAAGCGATGTTTGTGTACTTTTGAACTTTGACATTAGTTTAGCTTATATACATACATATAACTAATGATAGTCCATAGAGTTTCAATTTCCTGTATTGTTTTGTGCAGGCTTTGCTACGGAGGGAAGTGAACAATTTTTTTCCAACTTCTCCTATTGATTTGCCTTTATGTCGTTGCGGGTTAAATACAAGTCAGAATTCTCAGATGCGCCCTGAGTTTCAATTGTCGGTGTCATTAAAATGCGTGCCAATGTTGATTCTGGCTTACACGAGTTACAGCAGCGTGTCTGGGGGTGGGAAACGCTCCACAATTAGTATTATATTTTATTACTTAACCAGACTGACGAGCAGGTAGTTCGCCTGACGGTTAGCGTCAGACCTCCCCGTCAACAGGAGCAACATATACTAGTGGTACTTCTTTACAGGCTCGGCTTGCTCTGCTTAAAACATATATATTGAACACCAATCATCACTTCAATACAATACAGTCATTTATTATGAAACATCTATCATTTTTTTATTTACGCAACACGCTTCAATATTGCGTCTGCGACAGAGCGTCAAAACGGCGCGCAAATCAATAGGTATTAAACCTAAAAATATATCGGGATTGTCCTAGTCCCAAGCCCTAGGTACACCACTAGTTCTTATCGTAAAGCACGGCATGCACGTGTCCTGCGTTAGTCACCCCGAGACACTACAATATGGCAAGTCTATTAATATACCCGTAGTAATCACTGAATATAATGTTCTTTAAATTGGAACATAGTGCTCTGCTTGTCGGCAGAAATAGACAAAACGAAAAAACGACAGCCAGACAAATAAAACTAAGGATGGGAAATAGTGGTATTTAGAAATAAAATAAATGTTGGAGATTAGACCTTCGGAATTTAATTATCGTATTATCACCGTCAATAATATATCTCTATTAAATTGCATCATCAGCATAACATTCGAGATAATTCATAACTTGGCTTTCTTACTTTACATAATTATATCATATCCAATATTCATTACGATAATTTCACATTATTTATAAGTATATCCAGTTTTTAAACTAAGGTATGATAAACTGTATCATATATCATTTAACTGCATGTAATCTTACAGTCATTAGAAGTAGTTATATCAACAATGTTATCGTAGTTAAATATGCGCAAAAAATAGGACATAAGTACATTTTTATAACATAATTTTTGTTTGTGCTACCTAAATATAAGTTTTTGTCAGTATGAAACGATAAAAAATGCATATATTTAAAGGTGTGATAATAGTTGACAAAAAATGTAATGAATTAACTGACCCCAGGTCATAACTTTAAAGAAGCAATTATACTACTTGTGTGTAATATCTAACAAAATAATTGACATATACATGTTTATTAGCGACTCGATCCGGCTTCGTCCGGGTGCAGATATTTTTTGACTCCTGACCATATGAAAAACATATTATTTCGCGTACAAACTCTATTGCATTGAAAATTCAACGTGACTGCTGTTCTCGATACTCGTTCTTCCATCCCGTCCTGGTACAACACGTCCTATTCCGCCTCGTTCCGTCCCATGACTCAAGGCATGCAATCCTGTCCTCTCTTGTTACATTATATCCGTCCTAAGCTAATCACTTCCTTTAAAGTTTGAATAAACAAAGCAATAATGGATAAGCATAGATGGTATATCAAGACTGCTACCGAAAACGAAGCCAGGTAGTTTTAGTGATTTCATACAAAATGCAACATTTTTTTTGGAAAAAAGCGTCTACGTTTTTGTATTTATTCCTATGTCGTATTTGGGTAGTAAATACATAGTTTTTCCTAAATTAACAATGTGCACCCTTTTAATTATTAAGACGCTATGGTACGCTAGGGTTTAAATTATATACACACTATGGATTTACCACCCAAATAAAACGATATATAAAACACCAAAATAAAAGTTCAATTGTTTTTGCCAATTTTTTTATTGCATTGTTTTTTTAGTAGTTGCAGTGAATGGCGAGACGAGCAAGCCGTTCGCCTGATGGTAAGCGATACGACCGCTCATGAACAGTAGCAAAACCAAACATCTTGGCATTCCACTGCGCTCGCCCCTACAATGCCCTTCAATCCGAAACACAACAGTGCATTTGAACTGCTGTTTGACGGGAGAAATAGACATTGCGGTGGTACCCACCCAGGCAGCCTCTCACATATGAGAGACCTACCACCAGTAAATTTTTGTATGTAATTTGTAGTCACTAAAACTGCGACCCGGTTTCGTTTTCAGTGGCAGTCTTGATATACCCTGTATAATGGAGTTCCTTGCTAATCCTACAGGAAAACTATCTATTTTCGGGATAAGAAGTTGCTCATGAACTAATCCAGAGTGTCAACTACCTTTTTACGAAATTTCATCAAAATTGATTTAGCAGTTTGAGTATAAAGAAGTAAAAAAACACAAACTTTTATGATATAAGCTGTATGGTATAGTGCTATGTGGTATATATAGATATATATTACTAAAAGGCAAGTTAATTATATTTGAATTTCGAGTCGCAGTGGTTCTGCTGACCACGGGCCTCCCAGCTTATTATTCCATGAAGGTGCACGAAAGGAGTTTAATAGTCTAATAGCCAGTCTAGTGGAAGATTGTGACACGGCTCAATAACAAATATATCCAACAGTCCAAGCATTCGTAACCCTGACCCCATAGTAACAAGTAACAATACTATTCTTAAGTGTTGGGTATCAGAAACGAGAATGAGAATTTAGGTTAATTTATTTTATAAAACCTATGTTTTTTCAATATTTATGGGTCATGCAATATGTTTTGTTCTGGATTGAAGGACATTGTAGCCAGAGTACTGGACATATTGAGGCTGAACATCGTATGTCTTAGGATTGCGAGCGTAGTGGAATGCCAAGCATTGCTTTGCGATTATGGGTGTTGTTTGGTTTTGCTACTGTCCATGTGTGGTCGTATCGCTTACTATCAAACGAGTGGCTTGCTCCTCTCGCTATTAATAGCTATAAAAAGATTCAACGACTGCATATTTCTCAAATGGTTCCAACATACCAAGATTTTGATTCAACAATGATGAGACCATTCCCCAGAAGAAGTATGTATGAGTAAGATTCCAATTCATTTATTTGAATTATGCTACAAATGCGATTGTAGAGTCAATTGAAAAACTTCAAGGCGTGAAAATGCGGATGCGGAAATGCCGTACGGCCGCCACGCTCCGCGTTCGTAGCAAGGAAAATCTTACAATTCTAAATCGATCGAACAATAATTATAATACTAGGGGCCTGTCAGTTATCGATATTATAGTCATATTCATTAAATTGTGTCCCAATTTAAACTATGTTTATAGACGAACCAGCATTCGGATTTCATGACAAAGGATAGGTAATCGAGTAAGTGAATGACTAGATGTCAGGATGGAAAGCAATGATCGAGATAAGGCAGGCTACAATGTAGCCAGACTATTGTTTAAGATTTTTTATATGAATCATATCAAAGGAAATATTGTGAGGAAACCTGAGCGGTTTATTGAAATTTATATTGCAATGGAATTAATTGTGTACATGGCTGCGATATCCGGCGTGACTAATGTACCTAAAGTACTAGTAATAGGCATACATTAATTTGTTTTAATCGTTTTTTCGAACGGTAATTGAACAATTAAAGATAATCTATATCGCTCTTACGGGACGTTCTTTTTCGTAAATATGTCGGGGAAATTCCCAATTTAATTTTTAGTGTTGTTACTTGTAATAACAAACATAAAAAAAAGCAACATACAGTCGAATTGAGAACCTCCTCCTTTTTTTGAAGTCGGTTAAAAATTGCTACCGATGAAATATGTCATTTCAAAAATCACATAAGATTTGAATACGCATTAGTGGGTAAATATGGATGCAAATGTAATTAATATGAAAGTTTGCGCTACAAAAAATAATGTGTTTGTAGCATATTATAAGAATAGTTTTGATTTGGAAGAGACATTACATTAAAGTATATTCGTGTATGTGTGTGTTGGCTGCGTTTAATATAACCAAATAGGCAGAAAAATATTAGCATAATTCAAATCTGTCAGAATAGTATCCAACATGATTATTAATGATTGATAAAGACCGGAGATTGCATAGATAATGTAATATGTAGATCATGGCAGATGTATGAAAAGGTGTAGAGCAGGGCTGTCACCACTATTTGCATACAAAATTGGGAAAAATTGGCAGTCCTTTGAGATGAATGAATTCCGATTTGCATCAGCCCATATACGTCCCACTGCAGGGCACGGGCCTCCTCTACAATTGACAATACGATTGAGAGTGGTGGTTAGGCCATATAGTCCACCACGCTGGCCTAGTGCGGGTTGGCGGACTTACATACCATAGAAATTTTTATAAATCGCTATGGTATGCAGGTTTCCTCACGATGTTTTCCTTCACCGTTTTAGTGCGTGGTGATTGACTATCAATACACACATGACTCCGAAAAGTCAGAGGTGTGCCCTGGGATTCGAACCCGCGACCACCGATTTGATGAAAAAATATATAATAGAACATTAACTGTGATCCAATCATGCACTAGGTTGCACAAAATTACTTGGTACAAAAAGACCGATGGCCGAGTGACGAGTCAAACTAAAAATGCAGATATAAATGGGATAATTGGGACAGAGAGCAACCCTGCATATACCACCATAGGAACAAAATATAATAAGTAAACTGACATTTTAATATTCATAATATATATGCTGCTCTCATTTGCGCTAAGAGAATGGTGGCCAAAACTGGGTAAACGCAGTGTCAAACATACGACGGCAACATGGATCGACGACATTGTCAAAATCGTAGCCCGAAACAGAGAATCATCCATCCATCCATCCATCAGCCAAAGGAAGTCCACTGCTGAACATAGGCCTCCCCCAATGATTTCCACAGAGACCTGTTGGAGGCAGCCTGTGTCCAGCGACGTCCCGCGACCTTTACCAGGTCGTCGGACCATCTTGTGGGTGGACGTCCTACGCTGCGCTTTCCGCTACGCGGCCTCCATTCGAGCACTTTCCGACCCCATCGGTCATCAGATCTCCGCGCTATGTGCCCTGCCCATTGCCACTTCAACTTGCTAAACCGGTGGGCTATGTCGGTTACTTTAGTTCTCCTACGGATCTCCTCATTTCTGATTCGATCTCGTAGGGAAACCCCGAGCATAGCCCTCTCCATAGCTCGTTGAGTGACTTTGAGCTTCCTAATAAGGCCCATAGTGAGAGGCCACGTCTCGGTGCCGTAAGTCATCACTGGCAACACACAACTATCGAAGACTTTCGATTTAAGGCACTGAGGTATTTTGGACGAGAAGACGTCGCGTAGTTTCCCGAACGCTGCCCAACCGAGTTGGATTCGACGATTGACCTCTCTCTCGAAGTTGGACCTGCCTAACCGGACCACTTGTCCTAAATAGACATATTCGTCAACAACTTCGAGAGTCGAGCCCCCAACACCGATGGGAGTGGGCACAACATGGACATTCGACATGATCTTCGTTTTGTCCATGTTCATTTTAAGACCCACCTGTTGGGAGACTCGATTGAGGTCTTCGAGCATAGTGCTAAGGTCTTCCAGCGATTCTGCCAAGACTACAATATCGTCGGCAAACCGAAGGTGAGTGATATACTCGCCGTTGATGTTGATGCCGAATCCTTTCCATTGCAAGAGCTTGAAGGCGTTTTCCAGCGCGGCAGTGAACAGTTTCGGAGATATGACATCTCCCTGTCTCACGCCTCTCTGTAGTGGAATAGCCTTCGTACTCTGATCCTGTACTCGGACCGACATGGTGGCGTTGTTGTATATACACTTCAACACTTCGATGTACCGATAGTCGATATGGCACCGCTGGAGAGACTGTAGCAGACTAGCACAGCCCAAGTCTCGATCGAATCAAAGGCTTTCTCATAGTCCACAAACGCTAAACAAAGCGGCAAGTTATATTCCTCGGTTTTTTGTATAACTTGCCGAAGCGTATGGATGTGGTCTATGGTACTAAAGCCTTTTCGGAAACCGGCTTGTTCGGGAGGCTGGAAGTCATCAAACCTGCGTTCGAGACGATTTGTGATGACCCTCGAAAACAACTTATAGACATGGCTCAGGAGCGAGATGGGCCTGTAATTCTTCAGCAAAGTGTTATCACCTTTTTTGAAGAACAGTACCACCACGCTCCTGCTCCATGCCTCTGGCGTTGAGCCCTCGAGGAGAACGGAATTGAAGAGCCTCTGAAGGACTTTCAGTATCGGCGTTCCGCCCGCTTTCAGAAGCTCTGAAGTTATTCCGTCCTCGCCCGGCGCCTTGTTGTTTTTAAGTTGCTTCAGGGCCATCTCAATCTCACACAGGCTGATGTCCGGGATATCATCGCTAAAGTGTCGGATCAACTCGGCTCTCGGGTCTTCGGCCGAGCTAACAGCAGGTTTGGCAACCGAGGTGTAAAGCTGTCCGTAGAACCTCTCGATCTCCCTTAATACCTCTGCCCTCGTCGATACTACGCGGCCGTCCTCCGTCTTCAGCCTAGATAACTGGCTTTGCCCAATAGACAAGTCTCTTGCAAACACTTTGGAGCCTCCGTTCCGCTCGATTGTCTCCTTAATGCTCACAGTATTGTGAGCACGGACATCGTGTCGCAAGGACTTCCAGATCTGTCTATTGAGCCGCCGATATGCTTCGGCGTCAACGGAAGACTGCAGCGTCAAAGATCGACGTTCGGCCATGAGGTCAAGAGTGTGGATCGAGAGTTTTTGTGGTCTATCTCTACGGCGAGGTCTAAAATACTTAGATCCCACCGTATGGACAGCTTCTACCAAACCGCTGTTTAGCTCGTCCACTGCAAGGTTTTCTCCTAGACAATCAAAGCGATTTGTCAGCTCGAGTTGAAAGCTCTCGGGGTTTTGGATATGGGCGCGAGTAGGTCGGAGCGTAGATTTCATCAAGCGACGCCTTTCCGATTGGACATTGATATTCAGGGTGCCCCTAACCATTCGGTGATCACTGCCGGTTTTCACCCTGTTGATCACAGAGGCATCTCTGAATATCCGTCTATTCGTCGTCAAGATGAAATCTATCTCGTTTCTCGTAGAACCGTCAGGACTCAACCAGGTCAATTTCCTGTGAGGCGGCTTCTGGAAGAAAGAGTTCATCGCAAAGAGTCCCTCTTTCTCCAGAAAGTCGGCCAGCCTCTGACCCCTGGGGTTCCGTTGCCCATGTCCAAATTGCCCCACTTTCAACTCTGCATCGCTTCCCTTGCCCAACTTTGCGTTGAAGTCTCCCATAACAACATTGAAGTAGGTTTTGGAAGTATGTATGGCCCGACTTATGTCTTCATACATTTCCTCTACTTCTTCATCTGGGTGTGTCGAGGTCGGCGCGTATACCTGTATGACCTTCAACGAATATCTTTTAGATATTCTGAGTATAAGGTATACTACCCTGCTCGACACACTTTCGATGGATACGATGTTGTTGATGAGAGACTTGTGGACGAGAAATCCGACACCTCCTCGGGACTGTTGGTCGTCCCCCCGGTAGAAGAGCAGGTTACCAGACTTCAGGGTTATCGTATCCTCCCCGATTCTTCGGACTTCCGATAACCCCAGAATATCCCAGTGTAACCTGCTCAATTCTTCTTCCAGTTCGACAATCTTCTCGTCTGTCCTCAATGTGCGTACGTTGTGTGTTACCAGGGCCAGTCGTCGTCGGGGGGGGGTGGTAGCCGGGGCCAACCCGGGGATTCTTAGCACCCCCTGCCCCACCGTAACCATGACCGCTACCATAGCCAGGAATAGTGGGGCTGCCGGGGACTGGGGGCCTGGTCTCTATTTGTGTCGCCATTGTGGGGGTATTTGCCGTTACTCGCCACGCTTGGCAGGCGGGTTGGCGAGCGCAGTAGGGGACTGACGTTAATGACGCTGCTGCCCGCCATTAACCGGGGAAAGGAAATAGGATTTGTGGGTAGAGGATGTTATAGGAAAGGAGAGTATGGCCTGAGGGAGTGGATACTGCAGTCACGGACGGGAAGTTAAGGTGACTGCAGTAGCTCGGGGGCCGAGGTCGCGTACTCGTAGCACCTATACTAGGACAGGCCATGACCACTAGATAGGAGCATCCCTGACCAAAACAAAAAAAACAAAAAACGAAAAACGAAACAGAGAATAGTGGCTTAATATTTGACATAAGCCTACATATGTATATCTAGCAGTGGGATCCTACAAGCCGAGGATGAAGATGATGATGTTACAAGACGATAACAATACAAAGATACCATTTTTGCATTATGAATTGATAAAGAAAATATACACTTTTAAAGTGGTAAATGCCTATATGAAATTAGCTAGGCATTAAATACGAAAATAAATTGAACGTCGCTCGCGTCGGTATCCTTTCATAATAAGAATCATGCCTCTTGTTAGTGATTTCTATTTGTTTGCTTTGTTCCGTGATTTGTTAACTTATGCTTATATGAATGAGATAATATTGTTTGCTGATAGCACGATTTATGTTCTTTAAAATAATGAATATTTATGCCAAAAAAATATAAGGATTGTTTCTATGTAAACTTCTATAGTCAGTTTTATTTCATTTTTCTTCTTGATGGTAAAGTACATTGTCCTCCAGACAAAGTTACGATAAGCAATTGTCGAGAATCTCTACTCATTCATTAACATAATGGCGGTCAGCAATATGTTTGTTTATTATCAATATAAACTGTCTATATCGATATCTCTATTATAAGATTAAAATCTTTCGACCAGCCACTTATATAAATATTTTTGTATGGATTTTTATACATGTGTGAACTTGTGAAAACGCTTTACAAGTATCTTATACATACATATATAATCGTCACGCCTGTATCCCATAGGGGTAGGCAGAGACTATAGACCGCCACTTTGCTCGATCCTGACATACTACTTTCGCTTCATCCACTTTCATCAACGTCTTCATGCATTCTCGTCGGTTCAGGGTACTTTTAACCTGACCCTTGTTGATCTTATAATAATTATATTTCGTATAATTAGAAGTATCTTATAATTATACGAAATTATAGAATGGTTATTAAAATTTGCAGTTATTAAACACCTAGGTAGCATTTGAAGTTTTTATAGGCATTCTAAACTTTATAAAACAAACTAAATATAAAAACTAAAAAAAAACTACGTTTTATTATTTTTTAATATAAAAGTCAATTAGACAAAGCTAAGAATGTTTGGCTTCATAATTTCAGTTTATGGTCAACACATGGAACTTTAAATTAAATATGTCGTCTACGAATAAGGAATGTTTTATTTTCCCCGATCTGTCTTTTTTTATTTCATGTATAATTGATTGGAAATTATGTATAAGTTAGAATGTAGTTAAATCTTAAAAATTACAAAGTATTGAAAATGAACCGTAATAACAAAATACGCATTGGACAGTTACAACAGAAGGCTTTTTTCTATATACAAGATATTCTCAAAATATATTTTTAAGTAGTTTTTTCCTTCCTGCCTACAGAGTCCAATGTTTATTTATGTGAAACAACCTGTTTTTACATTTATCACGATTATAATATTTTAATGTTAATGGTTTCCGCCTATTTTAGAATCAAGTTGGTGCATAATACTTTGACTTATTTGCTTAATGCGAATATAACAATTTTGTCGGCGCGTTTTGAATAAAACGTTGATAAAAGTGGTCCTTATGTTTATGAATTTATCATTTACATGGTCACTAAGTAAAATTTGCTTATATACGCTAGCCGATTATAACTTTAAGTCATTATTTCACCAGTTTTATGTAATTTCTGCATATTGTTTTTATACGAGTGTCTATGGTCCTGGGACGAAATGCACTAATTTTATTATAAATACGCCTATTAGTCACATACATAGTCCTGAACCCACATTAAGATCAATTAATTGTATGTCGTGGGTATCAGAAAGTATGGGAGACTTTTCGGCCTCATAAACATCAAGACCCGAGACAAACATTTGTGGGCCTCACAAACATGTGTTTTAGTGCGGGAATGAAACCTGCAGCCTCATGTCATCTAATCAACTGCGCCAAGGAGTGAGTTTTGGTATTATAAATCTCTTTCGCTAGCTTAGCAGCATCTGTGCTATGATAGATGGCCGAATGTGTGGTCATCAATGAATATATATTATATGGAATTATACCTATAAACATAGAAGTGTATAAACTAAAATTTGATAAAAATCTGGTTTTAGATTTACTATCAGGCATTAGCTTATTTAAATTGCGACTGTGAAAGAGTAAAAGCAGAATGTGTTTTTAAAAAGAAATAAAATGATAGCACCTTGTATTAAAATAAATGCATATTATACCTAATATTAATAATTTAACATTCATTTGAAGTTATAATATAATTAGTAGACAATCAATCTTTCATTTTTACACTGCAATTCATCAATTTCTATAAAAAACACTATGCACGTATTAGGATACAAATATTAGGACTTTGTTAGTAATTAAAAAATAATTCAAACCAGCGTGACCTTCGCTCAGTTGCCTATTTATCTCTTGTACATATGTCACTTATCACTACAAATGAGGTTACGCGATACGTAAAATAACATTACCTCTGTGCTTTATACTGCCGGAATTTTGGGCGAGTTGCAAAATTAAGCCAAATAAGTAATGAATTTTAGGGTCAGTTGCAGAATATTCTAAATAACTTTGAACAAAACTTTAACTCTCTTTCTCCATTCAGATACATAAACTTTACTTCCCCAGGGATCTCCACCTTAAACTGTTGGAAGCGACTTGGGGGGTTATGTAATGTTGGATTCCTCTCTCGTACGTCGCAACCATAGATTAAGTTCGGAGAAAATGATAAGTATAATAGAGAACATTGATTTTTTGTAGTGGAAATCTTATATCTTACTCCGGACGTCGAACAGTCAAACATTCGAAGTTCGTATCGTTTTTACAGAGTAACCCGGCAGCATCCAGCGACTGCATTCATCCTTCACTTTAAATATGTCAATTTTAAGTGTATGGGTTGATATCGTGAAAGTTAAATGCATTGTCAAAAATACTTGGTGCAACTTGGCTTGAATATACAACCCTAGATTTTTTTAAATTGGGAAGGCGATGAAACTATGATGCATCTGTAGGTAAATGGAACACAGTCCAGATACAATATTTACTGAGGCGACATGGCTATCTGTCGTCGTTCGACACTATTATGCCGGCCTGGTTCCATGCGGATATACTGGTGGCAGGTCTGTCATATCCGAGAGGCCGGAAGTCGGTTTAATTTTTAAACCGACAATTTTTAAGCTCGAAACCGACTTTTTACACTGAGCGCAAACATGCGTACGGGGAGCGAACAGCTAAATACGTTATACCTCGTCTTATTAATGATATGCCTACCGACTTAGCTAATAAATTACACCTTCTAATATAAAATAAAAATTGAAAACGTTCTTTATTAACAATCAATAACTTTATTTTGTTTAATGGATCTACAGTGTCTACTGAATTTGGAATTACCTACCATGTATTTGTGAAGTGCTAATAGATATTTAAAGTACATTTTACTGTCGTATTGTTGCTGTTGTAAACTCTTGTTAGCTCTAGTATAAACCTCTGTTGTTTGTTAGCAGCTATATTCTAAATTATGTATTTATATTTAAGCAAAAAATTAAAAAAAAAATTACTGATTTTATCGCATATTTGGCTTAACGTTTTAACATCCCGACACTTCGTAACAGTACATCGTACATGAAAATTTTTAAATCTATTTCATTTATCATAATATGTTTTGTTCTTTTCGAACAACTTGTAAATTCAGTTTGAGCAAAGATGACAAAACATTCAATTGGTTCGAAGCCCCTAATTAATACATAGTTTCAGTCTGGTAATTAGAATATCAATCTATTTTGATAAATTTTAACTTTGAAAGCATAGTCTATGTCCCTTTCTTGTTGTGCTCTATGTAAAAAGGGCACCATTAGTGTACTGGCAGCTTGTGTTGGTTGTGCGAAATAGGGTCTTGCAAAATAATTTACAGATATAATTATCCACTATGTGTGAGTTTTAAGGTTTGATATAATCTAAGTTGCTTTTGATTGGAATATATGCTCGACATGGTATTGACAAATCTTGCTTCTGCTATCAAAGACGATATGTTCTTCTCGGAAAGGAAATAAATTCGAACTGCGGGTAGTACCTATTTGACGAACCTTAACAAACTCCTTCAGGGCTGTAGGCAATAGGCATAAGCTTATGTAGTTATTAAAAAGTAATTAATCACTTAATACCACCGAAATATGAAATAATATTGGAGAAATTATATTATTTATGAAAAACAGGGCCTGTACAGTGCATTTAATTATTTGCAAAATAAAAAAAAATGAAGGTTAAAACACGAATAATTAACTTTTTTCTAACTGTAAAACTGGTTTGGTGTTGTTAGGTTTTTATTGATATCATGTTCCCAAAGCCTATGAGCGCAAATTTCATGTCATTTATTTATAAACCTCGTACCTAGTACAATTTATATCGTGAATATATAGATATACAGATATATATAGATATAGGACAGCCTCCGTGGCGCTGGCGGTTAGACGCCGCCTGTGAAACGAGAGGCCGCGGGTTCGATCCCCGCACCAAGAGAAATGTTTGTGCAGCCCACAAATATTTCTTTCGGGTCTGGGTGTTTGTGAGACCGAAAAGTCTCTCGTAGTTCCTGATACCCACGATACAAGACTCGATCTTAGTGTGGGGTCAGGACTATGTATGTGACTGTTGGGCGTTATTTATTTATACGTCATTAATTCTTAGGCCTTTCGAATATGATTAAAAAAGTATCAGCTGAACACAGCTTGTTTGAAATCAAGTGACACATATAGAGTATGTAGCACTTCATACAGCTAATTATGTACGATTAAAGAATAACTCAATTAGATGAATACATACATACATTTGCGTCCTTTTACCCGAGGTGATTATTGTTTTGGTATTAATTTGGTTGTGAAGAAAGGAAAAAGTTATAGAGCCTTGCGGTGTTACAGTTAAAATATGTAGGACAGTTCTACCGGTTTTAACGGGGTGCTACTGTCTCACAAACCGATGTAAAGTAACAATTTTAATGTCGAGTACTGTTCGGTGAGATTTCTGGAGACTTAACAGCTGCTATAGTTTGTTCACCATCATATAACTCACCATACACGATGCTTGAAAATAGCAAGAGTGTCGTGTGTTTGGCTTGGTCTATAAAAATCTAACAAAAGTTTCTCGCCATCTTATGCACATGCAAGTCGCTATTATTTTCTTCTTTATTATTGATATTCGACAGCCTTTAATCCTGTTATAATACAACTGGTGTGCATATCTTACGGCTACTAATGGACTTACATTTTAAAAATATGGCTTATATAATAATATATTATCGGAATATTTTGCGCTATTAAACGTATGAACCCTATCGGAGTCGCTGTATTATAAGTACTGCGAGTACTTATTAACTTGCCCTTGTATGCTATGGTATAGAAATCGGATGACACACCCGTAAATGCAATCAGCATTTGCGTATTTTGCAAAACATAGAGAGTGCGTTATTCTTGAATATTTTTCATATAACAATAGTCTTATAAATTACAACTTTGGTGTTAATTAAAATCGACTTTATGCTTGAAACACAGATAAACGGGACTGTTTATGAGAGCGTCTGTCCATCGTGAAGCTTAATAATTGTGGTTCAATGTTTCTTTAGAAATCATTAAAAGAGGCAGCTAGGTCCAGCAGTGGGCTTTTTCTGGCAGAAGACGATTATTATATCGTCATTATAAGCTATTTTAGCTAAGGGTCTCTAATATTATTATTTAATTTGTTGTAAACCAGCAATTTCTGTCACAAAACCAAGGGTTGGATAAACGAGATCGAACGACAGTTGGGGCAGTGTACGAATAATTTAACTAATTATAATTAAATTTAAAATTACGCAATTACAATATATATTACACATACATATATATTATTATATTATATTATATATATTAATATCGGGTCTTTGTTCGGCCTTGGTTTTTAATAGGGGTGAATATGTTTAGGTTGTATCTTTTTATACTATTAAGGACTTTCTCGCCCACACACTCACCGATATACAAGATATACAACTGGAGAAGACACATGCTAAGCACCAAGAGATAAACAATTCCATTGATTCCATGGAATTGTTTATCTCTTCTCTCTCTATAGAGTGCGCTATTTAATTTAAGGCATAGAAAAAGCGCACGGGAATATTATCGCTTTATTTTTATACTAGATTTACAACATACATATTTACAACATGATGACACGTGCAGTGCAATCACAATTACGTTGGTTTGGATGATTTATTTAGCTTGAACCCGAAACGCGACATAATGGTTGGGCTACCATAACAGGTTTTCCTTCATTGCGTAAGATGGTTATCCGGGTGAATACGAACTTCCTACAAGCCATGAATGATATGTGAGTTATTTCCTCGTGTTTGTTATTTATACTAGCATAACCCAAGCGCCATATTTTTGGGTCATTAGCAAACTTTAGACCACAAAAGGTTGTTAATATAAAACACACATATTCGTCGTGTTTTCTTTCTTTCTCTTGCGATGCAACGAAACGTAAAGATTGCTATGTGGTCTTTGTGGGTCGTAGTTTATATGCTTACACTCTTTTTTCTGAAGGGGTTGGTAGAGGTCGTATTATAGCCAAAAAAGTTCGCTAAGATTATTTTTGGCCAAAGATTATATTCTCAGGCAAATCATTTAACATTTTTTAAAATTTAGACACCCTCAGTAAATGAAATAGGTATATAATAGGTTATTTTTAATGAAAAAAAATAATGAGTCCTGTAGCATCACCAGCAAAATTATATCCTGTGAGTACTTCAATTTCTACATTAAATTACATCCCGATTACATTTTATAATGAATGCTTAAAACGGTATTATATTTGTAGACTTAATTAGATATATTATCATTTAATATGATAACATTCGTTCAGTGGCTTTCGAACAATTGATATTGGAATTATTTACATAATCGATTAATCCTCATTTCTCATGCTATTACACTCCTGTTTCTATCGCATTTTTAGAACATTTAACTGAACACATGTTCTCGGTGTGATCTAATTTGTGTCATATGTTTATATCAAGTTTACTAGTTCTATTTTTAGTATGATATGGACCTCAATTCAGTATAACCTTATTGTTTTAATAATGTAATGTAATTGATACAAAGGAAGTAATGTTCTACGATTTAAACGATTTGGTGCAGGTAGCGACAAGGTCGTAGTCAATTAAAATGACTAATTTTGGCACAAATAATGGTTAACAATGAGTTAATAGTCCGTTAAAACACATTCTTATTTCATAAAGAACGTGCCAGTTTTTGGCGGGAAATTTCTTTCATAATATACGAGTTAGTATTACATGTTTTGCTTCAACACTTCTTTGTTATTGAATGATAAAGATGTTAATACTTAATAGACGTGTAATATCGATTTTATACAAAGCGATAAACATAAGAGACATTAGAACTATCAACTAATTAATTTATTATCAGTAAGTGTACACACGCGTTATAAACGCTGCATAGTAAACAATAAAACATTAGTAAACAATGGATGTCGTTACCTCTCGCCAGTATTCCATTTCGCACCGTGTAGTTGATATCCTCAAAGGAGATGTTGAGGGAGTCTTCTGTTATAGAAGTTGAGGCGGACTGAGAGTCTGACTGTTCGCTTGCCATGTTTGTAACACTCACTTAAATAAATACGTGTGTTTCCATCGCGGATCACAAAGGAACGGGTGTAAACACGACTGCGAGGGCAAGTAGCGAACGCCCGAACGCGCTGGCTATACTCGTCGAACTGCTTGTGCGCTGCATCCGCGATCGCCGCGAATTCCGATTATCGGTCGTTCTCCCCCACTCCCCACGTGATGGTCGACTGTGCTAGCGAGCAGCTTGCAGCTGATTGCGCTTATCGCAAGACAGATATACCGGGCACTGACGAGGGTAGCTGCCATACTTCTACCATTCATGAACAGTGACCAGTTCGCCATCCTATTCATTTTATTTTAGTCATTCCAAATTACGAACAATGGCAAACAAAGAACGAATATTATATTTTTTATAGATATCATGGAGACTGAATATAATTTTCTGTTATTTAGGAAAACCCATTATTAACTTTTTGGATAATATCGTAAACAAAAACAAATAATAAGGTGGGTTAAGTTTTTGTAGTATCAAAATTATAATGTCATCATCGCTTCTGTTTACATTATAGGTCATTAGTGGGTGTTTCGTGCAGACACATACTATCTCATTCCTATGTGCCTAATATTTATGTAATAAATGTTTTAGTACCAGACACAAATGACTGCTGTTTCGGTTACGCAACTACGGTAAACATTACCGATTAGCATGCATAGCAACATCTTTAATTTTAAATTGAATAGGTATTGTACTCCAAAATAACGGTTCATCGGTCTCGGTATGTATTTGAATTTTTTTAGCTACGATATTGGTGTTTGTTGTGATTGACGAACGTTTTCGTTAATGCTCGTCTAGATGTTAATCTGATTTCATAATTGAAGACTGTTTTTTATCATATAAAAAAAAGGCTTCTACCAAAGTACTCCACATAGCCCGGGGGGTTACTGTATACTCCGTCATGAAGTTCGAATGTTCGGACGTTGAACGTCAACATATAAGATAAAAGTTCTCTACTTCTAAATACAATACTACTCTCGGTGAAATTTATCATTCACTTCAAACTTAGTCTAGGTTCATGACGTACGACAAAGGATTCGAAAATTTGTAGAGTATTTAGGCATATTCGTACAGTTTTACGTACGGAGTTCGAACATTCGTTGTCGTGTCAGAGTACAGAGTAACCCCTTCCGGTACTGCTTTATGCATCCAGTCATTGCCGGCCTTCCCAGCTGCTGGGAGAGGCCTATGTCCAGCATTGGACTGCAACGGGCTGATGATTACTTCAAAATAATTCATTTGGAATGAAATAAAACAGCTCTACCGCGAGTATCAGCCAAATTACGCTACAAACATTAATACAATAGCCATTAATATAAGGTAATATCATTGCGAAGTGTATACGATGAATATATTTCGATATTAGTCGAAAAGAAAGGGAGAGCCTAGCCTGGAGTAACATTAAAATCTTGATATAATCATACTTATATGTCCTAAATTGATACAATCATAGGTACTTATGCAATCACAAATAGACCATTTCATACATTTCTAACAAATTTAGAAAATGATACAACTTAAAAAAGTCAAACTCAATACCAAATAAGTTAACTTTTATCTATTGGAAATTATTAGATGAGAACACAATATGAAATACAATTTGAGCTGTCAAAATGGTTTCAAGAGTAGCGTTTGTATGCGAAACCGATTCCAAGAACGAATAATTAGTAACTTTTAATACCGCTAGCGACGTGGCGCCACCGTCGCATTACAAGAGCACTCGGGAGTACGAAAACGAACAAAATTGTTGTAAAATTGGTTCTACATCGGACTTGTATTTCAAGAGTAGACCCACAGATGTTATCAGACCACACGCATCCTTCACACACACTTCACATCACAACTCTTCAAAGCCCATTTTTCAATCAATGTTCGTGACGAGATGCTCGAATGATGCTCGCATTCTGCCAACAAATCATATTTACCTTGCAGAAAAAAAGCGCAGAACAAGATAGAAAAGAGGATTCTTCATATACGATAGAAAATTCAATATACTAAATATTTGAGTTATAACAAATATTCAAAATATATTAATTAATTTACCAACATATTTATATGGTAGCCAGTCACAACTCAATATAACGGTGAAGAATAATATGGCGAGGAAACCTGAGTATCACAGCTATTCATAAAATATAATTATGGCAATAAATTGCACCATCTCGCACACACTCGTATAGTGGCCTAACTTAACCTAACCCCTTTCAATTGTATTTTCTATTGTAGAGGAGGCACGTGCCCTGGAGTGGGACGTATATGGGCTGATACAGATTGTTATGATGTGGTAGATCAATACATTTAAGCCCCAAAATGTTGATTTCTGGCAGGTAGCAAGTTGTAAAATTATAATGCAACGTTTGTTTTTCATTCATATCAATTTTATGACCTTTACCAAGTTCTCAAATAGGTATCTAATGTCTCATCCCAGCTTCGATGTAACTGTTTATCTGTTCTTGTTATAAATAAACCACTGGTCATTGATACATCTACACAAGCTAGAACAAGTCCTATACAACAAAGCCTTCTATATGGGGAAGGAAGATATTGTTATAAAGTGATCACGTCGAGGACGCAATGACATGCTCCGTCGGAATATTTAATTAAGTGGTACTTTATGGTTTAGAGGTATAGAGGTGTCAACCGTTATACCCTCTACTGGGTACGTTATTAATTTTCAAAATGTGTCGGTTGTAGCTCTACCAAAAGCTCGCATGAGCGAAATCTCAATAGGACTAATTAATTGCCTGGTATAACTATTTTGTTACTGCTCGTTAAAGAAACCTTTTAGACCTAGATTTCGGAAGCGCCATATCTTCGTATTTTTTTAAAGCTGCAAGCAATGTGGCTTTGGTAAATATCCACTTTGATGTGTCTGAAAAGTTGAAAGAACTCTCAAAATTGTCCGGCTGCAAAAGAATCACTTTTTGACAGTTATCAAATTCAACTGTTAAACTATAACGGTGGTAAAAAATTTCATTATAATATGTATGTTACGATACACGAACTCGAACATAAACTTAAAAATTGTCACAAGATTTACTCACGCAAAATTTGACACCTGACCGTATTTATCACGCACTAATTAATGGGTATAATTAGTCACTAGCGCAGGAGAACCTTTTTCAACCTAACATCTCCAACAAATTCTACATCATTGGATGTCAATTGTAAATTATGATGATAGGTAGATCTTAGATCTTGTTATACTCGTATGAAAGAAGATAGGCAGAATGCTCTTATCTGCTCGCTTAGTAACAGCCGTTGTAGTTTCTGACCTTGGTCTGACCCAAATAATATTATGTCATGCTACGTAATAGGCCAGTATTCATATTCAACCGATTGCAAGAATGTCTGTAGGTATATTTTTACTGTATCAAGTGGTAATTATAATTAGACTCTTTTGCTGGTTTATATTGTTTTTACATAGTACTTAGTATTGTTAATGGCAGTTAATATAAGAATCAGTATAGCCGATACCGTGGTATGACGGTATGAATAGTTTTATTATCTCGTCGACGTTGCTATTGTAATAATAATTCTTTACATATAATCAAATGCATTTAATTGATTTTATAAAGCTATTAAAAAAATATAGGTACTTACAACGATAGCCTGACAGGTTCAAGGAGGTTGTTGGATATACACAACTACTAGTTTCCTATCGCCGTATTTGGGTTGTAAATACATAGTTTTTCCTAAAATAATAATGTTATATCATTTTATTTCTAAAGACGCTATGGTACACAAGGGGTAATCTTATTTTTTTATCAAAAACTATTGATATACCCCCCAATCACGATGATATTTAAAATAACACAAAAATTGACGATTTTTTTATTTGCATTGTGTCTGTATTTTTTTACCACCAATTTTCGTTTTCGGTAGTAGTCTCGATATATCCTGTATTAAAATGTATATCATTAAGGATGTATCTAATCATCGAAAATCGAAAGGATGGCCCATGCATAGTATCGGAAAAAATATCGCAGATCCCGCCATACCGCTTAAAATATTTTTTTTTTTTTATTTTTTTTTTTATTTTAAATCTTTATTGTACACATAAAAACAAATACAATATTCAGAAACTAAAAAAAAAAAAACAAGTACAAATGGCGGTCTTATCGCTTAAAGCAATGTCTTACAGACAACCATGGGATGGATTTAAAGAGAAGGAGAAAGAGAGGGCAGTGTAAAATAAATAATTAAAAGATAGGACACTAAATAATATTCATACTAACTAAAAAAAAAACAAATTACATCATCATAACATACATACATACATAATAAATAGCATACATACATATAAAATAAAATAATATATATTTATATATATAAAAAAAATATAATACACACAAATTGTAAAATAATTTAGATGTAGGAAATAATGTTGACTACTAAAATCAGTTTAATTAAAGAGAAAGGTAATGTTCTTTAATTTGCCTTTTGAATGAAGACAGCGATTTCGCCTGTCTCACCGCAACAGGAAGCGCGTTCCACAATCGAACTGCTTTGACGGTAAAAGAATTGTCCATAAATGTTGTGGTGTGCACAGGCATTCTCAGCTTAAGATTCTCTGACGACCTCAAGGACCTCGAATGTGAGTCATGAAGAAAAATAAATCTTTCTTTAAGATAAGAAGGGGTCACAGGATTAAATAAAATATTATAAAGAAGAGAAAGAATATGAGCATTACCTATATTGTACCATTTTTGTTGTTTGTCTTTGGTCGTTTTAATGTTTTATCCCGGATGATAGATTTTTATAAAATAAAGTGATTATCATCATATAAATAACATTATGTTCACAGAGCCGAAAGAAAAAAAAAATATTTTTCTGGGGGTTAACGTCACTCGCGTCCGTAGGCTTTGACTCTAGATTCCCTACACGTGAACCCTGGGTAGTGCTAAATGAGTGACACAGTTAGTGGTGGTAGGACTTATGTGTCCGCCCGGGTAGCGACCACCGTCCACGAGGCGTAAAGACCGCCATAGTGATCTCCGTAAGGAGATCACGTTCCGGGATCAGCCAATGGTTTTCCGGTTTTTTCGAGGGTCTTGAGTCCGGGCATGAGGTTGTACCGTGTGGGTATTTTCGGTCCTTTGTCGAAGGGAAGAACGTTGATCCGCCGGCCAGGGAGACTCGTAGAAACGGTTGTCCGCTGACCGCCCGCGGTATAGTACAGGGGCCCAATCGGGGCTAACCACCTCGAGAGGCTACCTCACCATGCCGCGCATAATCTTGGGTGGGTCCGTCGTGCCGGTTGGTGACCGGAAGTGGGGTCCCGGCGGCCCATCCCGTGAGGGTACGTGGGCCCTTCCGTCCGGCGGATCAATTAGCTTCCTGCCGACCCTTTCGTGCCGGTGCCCATTCGGCCTTCTTAGTGCCCGAACTTAAGCTCCTCGTTGCCTCTTCACCAATCCCATCCTTTCTTTATGACAGTGCAACCAAACAGAGCAGGTCCTTCAGCGGTGCTTAACCCCACCACCGCGTTCACTATGGAGTTCACTAACATCCGCGGACTCCATACGAACCTCAATGCCGTCCACCACCATCTCGAGACGGCCCGGCCTGCTTTGCTCTTCCTAACGGAGACGCAGATTCGTTGTCCGGCCGATAATTCTTACCTGTTATATCCCGGTTATTCGCTTGAAGTAAACTTCAAGCCTAAAGCCGGGGTATGCTTGTATGTTCGGTCGGACATCTGCTGTCGCCGTTTGCACTGCATGGAGGACCCCTCCTTCTCCGCTCTGTGGGTGCACGTGGATCTAGGTTCCTTGAGCCGCATCTACGTGTGCCTTTACAGGTCTCACAACGGGGACGATGAGACGACTCGGCTGTTCAGGTATCTTAGCCAGGCGGCTCATGACGCGCAGGCGCAGTTCCCGTCGGCCGAAATGGTGGTCTTGGGGGATTTCAATCCATCCATCCATCAGCCAAAGGAAGTCCACTGCTGAACATAGGCCTCCCCCAATGATTTCCACAGAGACCTGTTGGAGGCAGCCTGCATCCAGCGACGTCCCGCGACCTTTACCAGGGGATTTCAATGCTCATCACGAACTGTGGCTGGGCTCCTCCAAGACTGATCATGCTGGCAGAGCTGCCCATGCATTCGCTCTGATTCATGACTTGACACAACTGGTGAACCAGCCCACCAGGATCCCGGATGTGGCGAGTCATGCGCCTTCTCTGCTGGACCTTCTGCTGGCGAGTCACCCAGCCGGGTATCGTGTGACTGTTAGTGCGCCTCTGGGCACTTCCGATCACTGCCTGGTTGGGTCGTCAGTACCGATCGCAACACCTCCACGTCCCATGCAGGTTAGGCGAAGAGTCTGGCATTACTCGTCGGCAGATTGGGATGGTATGCGGGAATATTTCGCATCCATCTCTTGGAGGCAGCGCTGCTTTGAGGGTAAAGATCCCTCAGCGAGTGCCAACGCTATTGCTGACGAGATCAGACTTGGAATGGAATATTACATTCCTTCCTCTGAGATCGCCAGTAAGGGCCATGGACGCTCCTGGTTCAATCGTGCATGCGCCGATGCATTTTCTACATACATTAACTCATGCTTTTCCCTAGAAGGGTAGGCAGAGGTTTCATGGCAGCAAGCAGGACACCGACGACACCCACGTTTCGCCTTGTATATTCCGTCTCACGATGTGGTAAGGGGCGAGCCTGTCGCCAAATAGGTCATAAATTCCTGACTACGAGCTGAAAATGAATAGAAAAATCCAATATCACTTTGTCCGACCTGGACTTCTAACCCGAGACCTCAGATTTGATAATCGTATGATTATTAGTACAATTAAGCCACCGAGACAGTCTTAAAAAGTTGTCTAAATAATGTGTTGTTTAAGATATTATGTTTTCATAATATAAACAAAAAGCATAAATATATTCATAATCTAATAGTATTAATATCAACAATGTTTTAACAGGTGAAGAGAGAAAACTATTATAGATATTTTGACAACAGCGCTTTCGGCCAGAGAAGCTCGTAGGCGACCAACACTTAAACTTGCTTCAACTTTGTCCTTGTTTGATATTAATTGTTATCTATTGATTCACAATTGGCTTAGGTGACACAATTTTCCGTTTTTATTTTTCAACCCAACCCCTATACTTCGTTAGATTGGTGTGGCTTCAGATTAAAGAAGTCGAGTGGTCGTATTGATGTATAACGGCCGGTCCCTATATCTTATCTATCTTTAACAAGAGGTTACAATAGCTACCATTACTATGTGGACTGCCTCGGTGGCGTAGTTGTACTCCGGTACGGTTACAAAGCTGAGGTCTCAGGTTCGAATCCCGGGTTGGGCAAAGTGATATTGGATTTTTCTATTCATTATCAGCCCAGAGTCAGGAATTTGTGCCCGATATGGCGATAGGCTCGCCACCTATCACATCATGGGACGGAACATACAAGGCGAAATGTGGGTGCCCTGGCACCTCTGCCTACCCCTTCTGGGAAAAAGGCGTGAGTTTATGTATGTATGTATGTATGTACTATGTGGATACAATTCTTTGCTTCAATAAACAGATATACATATATATTTAAGTTGCCTAGCTATCAATAAATATATGCACCGTTTCTATATCTCTTTTTATTAGATAAGTGAAACATAAATGCATCGAAATATCTAATGAAATCTAATACAGTTATCGTTAGCTGTACCGGAGGTATCATGCCATGATTTTACTATCACTGGATAATGATTAGTTTTATCATAATTATTATTATCATCCATCTTGAGCTAAAGGAATTACATTGTTGAGTACAGACCTCCTCCGGATGTTAGATATCATATAGAATTAATTAAACAAAAAAATCTGCCCTGCTAGACAAGGGCGACGGACATTCTCGCGCTGATGGAGACTGCCGTCCGTCATCAGCCCACCATTTGGCCACGTCAATACAACAATAGAACTAATATGCTTGTTATTTGTTGACAGGCTAAACTTTATTCAATATACAGATATATTCGATATATGGATATATAGCTAGGTCTATCATAAACAAGGAAATTAGTTTAAACTCCGAAACGTATAAGAGCTACTTACATCCATTTTTCACCAAATGGTACTGAGTCAGTCCAGTGAAAAAAAAAACATATATTAAATTCAAATAATATCTACGGCTAGAAGCCAATACTACATTCAATCGCATGGTAATAACACAGAATACTAAACTAACAGAAGTCAAGCTCCATACAAAGCGCGCTAAACCAACGCACACATAGACAGCGTTCACCGACACGATATTTCAAACCAGTCGAGACCACTGCACGCGCGAGTGTCACCCGCTTCGGGAACGCAAATAGTGAGATGTTTTGTGCAAAGATGGAGCAAATGAATAAAAGTTATTACACTTGTATTTAAAAACCAGATTATAATAATGGAATATAAATTACATTAAAAATATATATACATATATTATATTATTATAAAAAACAATAAAAAAATCTTAGAATAACACATACACATTCTCAGCGAGTTCATAAATAAAATAAAAATTTATTTATTGTATTACTGTGTTTTATATATTTAATTTAAAAATTCAATCAAACGATACGAGTGCTATTAATACAATACGTGTTTTCGCATAAGCCAGAGTTAACAACCCTTGCGCGAACGCCGAGCGTAGTGTGAGTGTGGCAATAAAAGTGAAGTACATACACAAGCTTGACTTCTGTTAGTATTCTGTGGTAATAATTTGTATAGCGACATCTAGAAATATTCCATGAAACTAAATAAGGTGCAGAAAAAATACGCAGAAATTAAACAGCAGAGCTTTGTCAAATAATTTATTTCATACAACTAATAACTAATACTAAATAAAAGATCACAATTGAAGTAAAGGGTCAAGATTATTAGATTTTATATTTCATTACGTGACGAGTATTTTCGTGAAGGAAATCAAATATTTAATAGTTCATAGCATAGTTAAATTTAAAAACAAATAATGAACTGAGTTATTATCACTGGATAGTTTAAAATTTTATCATTGAGATTCTTATTTATGCCTTAAAATTAAACATAACCTTATTTGCTATAATGTTGTTACTCACGAAATATATTCTAGGTTTCCCTAGCACTCTACACAATCTAGGTATTTATAAAAACAAAAAGAAAAAACGATATTTGTTTTATGCCTTTGGATTCTTTGAGCTTAAATATAATATTATTTTACTTAATATCTCTAAATGCAAATTTCCTTCCATACCATTTTCCCACAAATTCATTTTTATGCTATGCCTCATTAACCAAAACGACCCATTAAAATACGTTTATTTATTTAAACTTACCTACATTAAGCAATAACGTATAAAACACGAATAATACTTGTATGATTAAAATCTAACTAAACTCTCGGTTATAGAAGTGTCATTATTCAGTAATTTGTAGTTATCTATACAAATGGGCAAGTACGGCGTAATTATTTTATGATTCAACATAATGTCGTTATGTGCATTTTATGACATAAATTGCTCCATGTATTTTTGAGGAAATCATTTAAATTGTAATTCATTTGAAAATTACTAAAGCTATTGCTTCATTTCTAGGATATTGAAAAATACCGATGCTTAACATCTTTTCCAGTAAAACAACTGGTCTTTTGAGACAAATAATTCACTACGTACCCTGACAAAACTAACTTATGACATAGTGTTTGGAAGTTTAATTTTAATGAAAAAGCTTTTATATTATTGTTTTATGAAATAAAAAATTTGTCCAGTTTGAGGTACCCGTAACTAATATCTACTTGTGTAACAAATAGTCAGTCATGTTTATAGTCAGATCTATTTAAAGTTATTAAATATTTTGATAATTATTTAAATTGGAAACAATATACATATCAAAATGCGCAAATTGTTAACGTATTTGGAATATTTTAGAGTATTTGACCCTATAGAAAACATATAAATTAAGCTTTAAATAAAGTTTTAAATAGATGCAAGATAATATGAAAGTTTTCGGTTAATGTAAATCAAGTTGATAAGTAACAAACATGGTTGTAAGAAGCAAAACCAGTGATCGAAGAATCTATAGTATAGTTTAAAGCATTGGGACTTAAGATTTTCATTCTTAATGTTTTCTATTACCGTAAGCAATTTAATTAGTAGTCAAATACTTTAAAAGTGGTAACAATTTTATTACAGCGCCATCTCTTATTAACTCTAAAAAACATGTCAGGACTAAACGACTGTTACATGTCAAACACAATAATCGCGCGCGCGCCTGTCAGAAAAATTACAGCAATTATGTCAAACAAATATTTGAGTCCAAAAATATATCAGGCGTTTGAAGCGCCGGTGTCAATTATAGGGACATGGGTGTAAAAATAATGTTCATCTTTTATTGAGGCGGTACCACAAGGCGGTGCAAGTGAGAAGGTGCATGAGCACTGTGGTGGACAGCACAAGCGCCATGTTGCCGCCCACGTCAACATTCTCCATGTCCATTTCATTTAGGAATGTCTTTGGTGTGATGTAGTGGCAGTATACTGAAACAAAGAAATGCTATTTAGCAATTACCTAATGCGTATATCAATAAAATATACATTATAAAATTACTTTACGGATTACAATTATTTTTTCGCTATTATAAGGGTGCCTATTTTTTTTTAAAAGATAAGGTGATTGTGATATATTTTGCGGCTAAAGTGGTGGAATAAGGCCTGCACTTTTCTTACGATCGTGATATATATCCTATATTTCTTTACAAGAGGTTAAAATAGCTACCATGACGATGTCGGTACAATTCTACCGTTCATTAAACAAAAATAGACATAATATATTTATCTAATATAAACATCATATCTATAATCTCCCTGTCTTTGGTAACTGAAACATAAATTGTATATAATGTATAATAGATAGATTATAGAGAATAGCTGTTAATCGTAAAGGAGACCGATCCTATGTAGTGGGATGTATATAATATAATTATTAGATCGAGTTAAAGAGTGTCGCTAAACTCGCAACTTGCGTTTATTTATGCATTGAGGTAAGTATCTGTTTACTGATAGATAGTATAATGTGGCGTAATATTATAAAATTCTTAAACACTAACTGGTTTTGAAGGCAATCCTACTCGGAACTAACTGGGTCAACGACTGGTTGTTATTTGAAATCCGCAAAGGCTGGGTCGACAGCATTAGTTGTTTTAAATCTAGTAGTGGAGTAGGTCAAGGTGGGGGAATACTTTTTTCATAGTCACGATCAGCGAAAATACCGGAATCTAAGGTAAGTTATCGGCCTCCTAAAATGGGAAGAGGTAAAAAGTAATTTTTGGCCTTTTAATAAATTTTCTAACAATAAAACCGATGGCAAAGTCTTTATTACGCGTCGATTTTTTTGCGAGCTCTTGCTGTATTGTCCTGTAGTAGACCAAGACATTAGAACCAAAGTAACTTATTTATTCATCAAATAAAATATAACAGGAATCAACGAAAAACGCAAGGTATTTTAAGAAATTTTCTTTCACGTTTAGTCAGATTATTTAAAGGTTTAAGTTTGACGGCCAACTTTTATCTGACGATTGAAAATCCACCCTTACAAATACTTACTTTTAGAGCAATGGATCCTAGTCCTATTAAAGCCGTAGACAGAATGCACGGCTACGTGGAAGCCAGCTCTGAAGTAGGAGATGTGATGAAGCCAGCGGAAGAAGTACGGCGTGTCTGACAAAGCCAGGCAGAAACCGAACACGGAGAACAGGCAGGCCAGCACTGGTCCGATGAACACAGCAATCTGAAAAGAAACAAAAGATTGCTATGTTTTTGTCAAACAACTATCTGTATTGTAATAATGAATATGGAATAACAAGTTTTTAATGTAATAATCGCTATGTTTTTAAATTAACTTACGGTCAGAATACAAATAAGTATATTTTATCAGCACCTCAAAAGTATGTGACTATATTTTGACCTGTCATTAAGATATCGTTTCGAATATACATACTTATCACATTTCATTTAATTTCTGTAAATTGCATTTGTAAAATATTCATTATTCAGCGTCATGAATTAATTTGTTCCAAACTAGTATCCATCACGCCCTTAATCAATTACTTAATATATGACTCTAGGCATTAACCAATATAGCTTTAACTTTGAAAATGTCAATCCCATACATTTAGCTTCTCAAATACATTTCTATTTAGAATTTTTTTTGTTTAGTAATGATTATCAGAAAAATGTGTACATTTAGGAAAACATTTCAAATGTCGTTTAATAATGAAAAATATGAGTTATTTAAATCATAATGTTTATGTTCTAAATTCAAATTAAAATACACATTTTTCTGATAATCCTTACTAAACTTGTAAGGTGATTAGATTTTTCTGATGAGAATTAAATGACGTTGATATTGCTAAAGTTTCTCCATCTGAGTCTCAGACTCGTTGAAATCATCAATAATACAAGTACTTTTATTTACCCACATAGTGTTAACAGAACGGAATAAAAGTGAAAGCGTAAATGAAAGTGGTGCCATATTACCTTAGTGGGCGTTGTAGACCCGATGAAATAGCCCCACGCTTGTGCGCACAAAGATGTCGCCACCACAGTCGCTAGGAACAGCGTGGCTCTCGTCGGCTCTAGCGGGTTGTCTGTCAACCAGTACGATAGCACCACGTAGGACACGCAAGATATCATCTGGAAATGTAGGAATGGTTGTGATATCGGCAGAAACAATCCTGATATGATGGAGTGACTAGAATGTAGTCGTAAGAAAGTGCAGTGGAGAGACTATGACGTCAGATGGAGAATGTATTGTATGTGTAATGAATCGTCGGTTATTTTTTATTGCAATGAATGGCGAGACGAGCATGCCGTTTGCATGCGACGACCGCTCATGACCCTACTCTGTTAATCCGAAACGAAGTTCGAATTTTCGGACGATCGAAGTTTACGGATACGAATGTACCTAAATATACTTATTGACTTATATAGACTTATGGTAACGATGTTATACGAATTCGAACATCGATCGTCCGAAGATTCGAACTTCGTTTCGGATTTACAGAGTAGGGCCCCAGTAGCAAAACCAAACAACGCCTTGAATTACAAAGCAGTGCTTGGCATTCCACTGCGCTCGCCATCCTGAGACATAATATCTTAAGTCTCAATATATCCGATAGTTACTCTGGCTACAATGGTCCTTCAATCCAAAACACAACAATGCATTTATACTGTTTGACGGGAGAAATAGACATTATACCCATAGACCCATTAGGCATACCCATTTACATTTTTTCGTTTATGCCCTAGACTGCCCTTTCGTTCTCCTGCTTAAATATCCATTCCAAGGTTGCCTGTTAGAAATTACCTAGTGTGATAGGGCGCCAATTATTGTACTATTATTATTTTGGAGATTCTTTGTTTTTTCTCTATACAGTGCAAAAGAGTCGAGGTCCTTGGATGCGGGTCGCTTCCAATAGGTCATTGTGGAGATCCTTGGGGGAGGCCTATGTTCAGCAGTGGACTTCCTGTAGCTGATATGATGATGATGATGATGATGTGCAAAAGAGGATTAAATAATATAATAGATAGTGGGTGAACTTGAACAACGACACACTTGCGTTGGTCACTGACAGATTGCCCATAATAAAATATGGTAATCACTAGCATTTTATAAAAAAATTAGATTATAAAAAGTTTGAACTTTACTACTATTATAATCATAAAAATACACTAATTACTAAAAATAAAATATTATGCTTGCAACAAAATAAAAATTAAATTGTTACATTCATAAAACACTCATTAATTGTTATATCCATGTATTTTGCTTTACTATCGTCGCAAAATGAGCAATTAAATGTGCTTTACACCCAGTAACAGTGTATAACAATTTTATTATTCATAAATTCGTACACGGAATGTAACTATTATTTAGTTAAAAATTGAAGTAATTTAGCCGTTCTTCTAACATCATCACAATTTTGCAGAGCGTTTCCTAGTATTGCTGTGAATAGGCCGTCAATTCCTCCTAACTTTCTTTTAATTTAAGGTACCCAATTTAAATAAAGTGCGTGTGGCACTATATTTTCCGTGTTAGTGGATATCATAAAGACTTACTTTAATCTTTCAACATAATATATTTGTCGTTGCCATTGTTTAAACAAATGATGTGATTTAAATCATATTTAAATTTTAATATTAGAAAGTTTAAATCAAAAGCATAAAGTTTTGTATCAAATTAGTTGTATGTACATTTATACTAAATTCATTTGGTATGGATGAATTGGAATGACAATGATTTGACTCAAGTTTTCTCAAATCACACGGATTAAACATTGTTTTTATATCAACATGCTTATTCGTGTGTCTTACTTTGTCTTAATTCTCACCACACTACAATTAAACAATTCCTATGTTATATTGTCATTATACGACATTAACATCAATGAGGAACAAATTGATCTGGTTTTAAATCCATTCATGTTTATTTATTTATCGGAAGGATACGTTTTATATTCAAGGCTTGTACTGCAGGTATTTAATTGGAGTGGAATAATTAAATAGGAGCGTTAATTCTTTGTATCGGCCGATTATTTATATTCTATTGTGGCGTCGACTTAACATAAACGATTGTATCTGATTGCGGCTTGAGTGAAACAGACCGCAAGGGGTTTCCACAGGGACGGAATTGATTAAGGAATTAATTTTCCTCAAAAGATAGCATTGTATAGAGTATAGACGATATCAATGTTGGTGGGTTTATAGGTGGCGGTAACTTCTTACAAATCAGGTAGGTTATTCATTTGCCCTTAACGTCATACTTAAAGGTCTCTTGACTTGATCAATAAAAATACCTTTTGTAGCACCCACCACTTCAACTAACAAATAATCAGTTTCTCTGATTGTATGTATTTATCGTTGTCTATTAATTACTAAAGAAATTAAGAAAGGGAGTGAAGAGAGAATACGAAGATAGAGAGAAAAGAGCTATTGGAAGGTAGAGTCGAGTTCACAATAGAGAGTAGCATGAAAGGAAAGTGGAAGGGAGAAGTTTAAAGACGAATTTAGCCCCGCTATGATCTCAGCGATTGAACGAAGCATGGCAGTATTATAATATTTCAATTTCGATCGCTATAAAGATTATGATGGAGTATTATGGATGGATGGATGAATGCAGTGTTATAGAATTATTTTTAGTACAATAACCATAAATTATAGCTTTTCACTCCCTTATTTTTACCTATCCAAAGGTTGCCTGGAAGAGATTGCATTGTGCAATAAGGCCGTCGATTGAATTTATTCTTAAATTAAGTTATGAGCGCTGTTTTATTTCCTGGTGCACAATAAAGAATATAAACGAATAAATAAATAGCTCACCTGAAATGGCAACTCCACGGCTAGGATGGAGAAAACGTACGGACCCAAGTTGTACCAGCGATTAAAATATTCTCCTCGTAATATTTCCATTTCCAAAGGAACTGAAAAAAAAATAAGAAAAGAATATATTTAAAAAAAAACATAGTTATCAAAAATGTCTATAATAAGAGGTGGGAAAATTAGCACGTTAAATTATATGGCATAAAAATACCGAATCGTAATCCTAATTAAAAAACTTTATATCTATATGGGGAATTAAATTTATATACCACGCTATTGTTCTAGTATTTATAAAATTTACATACGTACACATTAGATTATTTTTTAGAACACGATAATCTATGGCGGTCATGGCGTACGATTCTCGCCACTAGATACTCTCACCATGTAAACGACGCTTAAAAGACAAGACGGAATTTATTATTAAAATAAATATGTCCAAAAAAACACTAACATTTGAGTATCGTATTCATGTATATCCCAAACTCATGTCTTTTAGACAAACCGTTTTTCTACATACGGTCGTCATTTTTACGTATTGAAGTGAGAAAACGCAATAGCTCGCGAGATAAGAGGCGATATTAATTGGTTATATAATATACAATAGACATAACAAACGTTACATGTGTGGTTTACATAATTTCTAAACGCGTGAATCTATTAGTTGTATGTCATTTGCATAATTAATAAATTTCTAAATGAATTTGATAAATAAATAGCAGAATGAATATTTGTGCTTAGAAAAATTACATAATTTTTACAATGGGATTTTATTACTTAAGCGTTATTTAAATAAGACGTTATTTTTTTTGAAGGAATAAAAAAATTATGCAGAATTTTGGTGCTTACGTCTGTATGTTTGAATACATAATATATCAATAGCTCCAAACCAGTTGATAACATATTATGTATTCAAACTTTACTTAACTATTCTTGTATTTCTTTATACGGGTATTAAAGAAAAGTTTAATAACTACAAATAGTCAGCGCCTCGCCGGTATAGTTTCCAAGTTATTTCGATTTTTCTTTTACTTTTATAAGAATTTTGCTAATTACATACATACATAAACTAACCTTTTTCCCAGATGGGGTAGGCAGAGGTGCCAGTACATCCACATCTCGCCTTGTATGTTCCGTCCCACGATGTGATAGGTGGCGAGCCTATCGCCATATCGGGCACTAATTCCTGACTATAGGCTGATAATGAATAGAAAAATCCAACAACACTTGCCCATCCCGGGATTCGAACCCGAGACCTCAGCTTTGTAACCGTACTCTAGTACAACTACGCAACCGAGGCAGTCAGAGAGCAGTTTTGCTAATTATATTATTTTTAGGGGGTTTTCAAGGTTTTCAAATACCTTTTAGAAATATTCAAGTAAATATCTACATAAAATTATGATTGTTATATTCCATCTAGAACCGTGGTTCCTAACCTTTTAGGTCCGTTACCCCTAAGATCTATGGGTGACTGATTTTACCCCTCCTTCCCCTCTAGGGTGAGTGATTTTACCCCTCCTCCCAAGGATGATCTCAAACAACACGTGTTAATACCTTATACGTAGACTTTATTAAACGTAAAACAATTGCACATAACCAATAATTATGCTCTTGAAATTTCTATTAGTTTCAAATGTTTATTCCACCAAAGTACCACAAGGTACTGCTTAGCTTTTACAAGTTTGTAATATTAGGTTTTGTTTCACTTAAGACGATAACCAGCTCATTGTTACCCCCGCAAAATACAGGTTTTACCCCCGCGGGGGTAGTTACCCTCAGGTTAGGAACCACGGATCTAGAAGAAAATGTATTTGTTTCAACGTAAAAGCAAATAAGAAAAATTGGTTGTAATATTAGATAATAGAGAGAATACAACACATTTTGTAATATGCTTTTATGAATACAATGAAATTCATACGCTTCGTTTAATGGATCATATAGGAAACCTATACATAAAAACAGGTATTTAAAAAAATGTAATCTGCTACCACTTATTGGTTGTAACTATCAATTACCTATTTTCATCTATGATACAGGTACCCAGTTTTTTTCTAATAAGAAAACTCTGCGTTGTTCATGACAATTGACAACGGATGATTTTTGGTCTTCAGTCCAGAGGAAACTAATATTAGCGAGAGGCTTGAGCAATTCTCAACCAAAGACATATTTATGCCAGTTAAATTGCTAGCTTTGAAATAGTTATGGCTTTCTCGATTTCATTGAGATTTATAATTTGAATTAAATACAGGGTTTATCAAGACAGTTATCGAAAATGAAGCCGAGTGATAGTTTTAGTGACTATAAATACACTGCAAGTAAAAATCGAATCAAAAGATCACATTTTAAATAACTTTGAAACATGTATAATTTTGTATTATAAAATTTAATAAAAAAAAAAGAGATTTTACATTTTTTTTTTATTGCAATGAATGGCGAGACGAGCAAGCCGTTCGCCTGATAGTAAGCGATACGACCGCTCATAAACAGTAGCAACATTCCACTGCGCTCGCCATCCTGAGACATAAGATGTTAAGTCTCAATATGTCCAGTAGTTGCTCTGGCTACAATGTCCTTCAATCCGAAACACAACAGTGCATTTAAGCAGTGTTGTTTCACGGGAGAAATAAACATTGCGGTGGTACCTACCCAGATAGCCTCTCACATATGAGAGACCTGCCACCAGTAGCATTTAAATAATATAGTAATTTGTTAAGTTCATTTTGGTATATAAATGGTTACATAATGAATAATGAATAAACTTGTTTCAATTATTTTATATTAAACATGTGACAGAATTTATGACCTGACTAGGTTATAAATGCCTATATTATTATTTTTTTCACTTTTGCCTTACGCGAGTATTTCGAGTCAATAAGTTGAGGAAATTGGTGTCACTAAACAACATGGCATTTGTTATTCCATACATAGGTACGTTTTCATTAGCCGCGTACTGACTGACCGAGCAGCCTCGCGAGGCCTGCCGCGCGAAGCAAATGCTCGGCTAGTCGGGACGTGCCTCGCCCGAGGCAAACGCACACGCCGCCTCGCCCGAGCGTGCCGCGGCCCGAGCCGAGCGTTGTCGGTTTTTGTCCATGCTCAAAGGCGCCTCTGTACGTTTGCCGCGCTCAATCAAGACGGTTGTGTTTCGCCTCGCTTGTTCGTCGCAGGTTAGCGCCATGGATAAAGAACAGTGTCTTAAATTAATACAACTATACGGTGAATATAGAAGACTTTGGGATGCGCAATTTCCCGATTATACTAATAGAGGATTAAGAGAAGATGCATGGAGAATAAGTTAGAAAATGAACATTCCAATAGCTGACTTGAAGAAAAAAATCTAATCTGTTTTGGCATAATAGTTTCATCCAAAAACGTTTAGGTTTCCGTTTTATTTACTTTACAAGCCGTAAAATTATTTGAATGGCAGTGGTGGCGGTAGCTTTCCGAACGTACTGTCTCAAAACTTCTCTTGAGCAAAACTGGCTCGGCCATGCCGCGCGAAGCTGCCTCGATCCAAAAAATGTACACATCGAGGCTGCCTCGCGAGGCAACCGTCCCGCAGCAAACGTCTGAGGCTGCCGCGCGAGGCCGCGCGGCTAGTCAGTACGCGGCTAATTACATTTCGTTTTCATGTTATATTTGACAGCCTCTGTGGCGCAGTTGGTTAAACGCCGCCTGTGAAACGAGCGGCCACGAGTTCGATCTCCGCACCGAGACAAATGTTTGTGCTGCCCACAAATATTTATTTCGGGTCTGGATGTTTGTAAGACCGAAGCCTCTCGTAGTTCCTGATACCCACGAAACATAAACAAGACCCGATCTTAGTGTGGGGTCAGGACTATGTATGTGACTGTTGGGTGTTATTTATTTTATTTTTAAAGAAATAGCCCCTACACAATGTATGAAATGGAACGTAAATATTTCTCATACAATGTTGTTTGCTGATAATCTCGAGACGTATTTATTATACACGTGGACTAGACACAATTAAAACTTTGAGCAAATCAATACAAATATTAATTACTGAGTTCTTGGATATTACACATTTATCGCTTATTATTTCATAACCAGATAAAATGGAAGGAAATGAATGGAATACTACTACTTACTTAAACACTTTCCTTTTTGTATTAACGACTAATTAGACATTTGCGAAGTGTCGCGGACTTTTAATGTTTGGCAACAACGAAAATTTTACCAATGTCGAACAAGGCTTACATAAGGTGGGGAGATGGGAGAGGGGAGTGGGGGAGGTACTTATCCTAGGAATAAGAAGCTATAGTTGACCAGCGTAGAGTACGGTAGTTTGAGGTTCAATCCACTTCCCGACTTTTCTTTCCTTTCGTGTCGTAGTCGGTAGGGTATTTGATATGAGTGAGGGATAGGTGATCAGCCGATCTACTTGTCAGACCTTTTTTGTCAGGGAGATCCCTTGTTAGGTAACCAGCCTGTCTGTTTGTCAGAACCATTTCTTTTATTCCAATGAATGGCGAGATGAGGATGCCATTCGCCCGATGGTAGTTAATCGATACGACCGCACGACCGACGGGCCGAAAACCGAAAAAAATAATAGAAGGAATGCTTGGCATTCTTCTGCGATTTCCAAACTGATACATAAGGTGTTAAGTCTCAATATGTCCAGTAGTTACTCTGGCTACAATGTCCTTCAAATCGGCACACAACAGCGCATTTACACTGCAACTGGCCAGGAGAAATAGATATAACCTGCCATAAAGAATAAAGGTGAGTACTCACACGACAAAGTGACGGACATTTTCCCAGTGTATACGACGAGGAGCATGGACCCATACAAATACACGTAGTTGCCGAGTACAGTGCTTGCTTCACTTCCAACGCCGGAGTAGAGGTAGCCGAAGATCAGAGCGATCACCACGTGCGCCGCAACACGGTACATAAACAGGGACTGAAACAAATTTTATAAGGATAATCTAACCCTTATAGTAGTAATAAAGTGAATAGCAATAGCAGTCACAAGTACAACAAGTAGCAACTGGAATGGAGTCGATAACATTTCACAAATTATAGAAATATGTTAAATTTTGCGATTTGCGGTTTTGATTCACAAAGCCAATCGGCTAATATTTTAATACCATCTTATATAATATTTGAATAAGTAAGTTTTTTTATAAATCCCTTTAAAGAAGAAAATAACAGTTAATTTTGTGTGTGTCATTTTAGATGGGAAGAGTGATTACAATATATCGTCAGTTTTTTGTTTACAAATTCTGAGGAGTAAATTAGCAATAGCAGAAATATACAGCAGGCTAAGGCTTCAAAAATATCAAGGTGACTAGTGACGTTAATTTGAAACAGCAATAATTCTCGTTACTACCATATAAGGTATAAAAGTGGGGCTTGAAAAAGTGCGCCGCGGCTTTATTAGTAAAGTGACCAGGGGACGACGGGTGACCACTACTTTATACTCCGACACGAAGTTCGAATGTTCAGACGATTTTCAACTCCTTAAAATTAATACAATTTTCCACGAAAAATATCACTTACTTCGAACTTAGCCTAAGACTAGGCCGTACGGTACAGGATGCGAACATTATGTAATGTATTTAGGCATAGTGGTCGTCGTATGGAAGTACAAACAAACCCGCCAGATGCGGCAGCCAACATGTTCACGTTTCATGCGGGTTCGGGTGTGCCCTGGGGCACACCTCTGACTTGGTCTCTGAATTCTGGTGGACTATATGACCTAGGCCCGTGCCCTGCAGTGGGATGTATATGGGCTGATACAGATCCCGCTCCACAGGTCCCGCTCCAGGGCTTTGAATCAGATTTATTAAGCGTGTTTATGATATAGAATGACGCTAGCCTAGCGTAGTTTAGTTGAGATCAAGTCACAGGAATTCTTAAAACTCATATTATATGTAGCTTTCCTTACAATATTTTCCTTTTCCATTATAGTGCGAATTGATACCACACTTTGACGGCGAAGGGAAATCATCATACCAATATACCATACATAATATCAATAATAATTTTTTTTCACATATAATGTATATAGTTAAAGTCCTGATCCAATCAGAAACTACAAGAAACTTTTTCTTCACACAAACACCTAGACCGTCTTCATGAAGATCAGTCATTCTTCGAACTCTGGGTTGTATGCTCAGCGGTAATCTATTGTTGAATAATAGTGATACACAAAATAATATAGGTTAAACAACCCATAGATTTAGGGATCAAATTATTCCTAATCTCTTTCTCTTCAGCCACTGGAAGTCCACTGCTGAACTTAGGTCTGGCCCATGGCTTTCCAGTCGACCTGTTGGAAGCGGCCTGCATCCGGGGCGGGCGTCTATTCCAACTAGCAGTTGTATAAAACCTCAATACTTACAAGAAAGACCTGTTTATATTAATTTATATTAGGCGAAGTGACGTCATAGTTCAGGTTTCATTAGTTGAATAAGTAGAATCAAATTCATAGACTTCTTGTT
Source organism: Hyles euphorbiae (assembly GCA_023078785.2). Taxonomy (NCBI): domain Eukaryota; kingdom Metazoa; phylum Arthropoda; class Insecta; order Lepidoptera; family Sphingidae; genus Hyles; species Hyles euphorbiae. The sequence continues at coordinate 13,182,153 of CM041040.1, forward strand.
GGTCTAGACATTCTCGTATTTGAATGTAAGATATCTATTAAACCGACATATTATTTTACATAATTCAATATCAGTCCATGAGAGGATTTTTATATTGTGCTTATTTAATGTGAGTTACTTTGTGATAAATATTTTGGCAGATTACGGCGAACATTTGCTTAATAAATGAATAATTGAATTTTTAATGCACTACCATCCATAAATACAATAAATCAGTTCGTATTTTTAACATTATTTTTTGTTGAATTTGATATAAATAGTAAGATCACGAGGGTCATTGACTTTTCTTATTATATTTGCAAATTCTTTATAAAGCTCTTTATAAAGTCGCGCCTGTAGTTCAAGAACAACAGGTTATGCGGTCACTAACTATCGATATCGTATGCATTTTGATAGTTATAAATATCGGTTATAAAGCTCTCCTAGACATACATTATGAATGTGATTTGATTGCGGCTGAATGGGCGAAGATATTAACTGAGTGTTTGAGGTTGTGCGAGAAAAATGCTTCACTGAGTACTTTAATGTTAAGTAATTAATGTAAATGGTTTTAACCGTATTAATTAATTAATGAATGAAAGAAATAATAGTATATGCATTACTAGCATAGTTAATGGTGAACATTCTACATTAATTAAAATCACATACTACAGGATGAATAGTTTGAATTCATGCTTTTACCAGTTTATTTATATCTGTATCTATATCAGCCCATATAGGTCCCACAGCTGGGCACGAGCCTACTTTACAATCGACAGTACGATTGAGAGTGGTTAGGCCATATAGTCCACCATGCTGGCCTAGTGCGGGTTGGCGGACTTACATACCATAGATTTTTTTATAAATCGCTATGGTATGCAGGTTTCCTCACGATGTTTTCATTCACCGTTTTAGTATTATTTATTATTTTTTATTTATTTATATAATCATATTAAAGATGTCATTCTCGAGGAATTTCAATTATAAACAAATACTATAGTGAAAGGTGGATTTAATACATATTGCGATGTCCGTAAGACTAATGCCTTTTTTCTCAAGCGATTGCAAATGCAGTGAGATAACTTATGAAGAACAGCGCTACGCAACTGTTATGTAAAATAATGATAAAAATTGCTACAAAAGTTCATGTACATAACGCTATGTATTCAGAATGAAAAAAAAAAAAAAATTGTTGACATTGAATTGAAAGCGTGTATTGAATTTATTGGCTTCAAAGATCACCGGTGTGGTACATATTATATTTTATTGGAATGAAGAATAATTATTTTCTTCTTTCATGGAATTGAGATACGAGCATGCCACGTGCCTGATAGTAAGCGATACGGCCGCTCATGGACAGTAGCAAAACCAAACCACCAACAAAGTCCAGTACTTACTCTGGATGCAATGTCTTTTAAATCGGAACACAACAGTGTATTTACACTGATAATTTGTAGGAGAAATACGAGTAGACATTGCGGTGGAACCTATCCAGGCCTCTTAAATATGAAAGACCTAACGGTAGTTACTGGTGGTAACCAGTAACTATAAGCTGTCGCACAATTCTGTAAGTATTACAACTATTATTTCTGTATCAGCCCATATACGTCCCACTGCAAGGCACGGGCCTACTCTACAATCGAGAATACGATTGAGAGTGGTTAGGCCATATAGTCCACCACGCTGGCCTAGTGCGGGTTGGCGGACTTACATACCATAGAAATTCTGATGAATCGCTATGGTATGCAGGTTTCCTCACGATGTTTTCCTTCACCGTTTTAGTGCGTGGTGATTGATTATCAATACACACATGACTCCGAAAAGTCAGAGGTGTGCCCTGGGATTTGAACCCGCGACCACCCTGAACATGTGGGCAGCCGCGTCTAGTCCGTTTACCAACAGGCCACCACGCACTTTATTATTCTATTATTTATATTTATTATTCTACTATTATTTCTGAAGCCGCAATTTTGTTTACTAATGATAGAAAAGTAATACTCACGTAATTCCGTGTAGTGATTAAATAGTTTCTATATAATAATATCCAGGTTTGCATCAGAAGTCCGGCCGGCCGGTACACGTGCTTTGAGTATTTCTGTTTCCGCTTCGGACTGCCCAGTAGGTGTTTTGATTTCCATTCCGTGCTTATATCTGTGAAAAAAGTTTATGAAGAAGTTATAATAAAATTAAGAGCGTATACACCTTGCGCGCAAAGTCAACTATAGGTATTTCTTCGTTAATTTCACGCACACATAAGCGACCAAAGCTGTGTGCGTAGAGCTGCCGCGTCGGCTCGCTATACAATCGGCTCAAACAACTTTGATCCGTGCGCTTCAAATATTCAATTGAAATGTAACTGTAATATAATATCATAAAAATATTTTATTTGCATTATAAGTAGACAAATATTACTGTGCAAGCAAAGAATAATACAAATTTTGGATACTAATCATATTTTCGTTATTATTACATTGTTAAGTTGCATTCAAATCAGTGTTCAATCAGTAGACACTATGGACATTTTATTAATCATTTCGTGTTCGAACACATAAATAGTGTTAGGGGGCCTTACAACTCCTTACAATTACGAAATATATTTAATTTTATATTACAATACATAACATAATTTAGCCTCGGAATTACGTCCCATAATATTACCTGAAACATAATTTATACTCACTACAAAATCACTGTAGGTAATAAAAATAATTAAATATTTTACTACCAAAGTACTAAGATGTGGTAATCGCATTCCGCGCGTGGCTATTTTTACTACGCGCGGCATAATCGACTGCAGCCAGGCCGGAGCGACGAGCGATACGTCCTCCCTCTAGAAGGCCTTGCGGCGGTCTGATTTGATCCACGTCGGACAGCGTGTTTTATAGTGGTTTTTAAAATATTTGTAGAAAACATGAAAACTAATTTTGTTGAAATATAAAAATGGTAATTTATTGATAAGATGTTCTTCTATTATAATATGCAATTGTTATAAAAAATTATGTACGATAAGTTGGTGAAAAAAAAAAATGTTCTTGACGAGAGTTTCTGAATAATTTCGCATTGTTTAAATTTTTATTTTTCAGGAACTAAACACAAAACGATTATTTTTCTCAGCAAAATCCCTCCATAAGGGTCTTATTAGTCTGATAATATTTTTATTTTCATCTTATATTTAGTGGTTAAGGATATCTTAAGCTTCTAAATTGCCATTTAAAGCCTAAATAACGAAACTTGTGTTCAGTAATCCGTATAGTACTCACAAATTATCCATCAATCTATAATGTTTTCCACCAAAATCCCTAGATGACAACCTTTTCTAAAATCAGTAATAATTATTTTTCCTTTATATTGTTTATTGGTGGCTATTAACTCATTTGAAAATTCCTGTTTTTAAGCCAAAAAGCGCGTGCAGAGTATAAACGCTCTTAACATCGTTTTAATCTGATTTCGACGTAATTATTTCTAAAGTGAATTGATTATTTTATTACACAGGAAAGTTATTTTCCGCTCATTACTTACAAAACTTGATTAATAAGGTGATAAACTCACGCCTTTTATCCAGAAGGGGTAGGAAGAGGTAATATTAGGACACCAATATTTCAACTTGTGTATTTCGTCCTATTATGTGGTAGGGGCGAGGTTATCGCCATATCGAGCACGAATTCTTGACTCGTGTATGTAACTATATCTACTATTTTGCACCACACGCATATATATTCTATTGATATGAAACAATCTCTTTGTGATTAATTTCTCACTTTTTATAATTTAACCTATTGTAAATAGCCTTGACAATTAATAATTTATACTTGAAAATTACATATATTATTAATCTACAAACAGTTATATGTCGGAGTGATTGGAAAATTTAAGAATTGTAATGATATTATAATTATGATTTAAGCTTCTTATTATAAACATAAATTATATGTCGGAGTGAACAGAAGGGTTTAGGATAGGTGAAGGCGGTCGTTCGTTATGTAAGTCTTCGTCTTGACTCATCGTAAGAGGTGAGTAATAAAACGTCGTTTTCACAGATAAACACAATTTATTGGTACTTTGTCACTGCACAATTATGACGTAACTACTGTAGAGCTTGCCGACGAGACTTCGAATGCCCTGTAGTGCGTCAGCGCGCTCCTTATATTGGTACGCTCCCCTCTACATTATTTCAAACTACCCAATTTACTAAAAATCAATATAATCAAATCAACAACTTATTTTGCATAATTTGAAAATCTATTATTTATGTTTACAATAAGAAGCTTAAATCATAATTATAATATCATTACAATTCTTAAATTTTCCAATCACTCCGACATATATGTATTTAAAATGCCTGTAGTCTTAGCAGGCGTTATAATTATCAACCGCAAGAATATCTAAATAAAATTTTAAATTGCTGGGCTTGGGTTTTTTGTACAATCGCGAGTACGATTGAAAGGCATTGGAATATATAGCTCACCACGCTAACCTAGTACGGGTTGTGGGACTTTACATACCATAGAAATTCTTACAAATTCCGGTTTTCTTTCACCGTTATAGTGGATGGTGATTTAAGCCTGCAACCTTGAATATGCTAGCAGCCGTACCTGGTCCACTACCAAGAGGCCATGATACTTGTTGCTAACCCAGTAAGGCTAAAGCAGACTTTAGGTTTTGGTACAGGTATCTTGAAGACTCTTACCTAAGGGCCCTGGCAGAGCAGGTATCGTAGGAACATCGGCCCAGCTTCCGTTGGCAGCGGGTTCGTACTTGTACTGCGCCATTATCTTTGACACTTTGCTCAGATCTGCTGCGTACTCGCCTGAAGCCACTTCCATTACTGAAAATAAATTGTTGGATTAGTAATTTGATATGTAGTGTAATAGTTTGGTTGAATGAGTGAGGTCCTGCATTCAATATCGTTAGTTTTACGATATAAGTACCTAATGACTTCAGCTGGAATTTTCATAAATCATATATTTTTTCCGACGTTTTATGATTATAAGCGGTGATAATACAACCTAAGTAGTTTTTTATTTCATAGGTTCAGCTAACATGCAAGAAGGTCACCTAATTGTGAGTGATCACTGCCGCCCATAAACATCCATAACGCTTGGATAATGGATGTGTTACCGGGCTATAAAACCGAGAGGATAGAGGGAAGGAAAAAGGATGGGAAAAGGGAATGGTAATTAGTAAAGTATTGGGCAATATTGTTAACACCATGACTTTGATTGTTCAAATTAAATTGGTTTCCCCTCTCCCTCCCACTAGGCCTTCCCCAAGGAACTCATAGAACTGTTGGAAGAGGCCTGCATACAACGACGACTCCTTGCAATTTTAACTAGGCCGTCCCTCATTTGTTTTGTTACTGTAGACGTAAACGTTTTCCTTTTATCAACCTACATTTCATAAAACGCCCCGACTATGACTGTATTAAGCCTCAAAATAATGGCGTCTGAATGAAAACAAACTAAAAAAATGAGTACGAGTCGTCTCGACTACGTCACGCTTCCGTGATCACGACCTAATGCTTTTACGCTTTTACCAGGTTAACTTATGCAACATCGCGTGTTTCCGATCGCACGGTGGCGTGATACGTGTGGTTACAAAATGAGAGACAAGATTATGACTATTTAAGGTACATATCAATAAATGTAAGCACCCATTCTCTTTTATTCTGAATTTTTATTTTGAAGAAAATAGGCAGAATAGCACTACCCATCTATTTTTTGATAGCTAACTGCTTGTTATAATGCTGTACGACAACTAGGCCGTTTTTTGATTCATCGACTCGGAAGCAATGTAGAATCGAACACACAAAGCCTGGGTATTTTGTATAAGGTAGCTGACGTGAATAAATTGTTAATAATTACACCCAGCAGACCATACAAAAGCCTGAGATATTTGTTTTTTAATGTGGGTATTGTCATTGGATATACGAGTGATTATTTGTCTGACAAAACCCAGATGAGAAGCAAATATTTGCGGACTCCACAAACATTTGATTAGAATGGGCTTAATAATTCATTAGAATGAAATTTGGACATAAATTTTCGAGCCATGTTTAAAAATAATTCAATAAATTCCTCAAACTGAGCAATGGTGGTAGTTTATTATTATTTACTTATTTATTAAAACACAAAGATATAGAACAAAAAATATATAAGTATATAGTTTCATAACACCGGGCACCAGTTTGACCGTGGAGATGAGATACAAGGTGCGTAATCTGTTGAAAATGAGCTAGCAAAAAAAATCCAGTCATCGAGTGAAAGTTCTTTATAAAAAATAGACTCAAATGATTTGTTTTTTAATACATTCACATTAATAATTACACTTTCGTTTCCCATTACCTTTATTTTAATTATTGTCTCCATGGCGTGCAATTCAAGAGGCCTTTCTTTAGCAATGGACTGATGTGGTGGTGCTATGGGAAATGGCCGAGTAAATAGAAAGATTTATAAACACACACATCATATGATCGGACAATATTTTGGGCAATGATAAAAAGATGTAAAATTAATACCAAATTGAACACTATTGATAATTATTTAAGACTTTGGATGAATTTTATACTACCAGAGAATAACTAGCGCGTCGGAAACGCATCAAGTTGCTAACATTTGTATGTCGTTCTATTGTTTGGATAGGAAGTTGGTGAAAGGTATGTCGATGTGCGTACAGACAAGTGAAAATGGAAGCTACATTCCTTTAGAGGAACCGGTTAAATAACCTCACTCAGCCTTAGCATCAAGTAACTGACAATTTTAACTTCTATGCCAAACCTACACCGCTGATATTTCAAAAATATAACGCTCATATTATGATTAAATTTAAAGTAATTTTCGACATAATGCAACCGAGTATTACGTAATAAAAGTAAAACCTAATACATTGATGTTTTTTGTATATTTTGTAAAGCACTCTGGGTTTCAATACAAGGTGTATAAAATAAAGTGGCACAACCTCTGTTATTTGTTTTATCTATGACATAATGGCGTTTATATAACTCTGCAATTTTTTTGTATCCTACTTACATCTATATGAGAGTCTCTTATATGAGTCTGCAGTGATGCGAATGTTATTTTATCCTTTTCTTTTAATTCTGTTGTAGAGCCTCATGTACTATATTTATGTTTGTTTTTATTGTATTGTATTGTATCAGCACATTTACTGCAGGGTACGGGCTTATTCTACAATCGAGAGTACGATTGAGGTTGGTAAGGCCATATAATCCGCCACGCTAGCCTAGTGTGGGTTGGCGGACTTTACATACCGTAGAAATGTTTACCAATCCCTATGGTATCCAGGTTTCCTTACGATGTTTTTCTTCACCGTTATAGTGCGTGGTGATTGACTATCGTCTATCAATACACACATGACTCCAAAAAGTCAGAGGTGTTTGCTGGGATTAGAGCCTGCGAACACCATGAACAGGTTGGCAGCCTCATTTGTTCCGTTTACCTATAGGCCACCACGCCCTTTTTATCCATAACTTTATTTTTTGTTTGTTAAATATCTACCCTTCGAAAAAATATCACCATAATAGCTATCAAAAAAAAACCTATAATAATTAATTGACAAAAAACTAATTAACAAGATATTATTAGTGAAAGAGAACCTTGCCAAAAGAAATAGGTCAGGCGGGCATATTTTTACCACTGAGAAGAAGTTGTTTGACGGTTTAGGAGTGATAATATATTAACTGCCGTCAGCAACATTGCACTACAATCATGTTTAGTGTGGTTTATTGCCGCCATAGATTGCGGGTTTGCATTGTTTAATTCTACGTAACTTTGTAAATTGTTTATGGGAATCAATTTGTTTGACCACAGAACAACGTGTTTCGTTTGATCAATATCGACGTCAAACAATGACGCCCTAGTGATGTATGGCGCATTGTTTTCTTGAAGCTAAGTGAATATTTGCGTTCGTTGAAGTTAGTGATTTGAAGTATGAGTGAGGAATTAATTACTGGTGTTCGGTCTCTCATACGTAAGCGGCCGCCTGGATAGGTATCACCGCAAAGTCAAATTCTCCTACCAAACAGCATTGTGAATGCACTGTTGTTTTGAGTTTGAATGTCATTGTGAGTGCAGTGAAATGCCAAGCATTGCTTTGTATATCATGTGTTGTTTGGTTTGGCAGCCTGCGCGCTCTCACTACGCTCTTTTCCATATTAACATCTCCTACTGCACCATCTTACCTAACACATCACTTTCAATACCTAGGGTCTAACCACGATAGAAATCTTCGCTCGTCTCATAGTCTCCTTCTTCAATGTCCAACCCATAGTTCTGATTTTATACACTCCTCCTTCACGGTGCAATCCATTCTTTTATGGAATTCCCTCCCACTCGAAGTTAGAGCGGCCACTAACCGTTATGTGTTTAAGGTAAGAGTTCGGGAACTGTTTCTTCAAAGAAAAGTCGCTAAATTGACAGATAAGGTAAGTTGTATATATTGTTGTATGTATGTATGTGTATATATTTATATATATGTAGATATATATTATGTTGTATGTATAATGTATGTATGTTCATTTTAATCTTAGTACAGTATACACTTATTTAAATATTTTACCAATTTTTTTTCTCCCCTATCTAAATGTAAATAAAACCTGCTGTACTCCATTTCTGCTTCACCCAAAGGTAGACTGTTAGAGAATGCCCTTGGCATTAAGTCCGCCTGTATACTGTTTGGTATATAAAGTTAATAAAATAAAATAAATAAAAACACATAGTTTTGTTTGATGAATCTTTTAACCTCTTACAATGCGGCTATAAATAATATTAAAATTCATTTATCTTCCACTTTTTTTTTATTTTATTCGTTTGTCCAATTTGTGGAGGTGAATGAACAACCTTAAATAATGTATAGACTATTATGTGACATTAATCACAAGAGATTTTTCTCATACTAAATTTACAATTCAAGTTACTTCAACTCAATAATGTCACAGAATTACACAAAGCACATATTAATTTTGATGTAGCGATTACTTCAAATGTAAGATTGAAAACCGAATACCAATATTTAAACCATAGTATATTAAAAAAAAAACTTACAGAAATCAGCTGGGTTATGATATGGAGGACACTGCAGCCCCGCGCTCTTCAATGCTGGTATGAGTGCCTTCACAGGACCATTGTACAATGTTCTTCCATTCTCGAGACAGTACACGAAGTCAATTTTCTCGAAGATGAGAGCCGATGGCTGGTGGATCGTGGCTGCGATGGTTCTTCCACCACGGGCCAGACTGTTCAGCAAGGAGATCAGCGACATTGATGCTGAAGAATCTAAGCCACTGGGGGATGAAAAAAAGGGCAGTAATGAGTAATGAAATTCATAAAAAATTGCATTCAGGGAAGAGCTTGGACAAAGAAAGGTTAAATAGAGAGAATTGAAAAGAAAATATGAAGAAAGAAAGAAAAATTTATTAATTAGTCACAGATATTGGATACAATTATGTAACAGGCGAGTGAAGTTGGAAATTAACTGCCTAATATATCTAACAACGAGGTCCAATAATAATAACAACAGAATGGGAGGATAAAGGAAAAGTTGACCTGTCATATTGCGCTTCGCTAATGTCTTTCATTTCAACTTCCATCTGAGTATGTGTATGAGCAGGCTGACATGGTCTTTTGACCAAATATTCAAGTCTATGGCGGTAACTATCAGATGCATTGAAATTGCTTTTTCGTGCTTTATAAAGAAGCTATTAATGGCTTTCTGGCAATGTAAGTTGTAAAATTAAGTCGTCGCAATTTCGCATTTTTTGGGAATTACTAAATTTTAACACGTGCTTGGAATTTCCTTATTCATTAATTCCATCACGTTTCAACAGATCATAAACATACACATTTGTCACTTCAGTGCAAACGACGTACAGTAAAATGTTAAATATCTGTCCATTGTTTGCTCGCGTGTTGTCTTCAGTAACATTGCAATGGAAATAGCAAATGAAAGTCACGCGATGCGCCTGAACTTAAAAATCTCTATTTAGTTGCTATTGTATGTAATTTCATGAACTACTGTGACTTGTTACACCTCGTTGTTGAGAAAGTTATAGAAACAAGGTTGGACAAGTATTGCAAATAGTAGGAAAAGGGATTGCCCACGCGTTGAACATGTCATTTCCATTCCACATAAAGTACATTTTGTGCCAACATAAAAAATATTTAAACAGATATCCGATAAAAATGATTTGTAATAGCAAATTCCATAATTTATACGACAAATGTAGTTGACAATTAGGAAAATTAAGAATCGGTTCGACTAAGAAGAAAACAACAAGTTTTCAATAATTATAATCAATTTTCCATTTAATGGTATGTAAAGCCAATGTTGATACTGTAAAAATACACTAATGTCCTATCTAATTTAATATCAATTTCATATTGTACTGATATTGACAAATTATTATTTATCTAACTTTACATAAAACATGTTATAAGGTATAACTTCAACCAATCTAAATAATATAGTGAAGAGGACATGACATTAATTGAAATCACAGACGGGTATTCCATTAGCAGTTAATGTCTGGAAAATAAACAATATAATCAGTATAGCTATTGATCATATTTCACTAGTTATTATGGGATTCATAATTTCATATTTTATAACATGATTTAATGTTGATACGATAGATTAAAAAATAAACTGCACTTTTATGCACTCGTTACGATGACGTAGTTTAATAGTTCTTCTCATGAGTCGAACACTTTGTATATGGCTGACAAAATGATTTAGATTTGCAATTTTCAATTACTTACGTGGTAGGTTCATCTAGGAACATAATTGACGGGTCTGAGAGCAACTCTAGGGCCACAGCTAATCTCCTTCGTTGTCCTCCTGACAGATCCCGACATAGTGTTCTTGCAGCCTCTGTAAGGCCTAGCAAGGCCAGGACCTCATACACCTAGGGGAGTGAAAACAATTGTTATTTTCTTTACGAGAAATATCTTAAGAATCATAGAAACTGTGGGGTTACTCTAAAATCCGAAACGAATATCGAATGTTCAAAGTTTCGACATCGGAAGTAAGTAATAAGTTTTCCACTTTTAAAAATTAATACTATTCCGTTTTATTCACTCCCAAATTAGTCTATGGTTACGACGTACCATAGAGGATTCTAATATTTTGTGGAGTACCTAAGCATATTCGTATAATTTTACGTACTGCTTCCGAACGTTCCAACTTCGTTTCTGGTCATACAATAACTGACTACTGTGAAAACATGCAAATTAAATTACAAATGCGTGGTGTTAAAAGTGCGTGATGACCTATTGGTAAATGGACTAGACATGGCTGCCTACATGTTTATGGTGGTCGCGGGTTCGAATCCCAGGGCACACCTCACTTTTCGGAGTCATATTGTGTGTATTGATATAATCAATCACCACGCACTAAAACGGTGAAGGAAAACATCGTGATTTATAAGAATTTCTATGGTATGTAAGTCCGCCAACCCACACTAGGCCAGCGTGGTGGACTACATGGCTTAAACACTCTCAATCGTATTCTCGATTGTAGAGTAGGCCCGTGCCCTGCAGTGGGACGTATATGGTCTGATACAGATACAGAAAATATACATTGATAATTACACGCAAATGAGTACCGCCACTAAAGTAGTCTAAAATATAATAGTTAAAAAAAAACTAAAATACACGCTTTAATAAGATATACAACTAAAAAAGTAAAAATAATTGATACTGAATTTAAGATAAGAAAATGGAGTAAAATACATATATTTTATTGTTACAAAGCGTGGGGTGTTTACAACAATTACTTATCCTCCTGCACCCCACGCTTTGTAACAATAAAAATATATGTATTTTACTCCATTTTCTTATCTTAAATTCAGTATCAATTATTTTTACTTTTTTAGTTGTATATCTTATTAAAGCGTGTATTTTAGTTTTTTTTAACTATTATATAATTGTTTTGACTAAAAACATCCATCTACGGCTGTATTTCCAATCAATAACGCCATCTGTTGGTCAGTAGTAACATTTGACACTTGAAGAATACAATGTTAACGCCATCTAGCGATGAATAGTGCAAACGTGCATTATTGACGTGATCACGCCATCTATTAGTCAGTAGCAAATTATGTTCATCTATACGCCACCTAGTGGTCAGTAGCAATGGTCATCAATTATAAGAATAATTAATCCTGGCGAATCTAATCAGGATAATTATATATTTTAATCGAATTATTGTATTGTCATCGGTCTTTGACAGGTGTGCAAAATTTGAATGAAATCTGTCCGTTTAAAGTGGGTCAAAATCGCGTCTTAAGGAGTCGGTTACAAACATACAAACATACAAGTGAAGCTAATATAAAGCGTGTAAAATGGCTTGTACAAAGCAGCAAAAGTAAGTAAGTAAGTGCGTGGTGGCCTGTCGGTAAACGGACCAGACGTAGCTGCCAACATGTTTACGGTGTTCGCGGTTCAAATCCCAGGGCACATTTCTGACTTTTCGGAGTTATGGGTGTATATTGTACACTAAAACGGCGAAGAAAAATATCGTGAGGAATACTGCATACAATAGCGATTTAGTAGAATTTCTGTAGTACGTGAAGTAAAACGTTTTTTCTAGTTAATAAATATTTGGCTCGGGTGTGTATGTTGTGAGATCGTAAAGTTTATATATAGTAGTTTCTGATATCAAGTTTCTGATATAAAAGACCGTAGACAGAAAATTATCTGTCTACGTAAAAGACTTTGAATCTGACGTCAGAACTAGGCGAATGACTTTAGGTATATTTGTTTATGTTTACACTGGTTTTAGTATTAAATGAGCTATGTTTTGTCGAGAAAACATTTTATCAACTTGTTTATAATTTCTTAACGAGTTGTTTTATCAATATACCTAATTAATTGGAATTTCATTTGTAAGCTAATATATTATTTACGTAAATTGTTTTTTTAGTGTACGTTTTATGAAATTAACATAAAAAGTATCTTTGTGGTATATTTTTCAAGATATAGTTTGGGACTTGACAATACTATTCTTATCTCATATTCTGATTTGCGAATTCATTGGTTATTAAAAGGCTACGTATTCATTTATTCAAACTATAAATGGAAAACAAGTTAACTATAAATATTTTAAATTATGATAATGCGTATTAATTGAAGCTTTATAGGATTTTATTAAAGGTATATGTAAATAAAGAACATGTATATTTAATTGAATTTCCAAAAATTCCCTCACAACCTATTAAACCAGACATGAAAAACAATATTATTTAAGTTTATATCTAGTAGGTAATTTTTTTGTTATTTTGATTTCTATTTATTTTTAATTTCTTTTACGCTTGTCCTCTAGTATGTATTTGGTATGGCTGTACTAATTATAATACCCTATTTGCTCATTATATAAGTGAAAATATACACTGGGAAAGGCACTGCAAGCCGAAATACAGGTATTCACCTAGTTCGGCTTCAGAGGCGCCCAAATATAACTTGTGTCACATTAGTCTTAAGGCCTTTTGTTTGTATAAATGCTGTAACCTCAAGTTTTATGAAATAAATTATTATTATTAAAAAAAAAAAAAAATATTAGTCTTTTTATTTTAAATTGAGTCTTGTTTGTGTTTCATGCATTATATATTTTAAAATAATGCATTATTGTATTTAAAATCCTTAAACAATAAGCTGGGGCCTTATTAATAAATATAGTAGTACATCTATGATCTATACATATAATAAAATTGGAGTATCTGTTTGTAATATCAATATCACAAAAATAATATTGTATATAAATATTGTATATAAAGAAATTTTTCAATAAAGCTAATACAAAAAACTGTAAATAAATGATAATTAAAATGTAAATACCAAAAAAACTACATAAACTAATTAACTTTTTTGTTAAATTCTACGCGGACGAAGTCGCGGGTACAGCTAGTGTATAATAAATATCACATTAGGGATAGTTATTGTGCGAGTATTGACGCTTTTAACATGGTTTAGCACGATCTCTAGCTAACATAAATCTTGAAATTGTATCGTAATTATGAGCTTGACTATAATAATTGTTTAATTTACATATATATTTATATAGAGTAGGTTTATATACCGGTTACGACCCATTCAAACATAAATCAGAAGTTTTGCCTATACTATACTTCAATTTTTTCTATGTAAAGTAATCTTGATTTGCTGTTATTTTGTTGACATAAGTAAAAAGAGAACAGTTAAAGCATGGCCTAGACGTATTTACAAGACCAATTGAAACGTGCGGCTTTCTAGTTTCTACTGACATACTTTGTGGTGTACTATTATGGCCATATTTACGTACTCTTTCTTTTATTGTGAGCGTCGAAGTCAGCCAGGATGATCACGGCTCTGCGGTTTTGGGTAAATTACACTGTTTAAGTGTCTAGGAAATTATTTTAAAGTGAATATTCGCTATATTTTATGTGGTCATAATATGGTAGCTTGTTACAGCTGTTTAGAAGTTAGTTTTTGTACAAGTTGCGAGTTCGATGTCCGCATGTACAAATATTTCTATGGCTTGCAAATATTTGTTTCCTGGTCTAGGTTTTTGAGCTTGAGAAAATCGTATTTGTAAACGCATCAAACACTAGAGTTATAGAGAATTTGAGATAGGATAATGTTAACTATAACATTCGGAAAACTTTTAATTAGAACTGATTTTCCAATCGTTAGATAAAAGTCGTTCATTTAATAAATTATAATCCGACTGAGTATCGAGTTCAATTTGTTCAGTAAAGAATATGGCGTAAAGCTATGGCTTTCAGCAATGAGAAGAGACTTCACCATTTGATAAGCTAATCCATCACTTGCAAGTAATGTGCAGTATATAGTATAAAGACTTTTTTACGTGAGTGAATATTATGTGTATATACGTCAAATAGCCCTTATTACCTTTTCTTTCTTCTCCTGCGTCTTAAAGTCAGCAAGTTTGAGCGCGGCGGCGAGCGACATAGATTCATAGACAGTGAGATGCGCTCGCAAGTCATCTTGCTGGCGGATGAAGCGCACTCCGCCGCGCCCCGTCGACTGGGAGGCGCAGGTGCAGTTCCCATTCACCGCAATCTCGCCTTTTGCACCGCGCGTTCTGTTAAATATAATATGACATAGTAGTAAGTTACATAGTAATCAAGGATAAATACATATAGGGACGTTTAGAGGATGTTACGCGCTTGGAATCTGGATTGCATGTGCGCAGAGTGTATCCACGAAAATTGTCCTTGATGTTGTGAATGTATAACATATTATTACCTGGAGACTGTATAAATAAGGTTGTTTAATCTAATAAAGAGTAGTACTCAGCTAGCACTCGTTTCATTTGGTCATCCCACATTACAGGATAAACTCCAGAAATATCGTATGATCGTCGTTTCAGTTAATTGTCCATTGGGATTTGACATCGGCTGGGACAACGCTAGGTAAAAACAAACTGGGTAAGCTACATAAAACCGTTTAAAAAACGGATAGGGACGTGTATAAGCTAGAAATGCCTATAAATCAATGGATTTGAATTAATGTACATACAAGCTACAGGAAGTTGATTCTCATTCTTTTGGTGACAGTCAATTTGAATCTATACGCGACGTTAGCCAAGATTTCCGCTTTCCTATACTAAAGCTTCTTTGTTCTAATTTATTAGTGCCTTAGCATACGTTGTTTAGATGACTGCTCATTAAGCTTGGATAGTATTATGAAAAATTATAAATAACGTTTAAAATGAAAAACGTGTTAACACACGTGAATCGCAGATAAACGATAAAATAAGTATAATTTATTTTTAATATGGAACCGGCCCAGATTAGAGACACAATTATTCCAGAACTTGATACTAATGAGGCTACATTATGTACAAGCATATTCATGAAGCAGTGTGTATTAACAAGTAAATATACTTTTTAGGGACATATAAATAATAAGGTTGGTATCAGGTTAAACAATATTTGTTTATGTAGGCCAGTTAATATACAAATGTAAGTAATTGTTCCTTTGACAACCCATAGAAAAATCAACTCAGGAGTAGTTTCGAGCACAAAAATATTGTACGTTTTTATAAAACAATGTATAAAATCATCTAAGGATCGAAACTATTATTCAGATTGAAAAATCTGTTACATTTGTTAGGCTGGTTGTATTAAAGGTATAGGTTACCTGAAGGTAAGTAATTACTGCCGCCTCTGAACATACATAACGATGGATCATACAAATATTACCGGCCCATTAAATCAGGAGGGCAGCGGTAAGGTAAAATTATGGGAAGATGCAAGGAGTATTGGTCATCCGGTAATCTCACTTCATATCTTCTTCTTGAGTGATCTTCTGTGAGACAGTGGTATCACCCGAACGATCCAGCCCATAAAAGCTGAGTCATGACTGACAACAGCGTGGCTCTACCATATTTAACGATAACACGGTTTTCTTTTAATATTAAAATTAATAAATGTAACTTGTTATATAATAAATGTTAATATACTTGTATGTAAACTTTATTGAAAATACATCACGCGGCCAATTTATAGTTAATTGTGTTTTGTTTTTGTTACTTTACGTCATCCATAAATTTATGTTCATAAAATTCTATAATTATATTGTAATTAGTAGCAGTAATTTTTATTATGTGTAGTGAGATAATAGAGATACTTGGTGGTAGGATATTACAACCAGACACGATAAGGGGAACCCGTCAAAAGGCCCACGCAAGTATCTCGTATTTCGTGCTCGGCCTGTGCATCCGACATTTTAATAACTAGGTATATTCTAACAATGCACTTTATAACATCTGCATTGTAACCACTATGTGTTGCTATAAAAGCCAGGAAAATCGAGGTTAATTTTGGTTTTATTGGGTTGTAATAGTTCTAAGGTTTTAAAGATCATATCACAATGAGTAACATAACTGATATTGTTGTTACTATGTATTAACAACTCGTATATTGAAATATATTGTTAAAAATAAAGTCAATAGTCAATCATCAAAAAATATTGTTCCTACGTACTACAGTCGTACACGCCGAAGACAGGGTGAAATGGCGCAATGTGGAGGAGGCCTATGTCCAACAGTGGACAACAGAATAAGCTGATGATGATGATGGTGATGATAAACTACAGCAGTTTTTTTGCAAGATCCACGAGTCGAGTTGACAGCCATTAGTCATGGCTCCTCATGAATGTGTAGGTTCGTCCGGGGCGGAAACATTGTGTCATAAGAGATCGTGAAGCGACAGCTTAGCTGTTGTGTTTTGTTCGATACGTAAAATTGCCGGATACCTATTACTCCTTTCTTCTTACCATCTTTTTTATCTTATAAACCTATCTAGTGGGCTGGCAACACATGCATGATCCAAGCGTTGTGGATGTTCATGGAATGGAACAATATATATATGTATATATCTATATATTAATAATGATAAATTAAACTTACGAGTATCCTGCTAGTACATTGAGGAGTGTAGTCTTCCCAGCCCCGGAAGGGCCCATGATGGCCGTCAACTGTCCGGGCTTGAAACATCCTGACACGCCTTTCAGTATTTGTCGCTGTTCTGCAAGCAAACATACGTTATTGTAATATTTGTGTTTTAGATTACGGGCCTTCTGAGATTTAATAAAGAATTGGCCAGATTGTATCATACTTAGGATTAATGTTAGACAATTGTTTAAATTATACATGAGTTGTGTTTTACATATTGTCCAAAAAATACTCGATTTTTATTGCAATTTTGTTGGAATTTAAATATTTTTAGTATTAAGAATGAAATAAGATATTTTTTTATGCATGCCATTAAGCTGTTATTGAAAATATTCAAGATCTCTAAACTACACATTCTGTGATTCACCACATTGACGCCATGGTTGATGTATCATTTCTATTGGATAAAAACACGTCATGATAACACTTTAAGCCAAACCGCTCGTCCAAATTCGGCCTTAAATGAGAGGTTCCTATTCTGTACTTGGTTTTATTTTATGTACAAAAAAAATAATGTTCATGCATGCTAATGCATGAACATTATTTTTCACAATTCCCGACATTTGCGAGTGTACTCTCGATATGCAGATAACATACATACATACATACATAAACTCACGCCTATATTCCAGAAGGGGTAGGCAGAGGTGCCAGGACACCCACATTTCGCCTTTTATGTTCCGTCCCACTATGTGATAGGTGGCGTGCCTATCGCCATATCGAGCACAAATTCCTGACTCTGGGCTGATAATAAATAGAAAAATCCAATATCACTTTGCCCAACCCGGGATTCGAACCCGAGACCTCAGCTTTGTAACCATACCTTAGTACAACTACGCCACCGAGGCAGTCGGCATATGCAGATAACATTGATGAATTAACATTTTGCACACTAATTATGATCATAATTATTTGATTTCACTCCAATTTATTTGATTGCGGTGGATTTAATGGGACATGAAATATCCTGACCCCACACTAAGATCGAGTTTTGTGTCGTGGGTATCAGGAACTACGAGAGGCTTTTACGGTCTCACAAACACCCAGACCCGAAAGAAATATTTGTGGGCCGCACAAACATTTTTCTCGGTGCGGGGATCGAACCCGCGGCCTCTCATTCCACAGGCGGCGTCTAACCGCCTTTGCCACGAAGGCTGTCAATATATTTGGAATATGAGGTGATTTGTTCCTCAAAATAACTTCATTATTCCTAGTATGTATACCAAGAAAAGTGTATGTTAATTTGATACTCATGCGTATGTTCACTAAAAAAACAGTGGAAATGAATCGCAGAACAATGGGTGGATGTGAGTCATATTGGACAAACACCAAATAATGCGCAGGCACATGACTCACTCTACGTATAATTTGCTTTATAACTGCTATAATTTGGAAACTATCAAACGTATCTCTATGTTGACTAAATATAGAGATGATTATTGTACCATCAAATTAGATATCACCGAAAATAAAAAATTATACACCGAAAAAAACCTGCAAATAAAACTGAAGATATTTTTCTGCGACACCATACTATGTATTCGACGTATGTTTTATCTTCATAATAACAACTTCTTAATCAAAGAAGAAAGTCCTTGTAATAACCTTAAGGCAACTTCGAACAAAGGATTTTATAATTGCATACCTTAAAAGTGATATGAATATATTTCCTCTAACTACACGTCGCGTCGTTCCGGTTTTAAAGTATTTTAGTACTTCCATTTTCGTGTACATTTAATATTTGTTTACTAATTCGAGTAAACAAAGGAAAACGTTAATAAACTCAGTGGGATTATTCACTCGACTGCCTCCGTGGTACGGTTATAAAGTTGAGGTTTCGGGCTCGAATCCCATGTCGGGCAAAGTGATATTGGATTTTCTATTTATTATCAGCCCGGTGGTAAGAATTTGTGCCCGATATAGCGATAGGCTCATCATAGGAACATACAAGGTGAAATGTGGGGTTGCTGGCACCTCTGTCTACTCCTCTTGTGAAAAAAGGTTGAGTTTATGTATGGAAAATTCACGTCAAATTTAAAGATAGGTTCGTTATGATACTAACAGCTATGTTTTCGATCAATCGCTTTGAATTGACTATTCAATATAGTATCTATTGCGCTATTATTTACGAAACTAAAAACTTGTATCTAAAATTATGAACTAATTTCTATATTTTTAGAATCATGGAATACACCTTATTCTTGACTAATATGGCCACGGAATAATCTGATCCCATTTAAGTGATCTTTAACAACCTTTGATTATGACACCTGAAGAGTTGATATTATTTATCAATGACGTAAAATGAGTTCAGGTGGATTCGGAAGAGAAGCAATCTCATACGGAAGGATCAATTCCGACTATGTAGTTTGCTTTAATTTATCCAAGGCAAGACATGATAACGTTTAGACGTCAATAAACTTCCTATTGATTTCTTAGATTTATGCGAATGTTACACATTGAAATAAAGATATTTTATACGGCTTTTATCGCGGATTTGGTTTTAATTTTTACATATTTTAACTTCCTGACGTTTCGATTACTTAACAACTTTCGCGATCAACCATAATGCAAACCAGCACAGACTGAATATTGTAAACAAAATATTTTGGAGAATTTTGCTTCTAGCTTATATTGGCAGACGATAGCGTCCATCGTTTAAAGCTGATATAGGTACTTAGACATAATAGGGTATTTGACTACTATCGATTTTAGGTATTATTTCGCTTACAAACACAAATACGTTAAAAATAAAGCCTTGCTGTCCAAAAAGTATTAAAGTAGCTTGTAACATAAGGCAAATATGAATATTTAAAAATAAAGAGTAGGGATGTAGTGGGGATATCTTGCTGTCTCTTTCACACGCGTACACTGTAATGTATACTAACCCTAGTGACGTCACTATCTTTGATTTGCATTTCTTTTCTGTTACTCCCACTACAAGATTTAAAACGTTTCTAACTTGGTTCATTCTGAATGGATTTATAAATTTCTTTGTTTGTTAGACCATAGCTATGGATACGTTTTGATAAATACAATAAAAAAATTGGATTCAAATACCCTATTCGATTACGAATATTGGACTTCATCGCTGTACGCTTAGCCACACTGCTACAAGCCCAAAAAAGGCGCTTATTTTTGTTTTGGTTTTATCGGCACGGGAAAATGGAAACAATGAATCTGATAAATAAAATCCAAACGGAGTAGGTATCCACCGGAGAAATATAAACATCTCGACAAAATTAAGCCGAAAATAAATGTCTATTACTTGTTTTTATCATTTTATTTGCGCTTTGATTAAATTAGAAGTGTTGATACGATTTGGTAAAATTGGAGTTCAGGGGCATTGAACTTTTTATCATTTATATGCGACATCACAGAAAGACGAGGTCAGTATTCTATTGATAAAAATACAATATATTTTTGAGTTTATTAAAATTCATAAAACTTTGTTATCTCATAACTGGTTGTAGGATATTAGTAGGCGCCCAGAAAGCGAACATCGTACGCAGCGGTTAAGGACCTGTCATAGATACCCACGTCTGCTTAACCGTATACAATCAGGCCGACAAAATTGTGTCGACTGTCGACCGGCGAGGGATGGGTATCCCGCGTGCACAGCATCTCTTTATGCACTTTTCATCATATCATAGTGAGTGAGTTAATATACAGGGTATATCAAAACTGCTTCTAAAAATGAAGCCAGGTGGTAGTTCTAGTGATTTCAAGCACAATGCAACTAAAACTTGTGCAAAAAAACGCGACGTTTTTTTTTGTAATTTTTCCTATCTTCGTTTCTGGGTGGTAAATGCATATGTTTTTCTAAAATAATAGTGTACAGTGTTTTATTTTTAAAGGCGCTATGGTACGCAAGGGTTTAAATTATTATTATAGCAAAAACTTTGGATTTACCACACAAATACGATGGCATAAAAACATTAAAAAAAATTGTTGTCGCGTTATTTTGCGAAATTTTTATTTGCACTGTGTCTGTAGTCACTAAAATTATCACCCGGCTTCGTTTTCGGTAGCAGTCTTGATATATCCTATATACGGCTATAAGCTAGGTAGTTTCGAATGATTATATACAAAACACTATATTTGAATTGACGTCACAAGGACATTATTATTAATATTAAGCCTTGTGTGACGAACCTAATTTGCCATCCTTTATTGTAATTAAGTTAAAATTAATTTTGATATTATAGGTTTTTATGGTTTGGTATTTTAATAATTAATATCAGGTTTAATAGCGATTGATTATAAAATACATTATTAGGTATATTAATGTAGTGGACGTTATACGATTGAAATTTTTAAGTATATACAGGGAGCGCAAAAAAATGGCGCACTTGCTCAGATGGGTACAAGGGCATAATATTAATATCGTAATAAAAAAATAATATTTGGAAAATACCTATCCGTTTTGAAGTTATGACCGTTTAAAGTTTTTAGTTTAATCACCACTTTTTCGCATAAAACCAGTTGGAATGGATGAAGAACAAGATTTAAACACATACGTATTTTTTCGTTTCGTCGTTAATTGAACGGTTAACGAATTATACCACGAAAACCATTTTTAACAGCATCAAAACTTCCTTAGACTTCGCTTTAACCGTTGTTTAAACATGGGTAAGGTCATGAACTCTTAGCTGTATAATTTATCCTTCTCTAATTTCAAAACAGGATATTTTTTGTTTCATTTCAAATAAATAAATCAGTTAAACAGGGACGTACTTAGATTTAAGCGTCAATAAATTAACAACATAATAACTTTAGGTGCAGTTGCATCGTGTATGGATTGACTATTTTGTTTGTCATTATTTTCCTTAGTGTCACAAATCCAAACTGAAAGACACCAAGAAATCACACTGGTCACCGCTTAAATAATGTAAGATTGCGAATTTAATTATAATTAGAAAAGTTTTGGTAATACCTACATAACATTTAAATTTTCTAAATAATTAATATTCATTGAAAAAATAATCTGATGACACTGATTAATAAAAAACAAGATTTTTAAAATGATGGCCCAATTCGGCCCTATTAGTCAAAGGAAGCCGCCGGTCATAGTGTACTTCGTCGGATCCAACGCGGCTCGATTATTCTTCCTTTGAGGTTGCCGCCGCCCTTTGTGAGCGCGAGCCGAAAGGCGGCGATTTCTTTGTCGGTAACTTTTAGCATTTTGCAAAAGAAGACCGACATCTTGAGGTGTGTTCACACTACACACTTGATATAACTTAATTTGATTAAGTACCTACTCCGATATAAAAGTTACGTTAAAAAAAAGATCTTATTGGACTGATAGAATGGTCCTTACTTGCTCAAGAGCTTATAATATTATTTAAATATGTCATCAACCGATCCAGTCAGTTACAAATTGCCTATTTACTTTTGCTTATTATTGTATTTAACATTACTTTAATGTGTTTTGAAAATAATGTTACTTTAAAGTGATAAAATTTCTTCTAAATTCTTATACCTAGAGAAATGTCGTCTACCATTATAGCATAGAATTTGCATATGAGACTTCTGTGAGATAAAATTAGTGAAATCAATAAACACTAAGCACTAATTTACTGCACTGGAGACCCCGTGCCCTGCAGTGGCACGTATATGAACTGATACAGTACTAATACTAATTGTTCACATGAATTATTATGAACTCAAATAGGAAAGCTTTGTATCTAATGTGAACAGGCCTTTATCTTTCAAAAATTAAAATAATAATTTATTTTTTATTAGTTGAATTCGGATTGCGATCGCGTGTGCATGTATTAGTCGTGTGCATATTATTGTAAATTCGTTTTCAGTTATTTTGAGTAAATTTTATTAATTTCATTATGCTTTGAACATTACCCAATTTGATAGCTTTTGATGTAACTTGTGTTATGTGAAATGTAAAAGAAAAAGTGATTTGTGCTACCAAACTGTGACAGTGTTTTCGTGCGGGTTTTGGCGGATCCTGCGCTTCCATCCTTGCCTATCAAGGTCATTACGGTTTACATTACAAGGTCAGTTAACTATTTTAGTGGTAATTAATGACAACTAACCAGCCCATATGGGTCACCGACGGCCTCCGTGGCGCAGTTGGTAAGAACTGCCTGTGAAATGAGAGACCGCGGGTTCGGTTTCTGCCCCGAGACAATTTCCATGAACCATAATTATTTTTCTAATACCCGCGACACAAGATTTGTATCTTAGTGTGGGGTTAGTACCCATGTATGTGACTGTTGACAGTATTAATTTAATATCTTTTTTATGTACCCTGAGCGTTATGTATACAATCGCACGACTTATAAGTAAATAATGAGCTCTGTTTATTTATTGTTGAGTGTCTACCGTTCAGTTGCAAGGTTCAGTCACTTTAGCGTAATGTGTTAAGGGATAGCATATGTAACGCTAGTTTTTTTTTTCTCGGCATCTTTCTTAATATTCGCTAGCGCCATGCAAATCCGTCTTAATTAAGATGCCTTCACCATATACTATAATGTATATTGGCAGGTGCGCCGTTTTCTTGTCCACCCTGTATATACGTACGACCATTAGCCCATATTCCATTTAAACTTCATAATTGCTTCTTTGGTCTCGTAATTATCAAATGTAAAAATATTTAAATAATCAACATTCAATATATCAATGAAATAAGTTTTTTTGTACAATATAAGGTATTATATGAACCGATACTACACGAATCCAAACAAATTCTTTGAATGAATGCATATACGCTGAATACAAAACACTGATTCGTAATTGGAAGAACCATATTCACAAAATCACTCCCGTAGGTTATTCACACAACAGCATAATACTTCTTAGTAAAACAGTAAATTTCTTTAGACTAAGATAATCTATTCATTAAAAATCTCCTTTATAGGTTGATCACGTAACACCTAACGCCCAAATTCTGGAACGCAACTTAAATATAAATGGCGCTTGACTACGTTAATCCCGATTAAATGTACTGGTTAAGTGGGCCGTGCGCTGTTAAGAGCAACTTATTATTTGAATGGCGTTCCAGTATTCGGGCGTAAGTGTGAAGAATACTAAATTACCAATATCGGCGTTTGATCTTCATGGCGAATATGTGTTTCATTTTCGCTTTCAAGGACGATGCTACGTCATTGACGTCGTATTGTACCACGTGACAACCAGCAGGTATTGGCAGCCAGTGGTTCGATTTTTAAATATATTTGCCGTCTATGTTTTGCTAATAAGTTCTGAGGAATTCAACGCTATGTTTTATTCGTACGTCATAGTGATTTTAGTGGCAATAATTTGAAATAGATTATTATTCTATAAACGTGATGTGGTTGATATAGAATTCGTTATTGATACGAATAAATTATATTCCCCTTGTATTGTTGGTTGGAACAGTATAATTACATACCTACATAATATGAAACGTGACATCTCTTGTACATCGTGAGATGGAAGTTAAGACCTCAGGAACGAACTTACGATATTCCACTTTACCCAAAATAAGGGTACTTATGTGTGCGCCTTAATATCTGGATCGTGTGGTCACTACCAAACCCGTTATGAAGATAAAAAGCTTTTTTCGGCAACAAACAATTAAGTAACACCTAATTAAGACTCCGAAGTTTCAGTCCGCCAACACGCACTAGGCCAGCGTGGTGGACTATATGGCCTAACCACTCTCAATCATACTGTCGATTGTAGAGGAGGCCCGTGCCCTGCAGTGGGACGTATATGGGCTGATACAGATAAGTAAGACTCAGTTTAAAGAAAGGCATCTCGTTGTATTGAAGGAATGGAAATAACACGTTTACAATTTAGGGCTTATGACGTTTATTCATATTATTTTTGGCCAGTCGTCATTGTGTCGATTGGAAAGACTACTTAATAATAATAATCCTGAAAATTTTGACGTCAGTTAAGTAACTGCTTTTAAAATTAAGATCTGAATCTGTCTACGGATGCTAGACATGATAAAATTTAAGATTTTGACAATAACATGGCGTCAGCATTACGTATATACACAAAAATCATTAAATTATATAAACACTGGATTTCTTTTTTCTGCCCAGGTAACTATTGGCTAGATTATTTTCACAATTTGAAAATATTGATTACAGACGCACTATACTGATATGCTAACATCGAACTTAACAATTCGTCGCTTTACCAACCACTCATTTTTAAGGTATAAAAAAGAGAGATAATTCAAAATTAGAAAATTATTCCTGTAGTTCTCTATCTATGTGGGGATCGTAACCGTTGCCTCTCGTTTCGCCGCCGGTGTCTAACCAAATGTGTCAATATTATGTTTATTAAAACATTAATATAGATTTAGGTGACATTAATAACATATTACCATGCAAATGTATTCATAATGACGTGCAACATTACAATGCGAGGCGAGTTCCAGCTATTCATCAACACGTGCATGTAATTATAAATCATTGTCACGGAACAATTGAAGTCTTTAATTTGTGCCTCGATCGTTCACTTGGCTACCGAGTTATTTGCGACGTGTGACATGATTATGCAAGAAACTGTGATGATATACTCTTAAATCAGCACCTTGTGTTGTCTTAATTAGCCACTTCACAGTGCCGATTTAGTAAAAATATGTTATTTTAAAGGAGGTGGTAATCAATTCGGATGATTTTTCTTATAATAAAATATGTGCACTGCTACGTATACGTATTTTTAAAAAAGAATATGAATCAATTTCACTTTTCACGTTAGAAATATGTTTTTGCGTAGATTTTTATCAATTACAAAAACAAAAGCACGTAGCGCGCTTATATGTAATACATTATAATATTTCCAAGATTATTGGAATCGTGAAGTACTAACCACAACAATTATATTTCATATTGTTTAACTATGTATTAATTTATGTGTTTTCTCGATAGCAATAGATAATTGTATGTTGGGTGAGGAAATTTTATAATTTTAATAATTGAACTTTTTGTTTGTTAACAAAACTTATCACAAAAACATACATTACATTAAGCCTTTATGAATTGACAGTAATCTAATATTTTTTGCTTTAATAATAAATTGCAAATTAATGAAATCATGCATTAAAGCAATATATGTTTTTTGAAATATACCTATTTGTAGTTACGGTTTCTATTTATATACTTAATATGATAAATACAAGTTCGATGAATTCCAAGTATTTTGTTAATTTACGCTTTGACATTATTAAAAAAGCTGGTTCTTTCAAAACCGGAAAATAATTTTAACACATAAATAGATTTAATTATCGACGCTGGTAACAAAGAAGGGGAAAATCAATAACTTCACTTGTTTCAGTAATAAATATCCAATAATGGGAGCTCAAAGACATTGTATTCGATACAGCAGGAAGCACATATCTATTGTGATCGCATATTTGTACTACACAGTCAGTACAGTATATACAGGACGGTGAAAATATTTTGAAACTTTAACAACAAACTGTCAAAGTCAAAGATATCGCAGCGAAGCAGCGTAGGTTTTCAGCCTCTCCTATCTACATAAATTGTTGAGCGGAAGTCCTATATCGGCAGCCTACTAAGTAAGTACTAAGAAACAAAAAATAAAATAAAATAAAAATAATTATCTTTTTCGTGTGTCACTACGATGTTTCTTTCTCCACTGGTAAAAATGGGCCTTCTCTAAGGATCCACAGAGCCTGTTAAATGCGTTCTGCATCCAGCGATTAACAGCATGTTTTTTTTTTATTGCAGTGAATGGCGAGAGCATGCCGTTCGCCTGATGGTAAGCAATACGACCGCTCATGAACAGTAGCAAAACCAAACAACACCTTGAATTACAAAGTAATGCTTGGCATTACACTGCGCTCGCCATCCTGAGACATAAGATGTTAAGTCTCAATATGTCCAGTAGTTACGCTAGCTACAATGTCCTTCAATCCGAAACACAACAGTGCATTTAAACTGCTGTTTGACGGGAGAAATAGACATTGCGGTGGTACCCACCCAGGCAGCCTCTCACATATGAGAGACCTACCACCAGTTTATAGTATAGTGTATACAGTCTTTGTGCTAAAGTCAGTGCGTATGAAGAAGCCTACGTGCAGTTGATCGCATAGGTTTATGGGAACTCATATGTATGAGGAAACGATATCAAACATAATCGTAATATGATCTAATCAGGTAGATCCTTGCATGTCACGTCATGGTTTGTTATTATATAATTATACGCAGGTATCGATATGAATTATAATACAGTTTATTTTCTAGATGTTCGATTAGTGATTTCCTATACATTCATTTTTTCTTAAATATCGTCGTATTTTGGTGGAAAATACATAGTGTTTCCTTAATAAAAAATTACAGCGTTTCATGTTTAAAGACGCTATGGTACGCAATGCTTTTAATTATTATTTTAGGGAAATCTACGTATTTACCGCCCACACAATTATTTATATTTAAAACATAACAGAAAAAAAATCGTGAAATTTCGGTCGCAATCTTGATATACCCACAAAATAAACAATAATTCATCGAAATGGGAAGGCTTTATTGGCTATCCTAGTCGGCGTTTCTAACCTTACGTAGTGCAGATTCGCGGTCTACTTCGCGTATATAAAAGCAGTAAAAATATATGCAAATAAGTATATTTAACATAAACTGTTGGATCAATGTGTAATTGAGATTTACGCAACCATTCCACACTGAATCTGTAACCAGATTTCGAAGCTTGTAATCGTCAGTTAAAGAGTTTGATACTTATTGTGCAAAACTACAATGACCTTTAATCGCTTAACAGTACTTGACGGATTATGAAATTGTTTAACATTTTATTTACATACCTATACAATTCGTCATGCTAATTATTAATTTACTATGATGTGATCATCATTATCACGTCATTATTGAATGACATATATTTTATATTTGTAGACTGTCTCGCCCTCACTGTACTGTACTGTACTGTACTGTATCAGCCCATATACGTCCCACTGCAGGGCTAGGGCCTACTCTACAATCGAGAATACGATTGAGAGTGGTTAGGCCATATAGTCCACCACGCTGGCCTAGTGCGGGTTGGCGGACTTACATACCATAGAAATTGTCGCCAAAGTAATTACTGGACATATTGAGACTAATATCTTATGTCTCAGAATGGTAAGTGCAGACTGCAGTGGAATGGCATATTTGAAATTTATTCATGTGTTTTTGGTTTGCTATGCCACTTTTTTTTTCTCTGAGCGGGCGTATCTCTTACCACCAAGCTAAGGACATGCTCATCTCACCATTCACGGCAGTAAAAAATGACTTTTTTGATGGATGATATAAATAAAAATCAGTTTCGAAGAACATGCGGAAGAACCTTTAATGGGAAGTAAAAAGCTGTGCCCTTACACACCAACAACAATATTTGTTGTTACCTTCATAATCTTAGTTAGCTCTTCCCAAGGTGGTCGGTGCGATGTGACTAATGTCTTAACAATTATTATCTACAATAGTAATTCTTTTTGCAGATTGACAATTTTGTTCGAGGGATAAGCTATCGCATTCACGAGGTTCTGAGTTTTTGTCTCTAGGTCAAACATTCCATCTTCTACGTGTAAATGCATCTCTTAATTGAAAACTATCGAATGAATCGCTAGCTTTGTTCTTTTTAGCGTGAA
Organism: Hyles euphorbiae; assembly: GCA_023078785.2. Taxonomy (NCBI): domain Eukaryota; kingdom Metazoa; phylum Arthropoda; class Insecta; order Lepidoptera; family Sphingidae; genus Hyles; species Hyles euphorbiae. The sequence goes on from CM041040.1 coordinate 13,211,215, forward strand.
AATCGTGACCTAATTTAGTGTTCTTTTGGTAAAGCAATTTACACAATGATTTGCATCAATTGCTAACAATTGATTCCATATTGATTTTAATTTTTTTATAGCCTTATAAATGTTTTGTGAATGTACTAGGAATTTCCCGATAGTGCGGTTCAATCTCAACTTGTTCTCATTTTAAGTAATCCAGGTCTCCCGAAATAAATAAATCGATATACTTATATAATTTTAGATTGTTTTCAATACTAAGGTATTTGATTTCCTAGTTTTTTTCGGTTTCCTTTTTCTAACATAATCTGTAGAATGAAAATACAGTGACGTTACGATGTTGGAAGCGACTACTATAAAAATATTTACCTGTTACAATAATGCAACATATCCTTCAAAGGCTTCTTTACTTGTAAGATTAAAGAAAGACCCTAAATATATTTATTACGATAAAAGTGTCTTTACAATTAGATACTTACCGAGATCATAGCACTCTATCAAATGTCATAAAAATCAACGTATTTTTCCATTTTTTATCAATTTGCGCACTCGGAAGTCAGTCTACATGTTTTATTCGATGGTATAGTTGTAAACAATAATATGAATGTTATCTGCCCTTGTGTATGCGCGATACCATAATATTATATTGTTTTCGTACTAAACCGCGGTTTTGTTGATTCAGTGATATGGAGCACCCAAACTCGCTATATAGTTCCGGACGTTCTCGAATAAATAAAATGGCTTGAGTATTTTTCAGTGTAATTTTGTTTGGTTTTTGATAATGCATAGGAAATCCCATCAAAAACATCCTGTAAAAAAATTCCAAGTCTCGCAGCTCAGGTTTTCTACTGCAAAAAATTGTGAGATGCATGTAATACCAAGTCGATTAATTTATTTAGTCCTTAAGGGACCTTCTATATAAAATTATTACGTTAGTTATTACCATATCAATATTAAAAATCCTTTACGTTTTAAATAAATGGATCGACTTGGCCATCGCATGAAAACATAATATATCGTACAATTTATACATAATGCTACTGGCCAAGTCGATCTATTTATTTAAAACGTAAATAATTTTTAATATTGATATGGTAATAACTAACGTAATAATTTTATATAGAAGGTCCCTTAAGGACTAAATAAATTTATCGACTTGGTATAACATGCATCTCACAATTTTTTGCAGTAGAAAACCTGAGCTGCGAGACTTGGATTTTTTTACGGATGTTTTTGATGGGATCTCCCGTCTTTTTGTAGAGTCCTACTTCTTTCCTTTTCGGTACTTCTTACTTCTAGAATATCACTAACGATTTTTCTTAAAGCCTCTGTCATGGATTTTTCTTATTTTTGTAGGTATTAATTTATCACAAATATAGCGGATTTGATTATTAATGTTCTTTCTTTCATTGAAATTGATATTTTCGAGCTATTTAGTCTATTTATTTGCAAGTTTTTTTCGTCATGTCTTTCTAGAGGAATGTTATACAGTTTCATGGGCTGAATACACCATTTCCCTCTCTATATCCCCTCCTGTTATGCCTCATATATATAGATATCTATCTACAACAATTATTCCATTATATACGGGTACAATGATTCATTAACTGCAAATGTAACTTTGTAATTCTATACATTTATATGGGATTACAAAGTTATTCACGCAGTTGGTCTATCTAGAAAACTAGACACATATTATGAAATGTTTGAATTTTCCCTTACTTTAGATACTAAACAATAATTATATTCTAAATTTGAAGGTTCTATGTCTGCTAGAAGTGCCTTAGACTTTTGATGATCGGTCAGTCAGTCAGTGAGTGACAAAATTAAGAAAGTTTGACTAGTTACAATTATTAAACTACTAGTTCAAATTGAATGAAATTTTAAATATACCGTGTTTACACAATGCCTGCTTAATAACTGAAAATTCAGGCTTCATGCTTTAGCCACAACGAAGTTATAGGGGGTTGAAAATGGTCTGAATTGCTTCGAGAAAAGGATGTTACGGCCTATAGCTCGACTTGGAGGGGGCTCGGCCGCGCCCCCAGATACAAGACTAATAAATAATATCCATTAGGACACTTGAACTTTGTCACATCTCATTTCTCAGTCTGTAAGTTTATATTTATAAAAATGCGGATTTTTTCATATACCTATATTTTCATTTACTATAGAGTATTTAAATTAAAAGTAAAAGTTTAAATAAATAGCCTCTTATTTAATTTCTTGTAAGTTATATTGCACATCCAATTAATAGTATTCAAGGCAGTTTGAGAATGATTCCTTTTATTTTGATATTTTGTAAAAAAACTTTTGAATTATGGCAGAAATGATTGTGCAGTCTAGATATTTGTTTTATATGTATGTAAAATATATATAGAGAAAATCAAAAGACATTCCATTACATAAGTTTAATGTAGCGTTCATAGGTAATACAGCTCAATGATTCATAGAAAATAAGGCCTCGGGCTCAACAGTCAAGAGACATTGTCAGACGAATAGAATTATTACATTATTATTTTTTGTAACATTACATGCATAACAAAAGAACGTCATAATTTTGTCTGTCATCACTACAAGGACAGTAACACTTGATTGCCATTTCCGATTTTGCATTTGCGCGCAATTTATAAATTAAAATAATTGTATTGTGTACTTTGTAATTACAATACAATATTTTTCTGAAGTTATCAAAACCGCAACGATAAAATAACTTGTTGAACGCTACAAGTTTCAATGTAGTTATTGGTATTTTTCGTGTCTCCATGAATAGCCCGCCTGAATATACATGGAGAGACTTTCTCGTGCCGAGAATTGTATGCCATTATTTAGACGGCCTACAATATTTATTTGATGCCCAGGTTGGAGAATTGTGAGACCGAAAAGTCTCGTAGTTCCTGATGATATCCACGATACAAGGTTCGATCTTAGTATGGGGTTAGGACTAGGCTTACCATACGTCCCGGTTTGACCGGGATAGTCCCGGTTTGAGATCCCAGTCCCGGCGTCCCGGTCAAACTTGAACAGCACCGACACCCCAACCAATCGTTCTCTCTTTCTCTCTCTCTCTTTTTAATAAAATATATATTCACATTTATTAATATGTTTTCAATTCATAATAATATTGATTGCATTTCAAATATGAAAAACACAAATTAAGCGAAAAGAAAAATGAAAATAAGCCTCTTTCTCTTCTGCGTCTCGGTTTGGCTCTTCGTAATTATGGTAAGCCTAGTTAGGACTATGTATATAACTATTGGGTGTATTTATTTATTTGTTTATTATAGCATGACAACTGCCATAGATTATAGTGTTCTAACAAACATTTATACGAGTCAACTTTTTTATATCCTTACGATAATTGTATCTTCGAGGCAAGAAACTCTCACCGCGTAATAGGGTATTTGACTCTATTTTTTTTATTATATTTATCAAAACGTTTCCACAGCTATGGTCTAACAAACAAAGAAATTTATAAATCCATTCAGAATTAAACAAGTTAGAAACGTTTTAAATCTTGTAGTGGGGGTAACAGAAAAGAAATTCAAAACCAAGATAGTGACGTCACTAGGGTTATTATACATTACAGTGTGCGGGTGTGAAAGAGACAGCAAGATGTCCCCACTACACCCCCACTCTTTTATTTTAAATGTTAATATTTGCCTTATGTTACAAGCTACTTTAATACTTTTTTGACAGCAAGGCTTTTTTTTAACGAATTTGTGTTTGTTAGCGAAATAATACCAAAAATCGATAATAGTCAAATACCCTAATTCTCAAGATTGCTTATTCTTTATTTTATCTATATAAGTGATCCTTATAGATACGACTATTTTTTCCATTCAACTTAACTTTGGTTCACTTTAGGATCTTAGCCGAGCGGTGAAAATACTTGTACGTAAATTGCGTGATAAATAATATTGAAATCGCTATTTTAGACATAAACTACGAAGCCAGGAAGAAATACCAAGTTATAACTTTCCTATTTCCTATTACGTCATTTTAAACAGAAAGTAGATGTGGACCGGCTCTCTGTCAATATTTACGCAACATGCCATCACCACTTTATCTAACATCACAGTAGAATGACACAAGAAAAATGTGATAGATCCATTGCTCTATTGAATACACTTTCATTTTCACTCTACGAAGGAAAACAGTGATGTAAAGCGTTTAACGTTACATTTAAACTTATCGGTATGTAAGGTGAAATTTATCGAAAGGAGTTTGTGGGACGATTATTACGAATGTAAATAATGTTTCGTGGTATATTTGTCACTGTCCTAGTATACAAAGTTAAACATAAATGACATGGCATTTCTATACAAAACGGAATAGTCGAACCATTGTTTTAAATAAATTAGAAAGTTTATGGCTAAGTCAAGCTCAAATTTTAAGTGAATATACAATAATAAGTATTAAGCACAAGTATTATTTCGTTTATAAATTTTAAGATAGGCCTCCAACAAGAATTTCCATGGATCCCGTTGGAAGCGGCTTGCAACAAGCGACTTCCTGCAACCCTTATAAGGTCGTTCGTCTACCTTGTAGACAGACGTATGTGCATAAACTTGTGTGTCTTTGAATGTGTTTATTTTCACGCAATTTATGTAAATGTTGGAGAAATAGCTTAGAGAAATAGTTGCAATTCCTGTCATAGGTTTTGTGCTGGTATATGAATCTGTAAGGTCCTAATTTTTATTATCTGGTCAGGCAGTCAATTTAATTCTTCGATTTAAAATGTCATGAAGTCAATTTTAATCGACGAATCAGTATAGCCATATAGCTATACAGAGCAAATACTGTATAGCTTTATGGCTATACTGACTCGTTTTTATTTCATCTTGGGACGTCATATTAGTTTGGAAAATCTGATTACATCTTTGAAAATACAAGCCAGTGCCTAAACTTATGCCTATTTCATAAAAGTAACTACAGAAATAATAACCTGAATTCATTCGTGTTTAGACAAATCACATTCTGATTCTGTTAATACTGTCATCATAATTCAACGTTGAGGCAATTATAGCTCTAGTTTTACAGCACATACCTGTATATTTATATTTTTAATTTGCATACACGCGAACAGTCTTTTATATTTATTTTACGACCATCATATGTCTAAGTGATATATTAGATAGCTGGAGTAATAAGAAATACCAATAATAGCTAAGGCGTAAAAAGACAATTGAATATTATTAATATAGACATACATAATACTTTGCTCGTACCTAAGGGACATGGATACTGATTATAGATCTCCATTTAATTAGATATAATATTTTCGCTTAATACATGTAAGATTGGGATTGGGATTTGTACAATATTTTGTTCTGCGGTTAACTTCTTTAGTAACATTAATAAGTCCTTTAGTAAATTAAATTAATTACTCTTTCTTCCCTCTTTTCAATCATATCCGTCTTTCATTCGTCTTACCTTCCAGTTTTCCTATATTTGTTACTTAAATTATCAATTATATAAAAACGACTCAAGCCTACAAACATTTTCATAAATAATTTCTTCATACTAGTCGGTTTAAATTGCCATCTATTGACTACCTATTTGTCATAGGTTTGATGGGGTCGACCGACCTCTTCTATTTTTCTATCTATTTCTGTATTCATTTCATAAGTCTACCATCCATTCTCGTTACTTGCCCAAAACTATTCCTCGACGTCAAAATTTTATTAGAATTCTTTATATTTTGAACTAAAATATAAATAAATAACGTCATAGAATATTTTATTTATTAAATTTAGGTTATCTAACGTCACGGTGGTGTAGTTGTACTGCGGCACGGTTACAAAGCTGAAGTCTCGGGTTTCGGTCTCGGGTCGGGCAAGGTTATATTGGATTTTTCTATTCATTATCAGCCCGTAGTCGGGAATTTGAGCCTGATATGGCGATAGGTTCGCCCCTATCACATCGTGGGACGGAACATACAAGGCGATATCTGGGTGTTCTTGGCACCTCTGCCTACCCCTTCTGGGAAAAAGGAGAGAATTTATGTATGTATGTATAAAGTTATACCAATAATCTCTAAATAAACATATTCTTGCTTTTCTATTCTATTATTGTAGTAGGCGGGTCTAGATAAGTAGCTAAATGGATCGGATAGTATGATCATGTAGGTTGACTTTGGACCATCAATTACTTCAATCAAATATATTGCGCATACATAAGTATGTACATTGAAGTTCTAAAAATGATGAAATAAATGGTTGTAGTAATATCGTGAACTCCGATTTCAATGTTAGCAGTTGAATATAATAATGCGCGATAACGCTTAGTGCTCTTATTCAAAATGAGGTTTAAATACTGTAGTTGGTACTTTTAATCGATCTGTGACATTATCATATTCTCATTGTTTTTAACAATCACAATTTAAAAAAAATGAACATTGCGATGTCTCACGAAAATCGATGAATTTTGAGAGAGTTCTATGCCCAGCATTATACTTATTAAAGTTGAGCATGGATATGGCATCAATAGTGACAAAACCCAAGATCATATGATGAGAAGAGATACAAAATAATTGCTGCATTTTCCTATTTTTATTTTGATAATTTTGTAACTTAACGTGCGATGTATTTTGCTTATTTTTACCCTGTTGCATTTATTAGTAGCATGGTATTCACTTCTACGGTATTGTCCTGATAAAGATCTACTGATAAAGACCTACATTTAAATAAAGATCTACAGTAAAATCATCAAACGAAGCTGACGAGCTCCAGAGTTATCAAAACATAGCCATTCACCGCAATGTTTTACAATACACAATTATGGACAATGGACAATGACGTTTTCCACCTAATTATTTAAATTATTGGCTCATTTGGCCTTTGTTTGACATTGTGGTTTTTCAGTATTGTTTTTAAACTTATTGTCTTGAATTCCATCTTTTGCATTATCCCTCTTGTGTGCCACAAAAAGTCTAGTTATTCATATTTTTATGATTAAAAGCGACCTACATATAACTTTTACCATTAACAGATAGTACAACTTTTTGCAAAAGAATTCCTATTTCGTTGCCGTCGTTTGATATGATAGCCGTAGATAGACGATTTTTCCCCCGTGAAACAACACTGCGTTAATGCACTGTTGTGTTTCGGATTGAAGGACATTGTAGCCAGAGTAACTACCGGACATATTGAGACTTAACATCTTATGTCTCAGGATGGCGAGCGCAGTGGAATGTTGCTACTGTTTATGAGCGGTCGTATCGCTTACCATCAGGCGAAAGGCTTGCTCGTCTCGTCATTCATTGCAATAAAAAAAAAACACGCAACAAGCTATATATTTTGACTAAGGTATAGAGTTTGTGAAGTTCGGCCTTATGACGTGAAGAGTAAGTAGCTTGGCTGATAATTTTTGGCAGTGCGAGTCATACAATCTTGACTTGGCAATATTTTACATGTAAATGTTTTTGGGTAGAATATTAATATTACGAAATTATTACCACTCACCACATATTAATATGGAATATGCAATCAACTCCCTAAATGCATTTGAATAGGATTAGTCCACATCTAGACAGCGTAGTAGAATGTTGTTTTTGGAAACTGATTGGAGGTTCATCATCATCATCATCATATCAGCCACAGGAAGTCCACTGCTGAACATAGGCCTCCCCCAATGATCTCCACAATGACCTGTTGGAAGCGGCCTGCATCCAGCGACTTCCTGCGACCTTAGTCAGATCGTCCGTCCACCTTGTAGGCGGGCGTCCGACACTTCGCTTGCCTGATAAGAGATTGGAGGTTAGTGTAGACATATTTATAGTTACACCACGTGGCGTATTTGGCACAGAAGCTTGATTTAAAAGAAGAGCTCGCGGGTTCGATCACCGCACCGAAATAACTACAGGTGTAACTCATAAGGATTTGTGGCGAGTCTGGGCGTTGTAAGATCTAAATATTTCTCATAGCGTGCATCTCATAGTTTGAAGTTAGAGCTATATGTGTTTGTCTGCATATTTTATTACTTTTGATACAATATAGAATAAAGGATAATAGCACTTAGTTCAATACCTTGTCCCGCTTAGCTATGGAGGGAAATTGAAAATTATTTCTTTCATAAACTAATGGAGATTGATACGTCTTTCAATGGTCGGATATAATAGTAATGTCAAAATTGTTACTTGGTAATTGCATAGTGCTGACAGCATAAACCTTTTGAATATTCATTTTCGCATAGTACTAATAAAATATGCATAGTAGCGTATTTGAAATAATAGATTTATATGTTAATATTCTAACGACTTTGACATAAACACCATCGTATTCGATAGAAGGTATTAATAATGCGACCTTTACAAAGTTTTTCTATCAAGGACATTGTGTTGTTAGCCATCTTAATACAATTGAAAGTAATAAAACTTTTTAGAATTGTGCATTAATGTTATTTTAGTACTGTATTATTTATTTTTATATCTTTTTTGTTACTAGTCACGTAATTTAGCTTCTGTGGGAGTAGAATTAGCGTCATTTAAACAATTATTCTTTATCAGCAATTAATCCAAATAGAACTTCCACATACACGTGTCCTTGAGATCGGATGTATACAGGGGGGTTACACTAAGATCCGAAATGAAGTTCGAATATTCGAACTTCGATATGAAGTAAGTTATAAGTTTTCCACTTCCAAAAAATCAATACTATTAATTATCTATAACACTTATCATTCAATTCACTCCGAACTTAGTCTATAGTTACGACGTACGATAAAGGATTCTAAAATGTTGTGGATCACCTAGACACATTCGTATAGTTTTACGTACCAAGTTCGAACATTCGAACTCCAGGTCAGATCATATAGTAACTCCTCAGATTGAACCCGAAATTCGACGCTCTTGCTTGGGTGACTATGCCGTGTTTACCATTGTGCACGGTTGTCGCTATGAGACTATGTATATCCTAACAGCTATAGGTTCTCCATTTACTAATGGAACGAAACGCAATAGCAAAAGCATTCCCTTTACGTTGGTTTTGTTCATTGAGGTATTATATTAGAGCGGACATCGGGAACAAAATCTCTGCGTATGGTGCGTGCGCAAGGGTACACAGTGAAGCTAGAAAGAAGATATGTTACTTTGTTGGTGTGATAGAGACAGAAATAGAATGTACCCTTCATTTTTTTACAAACATTTTGTTTGCAGTGTCTCCTCTAGTATATTATCTCAATGGTTTTGTTATAAGATACTGGTAACTGCCTGTCGTTTCATTTGTATAGTAGCTTCAAATACCTACAACATAACTCTACCACTCCAGATATTTCGAAATCATTGCGGCATATCAATACAGCATAATTTAAGATGCTGTACTGAACCTTCAATATGCAAACATATTTTGTGGAATAATTGTGAAATAAGCGAGCTTAAGGGCCCAAGCGACCTTTAAATAGAACCCAGCTGTAGTTTGTGGCAGTCCAGCCTTGTAACATCTAAACGACATGAGATATTAACTTGGCATTCACATCGAATATTATGTAAATTAATCTGATGATTTATAATAATTATTGTAAAATTATTTAAATGATAGGGTTTGGGCGCGACAACCTTAAAAATTTAAGATGGAATTTACTAATAAGGTTGTATGGTGTCATTTTAAGTGTTTGGAAATAACAAATTACAAGGTTTTGGAGGTCATTAACACCACGATATAGGTTGATAATAAGAGTAAATCTAAGGGTTATTATTTTATTTTCAATTTATAGATAAACACTCAAAATGACTCAATATTTAGAGTTTACAACAATTAAAAAAGACGATCAAAATAATACAATTATACTGGGTCAAATCTAAGACATACATTTAAAGTACTCATGTGGGAAGAAATAATAATTGTAAAGGTAATTTAAAACTTAAACATTTTTTCAGACAGCTTAGCTGTCGCCTTTCCTTCGGTAAGTAAGATTGCCGGGATGCCCAATACCCTTGATGGGCATTGGGCCGCCCACTCATTCATGATCCAAATGTTATGGATGTTCCTGGGTGGCAGTGATCACTTGCCATCAGGTCACTTGTTTGCTCGTGTACCGTTTTGTATTATATGGTGGTATTACGTAATATTTTTTAATAAACAAGAATTATAGAAAACAGTAGAATTATTTAACACGCTTGCTTATGGTATATACTAAGGAAACAAATTGTGTTCATATAAATCATTTCAATAAAATTCTGTTTCTTTAAATCCACCTATCATGGGACGAAAATACATTTGAAAGCGTGTACCTAATATATCGTAGGTATGAATGATGATTGACAATGATTCAAAATATCAGGTAAAAATATTTCTTTCACTGAGGTACCTACCACAGAGTGCTGCGTATCAAACTGTTTCATTATACTCGTATTACAGCTCCGCAGTAACATACCTATATATGCAAATTGATGAACCGGATTAAAAATTATCTTCTGACACATTAAATCATAATCATATAATATCTCAAAATGCTCGAAATTTCAGCTTAATTAAATTTTGTTTAAGAGACATATTTTTATACTTCTATAACAAAATCAATAAATAAAACTCTTTTATTCTAATTCGGTACTGTTTGGCAGACATATGATAAAAGCTTTTTTGTGAGGTTATCACGCAAGGCTCTGTTAAGGATGGACACGTTCGTTGGCACGTGCAGTTAGCACATTTTTTTATTGTATTTTTTTATTGCAATGGCAAGACTAGTATGCCATTTTTTGGATGGTTAGCGATATGACCTCTCTTGGCTCATGGACAGTAGCAAAACCAAACAACACCATAAATTACAAAGCAATGTTTGACATTCCATTGCGCTCGCCATCTTAACACATAAGATGTTAAGTCTTAATACGTTCAGTAGTTATACACTGCTATTTGACGGAAGAAATAGGTATTGCGGTGGTAATTAACCAGGCGGCTTTAAGCATATGTACATATAAGAGACCTACCGCCAGTAAAAGTCTAATCAACCAGTAAAGCACATATCCTAAACGACTGAATAGTTTATTGATAAAATTATTGAATTGTGATTAAAATGAGTTAGGTAAAAGTTTTTTGTTCAAGAGAGAATTTTTACACAGCTTGACACAATCAAATACAAATAGAACATTAGATTTCAAATGAGCTATTATCAATTCCTACTGGAAAACAGTGTTTAACAAGTGAAGTTGATAATAACATTTCAGAAGTCATCAGATAAGTAAAATTTTGCGATTTGCGATTGTGACTCACAAAGCCGATCGGCTAATAGTTTAATACGATCTCGTGTAATCTATGAAGGAGCCAGTTTTTTACGAACCTATTTGAGAAGAATCTCTACATTCAATTTTGTGTGCGTAATTTTAGACGTGAAAAATGATTATTATATTTATGGTCAGTTTTTTTTGTTTACGAATTTTAAGGGCGGCTATTAGCAATAGCAGAAATATAGAGCATGCTAAGGCTTCAAAACTAACAAGACGGTGATATTATATTGAAATAGCAATAATTCACATTGCTATTAGAATACATAAAGTTGGTCAAATTTAATTATTATATTAATAAATATGAAACTCACCTAGCCGCAGCTTGCTCAATGTAAAACTGTTCACTGTACACGTGATATTTTTAAATTCCAGTTGCACTGTAGTCCTGGGTAATAGAGGCACGACATTATTATTGCTGCGCTCCATCGAAATATTCTCAACCACACCCGGAGTCATTGTCACACAAATAGTTTATCAGTCGAAGTTTCGGGAAGTGGCTAGGTTACGCCGATACGCCGAGTCCAAGTTTGAGTTCAATGCAATAATCCATTTGCCTCGTATCTGTAAGCAAAGAAATTATCTAATGTCAATAATTGAGTTAATTAGTTTATGTTCGTGGAAAAATATTGTACAAGACGTATTTAAAGATAAGGTTATGTGTCATGCCTGGGTTATTATGACCTATATACATAGCTGTGTTTTTTGTTTGTTGAAAATATTTACATTTTATAGCGTCCGTATCGCTGTTGCTTAGATACCGGCTGTGAAACTTGAGGCCGTGGGTTCGGTCGCCGCACCGAGACAAATAAAATATTTGTAAAGCCCATAAATATTTGTCTTGGGTCTGGGTGTTTGTGTGATCGAAAAGACAAGAAAATAAGAAAAGAATCGTATCTGATACCCAAGACTTAATTGTTCTTAATGTGGGGTCAGGACTATGCATGTGACTATTCGAGTGTATTTATTTATTAACCGAAAAACCGCAATTCATGCAATTTAGCAGATTATTTGTGTAACGTTTTTGTTCTTTACTGCCATAATAAATCGACCACTACTCCGTTCAAATAAATAGTCAAGTCATATTTTATTAGCGTCATTTTTCAGGAGTGATAAAATACTGCTCAAAATCAAACACTGGACAAAACTTTTTATACGGGCCACTTTAAAACGTGAAAATACAGTTTATCCTCCAAAAAGGTTAACTTTATTTGATATCCAACTTTCATATGATACGTATCAAGGAATGTTCTAGAAACTAGACCGCAAAATTATCAGGTTTTTAATAAAAATGTTTGCTTTTTAATTATCATTTATCTTGGCTTGGTCATTTAGATAATTGTGGTTCATCTGTAATGAATGGAAAACTATTTGAATATTATACAGCATTAACTCGGACAATTTAGTTCAATTTAGATTTGTGCACATGTTTGTTGAATTGATATAAATTGGATCGTAGTTGAAGTGAAGTCTCGATTCTTAAGCCCCATTTACATCGGAGTTTCTCGTCTTGAAGATACGAATATCACACGGATACAAAAAAGTTGTACCGTGTGAACATGTTTCCTAAACTTTAGAATACGTCAATAATATGGAGATTTTCGTATGTGTTAATGGTATACGAATCTGGTACAAAAAAGGCGAGACACTCTCTTAATGTAAATGGGCTGTGTAAATGCTACAGAATGGATAGATTTATCTTTATTGGGTACATACTTTATCATCCATACCAAATATGAGTGGTTTTACTTACAAACTTATAGGTGTAATGAGTATCGATTTTATAGGCCTTTTATTATAGCATCAGCATACCCAGAACTTTTCTCGAAAATTTCCTGTTTATCTACTTTTTCATGATGTTTTTCTTTCTAAACAGAAATCAATGAAATTAAGAAAACTAAATACAGTATTGCAAAAAGATAAATAGTCCATGAATTGACGGATCTTAGGCATTACACGAGTAAAAAATTATAAGATATAAATAGTTTACATGTCTACCGATCATTAAAACAAGAGTGGAATATTGTTTTTGTAATTTGTATAATGTGTGATGAGAATATTTTCGCAGAAATTAATTGAACTTGGATTGTGGACATACTACTTCTCATATGATAATTTTGTTAACATTTTAAATATATTATCGACACTTTAAAAAATTTAGAGAGACGTGACGTAAGACGAATTTTGAGACTAGTATAGACGTCATAAGTGTTTGTATTAGTTTACTCTTTTGTTAATTGCCTAATAGGTCGAGTAATCGAAAATGAACTGAATATTGTGATCACCAAGTTTGCTAATTAGATTATAGGCAACTAGCGCCCCGCACCGTATCTGTCCGGATACACTTTATTGAAAATATTCTATCGCCTATGTTTATCAGGGACAATATCGGATTCTAATGGTAAAATAATTTTCCACATTGGCTAGTAGTTTCAGTAGTGCTAATCTATAGGTACAATGCAAATAAACAAACATATCTTTCCTCTTTATATTAGTATACTACAAAACGCTCATAGTATATTTCCTATTTAGATTAATAAGGACTAAAAAACGATAATGAACTTGAAAACATGTAATTAGTAGTTTGTAGATAAGAGAGGTTTTCATTGTAATGTGAACGGAAGCCATTTGATATCGTCAAACACTTAGTAAAATAAATCAAAGTCCAATAATACAATGTTATTAGAATGTATGTATATCAAAATAATGGCCATTATTATTACTTTGTTTATTTAAACTTTGTACAATACACTTGCACGGATGTCCAGTCAACATTAGGATGATGCAGCTCTCTGCATGCCATCTCATGCCTAGGAGTGTATCTAAGATACGAAATTATATAGAAAACAATAGAAAATTAAATATATACAAACTATTAACAATCTACACTAATATTATAAAGAGGAAAACTTTGTTTGTTTGTTTGTTTGTTTGGTTGTAATGAATAGGCTCAAAAACTACTGGACCGATTTTAAATATTCTTTCACCATTCGAAAGCTACATTATCCACGAGTAACATAGACTATATTTTATTTTGGAAAAAAATAGGGTTCCGTAAGATATTTAGATTTTTCGGACACAAACTGAAAAAAATCAACCAAAGAAGTTACTTATTTTGCGTACGCTGCCTAAACTACAAAAGATAGAACCATAAAATGTTATAATTAATTGTAGATCTTATAAATATCTGACGTTTGTTGTTGCAATTGTCGAACCTTCACTTTAAATGCAAAACGATTCCTGCATGCTCTACTTTCCGTAAAGAGCGCATTCCAAAGAAGAATGGATAGGATATGGAAATAAGAATAAAGAAAATCAGAGCTATGGATATAAAATTTAGGAAGAAAAAACCACGATAAATTAAAAAAAAAAACATAATAATAATACTATTGCAAATTGATTTAATAATGATTTAATTGATGGAGATTTCTGTCGGGGTCGCTATCAAGACACTGAGGCAGGGATTTAAGTAAGATGGCAGTGAAGGAGAGACAAGAATAAAAACACAGGAGAGTAAGTGCACGCAATCTGCTGCGATGCCGAGAGGACAATGTTATTTTAATTTTATACGAACATATTATATTAATAATTTTAATGGCTTTTTTATTATAATATAATAGGCTTTAGTTGCTTCCCAGAGGATGCAAAATAATAATGTGAGCATTGGCATAAATACAATATATGGACAGGGCGGAAAGCGCGTAAAGTGCTTCGACGTAAGGGCCAGTGCAACGCAATTGAAGCCTTACTGAAATTAGTCATCGACACAACTATATTAAAAATTCTTGCTTGTATTACGACACAATGATTAATAATAATAAAGATTATAATTCTTATCACCATTTAGACGAAATCTATTAAATTATGTTAATTTAATATCTATTTTAGGGCCATTTTCACGGTCTTCTTTTTGTAATTCCAAATATACTGAAGGATTGAATTAAGGATAGAGCTTTGTAATTAAATAAATGAATGTGACTGAATAATTCCCCTGGTGTGATAAAGCCCCGAGGGTTGCTGAGTGATGCACAAAAATATCTCACACTAAATTATTTTATCTTCCTCAATATATTTTATTCCTTTGTAAATTATACGGCTATTTGCTAATAGGTGGCAGACAGATTCTGGCAGACGATAATTTATATGTTTGGTTTTGGCTAGACATATTCGTCATTTCAACTTTATTAATAAACTCGCCCGACAACTACCTTGAGTTGCATTAGCAGCAGCTTGCAACTGTAGAGCATTCGAAATGGAATGAAAATACGCGAGGGAGAAATATATCGCTGATGGACATAATTATGCCGGTCGGAACAAAAGCGGATACACACAGGTTGATTAAAAAACGCGACAACCAAGCGTGGGTCGCTATAATTTATTTTCTCAAAATCGTGTGAGGTCTGGCGCGGTGGCGTACGACTACGATACTGTTACAAAGCTGAGGCCCCAGGTTCGAATCCCGGGTCGGGTAAATTGGTGCTGGATTTTTCTATTCATTATTAGCCCGGATTAAGAAATTTGTGCCCGATATGGCGAAAGGCCCCTAATCACATCGTGGGACGGAACATACAAGGCGAAATGTGGGTGTCCTGGCACTTCTGCCTATCCGTTCTGGGAAAAGGCGTGATTTTATGTATCTATGTATTTGTGAGGTCTAGTGACCTCACAATACGCTATCTGGGCAGACCCGAAAATCCTACCACCATTTATGAAAATCAAGCAAATTGACATTAGTAAACTTGGCTGTATTAACATTTTGAAGAATACCGAGATTATATCAAGTTCTATTTATTTTAACCTATTATTCGTATAAGTCTTAGAATTATGTGGATTCTACGGTGACGCACCTAAAGACAGAATTTGTAAGAACATCAAGTAAAAACTGCAATTATGGGTAAATTGTTATTTTTTGCGGCGTCTTGCAAAATTGGAATATACACCAATGATTAAGAATAATGCTCACACTAATGATAATAATGTACGTAATTTCTTGGTTTCGTGAAAATATGTAAACGATTGCGTTAAATTATTGTGGCATGGAAAAATTGGAACAGTAAAAGTTATTATTAGCCAATTCTGAATACAATTCATAGATTGTAAAAATACATATATATTCTAATCATTATCCAAATTCGTATCCAAATTATTAATAAAAAGCTTTGTATGATACCAAATACATTTTTGCAATGTTATATTATTATTATTTTCTCACAGTTAACCAATTTCGTAGTGTTTTGTAGACATATAATATTATATTATTGTTTGCCAATTTGGCGAGTCATAGTTGTACAAATAAACAAATTGTAACAACTTATGTAAACCTATATCCACAATATAATATTTGATTAGATTCAAATAGTCAAATACATAAATTTCAATATAATGTGTATTCATTATGTAATACCTGTTATGTATAACAAATAATAAAATAGCACATCTATATATATAAAAGAAAGTCGTGTTAGTTACTCCACTTATAACTCAAGAACGACTGAACTGACTTGACTGAAAATTGGTGGGGAAGTAGCTTAGAACCAGGAGAAGGACATAGGATAGTTTTTATCACGTTCCCGGTTTCCCGAGTTTCTATTAGCTTATTAACATTTTCTCACACAAAATGTTCGTGGGTTTGTAACTGTCAAACATGTAATGTTCATCCCGTCGATACGGTAAACTATTCCCTCAAATTAAATAACGTATTTAAATAAAGGTTTCGAATCGACAACATATATCCACAATATTCGATTAATGGCGTATTTTAGCGTTCAGAAATGTGTTTTGTGCTTAGAGTAATTACCTCTAGAGAGATTCACGCTGTAACCGCACATGAGACATCAATAGCTATATCTAGCAACACAAGAAAATAAGCGCCATATTGTGGCCTTAATTTAAAATAGACCCTATTACAATGATGTTAGGTTGCTTTATTGCTTGAACGACGTCGCTTTGTCTGGCGAAATTCTTTTTTCGCCCATCGACAAAACGCGGCACGTCACATGAAATAGAACATTATTTTGCATCTCATTCTGACATAAAGAAATTCGTATCGGTGTGTCTCATTTTTGCGATGTACAGTACATTTAGGCTCTCTCTAGAGGTAATTACTCTAAGGTTTTGTGTGAACTATAGTGTGAACTAAGGAGAATATTATATCAAGCTTCATAAATAGAGAAAATTAAATAAATAATTTGCACACGTATAAAGTTATATTTACTTCTTTTCAAGGCCGAATGTGATTTTTATCACGAATTTTTACAGTAGCTTTTCCTTCGCTATAATTCACTGATAGAAATTAATGTAAAATATCGTCTCTGAGTGAGATAGGTTATATTTTACCTAAATATTGCTTGCAAATTGGAAAAGCAGCATTGTGGGTGTGAAATAAGGGATGGAATATTGCATGGATAATCTGACTCACTAAAGTTTTTAATGACAAAAATTCATAAGGCATACTATTTGGATAAGGAGAGACGGGATATAATAGAGTTGGAGGTACGGGAGAGAACTGGGATAGCTGGCAGATTTGATAGGACGAATTGCACTGTATAAGACGGAATGGACAATGAAGAGAAAGGACGGAACGGATCGAGAAGTGACTGAACAGACGGGTTAAGACGGGGTTTAGCAGGACAGTAGGATAGCTACGTCAAGGCATACAAGTTGTTAAGTTTTTATGCTAAATAATTAAATATACATAATATGAATCCTATGAAGGCAAAGCGAAGCGTGGCCGGGTCAGCTAGTTAGTAATAAGACCAATAAGTACTGACATGTCGGTATGCAACAAATATTGATTTAGCCTACAATGGATTTGCATGTGTGTCAATTTATCGCTAACTCGGGTAATTCAAGATGATTACAGAGCATATTATGTGTTCGCTTTGCATTATATGGCTTCTGCTCGCGGCTTCGCATGTACTATTAATGTTTATAATATTATTTCGCAGTCTTTAAAACAATGGAGGTAAGAGGCAGCAACGTGTTTTATGCCACATATATTTGGCAAAACTTTAAAATTAAATGGCACTAGCGGCCCGTCCTAGCTTCGCCTGGGTGCATAAACTGATTGTAAATATTCTATCGCCTTTGTTCATCAGGGATAATGTAGGATTATAATGATGAAAGAATTTTTAAAATCGGTCCTGTTGTTTTAAAGCCTATTCAATCTCCATACAACATCGAAATCCGTTTAGCCGTTTCTGAGATTATCGCGCACTGGCAAACAGACAAAAATTCTAAAAAACATTGTTTTGGGTTCTATAATCAGACACAAAGCAACAAAAACTTTGCCAAAAAAACGAGGTAACAAACATAAAAAAAAAAAGCAACATACAGTCGAATTGAGAACCTCCTCCTTTTTTTGAAGACGATTAAAAAACTTATCTTTTTCCTATCATCGTAGTTGAGTGGTAAATACGTAGTTTTATTTCTAAATGAATTCTTTCCTTTTAATTTTAAAGACACTATGGTATACAAGGGTTTAAATTATACCTACTAGTGGTAGGTCTCTCATATGTGAGAGGATATCTGGGTGGGTACCACCGCAATATCTATTTCTCCCTCCAAACAGCAGTTTATATGCACTGTTGTATTTCGGGTTGAAGGAAATTGTAGCCAGAGTAACTACTGGATATATTGAGACTTAACATCTTATGTCTCAGGATGGCGAGCGCAGTGGAATACGAAGCATTGCTTTCTAATTCAAAGAGTTGTTTGGTTTTGCTACTGATCATGAGCGGTCGCATCGCTTACCATCAGGCGAACGGCATGCACGTCTTGCCACTCAAGGTAATAAAGAAAAAAAAGGAAAAAGAACCACGACGATATTTAAAAAATCATCACGTTTCGTTGCAATTTTTTTTGTTGCGTTGTGATTGTAGTCACTAAACCCGGCTTCGTTTTTAGTGGCAGTCTTGATATACCCTGTAGATAAATTAGCCCTCGACATAATGGTGGAAAACTTTTTAAACAAATCAACGTACATCAATTGCAGTACAGGAAAAAAAATACACCTACATCAACTGCTGTTTTATTGATAAAATGTAACGGACAATTAATTGGTTTTCGTGAGTTCCTCCAATTGCTTTTTCCGTGTACAACGGTGGAATAAGAAAAACAGTTATTGTATCGATGTTCCGCGCATACTACATTTGTTCTGGAGTTGCTGTGTTCAATAATAATATCTTTAATCATGTTTTATTCAGGCAATTTATTATATATAATATACGGTGATCCATGATATACTGTGGTTTCTCAGTGTGCCTCGAAGGATGTAGAAAAAAAAAAAACTATTCATACTTGGGTAGTTTATAGTCTTGTTTTTCAGTCAGCCAGTTTCAAAATCTGCAGCAGACCTGTGTTCCACTGTGGGACATAATTATTTATCGGCCCATCGTATTCGACTGCCCCGGTGGCGTAGTTGTACGGTACGGATACAATATCGAGTCGGACAAAGTGATATTGGATGTTTTGTATTCATTATTACCTCAGGGTCAAGAATTTTAGCCCTGTATGGCGACAATGGAACCCAATCTGAGGTACCCCTTATAGGAAAAAGGCTTGAGTTTGTGTATGTATTTCTTAGTATTCGATAAATTGTTGAAATAAACTGACATAACACTTAACAATAAAATGTTATTTCTGCACATTTTAAGTGATGACTGATCGTTGACGGGATTCGATAATTGTTGTATATTGACTTTGGTACAAATAACTATTTATAATACAGTTCATTAATTTAGCAGACAATGAAAAGAGTATTTACATAGTGACATATTTATCTTTCTAGCTGATATTTTTTGCTAATAAGCACTTGAGCTGACATCAATTCATTTATTATTGCATACATAATGATTTCATTTTTACAGCTTTGAAATTAAAACTAGTTTTTATACGTGTCGATTAGTTTACAGCGTCTGCAATAAAATCTGTAAATATAGTTTAATTAAATTAATATTTAAATATTATTCAAATTTAAATTATTTAGTAATATTTTTTGTGGATTAGTGAAAAAAATAACAGAAATACTATATTGTGCGATTAAACCTGAAAGTACATGATGAGTACAATACCAATGGCCTAGTTTACTCAGTCGCTGACAGAAACCTCAATATATGGTATATGTACCACTAGATATTCATTAATGAATTTATAAATAAATAAATTTGAAAATAATTGTTTTTGATTTAAATTTTTAGTTATCGTGCAGTATTAAAAATGTCGAACACAGTTCGTTCCATATTTAAGTGTAAACGTTAACCTTCCTATACCCGCGTATTGGTCTGTCAGACCGACAGTTTCGGTTTGCGTCTTTTTCTTATGAACGGAAAATGTTAGCACATTGGGCTCACTGCTAGCTGCGTGAATCGTCGCCGGCGTCTATTTAGTGTGCCGCGAGCGCTTGCGCGGGTAACACGTGTGACAGTACACGACACCGGTTGGTCCAGGAGACCGACGCGGGTATAACTGTTACAATTTTAGGTAAGTGCTGTATTTCATTAGTCCTATAATTTTAATGATTTCTTAATTTATTATTGGATCACTATTTTATAATATACTTTTAAACTACTTTTAGGTTAAATTATCATCTCAAAATGGACGATGAGCGAATAAGACTGATTTTAGAGGAGAATGATTCAGATTCTAACTACGATGACAAAGACTTGCTGAAATTTGTAAATTAGATGGTCCAGAGTCCACAGCTACAACAAATAATAATAAAACGGGTCGTTGTTATTATTGCAGCTCCAAAAAAAATCGCAAGACGCGATATAACTGCACTACTTGCAAGAAATATTTTTGTATGGAACATGCAATTATGGTGTGCTCTGACTGCTATGGTGGACCATCAGAAGAAATTTAATATATAGTCTATTATTATTTATTTAGTTGTTTTCAAGATTTAAGAGTTTTTTTATTGGTTTGATTTCAGAAGATATATTTTTTGTTTAAATTTATGTAGTTTATAAGAATAAGTGCTGTATTTCAAAGGCTGTAATAAAAAGACTGTTAGTCAGTAATAAATATTAATATTGCGATAAATTTTGTTTAAATTGATTGTGCAAAAGTCCCTTTTAATCGTAAATTAAATTTTAATGTAGTTATAATGATAGATATTTATTTAGTAAACGTTAGAACTATCGGGTCCGAGAGACCGACGCGGGTATATGTGTTATTGTATTTGACGCGGGTATAGGAAGGTTAATGATATTCTTTTGGAAACGTTTAATAACTTATTTGCACATAATTTCCTTTGAATTTCTACTCCTAATAGTACTCGTATTATCACTTGCACCAAACGACAGACTGTTATATGTTTACCATTGGCGGTGTGAATGTTAACAATGAATGTTTTGTTTTCTGTATATGCAACACACACTATATTTATATTTTAGCTTTCTGCACTTTTTTTCCACATAAACATAGTGGCAAATCACACACTATTGCGCACATGTAATACTCATAAGAAAGTACTGAAGATTTTCGTTTACAGATTTCTACTAAAGAAGGAAAACATCGCGAGGAAAGGTGAATATCAACCCACCCGCAAAAAATAGCGAAATAGACTTGGTTGGTTTGGAAGGTTATGGAGGAGTACCATGCTTAGTAGAAGCATTGTACTGATAAACAAATATAATAAATAAATAAAATAAATAGTCCTGACTTCAAATCCTTATCGAGTTCTGAGTCGTGGATCAGGAACTACGAGAGACTTTTTAGTCTTACAAACTTCCAGACCTGAAACAAATATCTGTTGACCACACAAATATTTGTCTCGGTGCGAGAATCGAACCCGTGGCTTCACTTTTCACAGCCGGCGCGAACCAACTGCACCACGGAAGCTATGGCAGGATATGAAGACAAAATTGAATCAGAAAATTCAAAACAAACCATATCCAATGTCGATATTATTCTAGCGTCTGACTCGTCATAGCTTATCGTGTATTGATTTATGTGCGGCCCTATACAGCTGTCGTGAAGGTTAAGATCGTGTTATGAAACATGAAACGTGGGATAACAGTAAACGAATTATATAATGTTAGATTTTACTCGCATCTGTCTATGATATTTCGGGAACAGTGATTTTGATATAATAGATTTTTGTCCAAAATACCAGTATCCCGACATCTGTCGTTCCATCATTGAGATTATATCAATATATTAATATAGGTAAGCCGCACACATTTTGCCGGACTACCGTCTTATCTTTTTGACATCCGCTAAATATATATTTTTCTTTTGCGGATAATATTTGTTTTCTTAAGGAAAAGTATCTTATGTCCTTTTCTATAGTTCTGTCAACGAGAATACAAAATTTCAGTATGATCCGTTATGTAGTTGAGTCATGATAGCATACCTCACAAACTTTCCTATTTACAGCTTTACTAAGAGTAATTAGATTATATCTGGTTGTTTAGGATTGGTTTGAATTACAAATTGACAAATGGCTGTGATCGCGGCCTCGAATAATTGTTATCATTTTACTAGCTATCATCTAACAAACAAGCGTTTACAAATTAATTAATTTGTATATTAAAGGATATAAATGATGATAGTTATAGTCCAGTAGTTAAGATTTTACTTTTAACTTATCACTCAAATATACAAACAATAGAAAATTGTATTATTGTCGGTTCTTTCTCACGAATCAAATCATTTAGATTTAGCGTCGTCATTTTTTTAATTTTTATTTCTAATGATGTTTTTCATGACAACGAATTCTTGCTTTGGTATAGTTTTCTCGGTATTTTAGTTTAATTATGATGATTGGTTTTAACTCAACAAGCCCTGCAGTTTACAGTATTCAATAATTTTAAAGATTTTTTTTAAAAAAAAAAAGAGCACATGAACTGAATCGAAATTACAATTATTTTCGACAACTTACTTACGTTTGCGGGTAATTAAAAAAATAAATATTGTCACTTACACGTGTACATTATATTAAAATAATTATAGAAAACATTAAATTAATAAATTCAAATAATTATTCTGATAGACACAAGCCAAATGAATTTTTAATTAAATTAGTAATTGGCGCAATCGCACAAGAAATATTGTTTACCAAAGGAAATTCATAAAAATAATGATAATGGAATATTTCCTTACATAAACTGTAATACACAGCACACGTCAGTATTATTTTGAATACAACAATCGCGAAATTTAACACGCGCGTTTCGTGCGGTACGATTCGGCGAGCGACACGTCGTACCCCCACGCTGTCTCAATCACTACTGGACGGCTGCCTTCTGCTTTTACTTATCAGATTCCACACGTAGATTCCGTTATGCCAGTAACAAAAAAAATACATTATTTGTTTTGTTTTTTTTTTTAAACGTTTTAATAGACTCAGTACAGTTTTTAAATAAGGAACGAGGACATCTTTTTGGCACAAAGTTTTTTGCAAATAGAAAATGCAAATCGTAGATGCGAGAATTGTACCGTATGGATTTTACGTATTGTATTAATGCACTAATGTGAAAGTGCATCCGTGAAAGTGTGAGTTTGTACTGATATGGGGCTAAAGCAGCTTGAGAAATTAAAAAGTTGGTTATGCTACTTGTTTGGTTGAGTAACCCTGCTTGGGTTGCATTGCAGTAAGGTGGCCCGAAAGGTCCTTAGTACACAATAATTTATGTAAAGAAATCTCACATTATTCCATTTAGTTTCACTGTAATTATATTCTGTGCTATTGCGTTTAAGCCTAGTAGTTAACATGCTTGTTTTTGCTTTTGTTGGGATGTCGGTGTTCCGATACCCGGCATAATTATACATTTTAATTATTTATAATTCTTCGCTGGTCGGGAATTAGAATTGCCAATGAGTTTCGTAAATTGCATTTAACCTTGCTTTTGGCTGTAATTTTACAGCTGAAATTCAAGCAATGTTATAAATCGTTTAGTTACAATTGTAAGTCAGCCATCTTAAAAATGGTTTGAAAATGTGATGCTACGCTTAAGTTAACTTGAAATCCGTCACTCAATTAACTCGTGCTCGGGTATGTTGCGGGTTTAAGCCGAAACACACCAAGGGGCAGAATACATGTATCTACATCCAGTCTGTAGCGTCCTGCTGTTGGGTACTTATAGGCCTCTCTTATATTATTTTATATATTCACATACTTGAAGATATCATTATATGGGCTCACACAAATTTCAAAATATCATACATATGAATGCAGCGAACTAACTATCAAACACAAAAGAATTAAAAAAAGACACACGTGCAACACTTACCCTAAAATGAAGTATTTTTAAACTAACGGAATTTCAATATTGAGCGTATGGGTTTTAAATAGCATTCAGGCATGCAAGACAAAAAATCGTTGGGACGTTTCGAGAAGGGTTAGTTTTTTTTTGTAAACCGGTTGGTTTGTTTTCTAAAACCTTTTTCGTGCGTGCGACTTATCAAAGGTTAACTAGCTCCGAATCCGTGCTTCTTATTTTTTAATGTTCAAGTAAAATGTAAATATGAAGAAATATTTTAAGAGTGCTTATATTTATAATATTAATTTTTGTTCGTGGATTGATTTTAAGAGGGTCAAATTAAATGTTTTTTTTTTCAATTCCAATATTTTTTATGAATGCCTTAAGACAGTAACTTATGTGTATTTTGAAATTATGAATTTTTAGCGCTCTGTGTTAAGCATTTTTTTTTCTCTTACCTGGGAGCA
Organism: Hyles euphorbiae; assembly: GCA_023078785.2. NCBI lineage: Eukaryota > Metazoa > Arthropoda > Insecta > Lepidoptera > Sphingidae > Hyles > Hyles euphorbiae. The sequence continues at coordinate 13,236,090 of CM041040.1, forward strand.
TCTAAATATGCTTGAATAATTAGCATTCCGATTTTTTTTAGTAATGTTACCTATCATCCATATATCTATAATTGAGAATAATACTCGACATTGGCTAAATGTACGAGAAGTGCGAAGTAAAAAAAAAAGTGAATAACGGCCTTATTCATAGACAGTTAAAACCGACTCTTTCGAATAAAGTTTGAATTTAGTTTGAGCGAAGGAGGCAAATCGTTCGATAGCTAAAATAGGTTTAATACCTATTTATAATAAAGGCCGTAAGTGTTCGAGGGAAATGGCATTTATACAACGAATACCGGTTAAAATAATTTTCCTTTTTAATTAAGGCACACATTTTCCTGTTAAATAAAATATATAGTTAATAAAGTAAATCATGTAGAGGAAAACGTGGGCATATAGTAATTATTAATTAATATCTTATACAGGATTAGATGCATGATTTGATACTTGGAATAATCATTGTTTTTTAATAGTTTATTTATCTAAATGTATTTTAATACCATTAGTAATATTCTATGATTAGTTAATGTTTTTTTTATTGTCTGTATTATTTATATCTGTATAGGAGTAACGGACACACTCCATTCTTAGTTCATCCATTCTTAATGGTCATTTTTTACTGGTGGTAGGTCTCTCATATGTGAGAGGCCATCTGGGTAGGTACCACCGCAATGTCTTTTTCTCCCGTGAAACAACACTGCTTAAATGCACTGTTGTGTTTCGGATTGAAGGACATTGTAGCCAGAGCAACTACTGGACATATTGAGACTTAACATCTTATGTCTCAGGATGGCGAGCGCAGTGGAATGTTGCTACTGTTCATGAGTGGTCGTATCGCTTATCATCAGGCGAACGGCTTGCTCGTCTCGCCATTCAATGCAATAAAAAAAAAACATTCTTAATTTCTCTACTATTTTTTCCGATAATAAATTTATAAGGTGCGTGGTCATTACGATATGTAGTTTAAATTCAAATCAGCGATTAAGCGATGCTGATGGTATAATGTATGTGTATGCTCAGTTTTCGACCACCGCATATTCTGATGAACTTAGCACAACAATTCATGTTTGCAAGTGCAACAATGCAAGTGCATCGTTTGAGGCTTGATCTATGAGTGCTAGCAATAATATAGTGATTTTTTTTTCTGAAAATGATTCCTCTCACTATCAATTTCAATTATGCCACTATTATATATATATTTATTTATTATATTTTATTTATTTATCTCTTTATTGTGCACATTTTTATACCAAAAAACAAAAACAACTGTAGCTATACTTGAAGAAAGTACAATGGGCGGTCTTATTGTACAAGGCAATCTCTTACAGGAAACCTTTGGATGGAGATAATCAGAAATTGGTGTATAGTGACAAAAATATATAAGTACATAACAATATTAGAAATAGATAACAAATAAAACATATACACTTCTCATCAGAAAAATCGAAACATCTTGCAAGTGTATGTTTCGTAAGGATTATCAGAAAAACGTGTATATTTCTGCCTTTTAATATTCTAAGTTGTCAATAGTAAAAAGGTCAAGTAGGTACTCAACAAATGTTATCATACTTGAGATTTTTAGTCATCATCTAGGTGTAATATGTTGTTATATTCAATTTCAAGTTACGATTTGAATGCGTTCTCTGTACAATATCAGTATTGATGGAAGTATATGCGCATTTCGAATATTGTATTGCTATCATGCGGGAACTTATCGCATCCGGTACACAGAACATTGATTCAGAACGTGTTCGAGTGTAGAGGCCAAACTGCACCACAGATTTGAATCTAAATAGGTACCGCTAATTCAGCTTCAAGTACCTTTAATTTACCTATTTCTCTTCACAATCTGGCATCAAACTAAAACGAGTCTATTCGGAAATATATGGACTATGGGCTTCATAAGAAACCTCAAGGTCAGTCAATGCGCTACACAGAGGGCTATGCGCGATATTTCCCTCGGAGGTCAAATTAGGAATGAATAGACCTACAGCATAGCCTAAAAAATTAACAAGTTGAAGTGGCATAAAGTACGAAAAATGACCGATGTATCCGAAAATTTTCTCCTGCTCATTCGTTTCCTGATTTTTTGTGATTCGATTGCGTAGTCTATCAGGTTTTTAAAAAAATAAACTGAATTGGTTTCGCGGATCAGAGAATTTAATTACTAGACAACTGTAATGCCACAGTACATAGCAACAAATTACACGATTAGTTTTATGCAATTAAAGGCACTTGCGGCATCTATTTAGATATTTTAAATCTGTGCTCTGCACTCTGGAGATATTGAATGTTATTTATAAATAATATAAAGCGTGTAATGATTCATAATGAAACTGTTTCAGATTTAATTACAGTGATATTATTAGATTTACGAGTATTTATCATCTTCGCAGGCAGACGAGCAAGTGGCGCGCCTGATGGTAAGCGGTCACTGCCGCTCATAGACCTACGCAGTACCTACGCACCGCCAAATCCCTGCCTAGCGTAAAGAGAGTACTTTTGTTAAGCCTTACTATAAGAAGGACAAGTCATAGTGCTTAGAGAACACTGAAGCGATTTAATTCCAGAGCTTGCACGTCTGTGGTAAAAAGAGAGCTGGAAACCTACTGTTCCTGAATCAATAGTTTCTAGGTGGTAGGAATGACCTCTTCTACCATAACGGGTAGTGTTATGGTAATATATTGATGGTATTATTTTTATCAATTTCTCAGAGCACTGGAACAGACGATAGAACACGCTGAGAGATTCGAAGTCTCTCCGTACTTATAATAGTTTTAATTTTCTCTGTGATTGGGATCGTCGACGAATCGACAGGCTAGCCGCTGTAAGCAGACAAGTCAGTGGAGCTGGTTGGTATTAAGGAGCCTGCCCAGGGACGAAAGCAGACCTCCTAATGGGTCCGGATGTGCAGTTTATAGACCGTCAACCTATGACCTCACATACCGCTACCCAAGTACCGCTTGGCTCTGTTCAGGATACCCAATTTCTTGCTAGCCAATTCAGCTTTATCTCCCAAATGACTATTAAAATCGACTTTGGCCAATATTTCAGTGGCGAGAATAAACTTATTCATCATCATCATCATCATATCAGCCACAGGAAGTCCACTGCTGAACATAGGCCTCCCCCAATGATCTCCACAATGACCTGTTGGAAGCGGCCTGCATCCAGCGACTTCCTGCGACCTTAGTCAGATCGTCCGTCCACCTTGTAGGCGGGCGTCCAACACTTCGCTTGCCTGTACGTGGCCTCCACTCGAGAACCTTTCGGCCCCAACGGCCATCGGTTCTACGAGCTATGTGCCCGGCCCACTGCCACTTCAACAATTAGTACATTATAAACGATTTTTTAAATAAATTAAGCATTACTTAATGATATTCTGACGAGATAACAGTTAACAAAGCAAAAAGAGACGCTGAAGCATGTAATATTTAAACTTAAAATTAAATTAACGTTAATTCTCTCATACAAATTGAACTTTTGATATATTCAAAATGATATTATAATGTTTATCAAGTGAAGTTCACGGCCTATTTTAGTTGTGGAGGCCACGAGGCTTAGTGTGGAGTTCTCGAGCGGAGTCCGGATATTATTTTGCAGTTGTTTTGAAAAGTTTGTTTTTTGAAAAGAAAAAGAAAAGTTTACATATCTATTGTGTGGTGAAAGCGTCTGCAAATATTTTGAAACCAGAACTTTTTACTAATCATACAATATGACGGCTAAATAACACTTTAAATTATTTCAATATAGTAGCTTAGATTGGCAAGCAGCAAGAATTATGATTACGGACGTTTAATTTCAAGGGCTGCGACGTTTTTAACACTTTGTAGACCTTACTGAAGATTTCAATTCTTGCTTGGTGACTTAAACTATTTTTTTCTAAACCATACGTAACATAACATAACATAAACGATTATGATTTTATAAAAGATATGTTAAAAGATCTTCTGACCTTGCTTATAACTGATGAAAAGCAATTGAGTTCAGAAAATATTTATTTTTGCATCAACTCTGAAGTGCTGGATTATTGCATAAATTGCATGAGGAGCTGGTAGCGTAATTGAAATTATTTGGCCAAGCTTAGCTTATTGAGCCGATATGTCTATAAAGTGGCTTGAATTATAAACACCAAGATCTAAACTGATGCTTAGAAATATTCCATATTGGCCATCAAGAGTACAACAACATCTGTGAAAGGGAAATAGAGGCGTGGAGTGGCTAATGCGTTATGTTGCACTATCTAATTTCCAAAGACGATTTTTATTATTTAAGTGGTCAGACTATTGTTTATTTGTAATTCTTGCATGATGAACAACAAACAAAAAAATAACTATGTCAAGAATCGAATATGTCAAGATTATGTTCTTTTTGCATCTTTGTAGCCAAACTTCTTCTTTTGCCCTCTAAGCAGGTATTTAGGAATTAACCCACCTTATCGTAATCTGACGCGCTTCTATAATTCCGACGATCGATTTTTTATTATTATGATGGGCTATTCAGGACGCACCATTCTACACGGTACCTACGTCTATATACGGTGGTACTCAATAGGATGTAAGGATCATCTATAATCATCTGACGTACTCGAGTAAATCCCAGAAAACCTCCCCATCTATTAGTAGCGGATCAGACACAATTTTTGAGATAGGGACCACAAGTTCAAACCCCAGGGAATTCCTTAAATTTTCATGAGTAGCGCGTGTATTGACGGTTAATAAATAGGAACTTTGACGACGAAGGAAAACATTGTGAGGAAAGTTGTATGCCATGTATATCTCACCAAGTTTTTTTTTGGTATGTAGACCCTCAACCCTTACTAGCCTAGAGAGTCAGGGCCTAAGTTCTCTCAATCGAAATCTGATTCGTAACTCGTAGTGGAATCCCATACAGTACAGAATATTAATAAGCTCTAGGGGGGTTACTTAATAAAAACGATACGAAATGTTCGGACGCCGGAAGTGAAACTAAATGTTGGATTCCTCTATCGTACGTCGCAACCATAGACTAAATTCGGAGAAAATGATAAGTATATTAGAGAATAGTATTGATTTTTAGAAATGGAAATCTTATATCTTGCTCCGGTGATCAAACATCCGAACATCCGAAGTTCGTATTTACCTTATTGTATTTTTAAGTATGTAAGTTTATTTATTATTTATTTATTTTATTCTTTTTTGTACACCAAATAATACTTAAACTAAAACTTATATTTAACATAAGAGTACAAATGGCAGTCGTATCGCTCAAGGCAATCTCTTACCGACTACCATGGGATGGAAATAAGTGAAGGAAAATGAAGATAGGGCAGAATAAGTGTACTTTTAGAATATTATTTGAATTATAAAAAAAAATAGGAAATAATTAAAATATTTAGCTTGATAGATAAAAGGATACAAATATATGAAATTAAACAACATACCTACATGAATTTACTTAAAAATAAACATACACATAAAGATATAGAAACCAAATATTATAATAAGTACACACATACATGCACATTGCTCTCCAATATTTGAGATACATAAGCAAACAACCATTAGTTTTTAAAGAGACAAGTAGTGTTCTTTTACCATTCTTTTGAAGGACAACAGTGTTCTTGCTCGTCTCACAGCAACAGGAAGTGCATTCCATAAACGGACCGCTTCGACAGTAAACGATTTGTCCATAAAAGTTGTTGAATGCACGGGCATTCTTAGTTTTAGGTTCTCCGACGATCTCAAGGATCTCGAATGTGAATCATGTAGGAATATAAAACGGTCTTTAAGATAAGAAGGATTGAGAGGATTAAACAAGATGTTATATAGAAGAAAAAGAATATGTGTATTCCGACGAAGTCGTACGGGTAACCACTTGAGCTTAACACGAAACTCGGAAACATTAACATTGTATATATTATATATATATATATATATATATATATATATATATATATATATATATATATATATATATATACAGAATTTCAGTATAATGTAACAATATTGCTAATAACAAGTCTCCACACATAATTAACAATTTAGAACACCGTTTAAAACAAAAAAGGGAATAACAAATTAAAAAACTATATAGTAACAAAGATTGTAATAAATAGATGAACGGTATAGAGGAAAATAACACAACAGCAACGAGATTGAACAATAAAACAATTCCAATATTATAACAATGAAAAAATAAAAGAAGATAATTTTAATACGCTGTATTGTGCCTACAATAATATATTATTGTTATTATAGAGTAACTCCCTAGCGTATTATATTATACCTGACTAAAAAATAATAAAAATTTGATCACAAATCAACAATATTTGTAAGAAATTAATCATGCATAGTTAATGATAACCTATACCTGTTTACTCACAATTTCACCCTCAGAGAGTACTGAGTCATTAAACTCTTGTATCTTAGTCAGTACGTAGTACTATACATATGCATACCTACACCGGCAGGTAGGTCATTGGGTTTGACATTTGCATTGTTTTTTTAACAAAACAGTTGCCTACATAATATGTAAATGCAAATTCAGTAAAATATAATGCCCTGTCAGTTTACTTAGTAAACAATAGACATTATTTGCCGATGACATACTTTGCTAAAAGCCACTTTAAAAATTATGATTCATATTTTGGTAGTTTACTATATTTAATAATTCACCTAACATAGTGAATAGGTAAATATAGATGTTTTACTTTTTTTCCTATACGTCGTGAACTTACTTACCACTTATACACATATAAAACCGATAACAAAGTTTTCAATTTTAGTGAAATAACAAAATTAGTTATATAGACAAATGGTGACATCAAGCTGCTTATTAAAGCACCGAGACAAAAAAAAACAAGTAATACTAAAATATAAATGATTATTAATATTACTAATCGATCTTTAAGTCAGTAAAAAAGAAGTAGGTTAAATTTATACACGGCTAACTTAAATCATTGAAAACAAACTCATGATAATACATCTTAACAATCTTATTTTTTTAAACTTTAGTAAAAAAAAAACCATTGTACAAAAAGGTAACAAAACTATTAGAAAATATTTTTAAGCCTCGGAACGGTAAATGCGCTAACAGGTCACCTGATGCTCATGGTAAGTGGTCACTGCCGCCTATGAACATCTATAACGCTTAGATTATGGATGTGTTGCCGGCCCATCAAATCGGGAGAGGAGCGGAAAAGAAAAACGATAGGAAATGTGAAGCGGTATTGGTTACTTAGTTTACACTATTTACTCAGTTACAAAGATTCTTTCACCAAAATTGTTAAAATTAAGTCTTGTATAAATAAATAAATAAAAAAAAAATTGGACATCCGGCAATCTCACTCGCCAAACGAAACTCGACAGTAAAATATTTGCTTCACATCGATATCCTGTGAGATAGTGGTACTGAAAAAAGAAATATGACGGACAACAGCGTGGCTCTACCAATAGGGAATATGCACCAGACTTCAAAATAAGTCAAAATATTTTTTTTGTAATCTTTATTAATATAGAAATATACCTTAAAGATATTTTTTAAATTTATCAACTCTAAATCGGTAAAATAAATACTTAAAAAATAACATTTCAAATTTGCCGCGCATTTTTTCCGAAACGCGATCTATTGCTTGAAAAGGAAAGTGACGACAATGGTTGCGTTCTTATGAAGTTTTAGCTTGTTGTTTTACGTTTGTTTATGAGTTATTTTGTGCTTTCTTTATACTATTAAATAAAATTGATTATTTTGTCACGAAATACAGTTCTGTAGCAATTCATCAAAGAAACTTAATCCAAATACTACGTTGTTCATATCGTGACCTTTGACGTCACAGCGAGTTCGCGCCAACATGGCGTTTAAATGCTTCGAAACTGATAGCAGTTTTGATAATTTTTTTGTACTTTTTTGATTGATATTTTCAGACTTATATTTTTTTCCGATAATGTAATAACATACAGAATTGATTAAAAATATAAAAAAATGACATGCATATTCAATATTGTAAACATGCAAATACGATGTAGAATATTCTGGTACAGTATTTTGTTATGTGCATACAAACACAGTATGTATAAACAATGACTTATCAACCGTGAAGCAGGTTTGCAATTAACAGTTAATATCTGCTTTACAATTGGCGGATCTTGCAATAAATACCCACTGCGAGGAAGCAATCGAACATGATGAAATGTAGAAGGACGTGCATCCGTCATTGAATACATAATGTTTGCGTTTGAAGTTAGGTTACGCAGTTTATACAATAACTAGGGATATCAGCGAAATTATAGTACGTTTTACATATGTTTTACATAAATAAATATACCGGGTATAATATACAGGTTATATCCAGACTGCTACCGAGACCGAAGCCGGGTGGTAGTTTTAGTAACTTCAGACATAATGCAACGGAAAATTTTGCAAAAAAGGCGATGAAAAAACTTCAATTTCTTCCCTATCGTTGTATTTCGGTGGTAAATACATAAATACATTGCTTCTTCTAAAATAATTATGTACAGTCTTAATTATTAAGACGCTATGGTACGTATGGGTTTAAATTATTATTTTAGCAAAACTGATTTACCACCCAAAATTGATGATATTTACAAAATCATAAATAACAAGATTTCAAAAGGCTTTTTTTTCGGTAGCAGTCTTGAAATACCCTGTATATAGTTCTGGCCCCACACTAAGATCAAGCCTTGTATCGAGATATCAGTTTTTTATTAGATACCAACAATCCGTAAAGTGGTAACATTGTACTCAAATTCAGTAGTTGGAATAGACAAGAGAAGGCGATCTATTTTATTGGCGTGCACTTGAATATTGGCTTAGGTACAGTAGTAGGCAATCATCGGTGGTGTATAATACTGATGTAAAAGAAAAATAGAAACTGGACATATTGAGACTTAACATCATATGTCTCAGGATGGCGAGCGCAGTGGAATGTCAAGCAATGCATTGGTAATTCAAGGTGTTGTTTGGTTTTGCTACTGTTCATGAGCGATCGTAACGCTTACCATCAGGCAATATATTTTATGCCGATGCATATTATGTTCAAAACAGTACGGTGTTCTTGGTTATATCATGCGGCAGAATTGCATAACTATATACAAATATTTCATCTTCGAACTGTCTATTTTGTGATGGCAATAACCTAGCTTGATCCGCAATAAAAGACAGGCAATTTTGTACTAATATCATTAACACATGTAACATGCGTTCTCTATAACATATCTGTTTAAATTACGACACTGCACCGGTGTATTTGTGTTGCTTTATTCTATTTAAGGACATAAATTGTGTAAATTCTGATATTATTACCTGTTGCGCGGTTAAAAATAAGTTAATCGTATGATAAAAAATCTTGGGAAACGTACAATTAAAAATATTAAACATTACAAAATGCTGCAGTTTTAAATTAGTATATATATTTTTAAATCGTTTAAAACTATAAGATTAAAAGATAATATTTTATATTAAAAGCTTCTTACAAAAAACCAGGTGCAACAAGATTTTGTATTTTTTTATTATTTTGGGAACCTCTTTGTGTACACTTGTAAATTAACATTAGGTTTTTAAATAAAATTATGTATAAGCATCAGTAATTTGTGATACTTTTTCCATCAAATATAGAAATCTTTTCGGACCCAGAAAAAAAAGATAAAAATATTTATTTTTTGTAATAATCAATGGTTAGTAATATTTTTTCGGACATATTTATGAGATATCGTTTTATAATTTAGGAGCGACCCATTAGCGAGTACAATACTATAAGTAAAAGTATGATGAACTAAATTTTCCCGGTAGGTAGTTATTTTTTTTGCATTGGAACAAAACATGTTACAAGGCTTTCAAGTCCTTTGTTTAAAATGATTTCCATTTAATTTAAACTTACTTTCAAGTCCTAAAATACTTCACGGTCATTTATTTAGTATTTACATACTTGTATTGTCAGTTCATTTTTGCCCATAGGATTGGCAAGTTGAAGTGGCAGTGGGCCGGGCACATAGCTCGTAGAACCGATGGCCGTTGGGGCCGAAAGGTTCTCGAGTGGAGGCCACGTACAGGCAAGCGAAATGTCGGACGCCCGCCTACAAGGTGGACGGACGATCTGACTAAGGTCGCAGGAAGTCGCTGGATGCAGGCCGCTTCCAACAGGTCATTGTGAAGATCCTTGGGGGAGGCCTATGTTCAGCAGTGGACTTCCTGTGGCTGATATGATGATGATGATGATGATGATTGTCAGTTGTGTGGTTGATGAATTTTATTGCATTATTTGTAATATTTTTAGGCTAGTTAGTTAGTTCATTTAGGAATCACATAATTTAACTGACTAAAATCAGAGGAGCTCATGTCTTTAAATTAAACTTATAGTATTATGTGAGAGTTCTGCATAGGTACCGCCCCAACATCTATTTCTCCCGCCTAACAGCAGTACAAATGCACGGTTGTGCTTCGGTTAGGGCATTGTAGCCAGAGTAACGTTTGGACATATTGAGACTTAATATCTTATGTATCAGGGTGGCGATTGCAGTGGAAAGCTACCTCATGGTGTTGTTTGGTTTTGCTACTATCCATGAGCGGTCATATCGTTTACCATCAGGCGAGTGGCATGCTCGTCTCGCCGTTCATTCAGATAAATAAAAAGAAACTATCGACACAAGGCAATCAAAACAATTTGAAGTTATTATTTATATTTGCATTTGAAATTATTTTTGATGTTACATCAATGCTAAAAATATATTTAAGCGGCACGGAAATTATTGACGTGTGTCATAATATAAAACAACAAAATCTTCGGATTTCAATTATATAAGTTTTGTGACAAATATGTACATGTTGGCTCATGGTGCCACGTATTTACCAATGACGTTGGTCATCAGTTTTTCTTTATGGTCTTGTATAACCAAAACATATTTGATTGACAATAGTCAGGTCTCTTTAAGCCCTCTAACCTATACTTAAAATTAACTTTATACATTGATGTATACATAAACTTGCGCTTTTTTTTCCAGAAGGGGTAGGCAGAGGTCCAACCATGACTCCCATGATTTTTTATGGTAGTGTATTTTTTATTGGCGCGACGAGCATATCATTCGCCTGATGGTAAGCGATACGACCACTCATGAACAGCATCAAACTAAATAACACATTGATATACAAACCAATGTCTGGTATCCCACTGCACTCGCCATCCTGAGGCAAAAGATAAGTCTCAATATATCCAGTTGTTACTCTGGTTACAATGTCCTTCAATCCAAAACACAACAGTGCATTTAAACTGCTGTCTGAATGGAGAAATAAACATTGTGGTGGTACTTAGATATAAACGTAATATATTGAAGGTGGGCCGCCAAGTACCAAACATGTAGGACCTATGCCTTATATTAATTTATATGTCAGAGAGTGTTTGTGGTCAGAGGGTCATTCTTTTGACAACCTGTCCGGCTGTCTTACAGAATGGCACGGGCACGCGCTCCCGGCCCCTCGAGCCACCATTGTCGCACTCCACTTCCCAATCCGCGACTTTGGTGTCCCGCTCCCTCCCCACTACTGGTGGCAGGATTTTTGTATTGAGTCATATTTTTCACTCAATGCTGAATCCGAGCGGGTTGGTACCACCGTCTGGTCTATTTCTACCGCTAAGTAGAAATGCGTTCCGGTAGAAGGGCTGGACAGCCGTTCCCTCATCCGTTCCTTCCTCTTCGATAATAGGTGTTGGTTGTTGCAAGCGATGCTCGTTGATGTGGTTGGGTGTCGGAGTGGGCGCTCGGGTGGGGGTGCTGGTGTGGAGTACAGGGAGACCCGGTGGGAACGGTCACCGCCGGCCGCCTGCCGGTTAGTAGGGGACCTGAACCCGGGGATACACAACTGTCTATCTCCCTCCCCGGGAAGCTGTCCCGCCAACCGGCGAAAATCCCGTTGCGCAGTCGTCGTGCCAGAGTGGGAGACTGGAGTGGATCCCGGCGACTGCACACGGGGGGGCATCGGGGGCCCTTCCGTGCTTCACGCTGGCTCCTCCTAATGCCGTGTGCCCGCTTCACACTATATCCTCCCTTCTCGAGTATCGTCTTGGTTCAACCGCGCTTGTCCTTACCCTATCCCACTCTCTTTAAAATATGCGAAGGCACAAAAAAAGCAGGTTCTCCACGGCGGGAAATTTATCCACATTTTCTGTGGACTTCTGTAATGTCAGGGGTCTACATAGCAACCTCGACGCCGTCCACCACCATCTAGAGACGGCGCGGCCTGCCCTGCTCTTTTTAACGGAGACGCAAATATCCGCCCCTGACGATGTATCGTACCTAAATTATCCCGGTTACGTTTTGGAACATCGATTCCTACGTAAAGCCGGGGTATGCGTCTTCGTCAGGGGTGATATCTGTTGTCACCGCCTTCGGGGCCTCGAGCGTCAGGACCTGTCTTTATTGTGGCTGCGAGTAGAATTCAGGGGTAGGACCCGAGTCTACGCATGCCTGTACAGGTCCCACGCCAGTGATACGGGATCAACTCAATTATTTGAGAGCGTTCAAGTGGGGACTGACCAGATTCTCGAGCAGTTCCCTTCCGCGGAGGTGGTGGTCCTCGGTGATTTCAACGCTCATCACAAAGAGTGGTTGGGATCCAAGACCACTGATCTCCCCGGTCGGGCTGTCTACGAGATGGCCTTGGCTTATGGTTTCTCGCAGCTGGTAACACAGCCCACCCGTGTTCCAGACGTTGAGAGCCATGAGCCCTCTTTGTTGGATCTTCTGCTGACGACCCACCCGGACGGATACAGGATAGCGGTTGATGCTCCCCTGGGATCATCTGACCACTGCCTGGTCCGTTCGTGGGCTCCTGGAGTGGGTCCCAGCCGCTCTTCGACGACTGGAACTCGCACAGTCTGGCGGTACATGTCAGCAGATTGGGATGGACTGCGAGAATTCTTTGCGTCCTACCCTTGGGGGCGGCTTTGTTTCTCCTCCGATGATCCTGACGCTTGTGCGGACTGCGTCGCGGATACGATTAGCTTGGGTATGGAAACTTTCATACCTAGCTCGAAAATACCCGCAGGGCGTCGCAGCCGGCCTTGGTACAATAGTGCCTGTGCTGTTGCTGCGCGCCTAAAGCAGTCCACATACGCGGTGTGGCAAAACGCAAGGAGGCGTCGGGATCCAAATTCAAAGGAGGAGAAACGGAAATTCAACGCCGCCTCTAGATCCAACAAGAGAGCCTTAGCTAAGGCCAAGGCGGAGCACATCCGCAGAATTGGCGAGCGACTCCAGAGCTATCCCTCTGGGAGTCGTGCTTTTTGGTCGCTCGCTAAGGCTGTGGAGGGTAATTTCTGCCTGTCCAGTCTCCCACCACTGCGCAAGTCCGATAACAGTTTGGCCCATAGTGCAAAGGAGAAGGCCGATCTCTTGGCCCTATTCTTTGCCTCGAACTCGACTTTGGATAACGGGGGCGCCACACCGCCGAACATCCCGCGTTGTGAGAGCCTCCTTTCTGACATAAAAATCACCCAGCGTGCTGTCAGACGGGAGCTCAAGCTTCTAGACGTCCATAAGTCGAGTGGGCCAGACGGTATCCCCGCAGTGGTTCTTAAAACGTGCGCCCCTGAGTTGACACCCGTGCTCACACGCCTTTACCGTCTTTCCTATAAAGCCAACCGGGTTCCGGCTTCGTGGAAGGTCGCCAATGTACACCCTGTCCCCAAAAAGGGTGACCGTTCGGACCCTTCGAGTTACAGGCCGATTGCTGTCACATCCCTACTCTCCAAGGTTTTGGAGCGAGTGATAAACACTCAGCTCCTGAGGTATCTTGAGGATTGCCAGTTGATTAGTGACCGCCAGTACGGTTTCCGTCACGGTCGCTCGGCTGGTGATCTTCTTGTTTACCTCACGCACCGTTGGGCGGAAGCTTTGGAGAGTGGGGGTGAGGCGATTGCGGTCGGCCTTGACATTGCGAAGGCGTTCGACCGAGTGTGGCATCGCGCCCTTCTGGCGAAGCTACCGGCGTATGGAATTCCTGAGGGGCTCTGCAAATGGATCGCCAGCTTTTTGGATGGTCGGAGCATAAAAGTCGTAGTTGACGGCTGTTGCTCCGAGACCAAGACCATTAATGCTGGTGTTCCACAAGGCTCGGTGCTATCGCCGACACTCTTTATCCTGCATATCAATGATATGTTGTCTATTGACGGCATGCATTGTTATGCAGATGATAGTACGAGTGACGCGCGGTACATCGGCCAACGGAGCCACTCTCGGGATTCCATTATGGAAAGACGGTTTCAACTTGTGTCTGAAGTCGAGAGCTCTCTGGGGCGGGCCTCCGAATGGGGTAAATTGAACCTAGTTCAATTTAACCCTTCGAAGACACAAGTTTGCGTGTTCACTGCGAAGAAGGACCCCTTTGTCATGGCGCCGCAATTCCAAGGAGTTACTCTCCAAGGATCCGAGAGTATTGGAATCCTTGGCATCGAAATATCAAGCAAGGTCGACTTTAGGAGTCATTTGGAGGACAAAGCCAAACTGGCGAGCAAAAAGTTGGGAATCCTGAACAGAGCCAAGCGGTACTTTACGTCGGGCCATAGATTGACGCTTTACAAAGCGCAAATCCGGCCCCACGTGGAGTACTGCTCCCACCTCTGGGCAGGTGCCCCAAAATACCAGCTCGACCCACTTGACTCCTTGCAGCGACGAGCTTGTCGAATTGTCAATGATCCCGATCTCACGGACAAATTGGAACCGTTAGGACTGCGGAGAGACTTCGGATCTCTCTGTGTGTTCTATCGTTTGTTCCATGGGGAGTGCTCCGAAGAGTTGTTTGAGATGGTACCACCGTCGCCTATGTACCATCGCACCACACGTTTCCGCAGTAGAGTTCATTCTCACCACCTGGAGGCGTACCGCTCCCGAACGGTACGTTTCCAGCGTTCTTTTCTACCACGTACGTGCAAGCTCTGGAATGAACTCCCTGCATCGGTGTTTCCTCAGCGCTATGACCTGTCCTTCTTCAAACGAGGTTTAAGGAGAGTTCTATCCTTGAGGTAGGCAGCGACTTTGTTGTGCTAGCCCCCTGGCACTACGGAAGTCCATGAGCAGCGGTAGCCGCTTACCATCAGGCGGGCCGCTAGCTCGTCTGCCTACTAGGCAATAAAAAAAAAAAAAAAAAAAAATATGTAAATATTTGTATGTTTGGTACTTGGCGACCCGCCTTCAATAAGTTACGCATATATTTTGATTTGTTGGCTATTCATGTCAATAAGTAAATTAATCAACATTTTTTTTATAGCACCACATGACAAGCTCCAGCTTTCCATCAAATAAAAATAATCAAAATCGATTCACCCAGTACAGACCTATGAGGTAATAAACATAAAAAAATCATACCGTCGAATTGAGAACCTCCTCCTTTTTGCAGTCAGATAAATAATAAACACAAGTGATAAAAAAGTTTCAATAGGTCCAGAATTCTGGTTTATATATTAAGTATGTACTTTATAGCAAACACTTCTGCTGGTAAGATTTTAACGATCTTCATATTTTCAAGACCTTGATAACCTTAACCTTTAGGGGCTTATTATTAGTACAAAGATGTTAGTAACAAACTCTGTATCTACGTAAAGTAAAATAACATACAGAGCCTTTTTTGCTTGTTATTTTTTTGGTTTTCTTAGTAAAGGCAAATTTATTTTAAGGCATTAACTTTAAAGTCATTAACTTTAAAGGCAAAGATATTATAATAAATATGCAGAAAACAAATTTTATTAGAATAACAAGGAGATAAATAATTACTAATGGAATGTGTATTCCACATTATATAGTGTATATCAAAACTTCTACCGAAAACGAAGCCGGGTGGTAGTTTGAGTGACTAAAAATCGATTGTAAAAAAAAATCGCAAAGAAAAAAATAAAATGTCGTTTTAGTTTTGTTTTTTTTTTAAATATCATCATGTTTGGGCGGTAATTTCATAGTTTTTGCTTAAATAAAACTTAAACCCTTGCGTACAGTGAAAAGATGTCCACTATCATTTTAGAACAAACTATGTATCTATCAAATAAATATAATACCAAACAAATACGGCGATAGCAAAAAAATACAAACAAAAATCGTCGCTTTTTTATGGCAACAAATTAGTTGTGTCTGAAGTCAATAAAACTAATATCTGGCTTTATTGTTGGTAATAATTTTGTAATATCCTGTATAATATGACATCAGCTAAGCAAATCATATTTAGAAATAAAAAATATATTTTTAATGTTATTTGAATATTTATATAGATAAAGAAAAATCATAGGTACCGAAAATTGTGAGATTTTGCATCGAAAAGTTTCAAGAAAGGAATCAAACTAATTGGCTCCTGTCGAATTCATTTTATTAATACCTATACTAATATATTAAGGTCGATCGCATTACCCAATTGACACTCTAGCATTTTTTTAATTCCTAATAACTATTAAGGATTCATTTATTCACACTGCATTGGAGATAAGATATAAGATTTTTTGTTTTAATTTCTTTTAACAAGCGGCCAGTGTACCTAGTTAAATAAATCGCGAATTTTAATAAATGAAATTCCTATTATCTTTGTTCAAGCAGGCCATTTATCCATATGCTAAATTAGAATTTTAATATTCAATTCCACTTAACAACAATAATTCTTTATCGACTTTATTTATATCGTTTAGACTCAAGCATTTGATTTATATTGTTACGCTCGGGTGTGTATTTCCCATATCTTGTATACCTAAACTACGTTAATGTAAATTTAATTGCATAGGTAACCTAGGTATTGTTTTCTGAATAACGCATTGAAGTATACCGATTTTAATGTCACTAAAAGTTTTAAATAAAAACCTTTTAAATATAAGAACTAAAAAAAAACTGTGTTTGTGAAATCGACAAGACATCGAACAGTTTTCCAGCAAGATATCTACTTATTTTACATTATGGGCCATATTAATAAACTCGGAGGAGCGAGGTATTAAATTTTAGCTCAAAATTTTAAAATTGACTGATTTATTTTGACCATTCTTTTTACTTTTAAAATCAGTGGATTGCCATAACAGGATTATCATGTTAGGCTGAAGAATATAGATTTTTATTAATAT
Source organism: Hyles euphorbiae (assembly GCA_023078785.2). NCBI lineage: Eukaryota > Metazoa > Arthropoda > Insecta > Lepidoptera > Sphingidae > Hyles > Hyles euphorbiae. The sequence continues at coordinate 13,253,170 of CM041040.1, forward strand.
AGCCACTACTATCTAACTATTGATAATAATAGATTGAATTCTCTAGGCCAAGGCCTAAAGTTAATCCTTCGCTCATCCGAGATTATTAATGAGGTCCTATAAGTATACGAAGCTCTAATATTCTGCAGGGTTACTCTATATTCCGACATTCCGTTCGTATGTTATGACGTTGAACGTAAACATATTAGATAAAAGGTTTCCACTTTTAAAAATCAATATTATTATCTATGAGACTTATCATTTCGAACTTAGTCAAAGATTACGACGTACGGTACAGGATTCAATATTTTTTAAGTTTTTAGGCATATTCGTGCAGTTTAACGTGCGATGGTCAAACTTTGCTCCGTTGTATCGGAGTACAGTGCCCCAAGCAGGAACATTTGGCTCTATAGTATAGTAATCGTAATACATAGTAAAATTTTGTATGGGAATTTGAACAGCGCCATTGTGAGCGTATTTGGAACTAAATTATGGCAGCGGGAAACGTTTACGACACTATAGTATGGTAATCGTATAGTCTAGCGATAGTTTTACTATACAAATGTATGAAAAGTGGTAGCAGGAATAATTTTTGACAAATAGTATCGTTGTAGTAATAGTATAGTAGTCGTTGTCTCGATACTATTACTATACGATACTTCAAAATGTTCCTGCTTGGGGTACTAAGTAACTATGATGTTCGAGCATTTATCGTCGTGTCGTAGTAAGAAGTAACCCCTCTGGGGTTACTCTATGAAAAGATGCGAACTTCGAATTTTCGGGCGCCGTACGTACAACTTCACCAATGCGCCTATACTCCATAAAATGTTGAAATTCTCTATCGTACATCGTGACCACAGACTAAGTTTGGAGAAAATGATAAATATAATAGAGAATAGTATTGATTGTTAGAAATGGAAAACTTACATCTGGACGTCGAACATCCGAACATTCTAATTTCGTATCGTTTCATAGTGTAACCCTCCTGTTTGTATGAACTCAGGCGAAGTTACATGAAACAGCATGAGCGGTTTAAATGCATTGTTGTGTTTCGGATTGAAGGACATTGTAGCCAGAGTAACTACTGGACATATTGAGACTTAACATCTTATGTCTCAGGATGGCGAGCGCAGTGGAATGCCAAGCATTGCTTTGTAAATCAAGGTGATGTTTGGATTTGCTTCTATTCATGAGCGGTCGCATCGCTTACCATCAGGCGAACGGCATGTTCGTCTCGCCATTCATTGCAATAAAAAAAAAAAACACTTTACTTCCAAAGTCAGGTGTGTACATCGGGCTCGAAGTTTCAACCTCTGTTTTGTTATTCTAGCCCTCTCGTTAATCTAGTCTGGATATTAGCCAGGTACTGCGTAGACTGTCAGCCAATTATGTTAGGGAATTAGATAAAGTAGTATTAGTTGTTGAGAATTCTTAGTAGAGACGTGTATTTTTCTGAGATTGTATGTGCTATGGATTATAATTGTGCAAATTGACGTATGTTAGGCGTAGCTCAATGAGTGATTACTTATTTGCTATAATCTTGTTTATTACACGCATTGTTTAATATTTTTGATGCCAGCTTTTAGTAATTGTTTTAGAAATACACATAATAGGGACATCATTAGGAGTTTGAAAATTCAAAGCGTAAATATTAAATTGCTTGCATTCTTTTGTTTTACCTTATTTGTAAAGAAATGAAATGTAAGTCGGAACCCTGGCGTTTTATTAAAGCATTAAAGCGGGCAGATTGATTAAGCAGCCAAATATTAACAACTTCCAGATCATAATATTTGTATAGTGGTGTACTAGCCATCTGGTCTATTTTTTTCATATTTGCAGCTAATAATAAGCTGAAATAAAGTTAAAACGGAGGGAAAGCCATAAATTGTAGATAAATGCATGTGTATATCTAAAATAAATATTGGTTTTAGTACTTGAATAGACGTGCGTACGTCTTTTGAAGGCTTTTTACAGCGTTGCGTCACTAAATTTGTAGTGGGTGATGTCTACATTGCTAAGTATACAAGCAATAATACATATATGACTATGTCGATTAAAACATCAATATACATTGAAATAATTTTACTTTACAAACCGCTCATGAACAGTAGCAGAACCAAACAACACCTTGAATTACAAAGTAATGCTTGGCATTCCACTGCGCTCGCCATTCTTAGTGATAACATATGAAGTCTCAATATGTCCATAATATGTTAAAATGTTATTCACAGTATAAGAGCGATTTAAGTTTGTGATATCGGTGCTTTATACTATAAAAATAAACAATTAGATTTTTTAGGCACAAAAACTAAAATTGAGCTATTGAAATTGAAAAACCCATTGTATCAAACATAATAGAGATTGTTACTTATGTACATGTGAATATGAATATTCTATGAACTCGTGATCATGCTTGGTGAGTAAAAAATCTTAATGATGTGAGAAAATATTAAGCAAAAAATTCAAGTGTATTGATTACTTACTTATATATAGGTATATCATCTTTTGAAATACTATGTTTATTTAGATAATGTGGTATTTTTTTAGTTCTTAATTTTTTTGTATACCTATTATAAATAAAATATAATCAACAGTCACATACATAGTCCGGACCCCATACGAAGATCGTGTCTTGTGTCGTGGGTATCAGAAAATACGAGAGAGTTTTCGGTCTCATAAACACCCAGAGCCGAAACAAATACCTGTGGGGCACCACAAATATTTGTTTCGTTGCGGGGATCCAACTCATGGCTTCTTTGAAATAAAACTATTATTTACGGATTTTATCGCGGATTTGGTTTAATTTTTACATTTTTTAGTTCCCAACGTTTCGATTACTTTACAGCTTCAATGTGTAACATTCGCGTAAATCTAAGAAACCATTATCACGGCTTCTTGTTTCACAGCCGGCGTCTAACCAACTGGGCCACGGAGGCTGTCATATTACATCTAAGCACTTATAAGGTAAGGCCTATTGCACTATAATAGAAATCTGGTAATCGCACGCAAATATTTAATATTACATTTAACAAATTTAATTTAGATACTTCTGATTTAAAAGAACAAAAATGAACTAGGGTCATAGTAGCGAGAGTTCCAGTTTGATATAAGGTAGTCTTTATTCCTACCACTTATTTAAAGGTCTTCGATATTAATATGCTTGATGCTGTTATTTCATGTCACTTTTTATTGAGACGTCAACATCGTGCCGGTCCGGTTGCTTTAACAGCCTACGAAAAGTTTTTTTTATTTCGTAGAATGTCGTGACTAGCATACCGTTCGCCTGATGGTAAGCGATACGACCGCTCATAAACAGTAGCAGAACCAAACAACACCTTGAATTACAAAGTAATACATAAGATGTTTAGTGTCAATATGACCAGTAGGTATTCTGGCCATAATGTCCTTCAATCCGAAACAAAACAATGCATTTGTACTGCTCTTTGGCTTGTAAAATAGACCACGTCCTTTACATAATGCAAAAAGAACCATTGGAATCCTACTTAATTTTAAGGAGTTCCCCTCTCCAGGTCCGAAGACATTCATCAGATTTTCACCATATTTTTATGGGACCAAATGACAAGCACCAGCTTTCAATCGAAGAAAAAATGCTCGAAATCGGTTCACACAGTACAGAGAAACGAGGTAACAAACATAAAAAAAAGCAACATACAGTCGAATTGAGAACCTCCTCCTTTTTTTGAAGTCGGTTAAAAAAAATAATGCAATAAGGGATAAAGCAACTATAAATAAACTTATACGTGGATGTAGCTATGACCTTTTCAATAATGCGTAACTATGATAAGTGTCATTTCCTCACTGACACTGTAGCAAATATCTAAATTAATGTTAATTCGGCGCCCCAATTAAATAATACGTGTTGTGGGATCCTACGGGTAACGTGGACGCATTTCCATTTCACGCCACCTGCTAGTCCCATCATCATCTGTTGTGATAAGTGTTTGGATAAAATGAAGTGGATATTTTACATTGTTGTGCTAGTTTATTTGTATTTTAGACAAGGTAAGAGTTAATTTGGAATTCAATTTTGTTGTAAATTATTTGTTGGTGGAATAGTATATATATAATAGTATATTATAAATGAGGAGATTTTTTTATCTTTTTAATAATGGTATTTCAATACCACTTGCTAAAGTGGTCATCCTAACCGCAAATGATTCTAAGCTTAATTTTAAATGTAAATTATCTTAAGAGGCATTAAAGGATTTTAGTTAGTAGAAATCCGTGTTTGTATATGCACAGTTTAGTATTCTGTGGTATATGTTTTTACTGCTTCATTTGAACAAAATGCTACTTATCTAAATTGTTTTTATATTTTGATGTGAATATCAGTTATTTTTATTATTTCATGTGGTTATATCCTAATTATGTCCTGTTTTAGCATACGCAGGTAAATTAGTGTCACATGCCGTTACAATAGAAGAAATAGACTATGGGACGCGGAGTTTTTTGAAGGCTGGTGGTTATCTGACAGTCAATTGCAAAGCGCCAATAAAAAACAAAAAGGTGAAGTTAATAATAGAATGGTCTTTTATTATGAAACAGTATTGTTACTCTTGAAACTAGGTATCAATATGTCTATTTTAATTATCTATCACTTGTTCAACCGATGCCTAAAGAGCCATAGATCCATGGCCGAACATAGGCTTCTCCCAAGGATGTAGAGCTCTGAAGCTGATGGTTATGCCACCCGTTTTCAGCCTGTCAATTGGCGTCAATGCTTCTGTGATGGCTACCATGCTATTATACAGGGTATATCTAGATCAAGACCTATAATCAAGCCAAGGTAGGGGTAGTTTTAGTGACTACTTTTTTCGATATTTTTATGGATCATCGTGTTGGAGTGATATTTTTTTTTCAAAATAATTATTCAAGTCTTGCATACGATTGCGTATCTAAAATTAAATAGATGTACATTATAAGTATAGGAAAAACTTACGTATTTACTACACAAACACGACCATGGTTAAAAACGATGTTCTTTAAGGACATGATAAGAACAGGCACGAAAATTACTACCATATTATTGTACATATTTTTTTATTAACCGACTTCAAAAATAGGAGGTGGTTCTCAATTTGACTATATGTTCTTTTTTTTAGGATGTGGAATGGGTGGACACTCGCGGCACTGTGATTGGCCGAGTGCCTACCAACCGAGTATTCTCTCAGGAGCACTTTGTACAGATGCCGAAGGGAGGTCGCTCTCCTGGTCTAGTTTTAACATTTAAGAGTCTCCTCCCGAAGGATGCAGGGATTTATCAGTGTCGTGCAGGAACTCTGAGCGATTTTGTTAATGTTTGTGTTATAGGTGAGTTATGTATTTCTTTTTCTACTTCTCTCTCTATATATTTACTAATGGCTATGCTATTGGTTTAGTCAGGGTTCTTGTCCCTTTCCTTCATTCTACTTAGTCTGACGTTATTTAAAAATAACTTGTGAGTATCCATTCTGTGTAAAACTTAATCAATGGTAAATTCGCACCCACCAGCACCAGGTATCTGCAAATCGATTCCTTTGAAAAATCCTCTGTATTCATGAGTCTGAGAAACTCTCGAATGTCCAACTACGATTATTATTAGAACTAGATTATTATAACTAGTATTGGGAAGACTTGCAGCGATATCAAGCAGGCAACATGAGACCGAGATGGGGAATCAATATGGATGTTCTTTGTCCTATCCAGGAGACATATGAACTGAATGATGAAGATAGCTTATAGAAGTTAAAGAGATAAATTAAACATAATATTATCAACGCTTTGCAATGATTTATTTCCATTATTTCACAACATTTCTTTCGCGTTGCGTTAATTTAAGCGACATGGCGTCATTATCATAAAATGCATAATGGAAACTGTCGTGGAAGTAACTAATGAATAAAGGTCAACAATATTCATTCAAGGTTTTTGAAACACGAAGTGTTAGTTAAAGGGCTTTATAATGCTATAAATAGGAAACATTGAGTATAAAAATTAACCTTGTGTTTAACAGCGCTTCTTATGATTGATGACGACCTTTTATTAGATATTTTTATACTAGCATGACGATAATGCAGCTGATTGTCAGCGTGCGGAAGTATCCGTCGGCAAGAGATAACCATATTATATTTACACTAATAACCCGTTGTGCTCGAATCGGCTTACGGCTCATATACAAAAGTGTGATGCGAATATGAATTTGCAACGCAGGAAACTGTATCACGAATTGCTGCGATGCGATTTTGCGCGGCAAGGCGTCTCTGTTGCACGATTCGAGTGACATTTAATGCCAAGGAATTACAGGAAAAACAAATATTCGCAAGCTTGCGATGCGTCGTAGGAACTCGTATATTCTTATGATGCGACATCTCATCGCTTGTGATTCTACTGTTAGTAAATTAATTTTCTTTTTCACCCAGATCCATTAGAATTCGTGGATACTCCAGCGGAAATAAGTGCCGATATTGGTCGGTCTATAACTCTCTCATGCCAAGCTAAAGGTGACCCTGAGCCCAGGATTGTGTGGAGGAGAAATGGGAAAGATATTGACGGTAATTATTTATTTAATAAATATTTTAGTAAATTATGTAGGCAATCGAGCTTTCGAATAATTAGTAAAATCTTCTGTGAAAAAAAAAAATGAATTAGAAGATAATATGTTTGAAATTAGATAAAGCATTAAATTTTACTCATATGTATAGAGCCACAAACTTATCTGACCCGGTGGCCAAAAGTGGAAACAAAGACGTCATTTGGAATTGTCAATCCACCTGCCAGTCGCTGACATATTCGCCATTAGTTGTTTACTCAATGTATTTATTTTTCCTGCATTATTTAAAACTAGTGAAAAATGCTAAAAACTTTAAAAAGCGACGCTAGGAATGTTAGACTTCAGGTATTAAACTTTACGTAGGAAGAAAAACGGCTTCAGACACCAATAATACCCTTCGAAAAATTGTATCAACGCGTAGCTGCCGCCAAAGGTTTGTGTTGTCAGCTTTACAAAATAAATTCCACGAAAACAGAAATTTGTACGTACTAGTACATTAGATGTAAGTACATATCATAAACCAAAATGTATCGTTACATGCGTGGTGGCCTGTTAGTAAATGGACCAAACGCGGCATCCAACATGTTCACGGTGGTCGCGGGTTCGAATGTCAGTGCACACCTCTGACTTTTCGGAGTCATGCGTGTATTGATAGTCAATAAATATAAAACATCGTGAGGAAACCTGCAAACCATACCATACCATACCATTTCTACGGTATGTAAGTCCACCAACCCGCATTAGGCTAGCGTGGTGGACTATATGGTCTGTAATATGGCCTAACCACACTCAATCGTACTCCCGATTGTAGCGGAGGATATAGATACACTTCTTTAAGGGTTTTGGGGAGTGATTTGTTAGAAATCTTGTGAAGGAAAAATGACATGCAGATGAAACTGGTCATTTCCTCGGCACAATTGATCGGATTGAAAAATCTTACTTTACCCACTTTATTGCAATATCTATTTTTAATGGCAACACCAAATTCGATTACAGCGACTCTCTCACCGGGTCAGATTAATTTGTGGGACTATAATAGATACTTCAAACAAATAACATAACTTGTCAAAAATCCCTATAGGTATTCTCAAGAACTTCTATGGTATATGAATTTTGCCAGTTCGCAGTATACTAGAGTGGTGAACTATTAGTTACTGGTGGTGAACTATTAGTAGAACTATTAGCATAAACCTTTTTAATCAAACTCTCGTTTGTAGAGAAACCCTTAACTCTGTTGAGGGCATATTTGCTTTGATACTTAATGGCTTAATGTTTAATTATTTGGCTCAGATGAAAACGAGGACTCCAAATACAAGGTGATGACAAAGTACAACAGCGAAGGGTTTGAAGGACTACTGACTGTGACGTCACTAGAACCAGATGACAGTGGGCTTTATTACTGCGTTGCTATACAGGAGAATTCACGGGCAGCAGATTGTGCATATACCGAAACACTTAATATGACTTTACATGTTAATTGTGAGTAACTTATATTAAACATACCTTTATTTACTGGCGTGATGAAGTGCTCTATACCTGATGTTGAATGCAGTGCAGGTAGAATATTCATTGATAAGATGGCTGTCTTTTTTTAAATAAATACAGACATACCAAACGCGACTTACTTAATCGGTTATTGTGATGACTCCTTCACAGGTAATAAGTAAGACTGTTCTCTGAATATTTTTATGAACTTAAAGTCATTGACATTTTATTTTCGATCACAACGGGTAGGTATAAATAGAATTCAGTGAAAAATAAAGTCCATTGTTTTCTAAATTATGATTGCGCTTTTAAATCAATATACACTAAATCATCGTTTTGCCAAATAATTGTTTTTTACCCTTGATTGGTTTGTGATAAGATTTCTGATATGTTGAAAGGCGTCTATATCGAGCAGTGATCTTTACAAGGCCGTTTGTTTAGATTAATAAATATTATTCATTACAATGTTATCTTAATACCGGTTACTCAAAAATCTGCCAAAATCCTAATAAAAAAACACACAAAGCCCCAATTAAATATTATTTCTGTTTCTTTTGGTTTTAGGATATCCTAATTTGCCGCTCATGTTTCATACCTGACAATGGAAGATATAATTAACTTTATAAATGAAACGACCTTCATTTAATTATGTTTCAGACGATCCCGTGTTTGAGGATGGCAACGACACTAAATTGGTTTACGGTAAAACTAACCAAAGGTCAGTTGTTATAATTGCTAATAATTGTATAGGAACATTTTTAATTACCACGCATAATTTTGAAGGAAAATAACGCGAGGGTTCATTCATTGAGATCTCCACAATAGTCTATGGTATAGGCCGGCGTGGTTGACTTTGGCCTAAGCTCTTTTAATGAAACTCTAGGATCAATAGTTGATTACGGACTAATATATTGTATTTGTATGTAAATGTTAATATTTTGCAGACATATATCCATCTCAATTTTTCTGTTATCCACTATATCATTTTATAGTTTGCAATCGAGATTAATTAAACAATAAAAAATTTGGCGCTCAGTTTTTTTCAGTATAATATCTAATTTATTCTACCATAATTTTATTACATGTGTTATAAAATAATATAAAAAGTGATATAAGTCGTGAAAAAAAAAATCTGTGCTGCGTCACATAGTCATTAGTATGTTTGATCATTTTATCATTACACAATACACATACATAAACTCACGTCTTTTTCCCCGGAGGGGTTGGGCTCATGTGCAACAAGGACATTCACATTTCCCTCATACATAATATGTTCCGCCATACGATGTGACAGGGAGCGAGTCTATAAATTCTTGACAGTGGGCTGATAATTAGTAGAAAAATCCAATATCTCTTTGCCCAATCTAGAAATCGAACCCAAGACCTCAGCTTTATAACCGTACTGTACAAATACGCCACAGATGCAGTCGTTAATTGTTTGGGAAAAGATATATTGGATTTTTTATTTAGCCCTTTATTTGTTCAAGCAAACTCGTTCTATAATATTGTATGATAACATAATAGTCACAATTTAACAATTTTATATAATATGTAAATATAACGTTATATAAATAAATAAAAATATCCTAATCGTATATGTGAAATTGATTTATATTTTTTTAGCGTGGACCTAATATGTGCGGCAAATGGATACCCAACGCCCACATACAAATGGTACAAAGATGCTGGAGCCAATATATTAAATAAGTTTGACGATAAAGATATAGTATATAATGAGGAGAACCAAGCTATACTTACGATTGTCGCGGGACCTAATACTTTCGGACAGAGATACAAGTGTCAAGCATCCAATAAATACGGTGTTACAGAAAAGTATTTTACTATTTTGAAAATGGAGAAGCCACAGGGACCGAGCGATGTAAGTAACAAAGATTTTTTCCAAAAACCAATTGTCCTGGCTATAATTTTCTAATATTTTGCAGACCAGAAAATTCAAACTCTTTGATCATGTTCTTTTGCCGGTAGATTTTCTATTTAGATTACGCTTAATTTATTTAGATTTTCCGAGTCACGCCTGGTTATATACAAAAGCATTATAGTTTCAAAGTTATAAATATATGGCACCGTTGATTATATAACATTACAGTGCATCTTATACAAACTATAATAACATATTTTGTTATTTTATGCACCTACTTTGTTTTCTCTCTGCACCATCCAAAGGTAGACTGGCAGAGAATGCCTCAGGCATGAAGTCCGCTTTTATACAGGGTTGTATATAAAGCATAAAAAATGAAATAAATATTATAAAAAATAAATTTATTATAAATATTGCGAACCTTTCTGTCGTAATAAGGCACACATATTTCCTAAATTACTTTTTAATAAATGGAATTTAAGAAAACCATTATGAAATACAAAAATATAATACATTTTGTATGCCAGATTATAATAATACTACTACTATAACTAGCTTGCTAGTAACAAGTTCCGCCAACTGTCATACCGGGGAAGTAGCGCGTAATATATTACTAAAGTTATCCAACTTTCTAAGTATTACTCGTACATCTCTAAGGATAACGTTATTAAGTTTATTTTACTCCAAACTGTACTATAGTTATTATTGTTGATACAAATGTTTTCCTATTTTCTCTGCTATTTTTTACCTGCTCGCCTAAATAAGATTAAAGATCATTATAAGATCATCATAAAGATCATACATCATGGAAGTAGTCTCGTCAAGTTATATGAAAACTTTAACAGATACTTAGGACACTAAGCTACAAAATTCAATTTAATATGAACATATTCCTTAATAATTATACAGGGTGATATTGACATATGGTATTTAATTAAAATCACATGTTCCTAACCCCCCTAGGTAACTTTTTACCAAGTTTGAATAAAAACTGCTTGATAGTTTTGTCAATAATCGTGATTTTAGGTTTCAAGGATTTTGATCAACCCCTACAGATACATTCTTTTTACGGTTTGGGTAAGTTCCCGAACCGAACTGAAGTTCAGCTAACCAATAGATATACTCGTTACTATGTGAGATGCCCAAAAATTGTGAAAACTAAAATCACGATTCTTGACAAAAAAATCTTCTCATATATTTTTCAAACTATGTACAATGTCATCTGGGGTAATGAGAAACACGTGGGTTAAATTAAATACCATGTGTCAATATCACCCTGTATACTTACGAGTACATTGTATTTCTTCTGCGCAGGTAAACTTCCACGAGTCCACTGATAAGGAAATCGAATTAAGCGTTTCCTGGTCCGAAGATATCTTATTCCCAATTGAAGGTACGTTTGAAAACCAATTCTGGTACAACAAAATATTATCAGGGGCCCTACTCTGTAAATATGCGAATTCGTATAACCATAAGTCAATAACAACCATAAGTATATGTAGGTACATTCGTATCGTACATAAACTTCGATCATCCGAAGATTCGAACTTCGTTTCGGATTTACAGAGTAGGGCCCCAGACCGAGTGAAATTTTTGTAAACGCAAAATATACTTTTGAATAATATATAGGAGATTTATTAAAAAAATATAATTTCACCATCAAAGCAGATCATTGAATACAAATACAACATTAAATATATATAGTGATGTTGCTACTGAATATCAAATCATAGAGACATTATTGTAGATAATAATACGCATGAACCTGAATTGTAATAATTGATTTTGTATTTTAAAGGTTTCGAAATTCAATACGTGAATAAAGATAATTTGAAGAATCCCGATTCTGTACCAAACGCCGCTGATTGGAAGAAATCGAAACGACTTATGCTTGATGCCGAGGAAGCTCGCGAGGCAGAGCCAGAAACGAATGGTAATATAAAAAGAAAAACACAATATAAAAGATTTAAAGTTGATTAATAAAAACTATTATTGACATAACAAAAAATACTATAATTGCAATAGGATTGAAATATTGCATAAAATCTTGTTTTTTTATGCAACGTAATAGATTGGGCTATTGGTTGAATGGTTAAATATTTCATTCAAAACTTTTCAGGTTTCTTAATATCAATACCTAGTTTAGAAGAGGAGACGAAGTATTGGATTAGATTACGTGTCTTCAATGACGCTGGTGAGTCATCATGGTCCGATATAATTCTCGCTTCCACTACAACTAAATCTGAAGAAACATCAGAGGCACCTGAAGTAACTGAAACGCCTGAAGAAGAAGTGACAGAGAATGCGCAACTAACTTCTGATGGTACCTTCTACGGAATTTTCTTTGCTGGCGGTATAGTCATTATTGCTGTTGTGTGTATGTTTGCGATGCGAGTAGTGTAAGGAAGGTAATGTTCTAGAGCTTTGTTTATGTATAGTATTATTGTTGATTTTGTAACGATTATGGATGAGCTAATAAACGTTGGTTATTAAATTATTTGTTATTTGCTAATTTTACAATCAAATGAGTAGAAATGAAGAATTGGCTTTAATAGAAGGATTTGGTTTGATTAAAATGATTTGGGTGAATGCATATGAAAAGTCAATATATTTAGAAATTGTTTTATTAGAGGCAGAAACACCAGTGAAAGTGATGTAACAATTTATGTATATTTGGAAATTAGCAGTCGACACAATGCTATGTTTACATCCGATAAAAATTAGGTAAACCACGAACACTCTGTGTTGTTGAACGATAATAAACATCTTATAAAACAAATTATCACTTTAACTTGTTACTTATACATTTGCTACATAATATATAAATATACACGTGAACCGCATATCATATTTTCAAATTTATTAGAGCCTTTGAAGCTCTTTGTTAATGATACGAAGCTTGTTTAAGCTAATTTGCGAGTAAAGTTCTTTGGTATTTTTGTTATGTTAAATATTTTCCAATATAAACAATGTAAAGAAGCAGTATGAAGAAAATTATACAATAGTATATCAGTCTTCCTGAAAGAACTCGGTCGTTGAGGACTTACTCTTTACGGTTCAATAAAATTGACGGACGTTTGTTTTATACGGCGATGGTCGCCATAGAGTGCACAAATCAAGGAATACAGTATACACAACTCATACAAACAAACGTAAAGATCTATTAAGGGACATCACAAATGAATTAAATTGTTCGAAATGAATTAATTATACCTGCACTTATATTGTCAAAGTTCAAAAATTCAGTATCATCAACATTTATAAGTAATTACTTATTCTAGAACTAATAAGAAACTTAAAATATGTACTCTAATGATTACCTACCCATACGTTAAGTGCATAATTATATCAGTTCTTGCTATACTTACACAAATCGTTTTTCTTACTATCCTTTGCAACCTCGCACGTCGACATAAAAAGCCCTTGCGTATATAATTTAGTACAAGTTAGTTTCCTCATTTATATCATAATTACAATTTCAATCTGACTGTATAACTTAAAACTAAATTATGATAATGTAGAATATATTAAATAATTGCAAGCATACATTATATTTACAAATAGAACATTTTGCAAACAAAAGCTGTTTATTGCATTTGCTGCTACAATGATCAGAACCTTTACATTTTAACTGTGATAATAATTTTCAATAAATATTCTAAAATCGCTTAGATGTTCTCAATACGATTTTATGGCAACAACGATTTAGTTCATATACTTTAGGAATTTGTTTTAAAACATTTTTTTATATTAAAGTTATTGTACCCCGAAATCCAAAAAAGTTATATCCATCATTACAATAATATTATCATAATTACTTTAATGCTTCAGTATATTCTATAGTTTATAAGGTACACGTTTAACAAGCTGCAAATACAGTGCGTATTAAAACACAATGACAACGCATTCCGAGTTTCTACAACACGCTATAATATAAAGACATCCAAGTTAAAGTTTTTCAGGCCGTTGTTAAATATATTATAGAATTGAACACTTAATAATTATTTAAAACTTCAATAATAGACAATTACTTTAGTTCAAATTAAATCTATCTACATTCTTGGAATGTTGGGGATAATGGACCTTAAATCTGAACGATATTTGGCATCATTTGCTAACACGAAACGCTAATAACTAAAAAATATTAACAACTGTTTCTACTGTTAAATAAATAGATAGTCTGATAACTAAGGATATAATTACAGTACTAACTGATGGAGTGTTGAATATCACAAATGACGGTAGACACCAATTATTCTGAGTAAGCAGTTTAGTAACAAGCGTAGATGCAAGCGAAGAGAAGGATCAGTGAGTTGATGATGGAAGAGGCGAGGCTGGTGGTCTCAGGGTTTGGCGTGATGACAAGCCACTCGGAGAGGCCGGCGGCGTTGATGCTGGCAATCCTGGCGTGGTACTTTGTGGTATTGGCGAGCGGCCCCACTGTGTATAATGTATCTGGAAATAACAATGTTGTTGTTCAAAGTATCGGCTTTAAAGTTCTTGAAGGTGTGATTATAGAGATCCTTAGTCCTTATTCTCGTATTTCAAGTTTATCTTTAAGTAATAAAAATTGTCGTTCTTCCATCAGGAAAAAATCAAAAGAAATAGTTGTATCATCAAATTCTACTTTCAATCAGTTTTTACAATTACGACACGTAATGAAATATTTCACAAAATTGTAACAATTCTAACACAAACCTGAAATCGGATTTATTTCAATGCAATATTTCAGATAGAACAAAAGTTTACTGGTGGCAAATCTCTCATTTGTGAGGGGTTGCATTATCTATGTCTCCCGCCAAGCAGTAGTGTAAATTCAATTGAGGTTTCTGGTTTTAAATACATTGTAGCCTGAGTAACTACTGGACATATTGAGACTTAACATCTTATGTTTCAGTGTAACGCCTAGCATTGCATTTTAATTCATGGTATTGTTTGGTTTTGCTAATGTCCATGAGTGGTCGTATCCCTTACCATCATGTGAATGGCATGCTAGTTTCACTATTCATTGTGATTTCAATAAGTAAAGGAAAAAAATGAAACTTACTGTTAGGTGTATCAATGTTGACATTGAATGTTGTAGCCTTCTCCCAATCTGCATCGAATTCGGCCACTACAGGGACCAGTTGAAATGAGAAACCTGGAACACGATAGTTATTTTCAATGCCGTATATTATTATTTTCATATACTGGCCTGGCATAGTGGCAACACTGCGCCTGATGGTGAGCACAAATGCCGTCTTGGAAGAGTATCAAACGGCATCAGACGGCAGTCCCAAGCCATTCGATACAATTGTGCCGGATTGCTAAGAAACCTCTTCACATTATAGCGGAAGGACCCGGTATCATGGGAAGGAGGGGACATCCGTGACGGCAAACAATTACACAGATTGACGGTGCGGCACAAAAAAGAATTTGCGAACCTTTTGGTTTGTGCTGAGATGTTTTGGACCATCAAGCTATGGCTTGGCAAGCCAGCACGCGTAGCAATAATTAATTTACTTGAGATTACAAAGGAATTTCGAATTTATTGGGATTTATAAAAGGCTTTTAAATCAAACGGAAATGTAGAAACGTCTTTTTAAGTAAGGTATCTGTAAAGTAATTTTTACAAACGTACTTTGGATTGCAATGAGAAACCTGTTTCATTAATAATGGATCAAAAGGAAATATAGGAGGGCCATATAAATAAATTGTACGCTCAGTATTTGTAAACAGCCAAGAAAATAAGGCATTAAATAATAATATATAAATAAATATACCCAATATTCACATACATAGTCCTGACCCCATAGTAAGATCGAATCTTGTGTAGCGGGCATCAGAAACTACGAGAGACTTTTCGGTCTCACAAACACCCAGACCCGAAATAAATACCTGTGATTCACACAAATATTGGTTTCGGTGCGGGTATCGAACCTGCGGCCTGTCGTTTCACAGCCGGCGTTTAAGCAACTGTGACGCGAAGGCTGTATGTCTACTGACAGAAAATAAATTTCAGAAGTAATCCATTCTTGTTAATAAGCATTAAGTAAGACCTTGGAATAAAGTTGTTAACAAAGAATAACATATTATGTGATTAGATACTGGTACCTTTAATGGTAAGGTTCATTGGATTGTCAACTACGAATTCACTCAGTTCCGTTGGACAAGAGTAGCACGTTACATTAAATGTCAGCGATGACGCGTTGGCGCTGTACAAGGTCACCTGAAAATAACATGTTTATATTTAGATACTAGTAGATTAACTTCTAGATTATTGAGATTCACACCCGTCTGTCTTTTTCACCTTTTATACATGCATACAATAAACTAACGCCTTTATTTCCAGAAGGCAAAGGCAAAGGTGCTACTAGGACACCCACGGTTCGCCTTTATGTGTTCCGTCTCAGGTTGTTTACGGGGGTGACACTATCGCAATAATATAGGGCACAAATAACTATTTAATTCACTAAAGGCTGATAAACAGAAAAATCTAATGTCACTTTGTCCAACTTGGGTTTAGAACTCGAGATCTCGGCTTTGTAATCTTCGAGCTTGACTTGACTTTTTATGTGATAATATATAAACTCAGCAGTCACACACGTTGTACTGAAATAAAGAGATCATAGTCTATTTAGTACGAGAGATGACAACCAAAATTTTTGTCTCATAGCAATACGGCCACAACCGCATCAATTTGATAGATTTGATTATTTCGAACTCGAAAATACCAATTTCAGACATTTTTCGCGTACCGTTTGACCGAACTGAATTTTCAAAAATGTCAACAAATTTTACCGGACTGTATCATAGCAATCTGTCTGATTTTCTGACTGTAGTTATATAATAGCCATAAGATACCGAAAACATATTTTTCAGAAGTTAATAGTGTAGCGCGACCCCAAAAAATAATTTAGAAAAATTAAAAATGAGACAAAAAAATATGATGATAGCAATCCGTTTGAAAATGTTCTCTACGGGTAAATTAGGATTAGTTAATACGAAAAAAAATATTTTCAGAAGAAAATTCGGATGCAACAAATTTTGAGACCATTCTAAATATGTTAAGGAATTTTACCGATCGGTATCATAGCAATCTGTCTGAAAATTGTTGAAATTGATGAAATGAATGAACCAGATGTAAAAAAAAAATTATATCAGAAGAATTCAGTGTAGCGCCTCCTTTATCAGACAACTTTTCGATATCGACCGTATTGAAGCGTGACTGATTGCAAGTTGGGCAATCACCTTGCTTTTGTCTTGCCAAAATAGAGCGCGGACAACGTATCTATGCTAGAATAACGTCTATTATAATTGATAATTTTGAATTCTTAAAATACTACTCTTCCATCCCCGAAAACTTCGTCAATGGGAGATGAGCAAACTATGCCTTCTCATTGGGAATAGAAGAAAAAAAACGTCCGTGAGCCCTCGGACAACCAGCGACACACCCACGTCCGCCTGAGCTACTTATAGTTTGTTGTTTCTTTAAGTGAGCGTTATTTCAACGGTTAGGATAGCTGGTGAGTGACTATGTATAGTAAGAGAGTGGCAAGAGTATAATATGCGAAAAAACCATTCCCACCGCAGCAGAAACGTAAGAAGCGCTCAGGCATCGGCCAAGCGACTCCAAAACGTTCTTTTCTCTTTTGGGAGTACATGCGACATCTAAAATGTCTGAAAACATTTTTTTTGCAATCTTGCCTTATTTACGAACGGTAGAAAAAAAAAAAATATTCGGATTGCTATGATACAGGTCGGCTAAATTTGTTGACATTTTCAAAAATTCGCTTCAGCTATATACTACGCGCAAAATGTCTGAAAACCAACTTATTCGTCATAAAATTATAAAATCTATGTACATTTCCAATATCAGACGTATTGCTATGATACCGACTGCCTTTTTTTTTGGACACAGCAGAAATAGCCTCACATGCAACTGCTACACTTTTGACCGTTACTACCTACCTAATCGGGGTTAGAATTACATAATCTAACGATTTTATACAGTTTCGACCGTATTGCTATGATACATGGTTTTGGTCGTCATCTCTGGGACTAATTGTATTGGATACAAAACCTACAAGAGAGTTCTCACAGCACCCAGACTAAACAAATACTTGTCGCTATAAAACTATTTGTTTTGTTGCGAGGATCGAACCCGTAGCTTCTCGTAGTCAATTTATAAACTGCGCCATAGCAGCTGAATAATAATGTTTGATTATGTAATATTATACTCTGGCGATGTAATATGAATCTGAACAACAAACTATAGTATTTAACCTATAATAAACTATATTTTATGTAAAACAGAGTTAATACTTACGTAGTCTGGTGGGTTAGGTTTATCGCCGAGTCCAACGTCGAAGATAATGGATTCTTGGCCCTTAGTGTTGTTAGCTAAGCACATGTACTGGCCGATGTCAGAATCGTCATGGATCATGAGTTTGAGAATGGAGAATGAACCATCTTCTGAGGTGTAGAACTGAAAAATAAAATAATTTTATTACCGAGTGGAAGTTCATAAAGCAATATTTGGAATCTGATTTCAGTAAATGACGATAGCGATGAGACATGAATGAAAACTTGATTTTTGTCTAAAATCGCTTTGTGATAAACATCCTTCCAACAAACAAGAAAGATAAAACGAATAAAAAAGAGCTGACGACTGAGAAAATCATTCAGTCTTGAAATAGGAGAACCAAAAACATAAGAACTGACAACTGGGATTAATGAATCATAGATCCACCAAACCTTAATTCTTCTTCTGATCTTACACTCTTAAGTTGACTGTTTGTCCTTAATCCTGGAAGAAATAATTAAAAATTTATTTTTACCATATCTGGGTCCGTGATGGGTATATCTTCACCATTCTTTGGCCGCCGGAACCAGAAGTATGTAGGTTGAGGGTTGGCGATGGCACTGCATGTGATGTTCTTACTGAAATTTAACACGAATATTTTATTTACAGATGACACAAGCGAATTATATTAATTGCAGGAAATAAATACGGAGTTTAGGCTTACTATTCGAATGACAGAAAAATATATCCATCTAATAAATTATTGTAATAAGAACTTATAAATAAGTTACGACAACGGTAAAAATGTTACCCGTAAACGATCTTTAAGATGATAAGGAGACATCATGTTAAAGTTGTTTCGTTTCCTAACTTTAGCAATATTAAAAAAATTCTAAAATAGACAAACACAGTTTAACTTACGTTTCATTAATAATAGCGTAAACTTCTTCAGTCTTGTACATTGTGGCTTTTGTGAGTTGGTTGTACATAATGGGTTTATCTGTAAACAAACAAAGATAATAATTTGCTACGCATTATATTATTGGATTAGTTTCAAAACCAATCTACTAAATCTTCTATTAAATTAACTCAACGTTGCATGAACAATGCACAAAATTTACTGTCGACAGCAACGATTGGATAATTATCTCGGTCACATTATAAACGCGCCCTAAATAATGTGAAATTACTAATTTTCCATTGCCAGTTCTGTATTAGGGATATAGTGGGATTTTAGTTTCTAGGCTGCAAATTAAAATGAACCTAGATGTCATCGACAGAAATACATACAAGCCAATACATATAAACATATACATATAAACCAATTACGATATGTAGATCTAAGATTATATAAGTACAGACGACAATTTAAATTGTATGCAGGTGATCTCTGAAATGGTAACGAAAACAAAACAAAACAACAACAAAAGTAGGAGTATTTACTCGATACCGTTAAAAGTTTTAAAGTAGGAAAACATTATCTTTATTTATTAAAATCTTTTACCCGCGATTGCTAGATAAAAAAATCAACAAATCGGCCTTAACATTAAAAGAAATAATTCCTATTTAAAAATCGATAACTACCTACTCTGCTTCATTTTCTTTAGCACTTCCGAAGCATCTTCTATCTATAGTACTCGTATTTTTATTTGAAGCAATAATGGTGAAACTAAATACCCTCGATGTTCATGTCTTAGCGGAGTTCTATGGACGTTTTTTTATCACGATACTTACGTTGTACGGCGAGATGTACCGTCTTGTCGGTGTAATGAGACAAAGCCTTTTGTCTCACTTTGCATACGTACGGAGCGACGTCAGCGTGGTTCAGATTTTTAATTTCCAGTGAGTTGTCAGCCCTAATGATGTACTTCGTTGGGTCCTCTGGAAATTACACGTTTATTTGCATTTTCATGCCCAGCATCGATTATACTGGGTATATCAACACTGCAACCGAAAACGAAGCCGGGTGGTAGTTTTAGTGACTACAAACACATCGCAACTAAAAATTTCGCAAAGAAAGGCGACTATTATTTTTTAAATATCATCATTTTTGGGTGGTAAATCCATAGTTTTTGCTAAAATAATGATGTAAACTCTTTTATACCTTAGAGTATTTATAAATAAAAGGGTATACACTATTATTTTAGAAAAATATGTATTTACCACCCAAATATGGACATAGGAAAAAAAAAATACAAAAAAAAATTGTCGCTTTTTTTTGCATAATTTTCTATTGCATTGTCTCTGAAGTCGCTTAAACTACCACCCGGCTTCGTTTTCGGTAGCAGTCTTGATATACCCTGTATATATCAGTTTTAAAATATGTAGTGGGATTTTGAATATTTTAACAAGCACATTACAGGCTTGGTGGCAGATGTCAAGACCTTAATACAGGAGCAATACTCAGTTTTAATTATTAAGCATTATTTGTATAATGTTTTTTTTGAGGTAGAAATAAACAAATCAGTAGTTTCTTTCCGTAGCATAGGGGAGGTTTACCACCTTAATTATTCAAATATAAAATAAATTAAACAAAAATTTCAATAATACATACAGCCGAACGTAGAACCTTAACCTTTTTCAAAGTCGGTTAATTATTAAAATAATATTTCTTCTCAAATATATTACACGATATTTACCATGGATAGGGGTGGGCGGCGAAGTATCAGCTTTGTACCAAACCACGACTGGAGTTGGATATCCTTTGGCTTCACATGTAAGTTTAATTGATTTGCCTTCATCACCTAAAAGGTCTACGTTTCTCTCAGCGATATTGGCTTTTTCTGAAATAAAATAAAAATAACTTGTCAATGTACCAATTATAGTACAAATTATTTATGCACCGTTGACGACTAATGTCGGGTTACAAATAATAAGGTGGACAGTAGACCTAATAAAGCTTAGGTTTTATTTAAGTCAGGCTTTTTCCGATAAATTGCTAAGACAATTGTTTTAGGTAGTACATCAGTGAAATCCCGACGCTAAAGATGATTGTGAGGATTATGGAAGATTATATTTAGATTGCTGCCGTCAAGCACATCAGTAATAATGTATGTAGATTGTAGATATCTAATATCTACATTTCTATTTTTTTATTTCCAATCCAATATCTACTTTATCGGTTTGAGTTTAGCTATATTTTAGTTTGTTTCCTGTACTTGAATAAATAAATAAAATTAATGTAAGGTGTAAACTTGGAATCAGGAGGGTATTTGTTTTTTATTTTAATTTATTTAAATTTCGTGATAAAAGTGACAGGATCCAATTTTTAATTACGAGAAAAGTTTGATTAGTTTAAATTATAAAATACAAATATTATCCTTATTAGGTACGGTCCCTGCGTCGTAGATAATAATTCCCGACGGTCTCTCGAGAATTATTATTTTTAATCTCGTCTTCCGCAGTGTAAATATTCAACATAATGTTAATTTGACTTGAAATTGATTGAAATATTACACTCTGAAGATGTTTCATTGAAAATTATTTCCGTTGGGTGTTATTGTTCACTATTATGATGTTTCCTTGTTCTTGCTTTTTCGTTTATAATGGTTTCTTAGGATTTCTTATTTTTTAAATTATTTTATGTTAATGTTACGTTAAAGACAGGTAAAAGGTTTTACAAAATAAACCGATTATGGAAGTTTGATAGCATCTTTTAACCTGGACTAATAGAAGTAATATGATAGTAGCGGAAACTTTGGAGCTACTTGAATATTGATTTTGGAGCTATGAACGCTCAGCTTATCTCAGAATAATAAAGTAATATAGGTACATAATATATAAACAAACTTGTACACACGTACATGAGTGTTTGGCTTTATTTTTGAAGAGATAGGAGAAACTTTTATTGCACCTCACCAATTTTGTTTTACGGCATACATTATGACCTGACATTCTTAATGTGGTCGATTAGGTCAAAAAGGCGAAAGAAAGAAGTTTTGCTACTCGTATACAGACCTCCAACGAAAAATTCAATGTTCTCGCTGTGGTTGCCTGACTTGCAAGTCCAGTTGCCGCTATCCTGGATTTTGATGTACTGGATCATGAGCGCCACCATGCCATGGTCGTTGGTCTTCTCCACATACACCCTGGGGTTCTTGGTAGAACGCGCCTCGACAACCTTGTTCGAGGGGGTGTACCATTTTATATCCTGTAACAAATAGATAGTTGTATAGATCTGACAGTCACATATAGTACTAACACTGAGATTCAAGTCTCGTGTCATGGGTGTAAACATTATTTGAAAACTTTCGCTCTCAATGTAATTGGGGTTTAAATAAATATTTGTGGATTTCACAGATGCTATTACAAGAATTAAACCTAATTAGTCAAGGCACTCAATAAATTATATTACTCGTATATAATAATCTTTGTTAATTTATCTGTAGAACATAACTATATCACTGCAAGCAGCGCAAAATTTTACAAAAAATATTTTGTCGGACGTAGATAACAGATCCATATTTATCTTATGCTAATTCTATAACATTTTCCCTTACCTCTGCTAAATTACGTCCTTTGCAGTATATAGCTTTCCTTTCGCCGGTGTTGTAGACCGTGGACCTCGCCATGATGTGAAGGTAGGGTTCACCATCATCGACTTCTGTCGATAAAACTGCAACAACAGAAAATATAAATTGAAAACCATATTTCATACCGAGGAACCCTACGTGTATGTCTTACAACTTTTATAACTTTGTTTATCAAGTCGTATGCATCATGTTTGTTTACTGTATTTATTATGCTGACAAGACTCAGAGACTACCGTGATGGTGATGGTGGATGATAGTATCTGATGGTAAATGTGATAACAGTGCAGATAAAGCATCCTTCGTCATGAAACTCTATACCTATAACCGCACACTATAAGTATAGGCCATATATTCGGATATTCACAGGCTGTAGACCGAACACTGTAAACTTACAGCGCATCGGGCCATTTTCATGGTTTTTGATCCATCGTATATGGGCGGTTAAGAATAGGCGTAAGTGTTAATACAATTTTGTTGAAAGATTTTATTGGATGATTTTGCCAATAATCGGTTTCTGTTCACTTTTTAGATATTATAAAATATAAAGTTATTAGAGGCTCAACATTATTACTGCCAAGACCGGAATCAGTATCGTCATTACCTCTTTGGAATTCAAGCCTTTTAACGCCCTTAACTATTATTATAAGCTTTCTATAGAAAAGTCGTAAGTTCCACTATAAAAATATAAAAGTTTTTACAGGTTTCCGACTGCAATTTTCTCTTAGTCAAGTTAAAATAGACTACTACTTTATATAAAAATATAATGATGCAATGAGACGAACAGTTTATAAAGGCAAATAAGTAACTTATTTAATATCCTACTAATGTTTTAAATATAAAAGCTTGTGAGGATGGACTACTATACGGATTTTGATGAAATTGAACCATGTTATAGCTTATAAATTATATTAAATATAATAAAATATTGATGAAATAAGAATGTCAAAAAAGTAGGAAAAAGAATACAAACATTCTTATTGGGTAATTGTCATCAAATCGGCTATCTAGGACTAAGAAATTTCCAAAAACAAAGCAGTAGCGGTCCTATTTCATGTTCACCAGACCTTCGTAATTTATAAAAACTGAAACTTTATCTGCGTATGCCTATAACATAAGCATCACACAACCAATTATTATGAAGCGTAGATCGTGGTGGCTTTGGTACATTTCAACTTTAATGTGTCTGAAAAGTTGAAAGAACCGGCAAATGTGTCTGGCTAACAAGGTAACACGTTTTTATAGTAGCCTAAGAAATATTTACATAAAATTCAACATTTGTACTATAAAGTTAGTAGAATAACATTTTATTGTAGTTTGAAGATGCCTTAATATGTAATGATGTAGGTCTGGGGCTCACAGGCTCTTGGTCTATAAGGCATGCTAGTCTATGAGTTGGAAAATCATCGGATATCACCCATAGATATTCTATTTAGCCTGTATTCATGCCAATATAAAAGTTGATCAAAAAGTTTTAACATTTTGTAAGTTTATCGAATCAAAACAAAACAACGATGTACCAGAGAAATGAAAATGGTAAAACGCTGCTCACTCCAATAAGTGAGGAAGGAATAAATCATTTTGACGCTTATTACAGAGATGACTAACGACCGACTGTTACTTCAGTTTTTTTTAGCAAATACAAAACATGAAGGTAATTAGCCTTGGAGAGTCATTGCTTTAATAAAAGTCGAGCATTGTTGCAGATACCGATTGCGTGATACAAAAAAGGTAAAATATATGTTTATTTTAATTGTTGCAGGAGTTAGCCTTAATTATTATGCAATTTATTTATATTTTCATGCATGTTTGATGGCTGATTATTTTGTCAACATAATCATACATTTAGTCTGTTTTCAGTAATTGTTTGAGAAAGCCTTCTATGTCCCCGTCTACCTATAGGGTGGAAATTAATTGTTTTAATATCAAAATACTACTTATACAATTGTTTTATATAAAGTTTAAATAAATAAATCAATAGTGCTTGATTTATTACATGTAGTATTTTGATAATAAAACAATTTTCTATTCGAACGTCTATGCGGTGTTTGATAAAGCCTATCATATGACCATATTCAAATTTATTCAGTAAACACTAATAACGCAGCCAAAAGATATCCAAGTAAAGCTTAGGTTTATAGTAATTTATAGTAATCAATTTTATGTATCAAACATCCAGACGTTTTAATTCGTTATTAGCAAGACTTGAGGTGATAAATGATAATGCTATGAAAAACATGGCAGGCGCGCATTCGAGACCGCGCATCGTTTCGTCGCATTTGCAAAGTTTACTGGCTAATGGACGCCACTCAGAATTAAGATGAAGTTGTGGACTTTATGCCTGAGCCGCGACCAACTTTGACCACTTCTCGTGTCCTTAATGTTTGTAGGAAAACATTAAACTTCGCTTGACAACTACACTGATTCCACCTTCTTATCTTGTTACAATTGCAAGATTGTGCGCATGTTAAGCTGTGTTCGTTAGTGAAGTTTTAGTCGACTTTCAAAACACAGAAGACTACTCAATTGTTTCAGCTTCATTTGTTTTTTTATACTTTTATTCGGGCATAATACTTTGAATAAAGTTTCGTCAAAATTGTTTCCAACACGTGACAATCAAGTCACATGGGCAATCTCAATCGATTGTAGAAACTGAGCGGATAGCCTGTTTAAGCAAAAGTACTGGCCTTTATATATAAATCATGTTGTTAGGAACGCCGAACGACTATTCACTATAACTATGTAGGTGGTTTATCGTTGGGGATACTAAACGCATCATAAGTGTCGACACACAAAAAAAAATATTCCGATGCATTGAAAATTTCTCTTTTGTTGAAGATGGTTAGAAATAAAAATATTATAACGATATCATAATTACTAATTAATTATTTTGTCATAAAGAGCTGAAAATAATATTCTATTTAAAGTAGATCTATCTCACACTAATCAGCCTGAAACATCAATAATGGTATTAAAATAATTAATACATAATGAAATGCTATAAGTTATACATTTGTGATATACCTGCGCTTAGATATCAAACACTGTCTATTGATATATTCTTCTGACTCCATTATGTGCAAGTAATTTGCAGGAATCTCGGTAGCGCAGAACATATTTTTAGTTCTAATGCCGTCCTACGTAGTTCTGCTCTATTACCAATAAAATATTTACTCGGGTTGACGGTCTCTGAAGGTGCGAGCTTCTTAGGACCAGAAGTCATAGGCGACACCCACATCGCCATAATTCGCCTCTTTGCACTCCTCATTCCTCTAGAAACATATTACAATTCAAAACGTAGCACTAAATGTGTAACATTTTATACATTATTTCCTTCACTGACATTGTCAGAATATAACCACGTTTCCCCAAATTGGAAAA
The DNA here is from genome assembly GCA_023078785.2 of Hyles euphorbiae. Classification (NCBI taxonomy): domain Eukaryota; kingdom Metazoa; phylum Arthropoda; class Insecta; order Lepidoptera; family Sphingidae; genus Hyles; species Hyles euphorbiae. The sequence goes on from CM041040.1 coordinate 13,279,257, forward strand.
AAAATAATCATTCAATACGAAAAAAGATAAATTCGTTTTGTATTCATCAGTAACAAAATTAGGTTCCATGAAGAATGTTAAGCGCTTGGTAACGTACTGAAATTCGTTTTAACTCGTTTCGCGGAGTGGAGCAAACAAATTACTGTGGTTCTTTTAAATGAAATTGAGAAAATCCGGCTGTGTTTTGCGCTTGTATCCTTTGTTTTTGGTTTAGGGACAAAATCGTCGTAATTTTTTATCAAACGTTGTTATGTCCACAAGATAGAAAAGACAGATAAACAAAAGTTATAAAGAGTCCGGCAGACTGGCGGAGTTCATATCGATGCGATAGAATTTCTTTATTACACTGGAAACTCATTTTTGCACGAACAGGAAGGCATGCCAAGATTATCTAAAGAGCAAAGTGACGTCTCATCCGAGAAAACCTTTCAAATTGAGTGTGCAAGCTTCAAGAACTGATATTTGCGTCGCCGATATCACTTCTGATTTGTAGAGGGACATTTTTATGACAACGAATGAAGTTTAGGTTGATTTTGTGCGGAAGTATTTAAGCAAAATGAAATTTCCAAGTTTATTGTACCCAGAATAAAAAGTGTATACAGTTTTCTAGCAACAATTGCGAGGATATCGCGCGCCAAGCGATATCTCTTGATTACTTTCACTTGAGCTCGATGTTCTAGAGTTTAATCAGGATCCCGGCGGGTACTTTTAATTGGTATTATCAGTTGTCTATTATTTATCTATATCGCTTCTCCTGTTTTTAAAACTTCTTTTTAGCTTCCCTACATTTTTAACACTACTTAAGTATTCGGTAGCCGTAGTTTTTGTAGATTTTTTAAGTCTCAGCAGAATTTAAAAATGCCTCAGCGCATTTTAAATGCACTTTCTGGCTTAGTTTGTACATTGGCTATTTTAGTTGTACTTTACTCGTTTTAATATACTTTGAAGCAACCACAATAGCTAATATTTAAGTTGGTTGCTGGCCATAGAATTGAACAGCTGAATAGTGAATAAATAATGAGTAAGTCAACTTGGAATCAGCTGTAGCAATTTGCGGTGTTTACTTTGTTATACAAAGATTAGATGTGTAAACATTTACGAAATGTTCCCGAAGGAAATACAACCGGACGCAGACAATTTTGGCCGGAAATGGTAAATTGCTTAATGTGTTTTGGGATTGTATTAGAATCGACAGTATACTGTTTTAGCTCGAGTTTTAGGGTGAATTTTGTAAATTTGGATGTATTACAAAATTCTTATTTCATGAAATTTTTCAGAGTTCACAAGTATAAAGAGCCTTGATTTCAGGCAGGCATGCAGGCAGACTGAAGATTTATGTCGTTCGCATGGAATTGTGATATAAGAGTGGGGCGAAGATGATTTGCGAATATAAACATTATTTAATTAATTATGGAATCACCATTACAATGAAAATGTTTTCAGACGATACTCTAATTTCATCAACAAATACCAACCAAGCCTACTCTATGTTCAAACAACAACAATTTTCTATAATGAGCTGTAAAAATCAAGTCTCCATGAAATATATTTGTATTGAATACCACGTAACATAATTACAGCATGTAAGTAATACCTGTCAGGATGATTTATTATCAGACTGTATTGGTGTCTCGAAGCGGCAAACGTCGCAGTCTTTGGCACAAGAATATTAAGAACTCCCGCCTAAAGTATTACTTATGATTTAAATAGGGTGGAAACAGGTATATAGTCTTATTTGCAATAGCGTTTTAGATAAATGAAATGATGATGAAGAAGAGGCAGCAGGAATTAAATATTAAGGTTATGGATTGGTGGTTCTAATTTAGAGTTTAAATTTGAGATACTAGAGGCTTGATGGTAAATGTCTGGGTCATTGCTTGACAAATTATAACCTTTTTATTATTTGTTTCATCTAAATGTATTAGGAATAGCGAAGAGAGTAAAGAGTCATAGCACGTGAATCTGGAGCATTATTGAGATCAATACGTTTTTTGGAAATTATTTTAGTATGATGGTGAGCATCATTTTGAAAATAAACTGCAAGCAAAGAATAAAAAAACCTCTGAATATTTGTATAAAATTTACAATGATTTCTTAGGTTTACGCGAATGTTACTCATTGAAATAAAATATACAATTTCTTGCATTTTATGCCCCTCCAGTTATGTTACCTTAAAATAGCTAAATCGTAGAAATATTTACAACATTAATAAACGGAACTAACAAGAAACGCTGGTAAACTAGGAACTAATAGTGTACCAGACAGATCTAGATCGGTACATGCGGTTAAGCTTGCCGGAATAACTTTGTCTACAAGAAACGAGATCCGCTTATTTCACCGATGCTTTGCGAAGTTACGAGACGAATTGATCCGGTTCGGTAACACGACATCTCAGGTACTCTTCGCAAACTATTTAAGTAATTTACGTTGCTTCTGTCAGTGTGACAGGTTAACACTTGGTTAATTTGGAGCCTGAAGCGAATTGCGAGTTGGAACAATTTTGTTGCGGCAAAGTGTGTGCGTCATGCTGGCTAATTGTTAATGCGGTGTACTGATGGACATTTATGCATTAGATATGTATTATCTGGGTTATTAAATAATTACGTTACTTGCAGCGAGAATCGTATGCCATTATCGCATGACATTACCGCGATAGATAATTGTGTTTTGATAAATGTTTACACGATGCAACTTGTGAATCCTTATGCCCCGTTCACATAATCGCCCAACATCGGCAACTATAGGCGATGACGGTAATGTGTACGGCTTATTGCCTTTCATTGCCGATATTCGTGTACATCAAGCAGTGTTGCTAACGAAATATTTTTCATTCCCAAATCTGGAGAATATAGCGGTTCCGCGAAGTATAGTAAATAAAATTATGCTTATGTTAAAATAAGTAACAAATTATTTATAATGTTTACTCGTGTAGTGTTTTTTTTTTTTGTAATGCATTTTTATTGTTAATCTTATATTATTATAATACTAAATAACTCACATTACAGTGTAATGACTCTGATAATTTAACTCGTTATCATAAAATGAACCAATTAAATTATTAAGATATACACCCACAATTTAGGGATTTGTTCCAAAACTTATAACCCTGGTAAAATTTTACAACATTCGTGTTCGGGGTTTTTCGCCAACTGTCGGTAATCAGAGTGAGAGTAAAGTGAGAATACCCATGTTTGCCTGTCATCGTCGACGATCCGCTAGTTATGGATTTCTAGCCACATGCCCCGCGGATTTGTGACAGTGTATTGCTATAGAAATTTAATTTTTCATTAAAAAAATATCGAAATACAAGTTTCAGTAACAACAGCTAGCATTTTCCGGAGCTATCAGTTACTTCCGTATAATAATTGGTTCAGTTTGATCACAATACGAAATCTATTCAGAAATAAGTATCATAGTTTATAAGTGTTTGTACATGATTTAAACTATATATTTGAATATTATGATTTATATCTGTATGAATATCACTCCGCTTATGCCGATGACGTGCATTGCGTTTACAGAAACCCGGTCTTCTCAAAATATTTGTCCATTTATTGTTATAAGGTCCGCCTACTTCCACTTTAGCTTGCTATTGCGGGTTGATATTTGTACAATATATACTAAAAGAAAATAAATAAAATTATAGATGTACAGAAAATGTTTATTTCAAACAAGAATATACAAAAAATACTTTAAAATAAATAAGTCGAATTATAGGACAGGGCACGCGTGCGTTTCAGTTGTATCTGCACCTAGTTGCCTGCTGCAACTTCTTCGGTTTCATTTTCTTATTAAGTATAAAATTCCACACCATTGTTCAATTCTCACTACATGCAATATAGTGTACGTAAAAAGCACAATTACTAATTGAAATAATTCTAAATAAACTGTTTGTACATTATTATTTAATTACACCCCATACTAAATAAAATAATCATAATTTTCGTATATTTTTATATTTTTGACAAAGATGACACAATTGACATCTGTGGACGTCTGTGGATATATACGACCAAAAAGCTTCATCGTCCATTACCAATTCAAGTTTTTAATCCAATTAATATGTCTGTTATTAATAACTTCGTTTTTTTATGAAATTCTACTACGAGTTTTATGAGTACCTGCTTTAAAAAACACTAGGCATTGCGGGCTTTGCGATTACTTAAATGATTGACTTCCAAAATGAAAAATAAATGTCGTTGAATCATATGCCAGCCTACGTGGCGAAGTTGGTTAGACGTCGGCTGTGAACTGAGAGGTCGCGGGTTCGATCCCCGCCCCGCTAGAAATGTTTGTTCTACCCACAAATACTCCTTTCGGGTCTGGGTATTGTGAGACTGAAAAGACCCACGACACAAGACTCGATCTTAGTGTGGGGTCAGGACTATGTACGTGACTGTTGGGTGTTATTTATTATTTTCATTATATTTATGACATCTCATCTCAAAACCAGCATTCTACCATAGCCAATTCACCCATTGATTTGAACCAGGTATTAGTGGTACTTGTTATAATTCAGAGCTATGTGATGAATAAGGGTTCATCCACCAGAGTTATTTGGTTTATAATTTTACGACCAGCCAATTCTATCAATCCAATTAATTCTATGTCTCTGCTCGTGCTGCTCTGATTCTGTTCATCTTATTATGTCTACTTAATATTATAAATTCAAACGAAACTCTTTGTCTGTCGTCTGTCTGTTTTTATTAATGGAAAATGAGAAAACAAATCACCTGATGGTAAGTAATCACTACCGCCCATGAACATCCATAACGTTCGGATCAAAGATGTATTGCGTGTCCATGAAATGGCAGAGGAGTGGAAAGGAGAAAGGATGGGAAGAAGAAAGGAGCATTGGGCATCCAGCAATCTCACTTACCGAATGCAATGGAAAAGCTGTTACTTCACGTTGATCATTCATGCTGAGCAATAACTGACAACAGCGTGGCTCTAACACTTCTGTTTGTTTGACAGTCTAGTGCCTGTTAAACTTTTAACGCCTACACCACTGAACCAATTGCCTTGTGTGAGCTGTGTAAACGGGTAAAGTTACGTTATCTATTACGTTTATAAGGCAAAATTTTTAATCCTAATAAATTTTAAAAAAATATATCCGTCGTAATTTATATAAGTCTATCTTCTTGTTATTCAATATAATCGTTTCAATAATTATTTAAATAATGTATTATTTTCTATTTTGTGTTTATAACCATGATATTAATCGTAATACAAATAATAAGTTACTTTAAGGGTTGTTCTGGCTATCTACGACGCTCTATTTGCATGTAAGTGGATGGTATGCTAGAAAGTATGAGGCGAATAAAATAGGACAGGATTGAGGTATGGCATCGAATGAAACTTGATAAGACGGGATGTAACGGGAAGGAATCAGAAATGTTAATGATGATTCAAAACAACAACAACTCAAGGGCGATAATAAGAACATATTGTTTTCTTATGTAGTGTAAAATATATCCCTAGAAAAAACGCTGTTTTTACGATTACAAATACCTAGTTATGTTGCGGTAAATTCTTAACATCCACAATCTTCTACTTATCTGTTTACTCGGTATTATTTGGTTTTTATATATATTCATAAAACTCGTATCTATACGCGCTTTTTAAATAAATGTCGTGGCAACCGCTAATGCATCGACGTCGATCGACGTCCATTTTTGACGACTTATCTATTGACAACTCGCTCGAATACGTGGCGAGGTGCGCAAAATTTGTGGCAATGATGCGCAAACGTGTCATCGCCTATCATCGGCGAACATCGACGATTGTGTAAACGCGCCATCACGATTATCTTATCTTTGAAGAGAGAAACTCTACCCTGTAAAGTGTAAATCATAATTTATGTACGTCAATATCAGATATTAGATAAATCTGACTAGAACAAATTTCTGACATTGAACTATTTTGATGATGTAAAATATATTATAACATTCCAAGGAATTGTCATAAAAAAAATACTTATCCAAATGTTTGTTAGTTTCAAGTTTTAGAGTGTAAATATGAATAAACTTTTAAATTTTATTAAATAATTAAGATGTAAAACTATTACTTGAGTTATAAACTAGGATTTGACATTATGTGTATTATGATATATTACGATATAGTACAGTCAACGAAGCATTTTTTCCTGCATAATTTGCCAGGAGTTTTTTGTTTTCATGAAGAGGTGGCATATGACCCCACTAAGTTAAAAACCCAAAATACTTACAAAAATGGCGTCCGCTAGAGCCGCCATTTTGGAAAACGCGTTTGAAGCCATATCTCCGGAACCGTCCACTTTAGGCCCATCATGCTAAGGACCTTTTTTGTAGATAATTAAATTTCTAATCTTTTTTGTTCAATAATTTTTTTTGTACCATTTACCGTTCGCGATTTACAAGGTTATTAATATTCGTTTCTTGCCTTTTTGCCCATATCTCTGTTAATAATTGTTTAAACAAAAAACTGTTAATGACTAAACTTTTAAATCAATAAATTCTTAACAACTTTTCACCCATACTTTTTTTCTCTAAAATCAATATTTTAGAAGTTATCGCGCGTTGAATGGTGTACTACCGAATCAAGGTCAATGGAAACGAAGGATGCATAGCGTAATTATGAAATCCAATGATTTCTCCATGATTATCACGTAATTAATTAAATACTGATGGCATAAGGGAACAAAGTAATGAGGAAATAGTAAATTTTGTTAAAAATCCATGTAAAATTTATTGTAAAAAAGGTATAAAATGAAAATTAATAACATTGTAAATCGCGAACGGTTAATGGTACAAAAAAAATTATTGAACAAAAAAGATGGGAAATTTAATTATCTACAAGAAAGGTCCTTAGCATGATGGGCCTAAAGTGGACGGTTCCGGAGATATGGCTTCAAACGCGTTTTCCAAAATGGCGGCTCTAGCGGACGCCATTTTTGTAAGTATTTTGGGTTTTTAACTTAGTGGGGTCATATGCCACCTCTTCATGAAAACAAAAAACTCCTGGCAAGTTATGCATTGCGGACAAGAGTAAACCGTTGCTTCGTTGCCTGTACTAATAGCCGAAGCCATTTATTATTATATTTTTAATTTTTTTCATGAATAACATTAATCGGTAAGAAAGTTGCTTGTCACTCAAAAGTAAGATTTATATGCATTTTCATAGTGCACTATTAAACCTGATGTGATTGATCCATGCCAAATATGATTCCATCAGTGTGACAGATCCATTACTCACGTGTATTCAAAAGAATCATTACTTTTTACTTCGAGCGTTTTCAGTTATTACCTCATAAAACGTGTATCAGGTTTTATCCTATACTATGTTTTAAAGTAATAGCAAGAAAGGTTACACTTCAAGAATAAAGGAGGTCTTGAAAATTGGGACATTAGACTGGCCATTGGTCTAATAAATTTAACCGTAAATCCAATTTGGGGCAGGGTTGTGGATAAGAGCCAAAACCTTTTCATGATGAAGAAATACTTAAGTAAAAGTGTGCCTATCTACTGTTCACACGGAGAGATGGTCCTTAGGTATTCTTTTAAGTTTCTTTTAGTCTGACCGTCACTTCTTTGTTATATTTATTATTATTTTATTTCTTTCTCTTTATTCATGCATTCCACGTGTCCGAGACCAACAAAGCGTGTGTCTTTTCCTTAAGACTCTCACATAATACAATCATATTAAGCGCGTATGTTACGTGTTTATTAGTTTTCGCAGCATTTTGTGCGCCCTCTATAGGCGTGGGAATAAAGAGATTATATCTGAGAAATTCAACCCTGACCCTACTTTATTTTGTCGCAGACTAAATAATTTATGGAGCTAAGAGTGATTACGTCGGTCTCGATACGCTACGAAAGTTACGGGCGATAGTCTGTGACATATCTTCAATAATGCCGCGAATCATTTCAATATAATATTTTGTACCTATTCAGAATAATTGGTAACTTTTATATTCAATTATTTATTATTACGAGAAATAACAGTCCGTCTAAGATTTAGTGCACTGTTGTTCCTATAGTTATTGAATGGCAAGAAATAAGACTACTGCCTAAATTCGTCACAAAAGAACATTTCCAAGCACAAACACACAGAACTGCACTGGGCTCTGCATCATCAAGGTTTGAAGTCTTTAATTGCAACGGTTTAACTGTCTATTTTTGGGTTACTTTCCCTGCTTAGTATTTACCGGCTACAATGTCCATAGCGATGATTCCACACTGCTGCTTGACAATATTTCAGACATAATATGTAAATGTTAGTCGTTCCTACTACTCATATTACAAAAAAGCAAAAAATAATGTTATTATTTAATTACGTAAAGTTACTAATTATAATGCCCTGTTTTTTTATTAAGACCGAGATAAAGCATCTTTTATTTTTGCATTATTATCTCTTTTGTTTCTGCCTAACGTGGTCCCAGTCATTATTGCAGCCTGCCCACATTATATTGTATAATGTTATCAATTTCACTCAGTATTACTCGTATAAGTCGTCTATTATTGGGCAGTCAGAAAGGGCAGATAAAAATTATGATGCTGTACTGAAACAAAAGTTTGTATATCCTATAAGCATATGTTTCGATCATATTAAGAAAGAGTTCTCGAACTTTCTGACTCCCGCGATACAAGACGACGGGGAGATGTCTTACTGTGAATGAATTATTTAATTGGTTACAGGGTCCGTAATCTAGTTTAACACACACAACACATTTCACTCACTCAACCATACCTATCTCCCTATTTTTTCATGTTGATTCAACATGAAATTCTCGCTTAAATGGGCTCTATCGACTTCCCACAAAACCTTCTCTATTCAACGTTGAATAATGTTCTGTCGAGTACAATTTCATTTCATGCGAAAATAGTTCACGACGCGTTAACCCGTCTATCGAATCTCGGAAGGTACTTTTGGTGGAAAAAATTAAGGTTCAATGTTATTTGTATTGTGTATTCTCTTTAAGTAAAGTGAGGATTGTAAAAATGTTTTTCGTGAAGTATTTTTACGATAGATAACTGAGAAGATTACAAATGTTTTGACATAGCAAGATTTAAATTTAGCTGAAGCAGCCTGTTTTGATAAAAAGCAAGCATGCATGCAACAAGCATGTTCTAATTAGATCAACAAGACGACTAAAATAGATCCATCAAGATAACACCAAAATTAAACAAATTGTACTAAATTCTCGTAATAAGTAATGGAAAACTCTATTCAAAAGGTCATTACATCGCGATAAATGCCAAAGTACTGCATACGTCCCCAAAACGGAACATACCAATAACTCATTTGAACGAAGCAAAGTTTGACTGTTGCTTTTACGAAATCTTATATAAACCGGCACGGTTTCCAATCGGCGGCGTGCACAATTTGCCAGAACCACATCTCACTTCGCCACGAATGCAATATTTCAGCTTCACGTGTGTATTTGTGACGCACGTACGACTTGTATTGAGGGTATTCCGGGCTTATGATTTACATAATCCCGGTCATCAGGCCTATGAAGCCGGGGTAACTAACCGGCTAAATAATTTAATATGCAAATTGCGGCCAGTAAGGATGTGCCTTATTACCCGCTCATATTTTTCTACGTGTAATTTTAATTTTTGGGGACGGAAAGTTATACGGTTTAAAGGTGCTTAAATGTAATGGTGTTTGATGGTTATGCTTAAGGGTAAGTGGCTTGACAGTATATGTAAGGTAGCTTAATAAAATTTAGAATGTTTTAAAATTTGCCAAATAATTTGCTACTACTGGACAATGAACAGCTCGTCACAGTAACTGCGCTAGTGCTTCACGTTTCAAGTTCTTCATATATTTATGTATATCTGGTTTTAAGTATGAATATTTAATTATTTCGACTGGTATGACCATTGAACGTCCAGACACTTTGTTTAATTTACCGCGAAGTGCATGATTGTAGGCATTGCATCATCCTAGTATAAAAGTATATGCGTACTGACAACATTATACTGCAACATTTTAATACGTGGCACCTAATTTCCACGCGACATCCCTTGAAGATGGTCGCATCCGACGCCGCTTGACATACTTTCATACGGTAGTTCATTCTCTAAGAGATCTTACCTTTCATCTGTTAATTCCGCCACCAAACCTCTTACTTTCTTACTATTAATATCATCATCTTATATATTTTTATAGCTATATTATATTACAAGGAGCAGGCAATGCTATATGCATTTTTATTTTTCAATTGGTGGTATACCAATGACTCTGGTCATGAGCGGTCGTATTGCTTACCATCATCATCAGGCGAACGGCAAATCGTCTTGCCAAATGTTTTCAAATATTTATAGCAACAAAAAAACAGGGTTTTTGTTACGTTTCCTGGACTTTCTGATTTCTCGTTAGCTAGTTAGCTTTGATGGAGGTAAACTAACATCTAAGAGTACCGCGCCACTCCGAAACTAGTGAACTTGTTATTTCATATTCACAAATTCACACTAGGACAGAGCAGTGGGTAATATATTCAATAGTAGAAGTATCGCGGCACTGTAAAAATGGCTTCATTTTAGAGACCTCACTTTTTTAGAATGGCAAGAATAACAGTTTCCCAGGCAAATATTTCCGCTTCTATTCCAATTTCAGGAATATTTTAGTCAAATACCGTGTTTCCTATAATAAAAATTAAATAAACCGTTCTGGTTCTGCTAAAAAAGGGAAAATTCAACGGCAGATGCAAGCCACATGAATGTCTTTGGAAGATTGACACAAACGATATAGAATAAAAATGTGAGAGGAATATATATCCTACGCAACTTGATTTAGTATTGAAAAGGATTGTTTTAGGATTGATAATATTAAAAAAAAAACGATAATTGTCAAAACAAGCATTGTATTCGCCTGATGGTTGGCGATACGACCGTTCATAGACAGTAGCAAAACTTAACAACATCATAAATTACAAAGCAAAACGTGGTATCCACTGCGCTCGCCATCCTGAGACAGAAGATGTTATGTTTTAATATGTTCAGTAGTCACTCTGGCTATAATGTCCCTCAAACCGGAATACAATGGTGTACACACTGCTATTTAAAAATAGAATACCCAGGCTGCCTCTCACATAATATGAGCGACCTTCCACCGGTTGAATTAATCTAGGCATCTATTTTTTCGTTAATTTATTAAGTCAATGAGTATTTTTACTAACAGTAAGGCCATCAATAATAAGTGAAGTGCAGTCTAGATAAAGAACCTACAGTTTCTCATTGGCCCAACCAGCTCCCTTAATGAAAGACACCGATCATCGTGAGTAAATTGATAGCATTGTACTGAATAGTCCATTGTAAGGGCTGTAAAGACTAGATTTCTTTTTCCATTACCTTTGTAGTATATCTACATTATGTTGGTACCCTAGAATTTATTTCGAAAATGTAGCTATTGTGAAACTAACAATGCTTATGTCATGTTTGTGACTGGTTTGAAACCAGTGAAATAACGGGTATGTTATTTATTTTATACAAGTGCTTTTGAGATTTATTAAAAAAAATCTGCTAAGAAAGCAGTTATTTATAGAATACAAAAAAAAACTTTAGTAATCTGCCTTATTCAGTTTTGTAAGAAGAAATAACTTTAAACTTAGTTTTTTCTTTAAACTAATAAACGTTAGACGCTTCATGCCTCGCGGTGTTATATTACAAGTTAGTTTAAGTGTTTAGTTTATAAGTGGAACTCGATCTAATAATTAGTGAAGTTGGATTTACACCAAAGAGTTTTATACTCACATTAAGCCCGATATCTGTCGTTAGTCCCATTCTATATGCATGCATTTGAATCGTGTCGAGTTTGCATTTCAAATATCAGCATTTTATAAAAAGATTAGAATGGACATTTGCGAAGCGTCGGTGATTTTCCTTCGTATTATTGCTGAAAGCTTTTTGGTTAGTTGTGAATATTTAAAATCTTGATTCTAAATTAAGATTTGCTTTAGAATTGAATATTCTCTTCTAAATTTTCGACGAGTTACTCAAATCATGTAGCTAGTCAGAAATCCGAGCGTGGAATGTAAACTTTATGGATGTAAGCGAATAAGAATCATGTCTGTAGCATTTTGTACTCGTACGTGAGGAAAACCAACGTATTTGCTTTGTAAGACTCAAAAAATATTTTGCGAAATAGTGAGGTATGGTAATATATTAAGGCTGTCTATACATGTAAAATGCATGAATTTATGATAGGATTGAGTAAATATTTGGATAGAGGTAATATTATAATGTAGAGAAATAATTTAACTAAAAAGTTGTATTTAATAGTATTCGGCGTCCAATACTGAATTATTAGGAAAAAATGCTATAAGAAAAAAAAATCTTGGTTTTCTCACTGCTATTATGTTTTATTTTGCATCGCTCAGCTATTTTTTGACACTTATATTTTCTGTATATGTATCAGCCCATATACGACCCACTGCAGGGCACAGGCCTCCTCTACAATCGAGAGTACGATCGAGAGTGGTCAATCACCATGCACTAAAACGGTGAAGGAAAACATCGTTGAAGAAACCTGCATACCATAGCCATTCATAAGAATTTCTATGGTATGTAAGTCCGCCAACCCGCACTAGGTCAGCGTGGTGGACTATATGGTCTAACCACTTTCAATAGTATTCTCGATTGTAGAGTAGGCCCGTGCCCTGCTACTGCAGGACGTATATGGGCTGATACAGATACAGTCTACTTATATAATTGCGTAATGTATTTAGGTTTATCCTGTGATCTGCGCATTGTTCATCTTTGTATCTCTCACGTTACTTCCAAGGTAGCTTGGTAATGACAGGTCACGTAAATAGATATATTGCTAGAGCTCACAGCTGAAAAAATAATCTTGTTAGTGAGTACGTTCAGCAAAGCGACTGTGTGAGGAATTACATTACTATGATATATTTGATGCGGAGCGAACAAAAGAAGCTCATTTTATATGTATTAGTAGTAGTGTTTATTTGAATAGAAATATGTGCTATGATCTAATATTAAGTCGTAGCAACATTTTAAACTTAAGTCAATAGTAAATGGAATTATGATAATATGTAATAGTGTAAACGTCTATGACTTAAAAATATGTTTGATTTAGTCGTTCTCATGCACTTACAGTGTTTTAATAGTTTTTCTTTGCTTTTGGCCCAAAGTTAAATTAAGTCATGATTGTAATATAAAATCATATATATGAAGTATGTTTTAGAAATTTTCAATTAATTTTGACCTGGTTAATAGCTGTCGCGAAGCATCGCACCTTTAGAATCTACATTTTTTTTAAAATATTAGCTTAGTTTAGTGTAAAACAATGTTGAACTTCAAATCAATATATCGGTTATAAAAACAATCCAATAGCACGAGTAGTCTAGGCGACCATCCAATCACGTATGACGCAAGTGCCACCCATCAATTTCATCAACCACTTATATGGACACGACTGAACTGACACGCAGGCGGTTCAGCATCTAATGTTTAGATAGAACATGACCGATTGATTCAAAAATATGATTGTTTGGAATATAGTCGATATATAATTATCATAATATACTATCCTTTCTGTTTTGCATCTATTCTTGTCATTTATATCCTTATACATAGATAGTTACCTACTTTAGTGATTGCATGTTTTGTCTTCTTCACTCGACCTGTATTCAAAAATCGGTCGAATGGAACAACACACTCGACAACTAAAATAGGAGATTACTCAAAATTATCAGATTCGTGGATAATTAAGGGGAAAATAGTTACTTGAGTATTCCAAATATATTGTACTATATATGCATAACTAAGTTTGCGCATCAAATGCTTATACACACGAAGCGTCGCTGAGTTAAGGGGGTTGCTCTATGAAACGATATTAACTTCAAATGTTCGGACGCCGTACGTAAAACTTCACTGATGTGCCTAGATACGCCACAAAAAATGGAATCCTTTATACTACGTCATAATCATAGATTAAGTTCAGAGAAAATAAAAAGTACAATGGAGAATAGTATTCATTTTTAGTCTTGGCTTTTCTATACAAGAACAGAAAAAAAAGTATTACATATTATTATGTTAAGTTGAAGCTTATCAAAATTGCCTTCTTGTTAATATTTTTTGACAAACTCTCCAACAAATAAATACACACAACAGCCACATTTATAGATAGTCGTGACTGCACATCGATGGATGGTGTCGTGGATATCAGAAACTACAAGAGATTTTCAGTCTCACAAACACCCAGACCCGAGACAAATATTTGTGGGCCTTACAAACATTTGCCTCGATGCGTGGATTGAATCACAGCGACGTCAAGCCAACTGCGCCTCGGAGGCTGTCATAGTATCATGATAATATCAATGAAATGAAAATTACTTGTCGTCACACATATTTTACATTTTAGACTATTTTTTTTAAATTATAAAATCGCCTTTTTATCAATACGCGAACAATTAGATATTCCGTCAACCCAATACCTTTAGTGTAATTAAGTATCATAGAAACATTAGACACTGGATATATTGTTATTACCGTTGATAAACTTTTTTCTGTACAAAAGCGACCCTACATATAAATTGACTATAAAAATAATGGACTTTATACAGTTTCTATGAATGCAGTCGTTGTCTATATAATTGACTTAGTGTACAGTGCTTTGCAATTCCTTTTTGTAGCTAAGCGCCGTAATCAGATTTTTTTCTCACCACTGCTGTGAAGGCTAGTATTCTCGGAAACCGTTTCTATGTACCATTACAAAGAATGAAATTATGTTTCGTTCTTTTAGACCTGATTTGTATGAACCACGTGAATAGTATATTCTAGAATGCAATTTCTATGTTGTTTCGTCGGTAGTCAAATGAGATTTGGTTTTGTAGAGAGTATAAAAAAAGATTCATTACTTTAATGAATTAAACCTACTTGAATATAAGATTGCGTGAAATTTAATAAAAATACAATCGAACATCACATGATGATGATGTATAATTTTTATTGTAAACTGTTTTTTAATACCAGGATATTATAGTTTTACAAATGATGGTTATAAGCATTAGATCTTATGTTTGATTACCCATTTAGTCTACATTTGACAAGCGATTAATTTATGTTCAGTCCTTGTATATATCACAAATGAGTATGGTAAAGTAAGGATACTTATGCTGAAGCTTGCCAAGATGCAAGGCCGATGCTTTATTATTAACAATATTTTGTTTATTTTATTATGCTAATAATTTTATACAAAGTGCGTGGTGGCCTGTTGGTAAATGAACTAGACGCGGCAGCATTTTCACGTTGGTCACGGGTTCAAATCCTTGGGCACACTTTTCGCAGTCACGTGTGTATTGAAAGTCAATCACCACGCACTATAACGGCGAAGGAACGGTGCGAAGAAACCTGCATACCATAGCGTAATTAAAAAAATATAGTGAAGTCGAACCCGCACTTGGCCAGTGTGATGGACTATATGGCCTAAACATTTTTGTCGTACTCTCGATTGTAGAGGAGGTCCGTGCCCTACAATGGGACGTATAAATAAGGGCTGATACAGTACAGTACAATACTATATAAAATAAGACGTCTATTCAATTATTTGACTGCCTCGGTGGCGTAGTTGTACTAAGGTACGGTTACAAAGCTGAGGTCTCGGGTTCGAATCCCGGGTTGGGCAAAGTGATATTGGATTTTTCTATTCATTATCAGCCCAGAGTCAGGAATTTGTGCCCGATATGGCGATAGGCTCGCCACCTATCACATTGTGGGACGGAACATACAAGGCGAAATGTGGGTGTCCTGGCACCTCTGCCTACCCCTTCTGGGAAAAAGGCGTGAGTTTATGTATGTATGTATGTATGTCAATTATTTGACGAGCGTCTAGGTAGTGGAATTACGGTTGGTGCCTCCTAACTAATCTATAGAGACGAGTCACGTTAACTAAGTAAACACAATCTAGATAGCCACGGACTGTACTTACATCAATCCAGGGCTGTAGGTCAATAGATTGTAAATGTTTCTAAGAAGATGTTTTAGAAAGTTTTATAGGGCACAATAGAAATAGTAAGTTGTAGTTTGATAGTTGTAAATGTTTTTTTTTACACTTTAAAATAACAGTCATACACAAGTTGTGCTATCTGATTAATTTGGAAAACACAAATTAGTTTGAAACATAATCATTATATTAGCACGTTTTGAGAACAAATTTAATTCTTAGTGTACCCCTAAATCGAACCACAAAATAATGAATGGAAGTAGTCCTTGAAGCCGAAAAATAAAGCTAAATCTCTAAGAACGTTAAATCCTTAAGGTAAAGCAATATAATTAGGACGGAATGATGTTATATAAAATGTATGATCACAGATTATGCTGGGATGCTCTTATGTACGGAGGTACTGCGGGAAACATATAACAAAAGCTTATTAGGTTTGCATTTATGAGGTTTCATATTAGTATACCCTTAGGAACATTTTGTAATGTGTCTTGAAATGCGTGTCTTCTCCCTAAAGCTAGGGAGGTTAAACAAAGAAATATCAAGATTATTTCCTAATTTGAAAACAAAAATAATGACTAGGATTTTTGCACCACAAAAATTCTACTCATTATTTTTGTTCTCTCATAATCTTTTGACAGCTTCTGAAGCGCAGGCGGTTAATCGCCGCCTGTGAAATGAAAGGCGGCATATTCTATCTCCGCATCGAAGAAATGTTTGTGCGGCCCACGAATATTTCTCTCGGTTCTGAGTGTTTGTGACACCGAAAAGTCACATGGCACAAGCCTTGATCTTAGTGTGGGGTCAGGACTATTCATATGACTGTCGGGTGGTATTTATTTATTTATTGCTCCATATCTTCCACGGGTGCCTTCATAAATACCTCCACATACACTAACGTCTGCACGTGGGAAAATGTCTACTGATCACTAAAACTAACTTTCTGTACCTATAGAAAAACCGATTGTTTAGCTGTTACGTTATTGGTCACCCAAATGTATACTTAAAAATAAGTGTAGAATAATTTCCCTATATGAGGGAGTGAAGTTAACCGAGCCACACATTTTTTTTACAGAGATCGAACTCACAACAACCGTTGGAGACGTAAACGACTTACCGATGCGAAATTGCTCAGAGATCGTGTGAAATAGCGTACCATTTTATGCGGTCGTCGAGAAAACGCTGCATTTACATAAATATTCGTTTATCGGGACAAGTCTGTGATTCAAGTGAAAATCTTGTTAGGTCGGCAAAAAAGAAGGGGCATAATAAAGGGAAGGTATCGCAGACCAGTTTGATATTAAACACGCATATAGAACTAGTAACTTATGTACAGGATATATCAAGATTGCTATTGAAAACGAAGCCGGTTGGTAGTTTTAGTGAATAAAGACACAAAGCAACTATTTTCGCTAATAAAACAGTATTTTATACTTTTTTAACCATCATCGTGTTTGGCTGCTAAATCCATAGTTTTTGGATGTGGTTTAACGGTTCATACATTGTTTTATTCTTCGGTTTGGCATGGTTTTTCTAATATTGCAGTAAATAATATGTTTTCCCTGGACCTCGAATTCTTTACTTTCACGATGATACTATGACTGAAACTCTCGACTCCGATCGCTTAACAATTTTCCCTTTGTTGACTCTGAAAACAACCTCTAAACTGTAATTTTATTCCCCTAAACACCTACGCAACAACGCTAGCTTTGGATAATTTCAAGAGAGCGATAAGGAAATGTAATTGAAATTAATATCATTTGAATATTGACGAGTCCTGTTTCCTTGTAACGTCGTACATCAACAGAGGGCACTAATAACCTTATTCTGACTGTTGACCCCATCTTCATATAAACAATGTAGTCTGTGGCTTTTGTTAAAATATCAATTTAATCCCAAGCGAACCATAGAATCATTAAAAATAAACTGTTATTATCAATTTAAAAAAAAAAACAGTGGATTTACCACCCAAATACGACGGCAGGAAAAAGAAATACAAGAAACGTCGCTTAAAAATTTAAAGGAGCGAAGGCTGTCATCCGAGAATAAGTTTATATAGAAAATGTTACCGTTGTGATGGAGACGAACGAATATTAAATAATTTAACAAAATTATTTCAACCGATATGGAATAAATCAAATTTATAAAATTTTCTTTCAAACCCTATCTTGTTATACAAAAAATAATGACGAACCAAAGTTATTGCTTACCGATTGCCTTAATTACGATTTGTTTAAAAAGTAACGATAGCAATCTCGGATTGAGAGGGATTACTGTGGAGAATAGGATTCCAAAGGCTAAATGCGGAGGACTTATTTTTTTTTCACCGCGAATCTGTCGTACTTATTCCAAACGAAATTCAATTACCAGCGACAAAGAGTAAAATATTCTTTTTCTGGAGAAGGAATGAAATAAAACGGCGTGTAACTACATACACTATTGAATGGCAGATAGGGCCCGACCGGCCGTGACGTGAATTGGAGGAACCAGTACTCGTAGTTCGTATGAAAGTGAACGCAGTGGAATTTAATCTGAAAAATACTGCATCATTTGATTTCTTTTCAACGTTTCTATGAATTCAAACGGCTCCTTTAAGCACTTTCTTACGGTTCAAGGACTTGCCACAATTGGAACGAGTTAGATATAATATCTCCCGGTTAAAGCGGTTCGCGCTTGAGATTTCAAACATTTTGTAACTGTGGGTTTGTTTTTATTGTTAGTATTATGTATTAACTATCTATAAATTTCACTGCATATTGCGAATTTTCTCTATAATGATTTGAAATTGTATTAGTGCCTCCCGATTTTAGTATCAGCCCGTATACGTCCCACCGAAGAGCACGGGCCTCCTCTGCAATCGAGAGCACGACTGAGAGTGGTTAGGCCGTATAGTCTACCTCGCCAGCCTAATGCACGTTAGCGGACTTTACGTACCAAAGAAACTCTTATAAATCGCTATGGTATGCAGGTTTCCCGACGATGTTATCCTTTACAGTTATAGTGCGTGCTGATTGACTATCAATATACTCATGACTCCGAAAAGTCAGAGGCGTGCCCTAGGATTCGAAACCGCGACCACCGTGAAAATGTTGGCTGTTGCATTTGGTACGTTTACCAACAGGCCACCAAGCACTTTGATTTGATTGAGTTTCATTGATTTTTTGATAAATGTGATAAATGAAATAGTTGTATCACAGAACTTCGATAAAACACTTTGAGATTTATTATGAACCTAACGACACTGTTAGATATCTATGTCAAATAGACATTACAGTATTAATGGCGTTGACAAAAAATATTTTAACCCAGAGAGTATATTTGAAAAAATATAACCAGCATTGCCCATTCACACACATGACCGAATAAAATTCTAAATTCAAATGTAACACTAATGTAATATAAATACGGACCTCGCTACCAAATGATAAGGTATTAACACTGTTTAACGACAGCGTATTTGCCAGTTGAATATTTAACAACGCACACAAAACTAGTGAAGTTCGGACGTCCGAACGCGGCTTTGCCTCGCCAACTGTACACACCTGTGACCCAAGTACTTAGCACCAAACGTATAATAAGTTTGGAGTATTCATCAAAGTTTTCGTATTAATTTCACAAGCGATTAGATATTAGAGCTGGGCATTATTTTACGGTCGCTACAGGTGGAACTATAAATTTCCACGCTTAACCCTTTAATGCAAATTTGTCACATATCCAATTTCTATTTTATTTCGGGAAGATTTGATCAGTTTTTTAGAGTTTTGTTAATTTTTATTGTAGATCAAGGTTTTTCTGCTAACAATTGATTGTAAGTGATAGAAACCAACAGATACAGCAGCAATTCTCTGTTGACGCTCATCACAATATTTTAAACAATATGTAGCCGTTAATCCGATTGCATTTCTGAAATCGATAATTTCCAACGTTTTTTTCAACTACTCTGTTGTCAGTCATGATTCAGCATGAATGGGCAGGCTTGTCCAGGGCGGTACCACTGTCTCACAGAAGATCGACGTGAAGCGACAGCTTTTCTTTCGCATTTCCTTCGGTGAGTGAGGTAGCCAGGCGCCCAATACTCCTTTCCTCTTCCCATCCTTTATCCTTCCCGCTCACCTGCGGATTGGTCCGGTGACACATATAACATGGTCAAAGCGTTGTGGGTGTTCATGGACGGCAGTGATCACTTACCATCAAGTGAACTTTTACTTGAAGTACTTTTTACACGTGTACATGACCACCGCTATAAAAAACATCAAAAACATCAGTTTTCATCGTATAAAAAACATCAGTTTTCAGCGTAGAATCCATGATTCTCATTCCTCAGTAAGCTTAAACTAGATCAATCAACTACACACCAACAAAAAACAAATTCAACCTCACCTGACTATTGTTACAAGCTTCGTTGAAGGACCTTGTTTATTCAAAGCTTTTATACTTCGATGTTCCAGCAGCACTTAGCTGTATTGGAAGCGAGTATAGCCATTCTCAGAACTTGCGTATGCGTAATATGAATATATTGTGTATAGTTACTCTAATTTCATCGGACATTTCAGTGAATTTAAATTACATCTACATTCTACGAAGTAAATCTATTTCATAAAATAGTATACAAATTAACAGACAACGCTCAGTAGAAACTAATATAGATTTTTATTGAAAATAAGGTTTATGAAGATCATATGACATTTGTAAGGTTTTTTTTAAAAAATATGGATTTTTATGCATGGGCTATTGAGCTGAGACTGGGGAATTACATTTACACCAAAAAAACAATGACCTATATGACCGATATTTAATTGAAAATCAAATTAGAAATCCAAAACCAGGTCAATCGTTTACCAATAAGCATTTTAATTATTCTCCTAACATCAGAATGGATAGTATAACTCATAATCTTAAATATTCCACGACTCAGACAAGTCACTGGTGCAATTTGTATCCGACGCCTTTACTGTTCCTTTAATGCTTGCTTTTAGTGAGATGAAGTGGTATACTGTTGCTACTCAACAAAAAACCATTAGGGATGATTTGATTCGTGTGTGACGTCACGTCCGAAGCCCAACCCGTCTAGTGACGTTATAAATATAACAAGGCTGTCGGTCTAACCCAGTACATGACACCGTATTCGCGTGACTAATTTGCCATGTTAGACGGAAATAATTTGGATTCGCAACTGAAAAATATATGGAAACATTTAATACGACCACTGATTTTGGGTGTTGTATTTTTTCTTTATATAAAAGCAAGGCAATTTGAAAGGAAGATTCAATATATATTATATTGTAAATTCACTCTGCAGTCAATATTGTGGTATTCAAGGGATGTCTTAACCTGTATGGTGCTCGTCTTACCGCTGCCAATAAACAATTCCAATCCAAAATTTGCCGTTTTAGATTGACAGCTCAATCTTTTTTCTGATACTATATTGCCAATAATCAATCTCAGTAGTGAAAAAACTATGGCAACATGACAAGAGACCAATCGAAAAGTAGAAAACAATCCAGATTGACTTCAATCTATTTTTTTTTATTGATTATTGGCATCGGCCGTTAGAGAAAACCGACTTGAAGCAATGTTACTGTGTACAGTGAATGAGTTTGTTAGAGGCCCAATACACTGTTTATATATTCGTACCCATCCTGAGAGTGTCAAAGGATATAGAGCATCCCATAGTGATAATAAATAAATAAACCCAATACTCACATACATAGTCCTGAACCCACACTAAGATTGAATCTTGCATTGTGCGTATCAGAAACTATGAGAAACTTTTTGGTTTCACAAATATTCAAACCCGTGTCGCTTACCTCAGGCGAATTGTTCGTCTCATTACTCATTGCAATAAAAGAAAAACAAATATTGTAATATTTGACTATATGGCCTAACCACTCTCAATCGTACGCTCGTTTGTAAAGGAGGCCCATGTCCTACAGTGGGACGTATATGGGCTGATACCGTATATAAGTCTTTAAATGTACATCAGTGCCAACATGAAAAGCAATCTAAACAATAACCACATAAAATACCAAAGGAAAAATAGCTAGCATCTTTACCCAAATTTTATGTGTATTAACGTTTATTAGGGGCATAACATACATAAATGTGTTCTGCAAAGATATGAAAAACAATAAGGGAAAATAGACTAAAACAGAGTGGTGGAGGCATGATAATATTAATTGAAACCACATACAAGATTGTGCGTCAGTAATTCTGAACCAAAAACATATTCGACGGTATTTTCTTTATTTTAAATACATAGAGTTTAAGATACATACCTACATAAACTCACGCCTCTTTCCCAGAGGGGGTAAGCAGAGGTGCTGGTAGCAACAAGTCCACCCATGTTTCGCCTTGCGTTTTCCATCTCACGATGTGATAGGAGGCAAACGTATCGTCATATCGGGCACCAATTAGACATTAAATTATTATTAGGTTGAGATTTTTGCATACTGTTTTCATTTTTGTTAATTAAAGTCTTTTTGTGAAATTTATTTGTATAATACACTAGGGGACATGGCAAACATATTGTTTGTAACAAAATGAAAGGTACATTCTATTTATGTATCAGTCACGCGTGCGAAGTAACATTATTTTCCCTCTCGCTTCACTGTGTACCCGTGCACGCACCATACGCAGAGATTTTGTTTCCGATATCCGCTCTAGTATAATATCTCAATTGATAAGGGGTGATCCTATGGGATTTGAATATAGGTTAAATTTTAGTTATTAGGTATTTATTATCATTGTTAAGTACCAAAATGAGCAAATAAAAAGTAAACACGTTTTTTTTTTATTGCATTGAATGGCGAGACGAGCAAGCCGTTCGCCTGATGGTAAGCGATACGACCGCTCATAAACAGTAGCAACATTCCACTGCGCTCGCCATCCTGAGACATAAGATGTTAAGTCTCAATATGTCCAGTAGTTGCTCTGGCTACAATGTCCTTCAATCCGAAACACAACAGTGCATTTAAGCAGTGTTGTTTCACGGGAGAAATATACATTGTGGTGGTACCTACCCAAATGACCTCTCACATATGAGAGACCTACCACCAGTAAAAAAGTGTATTTACTTTGCACTATCATTTTATCAACAGCATGATTTTATTCACAAGACTTAACTCATTATAATTAGTTACCCACGCAGGCTTTGAATATATTCTAAGTTTTGTAATCTTTTGCCTGGTTTCCGTTCCAACTACAATGTCCTTTAGGAGTTGCGAAACATTTACATTAAAGTACCCGACAGAGACTGAATGTGCACAATGAACGCTTAAGGCGCTGATATAATCTCCAAACAGACTTTATTTAAGCGCGTTGATCGCTTAATTAGTTATTTTCTTGGTAAGTAGAAAAATATATGCTATTTATGATAAATACATGTTAGAATCTAAGATACATTTCCGAGACGAAATCGATACACGAAACATCGTGAAATCACTTTTACTAACGCTTATTTAATCTGAATTTTAAAAGAGGTAAATTAATGTACGTATTGTATTTCAAATGTTTTCTTTAGCTATCTTCTACGCCTTAAGGAGCGTACTGAGAATATTTCATAACCCGTCACTCCCTCGCTCATATGCAAGAATAAGACGCACTTCCGAGGTTTAAACTTTGAACCACTGAGCCACAAAGGTGCTATAGGGCTATAACACGCAGCCGAAACGCGGGCGTGCAAATTTCCTGTCTAGCATAATGGCTTCCTACCTTAATTCATGGCCTCGGTCGCTACAAAACCGCCAAGCGCGTGACATAATGAATATTGCGACGTCCGTGAAAAGCGGCTTTTAAGCAATTTTGACACAATAGCACATGTCATAGGTGATAAAAACGTTATTGATAATATAAAGTTAATGTCTGTGACGAATGAGATGTGAGTAAGATGGCTGTTTTACTTTTCTTTTGAAAGAGATTGTCGTATGTACCTAAGTTGGTAGAAATGTTTTTCTTTTAATTACCTTGTTCTTGCTTATACAGGGTTGGAGCATGTCTTGATTTCATATTCATTTTTACAAAATAATTTTGCCAGTAATTTTACGATCCGTCGGCATCACATCCTTATCTTACTGGACATATTGCGACGTTGGTAACATTTTATGCCTCAGGATAGCGAGCGTAACGGAATACTAAACATTGCTTCCTAATTCATGGCGTTGTTTAACTTTGCTACTGTTCGTGAGCGGTCGTATAGCTTACCATCAGGTGAACGGTAGACTAGTTTCGCCATTCATAGCGATAAAAAAAAAATCTTTCAGAAGTTGACCCTTTCCATAATTCTAATGTACAGCCCTCTGGAACGAAGAGTTATTTACAATGTTTTTCCTCGCGTTTAAAAATATACACAGATATTTAAAAAAAACAGTTTGCTTCGTAAAAGTACCTAGGCACATCTTTTTGTTAGTCCTGCTCTTTTCAAGTACGCTATGGTTCTTATTATCATAACTGCTATAAAAACTATATCTATAAAGGAAAACGAGCATAAAATGTCCGACGATTCGATAAAGCGACCACTTGCGGAAGAAGCCTGACAGAAAATGGATGGAATGGAAAGTCGTGCTAACGATCGGTCCCAGAGAGCGTTCCGGATATTGATAAAAATTCAGTGAAAAGCCACACTGCAAAACCGAAATTTACCTCAAATATACAGGGTATATCAAGACTGCTACCGAAAACGAAGCCGGGTGGTAGTTTAAGCGACTTCAGACACAATGCAACAGAAAAAGTAGCAAAAAAAGCGACAATTTTTTTGTTAATTTTTTTCCTATAGCCATATTTGGTTGGTAAATACATTTTTTCCTAAAATAATAGTGTATACCCTTTTATTTATAAATACTCTAAGGTATAAAAGAGTTTAAATTATTATTTTAGCAAAAACTATGAATTTACCACCCAAAAATGACGATATTTAAAAACTCATAAAAAATAATTGTCGCGTTTCTATGCGAAATTTTTAATTGCATTGTGTTTGTAGCCACTAAAACTACCACCCGGCTTCGTTTTCGGTAGCAGTCTTGAGATACCCAGTATAGTGCATAGTCTTAAGAATTAATAATAGGTGAAATAAATATTTCGTCATCAGCTGCGATTACAAGTAAAGTTGTGAACAAAATTTCAGGTAACATATCAAATTTTAATTGAAAACTGCGTCAAAAGATTCATCAACATAAATTTTATAGACATGAAGCCAATAAAGCGTGTTAAAAGTAGAATTGAGAATCTATTTGAAATCGGTTAAAAAGCCATCAACCAAGATGAATATATGAAAATGAGGAAATGTACTTTAAAAAAGCCACGATAAAACGTCGACTAGATAAAACCCCAATGAATCTTGGCCCGCGCTGAGAATTGTTGGAAATATTCAAAATCCCTTAATCCGAATAGCTATAAAATACGTCGAGCACGTATAATTTGCTCAGACTAGTCGTAAAACTCAAAGCAGATTAATTAAGGTTTCGTTAGAGCAGTTTCTTGAAGCAGTTCGTTGATAAATCGGCGACGGAACGAGATATTTAAGTTATTTTATTGATGCGATAACAAGTTTCTAGTAGTTCCTAGTCTTTTAATACAAGTAATTAGAATTGTTCTCATATTACATGTGGAGCTGTCAATATAGACAGATATTTCTGGACAACTCAATTATGTTCGCCGGCTCAAAACTCAATACATATATTGGCTGAATGTGAAATGGGATATGCATGGATTGCTATAGCCACTTTTCCTTTGTCGTGTATGTTGTGTGTTGTACGTGCGGTTACGAATATTTCACCGTTGAAACTTTATTATATCAAATAAAAAATTGAATACGAAATACTAATTCGACAGTTAATTACACTTCTTTGTTGCAAGAACAGTAACTTTTAATTTCAGACATCTAGTTTTACTACAGTATTTATTAATAAAATTAGTAAACATATGGTATAATATTAATATTCCTGCAAATATTATAAATGTGGAAATTTATGTATTTGTTACTTCTTCACGTTTATGATGCTGGGGATCATTTGTGATGAAATTGGGCATGCAGGGAGCTGATGCATTACAGAAATATGTATAGGCAAAGTTTTAGGCCAAAAGATGTAATGATCTTGTGGAATGAGCGAGGAATTCAAATATAGATAATTAAACTCAAGCCTTTTTCACAGAAGAAATAGGAAGAGGTGCTACCATCCACGATGTAATAGGGGATGAGACTCTCGTTACATAGCGCACAAATTACTTACTCCTGGCTGATAATAAATAGAAAAGTCCAATATAATTTCGCCCGACCCGGGATTCAAACCCGAGACCTTAGCGTTGTAACCATATCGCAGTGCAACTACGCCGACCACGCAGACTGATCCAAATGTTAATGTATTATATATACTTAACTAAGTATACTTCTCTTTGAAACACAAAAGAGATGTAATATAAAGTGGATAGGATATAAAAGAACAGGATTTCGAGTACATGTCTTGAATCATGGATGTATCGTGTAAGGAAACGGGGTGGGGAAAACAATATAAAGGATGGCACTCTCTTTAATTTCAATTTTAATTTCTATTTCTCCCGTCAAACAGCAGTGTACTGTTGTGTTTCGGATTGAAGGACATTGTAGCCAAAGTAACTACTGGACATATTGAGACTTATCATCGTATGTCAAAGGATGGCGAGCGCAGTGGAATACTAAGCAGTGCTTTGTAATTCAAGGTGTTGTTTGGTTATGCTACTGTTTATGAGCGGGTGTATCGCTTAACATCAGGCGAACGGCTTGCTCGTCTCGCCAATCATAGCAATAATTTATTTTTTATTAAAACATTTTAATGAACCACCTGATGTATATGCAATTAAGATATAAAAACTTGTATATTCCTATAAATATATAAGCAATATGTGGTTACCTTTATTAACGTTGCCACTGCCCACTCCTTCGGGAATGCATTATGTCATTAGCGACTCAATCTAATATTAATTACGTGTTGCAAAAATAGGTTAGAAATTTAACCTCGTTGGATATTTTAATTCCAATTTCAGTCGTCCGTAAAAACAATGTATCATTATATTTTGCATAATTATTATTATGTAATGCATTAGTTGTATCATTGACAAGCGGCCCAGATCGACTTCGCCTGGGTACAGATTCTTTTGGAGTGGACTCCTCATTAGACACATATTATTCCACGTACTACGAGTAACTGTTTATTAATGGAACATTAAAAAGTTTTAAAATCATTATACCACACTGTACAGAAATAATATTGAAATCAATATCACGATGTTATATAATTTGATAATCTTGCCTAAATTATTCTTTGACTCTCGTTAGTTTCTGTTTTTTAATAAATAGCGAGGTTAAATTAAGGTCTAATTAAATTTTGATAACAATGTATAATATAATAAGTAGGTATTTTTCACCGTGAATATTTATAAAACAATAACATTCCCAAAATTATCCATGAAAATGTATCGCTTATGGGCACTGACCGTGTAAGAATAGAAAGCTCAAGCGTCAAATGACAAGGGTATCCATATGTTAGGTCTTTCATGAAAATGTAAAAAAAAAAACAATTGTTAGTAGTAATTCGTGTAATTTGGGTTTGTTATGTATTTTTTTATTTGTTATACGTAGGCGTCAACATAGCATGTTGAAATAACTGACTCTTAATAAAGTTCTAGTAAATAGCGCTACAAGACCGCTGGCGCGACGATTGTCGAAAAGTAAGCAATTGATTTAATATCCAGAAAGGTCAAACTAACAGACAAATAAGTTATATAACATATTCTCATGGGCTGTTTGTTCCTTGGCGAGACACGCTGTCGCCGACCTAACCCGAACAAACTTGGCTCACATTCAGTTTTCCAAATAATGTACTGTTTTTATTATCCAACTTAAAACGGCCATAAGTTTTTAGGTCAACTCCTCCATATATATAAGTCTGACCCGCTCAAATGTATTGCGGGATTAACAGCCGTGGTCAATATATCAATTAAAGAGAAAATGCTATGTTTGTTTGCTATAAATCAACGTTAATATTCCGCTGTCATTGCCATACGATTCGCTACATTTGTAAATCAATTATTACAAAGTGATTTCGCGAAAAACGCAAAAATTATATTTTCGACGAGCGATGGAAAAATGGGTTTAATGATTTATCGGTTTGAACAATTTGCGGCTTATTTTGGCTTACATTCTGACAGATAACCGCACACATTTTATTCCTTTGGTGGATCGCCACAGGATAGGTTTAGTCTTTGTAGATTAACCTTTCCATTGGCGTTCACGTAGATACCAAAAATTAGGACAATATATTTGGCATATAATACAATAATACACATTATAATATGACAGTAGCTATGAAAATAGCAATATAATTTTGGAGCATCTGACCTTTATCCTTACTCAAGCAAGAGGTTATTCAATATGGTTATATTAATATTATCTTTAGTTCCTCGAAATACAAAAAATAGAGCGCCGTCTAATAAGAATAAACGTTTTCATAATATGATAAAGTCCTATTACAAAATATTTGTTTAAACATATATTCCGATTTTGGGTAGATATAATCTTTTGAAAAAATTTCCAGTAATCGGTTGTTTAAAAAACCTTTCCTAAAATCTCGTCAAAATACGATATGTATTTTATTGAAATTAAATTTTAGGATAAAAAATATAATAGCAAAGTTTAAAACTTTCAAAATATTGTTAACTTTATAATAAGATTGCAAAGTAGATATGAAAATAAACATGACTTGTTTAATTCTTGTTAGCTAATTATACCAATAACATAAAACCCAGTTTCAACTACTTTATGAGTTGATAAAATCCACAGACGGATTGACAAAGTAGTCATAACACAAGTGTTGTTTTTGATGTGCAATATAAAAAAAACATACTAATAATAAGTGAAAAGGCTTTGATCCCATAATAGAACCTTTAAATGCTATCAAACATTTATTTTTAATACAAATATTCGCGTATAAAAGCTAAATATTAAAGGAATAATCGAAATAATTACGAGCCATAAATTATGTCAAATATCTTGACAAGCCATTACGCCGATATCACAATTCACAAGAAATTCGGCAACAAGTCCGAAAATAAGTGGGATAAAAATGCCATGATAAAACAACTGGTTCACGTAGGGTTCCGAGCAAAGATTAATATTATTTTGAGCCTTTAAGTAAATATTTGATAGAATTTTGTTAGAAGAGTAAAGAGTACCACAGAAATCTATTTTTTATCAGGTTTTGTTGTTATATTCCAAAGTATCCATGTTTTTTATAATATTCTTCGGATGTTTCTGGGTAGAGTTGGTCCGATGTTTTGAAATATATCGAAAGCTCATCGAACTATTTTTTGTCTGTGGTTTTGCACAAAACGGAACATTTGTACTATATAAATCGCGGGGAGATTTGCATATCATTGTGACCTTTAGAATAATTAATATAGGATGTTTACAATGTCTGTAGATTGATAAAATTAAGTAGATCTTAAAGAATTTAAATTTGTCAAACTTTTTATCCATTGGTTAATGACTCGTAAACGGAGTGAAAATAACTTACATTAAGTTTTTGCAGTTGACCTATAAATTCAGATGGTCACGTACAAAGTTCTGCTTTAGACATTGAAGTAGACATTCGGGATTTAGGATTTTCTGTTATTCTTCTGTGAATAGTGGAAAATTTAAGGTTTTTTTTTTAACCAAATAGGAGATTAACGAGCCACCTTATGTTTGCTGGTCGTCACCGCACACAAACACAAACACCAGAAGGACTTTACCGGCTTTTAAGGGGAGTGAAGACTCTTTTATTATAGGTTTCTAGGTTGTATCGGTTTTGAAATAGCGCATGAGAAAGCTGATTCCAATGGAACTTGTATTGATATACCTTTTTAGATGAGTGATGAGACCTTTTTAGAACACACAATTCTAAAAAGGTGTCACTCATTTTTGCAGCATTTTTGATTAGAAATAAAAAGACTCATATTTATGTTACCTATTATTTTTATAAAATACCAAGGTCGCGGTCACAAAGTAATTAGATAATCCTTGAGCAATACATGACATTTTTTAAATGTTCTAATTCAAGTATTTACTCTGTAAAATAATCTGTCAAAATATTATCTTCAATAAACATTTAAGGAACCTTTTCTACCTCAATCACTAATGACAATGTATTCAGAATTTCAGTTTACAATGCACAAAACCAACATCCCTGGATAAAGGACGAAAACAAACGTCCAGGTCGTATGTCCGGGATAATGAGAACATTCTGGTTGTAAAGTAAACTATCCGATACGCTTTCGGAATACGGCTCTTAATCAAGTGGGTATTTGAAACTGAGCGTCGTGCATACTTAATCAAACAATTTGCATAATCTTCGTTTGTTACTATTGGTTATGCCATTTCTGAGTTGCAACGCTGTTGAGAGCAGCCTTAATCATCTTTTATTATTTTATAATTAATTGCTGGTGATTTGCGGGATCGGATTATATGCTAGACGGATCGTTAATTAGAATTTGCAATTTGTGTTTGTTTTGATGTATTTCGAATGCTGAGCGGTATTAAGCGATAATTGTTTTTTATGATGTTAGAGAAAATGGTTAATGTTTTAATTATGTAACATATCATTGTTATCTCACTTTATATTCGACAAATTTTGTATATAATAAGTAAGGTAACAAAGCAATTAACAATAAGTAATATATTTATTATTATTCAGAATTTTCAAAAATAACTATGAATATAATACTCTCTATAGTTCCTAGGTAACGAACCCGAATTCAAAACCATTAACCGTCACAACGCATAGGAACCTCTATCACGTTACGAACGTGGCTGAACCGCAGAGTAAGGGCAAAGATAAAATCAAAAATTTCAACAGCGGAAAAATTCCATTTTCAGCCCTTTGACCGCGTAAAAGCACGGAATATCGAGTTTAAAGAGGTATAAATCTAGCTTCGGTCACATCGGTGCTCGACTAGCGTTTGTAACATCAAACATAGCTGTGACGCAGCAATGAATGTCGTACATAAATTACGACCGGTCTGATATGTGGCGCGCGACCGTTGGCTATACTAAGTAATGGGTTTTGTACACAATTTCGTTGATTTTATACATGTAGGTTTAGTTAATTAATATAGCACCCGTAACGCGACGGACTGTGAGATGCGCTTAATTAATGTTTCCTGGCTATTTGAGTCCTTGTACTTTTTAACGTTGCTGTTATTTTTGGAAGAGTTAAGAACGTGGCTTATTTGAAATTAAAAATTAATTGTTGCAAATATTATTTGAAATGGTCGTAGACGACATAGATTTAGGTTATTGTCGTTTGTGAAAATAAGCATACTTCGAGACAATTTCTTGTGTGTATACTTCTGAGAATGTTTAGTCTGTTATAATATATTTCGTTTTGTTTACGTAAAAATCTTAGGATTCAAACATCGTTAAAAAAAAACAATAGGTAATGCGTAATGTTTTTTTATGAAACATTTAATTAAACAATTTTCGGATGAGAAGTATCCTTGGTTGTGACTGTGCTGGGTTGCTATTAAAAGTTCGTTCTGTGAGAAAGGAATAAGTTGCCAAAGGATTTAGGAAACTCTGCCAATTATGAGTTATAAGATTAGTCGGCTTTATACCAAACTAATAAGTGGTTGCTGGCTATATTGATGGATGTCTGATATGATTTTTCGGTGACACGTGATTTACGCCCGCTTAACATAGGTACTACATATTAGTTAGTACGGACTAATATTTATTTAGATAATATCTAGTTATATATAAGCAAGCGCCAGCATGGATCGGCCACTCCCTTCGAAGAGGTGCAAACCATATACCTAAACAGGCAATAGATTAGATTCCCATATGAAAGCGTAAGCGTGGCCGTCCCAAATAAATCCAAGCCAAAAGTGTTGGAAAGTCTCGGAACGACATCAAGCTGGTAGTTTAAGACTGTGCGAAACTGAGAATCATTTTGGATGCTCTTTGCCTCATCCAGGGGAAATAGGACCTGAATGAATAATAGGCAAGTGCAGCGTCGGACGCCTGCCTACAAGATGGACGGACGACCTGGTTAATGTTGCAGAAAGGGTGCTTCCAACAGATCGCTATCGAGATCGTGGAGGCAGCAACGGTTAAGCGGCAAATTCAGCAACGGACTTCCTGTGGCTGAAACGCTGGAGCGATCATAGTTAAACAGCACGAGACTGTTTTCATTGATGGATTATTATTATTTTATATATATATATAGTCCTGACCCCACATTAAAATCAATTGAATCTTGTATATCAGAAGTTACCAGAAAATTTTCAGTCTCACAAACACTCATACTCTAGACAAATACTTGGGGGCCGCGCAAACATTTTAACACAGTGCGGTGATCGAACCCGCAGCCTCTAGTTTACCAGCCGGCGTCTAACCAACTCCGCCACAGAGACTAACAATTGTTGATATCGCATAAATAATTATAATTACTTCACTTTTAAAGTTATGAAAAACTGTGATAATTTTATAAGTGTCCGCAACGTCGACAATGCTTTTAACCAGTCATGCAGCATTTTATTAATTTATTCCATCGCATAATTTTGTTGAACTTACAGAGTGTTTACCCGTTAACGATAGACCGATGGTGGCGTGAATACATTAACAGGTCATATTGAAAAAGATAAAACCTTTTACAGCAATTTTCTCCATAAAGCAGATTACGCCGCAGTTGGTGTATAAAATATTGCTGCGATTTTTGCTCCAGTCTTATTTTTTTTGTCCTTTAATTACTTAAATGTTTTTTTTTTACTTGTCAATGCTGGGTAGAGATCTCACTCTAAATATGCGGTATAAAGTAAAAGAAATATTTATTCCGTGGTTGTTTCTATAGATGAGTGGCCACATGAGTGTTTACTGTGAGGTTCTAGCTATTGATCGCAGGTTGGGAAATTTAGTTCGTGTAATATTCGTTTTTAGACATTGTAAAAAGCTTGGAAAGCTTACGATGGTACTACTTTCACTTTGATCTACTTTAATAAGAAGTTTTATGTCTATCTATATTTTCTAATAATTTATATCCACATAGCCATACTAAGTGATGCCATCGTTGGCGACCAACACCGCTAAATACATAATTCAAGGTTTGCCAAATATTTGATCCACCACCGTACCTACCTACTGTAAGCCGCGATCATTTGCTTTTTGAGTTGGCTTGAGCTTAAGCTATGGGTACATTTTCTATTACAATATTTATTTGTATTGGTTGGAGCTGATTGCTTCTGGTACCTATTGGTTGATTAATAAAATGGACCCCTCAATCTTGGGGTCTCAGGTTCAATTCCCGGGTCGGTTAGTAAGCTATAAAACTTGAATGAGAGAATGAGTTATAAAGGCTGTATCATATAAAGCTTTAGGGTTACCTAAAGCTCCTTACCACGCATAAATCACTGTTAAGGTATTTTACCAGTAAGTACAATCAGGGCGGAATTACCGTAGAGATTTTAATTTTTAATGTATTAGGTTCAACTCCCTAGGTTAGTAATCTATAAAACTTGAATGAGAGAAGGAGTTACAAAGGCTGCATCGTATAAAGCTTTAGATAACCTCCCACGCCTATATCACTGCTAAGGTAGTTTGTTCGTAAGTCAAGTCAGTGTGGAATTACCGTAGAGAAATCCTTATTCCATTCTTGTTGATTTGTGTAAACAACATTTAACTTATTCCTATCATATCAAATATCGTCTTTAGTGGTTTGTTGTAAAATACGGACATCAGTGCCGTATTGGGGCATAGGACTGTCCAAGCCAGGCTTGTGATACCTTATATCGTGTCATTTCTGTTAGGTTTCGCACGTTGACGTATCATTTTACTGAGAGGCGTCCGTGTCACGATAGTGTTATGTTACAGCAGTATTTACGGTCATAAGCATCTCTTTACGTATCCACAGACATAACATCAAAGTACAAGGTTGCCATTGAATAAAAACAAGTAAACAACCCAACAGTCACATACATAGTGCTGAACCCACACATAGATACAAGTCTTGTTACGTGGGTTCTAGGAACTACCAGAGACTTTTCGTTCTCACAAACAGCGAATCCCAGAAAATACTTGTGGATCACACAAACGTTTTTTTCAGCCAACATAATACGGCCTACAAAAACGATATTTTTACTTCCGTGCAACAATACGTTTAAAAACTTTTCACATTTGCCATGGCGAGATTTAATGCGTACTTCATGTAATTTTAATTAAAACGTCAGCTCCACTTGTGCAAGTAGAGCGTGGGATTGTCGTCAGCAACGATTTAGTATTAAACGTAAATATATGCTTCAGAGAATCAATCCAGAAATTTGAAGATAATATTCATTCTGAAGATGCGTATGTGTATGACCCAATTACACGTCTAACCAAACAATATAACCACGCCGCGCTAGTCCGCTTTCAGAATGTAGTCATTTCGCGACCAAAAGGTCGAAAGGGCCGTGGATTTCATGGCATATGCATTTTTGACTGATTAGTCTGCAGTGCATGCACTGGATCTAGTGGAAAAGTCACAAGGAACGTCTTATCTAGTCTCTTATCGATATGTAACATTGATATCGATGTGTCTAGTCAATTGACTTTCTTACATTTACAGAACCATGACAAATGTTCAATTGATTTACTTTTACGAAAAAATTAACACTTTCGATCACATGTAGGTACATATGTTTAATGTAACATTTACAAGGGTAGTTAGTGTCAAATATTAAATGTTTTGTGTTGGATTTTTGTTATTTTATAATTGAAATAAATTGGAAGCATAATGTATTATCTGTGAAAATATTGATGAAATTTCCTTGGATTTCCTTTTCAATGTTTTAGATTCTAATTTCAGCATTAATAAAAATCGCAATTAGTGACATTTCTTTGAATGTGTCTATAAAATAGATATTAAAATTTCTGGTCAAGCATAATTTCAAAATACATTTTTCTTTGAAATGAATAAAGCATAAAATGAAAAATCTTACTGCAGCTCGGGATACTTATGCGGAATTTATTATGAAGTAGCTTTAGATACTAAAAAAAAAATTATTTTATTAACGTTTCCCTTTAAACGTATAGAAATATTATTTAAATTATAATTTTGAATTAAAAATGAAATCAATAATAAATTGAATTATATAATAATATATTCATTCTTTTTTAGTATGTTGATTTATATAATCGTGCTAAAATGTTATATAAATCAAAAACAAAAATAGTGAATCAGTCACATAACACACAATTGCATAGGGAAATATAACTTAGCCAACTGGTTCCACATATATTGACTCTGAAAAGTAGAGATGAAACGGATAGTGATTTGGCCGGATACCGGATACCGGATATTCGGCTAGCTACGAGGCCGGAGCGCCGGATATCCGGCTACCGGATATTCGGCCGCTTATAGCGTTACAATTTGATTTGAATTTGCACGCGCGATCACGATCGGAAATATTCGGACGCGTTCGGCGTGATCGGCACGACTCGGGGGCGTTCGAGTGTGATCCGCCTAAACTACTGAACCGATTTTGATGAAATTTGATACATAGATAGATTAGACAATGAGAAAGGATATAGGCATAAAGAAAAATTTGTATTCCGACGGAAAAGCGTGATATAGACGAGTTTAGAACGTAACGAATTCAACAACTAGTGATATTATATACCATGTGTATTTATTTATTTTATTATCCGGTATCCGGCCGGATAGTGCGCTACTATCCGGTATCCGGCCGGATAGGCCGGATACCGGATAGTTACCGGATATCCATTTCATCTCTACTGAAAAGTCAGTGTCGTGAGGTCACTGCACTGGATTACAATTCCCAACTACCAAATTAGAAATTCAGCTCAGCCCGTTACCAATAGGCCTCCATAAAGTAAAAGTAAAAAATTAAAAAAGATTTCATCACGTTTCAAAGTTATTAGTTTTGTGAATTTAATATCCTGCTTGACATTCATGAATCATGACTGGAATATTTTCCATACGAATAGAATTAGTAACAGCGAATCCAATTATACGGCTAATGACCTCACGACGGAGAGGAGTTCGCCAACCTTTACGAGCCATTAAGGGCAGATCAACAGTGCTGCCAACTCATAAAAATATTTACCCCAAAACTTACGACAAATACCCGTGGAATCGCCACAATTACTAGAAAACACTCAAATGATTCATTCAAATATTATTTGCCTTTTTTCATGCTCATGTTTAAATATTATATGTATGTTGTAAGATACCTTAGTAAACTTATTTAGTAACTCATACTATTTGTCAATTGTCGTGCGACTAAAAAATGTTATATGGCAAATCCTGGTAATCTTTTAAGGCTAAGAAATAATTTCTTTACTCAAAACCAATCAAAAGAGTAGAATTCTATTCTTCTATAAGTGCATATTAAACTGATTTCTGGTTACAGGAGTCCTAATTCCTAGGGACAATTTAATGTAGTTAGAATACTACATTCATCAATTACCTAATGAATGATTAAAAATCCTTTAAAATAATATACATACATAAAAATATATATATACTCACGCCTTTTTCCCATAATGGGTATGTAGAGGTACTATCAGTACATTGACATTTTGCCTCGTATAATCCGTCCTACTATGTTAAGGCGAGCCTATTGTCTTATCGACCACAAATTTCTGACTTTGGTCTGGTTAGTAATGGATAGAAAATCCAATATCACTTTGCCCGAATCCAACTATTCAGTTTTGGTATCGTACCGTATTTCACAGTAAGTGGCAGTCCTTAAAAATAACAATTCCCCTAAAAACCTCAATCCGCCTATTTGCGCCCTAAATATAGAATGATAGGCTTTTGTTGGTGTCACTGGAGACCAGTGCCTTTATCTCACAGAAGTGTTACGTCAGATAAACAAACTAGAACATTTGTCTGCAAGTAATGTTATGCTACTTTGCGCGTTCGGGGTAAACATTATCTTTGGATATAATGGATGAGAGATTATGATGAGCGCAAGTAAATACATTTCAACACTTTAAGATTGTAGGTTTTATCCATTCGGTAGTCATACTCTTATAATAACTCCACCCGACCGCTGTATGTCCATCACTCAGACATTACATATTCAAAGGAGTCAATTATATCATTTTTAGAAATAAGAATGTAAATGGAGTTTTGTACTGACATAAGTATGTACTTCTTACGGAACAAATATACATTGTGTAACCTACTATCTTATAATAATATTTAAATATCTGGTACTGCACGAAAAAGATGAAGAATACTGTGTAATAAATGTCAACCATTCTTTGTCATTTATTGACAAGTCAATGGCATCTCAATTAATCGTCACCTCGAATAGAATATCTACACCATATACATACTAAATACAAGGAATCCTCATCATCATCAGCTCATCCACGTCTACTGTGGACATAGGCCTCTCCTATGGCACGCCATTGGGCTCGATCTTCAGCCTATCGTCTCCAACCGCTACCATCTTTGGAATATCGTCACTTCACCTGAGGGAGAACACCTGAGGGACTCCACCTGATTGGAGGGCGTCCTACTCTTCGCTTGCCGAGGCGTGGTCTCCACTCGAGAACACATCTACCCCAACGGTAGTCGGTTCTCTGACAAATGTAACCAGGCCACTGCTACTTCGACTTGCTGATCCGTTGGGCCATGTCAGATAACCTCATTTCTGATTCTATCCTTCAAAGAAACACCGAGCATAGCCCGCTCCATTGCTCGTTGAGCTATCAACAAAGAATCCTGCACATTGCTGAATGCTGCTTAATATTTTGAGGCCGACCGCCTGCATATATCAATATATTTGTGAAGTTATTCAAATAGGGGCGGATCATGTTTTGCGAATAGCACGCATCCATAGTTGATAGTACCCGACTGCGGAACTAAGTCGCGAAATTAGATAGTTTCTGAGTTTGAAATTGAGTGACAGCATGTATATAGCAACATAATACTATGCATTTTGCCATTGAGGCGAGAAATACTACATATCTCATCCCAGACTAACGTGAAAAATTAGATACTAATATGAAATAAAATTTCAGTCAAAATAAAATACCATTATTTATATGTTTCAAGCGAACAAAAACAGATGCCAATTTATTTTTAATCGCTTGGATATTAAAATTTAAAGCGTTTTTTTTCCAAAACAGTGTTGATAATATTTATCTTCAAGCTGTCCCACATGGATATAATTTTTTATGCTCAAAACAAGTACATTTTCAAGTAGTTTTTCCTATGCCAAGATACTTTATCACTAACAGTAAAGTTGTGTAAGCATTATACATAATATAATGTATAGTAATACATTTTCTCAGATATATATCTACAGATACTGAATATTACTATAATAATGTAATCATTTGATTAAAACCACAATTTGAAACAGAGTGTCCTGGTAGCATTTTTGCCTATCACTTCGGGGAAAATGCGTGAATTTATATATATCTGTATTACTTTTAAACAATCTCTTGATGAGTTTTGTGCAAGTATTTATTCGACTAAATTACTATAATAGGTCCCATTTAAATGTAATAATAATTTGATCCGTGGTGCTTTACAGCTGGCTTCTCCGGCTGTGAAAGTCTTTTTGCGAGGTTATTTACCTCTTCAGTTCAATGTTTTGCACGGAGGGAAGTGGAAAATAATTTATTTCCAACTCCTCCTATTCATTTAACTTTCTGATTAATTTCGTTGCGGGTTAAAGACAAGTAAGACATTCCCGGAGACTCGCCGAGCTTCAATGCTCGGTGTCATTACTTTGCGTGCCACTGTTGATCCTGGCTCACAGGAGTTACAGTCGTGGGTGTGAGGGCGGGACAGTCGCCATTAAATTACTATATACTTAAAAGTGCACTTATTTAGTTGCAATGTTGAGAAAATCACTCGTAATCTTTATTCGGGTAATTGTGGTACAACAACAAAATAGAAACGCAAAGCATTTAATCAAATAATCTATCAAATACGAAGTACAATCAAACAACTGATACAGAACCAAACAAACTGCAATTGTTGGTTGGTTTATTCAAATTCACTTATTCTGCAACGGCTTAGCCAAACAATTTGCGAGAGTAAACGCTAGTACACGGTACTTTATTTAAATTCCAAACAAGTTTACGCTGTTTTATCTAGTTAATTAATTTTCACATGACGTCCTCGCAAGAATTCCGATAGTTAATATTAGTAATGTTATCCCTAATTACATAGGATTGTTGATATACGATCCCTTACTTTCCTCATCTTTTTGTATTTATTATTAGCTCTCCAACAACAACAAGAGGACGCTCGGAACTCCTCTGAAGATATTCAAGTAGACAATAATTGAGATAAGTTCAAAAAGTTTCCCGTGTACCGAAAAATCTCGACCCACGCATGTTCTTAAGCCAAAGTGTACTAATAACTCGAAATCCTGTGTACGCATTCGCTCACATGCCAACAAAAAGACCTCATAAAAGCTTTGGAACGGAAGGATATTGTAACAGGAAAAAAAAACTTTTATTAATAGAATATTGAATGTGGACTGAAGAATTGTAAATTGTGAAAATGAATTCTCGTCTAAGATATTCGTTTGCTATCAGGTGCGGAATATTTATGTTAAAGCATTCCATACAGCCCGCATAAGGTAAAGAGTTCCTATCTTTGCCCTAGTTGATGTAACCCGCCTTGGATTGCGGAAATGTTCCAATTCTTGAAATTATTTTCGCCCACTGTAGGTATGCTGTATATTGACAGCCTCCGTGGCGCAGTTGGTTAGACGCCGCCTGTGAAACGAGAGGCCGCGGGTTCGATCCCCGCACCGAGAGAAATGTTTGTGCGGCCCACAAATATTTCTTCCGGGTCTGGGTGTTTGTGAGACCGAAAAGTCTCTCGTAGTTCCTGATACCCACGACACAAGACTCGATCTTAGTGTGGGGTCAGGACTATGTATGTGACTGTTGGGTGTTATTTATTTTATTTATTATTGACAACCGTGTCGATAACCCGGTTTTCTACTAACTAGCCATGCAACCAATTTAAAAGGAACAGCTATTTGAAAAATTAATTAATACCAAACAAAATTAAAAGCAACAAAAATATGTGTGAACTGTGTACGAAGTTCATCGTTCTTTTAGTTCATCACATTACTAAAGTGGTTTCGTCCAGACAAATTTAATAAAATATTGTGTTAAAAAATACGCCTACATTCATATTTAATTTAATTTAAGTAATAGTGACGTACAAAAACTTTTTTAATAATCTTTTTATAATTGCGTCAAAGAAACCAAGATTTCTTGCGGTTTAGTCTGACGTTACCTTTATACTAGTACATTAATTCTGTACAAATATTAATAATTAATCTCAAGAACCGATAGTCCATCATAATAGTTATTTAATAAATTAAATGGTTTTGTAGCTCAGGCGTTCGAGGCCGCTGTTGATAAATATCTAAACGATGAATTGCACATTCGCCGGTATTTGTATAATGCTTTACGAGCTGTGGAAACGTCGATGGAAGAATGTATAAGTAAGAAGATGGATGCTATTGTATTACAAGAGGCTCTTGGCTAAATAGGTACGCTCTGTGAGAGGGTATTGTGTTGTCTTATTCGCCTACCGTGAATGTGAAATATCTATGAACTAGGGGAATATAATTGATCGAAAAATCTAGAATATGCGTCAGAAACTCTACACACATGAGAAACTCCAGAATATTCATTGCTTGTGCCTAACGGAGCCGTCTTCTATTCATTGAGTCATAGTTATACATATATCAAAGTTACGTACCAGTTTCAATGGTTGCCATGCTACACCAGACAATAATGGCTCTGAATCCCACAACGAAAAATTCTAATACTGGACTGGCCACTCAGAATGAATGAAATGAAATCCACAATACTCAATCCATTCAATAATACTGAATATACGGAATCGCGACCTTACAATTTTATTAAATGTATGAGCTAGTTGAGATTTACGATTCTGCGAGGCTCTATGGGAAGGAACGTTTGTCGTCGCACTGAGCAATTTAAGTCTATTGTTGAAATTGCCACGTCCTCTCATCTTTCTTTTAGTTTATCTCTCCGTTTTTCAATGATCCTGTCTAGACTTGTCGTTTTTATTCCCAGTACGTTTTACGAACGTTTTGCTCATTTTAAAGAGCTTCTCCCGGCGGTTACAGCGCGAAATTAACTTCTTTATACTGCTCGTATTGAACCATTTCGAGAAATTTTTAGTAATTATATATGTGATAGTTTTGTTTATACTAGTATAATTTTGATAAATTAACTTAAATTCTAATATAGTTCATACAATTAAAATATGTATTAAACTGTCACATAAAAAATGTATCTCGATTAGTATAAAATAATATGGGTATATTAGACATTACATTTAGACGTAAGAACATTTCTCCTTCCACTTCTTTAACATCAAAATAGTAATTAAACATTGACATGAAACATTACCATCGAAGAAATTATAATTAACAAAAAAATATTGTATCTTAATATGACGAAATCCCAGTCATTCTATTCTGCAACAGTTTTTACACATCAGGTATCTATTTTAGTTCCCCAATTATTACACTTCAAGTATGCCTTGTACCTAACTTCATAGTAATTCCTTAATGTAATTGCATTTTGAGAGCGACACTTCAATATCCTAATGAGTTTCGAACTTATGTTTAGCGCGTGTCATCTAAGCCTAATGGCGAAATTCAATGATATGTTACATAATTTGCTTCAACTTTGGCTATTACCTTTTTCATTACTATTTTATTATATGGTGTTCAGATTGCAGACATGTGATTTAGCAAATACTTTTTTGCGCCGCACCTTCAGGCTATGGATTTTTTTGCTATCACGCTTATACTCCTGGGTCCTTCCGCCTTAGTGTGAAGAGGAATCTTAGCAGGGTGGCATAATTATATCGATTGGCATGGGACTGCCGTCTGATGCCAATCGATGCTCATACATCAGGTGTAGTGTGGTCACTATGCCGGCACAGAATAAAAAAATTAAGTATGTACTACCTACATTCGCACTAGTCTATCCTGCCAGTAATCTACTAATTTGAAATATGTGTATTCAATGGAATTGTTCATTACATGGAAGACTTCAATAACTTTTATAATCCATTAGCATAATTTGACTTTCACACATTTAAGTTAATTGAAATGAAAAATTTTCAACGTGCTTACAAAATAGGCTGAAAAGTTTAGTTTTCCCGCATTAAAAAGAAATTAATATAATATATTTAAACTGAGATACTATGAGGAAAAATTAAACGCTGAAACTTTTTAACATCTCAACAATTTAATAATACTGATACAAAGTTGAGACTGCAGATCAGATGCTTATAAGAGTTGGCTACTTGGAATAAGAAATTCATAATTACTTATTATATGTTCATGACGGTTGCGGGTTCGAATTCCAGAGCCAACCTCTGACTTTTCGGAGTCTTTTGTGTGTTGATAGTCAATCACCACGCACTATAACGGTGATTTAGCGATAGACCTTTGTGGATTGAAAAAGAATGTAAAGACGAAAATTAAGAAAGGAATGTTAATATAGTTTGGTCATGCAGAAAAATGAATGTTAGCGAATAACCAAACAGACATACGTAAGGCCAATGTGAACCGAAGTGTCAGTATGGGTCGGGTCTACCCTGACTCAACCAGATCAATGGCAATATAGGTAAGGGTCAGGTTTAAAGTATCTTAGCGCCGGGTGGCATGGTCCATCAACTGGGCGCTACTCACGCGCCCTCATCGCCTGTAGCCTGTAAAGCGCAACAGGGTCACCGAAAGGGCTAATTAGTATGCTAGTAAAAGTTCCTAGATATTGCTAGAAAGCCGGGCTGACAGCACCATCTGTGTGGTGCGGACACTCCTTTTGATCTTCCCGGGGATGCGGAAGGACGGGTTGCTGACATCTCGTTAATGAAATGGTTGAAATACCCTGAACCGACGAGAATGCATTAAGAGATTGATTAAAGTAAATAAAACGGAAGTAGTATGTTAGGATCGAGTATAATGGAAATCCCTAGTATGTGCCTACCCCTATGGGGTTCAGGTGTGCCTTTTAAGTGTGTATGTAAGTATGAATTCGAGTCTAAGGAACTATTAAAATCTAAGTCGAAATTGATGCTTTGTAGTGAAACAATACTTCTCCTCAGTCTATTTTTCCACTCTTGCAATATTATTCTGCAGACCTTTTTACCACAACACTTACAATCCATATTATTGAACCCTAATAATACGACCATTCTGTTAATATCTAAGTGAACTATCTCTCTTTTTCGAAGTTAAAAATAATATTAGTCTGCTAAAAATAGAGTAGGACTAAAACATTTTTGAGTAGGATTAACCAATTCATCAATCTTTGCAATCAACGACGATGGGGTATTCAAAAATATTTTACATTAAACAAAAAAGAGAAAACCAAAAATCGAAAACATTCGATAGCTATAATAGACTTTAAAACAGTCTTTGAATAGCGTCGTAAGTTTATAAGGCAATTAGATTGGCGGTTGTAAGCAAGAAGCAGACCCGTTCTACATAGCAGAGTTAATTAATATGCATTGTACGATAGAGAACACTCCCGTTGCCATGTAATAGTTAAGGGTACATCAATTTGTCTTTAGCTGACACTAATAGCCG
Source organism: Hyles euphorbiae (assembly GCA_023078785.2). Lineage (NCBI taxonomy): Eukaryota > Metazoa > Arthropoda > Insecta > Lepidoptera > Sphingidae > Hyles > Hyles euphorbiae. The sequence goes on from CM041040.1 coordinate 13,322,829, forward strand.
TTAGGATCAATAAACACGAGTTACTTTAAGAGCGTGAGTGAATTTAAAATTGATAGCTTTTATTTAATAATGAGTTTTATTATATTATATTAATTCTGTTTTACTAAATACTACTACTCTTGGTACACATTATGTGGCTTCTAATTTAGTCCAATACCTTGGATGATTCCACAATGATCTTACAAAATTATTATTTTTATGCGAGTAAATAAAAAATGTAGTATCGGAAAAACTTAGCCGTCCATGTAAAAAATGCTCTGATATCGCACAACAACTATTCTCTGGACTTATTGCCTACATTTTTATGAAAGTCAGGGTATCTATAAATGTCCAAAATATCTATCTGTATCTGTATCAGCCCATATACGTCCCACTGCAGGGCACGGGCCTCCTCTACAATCGAGAGTACGATTGAGAGTGGTTAGGAAAATATCTATACCGAAATGAAATTTGCATTAATCGTTTTAAGATCAAATATATAGCACCAATTCAAAATAACCACAAATTATTTCTAAAAGCTTGAGATGGAAAATAATATTAGGCATGAAAAATATACCTCATTCAATTGAACAAAACAAGCGGAAACACTTCATTCAAAGGGACAAAGGTCTTTAATTCCACACACACAATACAATTGAAACAATAAATTCCGCGAAGTGAATTATAAAATTATATTTTCATCTGTTTCTTAATTAAAACCTTTAGGTAACAACTCGGTTAAGTTCTTCAAATATTTACCTATTTCATCCCATGCTGTCTCATCGTACAGACCCAGAATTATTTTACATGTAGTGTGTATATTAAGATCAAGTTATTTTTAAATAGTTGAAAAGTTGTTTTAATCCATAAATACTGTTATTTTATCACATTTATATTTAAAATTTGTCAGGACCTTCAGAATGAAAAGTGATTATTTGTAATTAAATGAAATTAGTGCTAAAGTATGAAAACTTCCATTCTATAAGATAAATAAATTGAAGGATAGGAGAAGTCTAAGACGTAAGTCTTAGTGATGGAGTAGCTATTGATCGTCTTCACTCAGCACTGTAACTCAAGACGGTACTAGATGACATCTAAAGGGGCCATATATCTTGTTTCCTATTGATGTAGTAGGATCTGCCATTCCATTACCCTACATGTTGCAATACTTAATGAGATCGTTGACACACTTCCAGCTACAAAGTGTGCTTTCATACAACTTCGATTGGATATAGCGAGAACGATGGGAAATTGAAACGCATTTCAAAAATGGAATCGATATGCATTCAATAATTAAATTGTATGCTCATTGCGTTTGTTGGAACTGTGTGTATGGCTTTATTTTAGCTTATTGTTTTTAAAGGCTGTGTATTGTGACAGTCAATTGTTTTTTGTATTTTATATATTTTTTGTTATATAAAGAAATTAAAAGGAATAGTTTTAAGGCGTTATATTCTCAGTTTGTAATGATTGAAAGGGCATTGATACTTAGTGTAGTTCTGTTTAGATTAAAGAAGATATAAGTTACAAATTTAAAATACAATATGAATTATTATTTTGCTAGTAATCGGATTATTATTATGAATATAGCCTAATTTTATTGATATTGCTTGGATATTAATATGTTTAGTGGCTGACTAAAATGTTGATGTGTCATAAAATATATAACTATACAATAAGCATATAATTTTATAACATATTTTTTCTAACTTTTTTATCAGAACAAGTATATTCTACTTGGTAGAGAATGAATTTAAGCAATTTTTACAATTGTTATGCTTCACACAGAGTGTATACATATGGCTTAACGGCCATAACCTAAATTTCTTAAGCCGCGTGACATGTATCACATATTGTCACAATAGCGTAGCGCAGTAAATTATGTGGGCGCGGTGACAGCTGTACTATCTTGATAAACTGTTCCTAACGCTTCGTGTAAATGCGTATGCTTCCGAACGTTAAATGTATACATTTCAATATACTATGTATTTAATGTATTATAATACCTCCACTGTTGGGTTTGGGAACTATAATAAATAATAATATTAAATACACCCAACAGTCACATACTTACCCAACATTAACATCAAGTCTTGTGTTATGGGTATCAGGAACTACGAGAGACTTTTCAGTCTCACTAACACCGAGACCCGCAACAAATACCTGTGGTTCACACAAATATTTCTTTCGGTGCGGGGATCGAATCCGCGGCCTCTCGTTTCACAGCCGGTGTCTAACCAACTGCGCCACGGAGGCTGTCGTTCTTTGTAAATAGAGAAAAAGCTGTATAGAGTGTGACTTTAATAATCCCCATCCTCTAATATTGCTGTGGACATAATAGGCAATGTCAAGTACCATGTAATGGAATAAATAGCATAAAGAAAAGAGATGAAAGAGGTAAAACTCTAGGAGACAGAGGAAAACATCTTACTTTTTAAAAGTCTATTAAACATACTATAACTAAAATAATTAGTTTTTATAAAGAAACTTTTCCTTAAATTACAGTCATACAAAGTCTATTAGTAAATTTCGTATAATGGAAGGGACGAAATAGACAAATGGTACCAAACATGAAACACTAGTACATTTTTGCCAGTGATTTTATACCTCGGAATACGTCATAAAGCTTTTAAGTAATTGATATTTAATATGATGAAAAGGAAATCCGAATAGTATTCGAGAGTATTTCATTTATACTGCGTAATATATGTGGGCAATATACATTTGATTCCCATAAACGTAATGAAGTGCGTGGTGGACTGTTGGTAAACAGATGAGATGCGGCCGCCAACAGGTTCATGGTGGTCACGGGTTCCAATACCAGGGCAGACCGTTGACTTTTCGGAGTCATGTGTGTATTGATAGTCAATCTGCTCTGCCTGCCATAGTTCCGTAGGGAAACCTGCTTGCCATAGTGATTTGTAAGAAACTATGGTTTGTTAAGTTCGCTAACCCGCACTAGGCTAGCTATAGAGAAGGCCTAAATCCTGCAGTGGGGCGTATATATTTATTTATTTATTTATATATGGGCTACAGAAACATAAATCCTCTTCATAGGAGTATTTCTATCATAAAACTAAATAAATAAACTCATAATTCAAAATGAATAGCTATTTAAAGCATATTGTTTACACATTTGCATTATAAACAACATGCAAAATGCATGAAAATAACCAGATTCGTAAATAATTAAGCGGAAAATAGTTACTTCAGTATTCCAAACATTTTCAGCCAAGCCGGTGGTCATTTGTAACGTGCCGGCATAACTAAGTTTGCGCATCAAATGCTTATACACACGAAGCGTAGCTTAGTTAAGGGGGTTACTCTATGAAACGAACTTCGATTGTTCGGACGCCGTACATAAAACTTTACTAATGTGCTTAGATAAAAGGACTTTTCCACAAATTATTAGAATCCTCTATCGTACGAACCATAACCTAAGTTCGTTGAAAATGTTAAGTTTAATAAAGAATAATATTGATTTTTAGAAGTGGAAAACTTATGTCTTATTCTGGACGTCAAAAATTCGAACATTCGAAGTTCGTATCGTTTCATAGAGTAATCCCCCCTACACTATATCAGCCCATATACGTCCCACTGCAGGGCACGGGCCTACTCTACAATCGAGAATACGATTGAGAGTGGTTAGGCCATATAGTCCACCACGCTGGCCTAGTGCGGGTTGCCCCCTACACTACGGCGTACGTTTGCGTCGGATACTGAAATCAGCGGTGCCTTTAGTTTTGTTAGCATGTGTGACCGAGACTGATTGATTAGAGCCTTTGACTTTTTTGCTGATGAAGTTCTCGGTGCGGGGTAGGCCGAGTCGCAATTTGGTCTGGCTGGAAAAGTGTATTTAGGTCAGCGTTACTAAGTAGAGCAAAGGCAGAATTGTTGGCTTTTATTAAAATAGTGCATTTATGTGTTTGTATATTCAACCACGCACGATAATGACGAAGGAAAACATCGTGAAACCTGCATACCAAAGCGATTTGTTAGAATTAATATGGTATGTAGTCCATCAACACGCTTTAGACCAGCGCGATGGTCTATATGGACTAATTTCTCACAATCGTATTCTCGATTGTAGAGGGGGCTCGTACCCTGCAGTGGAACGTATATAGGCTGATAATACATATTTAGTATTAATAGCCAAAACACGATAGAAAATAATAGTAAACTTATTTCTGTCCCTTCATACATAACTAAAAATATTCAAAAAACAATAAAGACTGCCTGATTTCTGAAACCAGGTTGAACATTTATATTACTAAATGTTCAACGCGTATTTATTTTTAAAGCGGTTTATGTTCGTATTAGCCGGATTACTTCTTATTAAATATTAAAAGAAATCTTTTCTGGTATTAAGCTTCAAAATATCCTCAAGTATGGCACAAAGGATTTTTTAATTATCCTGAATATCGTCAACTAATGTAAGCTGAAAAAAGAAAAATGGAAATTGGATTCTATGTTTAAAAATCTCATTCTATTACATTTAATTATCTCTATAGTCAGTTAATTAAATAGTAGCAGCCGAATACCAGCTATTTCACAGTGTAATATTGAAGCGTAAGGCTTATGATTTAATATCAAGCCGTTACCACAAAATAGCGGCATAGTTGAGAGACAAACATAAATTTCAATCTCAGAGGCTAATTGCAGTCAGATTAAATTGTTTGCCGAGCAAACCATTTGAGTTGGACCGATGTTTTAATAACATCATTTTGAATATGAGAAGGTTAATAAATGCTATATGTATCCATTAGTAGGTACGGAACTGCAATGAACTAATGCATAGTTTAAATCGAATTTTAATGGACTCAAATGATATTGTTTGGTGGGTGTATATTTGTATGGCTGACTTTGAAAGAGATAAGTTTTTGTATGTATCAAAGGTTTTTTTATTGCAATGATAGACGACACGAGCTTGCCCTTCGCCTGATGGTAAGTGATGCGATCGCTCATCAACAGTAGCAAACCAAAAAATAATTGCATTACAGAGCAATGCTTGGCATCACGCTCACCATTCTGAGACATAAGATGTTAAGTCTCAATATGTCCAATGGTTAATCTGGCTACAATGTATTTCAATCCGATACACAACAGTGCATTTAAACTGCTGTTTGGCGTGATAAATCTGGGGGCGCGGCCGAGCCCCCGTCCAAGTCGAGCTATAGGCCGTAACATCCTTTTCTCGAAGCAATTCAGACCATTTTCAACCCCCTATAACTTCGTTGTGGCTAAAGCATGAAGCCTGAATTTTTAGTTACTAAGCAGGCATTGTGTAAACACGGTATATTTAAAATTTCATTCAATTTGAACCAGTAGTTTAAGAATTGTAACTAGTCAAACTTTCTTAATTTTGTCACTCACTGACTGACTGACCGATCATCAAAAGTCTAAGGCACTTCTAGCAGACATAGAACCTTCAAATTTAGAATATAATTAGTGTTTAGTGTCTAAAGTAAGGGAAAATTCAAACATTTCATAATTTGTGTCTAGTTTTCTAGATAGACCAACTGCGTGAATAACTTTGTAATCCCATATAAATGTATAGGATTACAAAGTTACATTTGCAGTTAATGAATCATTGTACCCATATATAATGAAATAATAGTTGTAGATAGATATCTATATATATGAGCCATAACAGGAGGGGATATAGAGAGGGAAATGGTGTATTCAGCCCATGAAACTGTACAACATTCCTCTAGAAAAACATGACGAAGAAAAACTTGCAAATAAATAGACTAAATAGCTCGAAAATATCAATTACAATGAAAGAAAGAACATTAATAATCAAATCCGCTATATTTGTGATAAATTGATACCTACAAAAATAAGAAAAATACATAAGACAGAGGCTTTAAGAAAAATCGTTACTGATATTCTAGAAGTAAGAAGTACCGAAAAGGAAAAAAGTAGGACTCTACAAAAAGACGTGAGATCCCATCAAAAACATCCTGTAAAAAAATTCCAAGTCTCGCAGCTCAGGTTTTCTACCGCAAAAAGTTGTGAGATGCATGTAATACCAAGTCGATTAATTTATTTAGTCCTTAAGGGACCTTCTATATAAAGTTATTACGTTAGTTATTACCATATCAATAGTAAAAATTCTTTACGTTTTAAATAAATGGATCGACTTGGCCATCGCATGAAAACATAATGTATCGTACAATTTATACATAATGCTGCTATAAATAAGCTACAATTTATAAATAAGCAGCATTATGTATAAATTGTACGATACATTATGTTTTCATGCGATGGCCAAGTCGATCCATTTATTTAAAACGTAAAGAATTTTTACTATTGATATGGTAATAACTAACGTAATAACTTTATATAGAAGGTCCCTTAAGGACTAAATAAATTAATCGACTTGGTATTACATGCATCTCACAACTTTTTGCGGTAGAAAACCTGAGCTGCGAGACTTGGAATTTTTTTACAGGATGTTTTTGATGGGATATACATTTCGGTGGTATCTACCCAGGCGGCCTCTTATATGTGAAAGATCTGCCACCAGTTAAAGTACTTAACTTCATGAAGACCATTCATGTGTTAAAAATTCTGACGATCTTACGATCCACCTGATGGTAAGCGGTCACCACAGCTCATGTGACATTGTGACCAATTATAATTTTATATGTAAGATACATAATAATATCATTAAAAAGCTCATTTGGTAGGCACTGTGAAAGTCCATGAGTGGTGGTGACTGCTTACCATCAGGTGGGCCGCAAGATCGTCTGCCTGATTAGGCTAATCAAAATACCTCATTACCGCACCGGCCAAAAGCAACACGAAAATGAAAAAATAACTTTTTAAAATGTGAAATGCAATAATCATCTGATGCTAAACTGATAAATATTTTTTTAAATTAAATTCCCAATAGAATAATAGTGCTTCATAATAATGTATACTTTCTTTCGTTTTGCATCGAATTGTGTTCCTAAAGTAATTAATTTGAAAAGTAAACTGTGTTGTTTCTTTTCCAGCTTTATTTATTTTCATCTTTTTAAACTTTTCTCGTTTTATAGCGCTTCAAGTTTCTAAGGTAGTATCTAAAGGAAGTTTCCTTCGTATACGCCTTTTTCGTTTTGTGTGTATTCATCAATCTGCGCATAGATTTTCAGCTGTTAGTTCTACGGATAAACTAAAACTAAAAAGTGTTGAAACTTATATATTATATTATTTACGAGTACTCAAAGAAAATATATATTAAAACTAGCGGCCCGGCCCGGCTTCGCCTGGGTGCAAATACAGATTCCAGTCCATATTTTATTTAAAATCAATATGACAAAACTGCTTATCCAATTTCAATCCCATCTTGTACCTATTCTTCTGTCCCATTTTATCCACCTTATATTCTATTCTATCCCATCTCTCCAGATTCAAATCATTATTTTGCTACGGAGATATTATAACACTGTTACTACTCCGAGGACATTCATTGAAATCAATTAAAAGATACCATAGCTAACCCGACCACGCTTCGCTATGGCTTAGTTATTATAATATGATTAATTTTATATTCAATTATTTAGGATAGCAAAAAAGCTCGACCCACCTTTGCCTGGATGCAGATATTTTTTATTTTACTCCACACCAAATACATGTTATTTTTCGTATAAGCTCTTGTATACCTAAACATGAATTAGCTATCCTACTGTCCTGCTCAATTCCGTCCCATCCCGTCTGTTCAGTCACTTCCCGATACGTCCCGTCCTTTCTCTTCATTAACCACCCCGTCTTATACCGTGCATTTACATTTCGTCCTATCAAATCTGTCAGCTATCCCAGTCCTCTCCCCTACCTCCCACTCTATTATATCCCGTTTCTCCATATCCAAATAGTATGCCTTATAAATTTTTGACATTAAATACTTTAGCGATTTTGATTATCCATGCAATATTCCAATCCTTATTTCACCCCCACTATGCTGTTTTTCCAAAAATATTACGCCATTATTTTTTGTTAGTAATAAAGAGATGAAATATAAATTTTCATAGAAATACACTCACACTCACACACACAATTAATGTAATAACAATTATATTTAACTGGTTTCTCAAGACACAGGCAACGCCTAATTTGAGAATCCCTGCAATATTCTCCATTGTTATTCAGTTCAGTTCAGTTTTTATTTTTATGTGTTATTTTATTAAAGATTTTTCATTTTCAAGTGACATTCTATCTTGAAAAGAAGTAAAACTTCTTACGTGTGAATATTATTTATTTAATTGTCCTATATTTATTTAGCTTCATAATATACTCTTTAGTTTACACAAAATAAAATTCTGAACGTATGCATAAATATTTGACAACCAATTTAAATGTCAAACACTTTTCATTACTGTCATTTAATTTACATCTTTAAAATCTAAAATACGGCATTAATCGAATATTGTGGATATATGTTGTCGATTCGAAACCTTTATTTAAATACGTTATTTAATTTGAGGGAAGAGTTTACCGTATCGACGGTATGAACATTAAATGTTTGACAGTTACAAACCCATGAACATTTTGTATGGCAAAATGTGTTTTCCTTTATTTTATACTTTCGTCAATTTAATCGAGATAAAAACTATCTCACGCTTTAAGTTGGAACAAATAACACATATCTACAAAATTTCATTATAATCAGTTGAGTAGTTTAGGAGCCCATCGCGTACAAACAACGTGACACGTGAATTATATATATTAAGATTTATTGAAACAAATGAAAGCTGTGAAACTTAGTGTCAATAACATGAATTGCATTTTATTTTATTTGTAGGTAATTTTAAAACGTTACTTGTCAAGTGCGTGGCGTGTTGGTAACGGACTAGACGTGGCTGCTGACATGTTGATGGTGGTCGTGGGTTCAAATCCCAGAGCACACCTCTGACTTTTTGGAGTCGTATCTGTATTGAGAGTCAATCACCAAGTAATACGCAAGTATTTCTATGATATATAAAGCCCGCAAACCCGCACTAGGCCAGCGTGGTGGACTATATGGTTTAACCACTCTCAATCGTACTCTCGATTGTAGAGAAGGACTTGACCTGCAGTGGGACGTATATATGAGCTGATACGTGTCAATTACTTCCTCTTCCAATTTTTTACCTTTACTATAGCCATTTGCTATAGCCGACTGCGGCACCGTGGCTATCTTTTTAATGCAATGCCATTTAAGCGTGGCTGTAAATGATTGTACTATAGGGATTTAGGCTATTATTTATGAAAGTATTCCTTTTCGTGACTGGCAAAACCAAATGCAGCGAAATATTGCCTCACTAATGGCGCTTAATGTTGAAATAAATCAAAATGACAAGTTAATGCCCTCTGTATAGGAGATGACAACCGTATTAAGCCCTCGTTTGCGCTTGTGTTGTCATATCACAAATCATTTTCGTACGCTTTTTAATACAATTGTGATATTTAATGTTCATTTGGGTGAATATACAAAAATTGGGTAACTCGCTGTCATCAGCCAATATATACAAAGTCTTATTATATTTTATTGAAATAACAACTTATTTTAAAACAATGAAAAGTCCTTTATATGGTCACCCAATTTCACTTATTCATTTTAAATACAAGTTAATAAAAAAACAAAATTAATACTTAAAATGTCAGTCCTTTGGCATGTCACAATCCTGAAAACCAACAATCAAGTGACTATCTATTAAACATTATCATTGATTTAAGAAAACTTACTAATTTACTACAATCTGTGATGAACATAGTATTATATACTACAACTTTCATAATGTAATGTTCTCCAATTTATTTAAAAAAAAATAAGAAACTTTGTGTTTGTTTTCATCCGTCAGTCCGTTGTGTGTTCTTTAAAGAACATCGGCGAAAATGGACCACGAACGGGACCAGTTATGAATGGTACATCAAAAATTTTTATAATTTATTAGAGTCAAAATGCATATTTCAATTTATTTTAAAAAACCCGGATAAAAAAGAAAAACTTTAAGTGTTTTTAATAATATTGAACGCGTATGAGTGCGTTCTATCAGTCATACTTTTTTTTAAAATAAGGTTTTAACTACAACGTTGAAGTACTAAATTAAAAATAAAGTGTAGGTATTTTCTATGACACATGATTTTTCTTTGCGCTGTCATTTTGCTTTCTTTTGATTTCCGACGACTACTGTTATTTCTCTGTTTATATTTGTAACTTGGCTCTAATCACGGACTCCGATATACCCTTGTATTTCTGACCGCTTTGTAAGATTAACCATTGTATAACGATAATGCTTTGTGATTTGGTTTAAAGTGTGAAGTATTACCATATTTCCAACATGAACTCGGAGCAACAGTGTGCTCCTCAACAATTTTTGCATTGTGTTGAATGAGTGAGTGTGTGTTCAGTGAGTGGGTCTATCCACTAATCGAAGTTTTTATTTAGCCATGAATCTACAAGGTATCCTAATTACCATTAAGTCAATATGGTTTAGTATCCTGGAGTTCCCACAGGAAAAGTGTGTGTGTTTTGATGAAAAACAATGATGCAAAACTTCCAAATCAAGGAGAGACGGAATAACTAAGTATTGTTGTTAACTGTGTAGTAGGACGTCGCATAGTAATGTTGCTGTGCCCACGTCATGACTTTGATGTTGCTGCCCCTGCAGAGTTCTTAGATTCTATTGTAATAAGAGAAGATGAGAAATAATACGTTTAAAAAATGTTTTCTGTGTTTTATTTTATTTTGTGTTTTATTTTTGTGACCAGTGCTTATTATATTTCTATACTAACATATAGGGGGATTTTTTAAGTGTGTGTGGATGGCCATATACGAAATTATGAAGAATAACGAAAAATACTCAAAACAGTCACTTTAATAAATTCTGATAAAATTCTGCGAAATAATGACAGCAAAATACTACATTTTCTCTCATTACCTTAAGGTAACACAGGTATGGTGTACACCATATTCAACGGCTAATTGGTTTTATGACAAGGGAAATTATATAGCATAGTAATTACTAAGCCATCATTATGATTTAGTACACTTTTCTTCCATAACCATAAGACCACCCTACATTAGGTTTGACAATGACAATGACATTATAATGTGCTATTTTTTATTAGTTTTTTCGTAACCTAAAGAGTTACAAATATATGAAATATTCTAAAATCTCCGGCTTTGCAGATATCTTTTTGTAATTGGACATCACTCCTCATGCACTATACAACACAATAAACTATATCCCAGCTGTGTACAATATATTTCTTTGTCAGGTCCCAAAATGTATGGACGTAACCGATGTTCTTTGAAATTCTCGCCATATATCACCGAGTCATGGTCAAATCCCTGTTTATGTATTAATGTTGGTAATGAAGTTAGTTGCGGACAGCACAATTTGACGGCCGCCATAACTGTACGAGTTCTTGGGTTGTGTTTGTCTTCTATACACATGCAAAGCCAGTCAAAATTTCAGTCCCGTGGTGGGTCGTTATTTTCTTGTTAATCTGAGGTTTATCATCATTTATACATAATTAACTATGATTTGTTAAAATGTGGTTTGTTGATATTCGAAATTATCAAAAAAAACATTAGTTCTGATTATAACCTCAAATTATGTCTTTTTCGTCAATCCGCTGGCGTCAGTCCTTTGTCAGGTATCGCGCCAGATGATTGAATTGTCTCCATAATACTGCTTTTTGTTGTTGTTTTAGAGCACTTTTATCTTAATTGCTACCGTGTATAAGCATTTCTATTTTATATTTCAGTTTAGAATATCATACGGCACACTAAAAGCAATTTGACTAGGGAAGAAGATTAGAAAAAAAGAGAAGCCGAAAAGGCTCGCTTGGCCAGAATTAAAAGTGCCCCATTAAATTAGCGGAATACAAAGAAAAACAAAAACTTCAGTACTTAAGGAAATAACTAAAATTTTTAATAAAAACCTACTTCAAAACAAAAAACCACTAAAAACCAAAAAATAATAAAATATTAAGTTACGCATATATTTTGATTTGTTGGCTAGTCAAGTCATTAAGCAAATTAATCAACATGCACAAGTCCAATGAAATAAATATTATTTTTTTGCTTTGCAGTGGTACTTATTATTTTAATATTTTTTGTGGTTTTTGTTTTGAAGTCGGTTTTTATTTTTTTATAAAATATTTTAGTTATTTGTATATTTTTAGTGTTGATAGGCATTTCAATGAAGAAGAGTTGGTCCCACAAGGAATATGTTCTTTCCGATGACAATGAAATCGCTAAAATCAGTTAATGCTGCCGAAGATATTGGTATTTACGTTTATTTTAATTTTATAATTATTTTTAATTGTTACTAAGTGTTTGAATACTTAAAAGACATGTGCCATTATTAAAACTAAGAGATTTGTACTAATTCTTATTAAATTTCATTATAATTCTTAGAAAATTGTGTACTTTATCAGTACTATGTTAGCCTCGTCAGTCCCCTGGCAGTCAAATTCAGAAAATTTTAAATATCTCATAATTTACTTAAAAAAGTGACTGGCCCGATTTGGAACAATATAATCATTAGATTTGTCATCATATGCACCCGAATTTGTTATAATTTGATTTAATTATTATAGTAAACAAAATATCCTCAAAAGTTACCCAACTTTTGTATAATCACCCATTTGTCATTAGTTTAAACAGAATGATCATTGTGTATGTTTTAAATCGTGATATAATCTCATTGTGGTTAATATCAATGAAAGGGTATTTAAAATTTGTTTTCGAAAATAAAGGAAACATTAAATGGAGATAAATGTACATCAATGATTTCCAAAACCATTTTTTTATAATCTTAATAATATTTTGGGTGGGTCTTTTATTCAAGGGATTTTTACTGCATAAGGACAATTTTCGAAGACACTGCGTAATTTTCTTACAGCCGTCTGTACGGCATAGTAGCATAGCATAGTAAACGACTGTTCGTTTACTATGCTAAGACCAAAAATTGAAGAAGAATATTTGCGAAAACAAACACAAAATGAAACAACTTGCTTAAGAATAAAGTTGCACTACTGAAAATCTTAAAAAACGAAAAGGCAAGAGCAGTTAAAAATTTCGCCTAATATTTGCTATGTGATGTGAAAGCGCCAGTAGAAGACACTACAAAAGGTTTTCACAAAACTTTTGCGTCTTTTGGTTTTTAAACTTCCCGTTTTTAGTCCACGTCTTCTCCGGCCGAACGGAGAAAGGAAACACTCCTTCACTTAAATAACTTAGGTAAGTTTCAACTGAAGAACACTGAGCGAAATTTTAATATTTCTCGGCGTCTTTTTCTTTGTGAAGTTTTGTGGCCAGCGTCAATACTGGGTGTAGGTATTACGGCATTGATTAACATAACACCGAAGTCTTTGCGTTATTATTCCACTCGCGATCTCTCTGTCCGTATATTACTTTCAATATGGATGATTAAAGATCTCAATGGCCGTCATTTATATGTCTTTGTGAGTCTTCATGGTAAAATAACTTGCGAAATCTTTAAGTCACTTTGAAAAAAATGTCTATAGTAAGGCGATTGTGATTTTATTTTCTATTATGTGAATATAAAAAACCATAAAACAACTATTTTTGGATCATTCTCATCATTTTGAATCACAAGAGGACAATCGCTCATAGCGACCTCTGACGAGAGTGTAAACTGCGGTCTATTTGAAGCTGGTTCCAGTGACTTCATATACACATATAAACTTACGCCTTTTTCCTTGAAGCTAGGAAGGGGTGCTTTAAACTCTATGTGTTCATGGAATCACCTTGCAGGATATCCAACGTTGCCCTACTTGTATAAAACTTTCTCTTTATTTACATTGGATTCAAATTATTCATCAAACTTATTAGACATGTTTACAGTAAATAATAAGTTCGTCAACGCTTCTCAAATATTAAGTTGAAGTATGTGTCATTTATAATATCTTGGTACAAAGGTATTTTATCTCAATGCATAAAAAGCTACAGCGGTGGTATCCCCAAGGGATAGATTCAGCTTTTGGTAAAAATATAATAGCGTTATCAAATATTTACCAGTACATGAATTTCCCTTAGAGATATTTCCACCCGTTTTTTGCTACAACGAATATCCGAACACAGACTATGAATTTACGTTTGTGAATTAAAAATAAACTAAGTTTTGTATATATTTTTTTTACTAATGGTAGGCTCGAAAGCCCCGCTTTTCCCTTTTAGGATTAATTTAGAAATCACCTGTGTACATGCCACCGGTATTTCCCAGATTCTAAATACCTTATCTGCCTGATTTTGTAACGAAAAGTTTGGTAATTCAGTTGTGAAAACTACAAAGTTTAAAGACGGAATTATTTTCTCATTCATAATTTTAGCAGGTTTAGTATGCATGTAGCTGTTTTTTTATTACGGTCACTTTAATGACGACATCAAAGATTCATTAGGGAAATGGCTGTCTAAATATCGGAGTAGAGTGTAGTATTATGAAATGTCATTCGACTACAAAAGTGTTACTCATATTTTGTTTTATAAATATTGCGGTAATTATTTTTCTTTTCTTTTCGATAATTATATTTCATAATTATTTTTATTTATTGCATCACAATTTGTTCCTCAATATTTATGAACAACAGTCAATTCTCTATAGAAAAGTAATGTTTGTCAATGGACCAGTTACAAATCACTAACAGCATCTTGAAGAGTATTGTTCAAACTTCGAAGTTACCTACTTCATTGCTTGCGGTGTTCGCTAAAGTTATGACAGCATACAGCTACATCACACAATGGGTTCGTAATAAAATAGCTTACGGGTGAAGTGCTTTCAATGGGACTTGCAATGTTTATAAAGGTTTTACTGCGCTCTAAACGGTCCATTTTTATTCTATTGTCTGTATTTCCTTTTCCATAGATCAACTATTACCATCGCATCAATAATGGAGTGAAATATTGTATTCTCTATACTGAGTGGGGACAGAAATTGATCGCCCGACTTAGTTAGTTTTACGAGCTTTGATGAAGATATTAATGTCGCCCTTGTGTCATTCGCCTCTCCTTTATTGGAATCAGATAAGTTTATGACAATATTTTTGGTATAAGAAATGTTTTTGTATTGATATACCTATGTAGTTCTAATTTACGTTGTGTATTATATTTATTATATTTTTCTACGTAGAATGTTTTTAATGGAGTTGAATATAATAAAAGCATGCGCTACCTACATGCAATAGAAAATAGCGATAAATAATTTTCCATTTTCGAAAACTAGTTTTTATTGCCAGCGGCCTTTGTTTGTAACATTTCCACTTTTTAATTCTGATTTTGTATTCAGCGTTCCATTTTTAAATCTAGAACTTTTTCTGCCAACTAAAAAATATTTTAGAATAATGAATTGATTATTTTTTTTATTTATTTATTTCATCACTAAAATAATAATACAATGTTTGTTAGTATTGCACCATATAAACTTAGTTGTTTGTGCTGGTGCTCACATTCACTATATTATAAATTTAATATAAAATGATGATATTATAAATTTTAAACAAATAATATTATATTGGAAATGCTTATGGAGGATTCTCAAATAAGCGTGTAACATCGTGGCGTTTTCATATTTAAAAAAAATCACTTTTATAATATACATATAAAGCACCGTAAAAGTAATATTAAAAACGAATGCATGTTTATTTATTATTTTAACAAGTAAGCGATTTTCATAAAGTCTTGTGTGGTGGACTCAAACCTGCGTCTTCTGTTTCAATAACAAGCCTAAAATTAATCTCATTCATTCATTGTTTTCAAAATAACGTTAAAATATTTTTATTTTACGATTTCATGTTTTAAAATATTACATCCACGTCGCAACAAAGCAAAAACTCGCAAACTGAAGGTATTTAAATCCGCGTATGACCTCAATGCAACGTTTGTGAATCTTTTTCCAAGCCAGACGGGTCTTGAGCGGCCGAGTGTCTTGTTATTTTCACATGCATGTATTTTGCATAAACACAGTATAGTCTACACTGTGGTATGTGAAGTGCCCGTCTCTGGCTAACAAGCGTTGTGTGAGCTAAAACGTCAATTGTGTATAGATGTAAAGTTTCAACATTGTGAATTCTGTAGACATTTGAGTTATGTATTAGATCTTTCGTGGAATTATTAATTTAAAACATGTTTGCTGGGCTACAATTCAAAAACCTACATATATTGTCACGCGAATTAGATCTAAAATTAAGTGTATTAAAAATATACCTACCGCTGAAACATGTTTTTAGTTGTCATATCATATTATCATATAAATGCATCGTTGTTTCATAATTATGTGCTTCATTAATTTTAAATCAATGTAAGATAAGAAGGGACCGGTGAGAATATTGACTAATAAATGACAAGATTCGAATAGCAATTCAAATAAGATTTCAATCTACAACTAGAAATTTCGGAACTAATGCCTAACTAGTATTCTTGTTGTCAAATGATCAGTCAGAAGCTGGTATTCGATGCTATCCTAATGACAGAATCAAAATTCCTTCTAGAACTCTAGAATTATCTTACCGAATTCCAGATTTCTGAATAAAAATTATGTCAGCTTTCATTTTTCATCAGTTTTCTATCACATTTTGCTTAATTATCAATACTAATTAAAGGAAACTAACTACCGAACTCATATAATAGGTTGCTATCAGACTAACGAGGCAAAATTTAATAACATAATTAAGCTTGTATTGAATATTCTATTAAATGTAACAGCCGATATGTTGAATCATAATATTAATTAAAGAGGACGCGATGTTTTTGTTTGTATAACTAGTATAGCTAGTAATATACGCTTGTCATCATTAGTAGGAACGTATATGACAGAAAGATGACTTAATAACGATTGAATGAAGATGCTGCATGCAAAAGGGGCTTAATAGCTTTAACTCTTGAAACAAGAAAGGTTGATTTAAACACTGAAAGTCTTTGAAGGAGGTATGTTCAGCATTCTAATTCTTAAGAGTCAAGCTGGCCACTGATTTTCCTCTGATTCTTTATAATGGAATACGAATAGAAAGGGGATTGCCCGATCCAGTATCCAAACTCAATGCTTCTCGATTAACATTTCGTACAGGGTATATCAAGACTGCGACCGAAATTCAAGCCTAATGACTACAAACACAATGCAACTAAGTGTTTCGCAAAAACGCGACATTTTTTGTGCTAGTTTCAATTTCATCGTGTTTGGCTTTAAGACCTTGCGTACCATAACTGCTTCAAGTATAAAGAGGCGTACATAATTATTGTAGAAAAAATATTTATCAACCAAAAACGAGTATAGGAAAAACATGACAAAAAATTCTTCACTCGTTTATGTACAATTTTTAGTCTATAGGGTAAAAGCCGGCTTTTACCCTATAGACTAATAACAATAAAATATAACTAGTTGCCTCGGACGGATACATGCCTCAGTTTCAAATGCTCTATGTTAGACGTATTGACAGTGTTTCTTTTTGATCATAATTAAAAGCCGCCCCTGCGCAGGCCTCGATGCCGCATAAGCAGTTGAAGTAGGCGCACTTATTTTGTCCGTGTATGAAAAAATCTTCCGCGGTGATACTTTGACAAGCGCCAGAATTATATTGGTAAGTAATCTCCGTTAAATATTTTTATAACTGATTGCGATTTCAGTCAAAATATATTTCTTTGAATGCATTAGAGTTTAAATTGCACTGTTTATTAGGTTTTATTGTTAAATATGTTTTATTTATTTCGTAAATAAAAAGGGCAAGTATCCGTATCAAATCGGATAGTTGCCCTACTGTCTTTTGCGGATTGTTGCCCTGCGGTAACTATCTGTAACTATACGTTTTTAACAAGCAAAGACAGATTTTTTTCTTAGTTATTTTTTTCATTTGCTTTTACTATTTTTTCTAGGTGATTTTTATTTGGTTTTACTAAAGTTTATGTTAAATAAAATAAATACTCAACAGCAAAATGCCTCGCAAGTATTAACGAAAGCCAGGCGTGGTGCCGCGCCACATCAACTGGACAGAAGATACTTTAACACTTGCGTTCGAAGATATAAATAAAAAACAAAAAAGTATCAACGAAATATCCGTTTATATACCCGGATTTATGGCATATTCTCATATACATTGTAGCCAGAGTAACTACTGGACATATTGAGACTTAACATGACTTATGTCTCAGGATGGCGAGCGCAGTGGAATGCCAAGTATTGCTTTGTAATTCAAGGTGTTTGGTTTTGCTACTGTTCGTGAGCGGTCGAATCGCGTACCAAAGTTGATTACCATATTTTTATATTTAAGATAAATATTTATATTAAATTAAGTGTTGATTAGGTGATAATTTAATTTCTCTTAGTACTTAGTACATAATACAGGATGTTAGTAAGTTATAAGGACTGAATATTTACTTAATAGAGGCTAATGCCAAAGTTAATTCTAATTTTGATTATTGTTCTATTTTCAAAATAAATAATAACATATCATTTTTATTTTGGAGACTTATTTACTATTTTGGAGTCTATTATTGTTATAATTTCATAATTATAATTTAACTTTAATGAACACTTAATAAAAGATTGTATTTAATAATAAAAACTGATTATTTAAATGAATATAAGTTCATTTTTATTTGAAAACAAAACAGACGGGCAGCTATCCTCACATTGGGCAAGTATCCCCTCCAACCATTTTTAACGTTAGGCTAGTATCCGCTATAGTAGGCAACTATCCTCTTTTTTAGAGGTCATTTTAAACTGGATTTACTTAAAATTTATAATATTTATATTTTTTTTATAGATGATATATGTCAGAAGATTAATGAACTATGTTTGAGAATAAACTTTGAATAAAAAATGTATTGGTACACATTTTTTAAAGGAGCTTTTTAAAAAGTGTGGCAACTATCCGGCTTTTACCCTATCTGAAGTCACGGAAACTACCACCTGGCTTCGTTTTCGGTTGCAGCCAGAATATACCCTGTATAAGAGATGCGACGCTCAAAATATGTTTTCTACTATTTCATCACAGATCGTGTCGTCAACCTGATTACTATATAAAACATTTAAAATCTTAGAAAACTATCTATTATTCTGAAGCGAGACTTAAGCCCCGTGTAAGACTGACTAATGCTGTTGCCGTCACAAGAAGCTTCTCCAGTAACACGAATATATTTTCTCAGAGATTGAACTTTCAATTGTAGCAATTTGTCTCAAAGATGCCACTAAACGGTCCTCTTATAGTCTTGGTCTTAAAATATATATATTTACTTGAAATTAAAAAAATAGTCAAATATTTGAAAAATGAAATATATTATATTTTATAAAATGATAATTTATACATTTTAAAGCCAGGATTGATATAATCATATTATGTTACAAGACGAAAAATCTGTTTGTAAATAAACTTTAAAACACATTCAAATCAAATTCATTTTATGTAATGATACAATTATTTATTTTGTAATTAATATAGAATAAGTACTAAGTATTGAGATAAGAGCTATTTATAGCCCACATGATCAATAGACCAATATCATTTAATTTATTTCGTTGTCAAAATAATAAGGATAGGTTAGAAAACACTATCCTTATTATTAATTTTTATTACATTGAACTTGTTAATACTATTAAACTACGGTTAAAATGAATGTTATTTAAATTATAAGAACATATCTCAAACAATATGCTATATAGATATTTTTTTTTCAAATTGTTTTTCTATCTGCAAATTTCGCCACAAGACAATATATTTTAGATGATCTGTATAAGATCTCTCGGCGCAGGTTCGGTTGCTTTGTATCCTCAATTGCTTTATAATTTGAATCATTGTCTCGCGTCAATTCAATCGGACGCATCAATCAAGTACTACGGCGGTTCGGATGAGATATTAATTATACGTCTTCCATTCGTTTATTTTATTTTTGACACATCGAGTACTGAATCAAATAGTGATGGCCTGATGCGTTATCGAATCAATTTTTTATAACAAACGATTTTATTTTTGAACAAGTTTTAATCGATTTAATACATATTTTATTTTTTGCTCCATGCATTGTTTTATAAAACTTCAGGGATATTTAAGTTACTTGATTTAATAATTATATTAAAATAAACCATTTACTCATGTTAAGTTAATATTCTTATCACTTCCGTCGGCAATAGTAATGTTGTTAAAAACAAATTGTGAAACGGCAACACTGGGCAGACAGGTGACGCGCGCCGCCATTTTGTGGTCACTCACAACGAGACGCCCGCGCCCGTGCTAGTGTTTTCCGTTCGCTGAATTTTAATTCACATTTTTCATACGTCGAGTTGAGCATTTATATTCCTCCGTATTGTTTTACCCGTGAATTCCTACATTTGGTTGAATTGAGAACATCGTACCTGCCTTCATCACTTTCAAAATGCCTAAAGGAAAGGTGCTTAAAGGACAAACAAGGGAGTTTGTGTTGCGACTTCATGAGTACTTTGAAAGGGAAAGCCGTAATGGTGGACCTCTTATACCAGTGACTCAAATCAGAGACCGTGTTTCAGCAGCATTAGGTATTACTGCTCCAACAGTTTCAAAAATAATTAAAGAAGGCTACGGCAGTAGTGGCATGGAACAAAACAAGCCATCTACACCTAAGAAAAAACGTCAGCCCTTTAAAGTGACAGCAATTGACAGTTTTGATGGTGATGCTATTCGTCGTCATATATACGATTATTACCAAAGAAAAGAGATTCCTACTTTACATAACCTAGTACAATCTCTGAAAACTAGTGGCTTGTTCCGTGGTCAAAAGTCTTCTTTGGCGAAGGTATTGAATAGGATTGGATTCCAATACAAAAAATGTGACAAATGAAAAATATTGATGGAACGCAATGATGTTGCTTTGTATCGATGCGAATTTTTAAGACAAGCTAAAAAAATAGAAGACTGGTCGAATGTTGTTTTCACCGATGAAACTTGGCTCAATGCGAATCACACGGTATCAAAAACTTGGACTGACAACACTGCTAGCTCCTCGACCGCAGTGCCAATGGGAAAAGGTGAAAGAATTATAATTTGTCATGCAGGAAACGCAAAAGGATTTGTGCAAGATGCTATGTTAGCTTTTAAATCAAAGAAAACAGGGGATTACCACGAAGAAATGAATTCCGAAGTATATGAAAAATGGTTTCGGGAAATGTTATTGTCACTCGAACAGCCATCAACAATATTTATAGATAATGCGTCCTATCACTCTCGGCAAATTAACAAAATGCCAACGCAAGCCAGTAAAAAACATGAAATAATAAACTGGCTCCGTAACAATGGCGAGGAGGTGGACGAGTCCCTATTAAAAGTAGAGTTACTTAAAATATTAAAAATGAGGAAGCAGCCTAAACGATACGTTATAGATGAAATGGCTGCAGAACATGGGCACACCGTCCTTAGAATTCCTCCATATCATTGCCAGTATAATGCCATAGAGCTAATATGGGCGCAAGTGAAAGGATATGCTGCGAGAATAAATACAACTCCTCCTTTCACCGCAAACAAAATGCTGGAGTTGCTTAAAAATGCGTGTGAAAATGTGACGCCTCATAACTGGGCGAGTGTCGTAGATAAGACGAAGAAAGAAATAATGTCTGATTGGGATCGCGATGTCGCATTTGACAACTTACCCATGCACTCATTAATAATTAGTGTTACTGGGGATACGAGTGACGACGACGCCGATTCCGACGAAACAGACGATTGTTTATAAATAAAAATATTAACAAATTACCTTTTAGTTGTTTTAATTATTTAATCCTTAAAGTACTATGAATTCCAACATGGTTTAACTGTTTATGACAAGTAGGTACTAAACATTTATTTTCGTTGTAATCATTGTAATTATTTTAAATTAAACTCTTATTAAAAGTCACTTCAATACGTATACCTTTATTCATATTAATTAATTTGCAGCAAATACATTCGATCCTAATATTGGGTACTATATTACGTTTAACTGTTTTCATTAGCATTTTAATGTAATTTTATTTCAAATGATTCCGATTGATTGATTCTATTCAAAATCGTTTTTGTTATCTGTGGTCATTCGTTACGAATGGCACAACTCTAAGTGGGCGTTACCCGTCAAGAAAGTATCTACTTTTATTTCAAAATATTGTTCTACTGTAATGTCGTACTTTATAGGCGTGAACTGTCAAAAATAAAATAAACGAATGGAAGACGTATAATGTTCAATATGCGCTGACAATTCACAGCTTATAGTTGAAAGGTTTAACACTTACCGAACAAGAGCGGATGCCATAAACTTAGTTCATTTAAGCAACTACAAATATTTATTACTATACATTTGATGCTCTGTTACTTATGCATTTTACTAATTTACTTTGTAGGGCACGTAAAATTTCCCGATTACAAATTTGATTAAAAAAAGTCGTATATTCTTAGCAGAAAGATGTAATTGAGAATATAATCTATATCATTTTAACTGTTCGAAAGAAATAGATGAGAGCAGATGTAGTTTTTTGCTATAGTGAAGAACTAAGGGCCGAAACTGCGTTAAGCGGGCACTCGCGCGGTTTCATACAAAAGTGCTCCGTCGCGGGGATCCGCGCGGGCGTCCGGCACGGGGAGGCGCGTCCCGCACCCGCACCGCGGGGCCCGCCTTCGTGCGTCGGAACCAGTCGCGGGGGCACGCGCGGTAAAGCGCGCGGTGCCGCCAGCGGTAACATGACGGTGATGGCATAGGGCACCGAGACGTGGCCTCTCACTTTGGACTTCATTAGAAGGCTCAAAGTCACTCAACGAGCAATCGAGAGGGCTATGCTCGGTATTTCCCTACGAGATCGACTCAGAAATGAGGAGATCCGTAGTAGAATAAAAGTCACCGACATAGCGCAAAGGATTCTATAGATGATTCATAGCGAAAGGTTCTAGAGTGGAGGCCACGTACAGGCAAGCAAAATGTCGGACGCCCGCTTACAAGGTGGACGGATGACCTGGCTACATTTGCAGGAGACAGTCGCTGGATGCAGGCTGCTTCCAACAGGTCGATGCGGAGACCGTTGGGGGAGGCCGATGTTCAGCAGTGGACTTCCTGTGGCTGAGATGATGATGATGATGAATATACTTGAGCAAAAATAAATATTTTTTACTTAGCGCAATGCTATTTTTTTTTTATATTGTTCCTGTTTCCAAGATAATTCGCCATAGACCGGTATCGAAACTTTAAAATATTTGTACAATGAGTTTTCATTTTCTCTTAATTTACTGAACTTTACACAAATTCTCCGCCTAGCAACCTAAATTCAATAAACAGCCTTCCTGGCTGTCGTTTTTTTTTTGCTAGTCGTCGTTTTGCTATGTAATAATATATTAAGCTCTCCATCGACACGACTGTACATGCACACCTTTAAAATTGAACCAGCGACACTGCGTAAATCCGGTCTCCGCGACGGGTACCCGCGACGGGTACCCGCGACGGGGACCGTCGCGTTCTTACGGAGCCCGCCCGCGTGTCCACGCGAGGAGACGCGCGACTGTTGCCCGTCGCGGGCGCCCGCTTAACGCAGTTTCGGCCCTAAGAGATAAATAATTATTACGACTGCTACTGTTTGTATATTACTTTCAGGCTTCAACTGATAGCAAATTAAAAGCCATTTAATCAGCTTATTCATGACGGGGGACGGTCATCTTTCCAATCTCACACAATTACCGTTTAGCCGAAACTTGATAGTCGCAGGCAGAATCTGAAAATAAACTTGTGTTTCATTAAGACTTTCTTTTGTTTCAAGAGGAAAGCTGTCAAACTCTCTTTTCGAAAACCCGCAGTAGGTTGAAAATACTATGTTAGTGTCACGGGCCTGCAAGCTTATTACGATTCTGATAATGCGGCAGATTTCTAGCTAATCCTCCACCCGCCGACTCCGTGAAAGTATTAGCGGCTGCATCTGATCCTTTGCCAACAGGCCTCCACGCACTTTATCATACAGTATGTATTAATACTGCGGCTGAAAACGAATTCGGGTGGTAGTTTGAGTAACTACAGATAAAGGGAAAATAAAAATTTCAAAAAAAGAAATCCTGACTATTCTTTTGTTTAATATCATACTGTTTCGGCGGTGAATCTATATTTTAAAGTAATAAATGAATAAATAAATAAATAACACCCAACAGTCACAAACACATGTGTCGTGGGTATCAGGAACTACGAGAGACTTTTCGGTCTCACAAACACCCAGACCCGGAAGAAATATTTGTGGGCCGCACAAACATTTCTCTCGGTGCGGGGATCGAACCCGCGGCCTCTCGTTTCACAGGCGGCGTCCAACCAACTGCGCCACGGAGGCTGTCAAGTAATAAGTAAAGTACTGCGTACCGTTCTTTAAAATTTAAGGGTGTACAGCAGATGGAACTGACTTTTTAATATTTTAAAACGTGCTTAATATTGTCTTTAAGTCACATCAAGAGATAGTAAAATAGTGTTCGTAGGGAAGTCGAGAAAGTCGCACAGAGGAATCTAATTACTGTAACAGCTGTCACATTAACAGGCGCAAAGGATCTAATTTGTGTAGCTGATCAGTCTCCAGCGAAACTGAATTAAATAAAACATAGTTTCACTTTGACGTCGTCGAGAATATTTTAAAAGAATATTTTTATGCTGAGAAAAATTATATGTCAGACTCGGAGAGAAAGCAACTGGCACTTTCTAGTAGTAGAAGATTTTACCTAAGTGTTTTTCTTCGTGAATGCAGCGCTATAAAGTTATTTATGTGACGAAAATAATTGTCGTTATGCTTTTACAACTATTTTGAATGATATGACATGACATACTGAGCTTCTTATGCGCAGATCGTAAATAATAAGCTTTCTGTTTTTTCTGTATCTGTATCAGCCCATTTTACGTCCCACTGCAGGGCACGGGCCTACTCTACAATCGAGAATACGATTGAGAGTGGTTAGGCCATATAGTCCACCACGCTGGCCTAGTGCGGGTTGGCGGACTTACATACCATAGAAATTCTTATGAATCGCCATGGCATGCAGGTTTCCTCACGATGTTTTCCTTCACCGTTTTAGTGCGTGGTGATTGACTATCAATACACACATGACTTCGAAAAGTCAGAGGTGTGCCCTGGGATTCGAACCCGTGACCACCGTGAACATGTTGGCAGTCGCGTCTAGTCCGTTTACCAACAGGCCACCACGCACTTGTCTGTTTTTTTCTGTTTTTTAATGTTAATAAATAATTATTTAATGAAGGAAGCTTCCACATTCACTTAGCGGATGACTAACACACCAGTCCGCATCGAAAGCTGCAATGCAATGGAAACGTTGGGAAGTTAAAAAATGTATAAAGTAAACCAAATTCGCGATAAAAACCGTAAATATTAAGTTTTATTTCAGTGTGTAATATTACCGTAAATCTAAGAAACCATAAGATACATTTTGTATGAGGAAAAATCGTACTGAAAACAACATAATGACCTTAAATCCATTCTACCCATGTAGATGATGAAAAATTGTGTATTGGAAAATGAATTTGTGCAAATGCAATGAGGCAGTCTACTACTGGACAAAGGCCTCTCCCAAGGTGTCCACAGAACCTGGCCTGCAGTTTTATGCATCCAGTCGTTTCCAGACCTCTTCTGCAAGGCGTCCCGCCATGTCTCAAAGGGCGTCCAACGGTACGTACGTCAAGGCACGGTCTCCACTCCGGAACAGAAGAGTACATTAATATAAATACAATAATAACATTATTTATTTTAAAGAGCATAGTTGGCAGTCTTATCGCCCTAGGCGATTAAAATTAATTAATTTTAATTTTTCACTAATTAATGAAAAATTGGTCGAGCCTCTTTTGTTAAGGGTATTCCTAAACTCAAAATTCTACAATAACACTACAAGGGGAGATCGGCAAAACCAAATCTATAATAACTGAGCACACTATTTCCTTGGGTCATTTCACTTTGTCATAATCTCAGCTATTGTGTAAAATAGTCAGTATCCGGGAAAATACCATTATCCATCAGCACTTTTTGATGAAAATAAGCTGGTGGAAGATCATGGGTAAAACAGATTCTGTTTATAGTGACACGGCATAATGACTGCACTGCACCTGATGGTAAGCGCAAATGCCGTCCAGATAGAGTACTGCATGGAATCAAATGGCGGGCCCATGCCATTCGACACAATTATACCAACCAGCTAAAATGCTGCTTGACACTACGGCGGAAGGACCCAGGATTATAGGCAGGAAATTACATAAGCACCAAAGAACGATATGCGGAATCAATATATGGTAATCAAAAGGTAATCTCTTCCGAGTACCCAGGTTCTGAAGTTTAATCCTCGCTTTGCTTTTGAGTCTATTTTACGTCTATCGCTACTATAGCTTCGTGATCTTATATGTGTTTTTTGTTTTATATGACTGTAGAATATTTTATGACAATGAAAGTGAAATAAGATATAATGACGATCTGAAGAACGGAATTATGATATTTTAAAAGTTCCATAAAGACAAAACAATTTAAAAAAATAAATGCTGAGGAAATATATATTTCTATTTCAATGTTAATATACTTTATTTTATGAATATTTACTGTCCAGGAATTAATATTTAACTGATGAATATAGTCTATACAACACCTATATATGCTTTTAATACATAAAATATCAATTATTTCCTTATTAGGACATCCGAAACAATTATAGTATTTTACACATTAAAAACAAAGGCCCGATGTTTACACAATATTGTCGCATTATACACACATCAGGATAATTAGAATGAATAGGCTTTAGTGTTAAGCGGTAGCTACACGTCAATTGAATGTGAATACTATTCAACAGGCAGTCTGTCATGTAGTTGAAGGGATTATGGGAATGAGTAGGAATAATGGGAACCGTTTTAATTCAATGTGTAACAGGCTTTCATTGTTCTTGTGGGTTGGGTGTGAACCTTAAATTGAGATCATAGGTCCGATTTGATATTGTCCAGGCACTTGTGACTTCTCACAGTCAATTTTCATCGAATGTTAATTTTATAGGAGAATGATATCTCACTCTTTATTCCTTAGTGACTGACTTTTGGTGCTGTTTTATTATACTCCGGGTGGCAACCAGGGCACCTATGTTTCGTCTTGCGTGTTACTTACCACAATGTCATAGAGGGCGAGCTGATCACCATACCGGGCACAAATTCCTGGCCTCGGGTTGATAATTAATCGAAAAACTCAATATCACTTTGCCCCACCCAGGATTCTAGCTTGAGCCCTCAGCTGTGCAATCATATAACTACGCCACCGAGGCAGTCCATAATTTATTGTCTCACAATTATATACGTCGTGTATATTAACAAGTAAGTAGATACAATTATCCACGCAAATTAACCACATTTTATGTGGGTATAAAATTGACATGTTTGCACACCCATATGTCACTAGTCTACAAAACTTGCCTTAATAGGTACTGTGGACGGAACGGGGTCAACGAAATGTCACCCAACACACCCTATACAAATGTTTGTGAAATACGACTTCACGTGTGCGCTTGAAGGTTCACTAAAGTACGTTAAGTATCATGACGTTCTATTTTTGAATTTCTAGTTTTTTATATATTTTACAGGTGCGGCATATTAATTGTCCTTTAATCTGGATTATATTTTTAATATAAACATGTTAAAGGGATTTTGAAAGTCATAGTTTTTTAAAGTAATAAAACAATTCTGATTTCAATTGTTTTTAAATAATTTAAGACGATTGTCTGTAATTACTTGTTAGAGTATAAAATAGTGTTTCAAATAACAGACATAAGAATCAATTTAAAAGAAAAAAAAAATCTATATTCAACATAAAACGACTTCAAATGGATATTAAAAAATTCTAAACCAGGTTTATAAAAGAACGTTGATTCTAAATTCATTTCTAGTCTACATCATTTAATACCCACATAGATATTAAATGATGTGCTACAGTCTAGAACGTCTTTGCTTGTCTAATCTCGTTAGCGTCCCATACAACGTGACGCAAAGAGCTACTTTTCTTTTTTGCTTACGTAAGTAACATGAAGTTGCCTTTCAAAAAATACATAATTTATATTTTCAGTTGAAAATGCATTTGACGATGTAAAATCTTTGTGTACAGTCTCCCGGAAAAGAAAATCTCTGGTTGACGTGTTTTTTTTATAAAAACAAAATAGTTAAGAGTTATAATATAAGTTACAATACGACTGTATTTAAGCATTATAGTGTTCTGGTTTAAAGGACTATGTAGCCAGTGGTTATTGATCGTAAAACTTATTACCTAATGTCTCGACGTGATGAGTATATTGCTGAGTAATTAAAAGTTGTGAATAATTATGCTCTTGTAAATCGATAGGCGTGAATCCATTACGTTATTATTGCAAAAAACAACAACGATAAATACTCGTAGCATGTTTGTACCCCGAAAGTTACAAGGAAACTCTTTGTATAATTTCTTTAGTAACCTCCGGAACATGCACAGAACAAACAAATCAGATCAGGCTTTTCGTACAAATAATTGGCTTTTCGACAACCACGCAGCCTGATTGTCAGAATGTTTTGTAAGCATACGTTTTACTGTATTTACAAAATAAAACCACTTTTAATTAATGTTTACTTAACCAGTATTGTGGTGAAATTCGAATTTAATTTAATGAAATGTAATCATTGAATTTTAAAATGGAGAAGTTTTGTATGGTGATATAAAAATTGATTTCTATCTTTTAGGAAACGATTATGACATATAGAACTTGTATGATGTTATCATTGACTACGATACGATATTGAAACGAAATATTATAGCTAACACATAAGATGTTAAGTCTCAATATGTCCAGGAGTTACTCTGACTACTATGTTCTTCAACCCGAAACACAATAGTGTATTACACTACTATTTCGCGGACGAAATAAACATTTCACCCAGGCGGCCTCTCACATAAAAAAGATCAGTAAAACATATTTTTCCATATCAAGAGTTCAGTATTTATTAGATAGCATGTAGCTATATTATGAAATTAATTTTGGACCGTGGTGTTTACTAAATAACATTTTTGTGGCTCTTGTATCGTAAATTAGCTTAAGGTTAAATGTGATTTGTAATTGGAAACAACACTGTTTTAATTAATGTTCAAGCTATAGTGAAATAGTAACTATCGAAGTGCAAGTTATTATTTCATTTTCTAGGAAGGCGACCAAAGCTCGCTTCTAATTTTACGTCGTATTTCTTTTCTAACGATAAATGGAACTGCTAAAAAAAAGTGGTATTAAACTAAGTTTCTTATAATTAATGTTATTATCAATTTCACAGAATTGAACATATTTTTTCTTTATATTCTCTGCTATTTTTAATTTATTTCTAGGAAGTAATTAACAATAGATTTGTTATAATACTGTTGATTTCTTTAAATTTATTAATATTTGCTTATATAAAAGAGTAACAAGTAGTATTATGTAAAACGTTAGCAGGCAATAGTGTTTAGACGTGAGCTTAAGACCTTCACATTAATCACAAATAGTTTTTTCTAATTATAAGTTTTGTCGTTGGAAATATCGAAAAAATACAGTTTAAATTTTTGTGGGCTTAGAAATGGTTGCGAATTATTATGGTGTTTATTTTTTGGTTCGTTTCCATTGAATAATTTCATTATTTTTGGTTTTAAGTATTTAAAATAGCAATTATCTTCAACTTGCAACATACTAAGGATTTCCAAATTGTGAGAGTAGAATAATATGATTATGTTTGCCCAAGCTTAGTTCTTTATTTACAAAGAGGAACTACTCGGACAACCCTCAGATCGCCAAGATTATTTCCACGTGAATTATTATAAAAGCTGAATCAATGGCAATAAATTATAATTATTGGAGTTTTCATCAGTATGAATGGACTTAATCAAAATATGGTTTACAACCAAATACCCTCTTTCCTCATTCCTAGAAAGGAGCTGATAGCAAACATTTTAATACAAAATATAATTTACTAAATAAACATTTCAGTTTGAATATAAAGCATACTCAGAACATCACAGACGTTAATTACGATATTACTAACATATAACTTTGCCTTACCAAATAGTAGGAGAGTAGTGTTTCCCTCAGATGTTCATAATTACGTATTTCCTATTCCATATTCTGCTTTGATAACATAAATATTGTCTCGTTACTGCCTACATTTGAGAAGTGTTTGTTTCGAAATTAATTTCGATAGATTCCCATTTCACATGTTTACCGTGACAAATGTAGAATATATGTTCAATTGTAACTCCGTTCTGTCGATATTACTACTCGGCGTAACTGGTATTGTTTATTTGTCAAAATTAGTTTTGCTGAAGATATTTCTGGCATTGTTACTATATTAAAAACGAAATATTATATTAATAATATGTCATTGAAGATGGCAATTGATGAACTGAACAGAAAAACGGAAAATTTGGACTTCATGGCTAGGTATCTTAATGAATGCGTACCCTTTTTTATTATTAATTAGTGTCTGAACAGTCTTATACATATTTTGTGGTGTAAAGTAATAACAATAGGGATTTCCTATCATATTTTACATGTTATTAATATTAGAAGACAAATATTGCTTGTTGTTTTTATCATACAATCATAATATGGTAAATGATACATTATCCTGATTTCATGTAATTTTATGTTCAGTTCCTCAATCACAGAAGGCTGAGTCTACTAAATGTTGTGTTGTTAGAAACTGCTATTATTCCACCGTGTTGGATTTTTGTGCATAAGTATTCAAACATACTTAAAATAATCCACTGCAATAAAATGAAAAACAAAACACTATTCTAAATGTTGAAATCGTTAACGTCATTATATACGCTCTCTTCACAAATCCTTTAACAGATGATAAATGGTCGCTCTGTGCAAATGTATGGACAGTTAAAATTTATACAGAACGAGTTTCACCTCCAATTTAGTGGGCAATAAAACGAAACAAAGTGAAGTGAATTCCCTACTAGTTATTCCATTTTGTGAAGATATATCGGCGGTACGCCAGCTGCGCCTTAAAAACTACGCCCGGCCGAGTCGTTAATAAAAATATGAAAATCTTACTCTAGTAATTAGAGGAAATAACGACCACATATTTATTGGGTTTCCTGTTTTCATCTTTTTGTGGTATGAAATTAATGAATGTTTTGTATGATACAAAGTAATGGTCAGATTTTATGTTATATTCGTATCGGCCCTCACAGCAACCACTGTGACACTACTTTACTGGTGGTAGGTCTCTTAGATGTGAGACGCCACCTGAGTAGGTACCACTGCTACGTCTCCAGTAAAACGGCAGTGTAAATGCACTGTTGTGTTTCGGTTAGTTTCATTGTAGCCAGAGTAACTACTGGACATATTGAGACTTAACATCTTATGTCTCAGGATGGCAAGCGCAGTGGAATGCCAAGCATTGCTTTGTAATTCAAGATGTTGTTTGGTTTTCTCATGTTCCTGAACGGTCGTATCGCTTACCATCAGATAAACGACATGCTCGTCTCGCCATTCATTGCAATAAAAAAAAAACACTCAAGTTTGTTATATGCCGGTGTAGTCTTTACAAATTAGTATCAAATCTCCAGTACTGAGTATGCAATTATAATTATGTCAAGCGCGGAGAGATGGTTATCTCGCCGATGAATCTTACCTGCACTAAATAAAATAAAAAATATTTTTATTAATCTACACATTATTAATTTCTATGAAGTTTTTCATATACACTATTACCTTTATCACAAAGCATAAAGCAGACGAAGAAACTTCAACAATATTTTTCCACTATAATATTTTTTTGTCATTCCTAGTGTTAATTACCTTAAGCTAATTTTATTGTTAATGACCTTAATCCTAGGAAATAAGGTTGCGGAGAAATACTAGCACCTATTTTGCAGGACGAGTTTTCAGTGGTCCCGGGATTGCCACATAAAATTAAGAGATTACCCAGACACCGTATAAGTGAGACAAAGTGAGGTAACACACCTCATTTTTTTTCCCAACATTACTGGTGTTTACGTAAGGGTATTAATGGATTACATGCTTATTAGGATTTATGCTTTGATCGAGGAAGTTAAGTGACATTTTATCTTAATGTCATAAGTTTATTACATTCCTTTGGTAGATTAATTATTTATAAAACTTGTGAATGTTGTACATTGGCAAAATTGTCGTCATCAGTACTGCATTCCATTTAGAAAAAACTGAACGTATTATTTAAAAGAACCATAGGAATTTTTATAAATCGCTATGGTATGTATATACACATATACGGTTTCCTCACTATGTTTTCGTTCACCGTTTTGGTACTTAGTGTTTGACTATCAATGCACATCAATGCACATGACTTCAAAAAGTCGTAACTGTTCCTTGGGATCGAAAGGCACGACCACCGTCATACATGTTGGCACATGTTGGCAGCCGCAACTTTTTTTGTATAGGTTCTAACAATAAATGTCAGATTCACAAATTGTTACATGTACATTTTGAAACATCCCACACACTGACATAATATATGAGTATGTGGGATGCTTTGTATTCGGTAAAGTATTTATAATTCCGTCGTTGTATGAAATACCCAGTCATTCTGTATAAAAGAAGATCTAAAGCGAGAGTAACTTGGATGAAAATTATTATATTACAGCAGGAACATTTTCCACTAAATATTACTTATACATTTCGACACTGTCGCTTCAAAACTAGGAATTAACTAATATTTTCACATTCTCTAATAATTTTAGATATTCCATAGTATACCGGATTTATTCGTAATCCACAAGATAATATTTAATAGCCAGAAGATTAATGATTTGATTCGAAAGGGAGAAATAATCTCAATATTAAATTATCAGGGTCTAAATTGCTTTATTTAGATGTAATGCGATTTCATTTCTATGTTTCTCATGTTGTATATATTTGATTTGAGAAAAAGTTAGGTGCGTTCTGTGCCGTAAACGTATTCCCTATCCCGAGAAGAAAATTGACAATAGGATGGAAAAACTCACAGAAATTACTCTATGAACAGGTTCAATGAATTAGTTTTATATTAATTCGATTTTTATGTTAACAACCATTACTTTAACGGCAGCATATGAGACTCATAATTGGGGAATCTGACGAAAGTAATTACTGTTGAATTTTCTTTTATAATTGACCAGATTTCCATAGTCTTGAAAACTACATTAGATTAAAAAATTACTAGCAAAATTCACCCCTAGTAGCCTGACGCATAACTCATAATATATCCAACACTAGTTTTTATGACCTAGTACATACATTATTACAAGCTTATAACGTTGAAGATGTAACATCCATAACATACAACTTAAATTTCATCGGTGGCGTCATTTTGTTAACACGAGGTGTGCGATATCACGCGAGCGCGGTAATGTAGTGCCGTCGTTAAAATCCGACTCCAAATTACGCTGAGTTAATTAATAATCTACATAATGGATTTTGATTGAGTATTTTTAAGTAAGGTACGTGATTAGCATTGGTGTTGATTCTTGTTTTTATTTTATTTACATACGTTTAATTATCAGGTGTAGTCTTCGGTTCTAATCATCACTACATAATATAAAACAAAGTTGCTTTCTCTGTCTCTATGTCCCTTTGTATGATTTAATCTTTAAAACTACGCAACGGATTTTGATGCGGTTTATTTAATAGATAGAGTGATTGAAGAAGGTTTATATGTATAATACGTACATATAATTGTACAAAAATCTATTTGTACCCGGGCGAAGCTGAACCGGGCCGCTAGTTAATAATATTTTTTTTGTCACTTGACTGTTTAATTTTATTGGAATATTTATTTGTTTTGTCTTACTTTGTTTGCTACCTTAAATATTTAGTAAGCTAAACATTTTTTTAATAACACAAACGCATCGGTAAAACTATAAGTTTAGTCTGGAAAATATAAATAAATATTAATAAAGATTTTCATGACCTAAGCTATAAAGATTATCACATTTTTATATACTTACTTAGATGAAATGACTGAATCCCCAGAAGTCTCAACTCAAGGGAAACCCATAAGGCTGAGTGATATGGTGCGAAACAATGAAATCCGCTTGAAAACTGGAATAGCAGACGTGGGTCGAAAGACTGCAATGTTTAAATGAAACTTGGCAGGTCATGTGTCTTTAATGCATCCAGATCGTTGGGCAAATATATTCAATGTGTACCTGATGATCGACAACGCCGAGGCAGGCCTAAAAACGCTGGTGAGACAACCTGGGTGCTTTCGAGCCCATGAG
This sequence comes from Hyles euphorbiae, assembly GCA_023078785.2. Classification (NCBI taxonomy): domain Eukaryota; kingdom Metazoa; phylum Arthropoda; class Insecta; order Lepidoptera; family Sphingidae; genus Hyles; species Hyles euphorbiae. Next base: position 13,357,019 of record CM041040.1, read on the forward strand.
GTCTTTAGAGCACATACTGTTTGGAAGAGATAGGTTAATAAAAAAAAAACATTTTAGCAAAATTTTTTTATACATGAAGAAAGCTGTTTAGCTTGCAACGGAAAATTGCCGTTGTCACCATTTTTGCTATAGCACGAACGAAAAAAATATGTAGGTATAGATGTTTTACCTAAATATTACTTTTATAACTATTGTAAATTTTGACAGACATATACATTGATGCTCGAAGTAGAGATGCTATCGTGCAGTATATTTTACTAACAACATGATACAGAAATCTTCCATCGCCACATCGGATATGGCTCCAATCAGTGTCAAAGTATCCATAGTAATCCATCTACGGATTGTAAACTTAAACAAAGGTTGACTGACGAGGCCTAGAAACTTGCTCTGGTATGTACTGTAACGTAAAAGCAAGCATTTCATCCTCTGTATAGGTATTATTTTAATATGAACATTCAGTGTGAATAAAACACAATAATATACATACATTAAAAAGTGTGTTTTATTGTAATCAATGGCGATATGAAATTGCCATTCGCCCGATGATGAACGATACGACAGCTCATGGACAGTAACAAAACCAAACAACAGCATGAGTTTAAAAATCAATGCTTGCTATTTGACTGCGCTCACCATTCTGAGGCATAAGTTATTAAATGCTAAGTTTCAATAAGACCAGTTGTTACTCTGGCTACAATGTCCTACCCAGACGTACTCTCGAGCGTACAAGGAAAAGACCTACCACTAGTAACAGCAGTGATTTCCTGTTTCGCTTTCACATCTTTGCAATAAAGAGCGAATGTTTAAGTGACAAAAATAGAGATCGGGTGTATCTTGGATTTATTTTAGTGGAGATAACTTAAACTCCATTACTACACAGTAATGGAGTTTAAGTTATCTCATATATAAGTTATAGCATATGCATTTACTATGTTTTGTTTTGGTTTCTTAGATTTAAGCGAATGTTGCACATTGAAATAAAACTTTTTTTTTACTGATTTTATCGCGGACTTGTTTTAATTTTTGCTTTTTATAACTTTCTGACGTATCGATTACTTAACCGCTTTCGTGGTAACGGAGCGGATTAGGTAATTGAATCAAATCCGCGATAAAATTAGTAAAAACAGTTTAAGTGTTTTTTTTTATTTCATGCTATTTATTTTATATAACTGCCGAAGATTGGGCGAAATGGAGGAGAATTTGCCGGAAGGTGGACCCTGGCACCGGCTAGGATAACACCAGGTAGAAGATAAGAGAGAGAGCTATTTATTTTATATCTGGCAATGGCTAATTTATCGTGTATGAAATGTGAAAGTTACTCGTAATTACGACAGTAACAGGCAGAGATCGACTATATGGTACCTACTATAGTTGTGGCCAATTAATAAACTTTCAACAATTTATTGGTCCTGATATCGATTTCCAATACGCACATGTTGTACATGCTTTCATCGCTTTTCGATATTTCCTAGAAAATAATCATCACGCAAGTTAAAGCTTTGAAATTCAAAACGTTCGTGAAACATACAAAAGTATACTCATGTAAGTTGACTGATTTTCCTGCTAAAATTTCAGGGTATGGTTAATATTAAGTTTATGCTAGTTTTTCACAGCAAAGGCTCACTTCCGAATAATATAGTGGAATGCTTTGGGGAACTTATGCTAGCATTCAAAAAGGATATCGTTTTGCTATTCATTGACTGTCTTTTGCAGTGTACGCAAAAGCGGCAAGAAAATATTTTGTCTTTAGTTTTAAGTCGAATTTAATAGATAATTTGCAAAAATATATCCAATACTATACTTTATGGAAAATAATTACTACTTCCAATTGTGAAAATCATTTTAATAATAAATTCAATAGTTTTTAAAATTCAGTCAGTGAATGAAAACGCCTTAGCTTTTAATCTATAAAGACATTGTCTAAATATTTGTTTTGTCGACTGCCTCGGTGGCGTAGATTACAAAGCTTAGTTCTTGGTTTCGAATCCCAGGTTGGGCCAAGTAATATTGTTTTTTTTTTATTAATTATCAGCCTGGTGTCAAAAATGTGTGCTAGATATGGCTATAAGTTCATCCCCTAACACATCGTGGGACGAAGCATGCAAGGCGAAATGTAGGTTTTCCGGTGGCGCCTCTGCCTGCCCCTTCTAGGAAAAAGGCGTGGACTTATGTATGTTGTTCTTTCGGACTAATTGAAGGATATCTGTATCAGCCCATATACGTCCCACTGCAGGGCACGGGCCTCCTCTACAATCGAGAGTACGATTGAGAGTGGTTAGGCCATATAGTCCAGCACGCTGGCCTAGTGCGGGTTGGCAGACTTACATACCATAGAAATTTTATAAATCGCTATGGTATGCAGGTTTCCTCACGATGTTTTCCTTCACCGTTTTAGTGCGTGGTGATTGACTATCAATACACACATGACACCGAAAAGTCAGAGGTGTGCCCTGGGATTCGAACCCGTGACCACCGTGAACATGTTGGCAGTCGCGTCTAGTCCGTTTACCAACAGGCCACCACGCAATTGAAGGATAACTTAGCAATATTCAGTATAATCATTGATAACTGTAATTAATTTCGTCAGAATATTGAACGGTATATTATATAATAAGTTAATATTAATAATATATTAATGTATACAAGGCCGCAGGGAGTGGAGAGTGCAAATATTAACTGTTATTTGGTTTCACTTGGAACGTTGTGGGCGCTTAATACTACTAATTAGAAGGAAAATGTATGTATTATTTTAGCAATGTTTTATAAACATGTTTATTTGAATTGCAAGTGAGTTAAAATAGCGTAAAGAAAAGAGAATATAAGAGATGAAATACTAATGAAAATGTACGAGTGTTTGTATAGTAGTCACCTTTGAGCTAATCTAGATTCATCTTTGCAGGAATCAAGTTTAATTAATATACGGGTGAATATACAAAAATTGGGTAACTCGCTGTCATCAGCCAATATATACAAAGTCTTATTATATTTTATTGAAATAACAACTTATTTTAAAACAATGAAAAGTCCTTTATATGGTCACCCAATTTCACTTATTCATTTTAAATACAAGTTAATAAAAAAACAAAATTAATACTTAAAATGTCAGTCCTTTGGCATGTCACAATCCCGAAAACCAACAATCAAGTGACTATCTATTAAACATTATCATTGATTTAAGAAAACTTACTAATTTACTACAATCTGTGATGAACATAGTATTACATACTACAACTTTCATAATGCAATGTTCTACAATTTATTTAAAAAAAAATAAGAATCTTTGTGTTTGTTTTCATCCGTCAGTCCGTTGTGTGTTCTTTAAATTTGAAATTCTCGCCATATATCACCGAGTCAAGGTCAAATCCCTGTTTATGTATTAATGTTGGTAATGAAGTTAGTTGCGGACAGCACAATTTGACGGCCGCCATAACTGTACGAGTTCTTGGGTTGTGTTTGTCTTCTATACACATGCAAAGCCAGTCAAAATTTCAGTCCCGTGGTGGGTCGTTATTTTCTTGTTAATCTGAGGTTTATTATCATTTATACATAATTAACTATGATTTGTTAAAATGTAGTTTGTTGATATTCGAAATTATCAAAAAAAACATTAGTTCTGATTATAACCTCAAATTATGTCTTTTTTGTCAATCCGCTGGCGTCAGTCCTTTGTCAGGTATCGCGCTAGAGGATTGAATTGTCTCCATAGTACTGCTTTTTGTTGTTGTTTTAGAGCACTTTTATCTTAATTGCTACCGTGTATAAGCATTTCTATTTTATATTTCAGTTTAGAATATCATACGGCACACTAAAAGCAATTTGACCAGGGAAGAAGATTAGAAAAAAAAGAGAAGCCGAAAAGGCTCGCTTGGCTAGAATTAAAAGTGCCCCATTAAATTAGCGGAATACAAAGAAAAACAAAAACTTCAGTACTTAAGGAAATAACTAAAATTTTTAATAAAAACCTACTTCAAAACAAAAAACCACTAAAAACCAAAAAATAATAAAATATTAAGTTACGCATATATTTTGATTTGTTGGCTAGTCAAGTCATTAAGCAAATTAATCAACATCCACAAGTACAATGAAATAAATATTATTTTTTGCTTTGCAGTGGTACTTATTATTTTAATATTTTTTGTGGTTTTTGTTTTGAAGTCGGTTTTTATTTTTTCATAAAATATTTTAGTTATTTGTATATTTTTAGTGTTGATAGGCATTTCAATGAAGAAGAGTTGGTCCCACAAGGAATATGTTCTTTCCGATGACAATGAAATCGCTAAAATCAGTTAAAGCTGCCGAAGATATTGGTATTTACGTTTATTTTAATTTTATAATTATTTTTAATTGTTACTAAGTGATTTGAATACTTAAAAGACATGTGCCATTATTAAAACTAAGAGATTTGTACTAATTCTTATTAAATTTCATTATAATTCTTAGAAAATTGTGTACTTTATCAGTACTATGTTAGCCTCGTCAGTCCCCTGGCAGTCAAATTCAGAAAATTTTAAATATCTCATAATTTACTTAAAAAAGTGACTGGCCCGATTTGGAACAATATAATCATTAGATTTGTCATCATATGCACCCAAATTTGTTATAATTTGATTTAATTATTATAGTAAACAAAATATCCTCAAAAGTTACCCAACTTTTGTATAATCACCCATACTCTAATGTAAAGTTTATCCGTATGAATTGATAAACTAAATGAATTCAGTTCTAGCGTTTAATATGATGCTAAGAAGTACTAGAGTAAACGTAAACAAATCTATCTCATGTTTCACTTGGTTTCATTTTAAGGAATAGTATGTGAAGATTGTAATTAATGTAATTAATGTATTTAATTAACAAGTTTTCTATGTAATATATTACAATCATTGTGAAGGTCACTAAATCATATAAAATATGATTTGATAAAGATAGAATAAAAAACACCCAACAGTCACATACATAGTCCTGACCCCACACTAAGATCGAGTCTAGTGTCGTGGGTATTAGGAACTATGAGAGATTTTTCGGTGTCGCTGTAAAAATTGAACAAACCTCTGAACGTCAATGAATTTAAATTAAATTTACTTTAAAATGATCATTTTAAAATCATATATGAATGACAATCAGACCTCAGTCGAGTGGGACGTGGACACTCAAACAATAGAAGGCTATTTTAGCATTCAGCGCACTTGTGCTCATTACGGGAGGCTTTGTCCTGTTATTTACGAGGCACGTGCACTCTTCACTGGCTACGAGACTTTTTATTAAAATATTTGAGAGCCTTTTTACATTCAATTTGTTATGTAAAACGAAATGCTGACGACTTGGCAGTGTGAAAACGAAATAGGCTCTGAAACAGATAGACACACCAAATAATAACATTTGTAGTTTTGATACCACATTGGTGTTTTTGCTTTTTGATTCATACTGCATATACTATTAGGTCTGAAAATTAATGCCGTGAAATGGATGCATTAATCATTTATATTACTATTTACGTTCTTAACATCAAGATTGCCTCGGTATTAAAATTGAACTTGGAAATTAGACTTACTGTTAGGCTAAATTCAACTAGTATTGGACTTATGTTAAGCAAAGATGTACGTAACACTATAACGTTTAGGGTCCATATAATTTGTTTTATTTCTATAGAAAATAAACAGCATACGGATACAACATCCTATCTCAAATATTTACAATTGCAGTTTCATAACTGTCCTTCCCGAACTAACTGCTAACTGGCATTTTTTCAGTGCAAATAAGTTTGTATAAAGCCGTCGCGAAACTGAAAAAATATTACTTCGTTTTTCACAGAACAGCACGAAAACTTTATTCGTTTATTCCTGTGTTGAATATAACATGTACAGATGTGTGCAAAACATCGGAAGCATTGGACGCGTGAAATATGGTTTTCGACAAACGAAATACTCCGAATGGATGTTAGATGTTGCGATTATATCTGAAACGTTAGTGATTTGGCTGTCAGCTCTTACTGATAGTATTGTACAAGGTGCAATGGCTAGATAAATATATAATAAACAATATTGTTTATATATGTATATATATGTATTTGCTGGTGAAAATGGTTGTATCTGCTCGTATAGCGACCAAAATGAATGGTGGAAAGCACGTTACTATTAGTTGTTACTTATGAAGTTGAGTTGCGTGTCGGGGTCAGACTGTGTATCTAGTTTCCAGAAGGCCAATATAATTGTTTCGACTGCTGGTACTCTAATTGGATTGCACTGTTGTCATTTTATTGTATAAAAATATTCTAGAAACTCCTCGACATTGCTTTAATATGTCATATACAATTAGCTACTGTGTGACAGTAGCTAATTCTCCCTTTAAAAAAATCTATCCATGGTTGCATAAACGAGAAATAAAACAAAACTACACTGATATGGTGTTGCTTATGGCCGATCGCTATTATTTGTCTATCTTCAATAAGAACTTTAAATGGCTATCATTAAAATTTCGATGCATTTTAATTTTTATGAAATAAAAATATTATTTAGACCGACTATGTTAGATAACTACAATAGTCAATAAGGAATAGATTATTACAGTTCATTAGACAAATTATTCCCTCAAGGTGGTAATATAGAAACGTTATTGGGATAAGGCGTAACAGCTGACAGCGGTATCAACGGGATTATTGCGATTAAAAATGTAGGTACCACAGGGCCAATTCAACAGAATCGTTCGCTTATTAAACCTATGGATTTCCTCCAAGGCAATTAGAATGAAATATTGGAAGAAATAGGCCATCGCGAGCGTTACCGCGTCTCAATTCCAAATTTATTGGTACATTTGAGACATTCGCTTTGATTTTATGTTTAATTGTGATTTGTGTGTGGTTGAAGGGCTTTCTCGTTTAAGCTAAGCGATGTAGTCATTACATGTCTTTGGATCAAACCAAGTACAGAATGAACGAAAAGGGACAAAAAAATAATAATCTTGGAGGAAAAATAAATACACCCAATATTAAAAAGCCACGTATGCAGCATTAAATATCGGCATTTCAACCAAATACTCTACTGTCTTGACTGCAAGAACTACATATTATGGTATTAATTAGTATATTTAATTATTCATACGATTAAGATGAGATTTTCTTTCGTATAATTATAACTTATAGGTTTCCCGAAGAGCATCTGATAAACTTAATGTTACAGATGCACCTTTTAGTCGCATTAACGTCTAGGAAACCTTAAATATAAATATATTATATTTGATAAATATATAGACTCACGTTATGTTTTATTGGGATTGAGCGAGTCTGTAGATGACCAAGTGCTACGGTCCAAACATATCTCTTTCGCTTCATCAACTATCAATAATCTCATCATGCTCGCTCGCCGGTTACGAGTCCTTATTTATACGTTACATGTATTTCGAATTAACTGGAGTAAAATGGATTCTGCATTGACTTGTACATGTCTATTAATATCTAAAAAAAATATTACTGATAGGAGAGAGTGGCAAATTACAGACAAGTGAAGTGTCGGACGCCCGCCTACAAGGCAGACGGATGGTTAAGGTTGTAGAAAGTCGCTATACAGGCCACTTCCATCAAGGTCAATATGGAGATCCTTGAGGGAGGCATATGTTCAAAAATTAACTTCCTGTGGCTGAAGAGAGAAATAGTTCTCACTATGTCTCTCTTGTGGACGAGCTAAACAGCGGTTTGGTAGAAGCTGTCCATACGGTGGGATCTAAGTATTTTAGACCTCGCCGTAGAGATAGACCACAAAAACTCTCGATCCATACTCTTGACCTCATGGCCGAACGTCGATCTTTGACGCTGCAGTCTTCCGTTGACGCCGAAGCATATCGGCGGCTCAATAGACAGATCTGGAAGTCCTTGCGACACGATGTCCGTGCTCACAATACTGTGAGCATTAAGGAGACAATCGAGCGGAACGGAGGCTCCAAAGTGTTTGCAAGAGACTTGCCTATTGGGCAAAGCCAGTTGTCTAGGCTGAAGACGGAGGACGGCCGCGTAGTATCGACGAGGGCAGAGGTATTAAGGGAGATCGAGAGGTTCTACGGACAGCTTTACACCTCGGTTGCCAAACCTGCTGTTAGCTCGGCCGAAGACCCGAGAGCCGAGTTGATCCGACACTTTAGCGATGATATCCCGGACATCAGCCTGTGTGAGATTGAGATGGCCCTGAAGCAACTTAAAAACAACAAGGCGCCGGGCGAGGACGGAATAACTTCAGAGCTTCTGAAAGCGGGCGGAACGCCGATACTGAAAGTCCTTCAGAGGCTCTTCAATTCCGTTCTCCTCGAGGGCTCAACGCCAGAGGCATGGAGCAGGAGCGTGGTGGTACTGTTCTTCAAAAAAGGTGATAACACTTTGCTGAAGAATTACAGGCCCATCTCGCTCCTGAGCCATGTCTATAAGTTGTTTTCGAGGGTCATCACAAATCGTCTCGAACGCAGGTTTGATGACTTCCAGCCTCCCGAACAAGCCGGTTTCCGAAAAGGCTTTAGTACCATAGACCACATCCATACGCTTCGGCAAGTTATACAAAAAAAAACCGAGGAATATAACTTGCCGCTTTGTTTAGCGTTTGTGGACTATGAGAAAGCCTTTGATTCGATCGAGACTTGGGCTGTGCTACAGTCTCTCCAGCGGTGCCATATCGACTATCGGTACATCGAAGTGTTGAAGTGTATATACAACAACGCCACCATGTCGGTCCGAGTACAGGATCAGAGTACGAAGGCTATTCCACTACAGAGAGGCGTGAGACAGGGAGATGTCATATCTCCGAAACTGTTCACTGCCGCGCTGGAAAACGCCTTCAAGCTCTTGCAATGGAAAGGATTCGGCATCAACATCAACGGCGAGTATATCACTCACCTTCGGTTTGCCGACGATATTGTAGTCTTGGCAGAATCGCTGGAAGACCTTAGCACTATGCTCGAAGACCTCAATCGAGTCTCCCAACAGGTGGGTCTTAAAATGAACATGGACAAAACGAAGATCATGTCGAATGTCCATGTTGTGCCCACTCCCATCGGTGTTGGGGGCTCGACTCTCGAAGTTGTTGACGAATATGTCTATTTAGGACAAGTGGTCCGGTTAGGCAGGTCCAACTTCGAGAGAGAGGTCAATCGTCGAATCCAACTCGGTTGGGCAGCGTTCGGGAAACTACGCGACGTCTTCTCGTCCAAAATACCTCAGTGCCTTAAATCGAAAGTCTTCGATAGTTGTGTGTTGCCAGTGATGACTTACGGCACCGAGACGTGGCCTCTCACTATGGGCCTTATTAGGAAGCTCAAAGTCACTCAACGAGCTATGGAGAGGGCTATGCTCGGGGTTTCCCTACGAGATCGAATCAGAAATGAGGAGATCCGTAGGAGAACTAAAGTAACCGACATAGCCCACCGGATTAGCAAGTTGAAGTGGCAATGGGCAGGGCACATAGCGCGGAGATCTGATGACCGATGGGGTCGGAAAGTGCTCGAATGGAGGCCGCGTAGCGGAAAGCGCAGCGTAGGACGTCCACCCACAAGATGGTCCGACGACCTGGTAAAGGTCGCGGGACGTCGCTGGACACAGGCTGCCTCCAACAGGTCTCTGTGGAAATCATTGGGGGAGGCCTATGTTCAGCAGTGGACTTCCTTTGGCTGATGGATGGATGGATGGATGTCTCTCTTCTCGAGAGAGAGAGGACAAAGTGGCTGCAAAGCAACCGAAACACAGTATCCAACAACATATGTCAATCGAAGCAAAAATGCCGCCCTGGTTGAAACCATGGCAGTTTCTAACTCAATAAACAACATATCAACTGTCTCCAATCAGAAACAATTAGAGGGTCGCGACACCGGTAATAAATCCCTAAATGGCCCATCACCGAATTAAATGTACACATTGTTTGATAACCATCAAATGCGTAATGTGCTCGTACTGGCCGCAACTACGGCATACATTACCGGTCCGTTTACACGGAGGTTATTCACTTTGTACGTAAACGCAAACAGTGTACATTGAACATCATGTCAGCATACAGCAGACAGAATGACGCAGAATAAATGATTCTGAAAGAGCCTGCCATTGATTCCCCGGACTTTAAAGGCTGATGATAAATCGAATGGTGCTGAAACAAATACAGAGTTAAATTGCACGATTTTATCATCTTTTTCTCTACATTATTTTGAATCTATCAAATGAAGAAAAGTTCGTTTAAGATAGTGTAGAGGATATATTATTTATATCGTTGCCAAAATGGGATAACTTTTGAATCCTGGGTGCACTAAATTATGAATACAAATTTCAAATATGCGGATTAATATCGGCACTTCTTATAGCTTAATAATATCATAGAGATCGTTGACTTGCCGCAAAAATTGGTTGGTTGTAAAAATCAGTTTGTTGGATCATTTTATAAAATGTATAAACTTAAAACATCACGGGTGTTACTAGTGTTTCTATTAAAAAAAAGGTGTGATTGTTTACTGAAGTTTGTAACCAATTGCGAAGTTAAGTGAAATTAATTGGGAAGTATCTTCCAGATGCCAAAGTAAAGTCGGACGTGCTGGAAATAATTTTAGAAGTAATTACACTTACACAGCTGTAACAAGTTCGCTGAGCGGGCCGAGCGCAAACATGTAGTTGCAATAAACAACGGATCTACAAGATATGAACGCCATTTTCGGCCATTGCCTTGCACTTTGAAATAATATGTTCCTTATTTTGCCAGTTTTCAGTAATTTATCGTTAGCCAGAGCTAGTCTTGCTAAACTCATTTTTTAAGTGATGGATTGAATTTATGCATGTTGCTGAAGTTTGGTGTCCATATTTCATGTTCATGAATTCTGTTTTTCCTACAGTTGACATCCTAAATAGCCGAGCCCGGCGTGGCTCTAAAATCTCGGGCAGTATTTTAAGTTAAGAAAATAAATTGCTAACTTAGTATATTCGAAATTGTGACGCAAATAGGGCGTTTAATGTTTATTGTTACTACCTATTGCTTGTTATAGTTTCAATTATAATGTTTCTGCTTGAATATAGGTACTGAATTTATTTACAATTTCCCATCCGATCTCGTTTAGTTACACAAGGAATTTTTTAACAACCTTTTACACGCTTATTGAGGTCGCTGTAATAATTTACTAAATAAGCATCAGGATAATATTCTGCTTTTCACGATCAACTGGTACAATATAGTCAATTTCCACAGATAAAAATCCAATAATAGGCAAATACTATCGGTTGTAGATATATTATTTTTGCCTATAAAAGCTTGACAGCCTCCGTGGCGTAGGCGGTTAGACGCCGCCTGTGAAACGAGAGGCCGCGGGTTCGATCCCCGCACCGAGAGAAATGTTTGTGCGGCCCACAAATATTTCTCTCGGGTCTGGGTGTTTGTGAGACCGAAAAGTCTCTCGTAGTTCCTGATACCCACGACACAAGACTCGATCTTAATGTGGGGTCAGGACTATGTATGTGACTGTTGGGTGTTATTTATTTATTTATTTATTTTATTTATTTATAAAAGCAATATGCCTAATGGTTCTTTGGTATACATTTACCTCTAATAATATAAAGCAATATATACATATAATGTAAGAGCACCACTTAAGTAAATCTTTGTTTCGTAATTACTTTATTTCTATACTTTGGACATGGATAAGGAAGAAAATATATTGGGTAATAAATAAAACTATCTGCAAAAAGACCTGTTTCTTAAACGGAAACGAGAAGACAAGGGTCTCCCGATGAATCCCTTGGAACTTGAGCACCTATTTCGCAATCAGATAACAGCGACAATGGAACGAAGAAAGGTCTTGAGGAAATTTCGTTTATATCGAATTTATTCTATAAATACTATGCGTTGATAGCTTTCTTTATTTTCTTGGCAGTGATAGCGATTCAAGCATGCCATTCACTTAATGGGAAGCGACACATACTAATAAAACCAAACAACACCATGAATTATTACAAAGCAATGTTTGGCATTCCACTGCCCTCGCCGTCTTGAGACATAAGATGTTAAGTCTCATTGTGTCCAGTAGTTACTCTGGCTACAGCTTCCTTCCATCCAGAACACAACAATGCATTTACCCTGCTGATTGACGGGAGAAATAGACATTGTGGTGGTACCTATCCAGGCGGCGTGTCACATATGAGAGGCCTACTACTACCAGTAACGTGTTATAGCTTTGTTATTTTTTTAAATGATTAACAGATTGGCACACTGAAAATACATACATACATACAGAAACACACGCCTTGTTCCCAGAAGGGGTAGGCAGAGGTGCCAGGGCACCCACATTTCGCCTTGTATGTTCCGTCCCACAATGTGATAGGTGGCGAGACTATCGCCATATCGGGCACAAATTCCTGACTCTGGGCTGATACTGAATAGAAAAATCCAATATCACTTTGCCCAACCCGGGATTCGAACCCGAGACCTCAGCTTTGTAACCGTACCGTAGTACAACTACGCCACCGAGGCAGTCACTGAAAATGTTCTGGTAAAAATCATAGACCTACTATTATATAAATAAAGCCAAACATCACATATATAGTCTTGACTCTTACAGCCTTGGCATTGAGAATACTTGGAAATACGAGACATTCTCTCCTATAACATACAGATTGAACAAACATTTGTAGTTCTTAGAAATATTTTTCCTGATGCGCAGATCGTTCCCGCGGCGTCTTGTGAAACATCCGGTTTTTCAGACAGTCGCGTCACGAAGACTGTTTAGAGGGCATTCAAACCTTTATTATTAGCAATTATTACGGTGCAGATTTGTCCGGCCGGATGTCGCACTGACCCTCCATTGAAAATCAGCGCTGCAGTATAGCTGCGTTGTATTGCAGCATATAGCTGAGTGGGGGGTCATTGTTGTCTGGCCAAACGCATATAATGGCATATTGTTAATTACCTTGTATGTTACATTGTCCTATTTGTATGGGTTGGCCATGCAATAATAAATGATTTTCTGTTTATTTCTGATTGATGTTAACATAAACTCAGTATTACCATAATTTCACATCCAGTAATTCTATGATAGATTGTACGGCTATGCATTACCTTTTGTACGGTTTCACATTCGATGCAGCGGGTGCAGTTAGTTGCAGGCGAGGCGGGGCGATGTAATTCATAATTATCACCGTCTCACTTGAGACGGTTTGTACAAGCTACGGTATCATTGTAGGGAAATGCTGTTTTTGGGCATACACATACATACACATAAACTATTTATGTTTACTCCACATCTAATGTATTATATTTCAAAAATACTTTAAAAATATGACTTACATTTGCAATAGCAAGTTCCGTACACTTTGTGGCAAAAATACAATTTCACAACATGTAACAACTCCAATTTAAGTTGAAAATAGTCCACCAACATGCACTAGGCCAGCATGGTGAAATATATGGCGTAACCCCTCTCAATCGTATTCCCGATTGTAGAGGAGGCTCATGTCCTGCAGTTGGACGTACTTACATGGGCTGGTACAGAAAGTACATAAATACAATTGTCAAATTATTTCACATTAAACGTAGTGTAAAGCTAGCAGCTAGTAGCAGGAACCGAACAGAGAGATTGTGAAGATCACAAATAATCGAGAAAGCGTAATTGACGCAAGAAATTAGTTGAAAGTGATGTATCGAAAAAATGAAATCCCATAGACTACCTACCCTTTTGGAAAACAGGCGTGACATTATTTGCGCATGTCCTCGACACGATCAACCCACATGACGTGTTCAATTGATGGATGGGCTAACGGCTTTAGAATAGCCTCTAAAGCCGTTAGCATTGTATTTTAACAGGCTAGCACTATACGGATTTATTGAAGAAGAGATTGTTAAAATTATGGATTGTTATAGCACAGTATAGTAACATAATTTTCAGTATCTGGCGATGTATACCAGACTACTTGAAACATTTTTTGAAAAAAAAAAAAAACATCTAGAGATCTTTGTAATGCTGCTCAAAAATCAGTCATTAACTTAAGTATTGTTTTATGAATTGTAATACATACACGCGTCAGCCATTTTGTCCCATCGCGGGGCAAAAGCCCGTATCCGCATTCCACTCGTCCCTGTTTTGGATTATCTCTTGTCATTTAAGCCGATGCAATTCTAGCTCGTTTCGCCATCTTTTAATGCAATGATCGGTTTATTATGTCCAACACCTTCGAAGTTCTTAAATCAAGATTCTAAGAGCACACATCGTTGCGTCTACATAAGGCAAATTATATTTTGTATGCAATGTACATTTGTAAATGATATGACAATTACAGGAAGTTGTTGGAAGCGGGTCACTTTCCAAACGTTACCTGGAAGGGGGGGGGGGGTCTATGCATCTTCATCAATAAACTTATTAAGGAATAGAATTCTTAAGGCCATGAAGCTGGCCATGAAAACCATTAGTACGAGAGATGACAACCAAAATTTTTGTCTCATAGATTTGATTATTTCAAACTCGAAAATACCAATTTCAGACATTTTTCGCGTAGCGTTTGACCGAACTGAATTTTCAAAAATGTCAATAAATTTTACCAGACTGTATCATAGCAATCTGTCTGATTTTCTGACTGTAGTTATATAATAGCTTTAAGATACCGATAACATATTTTTCAGAAGTTAATAGTGTAGCGCGAACCCAAAAAATAAATTAGTAAAATTAAAAATGAGACAAAAAATTATGATGATAGCAATCCGTCTGAAAATGTTCTTTACGGGTAAATTAGGATTAGTTAATAGGAAAAAAAATATTTTCAAAAGGAAATTTGGTTGCATCAAATTTTGAGACCATTCTAAATATGTTAAGGAATTTTACCGATCGGTATCATAGCATCTGTTTGAAAATTGTTGAACTTGATGTAAATGAATTAACCAGATGTAAAAAAAAATATATCAGAAGAATTCAGTGTAGCACCTCCTTTATCAGACAACTTTTCGATATCGACCGTGTTGAAGCGTGACTGATTGCAAGTCGGGCATGTCTGGCCAAAATAGAGCGCGGACAACGTATCTTTGCTATAAAAACGTCTATTATAATTGATAATTTTGAATTCTTAAAAACCTAATCCTCCATCCCCGAAAACTTCATCAATGGCAGATGAGCAAACTATGCCTTATCATTGGGAATAGAAAAAAAAAATCGTCCGTGAGCCCTCGGACAACCAGCGACACACCCACGTCCGCCTGAGCAACTTATAGTTTGTTGTCACTTTAAGTGAGCGTCATTTCAACGGTTAGGACAGCTGGTGAGTGACTATGTATAGTAAGAGAGTGGCAGGAGCATAATATGCAAAAAACCATTCCCACCGCAGCAGGAACGTAAGAAGCGCTCAAGCATCGGCCAAGCGACTCCAAAACGTTCTTTTCTCTTTTGGGAGTACATGCGACATCTAAAATGTCTGAACACATTTTTTTTGCAATGCTGCCTTGTTTACGAACGGTAGAAAAAAAAATCATTCGGATTGCTATAATACAGGTCGGCTAAATTTGTTGACATTTTCAAAAATTCGCTTCAGCATACTACGAGCAAAATGTCTGAAAACCAACTTATTCGTCATAAAATTATAAAATGTACATTTCCAATATCAGACGTATTGCTATGATACCGACTGCCTTTTTTTTTTGACACAGCAGAAATAGCCTCACATGCAATTGCTACACTTTTGACCGTTACTACCCGTACCTACCTAGTCGGGTTCAGAATCACATAATCTAACGATTTTATACAGTTTCGACGGTATTGCTATGATACATGGTTTTGGTCGTTATCTCTGGGACTACATGAATAACCAAAGACGGAAACAATGTGTTTTAACTTCAGTAGTATGTTATTTCGCGCAGCTGATACCTCATCTAATAATATCTCGATGGATAGCTTATAATATGAATGGATTGCGAAACAAATATCCCGCTAATTGTATAAAAGCAAAACTTTAGTTGTTTGTTATTGGACCACAACGTGACGGCAGAACAGAGTTTGATGAAATTTTGGGGTTTTACTATTGGATTAAAACAAAGTGTATTGTTAACATTTTATCGGGACAGCGGCCTACATAATTGTAAACAATTAATGTACTTGTTTGTTATTAATCACTTATTTAAATTTTATAAATATCAATAAAGAATTTTGTGTCGATATATGTTCATGCTTATTTCTTTTACAGAAATAACTCTGATTTTTTGTTTATGAAGCTTTCAATAATATGGATTACACATTATAATATCTTAGAAACTCTAATAAAATAAATTAAAAAAAATAATTATTGCATTCTATAGAATGAAGGAAGGGAATTCATGGAAATTATATATGCAACTACATATGTGATAATTTATCAGCGTAGGTATTTTAGTATATACTACGCTGAATACCCATTAATATTCACCGTGCGTTCTCAAAATAATTTCACTCGATTTGTAACTTTAAATAAATGTAGACCAGATTTCTTTTATCAGAAGATATTTTTATTCAACTGCTATAAATAGTTTTACCTCCGTTTTCTGAATTTCCGCACTTTGGCCTTTTGTTCGCCAGGATTTTTCATTGGGGATTATTTTTAAAAGAATGGTTTATGTTCATACCGAAATATTTGTAGGTAGGTATGTCTTTTAATCAACATAAAATTTTGATCACATGCATTTAGGATTACGTGATCTTCTTGCTGGTATATATAGCATTGATAACACATTTGCTGTGGTCAATCAAATTATTCATATTGGAAAAAAAATTGTTACAATTTGCTAACCAATAATTTTGCTTACAAATATTTTCTAACATTGTGGTCAAATGTTTGATACAAAATGTTTTCTAATATTTGTTAACATCTTTATGATGTATCTTTATGTATATTGGTGCACCTCATATATAGGTACTCAAATTTTAAAAACAGAAATACCTATTTCATAAAATCTATCTAAAAATAAAACAGGTAAATACTTATTATTTTGTTTGGTTTATTTTGCCGCGAAATTTTGTGTTTTATTATATTAATAGTGTCATATGTACACCACAATACAATATATTTTTTGTACATAATATATTCGTCATTGGAAGACATCTTACTAAACAATCGTTAGTATAATCGATTTGAGTGAAATTGTGTGAGGAAGTTGTAATTAGTTTTACTTCTCTCTTAGCTGCCGAATCATTCGAAAGTTAAATAGTAAACAATTGGTTCGTTTCTTCATGCGCATTGTCTTGTATTCTAATTGCGGAAGTTACTAAAACTTTTCAAGTCAATTTAATTTTCTTGAAACAAATTATTTATAATTATTTGAAATTCTTTTGGCAAGTTTAGTTCAGTGTATTTACCATGAATGTAGAAACAAAAAACTTTGTTATTTTTATTATTTCAATGAAAGACGAGACAAGCATGGTGTTCGCTCATGAACGAACTTAACAAAACCAAACAACACCTTGGATTACAATGCAATGCTCGGCATTCCACTACGCTCGCCATCCTGATACATAAGATGTTAAGTCTCAATATATTCAGTAGTTACTCTGGCTACAATGTCCTACTAGCCGAATCGCAACGGAGCATTACACTGTTGTTTGGTGGGAGAAATAGAAATTGCGGTGGCACCTACCCAGGTGGCCTTTCACATATGGGAGACCTAACACCAGTAGAGTAGTTAATAGGATTTATAAATTAAAATTTCTTGTTAGGATTCTGAAATGTTATTTTATAGTATCAATGAAATATTTAACATAGATGTCTGTAAATTGCAAGACTATTCCGTTCAGGCACGTAGCGGTATCGAGATTGACCAATTTGCTCGTCATTACTCCTTGACCGGGTGGAACCGAACTTTGTCGGTTATCGTAAGTACATGCATAACAACTTAGTCTTTATACCATGCCATATTAAATTATGAAGCACTCAGCACGATCCGGTAAGTTAAACTGGTTACGGTTAAATAGCTTTTACTGCACGGTACTGCAGCAGCCCATAAGAGGCTACTGCTGCACACGGGAATCCCTTACAATTGACAGTTCGATTGTAAAGGTTTAGGCCATAATGAACCACGCTTATTTAGTGCCGGTCGCCAGACGTCATATGCCTTAGAAAATCTACTTCTTGTGGCCGCACTCAGAAACTTTAAATCTCAATTAAGTAGAAACAAAAAAAAAAAAACAAACACTTGGTAAAAAATTTCTTCGTAAAATCTAGAAATTATATAAATGAAATTAAAATATATATCTGAGTACGACAGTTAGACTATAATGAATTTCGTATGAAATAGCTTTTAGTTGTTCAGTTTGGGATTAAGTGCCTGATTGCTATCTGGCACTTATCTGTCAGATAAGATACATTTAGAATTTTTGCATCTGAATTTTGTAGACTCAATCATGCCGTTTGCCTAAAGTTAAACGACACGACCGCTGAATAACAGTAGCAAAACCAAACAACACCTTAGATTACAATGAAAGCTTGTCATTCCTCTGAGACATAAGATACATTCAGAATATTTGCAATCGGATTTTGTAGTTTATATGGCAGATATGTGCCAGCTATCAGTGACTTTATTAGGACTAGTGAAACTGGCCCTTAAACTCGCAAGTATTGGTATTGGCTCCGATGTCTATGTCGAGATACGCATGAATATGAAAATCAAATAAGCGTGTAACAGAGCGTGGAAATCGAGGATTATCTATGTAATGGAAATACATCGCTTTCACATAAACCGAGCACTTTTATAAAAACAAAGGAGAAATGGCTTTGATGGTCTTAAATATTGATTGTTTTATTTTTATAGTCTATAAGTTCTAATTTTCTTGGTGATATTCGTTTCGGAGAGCAGAAACCTACACATGTAATCTAATACAATACTTATTTATTTATCCTTTTTGTATACAGAAACAATTATAGGAAAAAGATACATATTAATCATAGTACAAAAGACGGCCAACACAAGCGTTCAGGGATTAGTGAGGTTAAAAAATTTACAAAAACGTTCTTGATAAAAAGCCTTAAAACAAGTAAGTATAATAATAAGAAGTTCAATACACTGGTTACTCCTTTACATTATCTAATAACACAGTAATTGGTTACTCCTTCACATCATCTAATAACACAGTAATGGCACAGAATAGTAAACTGTAATGGGTAGATTTTTTGGAATACGGGCTTTTATTTTTATTATCTATTACTGATCTTTGAATTGTAGAAGAAGCCTGTACCTACTAGTGCAATGAAAATAAATTCCCATAAATATAGGTTGAACAAAGTACTAAAATGCAAAGTTAAAACAATTGAACCGAACACTGATTGGCACTCTCGTGAAGACTCAATTCGTGTGAATAAAAAGTGATTTATTATCTCCTAAGAGGCTAAGAATATTCTAGGAATCCAATATTCGCCGAGACAATTTTATTCCTTTTCATTTCATTCTCTTTAGACGTCGTTACTGTTCAGTAATCTGAGAACTATTTTAAGATGTTTGAATTTGTTAATGTCTCCCTTAGGTCGCCTTTGCCTAATATTCATTTATTATTGGGGACAAATAATTTGGGAGTAGATATAACTAGCGCGAATGCTTTTTTAAATTCAAAAATGCTTGAAAACTATTGAGTTTTTAATTAGGCGAAGAAAAATTGAGTATAGATATTGGTTGCTTCCACCTGTTTATTTCATCGAGTCAAGCTTATTATTTATTGCTACTATGGTAGTCCACAATATATTACATAATTTATGTAGAAAACAGAAGCAGTCCATTCACCACACACCAATCTCTATTGATTAAATTGAAATAATACAGTTAATTAGCCAATAGTTGATGATGAAGAACACGGCTGTAAAAGACTGTGGGTTTGATCCCCGCTGCAAAACGAATTTTTGTGGTGTCCAAAAATATATTTCATTTCGGCTATTAAAAAAAAAGTTCTTAACTCGGTTTTCTTCTTTTAAATATTGTTTGATTGGTTTGACTACAGTTTTGAGCACAACACGGCAGCACAATTTAATTTATTGTAGATAAATCATTTGTCCAATCGTCCGGCAACGTATTTATGTTAAAAACGTTTAAACGGTGATTTATTTAAGCTCTCAATATAATTATCGATGCGAAGCGATATTCAATATATTTGTGGTTAATTATAAGTAGGATAATTTTATTTTCAAAACCTTTGTATGTGTCTCTCTCATCAAATATATAATAATTTTAAATTGTATTATAATTAAGAACTTTGGAGTACTCACTACACATGTAAAAATGTGCACAAGTAGATAGAATAGTTCAAACAGCAACATTTAGCGCTGCAAATCTTCGTTCTGTCTTATTATCCTATGGTAGCCTTGGAAGAGATTTGAGAAGAGATCGAGCAAAAGGCTGCCATTGCACTTTTTTTTATATATTTATTTCTTAACATTTTTTTCTGGTGTACTCTAAGTTTTTAAAGTAAATTAAATAAATAACAGCGTAAATATTTTAGGAGTGCAAAAAGTAATATATATTCACTTACAACCACACACAAAGTCTGCACTTCACACTTGGTGTTATTTGTATTGTAGGTATCAAAAACTAGGGAAATGCTTTCATTATTTTAACACTTAAACCGTAAACAAATACGAATATTTAATCTCGGCACGGACACTCAAGTTATTTTTTTTACACTGGCCGGCATAATGACAACATTGCGTCTGATGGTAAGCGCAAATGCCGTCCCGACAAAGTATCGAATGGCATCAGATGGCAGTTCTAAGCCATTCGATATAATTATGCCCGCTTGCTAAGATGCCTCTTCACACTACGGCGGAAGGACCCGGGATCATAGGAAGGAGGGGACATGCGTGACGGCAAACAATCTTATTCAATCATATAGAAAAAAAAAAGTATATACACTAACGACTGATACAACTTCGCAAGTAAGCCAAACCCAAGAATGCAACTCAAACATTTTTCAATAAACATTTGGTTTTAAAACAGCCAGGTTTGACGTGAACGATGTAGACAAAGCTATATTCACAGACTTTCCGAACTAAAAACATTTTACAATCATATAGAAAAGGATATATTCGAAGCGCACCTGCTATACACGTTTGATTTAATAACACGACTCCCGCTCAATTTTACTATAACATCGTAAAAATATTTCATATTCAGTTATTATCATAAATAAAATATAACTTGTATTTAATGCTACGTTACTAGTATTTGAGTGTGCTATTAGAATAAGTAATATAGAGGACAGTAACATACATAAGGATCGGTTGTTGGAATGGAAATATTAATGTTACTCATACAAATGTTCAGGTGATGTGATGTATTGTATTTATACATGGTATATCCAGACAGACAGGGTGGTAGTTTCCTGACTACAGAAACAATGGAAATAAAGAATTCTCAAAAAAAACTTTTTTTTATAGTAATAAACATCGTTTTTATGTAGTAAATTCATAAATTTTGCTAAAATAATAATTTAAACTATTGCGTACCATAGCGTCTTGAATAATAAAAGGTGTACGAAAATAGGCAAATACGACGTCAGAAAAAAAAAGTTAATGTACGTCGCTTTGTTTCTCTTTTTATTAGTTTAATTGCTTCTGAAATCACTAAAACTACTACTTCCAGTTTCGTTTTTGGTCGCAGTCTAGATAAACGCTGTATTTTATGTACTACTTACGAGTTTATTAAAAGGCCTAGTGTTGGCCGTATCGTTAGTGAGAGGGCTTCGGTAATGCGCTCATCAACTTACTTTCCTTGTGTGGGAGTATAGCTGAATCTTTCCTGATTAATGCTCTGTACCATAATCTTGAAAATGTAATATACTTCGGACGAATACAGGCTGATGGAAGGATTAGTGTAATGGAAGCATAAATGGGTTTAAAATGGCGAGATTTTTTGTTGTAATGGTCGGTTTCACTCATTTCATTTATGTTTGTTTTACGACTGTGGAAATAGAATTTGTTAGAAATAGCATATTTTTTGAAATGGGACGTTGCAAAATGATTATAAAATATTTTTAAATCATGTAATTTTGTATAATGGACATGCATAAAACTATAGTTAATAGTTTTTTAGAGGCCTAGTTAACATCAAATTCAGTAACAGGAAATCGACAGTCGAACATTGATCTTCCCCAGTAATTTCCATATTTTCGTGACGGAAGCAGCCTACACCTTACGAATTTCTACATAAATTACTTGATTTTTAAAAGACACATTAAGCGCAGACTTGTACACAAATAACTAGAAATATCTTCCTCGACTATAATACTGGATGTGCCTAATTAAAATTACTCTACATAATTGTTTGTGAGTCAATTTCGAATCTCAACTTAACCTCAGCTATATTACATTTCTAATTGCTTAAACAATTCGACACCAAATTCCGAGCATACCCAATTCCGCGCAAATGAATGCGGAGTATCAAAGTACTTCAGCGAAAGATGTTCAACAACAGTTAGTGGTAGGTATATTTCCATAAATTAACTTATCTATTGAGTGTTATGATTGAGGTGTAGAGCTTTATATTTTGATTACAATATGTATTAGAGATTAAATTAGTATTATAATTATTTATTTTAGAGCTGAAAAGAAAATAAATACAGTGTTATGATTTACTGATCAGCATTTATTTCGTTGCCAGTGTGTATTTAAAGGAACAATTGGAAAATTTTACAAAAGAAATATGGCCCGAGGCTTATGCCTTTCAATCAACACAAGCCTAGCATAATACAAGAACGAAATCCCGAATATCTTCTATAATTATTCGTAGCATAAACTGAATTCGTGAAGGTTGGATATTCAACATTTTCTGGAACGTCCATATGATTTATGGCTAGACGGGGAAAATACACTTCGATGTAATAAGGAGTACATAGACTAAGAAAATAATTTCATTCACAAAAGTTACATGACGTGATTTATTGAACGTATGCTTCATAATACTCACGATTTAAGCCGGCTATAAATCAGACTTCTAAAACATTGTGTTGTTTACCTGAAATAAAAAAAGTACATGTTAGTTTTTACTTACATACACAAACTCACGCCTTTTTTTCAGAAGGTAAGGTGGTCATCCATATTTCACCTTGTATGTTGCACCCCACTATGTGTTAGAGGGCGCGTCTATCGGTTAGTTTCCAAGTTTTTTTACATGCATACAATTTCACCATAAAGACCTTTTAATAACCTTTATTAATAGAAAACTCTTTTTTGAATGAGTAAATGAGGTTGCTGTAAAATACAGCTTGCTGCAAAAAGGGTTACTGCAAAGCTGGGACGTCTTGGTTCAAATTGTTGTTTTTGCTACTTATCTCCGGAGGCAAAAACCTAGATAATAAACTGCATAAATAAACTTCGTTGGAAATGTCCAACTGTAAGTATTTTATAGTAGATGTTCGTAGCCCACGGTTTTGTAGGGTATGCGTTATTTATTCGAGAAGAATTATAATTAATTATTGAGTCATAATTCAGACCAATTTATGTAAATGTCGAATGTAAATGTCAAATCCTTAGATACACAGATACACAACACTTTATTGAACACCACATAATATAAAATAACAAAAAAAATAAATAGAATAACTTACAAATAGTGAACAACTGGCGGTCTTATCGCTAATAGCGATCTCTTCCAGACAACCATAACCATCCTTAGTTTTGTCGCTAACAGCAATAGCAAATCTAGTTTCAATTAGGAACATATGGCCTAAACTATTTGATGTTTCAGACGCATAAGGCGATACGATTGGACTCCTAATTAAAAGATTGGTCCTATAGAGCCTTTAACAGAGATGAAAGGAAAGCGGTAAGAGCGTCTTTTGTCCTGCAGTGGGAAATTAGGGGCTCATAGTAATCATAAAAAAAATATAAGCAACCGCGGTGGCGCAGTTTTTCTATGGTTCGATTACAAAGTGTAAAGTAATATTATTATTCTATTCATTAAAAAGAAAATTCCAGAGACATGTGCTCTATACAGCAACGGGTTCGCCCCTTTCATATCGTGGGACGAAATACACAATAAAACGTGGGCGTCCTGGTAGTGCCTCTGCCTCCCTGTCCTAAAAAAATCAGTCAGTTTGTCGGCATTTAAGCGATTTTCTATTTATATCCAAAATACCTCAGTGCCTAAAATCGAAAGTCTTCGATAGTTGTGTGTTACCAGTGATGACATACGGCACCGAGACGTGGCCTCTCACTGTGGGCCCTATTAAAAGGCTCAAAGTCACTCAACGAGCCATGGAGCGGGCTATGCTCGGTGTTTCCCTACGAGATCGAATCAGAAATGAGGAGATCCGTAGGAGAACCAAGGTTACCGACATAGCCCATAGGATTGGCAAGTTGAAGTGGCAGTGGGCCGGGCACGTAGCTCGTAGAACCGATGGCCGTTGGGGCCGTAAGATTCTCGAGTGGAGGCCACGTACAGGCAAGCGAAGTGTCGGACGCCCGCCTACAAGGTAGACGGACGATCTGACTAAGGTCGCAGGAAGTCGCTGGATGCAGGCCGCTTCCAACAGGTCATTGTGGAGATCATTGGGGGAGGCCTATGTTCAGCAGTGGACTTCCTGTGGCTGATATGATGATGATGATGATGATAGGTTATTCAATTATGTGGGTCGACGTAACACCTACACGGATTACATTCTATAAAAAGATTGATTGTAGTCGTAGACCGAACTACGGTTGACGCACACCACTGCTGACTTATTAAAGTAGCGTGGGTATAGTTACTTTGTGCTTCCTATCTGCTTGAATGTCTAGGCCGCATATGTTATTTTTGTAAATACTCTGATTAAAACATCCTATTTCAACATCTATAAATAAAATACACCTTAATCCAACTATTTTTAAGTTGAAATTACATTGATAAACCTCTAAAGAGGACGTTGGAGTCTCTAAAACAGTTGAGGAAATATAGCAAGTAAAGTTACCTGAGAGTTTCCTACAATAACTGCGAAGGTATTTGAGCTCGACCAACCACCACTATTACTATTGCAATTAATTTAAATTACTGATATACGCTGTTAACAGTTTCGTGATAATAGCTCCATTCACACAAACATTTACACTGCAGACATATGTGATATTTGATCCGTGCTTTAATCACATACGATCAAAAGACATATTTAAGTATAACTTGGCAAAAAGAGTACGATGCGGTGACAAACGGCATCAAAAAGCAATAATGCCAACACTATGAAAAATGTCATTGCCTTCGGTGAATAATTTTATACATATTTCTATTCATTTTCGTAAGGTTTTTGTTTGTTTTGGGAAAAATATAAACAAAGACCGATAAACAACAATAAGTAAAAATAACAAGTATAAACATTTCTGTCGTAATTTCTCGGTTGGTCATATTCATATTAAATTCGATCTTAGCACCCTCATTAAAAAGAGACACTTTTTTCCAAGTTATAATTCTAATTTTATTATTATCCCACTGTTTGGATAACAGACATTAGACTGGTTATCAACAAGCATGTCGGTGCCCATTGCTGCCATATATTAGCAGGCTTGTCAAATCCGAGTGAGATAAAGTACCTGAGAGAGAGTGGCAAATTCGAGCATACATTGCTAATTCATGGAATTATAATACTCGGTGCCTCGGTGGCGTAGTTGCACTAAGGTACGGTTACAAAGCTAAGGTCTCGGGTTCGAATGCCGGGTTGGGCAAAGTTATATTTAATTTTTCTATTCATTATTGGCCCAGGGTCATGAATTTGTGCCCGATATGGCGATAGACTCGCCACCAATCACATTGTGGGACGGAACATACAAGGCGAAATGTGGCTGTCCTGGCACCTCTGCCTACCCCTTCTGGGATATAGGCGTGAGTTTATGTATGTATGCAGTTTTTGATTTCATTTATCAAGTCTTATTTCGTGCAATACTTTCAATCGTTGATTACTAACTCTTTCAGTAATTTTTTTGCGTAATTATGTACTTTAAATATTTTTTTAATATTTCAAATGTACTTAAAAGCCTGGAGAAATATAAATACGGTAAGATTTCGTGGAAATTTAAATAAAAGTTCCGTTGAAGTTTGTCGTGAAATCGGAAAGTTCTTGATACTTGTGAATTTGGCGGTGACTTTGCAAGTATTTCATTGCGAAGGTTTTTTTAACTTTTTAAAGGATTACTTTGATTGGCTTCTTGAGAAACTTTATACACATTTTGAAATATATTGGTAAAGAATGTTGAAAGATTGCTGGAAAACTCTTAGTCATGTAGGCTCCCTCACCGCCTTCTGACCTCAAAAAGGCATTGGTGTGTTTTACTCGTACGTATTTTAATACCACCGTATCCTGAAAATTGGGCTAACAATCGCTTTATTCATAACATTTTCATAATTCAATTAATGATCAAAATTATTAGCTTAGTGGCATTGGGTAAACATATAATAACAAATGTTATTTAATTATTAAAATATAATCAGATTCGAAATAAATTCTTGATAAACACGTAGCGAATTAAACGGGTATTAACATCCTATTAATTACTGCTATCAGGGTAGTGACCTTTTTGTTGAAATCAATTAGCATAACGAACGGTAATTAGTTAATTCGTGGGATACACCCACACGTACTAGAATATAGAGTTTATTGGATCATGGCACGCCATGATCGGTTTGTGTCCGGAAGTCGTGTTCTGGTAATAGCTTCGGAAGTAATACTATTGTAGATTAAATAAGAAAAATATATCTGCTCAATGAGATATACTAGTTGATTGATTTCGACGCTCTTTGGTTCAAAGCTTGGTGACATTAAAAGGTATATTATTGTCGATCCTAGCCTCTAAGAAATGCAGTGGAGTATGTAACGGTGGGATGAAGTAGACTTGTCTGGACCTTAATATATCTTGAGGCAATATACGTCATTGGCAATATACCCTATTTTTAAGTAAAATTAAAAATTTAATTGTCAAGTATTATTTTGTCAGACCATTCTAAGAGGTTTTATAAATTTATTGTAACTATGTTGCACGTTTCCTAAAAAGTCCCGTCATTGGCATGGTTTTTTCTCTTTCTGCTTTAACGACATTGGGATTTGGATGAAACAAGATTAAGTAACAGTTTAAAAAATACTTGTAAGTGTTGAAATTTTTGCTTATCTGCAACTCTCTTAAAATAAGTCTCATATTCATTGTCCGTTTAACAAAAAAAATATTAAATACACCCAACAGTCACATACTTTGTCCTGATATACGATCGTTGATCTTTAGTCTTGTGTCGTATATTAGAAACTAAAAAACTAAATGGGACGTATGGGCTGATGCAGGCAAGGTGTTTGAATGAAAAGAAAAAGGTTTCTACCAACAGCAAAATGAGACATGTGCTACATAAAATATGTATTTGCATTAAACTTAGCAATATATCACCAAGTCAGACAGCTTGACTAGAATTGTGCTAGTCATTATAAATTAGTGTAATGCGTTGGAAAGACGAGTTGGATGCATTCGAGCTAAAATGGCGAGAGCTTGCCGAGGAAAGGGTTAAATGGAAAAAAGGGGGAGGACTTTGCCCAGCAATGGGACACAATATAAACGAAACGAAAGGGCGTGGGTTCGATCCCCACACCGAGAAATTTGTTTGTGCGGCCCACAAATATTTCGGTCTGGGTGTTTGTAAGCCCGTATAGTCTCTCATAGTTCCTGATACCCACGACACAAGACTCGATCTTAGTGTGGGTTCAAAACCATGTATGTGACTGTTGGGTGTTATTATTTATTTATTATATACGAGACATAGTAACAGTATTTATTTGTAACTCAAACTAAGCAAAAGATAATTATGAATAAGTAAAATAAATGCGATCCTTATTCATACAAGAACATAAAACATTCTGAAACTTCATTATAATGTTACGATTTATGCTGAAGCACGTGGGTATGACAAGCAGGTGACTGATCATTGCAATCTTTCAGACCGGTTTTAGTGGCAGACCTAATATGAATGGATGAGTGGTCAACGAGATACAGACATTCATATGTATTCTATAATATGGTCTCTCGTATATAAGAGACCGTTTTGATACGTAAAACCGCAATGCTTATTTTTCCCACCAAACATCAGTATAAATGCACTGTTGTGTTCCGGTTTGATAGACACTGTTGCTAGACTAACTACTGGATATAATGAGTCTTAAGATCTTATTTCTCAGAACGGCGAATGCAGTGAAATGCTAAGCATTTCTTTGTCATTTACGGTGTTGTTTCATTTTGCTACTGTCCATGGCTTACCATTAGACGAATGGCGTACTCGTCTCGCCACTCATCGCAATAAAAAAATGTAATTCGATAATTATAGTCCCATTGTGCCAATAAACTCGTCGAATGAAATGAATGAAAAAAATCATACCATCCAATTTCCAATCACAGATTTTACAATATGCAATTTTCTTCATAATATTTTCACAGAAAATTAAAGCGATAATAAATTTAAAAAAAGAAATACTGATATTTTAAAAAGACTCCGCATCTAGATTTAAAACTTTATACACAATCTCACTGCTCTTAAAGCATATCATTACATGACAATATCTAGACTATTCAACGTTTTATAATATGAAATATTTTTCATTTTTTACGAGTATATACCTCTATTTATGCCACCCACAGACACCAAATGAATTGACTTCTCAAGAAAAATATGCAATTTTGTAGAAAGTTTAAACTCCCACTCATCTCGTGTTCTCAAAGCCGTAGGTTCAAAGAAATGATGCTCCACATTCCACAAGGAGTTAAAATAAGATCGCGACGATACCAACATGCATTCTGGATGGATGCAATTTTTTTCTGTACAAGGAATAGGGTATTTGACTATTATCGATTTTTTGTATTATTTCGCTTCCAAATACAAATACGTTAAAATTAAAGCCTTGCTGTCAAAAAAGTATTAAAGTAGCTTGTAACATAAGGCAAATATTAACATTTAAAATTAAAGAGTGGGGGTGTAGTGGGGACATCTTGCTGTCTCTTTCACACCCGCACACTGTAATGTATAATAACCCTAGTGACGTCACTATCTTGGTTCTGCATTTCTTTTCTGTTACCCCCACTATGTGCGTGTGGCGAGTGCGTGGTGGCCTGTTGGTAAACGGACCAGACGCGGCTGCCAACATGTTCACGGTGGTCGCGGGTTCGAATCCCAGGGCACACCTCTGACTTTTCGGAGTCATGTGTGTATTGATAGTCAATCACCACGCACTAAAAACGGTGAAGGAAAATATCGTGAGGAAACCTGCATACCATAGCGATTTATATAAATTTCTATGGTATGTAAGTCTGCCAACCCGCACTAGGCCAGCGTGGTGGACTATATGGCCTAACCACTCTCAGTCGTACTTACGATTGAAGAGTAGGCCCGTGCCCTGCAGTGGGACGTATATGGGCTGATACAGAATACCCCCACTACAAGATTTAAAACGTTTCTAACTTGTTTAATTCTGAATGGATTTATAAATTTCTTTGTTTGTTAGACCATAGCTGTGGAAAAGTTTTGATAAATACAATAAAAAAATTTGAGTCAAATACCCTATTCCGAATTTCGTATGAAATATTCAGAGAGGACATCTGAAATATTTTTACGTTATTTTTCAGTGGGTATTATTCAAATACGCATTCGAGTTGTAGAATAGCTTTTAGCTCGTAAAATAATACGACGAATTCAAGCAGTTCATTTTAACGTTTAATTGAAAAGTAGATGTACTCAAAATATTTTGAAAATGTTGGCTGCCTCCGTGGCGCAGTTGATATGACGCCAGCTGTATAATTAGGGACTGTGGGATTCGATCCCCGCACCGATACTAATATTTGTGTAACCCATAGGTATTTCTTTCGGGTCTGGGTGTTTGTGAGCCCGAAAAATCTCTCGTAGTTTCTGAATTCCACTAGATAAGACAATGAATACATTTTTGAACCATTATTCATACCAGCATTATAATTATAGATAGATATTTTCGCCATCGAATACCCTTTTTACCGAAATGTAGTTATGAATATGCTGTTGCTAATGGACTTAACATATTTATAAATAAAATCCAAATATAATGTGTGAGTAAACTGGGCACACCTAGCTAAAATATTCATTTTTTATTCATTATCTTTATTTTTTTAGGGCCTTAGTCATTTTGTGACTATGCCGGTCATAAAATATTCATATTGTGAATATTTCATCCAAAGCATTTTACTCGTATTTCGATGGCGTCCGATATTTATAAACGAAAGATAAGTGAATAAAAGCAATATATTTGATTCACTGTTTGCAAGCAGATTTATATAGTTTGCTGAGCGGTGCAATTTTTAACCATTCAATAGTATTTCACTCGCCACCGTAATCCTTAATTTACGCACTGCACGAAGTTTTTCGATGTATTTACAAGCCCAAAGGCTGAACTGAGGGCTGAACGCAAGGCTCTTATGGTGACCGTTTAATTAACACGCCAAAGTTAACGTATGTTTTATAGAAATTGCGAAAAAAACATTTATTCGCCAGTTTTGGCGCGTTGACTGAGTAAACAGCTTTCAAAGGATTAATAAGGAGTGTTGACAAAATAGAAATGCTAAATTTTTTCAGTTTTATCCGATATGTTTCACTATAGAAGATATGAAGGATCCCAAATTGCTTCATATACAGAATACATTAAGCATACATACGTAATGTCAAAAGGGTAGGCAGAGAGCGAGAGAATATTACCACGCAGGCACTCATTACAATTCCAGGAAAATAAACTTTATAATATCAGGATGTTAACAAAACAAAAAAAATGGAAC
The DNA here is from genome assembly GCA_023078785.2 of Hyles euphorbiae. Lineage (NCBI taxonomy): Eukaryota > Metazoa > Arthropoda > Insecta > Lepidoptera > Sphingidae > Hyles > Hyles euphorbiae. The sequence goes on from CM041040.1 coordinate 13,387,734, forward strand.
CTGATGATTTCAAAAAATTCCCAAAATTTTAAAGCCATTTAATATGGTCAGGGTAATTGTTATGACTATCAGATAATTAATACATTTTATTAAATTAAATTAATTAATACTTTCGGTTGTAATTTTAAGGTATGGGCTGTATCAGCACATATACTTCTCACTTCTAGGGTACAGGCCTACTCTACAATCAAGAATTCGAATGAGAGTGGTTAGACCATATAGCCCAACACGCTGGCCTAGTCTGGGTTGGCGGACTTAACACACCACAGAAATTTTACAATGTAATTTCAATAATTCCTCAAAAATATTTCATTAAAACTAGCGCAATTAAACTATCTTAAAGCTAGAAGTAAACGGAATAAATCTTTGAAATATCGCCTTCGAAATGGCTGAAGCTGTGTGGTGGCAAAAAAGCACATTATGCACCAGAAGCGTGGCAGTGGCGCCACCTGGTGTCATAGTTACACGGCTTATTGCTTCTTGAGAACGGAATGGCACTCTGCAAACGCGGAATCGACACGCTCAAGAAATTACGGTCTGCGATAGTTTAGAGTAAACAGAATTTGATATCGGTGTATTTTGTGTTTTTATTTTCATCACATAATATATTATATATTTGATGGTACGATGTTCGTATCCTTAATCCTTATGATAGCTATAATTATACTCAGCGGTTAAGGGTCTGCCATAGTGCTCCCGAAGCTCTCTCGCATTTTGAGTTTATCTCTAATGCAGGGTGAATCCATACTACGACCGAAAACGAAGTCGGTAGTTTAATGGCTAAAATACGTACTGAATCTGTATGTTTACTTTTTTTAAATCATGAAAAAAAATTAAAAAAAATGAATTCTGACACAATGTGGCAAAAAAACTTAATATATTGTAATACGCAAGGGTTTACATCATAATTTTAGAAAAACTATGTATTTACAGCTCAAACAGGGCAATAGGTAAAAAATTACAAAAGAAGTCTGCATTTTTCAATTTGTTTTGGTTGCGTTGTGTCTGTAGACACTTAAACTACCACCTGATTTCGTTTTGGTCGAGGTCTGAATATACAGTATACTTGGGTACAATTAGGCCGGTGTCGACTAGCGAGAGATAGCTATCATGCGTTGCCTACATGTCTGAACTTTATTGTTCTTCATTGTTCATGAACAGTAGTCTGTATCAGCCCATATACGTCCCACTGCAGGGCTCGGGCCTCCTCTACAATCGACAGTATGATTGAGAGTGGTTAGGCCATATAGTCCACCACGCTGGCCTAGTGCGGGTTGGCGGACTTACATACCACAGACATTTTTATAAACCGCTATGGTATGCAGGTTTCCTCACGATGTTTTCCTTCACCGTTTTAGTGCGTGGTGATTGACTATCAAAATATAACACACATGACTCCGAAAAGTCAGAGGTGTGCCCTGGGATTCGAACCCGCGACCACCGTGAACATGTTGGCAGTCGCGTCTAGTCCGTTTACCAACAGGCCACCACGCACATGAACAGTAGTATCGCATACTATCAGGCGAATGGCATGGTGTCATTCATTGCGAAAAAAAATGCATTGAAGTCATTTTGCCGTACCAGTATAAAAAAAAATCTCAGGCCTATACTAAATATTTCTATCTTTTCTAGGTGATTGTAGTTGTAAGCTCAATAAATAGGTATGTATTTATAGGCATTAGAAATTATAGTCATCAGAATATTTCAATGAAATAGCAAGATAGTGTACATCTAACAGTTTTTTTCAAAGACTATTTATTTATTTCAACCTTCATATAAACATAACTACATATATGTAACTACGTTGATATAATAATATTGTTTCATTCATAAAATGAACAGAAGCTAGAAAATATTTTCAGAAACAGATTACGCTACGATAAAAGCTACGTTGAAGTTATTAAGAAACCTTTCGCGTTGATGTGGGTTTATTAATCCGGATTTCAACTAAAACTGTGTTTAGTCAAACCTACGTCAACAGAATAATATTCTGCGGTCAAATTATTATTTTCTTTTTCTTTTATTTTTGTTTGCTGACACAAATTGTTTATTCAACGCCTTATTTTGTCGGGAATTTATTATTTTGTAATGCGTTTGTTTTGCGCTTGTTGCTGTGTTCGTTAATGACTTAGGTTTGATGCCCGAGTCAAATAAGCATTTTGTGTGCGATTTTACATTTAGTAAAACCTACGTGGTGATACATTCGCCAGTAATTACTTAGGGATAGCAAAACAAAGTCAAACAATACATAAAAGAAGTTTAACAATAATTATATTCGGTTCAGAAGTGGGTAAACATTTTTAAAAAACATGGGATTTTCTGGGACCACATCTGAACGACCTAATTTAAGTTAGTAAGCATCACATGTGCTGTAAATCGATTTTTAAGGTTACAAAAACATCTCCCGTCCCACGTATTTGCTTCGTGCAATACGGTGCAGTTTAAGCGGAACGTGAAGACGCAATCAAACGAAGCAACCCTACAGACCGTTCACATTGAGTCAGACTATAGAATTGCATTGGTACGAAATTGTTTTTGTAAGACGGGGTGAGCGGGGTAAATTAGGAGTAAATGTTGTTATTATGTATTACGAGTATGATTTTTTTGTAATGTGTTTATGTTACTTTATTATTACGTATACTTAGAGAGACCATAGTGTAGATCACTTAATCTTTCTCTCGATTGTTCTGCACTGGTATATTAACGGGCTGAAGTACATTGCATCGTTTTAAGACGGTAAATATTAATGACTTCGGCCTTATTCATAGACAATTTATAAAACTTTTTTAGCCATAATTTATTTTTGTCTTCTTAGCTCAAACTTAACATAAAAGTTGTTTGAAAGGGACAAACAATTTCATAACCAAAATTGGTTTATGAATAAGGCCGTAATTAAAGTTAAAATTCACCACTGAAGTTCATACGTCGACCACAAAACGCAGCATTTGAGCGTCGAACCGGACACTGGAGTGGCATAATTTGAGATAAAGTTGATACAAACTTTGTGACCGCAATAGTTCGCGTTTTCGCTCGTACGAAGCTTAAGTGCAAACAGTAATATTATGTTCTGTGTGCTCGCTGGAAATGTACAGAATATTGAAACCTGGTGAAATTAATAAATTAGCTGCCTTTGGGTGGTGGTAACGTGTGGATGTAATGAACCATGCGCTCTTAAAAGGGATTGTGAGGAATCACATACATAGAACATTAGGACTAATTGAGATTTTATAGCATAAAAAAATACAGCAATGCAGTTGGTGTTAAGTGCAGTGCAGTTCACATAGAGCATATTTTAGTAAAAGATGGATAAATAGATAACATTATGAGCGATCGAAACTGGATGTACAAAGGCTTATCTCAAAACACGATATAGTTATGTGTGCTACTATGACGGACTTTATAACACAAGGCCTGGTGCATGCTATCCAGGCTGAAAAAAATATCATAATAATTTTTGTGCATCAGTATACGGTATAAAGCCCTTCGGTACCACCCATCCTTTTGCATTTGGGCAGTCGTGAGTCAAGATTTAAGTAAGACCTTTGCGCCCTATAATAAAATATAACATAATAATTCCAAATTCAAAAGTGTTATTTTTGTTATTGGTTACTTAATCTTTGGAAAACCAACTCATTTCATGTCTTAGTACGCATTTTATTTTCTTTTTACAACTTCTTTATGTCCTATCAGCTGTAATAAAAGTTTGCCGTTTTGTCTAGCGTTTTTATTGTCCGTTCTGTATTGTGACACGAAAGTAAATAACGTTTTCTTGTTTCATATTTCGAAATAGTTTTGTTTTTGAGGTGTTTTTTTGCCTTGAACTAAAACAAGATTAAACATTTTATGATGTCTGAATTATACGGTTTTGCTTCTGGTTAAAGTATAAATTTCATTTACGTCCTTGGAATTAGGTGTAAAAATTTTTGTAACTTGAATTCAGAGCTTATTATACCGGGTATATCAAGAATGCTATCGAAAACGAAGCTGGGTGGTAGTTTAAGTAACTACAAACACAATGTAACTATGACAATGTTTTTTTTTTAAATATCGTCTGATTTGGGTGGTAAATCCATATTTTTTGCTAAAATAATAATTTAAAGCCTTGCGTACTAAAGCGTGTTTAAAAATAAAAGGGTGTACACTATTATTTAAGAAAACACTATGTATTTACCACCCTAATACGACGATGGAAAAAAATGTCAAAAAAGTCGCTATTTTTTGCATAAAATATAGTTGCATTGTGTCTGAAGTCACTAAAACTACCAGCCAGCTTCGTTTTCGGTAGCAGTCTTGATAAACCCTGTATATCCATACTCACCAATAAACAGTTCTCAATACCTATGAGCTAAAATTTATTAATTATTTATTCTGCATTATTGAAGTGAAAACTTCTTTAGCGGCGTTGAGCACTTTTTCTGTAATGGGTATAAAATCTTAAACTCGCGTCAGGACACGTGACCTGATCGAAAAAGCGTAAGACGGATGGAGAGTAGACAGCTGTCAGTTAGCTGTCAGTTTATAAAGCTTTGATGAATTGCCAATGATTTTGAGTGGAGATTTCAACATAAACTTCGCAGACGATAAAAATCAACTATTAATTGAATTTTTAAATAATGAATTTGGTTTAACTATGTCGAATGATCGCAATCTTAGCACAACGAAATACAAAACTACTATTGATGCGGTCTTTATTAGACATTTAAATAGGTTCGAATCAAAACTGTTCGTTTCTTACTTCAGCTACCATAAACCTATCGTATCAGTTTTAGAGATTGGCGATGATAGTTCTGGTAATGATGATGGTGAAAAAGTCGTTGAAATTATGGATGAAAGTTGATTTTTCGGAGAGATAAACTTTTTAATGTAAAATAATTGTAATAGTTTTAAAGTGTTAAATTTTTAATGTAATATAAATTGTCATGTTTGTGTACGATAGCGCAATAAATGAATATTGTATTCTATCACATAAATGATAGTACTTTTATACTGATAAAGCAATTGGTGCAAAATTATTCCCTAACCATTCCAAAATATCAAACATGCTCAACGTTAATAATCAAGTTTTCACTTCTGCCGGCACTCCCGGAGTGCAACCCGTCTTTGTTTTTAATACACAATTTGGTCGTTTAGACAAATGAGCGCTGAATACCATTACAGACTGCGATACGGATGGGGCCCAACCAAGAAGCTTATACCCAAATGGAGATTGCATTCCGTATAAAACACTGAAGCACAAAAATTTGGGCTTGAATGAAGTCGCTGTTGCCTGCTATGCTTTTCTTTAGAGATCGATCGATGAATGAAGTTCATTCATTGTCACTCTAAAGAAAAGGATAGCAGGCAACAGCGACTTCATTCAAGGCCAAATTTTTGTGCTTCAGTGTTTTATACGGAATGCAATCTCCATTTGGGTATAAGCTTCTTGGGCCCAACCGTATTCTAGTTGAGGCTGCGTACCGATAAGGGCAATGTCAAATATCAAACAAACAAAGTGCATGAACGAGATAATCAAGATTGCAGAAAATCGCTGAATGTAGAAAGTAGAAACACTTGGGGAAAATCTATGTTCAATCATTAACATCTTGTAGCTAATTCAGTGGAGGTCTCTCCTTGGCGAGGGGCCGCCTGGGTACCACCACAATGACTATTTCTCCCACCAAACAGCAGTGTAAATGCAATTTCGTGTTTCGGATTGAAGGACATTGTAGCTAAAGTAATTACTGGACATATTGAGATTTAACATCTTATGTCTCAGGGTGGCGAGTGCATTGAAATGCCAAGCATTGCTTTGTAATTCAAGGTGTTGTTTGGTTTGCTACTGAGCATGAGCGGTCGTATACCATCAGGCAAACTGCATGCTCGTCTCACCATCTATAGCAATAAATAAATAAATTAAGGGGACATTTATCTTAAATTTCGTGATTGGTTTTATCTTCGTATTAGATATTATGATACATGACATCAGTACCATTTTCAGATTATGAAAACAAAATGAATAAAAAAATACTTTCATAATACATACAAAACCTCACGCCTTCATCACTTTTAATAATAGCTTGCCATTAACCTACAGCGAGGACGATTACCGTGTCTGAGAAACTCTACGAAGAAGGTTTATTCAAGAACATAAAAATACACCTATTTTCCATATTGAGTTTATTTATTGCGCATATTTCTCGGTAAATGCGCTGTTTTCATTCACGAGGCGGCGGCGTGAACTTCAACTCGGCTCGTAGAAAGCACTGACTTATGCCAACTTATCTTGTCTGAATTTTACACTTCCTGACAAGACGAAGAACTTGTATTTTTAATTTGTCATATTTACTTACGTTGTTGTTTTTTAACTTATTACATAGAGTTGTGTAACATGGTTTTCTTGCATATTGGAGAAATATATTGAAAAATGTCTAGTCGAGACTCCAGGGAATTGATACATTTCAAAGAGAAAAATGTAAAATGTCTGATACCTGAATTGGACGAAACCTCATGCATGACGAAGTCGAGGGCAAATGCAAGTAAATCTGAAATATTAATATCACAGACTATTATATTTCAATTGTATTCAATGGTATTTTTATGTTTCATTTGTTCTATGGAACGTAGTCATTAAACCCATTCTAAAATACTTTTTTATAACCATTCTGTAAACAAAATAACGTATCGCGATTCAGGGTTCTCATTCGTTATTTTTTTATATTAATAATATTTTTTTCTATTTATACACAAGTAGGTTAAGTAGTATCAATGTTTCTACAGAAATACGAGTAGTAAATCGATGTTGAATGTATTTTTACTGTACTAGAAACATGACAGATGATTTTATAAAAAATCATATAAAAAAATTTCGTACATATTTATTTCACAAGAAACTGATTAAAATTCCTATATGAATATCCTAAATGAAATAAATATTATCATTCACTGTTAAAATATATTAAACCCTTATTGTCTGACATATTCAATCCTGTATTCTCAAAACAGGCTAAATCAAAAGCGCAACACACTTCTGTCTTTTACTATGATGACACTTCTACCATTGTCTATAACTGGTTGGAGTTTTGTTAGTGGCGTACAAAATAACTAGAATCATAAAAGCCTGTATACGCAACTCATAAAGCTTATACGAACTGTACGGTTGCTACTCAAGCCTACGATGTACCAAGCAATCTTGTTTGTGAACGTTATATCCCCAAACAAGAAAAAATCGACGAAATATTATTCCAGTTTTCCCTTTACACTTTATCATAATGTTAACTAACTTGCAAAAAAAATAAACAAAAAGGAACATATTATAATTGAATGTCATTAACAGTAATGTAATAAAAAGTGAATGTAATAATGTTAAAAATACATCGTGTTGTCGGAAATGTGTAATTGTTGGTATTTTAACTACAATTATTAATTGTTGTTAGTAAGGGCCATTTTCGAGGTATTTATAAATATGTGCCTGATTTTTCTATTAACGAGTTCGTCAATTCTGTATTAATCCGAATTAACTTTATCATAGGTTTATTTAAATATTAACGTACAAAAATATTACATTACAATGATTCTATTCCTTATATTATTTCTTAAAACTATCGGGTTTGATTTCTCTCTAGGTATATTGAATTATTCAAAATCTTAGTATGCACTATTCAGTTTTATTTTTCATATATCGCGCTCGTGTCTCCGTTCAGCATTTTTCACTATTGCTCATAGTTTCCGATATGGCTATCTATGACTATTTTAAAAATTCAAAAGTATAATGAAGATTTCAAGCCTTAGTCTTTGACATAAAACTATTTACTAGGCAGAGTTATCTTTGCCTCAGTCGCACACCTAATTAATAAAAATCTTATACCCGTTATCGTTGAAATAAAATGAAAATAATTTATTGAAGCCATTAAAATGTTCAACATCATTTAGATTCAATCATTTTTCTTAAATCTACTACCTGGTTCGAAAAGCGGTTTTCAGAGAAAATGGGCAAGAAACGCTAGTTTTGCTCTTTTCGAAACCAGTTTACAATGTAGTGATTATTAAATAATAAGATATACAACTAAAAAAGTAAAAATAATTGATACTGAATTTAAGATAAGAAAATGGAGGAAAATACATATATTTTATTGTTACAAAGCGTGGGGTGCAGGAGGATAAGTAATTGTTGTAAACACCCCACGCTTTGTAACAATAAAATATATGTATTTTCCTCCATTTTCTTATCTTAAATTCAGTATCAATTATTTTTACTTTTTTAGTTGTATATCTTATTAAAGCGTGTATTTTAGTTTTTTTTAACTATTATTTAATTGTTTTGACTAAAAACATCCGTCTACGGCTGTATTTCCAATCAATAACGCCATCTGTTGGTCAGTAGTTAGACGGCTGTATTTCCAATCAATAACGCCATCTGTTGGTCAGTAGTAACATTTGACACTTGAAGAATACAATGTTAACGCCATCTAGCGAGGAATAGTGCAAAAGAATATCATGAAAATTATATAAATTAACAAAAATCATATTTTGCAAATTGAAAAATGGAATAATTTTATCAAATTAGTGTATTGTCATCGGTCCTCAATAAATCTACAAAGTTTGAACGAAATCTGGCCGTTTAAAGTGGGTCAAAATCGCGCCCAAAGAAGTCGGTTACAAACAAACATACAAACATACAAACATACAAACATACAAACATACAAACATACAGGTGAAGCTAAAAAAATTATTACAAGTTGGTTTAAATCAGAACAGTTCATTAATAATGTTGTAAATTAGTAATGTTGTATTTGTATGCATTAATTATGTTGTAAATTTAACCTTAAACTTCTATCCTGAAAATGGATTAATCTAATGACTGTATCACCAAAAATATAGGTAGAGTTGTCATTAGTATCAGTGATTGAGAATATTTCGATCTCATATTTTGATAGGAGCAAAACTACCACAACACACTTTGTTAAATTAATTTACTTTTGGGTTAAATATTTAATATTTCATTTACGTTGTTTTATTAACACCGTAATAAGATCTTTAATTGGCCATCAACAAAGCCATTCATTTCCCATACGATATAATTAGCAGATAAACAATGCCTAGTAACCCAAGCCTTTTAATGTACAGGTAAATAAGTTATATAAGTTATATTTTTGAAATGTTAATCCTTTATTTGCCATGATTTTGTGGAATAAAGAAAATAAATAAAAAAATAAATGCAGCCATATAGTACAAAGAAGATATACATACATACATAAACTCACGCCTATATCCCAAAGGGGTAGGCAGAGGTGCCAGGACACCCACATTTCGCCGTGTATGTTCCGTCCCACAATGTGATAGGTGGCGAGCCTATCACCATATCGGGCACAAATTCCTGACTCTGCGCTGATATTGAATAGAAAAATCCAATATCACTTTGCCCAACCCGGGATTCGAACCCGAGACCTCAGCTTTGTAACCGTACCTTAGTGCAACTACGCTACCAAGGCAGTCAGAAAGAAGATATAATGAATTAAATATATTTTTTATACCAATGCATGATGAGATGAGTATTCCATTCGCCTGATGGTAAGCGATATGATCGCTCATGGATAGTAGCAAAACCAAACAAGACCTTTGTTTACAAACCAATGCTTGGCATTCCACTGCGGGCGCCATCTTGCGACACAAGATGTTAAATCTGAATATGTCCAGTAGTTACTCTGGCTACAATACCCAACAAACTGGAATAGATCAGTACATTGACACTGCTGCTAGAAGTGAGAAATAGAAATAGCAGTGGTACCTAATTACGCAGCCCGTCACATATGAGAGACTTACCACAAGTAGGTAAATAAAAAGATAAGTCCAAAAGTGACATACACAATCCTGGACTATAAACAATCCTAGTGTCCAGGAAATTATGAAAGATTTTTTGGGCAAACACTCAGACACAAAATTACTTGTAGTAAATAATAATTACTAATAATAATAATTACTTGTCCATAGAAATATTTGCCTCGACAGGGACAGAACTCGCGGCTTCTCGTTCAATAGCCAGCGACTAAACAACTGCGCCACAGAGACTGATGTTGGAAATTTTCCGAATATTACAGGCCCCGAGGGCATTTTCTCACTTTCTCGTAACCACATCAGTTTGAGCTCGTCACATCGCGGTTTTATTAGATAACTTTCCCATTCTGTCTATTTGTAACTTGTATCAGCCCATATACGTCCCACTGCAGGGCACGGGCCTACTCTACAATCGAAAGTACGATTGAGAGTGGTTAGGCCATATAGTCCACCACGCTGGCCTAGTGCGGGTTGGCGGACTTATATACCATAGAAATTCTTATAAATCGCTATGGTATGCAGGTTTCCTCACGATGTTTTCCTTCACCGTTTTAGTGCGTGGTGATTGACTGTCAATACACATATGACTCCGAAAAGTCAGAGGTGTGCCCTGTGTGAGGGATTTGAACCCGCGACCACCGTGAACATGTTGGCAGCCGCGTCTAGTCCGTTTACCAACAGGCCACCACGCACTTTTAATTCTGTCTATTTAATACAGAAATATTGTACGGTGTCGTGTTTTATGTCAAGAATTATTTACACATTTTTATGAAATGTTTTTATTTGATAGTGGTTATTTTTACTTTATCTAATTTAAATACATCTACTTATTATTATATATATTACCGGCGGTATTTTAATATATTTTTAAAACGTAATAACTTGACATTATTATGCTGGTACACTCAATTGCTTCATTGCTTCTTCACGTTCTTGCAAAAAGAATGTGGAAAAGTTAAATAACCGTAAATATAATTTTGGGTTCTAGCACTTTGTCGTATCTGTATCAAAAATACCACACACCGTTTGTGTCAAATAATTTAGAAGTTTCGAATTCGTTGGTTGAATTTTGTATTCTGGAAATCAATTATTGGCCTGGCTTATATTTGCCTGCAAACGTTTCCTAAAAAATAGCTCGTACATTTGCTTTGTGCGTAATTGAAATTGTTTTAACTTTCCATTGTGAAATAAATGGATGTGTAAATTGGTTGGTTATAAATAAGTTTTTTATATCCAAATTATTACATGTAATGTACATACAAAACAATGCATCAATCGTAATGTTGTTATTTTGTTTTTGTAATGCTAAAGTATTTCTTATATTTGTATTGTGTATGTACATTACTACAAAATTAATGCTGTTTTTCGAGTATTTGTTTTATTTGTATTATTTAATTTTATATCCTTATTAAAATATCTGGTCACAAAAAAATATTTAATAATGTGACATGATAACTTTGTCTTAAAATGCATCAGTTCAGAAGAACAAATGCGCTTTCTAAACTTGTATAGTTTAGACACAGATATCGTATAGAACAATTAAGGGGCAGTACTAATACCAAATGCCGTTGCAAATAGATTTTCCTTGATTTAGAGCACAAATAGCCGTAGAACATTAGAAACAGACTTACCGTGACCGCAGATCTATGTGCCACGTCGGCTACATCTATTACTGGTTATAGAAGGATTATTTGAATCTCTATAAATAATTTAGCCCTTGAAATATAGTCAGTTTTGTGGTCGCTCTAAGATGTTCGTACACTTGCTTGTGTCCCCTACTATAAGGCTTTGGAAAGGTTTGCTAGAAAAGTTTATTCATGCCTATGACTCTGGTCAGTGTCGTCTGATCATTTTAACTGACTTTCGCCTCTATCAAATTCGAAATGTTGTTATTTTAAAATGGATTGATAATATTTTATTCTAAATAATGGATAACGCCATATTTGTTAGCTCACTGACTATCACATCTGACACAATTTAAATATAGACAATTTAAAACAGATTGATAATATTATTTGTATTTTAGATTACGTAATCATGGATTACGGAAGATATAGGGGTGTAGGGCCAGTCCGGTCAAGTTTAGTAAACTTTCTCATCATTAAAATCACCAGTATTATCACTTCACGCTATTTTAAAGGTTCTCAAACAGTATACTAGTGGATTAGACGTCGCCTGTGAAACGAGAGGCCGTAGGTTTGATTCCCACACCGATAGAAATGTTTGTGCGGCTCACAAATATTTATTTCGGGATTGGGTGTTTTTGAGACCGAAAAGTACAAATAAGTAAAAATGAATACTTGATCTTAGTGTGGGGTCAGGACTATGTATGTGACCCTTGTGCCATTATTATTATTTTCCAGGAAAGATTTTAAGGCTGTTCTTACTATACGACGATAAATGTAATATAAAACGTACACTGTACCAGAATTTGAATGAAACCAGCATAGATCAGATACCAGAGAATAAATACCATTTTAGTAATCAATATGAATATATTCAGTTGAATTCATTTCATGCTGCAGTGGTATGGCGCCGGCTCCTTACCGCAAGATATGGCGAGACACGTCCTGAGTCGATGTAGTATTACTGAGTTAATGGCGACTGTTATTGGTTGCTATAGATCAGATCAATAACGTTTGTTATGGTGGTATTTATGTACTAAAAAGTATCAAGGTTCAGATTACTATCTAGGTACTAGTATTTTTTTAATTTTATATACAAGGCGAAATGTGGGTGCCCTGCACCTTTGCCTACCCCTTCTGAGAAAAACGCGTGAGTTTTTGTATGTATGTAGTATTTTTGTTGTTTTATAACACGACATTTTATTTTTCGGAAATTACTGGACCAATTTAAACGAGATTTTGACACCACATTTTACCTATACTACAAAGGATAACAAGTCTAAATTTTAAGTATGAATATGAACTCGAGATTTCTTTAGTTATTTTTTTTTTTTTTTTTTTTTATATTGGCCTGGCATAGTGGCGGCATTGCACCTGATGGAAAGTGCCAATGCCGCCCAGGCAGAGTATCCATTGGCATCGGACGGCAGTCCCATGCCAATGGAAACAATTATGCCGGCCTGCTTAGGTGCCTCTTCACACCACGGCGGAAGGACCCGGGATTGTAGGAAGGAGGGAACACGTGCGCCGGCAAACAATTCCACAGCCTGACGGTGCGGCACAGAAACGAATTTGAGAACCGTTTGGTTCGCGCCGGGATGGTGTGGACCGTCAAGCTATGGCTTCGCAAGCCAGCACGCGTGGTTCTGGTTAGGAATGGAGAGGAGGGGAGCAAGTTGAACAATTCCTCAGAGCACTCACCGTGATACAGGTGGTAGAACACGCTTAGAGAGGCGACATCTCTCCGGAGTTGTAGCGACTCCAAGTTGCTCGTAACGTCTGCATCATTCACAATGCGGATGGCCCGCCGCTGCAATCCATCCAAGGCATCGAGCAGGTACTGGGCGGATCCATCCCAGAGGTGCGAGCAATACTCCATACCCGGCCGGACCTGCGCTTTATATAAGCGGCAAAGCTGACCGGGCGTGAAAAACCGACGCACTCTGTTCAGGACTCCAACCCTGCGTGATGTGGCAGATATTACGCCCTCGATGTGATTCCTTGGATTGAGATCACAGCGGATATCCACACCAAGGATACACAGGTCATTCCGCACTGAGAGGGGAGTACCCTGAAGAATGGGGAGGGGAGAGAACGGGGATTTTTTGCACGTGAACGCACACACCTGGGTTTTCCTGGCATTGAACTCAACCATATTCCTGGAACCCCATGTAGAAATGAGATCCAAGGTCCGGTTGAGCTCAATGACAAGATCTTCGCGTCCCTTCACAGTTTCGACACGGCAACCTGGAGGCCCGCAGTGGTATCGCCCATGAACCGTGCTGTCATCTGCATAGCAATGAATGTTGCCAAGCGACAACATGTCATTGATATGCAGAATAAACAAGGTGGACGACAGCACCGAGCCCTGAGGAACTCCGGCATTTACCGACATGAGCGCCGAAGCGTGTCCGTCTACGACTACACGTATTCTACGCCCATGCAGAAAGCCGGAAATCCACGAACACAGGTTGCCGGGTAGACCGTATGCCGGAAGCTTGGACAGAAGACCACGGTGCCAGACCCTATCAAACGCCTTGGCAATGTCGAGGCTCACAGCAAGAGCCTCGCCACGCCGGTCTATCGCCTCACCCCAGCGATGCAGGACAAACGCTAGAAGATCACCCGTCGATCGATTATGACGGAATCCGTATTGTCGGTCACTGATCAACGAGTGATCCTCCAGGTAGCGGACCAATTGAGCGTTTATGATCCGCTCCATGACCTTACACATCACTGAGGTGATAGCGATAGGGCGGTAATTGGTAGGGTCCGATCGACCACCCTTTTTGGGGATTGGTTGCACATTGGCCTCTCTCCAAGATTCCGGCACAACACCTGTGCGGTAGGACGCTCGGTAGAGGCGAGTCAGTGCTGGAGACAACTCAGCTGCACAAGCCCTTAAAACCACCGCTGGTATCCCATCCGGACCACTGGCTTTCCGCACATCGAGAGACCGTAACTCACGCCGCACATCACACTGCCTGATGCGAATATCTGCCATTGAGAAACCGCAATCAGGCAGCGTAGGCAGCGACTGGGAACCACGGTCTTCGAGGCGGGAATTAGCCGCAAAGAGATTTGCCAGCAAGGCAGCCTTCTCTTGCGGCTTGTGGGCCAGCGACCCTTCTGGGTACCTCAGCGGCGGCAACGCTGGACGACAGAAGTTAGATTGGACGGCCCTGGCCAACCTCCAGTAAGCACGACTGCTAGTTGGGTGATCGGCCAACGCACGCCCAATCCTGCTAACGCGCTGGGCATCCGCCCTAACGTAGGCCTTCTTGCAGGCCTTGGAGGCACGGTTATAGACTTCTTTGAGGGAACTGATATTGGGATCCTTCATGGCGCGTCCCCTGATCCAAGCGCGATACGCCGCCTGTTTGTCACCGACAGCATCGGCGCATGCACGATTGAACCAGGAGCGTCCACGGCCCTTACTGGCGATCTCAGAGGAAGGAATGTAATATTCCATTCCAAGTCTGATCTCGTCAGCAATAGCGTTGGCACTCGCTGAGGGATCTTTACCCTCAAAGCAGCGCTGCCTCCAAGAGATGGATGCAAAATATTCCCGCATACCATCCCAATCTGCCGACGAGTAATGCCAGACCCTTCGCCTAACCTGCACGGGACGTGGAGGTGATGCGATCGGTACTGACGACCCAACCAGGCAGTGATCGGAAGTGCCCAGAGGCGCACTAACGGTCACATGATACCCGGCTGGGTGACTCGCCAGCAGAAGGTCCAGCAAAGAAGGCGCATGACTCGCCACATCCGGGATCCTGGTGGGCTGGTTCACCAGTTGTGTCAAGTCATGAGTCAGAGCGAATGCATGGGCAGCTTTGCCAGCATGATCAGTCTTGGAGGAGCCCAGCCACAGTTCGTGATGAGCATTGAAATCCCCCAAGACCACCATTTCGGCCGACGGGAACTGCGCCTGCGCGTCATCAGCCGCCTGGCTAAGATACCTGAACAGCCGAGTCGTCTCATCGTCCCCGTTGTGAGACCTGTAAAGGCACACGTAGATGCGGCTCAGGGAACCTAGATCCACGTGCACCCACAGAGCGGAGAAGGAGGGGTCCTCCATGCAGTGCAAACGGCGACAGCAGATGTCCGACCGAACATACAAGCATACCCCGGCTTTAGGCTTGAAGTTTACTTCAAGCGAATAACCGGGATACAACAGGTAAGAATTATCGGTCGGACAACGAATCTGCGTCTCCGTTAGGAAGAGCAAAGCAGGCCGGGCCGTCTCAAGATGGTGGTGGACGGCATTGAGGTTCGTATGGAGTCCGCGGATGTTAGTGAACTCCATAGTGAACGCGGTGGTGGGGTTAAGCACCGCTGAAGGACCTGCTCTGTTTAGTTGCACTGTCATGGTAGAGAGGATGGGATTGGTGAAGAGGCAACGAGGATCTTAGGTTCGGGCACTAAGAAGGCCGAATGGGCACCGGCACGAAAGGGTCGGCAGGAAGCGAATTGATTCGCCGGACGGAAGGGCCCCCGTACCCTCCCGGGATGGGCCGCCGGGACCCCACTTCCGGTCACCAACCGGCACGACGTACCCACCCAAGATTATGCGCGGCATGGTGAGGCAGCCTCTCGAGGTGGTTAGCCCCGATTGGGCCCCTGTACTATACCGCGGGCGGCCAGCGGACAACCGTTTCTACGGGTCTCCCTGGCCGGTGGATCAACTCTCCTCCCTTCGACAGAGGACCGAAAATACCCACACGGTACAACCTCATGCCCGGACTTAAGATCCTCGAAGAAACCGGAAAACCACTGGCTGATCCCGGAACGCGATCCCCTTACGGAGATCACTATGGCGGTCTTTACGCCTCATGGACGGTGGTCGCTACCCGGGCGGACACATAAGTCCTACCACCACTATGTCACTCATTTGGCACTACCCAGGGGTCACGTGTAGGGTATCTATAGTCAAAGCCTACGGACGCGAGTGACGTTAACCCCCCAATTATTTCAATAATATCATAATTTTGCATAGGTATACCTTTTTAAAATAGAGTATTAACCTCTACGTGATCAAATTGAATGAGGTGCGGCATAAAAAAGGTTTTAACTATCGCATACATTCCTATACCATCCCTCAAATTTCAACATGGTAACTAACATAATATTTAGAATCCCTAGTGTTTCACCTATCATACATTTTTAATCAAACCTAATGCAGCGAGCGAGTTCAATTCAGCACTAAATTAATATGCTAAGTAACATAATACCTATTCTAGCTAACTATGCGGACCTAAGTAAGGTTTCTAAAGGTAACACTTAATTAAATACCGTTGTGCCTTATCGATTTCCTTCAAAGACAGATGTTGTCAGATCCAATTACCATAATGGAGATAGTAAGCCATACGTTACGTGGCGACGAGAATATTCCTTATACTCGAGTTGCGAACGTTTAATATTGATTAATTCTAATGTAAGGAATAATATATATTTGGATTGATTACGATTTAGGGAGTCCCAATATGTTACCTAATTTTGTTATTGTATGTAATTTTAGGCAATATTAAAGGGAACTAAAATGTTATTTTTTAAATAGCAAAAAAGATTGTAAGATATGGAAACTGTGATTTTTAAAGGTAAATAAGGTAGTGTGGGCGTGTAGTGGAAATACTGACAGTGAAATCATAATTGAAGTTAACTGAAATATTTCTAGACTGTTCAATATTTTATTTCAAAGGGGTTTATTTTTAGTATTTTAGGAAATAAAAAATACGTCTAATCCGATGAAACGTCATCACACCAACCTACGGATAACTACAAAATACAGAGAATTTTCGGTGAATTAGGACCTTAAAGTGGTTGCTGAAAAATAAGGGCTTATACTGTAGATAAAATTTATCCCCGACTAAGTCAAATTATAGCTTGTGTTAGGATTAAAGGAGCATGCACTGATTGGTTTCAATAAGGGTGTGAGACAGGGATGTGTAGCGTCGCCGTGGTTGTTCTACCTTTTCATGGACAGTTGCCTAAAAGATCTGAAAGAGAGTGAATATGGGATTAGAATGAATGAGTTGTCACTAAAATATCTCCTCTATGCTGATGATCAAGTTATTCTTGCATCATCAGAAAAGGAGCTACAAAAATGGTGACAAGCATGCATGAAGCGTTTGAGAGAAAAGGAATGATAATAAATGTGAGTAAGACGAAAGTTATGATATTTGAAAATGAGGAGAATTTGAGATATGTGCGATATTATGATAGGTAATGCGAGTAGAACAAGTGAATGAATTCGTTTATTTGGGCTGTGTTTACCCAAGTGATGGAAAGCATGATGTTGATATTGAATGAAGACTGATTGCAAGTAATTGAGTGAATGGTGCGCTACACTCCTTTATGGGTAGTCGGATGGTCTCAAAAAATACACGACTGGCTTAGAGAGAGCCATGGAGAAGTGTTAATACCAACGCTTATGTAAGGCAGTAAAGTAATTATAATACATGGTAACTATTGTGTATGAATTTTCATTATAAATATTTATTGAACTAGTTTATACTGATGTTAATGGCATGCAAATTAATGTGGAGAGCAACTGGTGTTAGTAACATATGGTTTCAATTGTTGCACGATTAATTTAATTACTTGCGCTTAGATGCGTTTTAATTATTACAACGTTAATGTTATTTAAAATTTCATTTTCTGTTTTCTATTATCTCATACTTATTTGCGGTTGGGGCAATAGACAATCATGTTGCAGAATAATTTGTCTTTTAATACCGACCACTGCCTATCCAACAATAACCAATTTTAACCAATTACCTATTATCATATACTTTTGAATTCAGTTTGAGCGAAGATGACAAAAGATACGATACCTAAAATAGATTTTAAAATCATTTATAAATAAGGCCATTAGAATAAGCCTGTTAATTTACCTTACTTGATTTATGCCGTTATCAGTATTCAAATAATTTCTAAGTTCTTGTGGAGTATTCTCAGGCATAAAGAAATACACCCAACAGTCACACACATGTCCTGACCCCACCTTCAGATCAATTAAGTCGTGTGTCGTAGATATCAGGCAATACGGAATACCAGAGACTTTTCAATCTCACAAACATGAAATAAATACTTGTGGACCATACAAACATTTGTCTCAGGGTGGGTATACAACCTGCAGCCTTAGTTTCATCGCCGTCTAACCGAAGACGCCATGGAAGCTGTCATCCAGATATAATTATCAGATATGAGGTTTCACTCACCATATTTACTCGACCATTAAGAAGAATTACTTCACACAAACTCTGTTGCCTTGTTGCTATATAGAAAAGGAAGAAAACCGAAAAATAAAGCATCACAATTTTGCCCCTTTTTCAGAGGTAATGTTACAAATGCTGAACAACGCTTGCTAATTACCTGTCCGTTTAAACTTCCCCGACAAGGATACAATGCCTACTCATGGTATTAAACGAAGCAATAAAAGAGCATTCGGTCTGCTAATGTTACTTGTAATAACGTAACATAAAACGCAGAATAGGCAATCGACGTAAAACGTTACGCGCACGCCTCATCGAACATGTCGAATGCAGGCGATCGTATATTTTTCACTTATACAATTACCTATTTCTTTTTTTTTTATTACATTGAATAGCAAGACGAGCAAGCCGTTCGCCTGATGGTAAGCGATACGACCGCTCATAAACAGTAGCAAAATTCCACTGTGCTCGCCATCCTGAAACATGAGATGGTAAGTCTCAATATGTCCAGTAGTTACTCTGGCTGCAATGACCTTCAATACGAAATACAACAGTGCATTTACACTGCTGTTTCTCGGGAGAAATAGACATTGCGGTGGTACCTACCCTATTTCAATGATCGCGCGAAATAAGCCTCGGAAGTCTATGACCTTTTATGTCGATGTATTATTTCTAAAAGAAGTGAATGTATGGTAGTGGCATGTTGGTAAATGGAATAGACGCGACTGCCATCATATTCTCGGTGGTCACGGTTTCGAATCCCAGGGCACATCTGACTTTTCGGAGTTATGTTTGTATTGATAGTTAATCACAACATACTAACGGTGAAGGAAAACAACGTGATGAAACCTGCATATCAAAGCAATTTATAAAAAAAATCTGTGGTACGTAAGTCCACCAACCCTCATTAGGCCAGCGTGGTATATGGCCTAACCACTCTCAATCGTACTGTCGATTGTAGTGCCCGTGCCCTGCAGTGGGACAAATATGAGCTGATTCAGATTGTTTCTAAATGTTATTATGTTCCCTGGTAGCACGATATTCTAGTCCGCTAGTATGGCTACCACGTTAGGTGGAGAGCTTTGTCGAAAGTAGCTTCTGTTTTTTGGTTCAACTTTTGTACTGCGTAATTTTATCGATCATCGATCTACCTACGGCACTACACTTACCAAGTCATTTTATTCATTGTGTGTGTCACACCTCCTATACTAAAACTAAATTATTGAACACTCCAAATAGTCCTGATCCCACACTAATATAGAGTATTGTGTCGCGGCTCTCGTTTCACACCCGGCGTCTATTGTCTAATCTACTGCGCCACACCTTTTTGTATTAAATTATTCAATTTTCTGGTTTCAGTTATAGTAAAATTGAAGCGCGTCGACCGACTGGTTCCGTTGTAAAACAGTTAATGGGATAAGTTAGAACAACTCTTCCGAACAGTCGTATACAAAAGAACCCATTGAAAAGTGACAGCATTGCAAAAGCACTCATAGCCAAGCACAATGCAATTATTTTATTCTCCTCTAACAGCTAACTCAATGAAGGGCGTAAAGAAAATATTAGTCTTTTCAGCTTCATTGAAGCTATAATGACTTCTTGAGTTATTGAGTAAATTAGTTTATAGTTGTAATTTGCGGAAGATGCGGATAACATTATAATGGTGATAATATGTCACCGCCGTTCATGGGTGTTACTAATTCCAGGGCATATTCTCGACTTATAGTGTGGTGGAAAGTTGCTGTATGTCTAGCTTCAAGAAGGTCAGGTCACAGTGCTCGCGATATAAGTAATATATTTGAAGTAATACATTTTAGTTATACGTGCATTAAGTTAATTTGTACGTATATACCGATTCTGAAGAAATGTTTTAGCCATCAAACTACAGAAAGGTTTCTTCTTATAAAAAAACCTCCATATTTCTAGGTTGGGAGAATTCTGCTGCAAATTGGATTCAAGAACTCACGTCTAAACCATACACTGCATCAACACCAATAATAGGGCATTAAGAAGATAACTGTTATAAAATATCAAGTAATCTCGTGTGCATTGTCGGGGTATTAAGCGTCCGCTCGTCCCCGTAAGTCAATACATGAAGCTGTTAAAGCATCGTAAACCTAAATACGGTCGTATTTAATCATTATTAGGGGTTATTTCCGCAGACTATAAAATTGCACCTAAGCAGTAAAGACTTAATGTTCAAATTGGGTGATTTGTTGATCTATAACTATCTAATTTCCCGGAAGAGCTTTTTTATTAATATTGGTAATGGATTTGATCCTTTAATGACCATTTTGAGAGTTAATGTTGATTTATGTGCAGTTAATATTGAAAAGAAGAGAGATTGAAAGAAGGGAAGCCATAGAGCGAGTTTGATGACGTAAAAATGGAGAGGCCTTAATCTATCAGCACACTGGTAGGAGTTATTGATAATAAAAGTAATTATGGATAGCGATGAATGTGTTTGCGAGTTATGAAGTTATTGTGGATGAATATTTGTATAATAAATATTTAATTATATTTTGGCGACCTATCAAATCGTGGTACACACAAGGCGAAATGTCTTTGTTGCAGCTCTGCCTACCCCATTTGGGAGAAAGGCGTCAGTTTACGCATGTATGTACATATGTATGAATTAGTTTCTTAGGACCTATTAACATTTTAGTCAAAGTTGATGCTTCGAGGTGATGCTATTTTTTCAAGTATTTGGTCACTCACTCTATTGCAGTTTAGAACGCCGGCTTAATTGTATCGAATAACACGGGACCGTCGTCTGATGTCATTCGATACTCTGTCTGGACGACATTTGCGCATTACTATACTTGCAATGTAATCATTGTGCCACAACAGATAAAAAAGAGAAGTTGAATTCAATGAAATGTTTCTTTCTCTCTCTCTTATGTCCACCCAAAGGCTATGAGAAATTGCCTGTTGCAATAAGGCCGCCCATTAAACTTACTTTAAATAGAGCTACAATTGTGTTACATATCTTTCTATATTGTTTATACACTAAAGAGGAAAAAATATATCTCAAGATTCAATTAATTCCACTGCACTTACATTAGTTTCATAGTAGTCACTTTACTTGGCAATATAAATAAACTGATTACTTTTTCTGCTACTTTGTGTTCCACCCTCGCAATATGTTTCTAATACGCGTGTTGCAAATAGTGTGCGGTTTATGAATTTACGACCCACCGCTTGCCTTATGTCACCCTATTAGAGACAAGAAATAATATAACTTCAGTAAGCAAGATAATTGAATTAAACATTATATAAAATACTGCAGTTGATTTAGTTTTTTATTATTTTATTCAGAAGAGTTTTTGATACGTTATATATATATATATATTTAATAACAGATTAAAAGCATTCATTCATAATAATTAATTGGTAGAAAAAAGATACGTATTGCACGCAATGACGTCACTGCTATTACCTCACGAGGTTCCTATTTCAAATTATCGTTATTTTTACAGCCTGTTTTGCCATTTGTTTAGCTGATGTAATTACAAAGGTTTTGATTTTAATAATACTCGTTTATTAAATCGTGATGATAATATTAGGATTCATTATATTACGAGTTATGTAAGTCAAACTTTGAACCACACGACCGATACCTAAACTATAAATGTTACCCTTAAACATATCATCAACTCTATACGCCACTAGATATTTCACAATATTAAACTTTATCTTAATATCCAGGATATACTAGGATTATACATTTTTTCTGTTAATATTAGAGATAAAAATATCTAATAAAGTTACATATGGTTATTAAAAATTTTATCGTGTTCAAAGCTTAGGATAGCTTATAATATATTATTATATTAAATTATGAATATATCCGATATACCAAAATGTCTTCTTGCAAAGATAAGATTTTGCGGGAAGGAAAAAATATTGGAAAACGGAAGGGGTATTGCGCATTCGACAATCTTGGTCTTCGAAAGGTCGATGCTTTTACACACGTACATAAACCCACGCCTTTTTTATAGAATGGGTGGGCAGAGGTGCCAAAACACCCACATTTCGCCTTGTATGTCCCGTCCCAAGATGTGATAGATGACGAACCTTACGCCATATCGGGTACAAATCCCTGACTCTGTGCTGTTGATTAATAGAAAAACCCAACATGACTTTGCCCAACCCGGGATTCGAATCCAAAACCTCAGCTTTGTAACCGCACCCTGGTAAAACTTTGCCACCAAGGCAGACCGATGCTTATCAATTTTAAAATACACTGGAATTGTTACAATGTGGTTATTTTTGGTTTACCTATGTACTATCGTTTTGTCTAGCTGAGAAGGTTTGATGGCATTAAAGCTACAATTCTACCATAAGAACACCTATCATTGCGATGGTTCGTCTATATTACCTGCAGACAGCCAGTTTTCATAATAAAAAAACAATTACTCATAATCTTAATGTGGGTTACAACAATAATAATTAATGTTGGCTATCAAGAATAATAGACATATCACACGGTTGTATTTATGATGACGTTAATTCAGTTCTAAATAATATTGATATCTGAACTATAAATTAACTATCAACCTACATAATCCATATCAATCATAGACATGTCAGCGCCGACAAAAATTCGATTAACGCAACCACCACATTCGTACGCATTTTATAGAAAAATAAATACGAAATGAAGCTAATAAAACTCTTAATAATATTTGGAATGAGTCACAGCGGCGTGACGTGACCCGACTCAATCTGCCCAGATCAGCCTGCCGCTGACGCACATAGGATTCAATACAACTTCGGAAAATAATTTTCTCCCGATTTATTTGACGCGCACACAATCGAACACAATTTATGCGAAAATAATAAGTCGCCATTCATCGGTCTCTATTCTGATATTAATTCGATATTTAGGTCCCGTCCGTATGTCCGTCGTCCCGCAGGAGTGGCGACTGTGCATTGGCCCATAAATTGGCAGCTTTTGTACGACGGAATTGGTTTTTCTAGTTTATCGAGTTGGTTAGCATTGTCGCTAAACAACTGCCCCCCGAGTGGGTTGTAAAGATAAATTCCTATAAATAAAGCTAATCTACAAGTATTTCTATTGCTTAGAAATAGTATACATTATTTGGTTGTCACAATAGCGAGACCTTAACAATAGAAATAATCGCCATTCTTGTTCTGTAACGAGACTTGTGACTTGTCATAAGCAGGATCTACGTGTGTCGTGTGTGTGATCGCACAATGTGTAATAATTTAATTGGCCTTACGATCTGAAATAACTACAGTTTAGTTTTAGTTCGTCGGCTGATTTCAACATTAGCTGTTTAAAAGTATTTTGAATACTGCTAAAATTATTATATTATTTATGCATGTTTTATAAATGTTCAAAAACTTTATCAATAATAGTTAATTCTCGATTGATTAAACAATTTTATTTCTGTTTTTTCTTAACATTTTTAGCATGTAAAATATTTAAAAATTCCATTATTTTTTAGTTATTATTATACAGCATTCTACGAGATGTATTTTACTATACAACATCACCGTATTATCAAGCCCAATGCCCCTTTATGCAAAACATTACAAAACTCAACAAAGAAAATTATCAAAATAATCCTCTCTCATTATGAAGCGAATAATCACAATGGGCTGTATGATGGCCTGCGTTCAAGTCCGTGCCTTAGCAGAATACCCGATTACCAGCAGCTACATGCATCAGCACGTTTCGACAGTAATGCTGTCGAATATCGTTCAGAAACATAACGCCGATGGCTGCACGTCGAGAATAACCAAGCGGTTACAATGCGTTCGCTCGTACACGCTGCGTGCTATGCCGAATAACAACTAACGTTATAAATTACAATTTGTGTAAGTAACTGAAGTGGTAGAATATATTATGTTACTTTTCACGTAGAGTACATAGTTCATATTAATTGATTTGTTGTATAATATGAATGACATGTATGTAGTAGTTTACAGTTTAGTCAGAGGAATTTAAGCTTTATAGAATTTACAACATGGTGACATATTGTAAAATACTCTGGTATTAAGAACGTTACCTAAGATTTGAATAAGTAGTATTACCGATCCTTATCTCGAACTCAAATTTAAACTGCAACAAATTTATTGTATATTCGACTGAAAAAAAAAAACATTCCAAGAAATTACACGCATACATGTATCTCCTGCGTTTAACGCTTAGATTTTGTTATATCGGATATTGTCTACGATTGGAAAATAGAAGTAACAACTCGAGTTATAGTTTATTGCGACTTTCAAGACACATAGCAAAGCTATAGAAGTTTTGATTATGACAGAATTGTCGCTACGATTTTTATGTCACAAACAGCGTATCGGTGTTTGAGATGTCTGAAATTGCCACTAAATTGACAATATTGCGCTATAAATTGCACGTTGTAATGGATATTATGTCTCAGCATCACTCCGAATAGTTTGGAGCAAATAAATTTTGCAACATTATTGACAGTTTGAAACCACTTGGACGAGTGGATTATTGCTATTCCAATAACAGTTATTGAACATTACACTGGAATACAAGGCTGAAGAAATAATTGTATTAAATGCCATTATAGACACAGACGACAAATTGAATTACATTCGTATTAATATAATGCTCCGTGTAAAATTATTTTGAATTAAAATCTGGATGCAAAATGAAGCTAATTATCATAAAGGGTACGAGGAATGGGTTTAACATTCAATAATGGACAGATGAATACGGAACAACCGTATGAAGCCGCAATAAGTAAACTGAAGAATACTTTGTATTATAAGTCAGATTTATTTACATTCCCATGTCAATTATTATAATTACACACATAACTGCTGTGAAAATCTCATTATGAATACGAATTTGACACTTTCAAATACTACTTTTAATCTTATCCCTAATAACTGCAATTCCAGATTAACCTACATCTTTAGCATTCTTAACCATTACTCCAACAGCAATGTTGAATTTAAGCACAAGCGCAACACTATTCCAAAAGTCCATTCATCATTACAAATGAATGCATTTGCGTACAGCGAACAAACCATCCACATACTCGGAACATTTGCATCTAGTGGTGCATCGTACGTTACGCTTTGACGTCTCCGTGATGCCGACAATCTAATGTTGCAGGCGTGCTGTAAACACGATATTAACGATCGGTCCTATAACGTATCGGCATCGATTCCGGAATTTTACACCGCATTCGAAGCCGATTGGAACGCGCTTGTTTCATAATCCAGATTACGCTCTTTGATTTTCTGGTATCCTGGTACCTGCGACTTAAAAAGGTTTTGAGCTTTGATGAGTTTTTGTTAGTAGAAATTGCAAAATAGAAAGATTTGTTAATCATATTTTGTAATCATGTGTGACTGTAGATTTATACTGAAAAAAGTAATCAATATCAAATATTATGCAATAATATAAAAAAACGTCGATCACGAATCAAATATGTGGCAATTATACAGGGTATATCAAGACTGCTATCGATAACGAAGCTGGGTGGTAGTGTTAGTGACTTCAAACATAATGCAATTAAATTTTGTGTAAAAATTGTGACGAATTTTTTTTGCTATTTTTTTTTCTATCTTCGTATTTGGGTGGTAAATTCATAGTTTTTTCTTTAATAATAGTGTAAACCCTTTTATTCTTAAAGACACTATAGTATGCAAGACTCTAAATTATTATTTTCGCAAATACTATGAATTTACCACCCAAACTCGACAATATTTAAAAATAATAAAAAAAAAATGTCGCGTTTTCTAGCGAAATTGTTAATTGCGTAGTGTTTGTAGTTACTAAAACTACCAGCCGGCTTCGGTTTCGGTACTACTCTTGATATACCCTGTATTTATCCTAAAATATTCTTGAACGACTAGAATAGATTTAATAGAATTCCACAACAATAATACATTCTATTTTTATGCAGTACTCAATAAAGAAGTACGGATTTGAAGGAGCCGGATTAAAATATTAAATTGAGGAACGAAATTACACAGATAACAAGATATAATATAATAATTTAAAGGTATCACCCATCAATGACTTGATTTCAATCACCTATTGTTCTGTTGATTAAGAAAATAATTTATTCTGTACAAAAGAACATATTCGAAAAGTAATCGGTACTCTCGTAATGAGATTTATTACCATGGTAATGTCTCGAGTGTCCTTCTTTCTCGGTACTTTTTGTTATCGAAACGTGGGTGGCCTTCGCTATCATATAATAAAATCTTATACATTTCGTCCTATCGAAATAAATTAATTTTATTAGCAGTACCAATGATAATAGTTTGCTATCTATTCCATCATAATGCTTGGATTGACATTGCTGATTGATTTTATTGACATTAATTTTTATTATTATATCATATAACGTCATCAATATAACGAAATTATATTCGATTAATATATGAAACTAAACATAATTCAATTGTTGTCACATGTGTTAGCAATTGGTAACAATTATGATAAATATAATGTACGGTCACTGATAGTTCATTAAAATTTTATCACAAAATGATGATTATTTAATCTATTTAATTTATTTGTTGTAAATTTACATCTTTGTTTCTATTCATTGAAATTTATCTTCTGACAAAAAAAATAAGCAACTCTCCGCCATAAAATTATTAAATACTATGTATTCTGCGAAAATGTTCAGTTGTTTTCTGATTGTGAAGTTAAGCAGTAGTAGTTTATGGTTATTTCTGAATAAAGTGAATATAGAAGAAAACAGGAACTCTAGTGTATTATTTTCTTTAACTGAAAGTGTAAGGTTGTAAAAATATAGGTATCGCTTTTCGTAAAAACCAATAAATTATAATATTCACGTTAATTTTATAAAATAAGTGTTACAAAAAGTTTAATACACAGTAGCTTTTTGAATACATTTATGTAATTTTCTTATAAAGAGGATTATAAATATTTTATTCGAGAAACTAGTTCAGTAAACCTACAAAACATTCGAATATAACTTATTTTTCACCACAACCATCAAAGTCCTATAGCTACAATTGTTTTGTTTTTCTTTTGGTATTTCATTGTATGTATGACAAAGAGATAAATAAATAAACTCCAAATGCTGCAGTTTGTATACGATCGACAGAACAGCTCTCAATTCATCACTATTGATAAGGGGAAAGATATTCTCGCATTTTCTATTCTTGGCGAGTTTCCAGACATCTAGAAAAGTTTCATTGAAGTTAGAGTCACTTAACTTTTAATCTTAAAATACATTGTACGTGTTTCCCATAAATGTTTTTATTCGTAAACTTTATTATTTTACCAGAATGAAATTAAAATTAAAATAAATTAAAAATACTGATAAAGTTGACGAATTGAAGAATACAGACCCTTTGGGATTATATTTAAACACGAAATGGTTGATATAGAAATATTTTGCATCGAACAAATTTAATCTACCTAGTAAACTTTAGTGACTACGAGTAATGAAAAGCCTGCCAGGAATTTTGAATATTTTATTTTCGTATACGTATTACTATATAAACACGTTGGCAGTCCAAGCCTGGGCATCTAGCTGGGTAGCTGTTGTGATTTTATCAAAAATTGTATGATAGTCATAAGTCATATGACCAGAGATGATAATTTCCAGGCAAAATCGGGAAAACAGACATGAAAGTGGGTAGGATAGGATGGGAAGACATTCATACTCTTACGCATTTCACCTAGGAGGTTATGTGGCGATGATATTTGTGCGTAACATCGTGCTCTAAGCTTCTTTCTGACCTAATATATAAGTATAAGGCGGTGAATTTAGTGCGCAAAAAATTTTAATCCTACTATCACTTACAAAATTCAATAATCACTAAACCCGATTGACTATTTTTATAATAAAAAATAATTCTACTCTAAAACAAAAGCGGTGCACAATTTAGTGTCTATTCGGCCAAAACAATAACGTAGTATATTGTTTAATGTAGGGTATAAAAGTTCGTCATTAAGTGAATGCACATTAGTGATATTTGCATAAATTTCCATATTACTGCGCCGTTTCGCTGCACGGGAGCCGTTGTCAACACATGACGTAATTAAAACGCGCTTCGAGATGAATTATAGAGATTAAACACAATAGCACGCCTCCAATTTATTGTGTACGTTAAATAAAAACTAGCCCGCAATTTACGTTCAGTTATTACGGCCGGTATTAAAATATTTTGATAATAATCTATTGTTATTCGTAAATATTATTTTACATACTCTTTTGTAGACGATCACTGATGGATATCGATTTCTTCTAGATTTATTTGAAGTGATTTCCAATATTTAGGTTGGGCTATCATTCCTTGCGTTTCTTTTTTCGTCATGGACTTTAAACTGTGTATTATACTATGGACACAACTATCTTAAAATTCAAAAGAACATGACGTAGGTTCTGTCTAACCGGTCTAATCTGCGAAAATCAGAGCTTGTTTTTTGCATTTTTTACTGCTTCTCCTTGTTTTTATAACATTTTATTTCATGTTTTACAGTGAAAAGTAAATAAATGCGTTTAACTTGAAATTTGATATTTTATAGAGAAAAGCAAATATAAACAAATATTTTTGAGTATGGAATTAAAAAATTATGTTCCATTTTTGAATCGCCAAACGAAAAATTCTGGCCGTCTAATCTAACTAGATATTTGTGAACATGCCAGATAGAAAAAAGTAAAACTCGGAACTTGTTTTGTGAGGCGGGAATAAGCGAGTGTTGCCCACAACGAGAATTCATTTCTTACCTGACTGCGTACAATAGGCTGTACCGTTGATGTGTTGCTAGCTGTCATTTTTCTATTACGATAAAAAGGATTGGACGACTGGCATCGGGATGATTGGTATTTAAGAGCATTGAATGATATTTTATTGAGTTCTACATTGTACGATACTCGTAGATTATATTTTGTAGGTAGGTAATGTACATAATATAAAGCTTATAATATATTCACAATATTTTTTATTTTAACCTGCTATTCAACGAAGTGGACACATTGCTGTTTATATTTCAAGCGTCGGTATTTTTAATACACTCATGAATGAAAAAATTAAGTGCTTTCAAAATGTAAAATTTATTTAAATTTTTAAGTAATATTGGTATAAAAATATTTTACCAGTAGAGGTTTTGAAAAGAGATTCAAAACTAAAAAGGAATGTGTAGGGCAGTTAGTTAGGTGTGAAACGGGAGGGCCTGGGTTCGATCTCCGTGCCGAGACTACTATTTGTGTGATCCACAGGTTTCCATCCACTTGTTTCGGGTCGGAGTGTATGAAAAAAAGCGAAAAGTCTCGTTGCTTCTGGTACCCATCACACATGACTCGGTCTTAGTAGGGGTCAGGATTATCTATGTGACTGTTTGATGTAATCATTTGATTTTTTTTATAGCTCCTTTAGACAACTTCTGAGAACGGAATACCTCTACAAACGGGAGTTTGATTCTTCTTATCACGGGTTGATAGTCACATATTATAAACAATCTTATTAAAGTCTCTGTATATTAAGATTCATCATATTTTTTATCACCGTGTAATTCAAATCTAGACTGGACTGGACTTCGCAAGTGCCGGATATTTTCGTGTTTGAAATTTAATTTGTTTCGTATTGAAATGCCGTCAATTTTGTCGGTAGCCTTGTAATCATAATGTCGTTTGGCAGGGAAGCATTGGCGAAATAAACGGCACACTCCCTAGATCTTTGCCTCCCTTTCATAACATAAATATGATTGAATAATTTTGTTGTAATGCCATATTGTTGATTTTATATTTAGTAATTGAAGCTAGATCACAAATCTTGAAGTACTAAATATTGTATCATTTCACGTTGGTACTTTATATTATTTTGTCTATGATTCTGTTTACTATAACATTAATTAATCATGTTTATTGTTTTGTCTCGATATAATTCAAAGTTTGAGCGGTCGAGAAAAAAGACTATTAGACGCGACCAATTATGCGTAAATCCGAAACAATAACATTATATTATTTACAACATAACATACTCTAACTTTCAATTCGAAAAAAATATATTGTCATAATTCATAGGATAACTTTATAAAATACGACCATTCACTCGTGAAGCATTAAGAGCTTTTTCAATAGTATATAACAAGGCATATATAAGATTTGATGCTTAGGAATATAAGTATTAATCCGTTGTTAAGGGAGAAATTATTTAACAGGAAAGTTTAGCTTAAGGGAATGGAAGGGAAGTTAACTAAACGAAAGAAATAATAACTTATATTATGAAATAAATAAAGATCATTTAGTTAGATGTCCATAGTGCATTGTAAAAGGTAAGCCGATAAGAATCGGGTTGTATAGATGCCATTATAGAATATTACCATCATACGTCCGCCAGCTTAATGTACTAAAACGCCATAAAGTCTAAAGCAGTGATTCTCAACCACTGTGCCGCGGCACTTTTGTGTGCCGCCAAATTTCAAAAGTGTGCCGCCAAATTTTGCAAATATTTAATAATGTTAATATTATTAAATTATAACATTTAAAAAGAAAAATATTTTTAACATGAATATATATTTAAATCCACATAAAAGTTAATTATTTTATTATTTGCTTTGCAACGCGTTTTTTCTTAGTGACAAATTATGATGAAGCGGCGTGCATAGCAATAGGAATATATCTCAAGTTGGCGCACACTTGCCACTTCTGCGAACAAAACATGTTGTTTTAGTGATAGTTGGGATTCACAAGGTGTAGCATAGTTGTTACTGCACCTTTTCTTTACGATATGAGAGTAGCATTGTCATTTTTACGACCAAATATAAATGAAATTATCAAAAAACATCAAGCTCAAATTTCGCATTAAAAATATTTTTATTATTAGCTTGTAATTAATCCCTTAATAAACGTTTAGTTATTATTGTAGTATATGTTAGTTTATTTCGTATATTATTTTTTTTTGTCATAAACTATTTATGCAGTGGGTTGTAGTAAGTAAATAATTTTTACCTTTTTCTTTGTGTGCCGCCAAATTTTGAAATCGCTAAATATGTGCCGCAACAAAAAAAAGGTTGAGAATCACTGGTCTACAGCATTAACATCATTTTAACATGATGTAACAAGACATAGTAGAACTCAATATGTTTTGAAGGTGTGAGGCGCCAGGTCGTCGCGACAAAGCGACGCCGCCCTGACGTCACAGTGAAAGTCTCTTCTGGGTCAGTGTAGTAGGAAAACAGTTTCTATTCAAGGTCTCATGCGGGAGATAAGTAGATTTACAGTCAAGGTTGCTGTAATTAGTGTGCTCTATATATTTAAAATTGACCTGATTTTATTTAACTAATAGGGAATAAATTTACTTAGTAATGGTTTATTAAACTATGGAAAATAGGGTAGAGGTTTCATAAAATTATTATTATTGAAAATGTAGCAAATTAAGCTGATACAATTTTTTTAAACTTAAAGTTTATTTTGAGGAAAACGTTGGTCCGGCAAAGCATGAACCAAACTAGAGAGACAGTAATGTCCCATTACTGTGGTTGTATTTTTAGGAGCAATATTTTGCCTATAATCGTATCTACAGGAATCATAGGAAAAATTAATTCCTAATTAAATTATTTAGTTAAATTGAGTGGTGACTACAGAGAATAGCTTTTATTGAGTTCTTTTTTCTACACTTTTTCTACACTAATAGAGCTACGACGTAGCCAATCTTGATTGCAGCTGAATCGACCTCGTTGACTGCGCAAGTTGACCTACTACGCATATCTTACAGAAAATCAACTGTCAAGAGATTTGCCATAGCGCTGTATGAAGTTAGTTAATATCAAAACCCCTCTAACTATTACCTACTATTCCCATAGTCACATATTTTCCTTTCATTCACCAATCGGAAAGCCGACAATACCCTTAAATTTTCCATATGGGCGTGCTTTATATGTGGCAATCATTTTTTATTAAATTGCCTGTTTTATGATTTAAAATACTTTTACTCATATAAAATTTCTGAGTTATAGTAAATATAAGTTTTTCTTCGATATTATATTATTTTATATGGAACTATCAAACCTCATAAAAGTGAAAAAGAGTGTTAACGACTAATCATCCAAAGTCTTATTAAATACCGAATATTTTATTGAAATCAATTAATCATAAATTTGTAAATGACAATAAATCCCATTACCACGTGAAAATCATAGCCAAGAAAAAGCATCAAATGGAATATAGTTGGGGTGGTATCGAGGTCGCAGGATTCATCCCCGGGTGCGTCGGCGACTGTGTGGCGCGACGGCGTGGCGCCCATGACGTCACAGGCGCGATCAATACCCACATCTACGTATATAACAGTAAACATTTGGCAATGGTCCCGGTTTTTACATAATACAATTCAAAATTTGAAGTATTTGTAGAAATATCCTCGCTTTATTAGTATTCCAGTGCACATGAATGTAATATCTTGGATTTAAATTCACATACGTCGTGTTCCGCCGAGAATTTTATATGCATTAATTCGGTTTTGTGAAAATGTATTATTGTAGATTTTTATTTGTGTTTATTTATATCTGATAAACAATATTGTCGTACTTGAAATATTGGGATGTAAATAACTGTACTGGCTGGACCAAGTGCCCACCATTTTTATACATACATACATAAACTCACGCCTATATCCCAAGAAGGGATAGGCAGAGGCGCCAGGACAGCCACATTTCGCCTTGTATGTTTCGTCCCACAATGTGATAGGTGGCGAGCCTATCGCCACATCGGGCACAAATTCCTGACTCTGGACTGATAATGGATAGTAAAATCTAATATCACTTTGCCCAGCCCGGGATTCGAACCCGAGACCTCAGCTTTGTAACCGTACCTTAGTACAACTACGCCACCGAGGCAGTCACCATTTTTATACCATTGGATATAGTTGTTGCTGTCGGTGTATCGAAGGGAAGATTATTATTACCTTACACGTAATGAAAATTATCTAATTTTATCTTTCATCAGCGAATATAAGTATAGACTAATTAATCATACTAATTAACCCAATACTCTAATTAGAAAGGAGAAAACAAAATGTAACAAAAACCCTTCGGATTAAAAACAAGTAGCTTAATTAAAAATTGAAAATTTATCACGCAAATAATATTTTGTAGACAACAGTAGAAAAATGAGACAAGGTTTTAAAAATAAAGCAAATCTGTGATTACGATCGATCATCTTAAATTCTGTAACGTACATCTAGTTTGCGAACCTCAGTTTTATTGCGAAGTAATTCATCATTTTATTTCATTTATTTGGCGTATTTTGTAACAAAATTGATCGGCAGTGTCCAAACAGCGCAGTTTGAAAAAACGATTTTTAAATACCACATTTCTCCCACTAGATAGATTCGTCAGCATGGGGCACAAAACCGGATTTGACGTATATGAGAAAACAAACTAAGATATCAAATATCAGCAGTCGCTGATTAACTAGCAATAATAACATATGAATGTGTTTTATAAGATGCTGAGTGATTTTTTCTTTTTCACTCATATACCTGCAATTAATATAGCATCAACCGACTAATTAAGTTTAAACCATTGATTCAGTGATGGGTCCCAAATCTTTCTCACAATACAAGAGAAAGCAAATTACGATGGGACGCATAAACGCTGATATTGTTTGTTTAGAAATAATAAGATTACCTTTTTTATTGCATTGGTTCGGCTAACGAGTAAACAAGTCACCTGATGGTATGTAATTACTGCCGCCCATGAAAATCCACAACGCTTAGATCAAATATGTGTTGTCATCCAATTCTATGAGGTAGGGAGCGGGAAGAAAAAAACGATGGGGAGGGGAAAGGAGTATGATTGGGCATCCCGCGATTTCACTCACCTAACCCCAAGCGACAACAAAGCTAGACTATCTTCTAGTGATATCTTCTGTGAGATAGTAGTACCAACCCGAACCAGTTTGTTTATTCAAGCTGAGTCATGACATTAGCGTGACTCACGCTATTGTCAGTCATGAGTACTTTATTCAAAAATTGAGATAAATCTTAAATAAATAAACACTGATTATAATCTTTGCGAGGAAAAGCTTAAACTACAAACTGCCACAGCAAAGATACTCTGCTGCAACTCTTTAAAAAGTTGTCTTGATAAATTACTTTAGGAGCTCTGAAAATCCTTTTTGCATAATGATAAAAGTAAACGAAAGATTTAGGAGTTCTTTAACTGCGAACATATTTTTAGCAATTGGCGACAGTTTTCAGGCATAATTAAGATGTCAAGGAAGGTTTAGCTTGT
This sequence comes from Hyles euphorbiae, assembly GCA_023078785.2. Taxonomy (NCBI): domain Eukaryota; kingdom Metazoa; phylum Arthropoda; class Insecta; order Lepidoptera; family Sphingidae; genus Hyles; species Hyles euphorbiae. The sequence continues at coordinate 13,422,623 of CM041040.1, forward strand.
ACTGACTTGTTGTTTAATGTTGGTATTAATGATTTCTCACCTTCACAACTAGAGTGACAGTGAGTTTTTCTTTCGAGAAAAACCCGACTTCAAAAAAACTACTACAAAATATAAAATAAAAATAGCACTACAAAGTAACAATATCTGTTTCATTGTATTTGTTACACATTGATTAATTTGCTTATTAACTTGACTAGCCGATAAATCAATACATACGCGTAATACATTATTGAAAGAGTGTCGCCAAGTGAAAACATGATACACTTGGAGATGCAAAAATTTCTAAAATCTACTTTCTCCAAGAATTTTCTAAATTCGAAAATACTTTAAAAAGAGAATCCGATGAATTGAGAACCTCTTCCTTTTTGTCGTCGGTTAAAAAGGAGCGAATGTGATTGTAATAAATAGACAATTCTTTAGCAAGTCTTTATGCCAAAAAATAATATCTTAAGTATACTAACCAAATGGAAACAAGGAAAATATTACCTGCCACGAGCTGTTGGTCTATAACTTAAACAAAATACTGATTTTAATAATGAACATAATTATAAGCTGCTTAAGAAATTTGATTATTTAGTCTATTTATGTTGACAAAATCTATCTGGATAAAATGATTAAATTATGAAGATACTGAGAATATACTTGTGAACTATTGGTCGTGTAGCAAAATTAATTAAATGAGACCAAAAGGCCGCAGGACACTATTATCTTTTTATTACACAATATGTTGCTGAGAAGGAACTATTCCTTTTTTATTCAAAGGCCAATCGTAGATTTTTTATTTCTAATTAATTTCTACGTTAATTGACTCATATTTTTTAGTTACAAACTTGGTGAGTAGTTTTTCAAAAATATTAAATTCTGTAATTAATTATTTAGTCAGGAATCTATGAATAAGCTTTGATGTTATTGTACAATTTTTTTACCTAATATCTGAAAGGCCAAATTTTATCAACGAAATATGAAAAAAAAATACAAGCACCCATAGGGTTGACTTTTGTGTATGAAATTGCCGCTTACTTAATATTTTGTTGTTTGGTAGAGATAATTTACTTCGAGATTTGAAATCACGAAATCAAAATTTTATTTTGGCGACTACAAGAGTATTTACGAACAATTTTAAACCTAGGTAATAAAAATATTAAAATAAGCTGCTAAGATTTGAAACTTGGCCAAATGAAATTTATGAGGAATAAAACGATGTAAAATCAGCTCTTTCAACCTTCTTAGAACACAAATATGAGGCTAGTTTAAAATCCTCCTCCATTGCTGTGAAAGCAAAGTTTGCTGCCAAATATAATGTGATAGCTTTAACCGTCTCGTCCGATTCTCTAGTCGTTGCTTAAGTAAAAGGAGGAAAGTATAAGGCGAAGGTTGCAAACTGTAGGGTCTTATTGGATAAGTTTCAACCTTTTGTACAGGTCGGATGGTTAAGTTGTAATATAAAGTTTGAGTTGTAAGAGTGCTTTCCTCACCGCCTCAAAGTTTGCATTAAGTCGGTTTTTTGTGGAAAAAATAGTTTTAAAAAACTAGCGCTTGGTGGTCAAAAATAACGTAAAAATATAAACCAATTGATCGCTTTGGTGCAGTTGAGACGCTAACGCGACGCATAAAAATTCTGTATGTGAGTGACCAACGTTTGGCGTATTATACCATTGAAACGCCTTAACTATGTTATAGCCAATTAAGTATACTTATGAGATACTTAATCTATATTTTAATTTAATGTCAACAATATTGTGATATATAATTGCTTAATTTCAGTATATTCGTCTACTGTATAATTCATAAAACAAGATTTTGTGTATTCCTACGTCTAAACCTATACACGAGCAAAGGGCAACATATTCTGATTTAAATAAATATTTGGAATATCCTGAATAAATGTATGAAGAAACTTTATTTTAAAAGTATAATTAACATAAATTACACCAGCCCATGATCAAGTTGCTCATTTATGCAATTTAGAATACTAGTTTACAAATGTAGCGTAAAAGATAAACACATCATTAACACCTGCTAAAATTATTTATACCCTCATTTTATCTTCACCGTAGTCAGATAATAAAAAAATACATGACAATTCTTACCAATATCAATACCAATAACGGCTACTGAAGTTAAGGAGAATCTGTATTTAAATTTTGTGTTGAAGGCTTCACGAATTTTCATCCTACACCGTTGAATGCCCTTTATATTACCGTTTGGCATAAGACATTGCTTGAATATTACATCTTACTGATGCAAGTCTTTTATAAAAAAAAAAGACGGGTTGCACTCCGGGAGTGCCGGCAGAAGTGAAAACTTGATTATTAACGTTGAGCATGTTTGATATTTTGGAATGGTTAGGGAATAATTTTGCACCAATTGCTTTATCAGTATAAAAGTACTATCATTTATGTGGTAGAATACAATATTCATTTATTGCGCTATCGTACACAAACATGACAATTTATATTACATTAAAAATTTAACACTTTAAAACTATTACAATTATTTTACATTAAAAAGTTTATCTCCGAAAAATCAACTTTCATCCATAATTTCAACGACTTTTTCACCATCATCATTACCAGAACTATCATCGCCAATCTCTAAAACTGATACGATAGGTTTATGGTAGCTGAAGTAAGAAACGAACAGTTTTGATTCGAACCTATTTAAATGTCTAATAAAGACCGCATCAATAGTAGTTTTGTATTTCGTTGTGCTAAGATTGCGATCATTCGACATAGTTAAACCAAATTCATTATTTAAAAATTCAATTAATAGTTGATTTTTATCGTCTGCGAAGTTTATGTTGAAATCTCCACTCAAAATCATTGGCAATTCATCAAAGCTTTATAAACTGACAGCTAACTGACAGCTGTCTACTCTCCATCCGTCTTACGCTTTTCGTCTTACGATCAGGTCACGTGTCCGCGAGTTTAAGATTTTATACCCATTACAGAAAAAGTGCTCAACGCCGCTAAAGAAGTTTTCACTTTAAAAATACCGGGGGAAGACCGTGGGTACAGATTGCAAATTACATATAATTTTAGACTGCTGCCCCAGCCTGATCCCATAGTAAAAATAAGAAAAATCGTATTTTGCCTGCTCTCGATTGTCGAGCTCGTCAAGATGATTCCTCTGACTCCAAACACGGGGGGTTTACTTTAAGAAATGACGGAGTTATGCCTGGACAAATATTTTAGGGGAGAGAGGGAGGAATTTGCGGATTTGGTTGGGGCCAATCTGTAGAGCTCACCGAGCCGGTTCCAACGATACCAAACTCGGTGGGTCTACGATCTATATTGGCCGAGATAGGATTGGGGGGGGGGGGTGAGGTAAATTTTCGGTGTGGGGGTAAGGGAGGGGGAGGGGGGGAGGAAGGTTTCGTGGGGAGGCTAACTTAAATAAATTTTTTTGAGGTAAAATATTTTTTTTTGTGGGGGTAATTTTTGCGTAATTTGGGATTTCTGGCGGGGTCAATTTGTAGCCCTCACCAAGACGGTTCCGAGGATACCAAACTCGGTGGGTCTACGATCTATATTGGCCGAGATAGGATTGGGGGGGTTGAGGTAAATTTTCGGGGTGGGGGTAAGGGAGGGGGGGGGAGGAAGGTTTCGTGGGGAGACTAACTTAAATTAATTTTTTGGAGGTAAAATATTTGTTTTTGGGGGGGGGGGGTAATTTTTTGCGTAATTTGGGATTTCTGGCGGGGTCAATTTGTAGCCCTCACCAAGACGGTTCCGAGGATACCAAACTCGGTGGGTCTACGACCTATGTTGGCCGAGATAGGATTGGGGGGGGTGAGGTAAATTTTCGGGGTGGGGGTAGGGGAGGGGGGGGTAGGTTTCGTGGGGAGGCTAATAGGCACTATTTCGGAATAAGGGTGGGGGAAGGCAGGGGGGGGGCTATGGGACAATTTTGGAAAAAGTGGGTGAAACTGAAAAAAAAAACGAAACAGTAGGCCCAGGCATACATTTTCGCCGCGCTGTAGAGAGGGGATAGCTGTCTACTCTCCATCCGTCCTACTAACGGCCGGGTGCAATACTCTGTCTGTCTTTTTCTACCCGTTAAAATCGCTAACTCTAGTATGAGTTCTGTCATTTTTCGGTTTCAATAATCGTAGACAGATGAATAAACATATCTATGATTTGTATCTATCAATGGGAGGGCTCTCGCTAACCATAGTTAGGAAATTCCATACAAATTAAAATATACGCGTTTCGATAACGATTCGAACTACTGTAGTTATTCGTGTTTAACTAGCTGTCAACGTTTTCTAATATCGCTGCAATATGGTGGATAATACGTCGATTAACCCAGATATGTGGTATTTTTATGGAAAAAATCAGCAAAATAAAGTGAAATTAATATATTCAGTGATGAAAGTGATAACGAAATGTTTAAAGCTGGTGTATTTGACGCCGATTATAATTTATGAGAATCAAAAAAACTATGTGAATATTCTAGTTCAGAATTTATTTACAGATTTACTTTTTAGATGAAATAATACATCAGCTATTATGTTTATTTCTACATTTAAACCCAGCCCGCAAGGAACCTTCCTCCTGGTAAGCATACATATCAAATATTTCATTAAGTTTTATAAGTGTATTGAATTATTTCAAAATCATATATTCTATAATAAATGTAACAGCTCGGGAACAATAATGTGTCACTGTTCCATTAATTGCTGCTATCATTGTGGTTTTACGTACTGGGGAGAATGCATGTTCAGTAGGTAACTATTTTTGGGTATCAAAAGCTACAGTCAGCCGAATCATTACTGATGTGCCTCGGGCTATAACTGAGCTATATTAGCAGTATGTAAAAATATTAGACCACACACAGCATGGGTTTCATAAAATTGCAGTTTTCCCAAGAACCTTTGGTGCAATTCATTGCACATATTATATTCCCATAGAGCCACCTGGTTAGTAATGACTACCTTTAGGTATATTAGGATTAATCAATAATTATATATTAATATTGTCTATGATATTAACATAAATCTTGGTATTATGTATCAGTTATCTGATCACAATGTATTAATCTTAATATTTTTATTTTTAGATTCAAATATAGGAGAAGAATTTAAGAAAATAAAGGCATTATTGTTCAAGAAATGTATATTGCACAGTTACTTTTCATGAATGTATTGGAATGCTAGCCTGGGGCTCATTACACTACTATATTTAACAACTCTGCTAAAAGGTATTTATCTCATACTTTATATTTTGAAAGAATTCAAATTCAAAATACTTTATTGTGGTACATAGGTGAAAATGGTGTTTCATTCAATTGTTTTGTGCAGCTATGACCCGCCATATTGGCATACAATAATTTAAGATACAACAAATATGACAATTAAGTTGGAAGAATGGTTAAGAGAATATATTAAGATTAATACAGGTTTTTGTAAGTAGTTTCCTAATAATTCCCTAGTTTCAAAAGGGTACAGCCTGATGGAAATCATCAAAACATATTTTCACTTTAAATCTTTTATTTTTTGTAAATAACATATTTATTTTCAGTACAATGTGAAGAGGTTATATAATAAAATAGTAATAGATATCTAATTGGAGATAGTGCATATCCACATACTACTTTATTAACAACACTGCTCAATGTCTGCCATAGAGTATTGCAACAATGCGGCTCATATAAAGTTATTATAATTAATATTTTGCTCTTCCATCTTTTACATCTTTCTTTCATCTTTATTTCAGGTCTTATGATGTTTGGAAAAGAAGATTTCCACACCATTCACTGATAAAAAGTCTTTTGGGATTGCACACAACTTTAAACATAATGAGTGCCACAGCGGTGTCAGATAATATTTGAAGAATGAAAAGCATTGCTGATGTGGAACATGAAATTGACATACCAAACACTGCTAGACTAGACATAAATATTAATTACTTATTTGAAATTAAAATAAAGTTTCAGAACTTTGTCAATAATAAAGATTAAAGATTTTTCACAAATTATCTTTGATATTTTATTTACCCATAATACAATCTGCGGAAAAGGGGGTTCTTACATTTTATTTGTAAATACCATTGACTTATATTCTACCATTCTAACATTGATATCGATGGTAAATACATTTTTATGTGATATGTAAAATGTGTAACAGTTGTTTTCTCTATAACTAGTCATTACAATTTCGAAAACTTCTAGCATAGTAAGATCACCTGAATAAATTATTATTCTTAATTTGATTTATATTGTTTTAATTATTATAATATTCCTCAGTATTTATTTGTAGATAAGCACTGAAATGATTTCAGGTCTTTAAAGTCATATTGATTACAAAACTAAAGTAATGCAACCACGCAATGTTTTATTTTCACACTTTTCTTCGTATTTATAAATATTATGGTCTCTGATTCAATTTAAATTTGTAACTCTATCGTAGAAATAGGGCCGTAAAATTCATTTTTGAATTCATTCTTGTTTGTAAACATTGGTAAACATTGATAATTTTAAACTTCTTTTTTACATTTGACATATTATAAATCAGTCATACGATGCGTTTTGTTGTTCTATGTAAGCTTTGTATGAATTTTTAATTTGCTTTTATTTGTCACAATACTTACATTATTAATATATTTTAACGTTTTATTCTTCTAATTATACATTAAAGATGATTTATGATAATTCCAAAATAAAGTTAATAATTAACCTAATAAATATTGAACTCAATTAAAAGTGCAAAAATTAAACGTTTGAGAGGAACGGTTCTTACCAGAGATATATGCAATATCTACGTTCATCGTTGTTAACCTAGTTTAGTTTTTGTTATTGAAACATCGGTTAAACCACAGTTAAACAAAGATAGAAGACACGTATTATCGGGGATAATTTTTACCGCTTAACTGTCAATATATTATTGCACCCGGCCGTAAGATGTTTATAAAGCAAACGTCATTGCCGTCCTACGCTTTTTCGATCAGGTCACGTGTCCTGACGCGAGTTTAAGATTTTATACCCATTACAGAAAAGTGCTCAACGCCGCTAAAGAAGTTTTCACTTCAAAAAAAAAATAGATGTTAAGCCTCAATATGTCCAGCGGGTACTCTGGCTACTATCTTCTTCAAACCAGAACACAACAGTAAATTTACACTACTGTTTGGCGGGAGATTGCGGTGGTACCCAGGCGGCCTCATACATATATACATTTGAAATTTGTATTCCAGCTCAGAGTTCAGTGTTTTGCAGTCAAATAAAACTAATAAACTGGCTGAATGAGTAATGAAAAGTTCATCTCGAAAATTTCTGCAATAACGTGCGTCACGGCTCTCATTTGTCATGCGTCTGGGCGTCAGTTAACCAGGGTTGTTTGTTTCACGATAACGATGCCTTTAATACGGTTTAATATTCAAGTGCTATCAATATAAAGTTAATGAACCTACATCCGAGAGAGGGTGATTAAATGTGGTGATTAAATCTACATTCTAACATACGGTTTATCATTGAAATAAAACTATTATTTACGGATTTTATCGCAGCTTTCGATAATTTTTATATTTTTTGACGCCCTGACGTTTTGATCACTTTACAGTTTTCATTGTCGTGGGGCAGAATGAGGTATTAGTCATCCGCTCAGTTACTGTTACAATGTAACTACCCTTATTTTAAAATTATTAAATTAACTTGCAATGTGTTGCTAACTAGCCCGCCGACATTGAGGTATTATACTAGAGCGGACATCGGGAACAAAATCTGTGCGTATGGTGCGTGCACAAGGGTACACATTGAAGCGAGAGGGAAGATATGTTACTTCGTAGGCGTGACAGAGACAGAAATAGAATGTACCCTTCATATTGTTACAAACATTTTGTTTGCAGTGTCCCCTCTAGTATAATATCTCAATGCCCGCCGACAAGAAGTTGCCGACAAAGGTGGGCGGGTCGGCGGCTTTGGTGAGTAATTCGCTTTAGGGTGTCTAGTGCAGTGCAGTGTCAAACAGCTCTTTATAATCTAAATAGTGTTGCTGGGTTATAGACAAACTTGAAATTTTCTATCAGGCGAGGGACTTGCTCGTTCTGTCATTCACAATAAAATGGATCTATTTTTAATACAACTAGTGGTAAACAGTAAATGTAATGTTATACACAATATAAATAATTTATAATACTAGTTCTGCACACCAAAGTTAGATGAGAGTGTTAGAGTTAATTAGTTCATATTCAAGACTTCAACGTGTGTTACTTGTTATAGTTCGAAGTTCAGTATATAGCTCTGGGCAAAAACAAGTTTAGACGGGTCATGTAACATGTCGCTATGTTATATTAAACAGCTTGCAGGAAGATACTGTTTTTTGTATCCATTCCTTCTCGGAAATTAAATGATCAATAACAAATACATATATATGTCATTATATTTGTTGATACAAGTGACAAATACGGTTATAAGATTTGCTCAGAAAAATAAAGAACATTATTTGTACAATAAATATTTTATAGGAAAAATCAGAAGGGAAAAGAAACACAAAATTATGTATAAGGAAGTTTACAAAACAAATAAAAGAATCGACTAGAGTTGGAATAAAGGCGATACGAAGAATTTATTGAGGTTAAAAGAATTTAGTATAAATGTGAAATAGACACCCGTAACATAAGAGATTTGTACTAGATTCTAAGTGATCCTGAGTGATCGATAGTCTACTTGGGACCGGATCAAACAGATATATCTAAGTGCGAAGGTAAAAACCCTAGTCAGACCCACTACGAAAAAATATAACGAAATAACCTATTCACAAGAATTTCAAAAGTATATGAAAATAATATATTCACTTATTAATGTGAACATATTACATATCTATACATATAAATAAAATTGAAGTTTTAAGAGTGAAAATAAAAAAAATGACCTACTACATATCGTTATATACACGATACCTGTACCGAAAATGATATTTAAAAAATTGTTGTCTGTCTGTCTGTTTGTTCCGGCTAATCTCTGAAATGGCTGGATTTTGACGGGACTTTTATTGTCAGGTAGCTGATATAATAAGGAGTAACTTAGGCTACATTTATTTTAGAAAAAATATTTTATTTAAATTATAAAGTTATTGTTAAATTCCACGCGGACGAAGTCGTGGGTAAAGCTAGTATTTAAATAACACCGACTAGTCGGATGGACTAGAATCATAAGCTTTCTAAATCATAAATGCCTTGGTTTATAGTAGAACACATATAATTAATATGCAAGGGTTGATATTCGTACGTATACTAGATTGAAAAGCGAACTGAACAAAGCATCCGTCGCCATGATTCAAACACATATTCAATGCTTCGGGCATTCAGTGTAACTTCTTGTATCGGAAACTCGTCAATATGCATACATTTCCACCAATGGAACAGCTGAATAATAACAACTTAAATCTAAAATAATATAATTCTGTTTAGCAAGGGAGGGTCCATAACAAAACACTACAAAATAAGCACAAATTAAGATATAATTAACCGGAGCTTTTCGAAACAAATTGGAAATTCAAACAAATGATGCTTAACTCCGTTCACTTTAGTTTCACTTCAAAACTTTGTAATATTGCAGGAAACAATATCGAAATTGTTGTGTAACCCTTTACAATGTTATTTATGGGATTTTTTATTGTATTCCTCAGGGAGTGAACAAGTAATTTTAACAGTTGAAATATTCTTTTGTAATATAAATTGCTATATTGGAGATTTTGTTGGTGTTCTGTACGATACGCAATGCAACATTTCTGATTAAAAACGGTACAAGCTTTGTTTAAAATAATGAAGCAAACAACATTTTAAATATTATGAATACCTTTTTATATAGTTCAATAAAAACTTGAACTTGAACTTTTTAAAAAGAAAAACGTAATTTCAGAACTTACGCATTAGTATGGGAATAATTCATGTATTTATAAAGAGCACATGCTAGATATTACTTAAAAACTGTTAAAAATTATCAGAGTTTACTTTCATTTTAAGACAAATATTTGAAAGTTTTTTTTGTCTTTAAGCAACACGATAAATTCAACAGTGTTTAAAAAAAAACTGCTACCAATAACAAAATTAACCAGACAACAATCCGGCAATACAATACGCGTTTAACAAAATTATCTAATTAACTTCAAACATTCTAAATTCCTCGAATTCATTAACAAATAGCGAGCTCGTAAAGAAACATTGACAAAACGAGACAAAACAAATTCATCTCGACGGAATTAGAATTTGATTCGTCCTACGGGTAGGTAAGTAAACCTAACCGAAACTAATATCGGAGCCGGCAGATACTGCGGTGACACTTTGTTAGGCATTTCCAACTATTTGTTCGAGTTACATGAGTTCCTGCTGAATAGCGAAATATATTTTTTCAAATGACACCTAATTTTACACATGACTTGTATGTACATCTTTTACTTTAATAGCTTTGAAGCAAAGGTAAGTTTTTCAGATTCTAGATTTTTTCAAAATTTAACAATTAGGCATGAAATTTTATGTATTGTGTGTTCTTAAATGCTGGATATTTTTAGTACATTATGCATAAGTATTAGTGAAAAACTCAGTCACCAATCTCAATCATACCCTCGAATGTAGAGGTGGCCTGCAGTGGGACGTATATGGGCTGATCCAGATTACAGATAAGTGAAAGAATATACACATGAATATATCACTTATCAATAATTTTAACATGTAATGTCGCCTTTCAAGCGATTTTTACGAGAGAGTCTTCCATGTATTAAATAATAATTATAATAACACCCAACAGTCACATACATAGTCCTGACCCCACACTAAGATCGAGTCTTGTGTCGTGGGTATCAGGAACTACGAGAGACTTTTCGGTCTCACAAACACGGAAAAAATATTTGTGGGCCGCACAAACATTTCTCTCGGTGCGGGGATCGAACCCGCGGCCTCTCGTTTCACGATAGGACAGTAGATACAACTGTCAACCCTTGTTGCTACTATACATATTATAAGAAGAAATATGAATATGAGCTTCACTTCCAAGATCGTAAGTGTCCATATCTTCTATTACTGATTCTCAAATTGTCAATTTTGCTAAAATACCGTGTGTTCAAGCTCGGATCTTGGACTATGTGAATTATTTAAAAGCTTAAAGGTAATGTAATAGAACTTTGCCACGGCCTCTATCCAGCAAAGTAAATTCACTCATTTTTAATATTATATCTATAATTTGCCATTTGACATTGCTTGATGAAATCTTCACGAACAATTTAAATTCGATTTAAATTAAATTCTTGTTGGGTAAGCGCGGTATTTTTGCATCTTTTCGAAATGCATTGATTATATGTAAGATATTGTTATTCCGACGCAACGAATTATTAAAAACCAAACAACACCTTCAATTACAAAGCAATGCTTGGCATTCCTCCTTGTCCTTAAAACCTAAACACAATAGTGCATTTACACTGCTGTTTCGCGGGAGAAACAAATATTTCGTTTGTACCTTTCCAGACGGCCTGTCACATATAAGAGACCCACCCCCAATGTGTTAGTGTGGTGAGTCATATGTGGAGTCGCAAGGTGGGTGATTTGTGAAAAAAGTAAAAAAAAATTGTAGGTGATCATAGGATACTATAATAACATTTTTGTCGCAGTCGCCTATGATCACCCAGGTGATCATAATCGCAGGTGATCATAGGCGACAATTTAGTGTCCTATGATCACCCAGGTGATCAAAGTGGAATAGATCAAATCTTTGTATATTGTGCATTGGTCAAATCAAATATTTACTCCAAGAAAACTAAATTGATTGGCCGCACTAGAGTGGGCCCCAACCTGCTCATCATCATCAGCTCAGCCACCGGATGTCCACTACTGGTCATTGGCCTGCTCAATAAACACAAAAATCTTGTTTTTATCCGAGATCACAGACGCCATCTATTAAATTCCTTAGACCGAAGACATACCACGAATATCATAAAATTTATAGCCTCAATAATCGAGTTATGTTCCGAGGGCAGCTTTCGACAATCCGGTAATGTTATCAATTTTAAAACAATATCTAATTCTCCGAACGTCTTGACTTTAATGTACGTGGAGAATCCAATATCTCGTGAACTCCAATAGTAAATCGGCGTATAACAATGTTTTTATTATAATGGATGGCTCGACATCTGGCGTCACGAAGCGGGCCACGTGACGCCGACGCCAACTCTCGCTTACTTCCCAGCGAATGGCTGTTTACCAATTCAGTGGGCTTTTTTCGCAAAAACTGCGAGTGATCATCGCAATAGATATTGCCTCATTACGTAAGTTTTTGTTTAAACGCGTGTGGAAATTAGGATATTAAATGGTAATGCTTTGGAAAACTTTTAGGCTGTTTAGTGTAGGTACTTTGCGTAGATAAATTTAAACTTGATAAATATTTTATTTATATAGTCACCTCAATTCATATATTTTACTAGCGACCCGGCCCGGCCCTGCTCGGGTGCAGATACTTTTAGACTCTAGAACACATCAGAAACATATTATTTTGTCAAAATACTAATTATAGCTTTATATTAAAACTCAACGTGACTCCCTTCCTCTAGTGCTTTTCCCATCCTATCCCATTAGACCTGTTTAAGAGTAACTTTGTAACCGTATGGCGTAAACAACGGACACGCGGTGGAAGCTCACAAAAGGAATAAAAAGAACCTTTTTTTAAACATATTTTTCACTACTGCTCCGCTCCAAATCGTCATAGTGTGATGTTATATAGCTTTTGACATTCTTCGATAAATTTTCTATTCAAAACAAAAATATTTTTTCCATATGAACCAGTGGTTCCAGAGATTAGCGGGCACAAACAAACAAACTCTTCAGCTTTATACATTAGTATAGATATATTGGCTTGACATTGCGTCTTTGGTAAGGGCAGGGTCGCTCAGATAGAGAAATAATTGTCAATATGTTTATCTATCGCCAATTGACACGAAGTTGACCTTTCTATTTGCTTATCTTTCCTTAACGGCCGGGGGTATCAGTAGTAAAGATTTGTCTCTATCGTAGTAAAGTGCCTTGTGTGGTAAGATGGCGACTAACTTGAACAAGAGGGCTGACAGCGACTGGGGAAAAAAAGGTGAAGACCGGGTTCTGTGGTGTATCTTGAGAGAGGCCTTTGTCCAGCAGTGGACTGCAACGGGCTCATGATGATGGGGTAGCAAAGTGACTATAAAACAGCTGACACAAAGCGCAGCGCAGTTCAGAGAGGTTTCTCAATCATCCGAAACGAAGTTCGATTGTTCGAACATCATATGTAAAACTGTACGAATGTGCCTAGATACTCCAAAAAATGCTTGAATCCTCTATCGTACCTTATAATCATAAACTTAGTTCGCCGAAAATTATAAGTATTATAGAGAATAGTATTGATTCTTAAAACATTCGAACTTCGTTTCGAATCACAGAGTAACCCCTCAGAAACCTGTTCACTGGCATCATATGTTCGAACAATTGATACGATTTTACCAGTTGGTTCGAAAAAGAATAAACATGAGCTGACCCCAAAGCATACACAATCCCGTGGATATCTGTATGCGCTTTTCCACTATTGCGATAGTCGCTATGCGAGTACCTCCTAAAAACCTCAGTACTAATGCACTCATTAATATAATAATCCTAACATAGATTCAAGACATAAAGCAACTTCGCTGCTCTCAATGCAAGCAATTTGTGATTCGAGCCAATAAACTTTGTACCCGCCTGGCATCTGAAAGTCGAACTCGGTTCACTTCATTCCATATAATTTATAACGTACAGAACATACGTTTTGTATTTAGCGGTTTGGAAAGATAAGCGTCTTGTTTAGTTAAAGTAACGTAGATATTATATCATATTATAATGAAATCAATATCACATAATTATATAATGTGATGATATATGTAATGAATGTTTGCCAATGTTGTATAAACATGATTTAATTGATTTATTATTTATATATTATCATATTTGGTAATGGACCAGACGCGGCAGCTAGCATGTTCACGGTGGTCGCGAGTTCAAATCTTAGGGCACACCTCTGACTTCGGAGTGATGTGTGTATTTATAGTTAATATCCCCGCACTATAACGGTGAAGGAAAACATCGTGATGAAATCGCATATTATATATACTATAGCGCTTTGTTAAATTTCTATGGTGTGTAAATTTCGCCAGCCCGCACTGGGCTACCGTGGTAGCCAAACCACTCTCAACTGAATTCTGGATTGTAGAGTAGGCCCGTGCCCTGTAGTGGGACGTATATGGGCTGATACAGATGTATACATGATACAGATGATACAGATATATCAGCCCATATACGTCCCACTGCAGGGCACGGGCCTACTCTACAATCGAGAGTACGATTGAGAGTGGTTAGGCCATATAGTCCACCACGCTGGCCTAGTGCGGGTTGGCGCTGATACATACATACATACAATATTAAAAGCCAGTTATTTCATAAAATAATCAAGAAACTCATTAGTGGCTTACAATTACAAGCGCTTCAATTATAATGAATAAAGTACTACCAATGGAATAGAAGTTGTAATTTTCATCTGAATCGATTGTTAAGGCGAGTCAATGACCTGGTTTGTATTATATTATTATTGTAATACCCTAGCAATATTATGAATATGAAAGTATGAATCTGTATAGATATTTGTCACTCATTCACGCACAAACTATTGAATAGATTTTAATGAAAGTTCTCAGTATTATAGCTCATAAATGACAATAATGCAAAGGGTATAATCTCTCTAAAGGATAAATCGGATCACGGATAAAGCTCGATGCGGGCGAAAACTAGTAATTAATAGTGGATATCTCTTTCAACAGAGCGCTCTAGAAATTTTGAAGTGAGGGCTTTTTGGATCGAATGTAAAAAATTTACAAAAATGGCTAAAAGTATTCCAATTTATTTATCATTAAAACCTTGTTTCCTTTTGATTTTGGAAAATAAGATGCAAAGCACAGGTTTTAATATTTTGCACGACGCGCAATATGAAGCATGAGTGACCCTTTTCCTCGTTTACATAGATGCATAATTTTCATAGCCCCAAAAGGGCACAGATCCATGCATTTTTAAAAAGGTTGTAACAGACAGGCGCATAATCTAATGATACTTGAAAAGTGCTTCTTTATATTATATTGTGTCCCAAAAACTAGTATTACATCAAGAAACCTTCACGAAAATTACATGTACCTCAATAGCCATATAACACATTATATTGCCCTAAGCAATGGGCACAAGTCGACATTATAGTACACTCCCTTATACACACTGCCCACAAAAATAGGTATCTCGGCAATAATTCATTGATAGCGGCAGTGTATTACCCAATTTATGCCTCGCTTTGTGAAATTGAGTGCAAATATTTACGTTTTCCGAAAAACCAATTGTATTTATTTCACGTTGATTACAATTGCTTAATAAAATATATTTCCATTTATTTAGAACATCTATATACAGCATTGACCATTTTATGAAGCAACCGTGCATAATTCGCGTGATACGTGAGTGCTTGTATTTATTTTACTATAAAAAATAAAAAGATCAGTTTTACTTCGTTTTATGCAATATACTTACATATTTTAAATATTGAACTTTTACTCTGTACTATAAAATATTATATAATGCAATGATTTGAATGTTTTATCAATTTGTCATTTCAAGACATAACGTAATAAAACAATATATAATAGTTAAAAAAAACTAAAATACACGCTTTAATAAGATATACAACTAAAAAAGTAAAAATAATTGATACTGAATTTAAGATAAGAAAATGGAGTAAAATACATATATTTTATTGTTACAAAGCGTGGGGTGTTTACAACAATTACTTATCCTCCTGCACCCCACGCTTTGTAACAATAAAATATATGTATTTTACTCCATTTTCTTATCTTAAATTCAGTATCAATTATTTTTACTTTTTTAGTTGTATATCTTATTAAAGCGTGTATTTTAGTTTTTTTTAACTATTATATAATTGTTTTGACTAAAAAACATCCATCTACGGCTGTATTTCCAATCAATAACGCCATCTGTTGGTCAGTAGTAACATTTGACACTTGAAGAATACAAGAAGCTTATACCCAAATGGAGATTGCATTCCGTATATAAAAGTGAAGCACAAAAATTTTACCTTGAATGACGTCGCTGATGCCTGCTATCCTTTTCTTTAGCGTAACAATGAATGAACTTCACGTGAACTTCATTCATTGTCACTCTAAAGAAAAGGATAGCAGGCAACAGCGATTGCATTCAAGGTCAAATTTTTGTGCTTCAGTGTTTTATACGGAATGCAATCTCCATTTGGGTATAAGCTTCTTGGAAGAATACAATGTTAACGCCATCTAGCGATGAATGTAGCAATGGTCATCAATTATAAAAATAATTAATCCTGGCGAATCTAATCAGGATAATTATATATTTTAATCGAATTATTGTATTGTCATCGGTCTTTGACAGGTGTGCAAAATTTGAACGAAATCTGGCCGTTTAAAGTGGGTCAAAATCGCGCCCAAAGAAGTCGGTTACAAACAAACATACAAACATACAAACATACAAATATACAAACATACAAACATACAAGTGAAGCTAATATAAAGCGTGTAAAAAGCTCAACCTACCAAATCATCAAACAGTTTACCAAATTACGAATAACATTGTACCTATAAAACACAGTAAGGCCATTTCGCTCTTGGCTCATCATAACCAGGATCGTCCACTTAACCCCCTGACCCATTGTAATAAAGTTAGCAAGACGGGAATTCCATTAACTAGCGCCGATGGCGCGATGACTTAACCCATTAAAGTATCATTACTAACAGGCTGACCCGCGCAAGTTTCGCACTCAAACACCAAGTGATTTAAAAAAAAACGAGCGAAGGGCAATAAATATCGGAGTGTAATTACGAAACCTCAATTAGCTGTCTGTATCGTGATTGATTACGCGTATTGTTTACTTGTTGACTAAACAGGGGACTGACTAAAGGGAGTTAATAAAATATTGTATTTGTTTTTTTGGTAAAATAATACACAATGATTGGCTTTGTGGTGGCTGTATTTTAGAAATACTGCTATCTGTGATTCTTAGTCTTGAATACAGCATGATATTCTTAAAAAATATGTAAAAATATCATATTGTGTATAATATTTATGAATATGTAGTATATCAAAGAAATTTCTCAATAAAATACATTGCGAAGAAGATTGCCTGAAACTTAGAATTGTTATTGTACAAGAAGTCTTCTTATATAACAAGATACAGTCACCAAACCATTTAATTTCCACATTATATCCATCCCAAGGCCTTCCACAATGCCAAAGGTTTATAAGAAAACACAACGCCATGCCAGCAAGAAAGAATATTTGGCAAACGCCCCACTTGTCTCCATAAATCTCCGACTTCAAGTTTACGTAAAAACTAATCAATAACTATATTCCTCTTAAGAGGAAAAATACCTGTAATGATAATTCGTATAGCTGAATCACTTATCATTTTAATAGAATAGTTAATTTAATAGAAATCAACGACAAAGAACTTTTTTTTTTATTTTTATTTTTTATTGCCATGTAGGCAGACGAGCTAGCGGCCCGCCTGATGGTAAGCGGCTACCGCTGCTTATGGACCTCCATAGTGCCAGGGGACCAGCACAACAAAGTCGCTGCCTACCTCGAGGAGAGTACTCTCTTTAAACCTCGTTTGAAGAAGGACAGGTGATAGCGCTGAGGAAACACCGATGCAGGGAGTTCATTCCAGAGCTTGCACGTACGTGGTAGGAAAGAACGCTGGAAACGTACCGTTCGGGAGCGGACCGCCTCCAGGTGGTGGGAATGAATTCTACTGCGGAGACGTGTGATGCGATTGTACATAGGCGACGGAGGTACCATCTCAAACAACTCTTCGGAGCACTCCCCATGGAACAAACGATAGAACACACTGAGAGATCCGAAGTCTATCCGCAGTCCTAACGGTTCCAATTTGTCCGTGAGATCGGGATCATTGACTATTCGACAAGCTTGTCGCTGCAAGGAGTCAAGTGGGTCGAGCTGGTATTTTGGGGCACCTGCCCAGAGGTGAGAGCAGTACTCTACGAGGGCCGGATTTGCGCTTTGTAAAACTTTGTCAATTTAATTGTTGTTGCTGTAAAAACATATATATTGATTGCAAGTTTACGAGTGTTAGGTCTCTAATATATGAGAGCCCGCCTGGCTAGGTTACACCGCAATGTCTATTTCTCCCTCTTAAATACAGTGTAAATGCACCGTTGTGTTTCGGTGTGAAGGATATTGTAACCAGAGTAACTACTGGACATATTGAGACTTAACGTGACTCAGAATGGCCAGCGCAGTGGAACGCCAAGCATTGCTTTATAATATAAGGTGTTGTTTGGTTTTGCCACTGTTCATGAAGTTGTATCGCTTTTAGGCGAATGGCATGGCGAATGGCATGCTTGTCTCGCCATTCAATACAATAAAAACATATTATTTTCTCCCAACATAACTTCACGAGCTCTAAACCCTTCCGAAGCAATGGCAGCTTAATTTAAGCTTGCAAAGCATTTGTTGGAAGGCTATGGGGAAAGAGAGAGAGAGTGAGATCGAGTAAGAGTGAGATTACATTATACAAATTGTTTGTTCAACGAAGAAGTAACATTAGGATTTAATTCTAACAACATTTAGATAATATCAGAAACTTTAGTCATCCCTACACCGTCTTTCGGAAATTTATCAAAACATCGTTAGTGGCTGAAGTTGCATCTCTATTATACATCGCCTTAAACGAGATTTACATTTAAGCGTATCCACAATCTACATAAACGTGCCGATTTAGAAAGAAGCCACTTAACAAAATCCTCTAAAGCCGAACAAAAGAGCTCACACTATTTTCATTGTTGAAAAAACATTTACACATATTGCCTAGGTTTTTGCAATCTAGTACCACTTTTGTAAACAATCTTTCAATATCCAACTGATGTTTGGTAATCAGTCCAAAAATGCTTTGGTTTCTAAGTCACTTTAACATCTAGTTATATGTAGGTAAGTCTAGCCCAAAGTAACTTACTAATCAATTGTTCTATTACATAGTAATTCAGGTACATTAGACTATCTGCTAATTAGATTAAATCTTATCTTAATTAGGATCTTATCAAAACTGGCGCCGAGGCCGTTGGATAGCCTTCAACATTCTAAGAAGACCTATTTAGAGTTCGGTAGATATTAATCTCTTAAACCTACATCAAGTACTTCGCAGAGTTTTTTAAAACGTTCTTTTTTTAAACAGTTTTTATATTATATTGAAATAAAATTGTTATATATTATATATATTAAAAACATGAGCATTCAAACAGCTTATCTTCAGGCGAATGGCATGTTTGTCTCGCCATTTATTGTAATAAAAAAAATTCGTAATATGTATGTGCCACATTACCAAATTCTGTCATACAAGCAGGTTTACTTTCTACGTCCACAATATGTAGAGCATATTTTAGTGCTCATACAGTAGATACCTCTTTAAGTTTATTAGTTTAATGTCTAACCCTTCTCCCGTATAACGTGTAAACGGTTTTTTATCTAAATCGACTTCCAGTTTACTTTGTTTACAAACGCGTTTTCCTTAGACAAAGCTATTTTCTGCGTATTTTTTGTTGACAGCGGATAATTACTGAGAAACATTGTTTTTGTTCAAGGAGTTTCCTTTTTGCGGATTACTGCCTGTAAGTGTCTTGTTAGCGTCTAATTGCGTCATGTATTGTGAAATATTGTCAACGTGATAAACAATTCTCATTATTTTTGTTTATGGTGTTAATAATGTTATGTCAATAGCTTTTGGTAAGTGGTTACAGATTATGTTGGGATTATTAAAGTTGGAGAAAATAAAACAATAAAATAAAGACTTCTCAATATTCTATAATATTGTATCATATCCTTTGTGAGGATTTTAAAAAGACGTATTCAATTAAATTATTTTTGCATGTTAATTGAATAACTCGTGGACCATAAAGTGCGCCATAAAAGTTTAATTCATTTAAGTCTACAAACAAAATATCAAATTAATTCAACAAAAACAAAAGCCAAACAGCGCGATATTAATTCCTCTATCATATTTTATATCGTCGACGCCACAGAGTACAGGTCAGATAAAGTTATTAGGGAAATGTCAAAGACAGTTTGCTATTAATTCTCACGCGGTGCAGTGCGACGTGCCAAAAACTGTAAAATAATACCCAACTGAAATCTCAGCTATAAAGCGAGTTCGCACGCTATTTGTCTTGCTTACTTTTATTTGCAGCTTTCTTAGTGCGCTTTGGTGTTTTTTGACTCTAGCGATAAACAGTGCTAATGGATTGTTTGTTTGTTTTTGTTTTTTTTTTTTTAGCTCTCTTCTCTATTCTCACTGGCGTTATCTCGGCCCGTGCAAATGTCTACCTTCCGGCTGATTCTCCTCCAGTTCGCCCGATCTCCGGCATCCTCAATAGTAAAGCCATTGACCCTCATATCTTCTGTGTGTGTGTGTCTATACATAAGTTTAACCCTAAATGCACCAAAGCTGCATGGAAAATGATGACGAATATCAATCAATCTTTCCCGCTTTTTGAAAATATTCTATCGCCTATGTTCATTAGGGATAATATAGGATTCTAATGGTTAAGGATTTTTCATATCGGTCCAGTAGTTTGAGAGCCTATTCAAAGCAAGCAAACAATCAAGTCTTCTCTCTTTATAATACTAGTTTAGAAAAACAAGATTGTTTTCGAACAAAAGGATTTATTTTATTCGATGTAATACCGATTGGGTTTTTGAATTCTACTTTCTCCATTAGTTTAATTAATGGAATCATTAGGATATTGGAAACAACACAATCTAACTTTATTGTACGAGTAGTTCTTACCTGTTCGTATTCAAGTGCATTGAAAACACGTAGGGTCGTAAAGAGCTATTTCAATAAGGACTTGGTGCAATTAGACCCATTATGCCCTAAGAGGGGTCTAATTAAAGCTATATTGTGGCGCTAAATTGGTGTATGTCTGTTAGTATAGGGTGATTGTCCCTGTGACCGAATAGTTTAGCCAATATAGCCTTTAGCGCTCCATATCTAAGGCTATTAAGTCGACTCAATGAACGGTCTTGCGTTGTGAGTTGATGGCTCTTGAATGCGCTAATCTGAGTACGTGACAAACAAGTATTGAGAGGGAGATAGCATTTCAATCTATCGGCGTTTGATTCAATATTGGCGCAGCTTGAATCGAATCTAAGAGTGAATATCGAATGCGAAAGAGGAAGTGTGCTGATTGATGCTTGATGTTATATTCAATGCGTTGTACATAACTCTCATAGATCGGTTTTATTAGCCTAGCTAAGGTTTTGGGGGTGAACAAGACATGTGAGCTTCGATCCTAATTTCGGGCGATGGATCTGTGAATTTTTACATTGTTTTCGAGTCTGGTTATTGTGAAACTAAACAGGCTGTTTATTTTATGATGCCACACAAGATATTTGAATGGAGAGTCCTAACTATATGTGTGATTGTAAAATAAGATAGCTATGTAATTTTCGTACTATTTTATATGAAAAGAACACAGGATAAAATAATACATTTATACATACATAAACGTCACGCCTATAGACGAAGACTATCGATCTCTACTATGCTCAATCCTAACATACTACATAAAACTTTCATTAATCTCTTCATGCATTCACATTGGTTCAGGGTACTGGTACTTAAACTTGGTAGGTACTTGGTAAAGGTACTTTTAACCTGATCCTTGCGGAGGGTGGGTGGATAAAATAATATTACGGTATAAATATAGAGCGAAGGCGTTAAACCTACGCACAGAAAGGGAAGTCTTTTCCAATAATAATCCAATTATAGAAGTGCTGCAGAATATTCGCCCAAATACATAATTGATTGGCTATTCACTTAAGATAATTACTGCTTTTTGTACTAGCAAGCCGTCAGATGTTAAATATACAATAATATCGAGTGTCAAATTATCTCTCAATTGGCACAATTAGTTCACAATACATAGGTTCATTGCGGGTTAAAGAAAAGTTAGACATTCCTGAGCTTCAATTCTCGATGTCATTACAATGCGTGCCACTGTTGATCCTGACTTATAGAAGTTGCAATGGTGGGTGTGAGGGTGGGACAGTCTCCAACTGATAATTGTACCATAAGTAATTAAAACGTCAAAGTTAAAAGTAATTGAAAATACCAAACGCCACAACAAAAGGAAATAGACGGACAATGAACTATGTGCCATTCAATTGACGTCATCAATTAGGCGAGTCCAGCTGAAATGAATTTAATTTGATACTCGTTGGTCGCGTGCGCATTATTCCACATATAGTGCAACAAAAATTGAATGCCACTCGTTACAAAGTCGACTGTAATGAGCAGTGTCTTTGTTTTTTGTTAGGTTTACTTTGGTATGTTGAATGTTGCATTCTTAGGAATCAGATTTTTAAATTTAACAGTGTTTACAGTTGGAGCAGAGATGAAGGAAAGATCCACAAATGTTTTTTCGGATCAGGGTGTGGTGAGATTTAAATGAATATACCCATTCATTCATAGTATAGGTATTAAATATTGTTGATCCCGATACCGATACTGCTTAAAATTAATTATAACATTATTTATGGTTTGTCCTTGAATGTTTTCCTTTTAATATTTACACAAAAAATGGTTTTCACGGAGGCACAAAAAATTTCGCACTGATACTTAGTTTCATAGTAAAATGGGCAATCTCCTTGTCTCGTTACTATGATATTAGATTATCTTGATGTGTATTGCGATTAAATAATTATCATCCATCCATTCATCCATCAGCCAAAGGAAGTCCACTGCTGAACATAGGCCTCCCCCAATGATTTCCACAGAGACCTGTTAGAGGCAGCCTGCATCCAGCGACGTCCCGCGACCTTTACCAGGTCGTCTGACCACCTTGTGGGTGGACGTTCAACGCTGCGCTTTCCGCTACGTGGCCTCCATTCGAGCACTTTCCGACCCCATCGGGCATCAGTTCTCCGCGCTATGTGCCCTGCCCATTGCCACTTCACTTCACTTCATTTTTAAATAATTATAAAAGTTAGATATTACAGAAAATTGTTTTGAGTAAGAGCCTATCACTTAGAAGGATCGATTACGTTTTAATCTTAGAGTATATATATATAGAGGGAGCGCTGGTACTTCAAAAACGTAGATAAAAATGGTGGTGCCGGGCCACCTTTTTCTGCCTTCCTATTGGCTAATATTGGAACAGGTTGTGCAACATACATAAATTAATTGAAAAAAAAATTAAAAATAAATAGTTTAGGTATATTTAATTTCACTCAAACTCGTTTTAAAAGGATAATAGCTAAATATAATTTCGGCTATCAAAGGAATTTATAGCAATTTATTGCTAAATAATTAATTAAATTTTCACTAATATAGGAGCGCTACTAACATTACGAACAAGAAAATATCTACGTTTTTTAAAACGCGAATGTATGACAGCGCTCCCTCTATATATAAATACTCTAAGGTTTTAATGTACAAAGATTTTTACACAATAGTTGTTATGTTCATTGCATAGGCTATTCTTAGAAAAAGAAAGGTTATTTTAAGTAAATATCGTTGAAATTTTCAACGAAAGGTCAGGAAATTCATAAATATACTAAACAAATTGATGTATTAAGAAAGATGGTCAAGTATAGACATTCCGTTCAGTGCTGGTTCGTTAACAATGGAATTGTAAGCTATAGAAATGAGCGGTCTTAATGTATTAGTAATTTCATGCCGCCCGCCGCTATTAGCAACCAGAACTTACAGTATTACAATATTAATTAATAAACGATTGCCAATTAGAGGGTTCCATTGAGATTCCAAATTCAAATCTTTAGTCCAGATTATGCGACTTTTTTTAGCATTTTACGTAATAATCAGAACGTTTTTTTTGGATTTACGCGAATATTACACATTGAAATAAAACTGCAGCCCGTGATCACGACAGCTGTAAGGTAATCGAAAAATTTAACGAAATCCGCGATTAAAGCCGTGAAAAATATTTTTGTATCATAAACAAAACGTTTTTTACGAGAATTTCAATACTATACTATAAAGATCACCAACCCGTACTAATCTAGTCTTACGGATGACGGAATCATACGGATACGGATCTTTAAAAAAATGTGAAAAAAAATCACACAAAAAGCCCATAAGTTGCAATGATACTTATGGTTCAACTTAAACTAACCAAAACTAAGCCCAATTCGGTCACACTAATGTTTCTTAGAACATTTTATTAAATTTCTCATCAGCCGTTCCCGAAACTATGCAAATGAATGGACACAAAATTGACAATTACACTCGGAATGTTCTAATGTACGCACGAAGTTTCGTTGACCCGCCTACCGAAATAGGGTATTATCCTTATGGGCTAGGCCGCCACGCCCAATGACGACTGATGGCGAAATATCATGTTTAAATTCCTTTACGTGGAATGTAAGGCTATAAACGGCTAGGTAACAGGTGTTTTTTAACATATTGGATTTGGTTCTGTTGGTTCCATGCAATTATTTTGTGAAGGGTTTCTGATTTAGGCTTGCATATTTTGAACTGCAATGTTATCGATATACGTTTTTGAGTTTATCTGAAATAATTAATTATTTAAGAGGATATTTTGGGGTATTGTCGTAAAAGTAAAATACAAATACATACATATGTAATAAGAAAATGACCCATTTATTTATTATAATTCCACGTTTATCCGAATTTTTCTTGTACAATCCGAATTTGGTTACGGCCTCAGATATTTTTTTGTGGAAAAATGACTTAAATCTTATCATAAAAATCGCTTACAGCTATAAAAATCACTTGTTTGATCACGTGGCTGTGCCAATTGTACAATATTTCACACAGCTGGTAAACAACGAAATCGGTTCAATGAATAAGCCTTGAATGAATGAGAACAGTCATTCACATGTATTACTGTAACAACGCAAGGATGCACAACGATCATATTTTATCCTGAAATAAATTGATTTTAATAAGATTATTATATTTCAGCTATAAAAAGTAAAAAGGCTTTTTTAAAGGACTTCAATAGCGAACTTTTGGAAGGTACATCCAATGACATAATATGTTCAGTAGAAGATTTAGTTATAAAGAAACGAAGAAAATAATTTTATAAGTACGACTTCAACTTAACACATACAACACCAGCACAAAAGTTGAATAAATACAACAAACAAAAGGAAAAAAACACTAACAAAAAGAAGAGATTTTTTAATAAAAGACATGTCAATAATTCCTGGCGATCGTTTATTTCTAACTAGTTAAATGATGAATCATACATAAGTAGATATTATTAGATAATAACTTATTAGGACTACTCAAGAATTTTTGTATCTTAATCAGCCAATAACACACGTCCCACTGCCGTGCATGGATCTACTCTACAATCGAGAGTACAATAATTGATAGGGTTAAAGACATTTTAAATAGAAATAGCATTCATGCAACTCTAATAATGGCAAGATCATCGCTATACTCGTATTACAAAGATACTAATCAATAACACTATTTGATATGTCAGTTATCACATACAAAAATGATCATAAACAGATAAGTCAGATATCTATATATCTTTAACTCAATCACTGATGAAAACAATTACTTTGTTTTTAGTTTTGCAAGTTTTTTTTCTTTTCTTATCTATTTTCCCTGTTATCAGTTGTTTGTAAAGAGGTCAGGGTCTATCAAAATTAATTGAATTACTGGGTATTGGTAAAAAACCTTTGATTACTGGGTTATCAACTAATTGACTTTAAACTGTCGAAAATATCAAATGTTTTATAGTATGAATTTTATAGTACAGTATAAACGTCGGATACTGGAGGTCTTGAGGTGCAAATTTTAAATGCAATTTTATTAATATTACCCTGTGTATGATACTTGTTTCACAATTCTATTCTTATTTGAAGTTCTCGTCAAGATCGAATTAAGTATCAAAACAAGTTATGCTTTTACTAAATACAATATGTGAAAGTGAATACGAAATAAATAAACTAGTTGATGGAATATTATAAAAAATAAAACCATGAGAGACTATTATTTAAGATAAAAGTAATTTTTATCGAGAATTTTTACAACCTCCTATCAGTCCCATCTTTTAAACATACATACATATATACATACATACATAATATATATCATATGCTTGAAAATATATACTTGTATCTCCACTGATTAATAACACGTTT
Source organism: Hyles euphorbiae (assembly GCA_023078785.2). Classification (NCBI taxonomy): domain Eukaryota; kingdom Metazoa; phylum Arthropoda; class Insecta; order Lepidoptera; family Sphingidae; genus Hyles; species Hyles euphorbiae. The sequence goes on from CM041040.1 coordinate 13,448,842, forward strand.
TGTAGATTTATGAATATATACGAAACCATTTTGAAAAGAGGTATGATTTGTCACGGAAATTTAACAGACAGCTAACAGCGAATTTAATCATGTTGCTTTTCGGCTGTCGGTGTGCACGTGCATTGTATTTTTCTCTTATATTTTTTTTCTTAACTACTTATTACTCATTTACAAAATTTGTTATTATGATAGTGAATTATAATCAACTAAGCATACTTTAGATTATAGAGAAGGCTCATGTCCTGCATTGGGATGTGTATGGGCTGATATACTCTGTGTCCAAAAAATAAGGTGACTTTTGAATTTAACCTGCGCGCGTCGAATGATTTGGAGAATTATTATTTTTTTTAGTTTGGTAGTACTGTCAGTGACATCCATGTCAAATTACATGTCAAAATATTCATTAGTATTTGAGATACGCGTGATTTTGTGAGCTGCTAAAAGTGAGTTTTTCGTTTTTGACGATGTCGAAATTTGTTGAGCAAAGAATTTGCATGAAATTTTGTCAATTTTCTGCTGCGGATACGTTAAGAATGGTGCAGAAAGCCTTTCGTGATGAGGCTATGTCTAAAAAAAATGTTTACAAGTGGTATAGTGAGTTCAAGCCAGCCGTGAACGTGTCCAAGACGAAGAGCATACTGGGCGACCATCAACCTCAACCGACGAAGCTCACGTCCAATAAATCAAAGATTTGTTGTTGAAAAACCGTCGATTAACGATTAGAGACCTTGCTGATGAGGTTGGCATATCGAAAGGCTCGGTCAATACCATTTTAAAGGATGTTTGGGCCTCAAGCGCGTCACATCTCGACTGGTACCGAAACCACGATAATGCACCGTCCCATACTGTACTAGTAATTCGTGATAATTTCGCCAAAAACTCAACCCATATCGTTCCGCAACCCCTGTATTCATCTGATCTAGTGCCGTGCGATTTCTGCCTGTTCAGCAGGCTCAAAAGACCGCTCCGGGGACACCGTTTTGATATGATAGAGGAGATTCAAGCCGCAGCGAAGACGGGACTGAAGGCCATCCCGGAAAGTGGCTACAATCAGTGTTTCGAATGTTGGAAAATCCGTTGGCATAAGTGCATTGCATCGGGAGAGGATTACTTTGAAGGGGATTAAATTGATTTGGAAGAATAAATAAAGAATTATCAAAATAAATACAATGTCACCTTATTTTTTGGACACAGTATGTAATTTTATACAAGCACACTGAAATTGATATTCCAATATAATAATATACAGTATATTTCTATTTAGTTAAAAATAAAAATACTTAAAGTTTGTGTAAAGAAAATTGCCAAATTAGTCATATTTTAAATACAGATAATCGTTGTACATTTTATGGTTAAATATATACATAAACAAAGCGATAAAAGAGATGTCTGCAATTTAAATTGTCTCGACAGCTTAACCACACTCCAGTTTATACTAATTAAAGTTAATTTTAGAATCATGAATGACCAGGGGTGTAAAACTGACCAGTTGTTTTTTTTTTTCATATCTTCCGCTTACTACTTTAATAGTGTTGCTAATAAAATTAATTGATTAGCGCAAATATTTTGTATCAAAACTAAAATATAATATGTAAGAGTTATCATTACTTGTGAATACATTGAAAATAATCGGTACCACCCTCAGCCACAAATAGTCTACTTCTGAACATGAGCTTCCCCGAAGTATAACCGCAAAGTTCTGTCACCTAACATTCTAGCGATATCCTGCGACCTTCGTTACATAATAAATACCTTAAGGATGAAAAAAGACTAAGGCAAATTGAAAGCAAAAAAATATTTTAATATATATATATATATATATATATATATATGACCCCATAAAAATCGAACCGGTATTATTTATAAAGTTTCAATGATATACGGTTCAAACGCAGAACCTTCATATTTTTTTTGGTCGTTATAAGTACTATTATGCCAAAATACATGGTTACAATTATTTTCTTTAATCAAATTGGGACTTTTGATATCAGACAAAATACATTTATATGAATTAACACGACATTGACATCGGTTTCGATCAATAAAATAAATTGTCTCTAGAGATTAGGTTCGGAAAACTAAATAAATAAGAAAGCAGGAGTGAGTATAGGAAATGATCTCGTCGTCTCGGTTTGTGCAACAAAATAATAGGCTTTGTAGAATTTGGCAAGAAGATTTCCAATCGATTTCCAGACATATGTCATGTTTCAAAATAACTATCCAAATGGCTAAAGCTGAGTGTAACTATTTACCTAAATTCCAAATTGTCGAATGTATATATCAATTTTACGGAAACACATGAAAAAAATGCTTCTACTGTTAACGCTCAGCTGGTAAGCCGATATGGAAACAGCACCATCTTTTGCATTATCCAGGAAAATAAATATAATTAAAATGCATTAACTGCCCCGGTGTCGTAGTTGTACTAAAGTTCGGTTACAAAGCTGTGGTCTCAGGTCCGAATCCCGGGTTGGGTGACATTGGCTTATCTATTCATTATCAGCCTGGAGTCAGAAATTTGTGCCCGATATAACGATAGGCTCCACCCCTATCACTTCGTGGGGCGGAACATACATGACGAAAAATGGGTACCGGGCACCTCTGCCTAACTCTTCTGCGAAAAAAGCGTGGCTTTATGTATGTAAATTGTACTGAAAAATATTAATAAGTAAAATTTTATGTTAATTTTTTCCTCACAACTTAAACCAATAAAACGTTTACGATTAACTATCGTATAATTCCCCCTTGGAGAAGAAAAAAATAACTTTGCAGTAGAATATTCGGGAACTTAATACTTTCGCCGAATTACGCATTCGTTGAATAAGTTCGGTAAAGTTTGGGCCGATTGTGTGTAAATCAGATTAAGTAGAACAGTGGGAGCTCATTGCTTTTGGATCCACCTGAGTTTCCGGATTGCTAAGTTTATTTTCAATTTAATATAGTTTGATGGAAAACCAACTTCTTTGAGGTATAAACGTAATTTGGATCAACATGAAAGGGTTTACGGAAATCTGTTATTTATCGTTATATGCCAAATTAACTGTGTGGTACATACCACGGGATTTTATATTATCATTCTCCGAACAAATGTGTTTGTACGCAATATATTAAGATAAGTGAATACGTGTATCATTTTGATGTATGGTGATGTATTAATTATGACGGTCGGCCTAATTGTTAATTTTATATCCATGCATTATAAAACGGCGATAAATGTCCATTGCATGCAATATTTTTAATGTATTCCTTGAAAGTTTATGGAGTAGAAATGTAAATATTAGTGCAATTAACAAAACGGATCGCATAGAGTTTTGTTTTTCGACAAAAACAAAACTCCATGACTTCACTTCTTCGACTTCGACAAAATCAAAACAACTCAAATGTCAGAATGAACTGACAAATTTTTTTGGCAGTTCATTCTGACATTCAGATTTTTCCTGACATTTGCGCCTAAATGAAATAAAGTCGAATTTTGCGAACTGATAATTCTTGATTTTTTCTTTAGCGGGAGGTGGCATATATGTACGTTGTTAATACGCACATGGGCTTACTCAGCGAGATACTGGTAACAAGTCCCATCTAGGGCACTTCAATTTGTGAGTTTTTCAATTCCGAAATTGATCTACTCGTATTTATGTTTCTTCTGCACTAAGAATAAAGAAGAAGTAAACAACGAATTATAATAGAACGAAAGGTTATAAAAAAAATGATAGAGCTATTATAATTTGGATATTCAGATCCTTCATTCATCCATAATGCTCACGTTTTAAGTAGCACTTGCAGATACATGGTTACTCATAATAATTAATTCTGCATAAACTAAGCCACAAAGAATCTCCATTGGATAAACTATTCTAAAACAATGTGTATTACAGACATTCTATCAATTTTCATGAGAAAACTTATCTTGTTACAATTTAATTAATAACGGATAATACTTGAGATATTATTTCGAGTAGGCGGAGGCCACTAGTGCCATCTATAGTTCACACAGGTCATTTCCGTCCCATGATACGAAAGGCGACGATTCTAACACCATTCCAGACACGAATTCCAAACCTAGGCTCTTTATATGCGTTTTCAAAGTGGAAAATCATACTAGATTGCTTGCAGTTATAATCGATATCGGAATAAAGCAGTTTACAGCTGATATTGCCACTGGAACAATCATGAGAATAAAAATAACAAAGGAGATTTAGTATAATATATTTTTTAACTTAAATATTTTGAAGTATATAAAATACCTAATTTTAAAATGAATATCTTGACACTTAGGGAGTTACTTAGCTCACTACAGTTGCAATATATTGATTGAGACAATTGTAGTATTGAATAGTACTAGACCTTACTGAGAGACAAAATACTTTTGAGAATACACTCTAGTAAAAAATGTAGTAAAAAAATGATTAATACAGCACAGTTTTGTATTACGTAATATGTTGACTTAATTGGCCCCGTGTTTTCCCCGGTCACGATAAATTTAAAATATTGACACTCAAACGAAGCTTCATTTTATTGCAATTAAATAATTCTCGGAATTTCGATTCAAAAGTTACGAATGAAACCTTAAATTCCATGTATCAGCAAAATTTTACAAAGGTGACGTAATTTATATTTTACGTATCACAATTTTTCAATATAATATCACCAAGTTATTTCACAAAAAGTAATAATCCGTATGTGAAAATAATGTGTAAATATGATTCCTCATCATAAACATATTACAAAATAATACAAATAATAAGTAAAAAAAAAAATCCTGCTGTACATTTGGAAATCAAAATATGTGCCTGATAAATGATTTATATAGATATTGATTTATATTATGTAACTACATAATATTTTATTCAAACATCGTATCTTCGTTACAATTCGTTTATTAAAGATAATTTCGTTTACTGTTTTTATTCTACGATAAAAACACAGTTTTGCGTCCTCGAAAAAATATCTATCTGTGATTATTTATTTATTCACTACAATATTTTTTTTTGTGCGTGCGTTTTTTTGTGTGCGTGTGTTTAAAAAGTGCGTGGTGGCCGCGGGTTCGAATCCCATGGCACACCTCTGACTTTTCGGAGTCATGTGTGTATTGATAGTCAATCACCACGCACTAAAACGGTGAAGGAAAACATCGTGAGGAAACCTGCATACCATAGCGATTTATAAGAATTTCTATTGTATGTAAGTCCGCCAACCCGCACTAGGCCAGCGTGGTGGACTATATGGCCTAACCACTCTCAATCGTATTCTCGATTGTAGAGTAGGCCCGTGCCCTGCAGTGGGACGTATATGGGCTGATACATACATACATACATACAATATTTTTTTCGCCTTGTACCGTTTTGTTTGTAATAACCACAATTTTATCTATTATTTATTATTAAACTCAATTAATAATATTATGTCATTGTGAGCGTGTTTCACTCTTTTTACAAAATTAAAGAAGAGTCAAGTCCGTGTTACTTTATGACATATTATGTACTAGCTGTCGGGCCCGGCTTCGCCCGGGTGCAGATAGTTTTTGAGTCCAATCCACATCAAGAACATATTATTTCGCGTGTCTACTAACTATATTTCCCGCGTGCCGTCGACTATATTTCCCTTCCGTAGGAGAGGACATCCCGTGCCAACAATTTGAATTTGAAAGAGTAGAAAATATGTATATTTGGTTTCCTGACTCATCCCACGGGAACACTACATTTTTCGGGATAAAAAGTAGCCTATGTGTTAATCCAGGGTGTCAGCTATCACTATACCAAATTTCATCAAAATCTGTTGAGCCGTTTTTTCATGAAAGAGTAACAAACATCCATACATACATACATACAAACTTTCACCTTTATAATATTAGTAAGGATAACACTTTGGAGTTATAACTGGTAAAAAGTTTGAATTGATATTAAATTATTATTAATTAAAATAATATAATACAATTATTATTAATTCAAACGTAGTGTAATTGATTGGTCTTCAGGATTTACGTTTGGCCGAGCGCTCCATACTCAGCGCCCTCTATCTCAACAACGGCATACAAAAAAAAAATCATATGAAATTCGCACACAATTATAATGTTTTTTACAACCAAGTGTAATCAGTGCAAATACAATCAGAAGAAAGAGAACAAGACATCATCAAAAAATATTTTTGCGTCTTTTGTCCTTCCATATCCACTAAGAACGCTCACATGTTGGCATGTACAACTTTTGAGACATTCCTTTTTCTAAAATAAAAGTAAACAAAAATTCAGCACTATATACCTCAATATAACAATCCCTCTATTTTCCTATTCATCTAAAAATAACTGAAAATACAATATTATCTACTTTTCGCAAATTTCTACTACTATATTCGAACATTTGTATTATTTTTAGTACACACGTCAGGGCCATGGTGCGTTAAGCACCATAAAATTATTGGTGCGTAACCTCATTAGTTGAACGAACTATAATTGACACACCGGCTGACCTGTCAATTAAACTGGCGCACGAGCACCACAATGACATTTTTTCGTTGATATTGTATCGCTTAAACTCCTCTGATTGTATTAGATATTATCTTGTATTATTCCGAAAAATGTGGTCAGGTCGAATATTAACCGTTGTGTTATTTGAGTTAAAGTTAAATAGAAAAATATTTTGCGTTACGCACACCCGTACTCTGAGACATTTAATGTTAATTAAATCATTGCTTATTGTAAATTCTGGAAGAAAAATCTATAGTCTACTGAACAATTAACTGACATTAAACGTATCTGTAAGTCCGCCAACCCGCACTAGGCCAGCGTGGTGGGCTATATGGCCTAACCACTCTCAATCGTATTCTCGATTGTAGAGTAGGCCCGTGCCCTGCAGTGGGACGTATATGGGCTGATACAGATACAGAAACGTATCTGAGTGCGCCCGTCTATACTCGTATAAGATCGTAATAGCTGTAAGTGATCATTTTATATGATGATAAACCATAATTTCCTTAAATAAAAAGATCTCGCAGTCTCAAAATATTTATTTGTATTATGTAGATTTCAGATGTCATCATCATCCTTCAAAGTTCGAACGTCCTAATGTGGCTTAGTGGATTCCCAACTTTACCAATATTACGCGATTTCCTCAATTTATCGAGTCCCTTAACTTAGGGACCTTCAATCATGAAAGCCTTATCCTTATACTTTTATTAATTAAATCATGTACCACAAGCCAATATTAATTATAATTTACTCGGATACTTGTATAGTGTTGAAAGGAGTTAAAATTTTGATCCAAAGGTATAATCATTTTTCATTAAAGATTATCCTCGAGTTATTGAAAACATTCAGACTAATTTGGTGTAGCCCGGATTACCCGTAATACTCGTCTGATTAATACAGATTATATTAATTTGATGTGACCTACATTCTTTGAAGTCGTCCCATATATTAATAAAAAAATAAATTACTTAAATAAGTATTGATTAACTAAAATAGGATTTCATATACTTCAAACTGCCTCTACAATCCTGAAATCATAGAATCTTCATTCCAAATTCGAATTTTAAAATTACGCTCGCTGACGTCATACCCTAAACGTACGAGGGAGCCTATACATTAATTTGCTTTGAGACAATAGCCTTGATTCGCAAATATTGAAGAGTGAAGGTATCTACTGCGGAGTGATTTCTATTAAGACGCCTACGTGATAGGATTTCTGACGACTTAAGCCAATATTGCAATATTGACCCGTCAAGTTAAAATATATTGCAGGAAATATTTATAGAAAAAACAACAGAAAATGCGACTATGAATTGAGAACCTCCTCCTTTTTTTTACCGTCGTTTAAAAAGGACGCAAAACGACAAAAAAACAGAGGTACAGAGGAAATATTAAAAAAAAAATGTGTGATTAAAAATATACTTCTCAGTAAAAAACTTTTTTACAAACATGAAACATGACGGTAGACGAAAGTTTAAAGGTATTTAATTGTTTTCAATATTTTTTTTCTTACCTGAACACACAGAGATGAAGAAAAGTACAGCCGTTGTAGACCACCGCATTTTGGAACCCACGATTACACAATACACGACATATAACGAGTTGCGGGTACCGTACTAGTACTTAGTACTGTAAACTTTTACGCGGCTCTGCGCTGTGGAGCCGGCTTGTTTGAAGCGACGAGCGCCTGTGAATTCCGTAATGGAACTACTCTGATCATTGGCCACGGACAAGTGGCAACCTTTGACACGCATGCGCACAACTGTCACCTCTTGGCAATAAAAAAAACTTTCAACATTCTTTATAACGGCTAATTGGATTATTTCATATTTGTGTTTTTTGTATCATGCTGTATTTTTTGTGTGGAGTTTTAGTTTTGAGGACGCCTATATAGAGTGTTTTTTTTTGTGTTAATTTCTTTGTTATTTCTAAGTATTAGTGTCAGACTGAAATAGGTTACTGATGTAATATGTCTACGACCTAGTTAGGTCGTGTTAAGGATCAATAACTTTGTCTTATTCCTACTGGATATTGAAATCCGACGATATGACATACTATTTAAAATTATTATGATTAACTTTAATTTTATGGTAAAAAAACACTGCCAAGATAAAAGTAAATGGCAATGACATCATTCTGTACCAAAGGATACAGCACAACGATTTTGATTGTTCATCCTACTAGCATTGTAACTGTTAAACTTCTTTTGAGTACCTAGTATCTACTGATTAAATTTTGATAAAACTTAACAGTATTGAAGGTTCAAAAATGAAACGTAAACTAAGATTCATATAAAAATTATCATGGGTAAAGCGAGACGGGCCGCTTTTAACTTTTTAAATTCTGGAACTTGGTTGATACTTGAGTCATTCAAAGTCTGGTACTTATGTATGTTATCAATACCTATTTCTTGACTCATACGACTGTACAGCATCTATACTAATATAATAAAGATTTGATTGTTTGTCTGCATTTAATAGGTCCTGAAACTACTGGACCGATTTGAAAATTTTTTTCACCATCAGAACCGTACGGTATACCTGATGAACATAGACGATGGAATATTTTTAAACAAGTAGCTGCACCCGAGTGGAGCCGGGCCAGACCGCTAGTCGTTGCTGCTCGTCCTTGCAAATGTGTAATAATTGAATCTAAACTGAATTTGCCCAGAAGTATTAAGTTCAGACGAGGACTTTGAAATAGTGTAACCGTTCTTAAATAATCAATGTGACCTACCTAATTATTATCTACGTATTTTTTTATACAACAATTCCGACAAGAACCAACTGTTCACCTGATGGTAAGTGATCACTGCCGCCCATGGACATCCACAACGGTTGAATCAAATATATGTTGAAGGCCTATCAAATCGAAAAGTGATGGGAAGGAAAAAGGATGGAAAGAGGAAAGGTGTATTGGGTATTTGCATTTTTCGGTACTAGCAGATTCAAACCTGGGTATACCTAAAGCTTAGCTTCATTCATGTAATGTTTCTTAATTACTAAGCCCTTAAACAGCGACGGAAACATCTTGAGGTAACCCGTAATAACAATCCCATCAAAAACATCCTGTAAAAAAAATCCAAGTCTCGCAGCTCAGGTTTTCTACCGCAAAAAGTTGTGAGATGCATGTAATACCAAGTTGATTAATTTATTTAGTCCTTAAGGGACCTTCTATATAAAGTTATTACGTTAGTTATTACCATATCAATATTAAAAATTCTTTACGTTTTAAATAAATAGATCGACTTGGCCAGCAGCATTATGTATAAATTGTACGATACATTATGTTTTCATGGGATCTCACATCTTTTTGTAGAGTCCTACTTTTTTCCTTTTCGGTACTTCTTACTTCTAGAATATCACTAACGATTTTTCTTAAAGCTACTGTCTTATGGATTTTTCTTATTTTTGTAGGTATCAATTTATCACAAATATAGCGGATTTAATTATTAATGTTCTTTCTTTCATTGTAATTGATATTTTCGAACTATTTAGTCTATTTATTTGCAAGTTTTTCTTCGTAATTTTTTTCTAGAGGAATGTTGTACAGTTTCATGGGCTGAATACACCATTTCCCCCTCTATATCCCCTCCTGTTATGCCTCATATATATAGATATCTATCTACAACTATTATTCCATTATATACGGGTACAATGATTGTAATCCTATACATTTATATGGGATTACAAAGTTATTCACGCAGTTGGTCTATCTAGAAAACTAGACACAAATTATGAAATGTTTGAATTTTCCCTTACTTTAGACACAAAACACTAATTATATTCTAAATTTGAAGGTTCTATGTCTGCTAGAAGTGCCTTAGACTTTTGATGATCGGTCAGTCAGTGAGTGACAAAATTAAGAAAGTTTGATTAGTTACAATTATTAAACTACTAGTTCAAATTGAATGAAATTTTAAATATACCGTGTTTACACAATACATGCTTAGTAACTGAAAATTCAGGCTTCATGCTTTAGCCACAACGAAGTTATAGGGGGTTGAAAATGGTCTAAATAGCTTCGAGAAAAGGATGTTACGGCCTATAGCTCGACTTGGAGGGGGCTCGGCCGCGCCCCCAGATACCGACATCTATCACCTTCATCATCGTTTTTTTTTTTTATTGCAATGAATGGCGAGACGAGCATGCCTTTCACCTAATGGTAAGCGATACGACCGCTCATAAGCAATAGCAAAACCAACCAACATCTTTATGAATGAATTACAAAGCAATACTTGGCATTGTAATGGGTTCGCCATCCTAAGACATAAGATGTTGAGTCTCAATATGTCCAGTTGTTACTCTGGCTACATTTCAATCTGAAACACAACAATGCATTTACACTACTGTTTGTCGGGAGTAATAGACATTGCGGTGGTACCTACCCAGGCGGCCTCTCATATATACCTATCACCAGTTTTTATGCAATTCTGGTTCAGCGTGTGTCTGTTTCGACTAAGCTAGGTAAACATCTCGGCTCGTTGGATATCTGGGCTACATTTAGCCCATTCATACTATACAGTGCACTGTAGTCACTTTGTCGTTGTATTATTTAATTTAACACGCACAATTGAGTGTCAAAAATCTTTCTGTATCAGCCCATATACGTCCCACTGCAGGGCACGGGCCTACTCTACAATCGACAGTACGATTGAGAGTGGTTAGGCCATATAGTCCTCCACGCCGGCCTAGTGCGGGTTGGCGGACTTACATACCATAGAAATTCTTATAAATCGCTATGGTATGCGGTTTTCTTCACGATGTTTTCCTTCACCGTTTTAGTGCGTGGTGATTGACTATCAATACACACATGACTCCGATAAGTCAGAAGTGTGCGCTGGGATTCGAACCCGCGACCACCGTGAACATGTAGGCAGCCGCATCTAGTCCGTTTTACCAACAGGCCACCACGCACTTTCAAAAGTCAAAAATCTTTATTGGACTTTTTATTAAGTCATTTTTAATTAAATCTTGAGAGGAATAATGGACACGTCGAGATAAATTAAAATATATATTTCTTCTATCACAATACAACGACAATACACAATAATCTAGTTACGACTTACAATTGACAGTATTAAAAAACATAATTCGAACCAGTTTGTATTAAATATTACATTGCTTTTTACAATTTAACATTTAATTATAAAATTTAAAGACGTTTCACAAGTACAACAATTACAACTATAGTCATACTGTTCCCTAATCAGAAAACCATTAAATTGAATCATAATGCAATTAACAGGGAACGGCTATCATTTAATTTCACCAAATAAAGATATAAAAATATTAAACAACATTGATTGCAGATAATGGAAATCGATTCTCGATACTATCAATGCACTGAATTATTCATTTTATTGCAGTACTAGTTTCGTTAAATATACCTTACTTTCCTGTGCTACGGGGAATTACTATCGGCAATTCGAGGTTATTTTTTATTTGAAGTTATGAACTAATTTATTACTTAAATACAATAAAAAGATAAAAGGAAGGGTAATTAATTAGTAACTTATTTATTGTATTTAATATATTATATTTAATCGAGTATTTCTCAAATAATCTATGTACTATTGTAATTATTTTTAATGACTCCGGCAAAGAACAAAAGCCTCCTTGATGCTAACTGACTATTACAGCCCATGAACATTTACAAACCTAGGATTGTAGATGCGTTCTAAGCTGCTTTCTGCGTTCTGCCCATATACGTCCCACTGCAGGGCACAGGCCTTCTCAACAAACGAGAGAATGATTGAGAGTGGTTAGGCCAGATACTTTACCACGCTGGCTTAGCGCGGTTTGGATGCGATATCAGTCCCTTAAAATGAAATATAAGGAACTGGAGAGGAATCAATATTCCCAGGACTTTAAGTTATACACATAAAGTTACATATTAAATCTAAAGCAACTTATATATGTAAATAACTAATGCTTTTCTATATTACAAGATGTTTTTCATCTACGACTTTTTAGTTGTAATGGTTGTGAAATGTCCTTGACAGAGTTGTAGTGGAAAGTCAGTTTTAGCTAGGTTTTCAATATTAATATTAAAAATAAGTGTGGCCTTGTAAATTATATCTTTACATCGTAGATATTTAAAGATCAAGATAGGCAATGACACAAACCACTTTTAGTCATTTTCAATTAAATCATTAAATTCAAATGTCTTTGAACAGAGATAAGTGGCTTCCTTAGATAAATAAAAAATGCGGCCATTAATCATCGTAATATTTAAAAAATCACGAAAAAATACTATTAAGAAACTTTTTTCATATTTAGAGTTAAAAAAAAAACTACACGTACGTTTTACATTTAATTTCAAATGCAGAACCGTAAACGAATCAAATGCCTAAAGGCCAGTTCTTAACCCAGACGTCGCGCCTGACAAACAGTTTACAGGCCCTGAGCGACCGCGCAAGCTATAAAATTGTATCCCCAGGCATACACTGCCAAGCAATTGTGGGTCAGTAAGTGAGCGATCCTCATAACTTATAGCAGTTGGACGTTATGTACAGTATTACTGCCAAGTTTCTTGTTACATGCGTCACGACAGACGCAACTAACCTAGTAAGCAGCACCGTACATTGCTCGCTTACCAAGCTATAAAAATTCGCATACAATGCCTCAATCTGGGTACCGTTATTACATTGTGTAATTATGAAGATAAACTAGAAAAAAATATTGAAAATCCTTGTATATAACTTTAAATTATTAATAAGGGCCGTTATTTATACAATGGAATTATCCAAAGCACCCAACTACATACTTTGAAGAAAAAGAACCGTAAAAATTTAAGAATACAATGTGGTTAGTGATGTAATCTGGGTGGTTCCTGTTCCTTAGTCCTACGGTATGAAATGTAAAAGTTCTATTATTGCGTTTTGTTTGGTGACAGATATTACCGAAAGTCTAATAATTGCCATCAAACGTCCTATCATGATATTATATTCCTTCCCCTGATCCCTCGTTCCTTGTAAAGTCTGGCAACGTGTGGAAGATTCTCATTTAATAAAGGCATTTGGCAAGTCGAAGGAGATTATATAACAGTCCCTCCTTGCTGGTCTCTTTGTAGCGGGTAGGCGCTATGGATCGATAGGTACTATATTCAATTCCGAAGTCCGGCATTTAACATTCCATGTTGTTTAGTACAAAATCAATGTATTCTTTGAGATTTATTGTTAGAATAGACACTTTCTAGTTACTTTGCCTCTTATAACAAATTGTTCTAGAAAAGGGTTCTTGTAAAATATCGATTTTAATTTCTTATAATTCGTGTTCATTGGAACGAGATAAATAATCATGAATACACGTTTATTCCGAGGATTTTTTATCGCCTTATACTTTTGTTGGATGAATAAGACTGACGACTTTTTTATCGCTATAAATGGCGAGACGAACATGCCATTCTCTTGTTGGTTAGCGATTCGGCCGCTCATGGACAGTAGCAATACTTGGCATGCCACTGCGCTCGCCATCCTAAGAGATAAGATGTTAAGTCTCCATAATATGTCCTTCAAACCGGAACACAATAGTGCGTTTACACTACTATTTGGCGGGAGAAATAGATATTGCAGTTGTACCAACCCAGGTAGCCTCTCACATATGAGAGATCTTCCAGTGAAGATTATCTAATTTAAATATGTCAAAAATACGAATAAAATCAAAAATCTGCCTCTGAATGCCGCAATGCTTCTTACAGCATCTGATACGATACAAGACTTTGTATCTTGCTATGGAGTCGGGATTATATTATATATATATATATATCCCATTAGTCACATACATATCATCATCATCATCATATCAGCCACAGGAAGTCCACATATATATATATATATATATATATATATATATATATATATATACTTCACGCATTAACTACAAACAAACATTTGGAATACGCACGCAATTTGGAATACGTAAAATTTTCTACCAGAATATGTTTGTCCCCACGCATCCCCTATTCTAAATACTTATTCATTCAGTACGTCCTACGCGTAAATATTGCAGAAAAGTTTTACTGTTATGTCTTACATGGACCTTTGCAAATTTTCTTTGCTAAGAACTCTTAGAAAAGGATTTTTCAACCTACGATTTATACAGCTTTTTTCTAGCATAGTTCTGGCAAACAGGTCACTTGGTGGTAAGTGTGCACTACCGCCCATGAACATCCACGAAGCTTAAATCATGGATGCTCTGCCGCCCCATCAAATCGGGAGGAGAGCGGGAAGGAGAAAGGATGGGAAGAGGAAAGGGATGTTGGGTATTCAGCAATTTCACTCACGGAACAATATGCCCCTAACCGAACGAAAGCTGTCATTTCACGTCGATTTCCTCTGAGACAGTGGGAGATAGTGGCACCACTCCGAACGAGTCTGTCCATTCATGCTGACTATTGAGTATTGGCAACAGCGTGGCTCTACTACTTCCAATGCAAAATTCTTCTTCGTTATTGTAAAAGATAGATATTTAACTGTTTTATTACGAAGTTGATTTCCGAAATATAATAAATTAATTATGAATGGAATGTAGCTACACCTTGGTGCAGTAAGTAGAACCCTGCTTTTATAAGGTTCAAATTCCATATCAAGAAAATTGTTTTAGATCTGGAGGTTACGAGACCCAAATAATTTCGTAGTTTTGATCGGTACAACATAACACTTTATTATACCGGGTATATCAAGACTACTACCGAAAACGAAGCCGGGTGGTAGTTTTAGTGACTACAAACACAATGGAGCTAAAAATTTCGCTAAGAAAGGTGACAATTTTTTTTTTATTATTTTTAAATATCGTCGAGTTTGGGTGGTAGATCCATAGTTTTTGCTAAAATAATATTTTAAAGCCTTGCATACCATAGCGTCTTTAAAAATAAAAGGGTGTACACTATTATTTAAGAAAAAACTATGTATATACAACCCTAATACGACGATAGAAAAAAAAATAACAAAAAAAAAACGTCACAATTTTTTGCACAAAATTTTGTTGCATTGTGTCTGAAGTCACTAAAACTACCACCCAGCTTCGTTTTCGGTAGCAGTCTTGATATACCCTGTATCTATACTAAAAACTTTAATTTTTTGTTTATTTATAGACTCCATATCATAAGAAAGGAACACTTTATAAAATCGTTACTCTCCTGCCTATCCATCCATCACACAGAGGTGCCAATACCAATGTATATTTTTTCAGTAAATTTACTAGAAAATTATTTTTTAGTCGCAGTTTTGAATAGCCCATAAAATTAAAGGGTTTCAAGATTTATTAGCTGAAAAAAATGGTTTTTGTTATGATCCCTTCACAAACATTGCAAATGCTACAATTTGCTATTAAACGCATGCCGATAACTTATCGATAGCCCATATATTGGAAGGTTCAATTCCAATTTTGTCGGTAATGTTTTCTTTTGATGATACATTCATTTTATCGTTAATAAATCTAAGATTAGTGAATTTTATCATCAGATCTATTTGCAATTTGACGTTGTATATAAACCTGTGGCTTTTTTGAAATTGTATCATATTGGAAATCAACTAGCCAACATGTGGGTGAAAGTCTTGTGCTTAGCCGCTATTTTTGCAGGTAACTTCAACATTGAGAATCATTAACTCGTACTTTGGTGGTGGGAAGACATCGGTATCAGCTCAAAAATCGCCACCATCACCATTGAAAATGGCGGGGAACCTACAATTACGCCATGATGGAAAAAAAAACATAGTGATTCACAAATTTGTGTTATGTTTTGGGTTTATTTATATGTTGCTTCAAGCTGACCGAAATAATTGATCCAGAAAGCCGACGTCTTACGCGTTGCGCCAATGTACATCGGGGGTCCAGAAAGCGGACGTCTTACGCGTTGCGCCAATGTATATCGGGGGTCCAGAAAGCCGACGTCTTACGCGTTGCGCCAATATATATCGGGGGTTAATTCTACTTCAATTTTACTCCGGTGGTAAAAGTGGATTTGAATGTTTAATGCTATAGTAAAGTAAAGCATTACTTATTTCAAAAAAATAAATTAAATTTATTTTTCTTGATTGGCTAATGTTTAAAATATCAAATCAAAATGTTTGACTAATTCAGATTTATAGGTAAAAAGAGTTAAGTGCGTTGAGGTTACACCGTAATACAAGGATGGATGGGGTAAGAAAATAAGCTTCCATATTTTATATGAGTTTACGTTGTTACCCCTTACCAACTACTATTACGGTGTGACCCCAATGGAACTTAAAATTTATTTTATTTGTTTGTATTGGCCTCAATTGGATTATATGTTCCTCAAGATACAGGCGTGAATTTAGTACATAATTCAGTTTACTTTTACAGCATGCGAGGCGAATTCTGCACAACCGGCGCAAAGAAATGTAAGGATTAATAAATACTACGTTTTCACAAGGTAAGCTATTAATATTACTATAAAATTATATTATGGAAGAAAAGCCGTCTCGTACGAATTATGTATTAAATAAATAGTCTATAGAGCAATTAGAAATAGCTGTTTTTAAACAGCAAGTTAAATAATGTACATGTATTAAAATGCGCTATTCTCTGGAAACTTGGAAATAAATCAAAGCAGCGCATTGGCATTTAGACTACAAACGTTTTTTAAAATTACAATTTATGGCGAGACGATCATGCTGTTTGCCTGATGGTAAGCAATACGACTATTCATGAACAGCAGCAAAACCAAAAAACAGCTTGAATTACAAAGCAATGTTTGGCATTCCACTGCACTCGCCATCCTGAGATATACACACATAACATGTCAAGCCTCAATATATCCAGTAGTTACTCGGCTACAATGTCCTTCACACCGAAACACATCAGTGCATTTACACTGCTGTTTGGAAGGAGAAATATTCTTTAATTATTAATTTTATGATACACAGGTATTTGTTTCGGGTGCGGGTGTTTGTGAGATCGAAAAATTTCTTTTAACTTCTGAAACCCATAACACCATATTCGATCTTAGTGTGTGGTCAAGATCACGTGTGTGACTTTTGGTTGTATATTTATATATTTTAATAAAAATGTGTTCACAGGGCTAATCGAAGGGATGCGTATGAATTGGACGAAACCAACATAGCCAATTCTCCGATTGTGGATTCCGATGACACCGTTGTAGTGATACATGGCTTTGGCGGCACCGCCTTCTCTACACTTAACCCAACTGTCCAGGAAGGTACCGTCTCGTTTATATTTTTATTTTTTTATATTTTTATTCTGGCCCGGCATAGGGAGAGGACATCCCGTGCCAACAATTTGAATTTGAAAGAGTAGAAAATATGTATATTTGGTTACACTACATTTTTCGGGATAAAAAGTAGCCTATGTGTTAATCCAGGGTGTCAGCTATCACTATACCAAATTTCATCAAAATCTGTTGAGCCGTTTTTTCATGAAAGAGTAACAAACATCCATACATACATACAAACTTTCACCTTTATAATATTAGTAAGGATTGCATCGAAAACAACCTCTGTCTTATTATTTTTTTCTCCTTTGCTGTGGAGGGAACTGCACAATTATCAAACTCGTCAAATTAATTTCACTAATTGATTTATTCCTTAGCAAGTTATGGCTAGTCATTAAAATGTATTAAAGGTAATTTTATCCTAGCTTGAGACGTTGCAGTGGGGGGAGGATAAGATATAAACTCAAGAGGGCAGAAGATATCAATTCTAACGTACAATAAAAATATAATAACATATAGTATTTAATGGCATATCTAAAAACTATTTAAATCAAATCTATTTTTACTTTATCTACCGTTAGATGTGGGTAAACGAAAAGTACACAGCACGTTTACATACTCAATGATTGCGATAGCTACTTGCATTATTACAGTTACTTACTGAGGTATTTTATGCCAATTTACAATAGCAATCAGTTTATTTTCATAAGTAGGGATCATGCTTCATGAAAAATAAAGCATTGAAATATAAAATAATATATATCAAAACGGTTTGTTAAAATAATGTATGTAATGAATGGTATTTAAAATAGATAATCTATTAGTGCTTGAATATACAGAGTCCTTTCATAATGGAACTTTCCTAAGAATACTTGCAGAATACCTTTCATAAAGAATTCTACTAGTGATAATTAAAGTATTTCTAAAGTTTCCTTAGGATTTTTATAGCAGAGGAGTGGAAAACAAGTAATGTTTCACATTTTATTTAATTTTGTAAAGTGGAAGAGGCACGCTGTTGTCAGTCATGACCCAGCACGAATAAATAGGCTCATCCGGGGCAGTACTACAGTCTCATAGAAAGTCAACGTAATGTGACAGCTTATGTTGTCGCGTTTCGTTTTGATGGGCTCGCAGCACATCCATGTTCCAAAATGTTATAGATGGTCATGGGCGGCAGTGATCACATACCATTAGGTCATAATCTGTTTGCTCGTTTGCTGGACCAATAAAAATATTTGTTCTTTTTCATCAGATCTCTTCATAATGACACCTATTAACCTTCCTACATAATGATATAAGCCATCTTTCACAGCATTCTTAAGGAACGCCTCTCTAAACGTGATAGTGGTGGATTGGTCTCTCTACGCAAGCCTGAGCTACTCGAATGCAGTAGTCGCGGTGCCCAGCGTCGGGGGTGCTTTGGCCGACATGCTCAATCTTCTGGCAAACGCCCCGTATAATTTAATAGAGTTTAACAGGCTCCACATTGTCGGTTTCAACCTTGGCGCTCATGTTGCTGGCTTTGCTGGCCGAAGTGTGGAAAGTCGCGTTGCAAGGATTACTGGTAAGTCTTCTTTTTTATTGAAAATAATGTTCACGATTTATCTATACTAATATTATAAAGCTGCAGAGTTTCTTTGTTTGTTTGTTTGAACGCGCCAATCTCTGTAACTACTGGTCTGATTTGAATGATTCTTTCAGTGTTGGGTAGTCCATTTATCGAGGAAGGCTATAGGCTATATGTCATCACGCTTTGTAGTATTGTATAAAACCCAAGACTTTGGAATCTCAGGAAGTAATGGTTGATATGGTTATGATAATGGTCATGTAACGAAGAAGTCAGAAGGGTACTTTTTATCCCTTTTTAACCTTCATACGGTCTTCAAAATGACCAACGTCAACGGGCCTCGGGTCTAATTTGACCCGTAACATATATTGCCTACATTTATGTCAAATAATTGCATTACAAATATTGTTTAGGTTTATATTTTAATACATTTATTTATTGACAATGAAAACAACAGCTAGTTAATATAAATTTTATTAGAATTAATTAAGTTTCGAACATATACCATTTTTACTTATTAGGTGCGTAGTAGGTATTACATTACTCTATAATAGCAAAATAACATAATAATCAAAATCAGTTATTACATTGAGAACACAAAGTAATCGTTTTAGAATGCTGTTTACATATAAATTTTTTGCATGTGAGGCAAACCAATCCTGTTTTATTATCCGTTTTTTTACACAAATGACATCGGCCTCTCTTGGTTGTTTTTTTCTCTGTATTCCTTTCAGACTGGGATGAGGTTGACGATTGTGGATCGTTTTGAGAGGAATCTCGTATACTCTTTGCAATTTCAAGTGAAAAACATGCTCGAGGTAAAGTTTGTCGTTTTTTCACAAAGGGAGTAACAAGCTGCATACCTAGATTTTCTAAAAAGTTACGACGCTTAGCAAGGTTGCCTTCTTTCCAGGCATGATTAGCAGATGTGAATAAAACAAAAGCATTATATGCCGATATATCAACCATATTACCGAACACCACTTGAGGCCATCGTTTAGTCTTTCTTCTACAAGTATAACAAGATACAGATTTATCCAATGTATCTACACATTTGTTATAGTCTAATATTATTACTGGCTTCTTATCTGTGCGATTACTAACTTCTGAGTCATGATGCAATGTGCTCAGAAGATTTACAGTTTTTTTTTTTTTAGGAATGTAAGACACGAGAGTGTGCGTGGTGGCCTGTTGGTAAACGGACTAGACGCGACTGCCAACATGTTCACGGTGGTCGCAGGTTCGAATCCCAGGGCACACCTCTGACTTTTCGGAGTCATGTGTGTATTGATAGTCAATCACCACGCACTAAAACGGTGAAGGAAAACATCGTGAGGAAACCTGCATACCATAGCGATTTATATAAATTTCTATGGTATGTAAGTCCGCCAACCCGCACTAGGCCAGCGTGGTGGACTATATGGCCTAACCACTCTGAATCGTACTCACGATTGTAGAGTAGGCCCGTGCCCCACTGCAGGGACGTATATGAGCTGATACAAGACACGAGAGTAGTATCCTTGGTAAAAGCAAAGTTAGATGAAAAAATCGGTCTATTTTTTATGTTCACAAATTCTGGTGGTAATTCAGGCTTATTTTTACTAAAGTGGGATGTGGGTAGAACAATGTAAGCATTATACAATAAATAGTGGGTAACACGATACCAAAAGTAAACAAAATACAATCGTTCTATACTTAATGGTCAAATGTGACCCGAAGGCCATTAGAGTAAAAAAATAAATATATTGAAATATTTTATATATTTTTATAAAATATTCATATATTTATATTAAGCTAAGAACTTTGAAAAATGTCACGCAATATCAAATGTCAAAACAAAATACTTAAAAAGAAAACTTTGTTTCAGTCCTGAAATGGGTCAAAAATGACCCGAAGACCGTATGAAGGTTAAAGGATTAGGAAAAACACTAATGTCCAGACAATTTTATTTCCAATTTGAGTACATTGCCAATAAAAATATCATGTCGTATGGAAAGAGTAGAAGTTACGTTGTTTCCTACTATAACCAACAGATGGCGCCATTACATGATAAATATGTCTGCTCTAATGTATTATGATAGTAACACTACTACTGCTGGTACTGATACTACACGATGGTCGTGGGTTCAAGTCCTAGGTCAAACCTCAGACTTCTCGCAATCATATTGTGTGAATTGATAATTAATCACCACGCACTAAAATGGTAAAGGAAAACATTGTGAGAAAAGCTGCATACCATAGAGATTTGTAAAATTTATATATATAGGCCAGCGTGGTGGACTATAGTGGCCTAACCACTCTTAATCGAATTCTCTAATCTCGAATCAAATTCGAAGTGGGATGTATATGGGCTAATACAGTTTTAGACAAAAAAAAATCATAAATAATACTTTTGACGTGACAACGTCTTAAATTAGGTTGCGGCTGGGAGTCACTTATGAAAAAGTGTAACGCCCGGTAACGTTACGATGAGTCACCGAACGAGAGAGAGGCCCGCCGAATGCCTTGCGTCTCTCTCCCACTCAACTATGATCGGTCTGCCGCGCGCGCAGCACTAGAGAATTAGGCGCATTGAATCGGCGCATGCTTGTGTCTCTGTCTTTGTCTTTCTCGAACGTTCTTGGCGTTGGAAAAACAAGAAAGCGTCACAATACAAGTTCACACGTGTGGTTAAAGTATCGTCAGCTGTGTCTGTAGTGAAAATATGGAGTGCTTAGATTCGTCATTTATCATTTACAACAACTACAACAATAAAGGTAAATAATTGTACACTGATATTTCATTATCGTAAACTATGATTGATTGATTAATTGTTAGATTGACACAAAAGTTGAGAAACTGAGTTTATAGGTTATGTCATACTATTGATAAATGTTGATAGTGTTTTAGTAAACAAAATATATTTCTATAGTTAAAATTTGTGCAATTCTTATTTTCATTCAATTCCTTGTTCCTATTGTGCAATTTAATTATATTCATATCAATAAATATTCTACCGAGAAAAAGACGTTGTCACGTAAAATCTTCGCCCGTAAAACCGACTTTACAGGCAACCATTTTTTATTTTGGGCTTCATGTTTCAAAAGAATGAAATAATTTTGTCATGTATCTAACTTAGGAAGTTTTGACAAGAAATCTTAAAGTAAGGTCGGCAATTTATTCCAATTATTTCTTGTACTGGAGATGTGTTTGCCTTATATAAAGTTATGATATGCAATATTCGTCAAGTATATTTTTAGTTAATAGGTTCGCTAAAGGTATCTATAACGTCATGAAAAATATTAAATTAAAGACCTTGTTTTTAAGCGAAAAAGCCTCATTCTTCAGGTTGGCTGTAAGAAGTATCTAAACTTTTTCAGAAACGTTTAATTCAGGTCTGGGCGTAGTGAGATCGAAAATTGTTGTAACTGTTGTAACTGACAAAACAAGACTTCTACACCAGATCAGGAATATTCTCGAACGTTTTATCCAATTGTCATCTAATGGATTTTATAAGTATATACTTTATTGCTATTTATTCCATAGGCCTAGACCCCTCAGGAAGTCAATGGGAAAACAATCCAAACCGACTTAGGAACAGCGACGCCGCCTACGTAGAGATTATCCATACTGACACCAAGTCTAATGGCATTGGCATTGCCATCGGGCACGTGGACTTCTATGTCAACGGCGGCAAGAACCAGCCTGGTTGCGTTCTCCACATCTGCAGTCACAACCGAGCGTATGAGATCTTCGCTGCGTCATTTACCACGGGAGGTTTGGTAGGAAACCGCTGCAATAGTGAGGCCCAACTCAACTTGAATTTGTGCCGCGGCTACACTCTTGAGTTGGGAACAAACGAGTATGATAAAGACGGGTGAGCTGTTTTGTTATTTGTTCATATAAAAAATATAAGCAATGGAGACATTGGTATTGGTCGAGCCTGTTCTAAAGGAAATTTTAGAATCTTTAACTGTGAACCATATGGTAAACTGACCATCTATAATGATCATAATTTCTCCAAGTGTCTTAAAAATTGTACCATGATTTAATACATTACTTTTTTCAAGATAACCACTATTCATAACATACTATCATAACTATTAAAAATCAATTTTCTTTTCAGGTCTGGAATATTCCGCATCAATACGGGCAGATCTTACCCTTACGTCTAAGTTACAAAGTGAAGCATTGAGACGAAGTATTATTACGAAGACTTGAAATGAGATTATGAAAGTATTATTAATATAACAGTAATTAATATAGTGAGCATTTTTTAAAATCAAAATTATTTTATTTTTGATATAACCTTGTGCCTTGTGTGTCCAAACTCCCTTTAAAGACTATAACGGGAAAACTGACATAGTTGCACTTAGCAACTATGTAAGTTTTACCAAATTTTATGTATACATTCATGGACCATATTCCGGAGAATAAGAAAACTCACATAACAAAAGATACGATTCACTAAACATGCTAAAGCATGTGGTGGCTTGCTGGCAATGGAGCAGACGTGACTGCATACATGTGTACGGCTGTCGGGAGCTCAAATCCAAGGGCACTGACTTTGCGAAGTCATGTGTGTATTAATACACAATCACAAAGCACTTTAACGGTGAAGGAAAACATATTAAGGAAACCTGCATTCCATAGGGATTTTGTAAGAATTTTAATGGTAGGTACTCATAAAGCCTGCAAACCCGCACTAGGCAGGGTGGTGGAGTATATGTGCTAAGCCCTCTCAATCGTACTTTGTTATAGAGTAGAACCGTACCCTACAGTGGTACGTACATATAGCATGTTACAAAAAACATACTTAATAAGCTACGAACACACTAATGAAGCTGTTATAGAAAATTATATTATTAATTCATTATGATTATTTGTCTATTGTTAAAATCCAGCAATATCCCAATGACTCATAAGCACTATGTATAGAGAGATAGAATATAGGATTTACAGGATATAGAAAAGTTGCCATTCCCGTGCCATTGTTGAAAATGTTGTTATTTAAAAAAAATCATTGCACGGAGCCAATATAAAGATGATATATGCTAACCACAATATTATCGTTAGCCGAATAATCTAATCATGGAATTAAATTTCCACAGCAGATTCTAACCAAATTTAAATTTAAAAATATTCTACGTAATTTATTGAATACAAATGGCAAATTAAATAGAGACAACAAATGTCATTGAACTGGGTATTACTTTAAATATGTTGATACCAGCATTGCCTTTAGATACCCATCTTAAGGATAATCCGACAGGATAAGTTTACTGACTTAACGAGGCTTCTTACTTACTCCACTTAATGCCTTTTACTGGTTACTGAACCATGGAGAAACGGGGAAAACTTTAGCTTTAATTCTGAATCTACCCACTGCGATTTACAAATTGCTTCTTTGAATTTTATAATCAATTTAGAAATTATTATGTTGAAAGTTTCTACAAAAATTTTGAAGATAAGTTCCTATTCCGGTGAGTATATCGTGAATTATACCGTCGAGGAGAAAAATAAATAAGAACGCCAATGTGCACTTGAAATCAAAAGTTGTCTGTTCCTCGTGATTTCAATTTAAATTGCTCATTCTAAATATTTGCAACGTTTAATCTATTTTCTTGGAATTTTAAAAATAATACCGATATCCAATATTTGACATGTTATATTTCATCTCGTCTGCCCTTAATGTGCGTATGTTGTGTGTTACCAGGGCCAGTCGTCGTCGGGGGTGGTAGCCGGGGCCAACCCGGGGATTCTTAGCACCCCGTGCCCCACCGTAACCATGACCGCTACCATAGCCAGGCATAGTGGGGCTGCCGGGGACTGGGGGCCTGGTCTCTACTCTCTCTCATACTTCCAGCCTCCCGAACAAGCCGGTTTCCGAAAAGGCTTTAGTACCATAGACCACATCCATACGCTTCGGCAAGTTATACAAAAAACCGAGGAATATAACTTGCCGCTTTGTTTAGCGTTTGTGGACTATGAGAAAGCCTTTGATTCGATCGAGACTTGGGCTGTGCTACAGTCTCTCCAGCGGTACCATATCGACTATCGGTACATCGAAGTGTTGAAGTGTATATACAACAACGCCACCATGTCGGTCCGAGTACAAGATCAGAGTACGAAGGCTATTCCACTACAGAGAGGCGTGAGACAGGGAGATGTCATATCTCCGAAACTGTTCACTGCCGCGCTGGAAAATGCCTTCAAGTTCTTGCAATGGAAAGGATTCGGCATCAACATCAACGGCGAGTATATCACTCACCTTCGGTTTGCCGACGATATTGTAGTCTTGGCAAAGTCGCTGGAAGACCTGAGCACTATGCTCGAAGACCTCAATCAAGTCTCCCAACAGGTGGGTCTTAAAATGAACATGGACAAAACGAAGATCATGTCGAATGTCCATGTTGTGCCCACCCCCATCGGTGTTGGGGGCTCGACTCTTCAAGTTATTGGCGAATATGTCTATTTAGGACAAGTGGTCCGATTAGGCAGGTCCAACTTCGAGAGAGAGGTCAATCGTCGAATCCAACCCGGTTGGGCAGCGTTCGGGAAACTACGCGACGTCTTCTCGTCCAAAATACCTCAGTGCCTTAAATCGAAAGTCTTCGATAGTTGTGTGTTGCCAGTGATGACTTACGGCACCGAGACGTGGCCTCTCGCTATGGGCCTTATTAGGAAGCTCAAAGTCACTCAACGAGCTATGGAGAGGGCTATGCTCGGGGTTTCCCTATGAGATCGAATCAGAAATGAGGAGATCCGGAGGAGAACTAAAATAACCGACATAGCCCACCGGATTAGCAAGTTGAAGTGGCAATGGGCAGGGCACATAGCGCGGAGATCTGATGACCGGTGGGGTCGGAAAGTGCTCGAATGGAGGCCACGTAGCGGAAAGCGCAGCGTAGGACGTCCACCCACAAGATGGTCCGACGACATGGTAAAGGTCGCGGGACGTCGCTGGATGCAGGCTGCCTCCAACAGGTCTCTGTGGAAATCATTGGGGGAGGCCTATGTTCAGCAGTGGACTTCCTTTGGCTGATGGATGGATATATTTCATAGTAAATCATTCCTAATCATTTTCATTATCCCTGCTACTCACTTCATTTGTACGGTGAACCAAATAATTTATAAGGCGTCTTATTAACATATAAGATTAAGCCATTTAATCATGGGATAATCAATGACAACATAAAAGATAAAAAAGTAAGGATGTCAATTCAAACACAAGACTCGTGAATTGCAAGCACATAGTAATAATATTATTGTAGTTGAATACGGAAAATAATTGGCAGCGAAATTAAGGAAATAAGAGCAATGATTGCGCGATCATCAATTAGTACGATAAAAAAGTTATTTCATATTTAACTGACGAGCATGAATATCGCTTTTGTATTAAAGAAGAGAAACGAAACGAATTGGTAATGTTTCTGTCCAAATGAATTCTTTAATAAATAATGTTGGACATTTGTGTACATTTTTCATTGTTTTTCAGACTACCTGCTGTTACCATACCATATACCACTTTGTTGATATCAACGCTTTACTTTTAACCGCGTTGCATAATAATTTGGTTAAGTTTTCAACCGAATACTTAACATCAACGCCTTAAACGACCTCATAACCTAATCTTACTCCTAATACAGCTGGTAAATTCCCCATACCATTGCAACTATTGTAGAGAAATCTCAAGAGTACAGCATTTTTCATGAGGTTTTTTTCTTTACCGATAAAGCTATAAGATAATGATGATAATGAACTAAGGCATGCTCCTTCATAAGCCCAATTAATTTTGCACAAATGTCAGCGATCACTAAAAATCTCGCATGACAAAATATCCTCCAACTTCGAACCAGAACCGTGATCTCTGGAGAAGAACGATTATAATTAGGGAAAATGGCTGGAAGTAACCACCAATACGGTAGTTAAATCTTCAAGAAACAGAGCTATATCTCAAGTGCTATCCATAATAATCTTATGAATGATGAACGCATTATGCAAATATGTCTAAACACGTCACCAATGCAAAACCAATACATTACGTATGAATGACGTTAATCTTTTTCTACGCGAGTGAAAATGGATTCCGTGACGTATCGCACATCTACGCGATTATTAATCTCACACTTTCTTTACGTAGGTATATGATCGACATGTATGGAATGATCTGAGTGGTAATTGCCCTTATATTATCATTCATGTACCTCGACACTACCTCGGTAGCGTAGTTTGATTATGGTACCATTACAAAGCCAAATTACAAGGTCTCGGGTTTGAATCACGGGCCGAGAAAAGTGATATTAGAGTTTTTTTATAAATTTTTAGCCTGGTATCATGAATGTGAGACCGATATGGCGGTAGGCTCGCCCCCTATCACATTGTAGAACGGAACACATAAAGACGTATTGTTTGTCCTGGTTGGTACCAGCACCTATGCCTACCCTTTCTGGTAAAAAGACGTGTGTTTATGTATGTATGTATAAAACATTCAATCACTATAATGCTTTAACAAAACATGTTTTAAAAAGATATCTATATTTTCTCACGAAAACAAAAGGAAATACTTGGCCAACTATAGGTACGCGTCACGCCTGGCTAAATTATTCGAGCAAAATCACGCAGTACTAACTATATACGTTTACGTCCTACGTCAGGGTACGGACCTCCTCTGCAATCGAGAGTAGTTAGGCCATATAGTCCACCACGCTGGCCTAGTGCTGGTTGGCGGACTTTACATACCATAAAAAATCATAATAGTCTCTATGGTATGCAGGTTTCCTCACGATGTTTTCCGTCACTGTTTTGTGCGTGGGATTCACACATTTGATATCAAAACACCTCTGACTTTAACTTAAATACAATCACATTTGTTGTTAAGCTGCCATAAAATATAAATAATACAGTAGATAGCTGTATAAAATAAATTTAAACCCGACGGTACTGACTAAGCTTAACGACTAATGCCATTTGAGAGCAACAAGTAATGACGGCTTGATATTCTCTTTGAACTAAAGAAGTGTTCTAGATTTTAAACATCAAATGAACAGTCTATTTCCCCTTCATTTTTCAACAACTTCATTTTTATTTACAAAAGTGCTTTTAAAATAGAGTTTCTTGTTACTTTAACATAATGTTGTGATATAATGGTACGTTTGTGTATTTAGTTATGTAATATGTATTATTTTTTAATTTTAAAAAAATGAGGTAGTGAATTTCTAAACAGATACAGCTCAAATCCTACGCCTTACAGCGGACCGTATATGGATTGTCTTAATTATTTATATAAATTCTGCCATAATTCTTAACGTAAATATTTCACAATTGTAATTTGTGAGCAGAAAAGTCCTGTACTATGATTAAAAAGAATTAGAGCTGTGGTCTTAACCGGTGGTCCCTGGAAGTATCCCAAGTGGTCCGCGGAGCCATACCAAGGCCATACTTAAAAAAAAATTGCATGTGTTATTTATAGGTACATAGAAATACCATTAATTTATTTACATTTCGTTACTGTATTATCAAACCCGCACTAGGCCAGCGTGGTGGACTATATGGCCTAACCACTCTCAATCGTACTCTCGATTGTAGAGGAGGCCCGTGCCCTGCAGTGGGACGTATATGGGTAGATACAGATTATCAAACAACTAAACCAGTCAATCAGCTAGGTGGTCAGTGGCTAGATTTTATATTGTTAAATGGTTTAGCTTTAGAGAAATTCTAAACTATTGGTATTTCAATGAAAATAATATTTATGATAAAAATATCCATAACATTACTACTTTTGTCGATAAACTATAAATTAACGTTAATTGAAACGAGGAAATGTACTTGCCCGTAGATGTCAAACCAGCCAGCAGCTCTATGATCTAACAATCACTCCACGATAAGGTTGATCAATAGACGTGATGTAACAACATCTTACATTTAACCAACATAATATTAATCTAACATGGAATATAACTTTAATAATAAGGTAGTTCTGGTGACTGGTGGTAGTGCCGGTATCGGTGAAGCTATAGCCCTCCTTTTTGCTACTTGTGATGCGAAATTAGTTATAGTTGGAAGAGACAAAGTGTCGTTACAAGATGTTGCACAAAGATGCAAGGCAGAAAAGGGCCAGGATGTGCTACCAATAGTCGTTGATATAGGAACTGATGATGGCTGCAAGAAGATAGCTGATGAAACACTTAAGTACTTTGGAAGGTAATTTTTATATTATTATAGGGTATCAAACGAAATTTCTATTTGACGTATAATATTTTGGTCGGTTTTTGCTGCTAATTTTATTGATTACTTATCAATCTAATGTATGTTGTATTGTTGTATGGTTATTATCCATGATATCTCATTTAAAAATACTAATTTGCCACAATCATTTAGAGGGTATTATTTCATCAGATAAAAACGAAATAATATATATAGACATGTGAACAATATTAATACACGATTAATACAGATTGATTGAATTGATGAAATAGATTTAACCGCACTGAATCTTTGCATACTAAACTAATTAGGTCAAATCGACGATTTATGAAGATATCGTCATATGATGCGCCAGAAACGTGTAAAGTTGATTTACATAATCTTAATCCAACTCTATGAGAGACAAGCGTAATATTACGTAGTTATTTATCATTTTAATACTGAATTTTAGGTTAGATGTCTTGGTTAATAATGCTGCTATTGGAGTTAAGGCGACAATTCAGACTACCGACATGGAAACATTTTGACAGAGTGTTTGCAGTCAACGTTAGAGGCGTGTACAACCTAACCAGACTTCTGGTGCCGGCTCTCATTCAATCAAAAGGCAACATAGTCAATATTTCCAGTGTTCCAGGTATTGTAACCAACGTTGGCAATCTGCCGTATGGCATGTCAAAGGTAGCTATTGTTTCGTAGAGATTTATACGCAATTTCATTCCAATGCTGCCAATGTAATAATCACTACATACATGAGATATAACGAAGTATTACTTGGAATAAATTTTAGTTAGATGTTTTCAAAGTAAATATAATTTAAAAGTGTTCAAGCGCTGGGTATTGGTAACTAATAAAAACAAATTCCGCAGGCTGTCTTGGGTCACTTCACACGATTGATTGCTCTGGAACTAGCACCCAATGGCGTTAGAGTGAATACAGTCAGCCCTGGTGCAACGGTAAGATATAATTGCAATTCAAGTCTTACTATTAAATATTCTGCTAATTATGATGACTTCACATAATAAAGTAAGATTAAGTCCCAACCTAACTCTGTCTGGACAGCATTTGGACTTACCATCAGGCGCAGTGCAGCTATTATGCCGAGGCAGTAAAAATACTTAAATTCCACCTCTCTATTTAGGCGGTCTCTAGACCTGCAATATCATTGTTACCTGAATACACACAGTAGTTACATACATAATACTGACCCTACACTAAGATCGTGTGATCGTCTTGTGTCGTGTATATCAGGAACTACGAGAGACTTTTCGGTCTTATATTATATATCCCAAACCGGGTATTAATATCTGTGGATCGTACAAACAATTGTCTTCAGTATTAGCCCTGTATGATCAATAATATTGCACATTCCGTAATATTACGCAATTTATTTGATAGTATTGGGGTCGCCTTAAACAATGATCTAAAAGTCTATCTTGAACAAATTTAAAATTAAATGATTCATTCATTCCAGATCATATCAAAATCAAAAACTTTGTTTCATAAATTACAGTGGTCGAAATTCTATCAACGTGCCACAGGAGTCTCAGATGAGAAATACAATGAAATAATGGCGAGAACATCGTCCAAGATAGTTCCCATGGGATCAGTGTGCGATGGCATTGATATCGCTAGAATGGTGGTGCATATTGCAAGCGACCACAGCCGACTGGTGACTGGATCTTTGGTCGTGGTAGACGGAGGCTTGCAGTATAATTACCATACTAATCTGCTACAGGAATCTTAGTTGATTAATTAGTTGTTGTTTCATTTATATTTATTCAATATGTAGATAGATAAAAGTTATTATTAATGTGGATTTCTGATTGGAGTATTTCGGTTTAAAAGTAAACGTTTGCAATTCACATAATGTTTGTATAACTATACAGAGGGATTCCAGGCCATTGGATCTAGAAAGTCCATCTTTCTAGTGGCCTCCTTCCTCCCCTTTCTCCTTCTATTTTAGGGACCGAAGACTACGATTCAAACATTCAAGTATCTTAGCGGTTGATGCACAGTGACAACAATTCACGATAGGAAAATGTTTGTTCATTTGATGAACATATAATGCAATAAAAACACTGCAATTAAAAATGTAAATATCTTCTTTTAAATAAACTGTATTACATTTTTTATAGAAATATAAATCACATACATACGTGTTACTTTTCCGAATCAATCCTAACCATAGCAAAATGGATATAATAAATAAATTGAAAAATAAAAGTTAGCAATATAATAATAATTATACAGGTCATAATCATTGTGTTCCTGGTTTGCTTTGTTCCTTCTTTTGTTGGACTGCTTCGGTGGCGTAGGTTTATTACGGTATGATTACAAAGCTGAGATTTCGTGTTCAAATCCCAGGTCGAGCGAAGTGATAGTGGATTTTTTAACTTTTATCGGGCTGATTACCCAGAGTCAGAAATTTATGACCGCTATAGCGATAGGCTCGGCCCTTATCACATCTTGGGACGCGAAACAACTGGGTGTACTGCTACCAGCATATCTGCCTATCCCTTCTGGCGAAAAGGCGTGAGTTTATGTATGCGTGTATGCTTTTTTATTGGTTTCTATTCAATAACATATTACACACACACAATTTATTTGTCGTATCTATGAACGGTAAAATGATATTCCATTCAATGGTATTCCTCCGATGTTCATGTGTTTTATCAATACATTTTAGTTCCTCATAAATCATGTTACTGGGACTGTATTAATTTGATATTATTTGATATAAATTATTTGTGAACTGAACTGCCAACCCGCACTAGGCCAGCGTGGTGGACTATATGGCCTAACTACTCTCAATCGTATTCTCGATTGTAGAGTAGGCCTGTGCTCTGCAGTGGGCGTATATTAGCCGATACAGATTTGTGAACTTAGAAAAGTAACAGGAATGACTATCGTAAAAACGATGTTTACCTTATAAAACTTGAAAGTGCCCACAAAGAGATTTAGCACTCTGGGAATCTTTATTATTCATAACGGGTAGTTAAAACAAAAATAACGGCTAAATAATAAACACCGACATAAGGCTTGGCAGGATTATAAAACGAAAATTTATTTGAGGATTTTTCTTGGAGAAGGGGCATCCCAGCCTATCGACCAATAACGACAAGCCATATATCGATGGAAAGGTCTTTTCAGATGCTACAACTATTTTTATGGCAACAAAATCGACATCGCTGTATTTTAGAAAATATAGCTACTTAAAGACTGCAGGAAAATCACGCGAAAGGGCCTCGGCATAGTGAGCAATAACAACAAGCGATGCGTCATAAGAAAGGTCTTCTAAAATACTATAACTTCTTCTACGGCGGCCAGTATCAAATCTCTGCGTGGAAAAAAATATCGCTGCGTAAAGGTAACGCAAGGATGAAAATATGTATATGGACTCATAGCCTGTTGACCAATAACGACAAGCGATATGTCATTCGAAAGCTCTCACTTGGACCCCACACGGGATTTGAACCAGAGGCCTCCGCTTTGCAATCATACCATGATACCATAGTACAACTACGCCACCGAAGCAGTTCATACCTACTTAATGTCCACATATTATTTGTTTTTCTATTTTAAATAGTGTTTTTTTTTCTAAGAGGATTGGATTATTAGGAACGTTGACAATAATTGAAGTCACTGGCAAATGAACACATATCAGTACAAAAATATCTTAATTATGAACATAAATGTCGCGCAAAATCCTCCTTGGACAACTTCTGACCGATACCTGGATTGAATTTATCGTATTTCATCTTATCACAATACTTTTTTCGTTTTTTTTTTTTTTGTGTGCAATAAAGTGTATAAATAAATAAATAAATAAAATAAATAAATACTTAAACTGGACTCATTTCACGCACATAACAATGTACATTAACGTTATGTAGTACACATCGTTTGTTATTATTGCTCACTATGCCGAGGCCCTTTCGCGTGATTTTCGTGCAGTCTTTAAGTAGGAATATTTTTTTAAATACAGTGATTTGGTTTTTATTTCCATAAAAGAAGTTGTAGCACCCAAAAAGACCTTTCCATTGACATATCGCTCGTCGTTATTGGTCGATAGGCTTGAGTCCATACATATAAGCGTCGCGATATCTTTATGGCGATATATTTCTTTTCATACAGCGAATCGGGATTTCTTGGCAAAGAAGAAGTTGGTGAAAATAAAGAGAGCTTTCGAATGATATATCGCTCGTCGTTATTGGTCAACAGGCTATGAGTCCATAAACATATTTTCATCCTTGCGTTACCTTTACGCAGCGATATTTTTTTCCACGCAGAGATTTGATATTGGCCGCCGTAGAAGAAGTTATAGTATTTCAGAAGACCTTTCTAATGACGCATCGCTTGTTGTTATTGCTCACAATGGCGAGGCCCTTTTGCGTGATTTTCCTGCAGTCTTTAAGTAGTTATATTTTCTAAAATACAGCCATTTCGATTTTGTTGACATAGAAGAAGTTATAGCACCCAAAAAGACCTTTCCATTGACATATCACTCGTCGTTATTGGTCGATAGGCTTGAGTTCATACATATGAGCCTCGCGACATCTTTATGTCGATATACTTCTTTTCATACAGTGAATCGGGATTTCTTGGCAAAGAAGAAGTTATTGAAAATAAAGAGAGCTTTCGAATGATATATCGCTCGTCATTATTGGTCAACAGGCTATGAGTCCATATACATATTTTCATCCTTGCGTTACCTTTACGCAGCGATATTTTTTTCCACGCAGAGATTTGATACTGGCCGCCGTAGAAGAAGTTATATTATTTTAGAAGACCTTTCTTATGACGCATCGCTTGTTGTTATTGCTCACTATGGCGATGCCCTTTCGCGTGGTTTTCCTGCAGTCTTTAAGTAGCTATATTTTCTAAAATACAGCGATTTCGGTTTTGTTGCCGTAGAAAAAGTTGTAGCATCTGAAAAGATCTTCCCATTGACATATCGCTCATCATTATTGGTCGATAGGCTGGAGTCCATACACGTTTGCCCCTTCTCCTTTACCTATTAATATTGAAAGCTTATATTTATGAAAAATAATATCAAAGGAATATAAATGTATTTAATGCTACCGAATTTCACCCAGTACAACTATTGACATCGTGTATGGGTTTTCAACTGTAAGTTACTGACTACTCTAGATACCTGTTTATCCAAAAGTTACCAGGAAGACATCGCTCAATGCGATATGACTGCCATTTGAATATTTTGATTAGTTATATTTTATTAATGCAATTAAGATGTGTAGCGTATACATGAATTAATAGTGAGTTTGATTCCTAGAACGGCACAATAATATAAATAAGAATACTCACTTAAAAAATATATATTTAAGAATTGCTTGGGATTACGTCTGGCTTAGTTATAATCTAGGATATGTTAGGTCGCGCATAACAAAACAATTTGAGTTTATTTATATACAATTGATCTGACATACGAACAAAGAGGTAACTTGATTGTAAGTGATTGCTTCTGCCCATAAGCACTCACACACCTTGGACTAAAGTAGCCTAGTAGAGTATAGTAGCCAGCCTATCAAATCGGGATGGGGATGGCAAGGAAAAAGGATGCGAAGAAGAAAGGGAGTATTGAGCATCCAGGAATTCCACTCATCGAATCCAATGCGAGAGCAAACCAGACACTTCATTCGATCTCCTGCAGATTAGTGGTACCAAAATGCTG
Organism: Hyles euphorbiae; assembly: GCA_023078785.2. NCBI lineage: Eukaryota > Metazoa > Arthropoda > Insecta > Lepidoptera > Sphingidae > Hyles > Hyles euphorbiae. The sequence goes on from CM041040.1 coordinate 13,483,945, forward strand.
AGTTATGACTGACAACAGCGTGGCTTTACTACTTCTAAATACATTGTTACATCCTCATTTCGCCAATTGTGCAATGTTTGTATATTTTTTTATAAAGCTATAAGATTTTTACTTATCATTCAATAGTTAACATATATCTTTTAAAATATTACACTCGATACTCGATAGCATTAAGATAAGTGATAATAAGTAGCATTGCATGCTATATAAGGCGTGTGTCATTATTCGACAATACTCAATAGACTGCCGTGTGAAACACACGAATACAAAAATCAATTTACAAAACCATATTTCGTACAAAATGGAACACAATTTTAAAGGCAAAGTGGTGATGGTTACCGCTGGCAGTGCATGGATTGGTGATGCAACAGCCCTTCTGTTTGCTAAATGTGGTGCCCAGCAGATGTCAGAAGGAACATGGTGAAAAAGACGTAAGAAGATGGTAAGACTTTATTTATATTTATTATATTATTTTTCAATACTCTGATTAAAATTATTTAAAAGTTAAGAAGACTTTATAGTAGCCCCGTTTTTTATTAAAATAATTTTGGAGTTATGAATAACTTTATGGTACAGTTTTTGATATTGCTGGAGTAACCCTAGACCTCAATGGGATTTAAATTCACTATTACATATGACATAAATATGTACCATTACGTATGCATATTACGTAAAACATCTCTGAAATAAATTGGTTTCTTATTTTAACGTGAATTTGACAGAGAAAAGAAAATTATTTTTATGGCGTATTTGGTTTTCGTTTTTGTAATGTTACGAAAATAAAAATAGTTTTATTTCTATCACAAATAAACTGATTAATAGTACTATTGAACAATTATGCAAACACATTATAATTACTTTGTAATATTACGCTTACAACTTACAATACATTTACATATTATGAATTACTTTAAGTATATACCCCTTCCAGTGTCACTAGCCTAAGCATAACGCGTAACGATTATGTTTTGTTTGAAATAGTTGTAGCTTCCGATATTGCAAACGAAGTATATTTTATGAGACTAAAATTGGACGATCACTCATCTTATAATATGACAAACATGAATGCAATTGAATTTTTGACTCCGAGACAAATATTTGTGTGATGCTCATGTATTTTTATCGGGTCTGGATGTTTATGAGACCAAAAAGTCTCTTGTAGTTTCTGAATCTCACGACACAAGACTTGATCTTAGTGTGGGGTCAGGACAGTATTGGTTGTAATTATTCATTTAATTCCACAAAGAAAGACATAGATGAGAATTATATAGATGAATTAATAATCCCATCCTATTTCAGGCTAGATGTTCTCGTCAACAATGCGGCTATGGGAGCCAGAACGACCATACAAACAGCAGACATGGATATCTATGTCAGAGTGTTTGCTCTTAACGTGAGAGGTGTATACAACTTGACAAGACTGTTGGTGCCAACTCTGATCGAATCTAAAGGCAACATTGTTAATATTTCGAGCATTGTTCCCAACAATTACAACCTCAGTTGGAAATTTACCGTATGCCATGAGCAAGGTAAGAATTTTTTACTTTTGTGTAAATTCAGAATATATTTTTGAGAAAAAATATTCATAAATTATCGTCTTGAGACTCATTTTGAAAATTCTTTCAATATACAAAAATTCAATAAATTTTTCAAAAGTTGTTCATATTATTACATTATAATATTGTACATCGACAGGCTGCTGTGGACCACTTCACTCGTTTAATAGCCCTGGAACTTGCACCGAAAGGAATAAGAGTCAACACAGTGTCTCCTGGAGTTACGGTAAGTTTTTTTTTAAACTGAAATCAATAATATTACGTCAAGCAATATTGCAATTCTTGACCCCATTCAATTTGCGACGATTAATGCGTAAATCCTAAACAATAACATTATATTATTTACAACATAAAATACCCAAGATTTCAATTCGAGAAAAAATTTTATTGTCATCATAATTCATAGAATAATTTTATAAAATGCGACCATTCATGCGTGAAGCATTAAGAGCTTTTTCAATAGTATATAACTAGGCTGCCTCGGTGGCGTAGTTGTACTACGGTACGGTTACAAAGCTGAGGTCTCGGGTTCGAATCCCGGGTTGGGCAAAGTGATATTGGATTTTTCTATTCATTATCAGCCCAGAGTCAGGAATTTGTGCCCGATATGGCGATAGGCTCGCCACCTATCACATTGTGGGACGGAACATACAAGGCGAAATGTGGGTGTCCTGGCACCTCTGCCTACCCCTTTTGGAAAAAAGGCGTGAGTTTATGTATGTAAAAATAAGTATAGAAGTGCTCGAAAATTGAGTTTAAAGATTATGTAACATACTACATACATTACATACATGCATACACAAGCAAAGTAATAAAATTATGTTATTAATATACAGCCTTTTTCGTGTAATGAAGTACGTACCTATGTGTAACTATTCGCTGGGTGCGAAGTATAAGGTGGGGGAACCACGAAACGATCGCAGCGCGCGTTATGGCCAAAAAAGGAACTATCGGTGGCGGACGCTGTCACTTTTTAATAGCGAGATTTACGTTTTTAGTAAATAAAGATGAGTCACGAAGCTTGCTGTGTAGTTAATTGCAAAAACAATGGCAGAAATAGTTGAGAAAAAAAAACTTGAGAAACTTCCATTTATTTATTATATTAAGACAAATTGGAGAAGCTCTCAACATGATTTATGTAGTATATCAGAGCCGCAATGTGTTTACACCTGCAGCTCTGATTGTACACACAATCACATTTGGCACTCGTAATATGACGGCTAGAATCAATCTGTAAAAAAATAATTATTTCGTTAACACCTACTAATGGTGTAATATATTACGTACTACATCAAAAATTGCAAAAACAGTAAACAACTGCTAACATTCAAGGATGTTTTGTATGGCGTTGATGTCACTGAAGTTTGTCGAATAACATGTGCTTCAATGGTGTGGATCATAGCATCTTCATATTTAATTTCTTTCACATCTTGCACGTGTTGAGCTAAAACTAATTGTTTTCCTTTCAATGTTGTTTGTGGTTGGAAAATGATGTCGTGTGTGATTGGTCGGAATCCAGTTTTTATGATTAATTTGGCCATGTTTAACTGAAAATACATAAAAGGATGGATTATTGAGAGCACAAGCACTCATAAATAATCGTCTGCTATTTATATGAAATGCATTATTCGATGAAATTTGCTTATTTCTTTACTTACTTCTCATGACGACAGCCATGAAAAATCCGTAATGTACTAAGCGAAATCTATTGATTGTGCCATTTTAGACGAAAAATAAAAAAGACTTACCTTATATAGATTTAGAATATTTATTGGAATAAATGTAAATTACAATATTTAATTAAAATTGTTCGTTTGTAAATAACTCGTCGTAATGACAGCCGGGCATTTGACATTTCGGAGGCCACCGTAGTTGCAACCGCTAGTTGGCGCTGTCGTCGCGCACCCAGCGAATATGATTTGAATAGTTTTTGGATAATTGTTGTGTAGTGAAATTGTAAGACATAAAAAATATACTACATGTTTTATCGAAATAAACTTAATATGTAGATCATGAGTCATAAAATTATTTTGACAGACGAAAAAAAGTATTCTATATGGCTCATAAATTTACAGTTACTACCAAGTAGGTAGCTCAGTAGTGGTTGACTTTGCATTGCTCGGTTTTTGTCCATTATTGCTGATCTTGGAACAGACAAAGGATGTGAACAAATCAAATCACAACAAACATCATATTTCTTAGGCCACTAAAATGGATTTTTTATACCTACACCTATAAACAGATGGTGTGACAAAACACGTAGTGAGACTTCACAATTGTAATCTATTCAATTAACAACCAAATAAATGATATATATAAATTTTAAGACAAAAATATAAATTTTTGTTCAATCAACAAGTCTTTTAAAATCGTAGAACAGTCACACATACTCATAACTTCACATTCATTTATAATAAGTTTTGTGTCGTGGGTATCAAAAAGAGCTAGAGACTTTTCGGGGTCTTCCAATATCAAATGTAAATAACAAAACCGCCAAAAAGCACTGTTGTGTTTCGGATTAAAGTACATTGTAGCAAGAGTAACAACTGAACTATATTCGAACTTAATATCTCATGCCTCAGAATGGCAAGCGGAGTGGAATGCCAAGCATCGATTTGTAATTCAATATTGTTTCGTCTTGCTACTGTTCATGAACGGTCGTAACGATACCATCATGCAAAGGGCATGATCGTCTCGCCATTTATAGCCATAAAAAAAGAAAATCCTTTGCGTCATTAGTCAGGGAGAATTTTACAGTGAGAATAGTACAGTTGTACTATATAATATATTTTTTTCATAACCTTGAGTAACAAGTCCACTGCATAGCCCGGGCCTTCCCAATATAACATAGCTTTCTTTCGTTTAATCTTGACGTGAATATTTTCCACATAACTTTCATACGCGATTAAAAATTAACATCGGGCTCAAATAAATAATTTCTCAAGCCATGATAAATGGAGATATGTGAACAAGAAAAATGCGGGCAAATTATAAATCTCCCCGACTCCTTAATATCCTGAGAGCATTGTTGAAACAGGCATGTATTACTCAAGTTATATCATAATCTAATCTACGTTGTATTATGCGCTCTTGTGTGAAGAGTAATTTCACGGCCAATGTTAAATGATGATAAGTAAACATGACAGCCAAAATTTTACACGACAAGGTTAACATCACAATTTGTGAGTCATGTTAAAATATTTTACACATTGGCACGTGTACAAAAACCGGCCAAGTGCGAGTCGAAGTCGCGCATGAAGGGTTTCGTACCATCACCTATAAAAGAAATCTAAAAAATCACGTTAGTTCCTGTTAATTCAGATCGAGTTAAAATTGCTTAAAATTAAGTTTGTTGTGTGGGAGCCCCCCTTTAATTTACTTTACTTTTATTTAATTATTTATTTTGAAAGTTAATATACAACTAAATATTCTGTGAACGTTTTAAGCGTTTACCTGGTACGGTTATTAAATTTATGCAAAAAAGTACGTTCATGATATTCAAGGGAAATACATAATTTATGAATAATTTAATTCATAAATTCAGTGCGTGGTGGCCTGTTGGTAAACGGACTAGACGCGGCTGCCCACATGTTCATGCTGGTCGCGGGTTCGAATCCCAGGGCACACCTATGACTTTTCGGAGTCATGTGTGTATTGATAGTCAATCACCACGCACTAAAACGGTGAAGGAAAACATCGTGAGGAAACCTGCATACCATAGCGATTTATAAGAATTTCTATGGTATGTAAGTCCGCCAACCCGCACTAGGCTAGCGTGGTGGACTATATGGCCTAACCACTCTCAATTGTATTCTCGATTGTAGAGTAGGCCCGTGCCCTGCAGTGGGACGTATATGGGCTGATACGGATACGGAATGAGATACAGCCTGGTGATAGACAGACAGACAGACAGGGAAGTCTCAGTAATAGGGTTCCGTTTTTGCCTTTTAGCAATGGAACCCTAAAAATGTTTGGTGTAGTGAATTCAGCTGTTGATTAACAAAAGTTTGTAGGTAAATCATATGCAACTCAGGTAAAGGACATCTACAAACGAGTGAAGTAGGCCAAGCCGCTCTCTCTCTCTCTCTCTCTCTTTCTCTCTCTCTCTCTTTCTCTCTTCAGCCACAAAAACTTCGTTGTTGAACATAGGCCTCCAAGGACCAACTTGTTGGAAGTGGCTTACATCCAGTCCTGCAAAATTAAACGTTGAAAGGCTGGCCGTCCACATTGTAGGTGGGCGTCTGCCACTTCGCTTGCCGAGCCGCTAGAGGCAGAAATTATTATAATGTTTTTTTAAAACATTGATATTTTAACCCATGCTATAATTAATAATAATAGTGAGTTAAACTAGGAATACGAGTATTAAAATGCCTATAAGCTGTATAGTCGTAGATATCCTTGGAGAAACCTAAATTGATGAATGGATATACTGCACCATCCATCCATCAGCCAAAGGAAGTCCACTGCTGAACATAGGCCTCCCCCAATGATTTCCACAGAGACCTGTTGGAGGCAGCCTGTGTCCAGCGACGTCCCGCGACCTTTACCAGGTCGTCGGACCATCTTGTTGGTGGACGTCCTACGCTGCGCTTTCCGGTACGCGGCCTCCATTCGAGTACTTTCCGACTCCATCGGTCGTCAGATCTCCGCGCTATGTGCCCGGCCCATTGCCACTTCAACTTGCTAATCCGGTGGGCTATGTCGGTTATTTTAGTTCTCCTACGGATCTCCTCATTTCTGATTCGATCTCGTAGGGAAACCCCGAGCATAGCCCTCTCCATAGCTCGTTGAGTGACTTTGAGCTTCCTAATAAGGCCCATAGTGAGAGGCCACGTCTCGGTGCCGTAAGTCATCACTGGCAACACACAACTATCGAAGACTTTCGATTTAAGGCACTGAGGTATTTTGGACGAGAAGACGTCGCGTAGTTTCCCGAACGCTGCCCAACCGAGTTGGATTCGACGATTGACCTCTCTCTCGAAGTTGGACTAGAAGAACCTCTAGAAGGTGGATACTGCACCAGAATATATTATAGTAGGTATCTTAAAATTACTTTTTACTTTCAATATAATAATTAACTTTTAATTGTTTTATAGTTTATTTGTTGGGAGTTTGATAGTTACTTTATTTTTTTTAATTTATTATTATTACTTTAAGAGCATTTACTTATTTTTCTGCGCTTGGCGAGACAGTGTTGTCAAACTCCAGGAGTCGCTGAAAATCAGCGCTATTCGGACTACTGCACCGGCTAGCACAGGCTGAGCCACTTCCTTTTGTCTTAATGCTTTGTTTTTTGTATCATGATTATTAGTTTTGTAATTAGTATTAAGCAATAAATTGATTTTTATTTTATTTTTCCTTTATTTATTTGATTTTAAATTTAATTCAGGCTGTGGTAATTATAATTCATACTAATACAAAGCGTAAGATTTGTTTATTTGTTACCTCTAATCTCAGAAACTACAAGTTGGACTTGAAAAATACTTATTGTGTTGGATAGGTCACTTATCGAGGAAGGTTATATATCATCACGCTATGACCTATAAGAGGGAAGCAAAAGTGAAAAATCAAGCAAATAATTATGAGGAAATTTTATTCATTTTTCGTGGTCCAATTGGCCGCCATTTTGAGTATTGTAACTGATTTGCATCAGTATTCTTGCAAAAAAATATATACACATTTTTCTGAACGCAATGCAACAAGGAATGCAACTGCGCTTTGTAAGTTTAATATAGCAGAGCTAGCTAGCTCTCGTTAGCCGTCTTGATTTTTTTAGGCTGTATAATAGATGCTTTCTCTATATTTCAAAATTTTTTAGGTAGAAGCATACATTGTTTTAGCGTATGTGGAACGGTTTTCTCAATACACGCCGAGAAAACATCCCGATGGGACATTCGATTTATTTGTGGTTTTATCGAGAAAAATCTTTACAGGTCGGCTAATTTATACAATGTGTTCGCAATTAATTCATTCGGAACTTTTTTTTAGTATTGGTAATGATTGTATTGGAAAATAACGAAACCAGTATTTTTTTCGTGTTATAATGTACGTTACCATACGTAATATGTTGTTGTATGTTTAAAATGGGTTTTATAGAATAAGATATAAGATGTTTTTGTAGCATAATAGTATTATAAAAACAAAGATTGAATTATAAGCAAAGAAATATAAGTATGCAGAATATAAAACTTAAAAAAATGTTGCACCTAAGGTTTGTGTTTTGTCCAAATAGTTATTTAATTTTTTGATTGATTTCGTCTAGATTAGGTCGAATTTTCGTAGTTTACTCTGATAATAACAAAGATGGCGAGAACTCAAGAAATAACATCAAATATGCGTCCCCTTAACAAATTATGCCAAAGTTCTAACAGTTCATGACATATAGTCTAAGTGTAAAAAATGTTAAGGCTAAGTCTATGAAAGTTTTGTTGCTGTTAAAAATGGTTTTCATGGTATAATCCGATAACCATTAACGACGAAATGAATGAATATTTCTAATAAGATTTTATGCAAAAAAGTGACAATAATACCTTAAACTTTAAATGGTTGTTATTACCTCACAAACCGAGATATTTTTCAAATATTATTTGTTTATTATCATATTAATATTATGCCTATGTATTCTTACTACCTAACTTAACAAGTGTTCAATTTTCTTGCACTCCTGGTATATCTTATTTCTAAGCATCGTGGTTCTCCGAAAAATGAGAGATATTTTGGTCCACAGGCCTGAAACAAAAACTTGTGGATCACACAAACATTTATTTTGACAAGAGAAATAATTCCATAGCCAATAGTTACAGAAAAAGCATTTTAGCCAACAGAGCAAGGAAGGCTATTTTATCAGGTAACCATAAGATTATTCATCATTACCATCATATTTAATACCAAATTTCCACTGCTGACTAAAAACCTTCCCACTTATGTCCACAGCCTGAAAATATAATAATTTCTTCTTTTATCCATCCCATGGTTGTCAGGCAGAAATTGCTTCAAGCAATAATACCGCCACTAGTGCATATATACAGGGTATATCAAGACTGCTACCGAAAACGAAGCTGGATGGTAGTTTTAGTGACTTCAGACACTAAGCAACCAAATTTTGTGCAAAAAATTGTGACGAATTTTTTTTGGTTATTTTTTTTCTATCGTCGTATTAGGATAGTAAATACATATTTTTTTTCTTAAATAATAGTGTACACCCTTTTATTTTTAAAGACGCTATAGTGTGCAAGACTTTAAATTATCATTTTAGCAAAAACTATGGATTTACCACCTAAACTGGACGATATTTAAAAAATAATGAAAAAAATTGTCGCACTTCTTAGCGAAATTTTTAGTTGCATTGTGTTTGTAGTCACTAAAACTACCACCCGGCTTCGTTTTCGGTAGCACTCTTGATATACCTGGAATATATTCATGTTGTTTTGTCATTTTTTAAGTATATGGTGTACAATAAAGTGTTAAATAAATAAATAAATTAATTAATCTTGGACGAGTGTTTGCTTAACACCTGGCTCATATAATTTCTCAAACCAAAAAAATATGGTTGCCTGTAAAGTCGGTTTTACGGGCGAAGATTTTACGTGACAACGTCTTTTTCTCGGTAGAATATTTATTGATATGAATATAATTAAATTGCACAATAGGAACAAGGAATTGAATGAAAATAAGAATTGCACAAATTTTAACTATAGAAATATATTTTGTTTACTAAAACATTGTACATGTAATGACGAATCTAAGCACTCCATATTTTCACTACAGACACAGCTGACGATACTTTAACCACACGTGTGAACTTGTATTGTGACGCTTTCTTGTTTTTCCAACGCCAAGAACGTTCGAGAAAGACAAAGACAGAGACACAAGCATGCGCCGATTCAATGCGCCTAATTCTCTAGTGCTGCGCGCGCGGCAGACCGATCATAGTTGAGTGGGAGAGAGACGCAAGGCATTCGGCGGGCCTCTCTCTCGTTCGGTGACTCATCGTAACGTTACCGGGCGTTACACTTTTTCATAAGTGACTCCCAGCCGCAACCTAATTTAAGACGTTGTCACGTCAAAATAAAAATTGCGGTTGAAGTAGCATCATCCTGATCATCACTTCTTCCCGGCTCCTTAATATCCTGAAAATATTGATGAAAGAGGCAGGTATTACTCATGTTATGTGATAATCTAATTAATCTACGTTGTATTATACGCTCTTTTATAAAAAGTAATATCACGGCCAATTCTAAATAATGAAAAGTAAACATGACAGAGAATATTGTAACAGGTTAACATCACAATTTGTGTCTGTCACAGTGATTTTGGAATAATTTCTTCGTATTAGTTGGTACGAGAGAGTAGTTTAAAATTAACTTTTCGGTATAGTGATAACTAATGCTTGTGTAGTAAATTTTACAATGTAGATGTTTTTGGTACAGGTTCTGATGTTTAGAAGACAATGGTTGTAGAAACATTTACTAGTTATCTTATTTATAACATGGTTTTTCAAAAATCGGCTTACTAGAACGTCGGTCATAAAAATTCACAGCTTAAGTAGACCGTAGGTGTATTTTTATACAGCTATATTTTTAGGTTCATTATTAAAAGCTGAGTAAACATTTCATTATTTTGTTAACTGAATAAATAATAAAATAATGTGGTTTTATGAATATGTAAGTTTTATGACAAAAGAACATCTGCGATTGGTAATACTGAATTGTACATTAAAAAGTATTATTTTATAAAATAGTATGGAACCGACTACCAAAGCAATTTGACGTTTAAAGTAATATAGTTCTCGTAAAAAATCTATAATATAGTTCATTCAAAATGAATTACGAATTTTCAAACAAAATAGTTCTTGTGACGGGCGCAAGCGCTGGTATCGGGGAAGCTATCGCTTTAATGTTTGCTAAATATGGTGCTACATTAGCAGTTGTAGGAAGAAACGAGGTAAACTTACAAAATGTAGCAAAAAAGTGTGAAGAAACAAAAGGGATAAAAGCACTTGCAATTGTTGCGGATCTGGGCACTGATGAAGGATGTAAAAAGGTAGTTGAAATAGTACTGGAGCATTTCAAAAGGTGAGCATTTTATTGATTTCAAAGACAACTGCAAACTTATGGGTATTATATTATTGTAAAAAAAGTAGGTCAAGTGTTCAATTGTCAAAGAATGGCGTCTTTAACAAATAAAAATAATATTTTGTATAAAGTTTTTTCAAAATTCATGGATGAAAAATATTTGTAGGTATATATGTATGTACATATTTATTAAATCTCCTTTAAATTAGCTTTTAATGATGAAATACATATTACCCGGAAAAAAATAAACATCTGCATCAGTGGCTGTGTATTTTTAGGTTGGATATATTAGTCAACAACGCAGGAATTGGTGCGGCAAGTACTCTTACAAATGCTGATATGGAAATGTTTGATAAGCTCTTTGCAGTAAACGTGCGTGGTATCTACAATTTGACCAGACTCCTAGTGCCCACCCTTATTGAGTCTAAAGGAAATATTGTAAATATCTCTAGTGTCGTCGGAACTGCTGTCACTGTTGGTAGTTTACCGTACAGCATGTCTAAGGTGGGATATTATAAAATTAATTACATTTTATTTAAGCCAGTAAAACCATATTTTTTATATGCAATACCTTAATATATGCATAGTCTTTTTTTATATTTTGAATAATACTAATCATGAAGTCAAAAACATTGTTACTACAGTAATGTTCATATTTGTAGTAAAACTAGATTCACGCCAAAATACATTTATTTATTTTCTCTCATAAATTGAATAAACAAAATAAAGAATAAAATGTGCGAAATGTTAGCGAAGCCAACACTCCTGGAATTTCTTAATCTCGTGTTTCTTAAGCCTGTGTCTATTACAATAGGTAATGTGCTACTACAACGCTTAAGAGCTACGACGTCTTTTCTCATTACAGGCAGCCTTGGATCATTTCAGCCGCTGTATCGCCCTTGAACTGGCTCCCAAAGGAGTCAGAGTTAACACAGTCAGCCCAGGAATAACCGTTGGTATTTTAATATTGTATTTCTAAATTGCTTAACCCAGGAAAGGCAAATATTTTATTTTCTAAATTGAGGTTAATATCTTTATTAGTGATCTTGACATCTAACTTGAAGGAGGGAGTTGTTATTTTGTGTACTTCTTTAAAATAAAATCTATCACTGACGTAGAATCACAGACTTATCGCCGTATTCATAGACAGTTTTTAAACCTAATTTATTTGTTAAATATTTTGCCTTTTTTGCTCAAGCTGAATTTACAAGTAATTCCAAAAACGGGTTTAAAATATGTCTATGAATGAAGCCGTTTATTTTTAGCGTCATAAATGCGATAAGCTACGTCTAGAACTTGACGAGTATTTATTAGCATACGGTGTCAACCCCTTAACTGCATTCGTCAGCAGACGTATTTGTTGTTTCCACCTCAAACTTCTTGTGACTGCAGGTGATAATGAATTATAAATCATTCATTATTATGTACATCAAAATCATTATCATCAACTAAGACCTCTTCCAAAAATATACATTATCCATTAACTGACTTAATAACTCTCTAAACCTAACAACGAATATTTAAGGACACGACATTCCTGCAACGGGCAACGGGTTGGTCAGATGAAGTTTGTGAGCAAATGCGCCAAGGTGCAGAGAAGATGATACCAATGGGTAAAGTGTGCCATGTGGATGACATTGCCAATATGGTGGTTCATGTTGCCAGTGACAACAGCAGACTCGTGACTGGCGCCTTGATACAAGTCGATGGATGCTTGCAGTACAACTACTTCAGCTCCATGAAATAGACGGATGTACAGAACTATCAAAAGAGTTTTTTTTTTCTGCCGAGACACGAAATGGACACAAAGTTATTGTCACTAAAGATGACGTAGTGTGTTTGAACACCTGTTGTAATGGTTGCTTTTGTTATAATAACAGTGGATATGTGGATCATATTGGCTTGAAATAAATTAAAATTTGGAGACTACCTTTTTAACATATTTTTTATTCCATTAAAGCTAGGTTATCTTCCATTATATTTATTATTTCTACATCTGAAATATGGTTGAATATACAAAAATATTAATCGTGATCGAAATAAAAATAAATTATGTGTACTAATGGCTTTTTTGAATTGCCTAATAAAAAAAATATTTTAGGAAGTTATACATTGCAAGATTTAAACGCCGAAATTATTCTGAATCTAAAGACCTACTAATTATTATTATTGCAATTACATTTTTTCCTGGTACTCGAAAAGAGATGCTCCTTAATATTATTTTCGTTGAATCTTTGTTGAGTGTTTAAGATGCAGTAATAAACACTCATTTTTGTAAACACAAACCACCTCACCTTAACAGTGTCAGTGCGTAACTGACTCGCATGCAATTCTGCCCAAAAACTCCTAAACCAAAAAGTAATAAAGGAACATAGCATCGAAGTACCCGGATGCAATTTTCGGATGCCCGGCAGTTGGCAGGACCATCCGGTTCAATTACGCCGGTGGAACATTTAGTTCAAGTGCGTTCGTTTTAGCTATCCGTGATGATATTGAGGCCGCTGCGAAATTGAGATCCTCTTATATATGTGCCATTCAGACTGCCTAGTCACTAGGAGAATATGAAACGTACCCGCTTTTGATTATGATCGTTTTGGGAATAGCGAATGATTTTTGTTCAATGTTTTGACATGACAACGTCTTAAATTAGGTTGCGGCTGGGAGTCACTTATGAAAAAGTGTAACGCCCGGTAACGTTACGATGAGTCACCGAACGACAGAGAGGCCCGCCGAATGCCTTGCGTCTCTCTCCCACTCAATTTAATTATATTTTTTTTCAGTTTCACCCACTTTTTCCAAAATTGTCCCATAGACCCCCCCCTGCCTTCCCCCACCCTTATTCCGAAATAGTGCCTATTAGCCTCCCCACGAAACCTACCCCCCCCCCCTCCCCTACCCCCACCCCGAAAATTTACCTCACCCCCCCCAATCCTATCTCGGCCAACATAGGTCGTAGACCCACCGAGTTTGGTATCCTCGGAACCGTCTTGGTGAGGGCTACAAATTAACCCCGCCAGAAATCCCAAATTACGCAAAAAATTACCCCCCCAAAAAAAAATATTTTACCTCCAAAACAATTAATTTAAGTTAGCCTCCCCACGAAACCTTCCTCCCCCCCCTCCCTTACCCCCACCCCGAAAATTTACCTCACCCCCCCAATCCTATCTCGGCCAATATAGATCGTAGACCCACCGAGTTTGGTATCCTCGGAACCGTCTTGGTGAGGGCTACAAATTGACCCCGCCAGAAATCCCAAATTACGCAAAAAATTACCCCCCCAAAAAAAAATATTTTACCTCCAAAAAATTTATTGACGTGACAACGTCTTAAATTAGGTTGCGGCTGGGAGTCACTTATGAAAAAGTGTAACGCCCGGTAACGTTACGATGAGTCACCGAACGAGAGAGAGGCCCGCCGAATGCCTTGCGTCTCTCTCCCACTCAACTATGATCGGTCTGCCGCGCGCGCAGCACTAGAGAATTAGGCGCATTGAATCGGCGCATGCTTGTGTCTCTGTCTTTGTCTTTCTCGAACGTTCTTGGCGTTGGAAAAACAAGAAAGCGTCACAATACAAGTTCACACGTGTGGTTAAAGTATCGTCAGCTGTGTCTGTAGTGAAAATATGGAGTGCTTAGATTCGTCATTACATGTACAATGTTTTAGTAAACAAAATATATTTCTATAGTTAAAATTTGTGCAATTCTTATTTTCATTCAATTCCTTGTTCCTATTGTGCAATTTAATTATATTCATATCAATAAATATTCTACCGAGAAAAAGACGTTGTCACGTAAAATCTTCGCCCGTAAAACCGACTTTACAGGCAACCATTTTTTTTTAGAGATGGAGTCTACGCTTATGCATAGATTCAGATTAATGAGATAAAGAATATCGAAGTAAAATGCAGCAAACGTATTATTGTCCTATGCAAATCTATTTTGTCGCATAATAAGAGCCTCTCGTGCAAAGTCTCCCCACTGTCAATACTTAATATACTGACAATTCATAACACGATATCAATAACAAAATTTAACTACCCCCCTAAAATCGCTGTTGAACATAAGCCTCCCTCAAGAACCGCCACATGGAGTTGTTGGAAGCGGCCTGCACCCAGCGACTTCTTACGATCTTACCAGGTCGTCTGCCAACCTATATATGAGTGGTCGTCCGACACCTCGCTTGCTTGTTAAAGCCTTATGGTCAATTTTTGCTGAACGCTTCAAAACTTTTTAACTCGGATTATATGAGCAGGCGTAATATCTTAAGTTCGCTTTCTTTCAATTAATCTTATATACAGTGTATTTGCAATCTGTAATTTAAAGGAGGTTTTGAAGGTATAAAATATAACAATATAAGTTTGCATGTTGTAAATTTTATTACACTACATATCAGGCCGGCATAATTGTATCGTATTGCATGATTACGCCGTCTGATGCCATTGATACTCTGCCTGGACTGAGCCAGTGTAAAAAATATACTCTTTTGTTACTTTAGCAGATATCCGAGAGGTTTCAACATGTTTTGCAAGGCACAGAGGTACTTGTCTTTTTTATCAGCGAGGTATCTTTGTATTCTGTATTTGAACTCACATAATACTATAGTAGTGATATTGACAAATAATTTATGAGATTAACTAACTGACTTGGCACCATTGTGATGCTCACAATGTAATCGTTTTATCTAAAATTTCTGGTGGTCTCCCATATGTGAGTGGCCGCCTGGGTAGATACCACCGCAATTACTTTTTTTCTCGCTAAACAGCAGTGTTAATGCACTGTTGTGTTCCAGTTTGAAAGACATTGTAGCCAGCATGACAAGACATGATGAGGTTAATATCATAATGTCTCAGGATGGCGACCGTAGTGGTATGCTAAGCATTGGGTTGTAATTCATAATGTTGTTTCGTTTTGCTACTGTCCATGAACAGTCGTATCGCTTACCATCAGGCGAATGACGTGATAGTCTCATCAATGATTTTAATTTACAATAACATAATTAAGTATTCATATTTAAAGCTAATGAAAATGTCCACCTATGCAATATGTATTTAATTGAAAATCGTAATGAAAGACTATTTATCTTTATGCCATCGCACTATGTCAACAACGCGCGGTTCCAGCGCCAATGGAATTAAAATAAAAATGTTTTAAATAATATTCACAACAATTTTCTTTCACATTTTGTTCTGGCTATAAATTTAATACGTCGGCAAAGCTATTTCGTAATATAAAATTCTGTTAAAATGTTGGTTTTGTAAATACCGTGCAAAGCTAAATGGTTTGCAGGTGTTCAGATATACAATTGTTTTAAATACTTAATAATAAATGCGAATTTGAGTTTGTTTGTTACGATTAATTACGATTTAAGGCCAACGCAGACTAGAATGGCATGGCGAGGATTAAACTTACTCTAAGACAGAAAAAAAACTATTGTTATAGCACATCGAATATTTTTTTACATTTTTGGGTAAGTTGGAGTTTATACTTAAATGAAAATTTTAACAAATGGGTCCAAAAGTGGGTCCTCTTTTCTATTTTTTTTAACTATTTCTAATATCCACTTAAATACCTAAAATACACATACAGAACAATTTAACAGCTATGGCTGCATCCTCCTACTGTAAACACAGAGCAACGCGCCCACAAAGCTATTGCTCTAACAGATTAATTAAATTATTAATGCTAGACTCTCGGGCTGAACGCTAAAGACTGTTCCATTGAAAATAACATTCAACGGTATGTTATCTAGATTCCTTTGTAATTATTGCAATTTGAGTTAGAATTTAATACTAAAAGCGGTTATTACAGACTACAGTAGCTAAGTTTGCCTAAATTCTATACAATTGTGTTTGCAATCGTCTATAAGGTTACTGTAAGCTAGGCAAGTCGTGTTTGATATTTCCGTAAATTAATACTTTGTTAATAATTCTAACGTAAGAAATGAAAATATTTTTTATCAAAAGGTCATAGAAATTATGTTCGTGTTTTGTATTTTTTATAATAGTAAAAGTAAACATTTGTAAAAATGTATTTCCGTGACCATATAATATAATGCTCGTAGAATGTTGTGTAACGGAAATAATTAAAAGATACAAAAAATTAGAGATGCTGCAATTATCGATATCTGGATTCGAACCAGGGACCACAAAGTCTTAGATGATGAGGACCTTATGCTGTTCCGCTGAGTTATTTCGGATGTAACGTATTACTGATCACTGGAAGTGTCCATTAGCTACGTAATGACGCTGCTAGTATCTTTGTCAGTTTGTTGCTAGTATGTTTGTGTGCAATAGGATAATCCTTTTCATTATTCTTATTTATCAATTAGTCATAGGACCAACATGAGAATGCCATGAAATATTTCTTATGTATTGACATTATACAAGTAGCTGATGTGAAAGTTGTAGAGCCACGCGTTCAGCAATCGAAGTGTGGGATGAAGTTAGGCTGAAGAAAAATGTACCCAGTTGTTATTTGTCGACGGAGTCTGTAATGCTTCAAACCGGATATCCAGCAGCTCACACATCACTTCACGGCAATTTATTGTCATTTATATTTAGATATGGACTTTATATAAAATTTTATTAGAAAATTTATTTTAAATACGTCATACACCTGATTCAAAGGAAATCATCAAATTCCCGGTATATTTACACCAGTAACAAACGATAAACGAAGTTGTTTGCTTTGTTCTGAGATGACGTCAATCTTTGATCATTTGTGTTTGGCTCTAATCTATTCTGTTAGCAATCGCTAAAGTTTCGAAACAGTCGTCCGCTTTAAGCAACGGTTGTTTTGATCTGCTCTTGGAAATATTGAGTAGAACTTTGCTAATTTACTAAATATCTGAATATTATTTTGAAGAATTATATAAAATGATTAAAAAGAACCCAACTGTGAGTTGACAGCCTCCGTGGCGTAGTTGGTTAGACCTTGGCTGTCAAACGAGAGCGAGAGAGAAAGAGAAATATTTATTTCAGAGCGGGTTCGATACCCGCTCTGAAATAAATATTTCTTTGCGCCACAAGATTTTTTTTTCGGGTCCGGATGTTTGTGAGACCAAAAAGTCACTGGCAGATCGACCATTGCACCATCGACAGGGTGAAATGGCGAAATTTGCAGGAGGCCTATGTCCAGCAGTAGACAACAAAAGGCTGATGATGATGATGATATTGTGTTACTATCTTTACCGAAGGGGTCATTGTGTAATAATATAAATGCCTTGTAAAGGAAGTATATCGTTTAATACAACGTTTAATTAAAGTACCTACTTTCCACGGTCAGTATAATGTCACCGAAAATAATCTGGTTTATTCCTTTTTTACTATTCAATAATTCGTCCTCTTTCCGGATATTTACATCCGATGTTTAAAAAACGGAAGTATAATATTTTGTAGTATAAATCATTAAGTTGATTGGAAATGGCCATAAATTAAAATTAACTTGAATACCTTTAAGGTAATTTAAGGTCTATTTTGACCAATTTTTAATAACTTTCCGATATTTGCCTTGACAAAGTCAAGGTCAAATTTTCGTTTTCTCGGCCGAGCAATTGCTGATACAGATTTTAAGATTCATTTAAGTATAGCAAAATCATTCAATACATCCTTTTTTTATAGTATTCGAGATTTTGATCCCGTCATCATAATATCACAATTTGATCTACAAATTATTTTTTCAGGTCTGGAATCTTAGAACAAAATATAGTCTCTCGTAGTTTTTGGTAATCGCGATACAAGACTTAGTATCTTACTGCAAGTTTAAAACTATGTGTGTGTTAGGTGTATTTAGTGAGATCGTCACCTCACGGAAGTTGCAAATAGCCTGAATTCGAAATTATTAAGTTGAATAGTCGATTGCCGTAGATGATATCGAAAAAAATTTCTAAGGAAGGATAAAGGCTGGTCTATCGGCTCCCTAAGTCTTGGAAAAAGGCGACTCTCGATATTACCAAATGCAGATGTCTAAAGGATTTCCGAGGCGCTTTACATTCTGACGTTGGCGCGGTGAAGGTTTGGTGGCGCTCTTACCTCCACGATTTGCTTAATGTGTTAAATTCGAGAGTGTCCCATCATGATTGACCAACGAACCAAGGTCTTGTGGTGACCATTACACCAAACAATATTTTCCGTAGTCTCATGAAGAGCTGGAACCGGAACAGAATGAAACTTAATCTGATCAAAGCGTGTAACTTGTTCTTCCTGCTTTATTTAACCGCATCCTGGTTACTAACCGAATGCCTGAGCCTTGGCGGTTGAGCATGATAACTCCCGTCGACAAGTGCAGGGCTGTGCTAAGAAGTAGAGTAATTATTAGGCATTTAGGTCATGAGTTACACAATAAAGCTCTGAAGATATGAGAGTCGATGGCCTTACCACTGAGGATGCTGGAGAACGAGCAAAATAGGCGAAACTCAGCTGGAAGTTGAAACCTGGCACCGACCAGGACAATGTCTAAGTAGAAGGAAAAAAGAAAATGACGATAACTTTTGGTATAAATGCTGCTATGCAAAGCTGTCCTACTCGTATGGTTCATGATGATGTAATCGGCAGTGCATTGCTATTCATCCATTTGTTCATACATCGTCTAAGATTTTCACTATTGTGTACTATAGTCGCTATCTCGGTCGATCAGTTTGATCTGAAGTTCAATATTAACTAGAGTAGTAAAGCCAATTATCATAAAATATTCCATACAGCCGTAGCCTTGCCTGACAACTTGTAAATAAACAAAATTTAAAAAAGCATTAACTGGCTTTTATTTCCGTCTTTCTTTTCCTTTCTTAGGTTACATGTGTGCCTTGACCCTAATTAGGTGACTTGGATGGAAGTATTTCGTTTAAACTCACGTGCAGCCTTGTCGATGTAGGTAATAAAATATCGAATTATTAAGTACTTCTCAATGCAAGGATAATCAGTGAAATGTTAAAATGTTTCGAGCAAATGAGTATTTGTTTAAGCGGCAATGGCTTATATTGTGATAAAATTTATACATTTCGGTAGGAATTATCAAAATTATATATTTTTTTGTATTTATTATGATTTATTTGAGATAGAAGGAAAAACGTGATTGAGTTTTCACGAAAACTGAGTAGTGAAAAATGCTATTTATTAATGGGTATAAGAATCAATGCGTGTTTACATAACAAAATATATTGCATGTTAAAATGTGAACTATGCGTTCGACAACTTCCATATAATAGATATAAACACGAAGAGCCAACCAAGCTTGCCTTGATAAATCCTTTTCTAAAGTTAAGTCTACAAATTAAAATTCTGAATCATTAAAATTCTGAATCGCTGACAGTAGTAAGTTCAGTCATACGAAAAATCTATCTTAAAACTAACATTATGCGTGAGATATGAGAGTGGGTTTGCGGTTCGCATTTAAACTGTGAATATGTGAAAATATTCTGCAATTTCTTTCTGCATGTATGCTATAAAGGTAATCCGCGAAAATTGCAAGGATTTTATCTAAATCGTAGATGTGCGAGAAATTAATGTTTGAATTATAAGAATAGACACTGAAATATAACATTCCATATTGAATTTAAAAACATGGAAGTTATGGTCTCGCCAAACAGTGGGCGGAATGGGACGACAACTGGGTGCCGTCGGGTCATAATGAATTGTAATGTTAGTTGACATATCATACGGCACCATATCGTCGCGTAATGGAGACGCGACGGCTATGTGTCTGACATCTACCATACTAACGAATACATTAAACGCACTACACACCAAAGATGCCGACCGGACAATGTCCACAACTTTTTGTTGGCGACATTGGCTGGTAGCTCCACTCATTGCAAGTCGGAAAACTTTGTCCATGACATGGCAGCGGCTCAACATGATAGGAACATTTTTATGACATCGTTGATGTTACGACGAGCAGAACGTTTGCGTTGTCGAAATCTTATGTCGGTGGGCAACATATCCGGGAGTTTTTTTTTTTTTTATAATGGCCTGGCATAGTGGCGACATTGCACCTGATGGTAAGTGCCAATGCCGCCCAGACAGAGTATCCGTTGGCATCGGACGGATGACAGATAATATATATAATGATAAGCAGATACTATGTTTGTTGCATGGTTCTTTTTGGCGTTACAGCCTGCTGCGTCGCCGGCCTGGCGACGGATTTGGTGTGTAGTTTGCTTTACAATTCCATGTGACCCGTCAGTGTAACGTCGCTGTATTATACCGTAAGCTGTCTGGGAAGACCTTGGATTCCGTTTATGAATATTTCCATAGATTTTATACGAAAAATTCTAGCGCTAAAGCAGCCTTTTTGAGGTCATACCATGATCATTAACAGCAAGAAGTGCGTGGTGGGTTGTTGTTAACAAACTAAAGGTGGCTGCCAACATGTTCACGGTGGACGCGTGTTCAAATCCTAGGAGTTTACCTCTGACCTTATTCGGGTCATATGGGTAGTGGTAGTCAATCAGCACGCTCTATAAGGAAGACGGAATCGTCGTGAGAAAACCTGCATACCGTAGCAGTTTATAAGATGTTCTATGGTATGTAAAATCCGTAAACTCGCACGTGCCAGCGTGGTGGACTATATGGCCATATATTCCTGTCATACGTACTCTCAATTGTAGAGGAGCCTCTTGCCCTATAGTGGGACGTATATGAGCTGATACTGAAAAGACCTCCAGCATACTTATGATTTTTAACAAGTTCTATATACAGACAAAGACTTTCCTAGGGGACTGGTGATCAGCTTTGTTCATAACATCCAAAACATTTGATTTGAAATAATAAGAGTTGATCCTAGAGTTAACTCTGTGGGCATCATAATATTACCTGGAAGCAGATAATATGGTCTAGTAATGGAAAATGGTAAAAGCGCATTCAGTGAGAGGATTTCGGTATACGCCCACGACCAGCCGCAGCGTTATTGTATAAATCTTAATTCCATAATGCTTATTGTCGTATTGAAAAAGCTCGACTCCTGCTGCAGACAAATATAGGTTGATCGATGTATAATACTTAAAGACCATAGGTGCTTCACTAGTTCATGAACTGAATAGGAAAAAATAGGAGATCATTTAAATAATTACCGTAGCTTTAGCAATCTTAGTTTAGTAATATTACAATGGAATAAAATAAAAATTGCCTGCTAGCGACTTTCGTTATAGTAAACCATACTAATAGTCGCTTTTACTGTACAAAAACCGATAAATATGTGCCTAATAGGTTGTTATGAAATCGAGATAATTAGGGCAGCTCAAAATATTTTCTCCTAATTAATTTTAATTAGTGACTATTAGGCCCGAAACATATTACAGAAACGCCACGCCAGCCGACCTGACGCGACACGTGTTAAGAAAATCAAATCGTAGTATTTTTTATGACCAAAACCACACTACAAACACGCGATGCTACGTTGCGTTGATTCAACACGTGTCGCATCGGGTGGGGTCACGTGGCTTTTCAGTAATATGTTTCGGGCCTAAAACTGTCAAGTTATTAATATCAGACCAGATAGGTATTCAATCTTATCCTCCTAAATCCCATTTTATCTACTCTATATCCCGCCCCACTGATTTGAAAGAGTAGGATTCATGCATATTTATGGAATTTCCTGCTCATACCACGAAAAAAAAAATTCGGGAAAAAAGTAGCATAATATGCGTTAATCCAGGGTAACAGTTAACTCCATATCAAATTTCATTAAAATTGGTCCAGCTGCTTGAGCGGGTAGATTCCTTTCTCATCCCGCGGCAACACAACATTTTTGGACTTATAAGTAGCCCATGTTTTAATACAGAGTACAGGCTACCTCTATACCAAATACCAAAATTGGTCCAACCGTTTAAGCGTGAAGCAGCAAACACACAAACTTTCGCTTTTGTAATATTAGTAGGATAATATGAGAAGTATAGAATTCAACAATAACAAAATCAAGGTAAAATAAAATATATAGCGCGAATGAAAATTTCTTGTATATTTTATGACTTGTTTGTTGGTTTTGGCACACTTGGCAAGGAATATGTTTTGATATAACAAACACTTCAGAACTTTTTATCGGTGTATCGCTCTATTTGTCGCTGTGACCTCATTAGTATAATATCGTTAGTAAGGGCGGATCCAGCCTTCAAAAAAGGTTGTGAGCATGGCAACCCGAAAGTCAACGAAGTGGGAGTCTGCGTATGATCTTGCTCATGATCGTTTTTCGCAATAAAGATTTAACTCTGCGATTTTATTATATTTATAATATTATGGCATTCGATATAATATTATCAGTCTATAGATCTCAATACATATGGAAGTGTGACCTCATGCCTCCGTTAGGGTTGTGGGCATGCCCATCGTACCCACTACGGTGGATCCGTGCTTGGTCATTAGGCATCGCTTGTGTATGTACTATCTTGAGCGTGATCTTGGTTTTCGGGTATGTCATAGTGAAACGGGATTTTGATTGAACATGATTATACGGAGCTTGCGAAAACATACGATAACTAATATTTCTTTGAATCACATGTATTTTCTTTCGGAAATATGCATACAAGACATTTTCCATCAATCCCTAAAGTAGGAGATAATAGCAAAAAAAAAACGTTTTATAATAAAATTCAATATATAAAAAATAATATATACAAAAAATATAATATATAAAAAGGGAATGTAGGTAAGAATTTTTGAGTCTTCGGTTATAGATCTATCTATCAGGTCAATTATGCCGACTGCTCTAACTGATTTGTTTTCTTTACAGTGTGCTTGTGTTGATCTCAACTAGTCGAAGGCATCATTAAAGACGCTTCGAAATACTAAACGAGCTATCCGCTCTGAATAACAACGGCGAGTTTATCTTAATCAGATAGCAGGTTCGACGGAGTGATAAATAATTGAACAACAACTACAAAAATCACAACAAATCTTTATTGATGGTATAATATTCGTATGACTGGCTCGGTGGAGCAGTTGTACGGTATGGTTGCAAAGCTGTGGTCTCGGGTTCGAATTCCGAGTCGGGCTAAGTGATTTTAAAATTTTCTACTCAATTTCAGCCCGGAGTCAGAAATTTGTGCCCGGTATGAAGATAGGCTCGTTCCAAGTCATATCGTGGGATGAGAAATACAAGGCACCTCTGCCTACCCCTTCTGAGATATAGGCGTGAGTTTATATAATATGTATGTATGATATTCGTATGACCCCTGATAGCGACCACCGTATTCAATGGTGAATAATCCTTCGTCTTGACCCACGCAACTGTTTTGCGTTTCATTGCATATATGCAATGTAGAGTGTATCACCCAACGTTATTTACGATTTTTCACTGTTCACTGTTCAATAAAGGATAATTCAATCAATAAATCATACATTCACATTTAAAAAAAATCGTAACCCAAAATCAAAACTGCAAAGTCACGGGACTAATGCAGACAGAATATTAGTTTGAAGTGTTACTTAGTAAATGATTAGTCCTGCAACTATTGTAAACTACAGGGGCTTAGTCTGGCCTCTTGGCTTCTCGCCAGACCTGCTATACAGTGGTTAATGCATACAGTTTCGCCATCGTATGAGCACCTTATAAAATATGTTCGCTAAAATACGCAGTATGCTTCTCTAAATTTTGTAATATAAGTTGATTTTCCTCATATATTCTGAGGCTCCGTCTATTCATTAAGTGCAACGAACAACTATGTTTATGAAAGTTTAGCAATTTATATTTATTGGTATTACATTCATCAATTTTAACTCGTGTCAAACCTCTGGTTCTTAATATTTGTATACTTATTTCGATATTAGAGTCTGATACGCGTATGTTCAACCGTAGCCTAGTAGATATCAACAGTTCATATGGCAAAGAAATGCCGAAAGGAAATATTATAGCAATATATTTAATTATACTATAATAATAAAATAAACACCAACCAGTCACACACATAGTTCTGACCCCACATTAAAATCAAATGTCAGCTAAATTAGTCTTGTGACGTGGGTATCAGAAACTGCGAGGGACTTTTCAGTCTCACAAACACCCAGACTTGAAACAGTCTTTTAAGGGCCGCACATAGACCTGCGTTCTCCATAATCGATCTATCTATAACAAGAGATTTCATTTGATATTTTGATGCACTTTATGTTTCAGTTAACAAAGATAGCGAGCTATAGATATGCTGCATATACACATACTTATAGATTTTTTTAGTAATTAGATAGTAAATAAATTAATAAGTATATATTCATCCCGACACCAGATTTTGCTTTTTTAGTAATTAGATATTAAATAAATTAATAAGTATATATTCATCCCGACGCGAGATTTTGCAAATACTTAAGTTTTTTACAAAGATCAGTTCTTTTTTATTTCGTATTTCCGGCAAATGAGCAAACAGGTCATCCCATGGCATGTGATCAGTGATACCCATGAACATTCACAACGCTTAAATCAGGGATGTGTTACCGACCCATCAAATTGGGATGAGAGCGGGAAGGAAAAAGAATGGAAAGAGGAATGAGGCATTATTATAGCACATTCGGCAATGAGATTGCTGGATGTGCTCACTGAACGAAATACGACAGCAAAGCAGTCGCTTCATGTCGATCTCCTGTTAGACTGCGGTACCGTCCCGGACGAGCCTATCTACTCATGCTGAGTCATGGATGTCAACAACTCTAAAAATCCAAGAAAAAAATTGCAAAGGTAAACGTGACGAAGTCTTAAAACAACATGAGACGCATCAAATGAAAATAATATTTAATAGGTGCTGGCAAATGTTTAGGTTCAAGTAAAGCTTGAAAATCAAAATTGTTTCTATCTACTCCGTTTTACTGTACTCTAAGGTTTAATAGATAATAAGATCAAATTAAATATTTTACATACAATTATACTGTCATATTGAATCCATCAATAAATTCAGCTTCGTATAATATTTCATTAATAATATGTCAATTTCGTTCAATACAGTATATCAATTGTACTTATCTTTACTGTTTGGCGCATTTACGCTCTTGTTTTGGTGTATTTTGGGATGATTTTTTGTGAAAAAATCGGCGTGGGTCTGACCTCGAGGATGCCTTGACGGCGACTGACAGCGACTGACGTTCGAACGCGTGAATTGCTTAAAATTGTGTTTTTTTTTTTTCTTCATAGAAAAAATATAACAATATTATATAATATATTTTTACGGAGCACTAGAAAGTTAAGAAGCCTATCTTTTGATATAATTTTTACTTGATTTTGAAATTGAGTAAAAATTATATCTTTTGATATAATTTTTACTAGAATCTCTTAGAAATCTACGTGTTTGAAATATAGATTAGATTCATATTTGACATGATTTTTCATCGATATAAATGTTATAATATATGTTTTTAGTAATAATGTTTTTGCGTATACTCCCAATTTTTCTAAAATGCCCGGTTTTTGTCTTGTCTTGTGGTGTCTGTGTATTAACAGAGCTATAGATGTTTAAAAAGGTAAAAATTGGTACCACCCCCCCCCTTAATGAAGACGAATTGTACCGACATACATAGTAACAGTAGCTTCTTTAACCTCTAGTTAAAGATAGATAGGGTATAGAGAACGGCCGTTAGTATGTAGTGCCATTTATCTCTCGTCGGCCGAAACGCGAAACAATTACGTGGTTGACTATGACGGGTTTAGCAGGTCCTTTACTTAAGGAACCTTACCTATAAGCAAATTTGAAGCCACCGTTAACCCACAGTTGTGCAATATCTGTATCAGCCCATATACGACCCACTGCAGGGCACGGGCCTCCTCTACAATCGAGAGTACGATTGAGAGTGGTTAGGCCATATAGTCCACCACGCTGGCCTAGTGCGGGTCGGCGGACTGTGCAATATAGCTTAAGGTTAGCTTAACCCAGAATACCTACTGGTTGTAAGTGCAATATAATTCAAAAAGAGTGCCTACTGATGACAAGTGTTAATATTCGCGGTCACCATAATTATGTCGGCTCATTCGAAACCGGGTATTAACATGCTGACCCTACACGACATACAGTAATCAATGTGATTTTCTCCTTATGTGTTGCAGCCGTTGATACTTTACCTTGTATATATCATAAATTATATATTATAGCCCGATTTAAAATTTGTAATTTAAAAAACAACTAAAAAAACAAGAAAATAAGACATTTCTTATTGCAAAAATAATTTCTTTCGCCCTTTCTTCTTCACAACTACGACACGTTCCGTAGTAAACTTTAATAAACAAATCAAAAGATCTTATGAAACGCTATTTGAATGAATATATTTTTATTATGACCAAGGTCACGATTGACATAATTAATAGGATATCTAAACGTAATAAATCATTGCATGCATACCTGTATTTAAATTATTAAGGTCAATAACCTGTATTGTTTTTTTATAGCACGCGATACAGAAGCTCAGCTGTTGGTATATAGACAAGTAATTAGTAATTTAGGACAAAGACGGATCTAACTAATATTGAAGGAAGTCGTTGGATGCAGGCCGCTTCCAACAGGTCAATGTGGAGATTCTTGGAGGAGGCCTGTGTTAAGCAGCGAACTTCTTGTTGGAGATGTAAGGGAGAAAAATAGAAAGTAAGAGAGATAGATTCCGATTTAACGTTTGCAAAACCATATTATCTACACTATTATTGGAAAATGATTACCTACTAATAAAAACATGTGGGAGCAAGAATGTAACTTCTAATCATTGGCATTTGGAAAATTATTTAAGACTGTTACATTTTTTATTCGTGGCTTAAGAAACCTGCAATTGCTAATAAAATGTATTTTTATAAATAAATACACATGGCAACTTCCGCAGCGCAGTTGGTTAAAAACCGGCTCGGAACTAAAGGCCACGAGTTCAGTTCCCGCAACAAGAAAAGTACGTGTCACCAACATATCTTATCAACATATCTTTTTCGCATGTAGTTGTGATTTATATCACTGTATGGTTGTAACTATGTATTTGACTGTTCTACTTATATCTTTATTAGCCCGTATGTGTGCCACTGCAGGGCAGAGCCTTCTCTACAATGGAGACTACGATTGAGAGTGGTTAGGCCATATAGTCCACTACGCTGGCCTAGTGCGGGTTGGCGGTTGGATTGTACTTATATTACTATAAAATAATTTAGTATATTCATTCAATAAATCACCGTTATCATTATCTCAGAAGTTTGCAATATACAAAGCCCTCGCGGTCGCTCGTCTTAATCGAACAAGCGAGCGCCTTTCACAAGCCATTGCTCCATCTTACCGAAGGACATTAGACGGATTAAAACATATTTATAAATCATTTTTAGCAATTCCGCGTTCAAACTTTTTTTTTAAATAAATTAAGATTAAATATAATATTATTTTTCTAAAATGAAAACAACTATTTAGTTACACAATTCATAATTATCAATTATTATTCTTAAATTATTCATAAATTTACAATCATTTAGTGATTTAATTAAAATGCATTAGTTAATTAATCATCAAATTAAACGCCAGATTAACTTTTCTTAAATTACCAATGACCTTGTATCTCAACAAAATACAAAACAAATGTTATATTAGCCCTTAAGTTGAGGATAATTATGAGCATCGCCATTATTGGTCGTCATTGTATGCGCCGACCACCTTGGCCATATAAGTGTTGAATTATTGTTATCGTACATCCATAACACAGCGGCTTAAACCTCAGGTGTTGTACAGTGTATCAGTGCCCGTTGAATACACGACACGCTCCTTCTGGGGCGTATTAAAACAAATAAAAATGTTAAACTTCGACACATTCACGAATCCTATATTGAAGAGAAGTAATAAGTTGCTGAAAGTGAGGTTGTGGTTTTATGTCTTCGCGTACGTACATTTAGTATCGATAGCAACACTGCTATTGACAATAGATTTTACAAAAGCAGAGGACCCTAGCATACGGCAGTACCAGAATACGAGATGGAAACTCATCACAGCGTGGTTTAATGTAAGTCAATATTTATTATTTATTTACATTCATAAATTATCATTTATTTGTATGCATAAAATATGAATTTTAATTATTAGTATAGAAAAATACACGAAATAGTAATTTATAGTTTTAAACCTGATTTAAGTTTAATTTTTAAAACACTGATTCTTATTTCCGTGTTATTTATAATAAATTTCTCAAGCTTATTTATATTGCCATTAAATTCTTATTTTTGAAAGTAAAATATTTTATAAATAATTTTCATTGTGTTAATTAAATGTCATAACAATCGACTTATTTGCAAAATAAAAAAGCGTGAAATATCACAACTTTATTATTTCGCAATAATACACCGCAAAAAATAATTTGTTCAATTCCATAAACAAATAAAATATGTATAATAATAATTATTGTTAACTTAATCTCTTTATTTAATTATACAAATATCAAACGCACTTTGAACATTAAACACGTTTATAAAATTACTCCTAATCACAATATTGCGAAAACCACTTTAATTTCCAGTGCAAATTAGCATGCAGGTAGATAATTAAGTCTATTTAATTAATTTGTAGAAAGCATTCGTCAAAGGTGCAATCAGAAGAAGTTTTTCTTCCGCGATCCTTTCACGGACAGCTAGCTAATCAAATACGCTACGAAAACTGTAAAATATTTTAGGTCTCAGGTATTTTGGGCGTTTGTAAATTTTAAGTAGCATCTATTGCTAACGAACCGGCATTAGAACAGCTTGGTGGACTATAAGGCCTAACCACTTTCAATCGTACTGTCGATTGTAGAGTAGGCCCGTGCCCTGCAGTGGGACGCATATGGGCTGATACAGAATTGCTTACGAAAATATTTCTATTATTTTCTCGATGATCCGTACTAGATAATTTATTAAACCAATTTATGCTAGGCACAGGCCCATTAAGATCTTATTCTATGACGCTCTTTGTTTAATAGTTCATTCGTTTTCAATACTTCTTTTCATTTAGATCAGTTCAGATATCCCAGCTGCAATTTTTTTTTGTATCCAAGGTTTACCTTTTTAGTTCAACATTTTGTTTCTCGCTGCACTGCGAAGGAAAGTTGATACCAATTTGTTTCCAGCTCCTCCTATTCGTCTTACTGTCAGTTTATTTCATTGTAGATTTGCGACATTCCCAGAGACTCGTCTAGCTTAATCACTTATTGTCATTAAAATTCTTGCGATTTTTACATGTAATTACTGATCCTGTTTGAAGAAGTTGCATTGACAGTTTCGAAAACATCACGCCTTTCATCATATGAACTCTACGTATGAACTAGACTATCAAATCAGTTAATTGACTCATAAGTCAACAATTTTAATAAAAACTTTTTCGTTTGTCGTTCATTAATTTAATCCAACTGCTAGTAATGAACATAATGTTTGTTATAACTCGTGAACTTCCTTACAGTAATCGATTTATAAATATCATCCGACTTTTGTTTTCAGCTTGTCATACATTGATGGACATGTCGCTATTTTTTTGTGCATTTTTGAACAAGCATGAGGAATAAACAATGCTGCTATTACGCAATTCATTTACGTCATATCATGATATTGTCTAAAGTAATATTTGAACATCCCAAAAACAACCAAACATTCATCAAATTAACATGGAGGTGATAAAATTGTTGTTAACTGTGTATCAGGATTAGTCGGCAGCCGCATGCTTTAAAATATGCCATACTATCCTTTTTTACAAGAGGAAACTATTAAGCACCTCTTTTGGTCCTACGGGGTGCGTAGAAAGAGGAATGCCATGTCACTTGCATTCCAGTCCAGACGCTGATTATGAGACCGGCGAGATGTCGGATAAAACTCAAAAGCATGGATAAACTCTGATTTCTTAGGAACCCTTATAAGATCATTCAGGGCAGTAGTATCACTGGATGGTAAGGATTATGCATTTTTTATCTCTGGCTACGGTACAGAATAGTCCTGCCAAATTAGAAGAGGCGAGTGTCTCAATGGTTATATTATCATAAGCGGCAGTGTATCTTGATTGTGATAATATACGTTAATCAGCGTGGTGGCCTGTTGGTAATGGACCAGACGCGGCTGCCCACGTGTTCACGGTGGTCGTGGGTTCAAATCCCAGGGCACACCTCGAATTTTCAAACTCATGCGTGTATTAATAGTCAAGCACCACGTACCATGATGGTGAAGGAAAACATCGTACGGAAACTTAGATTCAATAGCAATTTGTAAAAAAAGATTTGGTATGCAAGTCCGCCAACCCGCACTAGGCCAACGTGGTGGACTATATAGCCTAATCCCTCTCACTTTTGATTGAAGAGGAGGCCCGTGCCCTGCAGTGGGACGTATATAGGGTGATACAGATACAGATCTGAACTGACCGCAATTTTCGGTGCGTAGCAATTATGTACAGTCAGCAACATAAGTCGCTACACAGTCACGAGATTTGGAATTGTCTTATCATCCAAAATAATAATTATTTTCTATATCGTACGGCACTTCTCGGCATAGATGACTTCATTTGGTTATATTTTACGACTACAGAGTAGTACGTACAAATTTTAATTCATAAAAAGGTTATCAAAAAATGTGAAGTGTTCAGCGACTTATGTTGCTGCTGTACTCATCAATTGAATAAAGCAAATGAGTTATAATATTGTCCTTTAAAAATGTTATTATGCACAGGTATTATTAATTTACTACCATTAGTAATTTATTAGGTAATATTCTCAAACATTTTTATCGTGCCATTACTGTTATTTATATGACAATTGGCTGAATAATTTCTTTAGTTCTCAAGGAATGTTTTTGTGCATAGTTTTATTATAGTTTCCTATTATGTTAATATTACAAAATACACTGTGATAGCAAAGCTAAAATCCCGGGCAGATTGATATTTTTCTATTCATTATCGGCCTGGAGTTATGAATTTGTGCCTGATATGGCGATTGGCTTGCCCCTATCACACCGTTGGACAGAAAGAATAAGCCGACACGTGGATGGCCTGACTGCACCTTTGCTTACCTCTTCTGGGAAAAAGACGTGAGTTTATGTATATATGTAAGTAAAAATAAGTAAATTAATTAAAAGATCCAAAGTCCAGAAAGGTACCTCGTATGCAATTAAATGACGTAAATGCAATTCACGTCAAAGATCAGACAGACAGATATGCAATTCATCAACAACACAAAACAAAATCGTACGTCACAAAACAAAAAGGTTTCTTGTACCGAAAATATAA
Organism: Hyles euphorbiae; assembly: GCA_023078785.2. Classification (NCBI taxonomy): domain Eukaryota; kingdom Metazoa; phylum Arthropoda; class Insecta; order Lepidoptera; family Sphingidae; genus Hyles; species Hyles euphorbiae. Next base: position 13,515,725 of record CM041040.1, read on the forward strand.
TTTCTCACTTTACTTATTTAGTAGACAATCTGATTATGAAAACATTATAAATTATGCGTTGGGGTATACAACAAATTATATTATATTATAATTTAAAGCAAAGCATAGCAAGGATAGCAACACATTTATATCCAATATTGAAAATTGTTGTGTATTTTAAACTGAATCGATAAATCCCCCTGAATATTTTTTTAAAGGATTAATGAGTTAATTTTATATTTATATTTCCTTTATATTCGACATGGAAAACAATATAGGGGTTTTCTACGTGCTCTTTTACTTTACGAAATAATGAATCGATTGTCAAAATGTTTCAGATAATATTTCATCTGTATTTTTGTTTGTAGATTTACTCGAAATATAATATGCAAGCTTACAATGATATTTATTATCCAGATAGGCCTCTCTTAATTTTCCATACCCACTGCATCATTTTATTGTGAGTTCTCACATATGCGTGTATTGGTTATAAATCTCTTAATTACATCAAATATTTCTATAATGATATTATATTTAGTAAAAAAGCGTATTTAAACAAGAACGCAGCAATATATAGAAATAAGGTAAATTTATTAATTTATAGATTACATATACGTGTACATACATACCTAAACTCACGCTTCTTTCGCAGAAATGGTAGGCAGAGGGTAGTATTCGCCTTGTATGTTCAATCCCACGAATCTCGATGTGATAGAGAGCGATTCGGTCGCCATACTGGGCACAAATTCATGACTCCAGGCTGATATTGAATAGAAAAAGCCAATATCACTTTCCCCGACCAGGAATTCGAATCTATGACCTCAGCTTCGCAATCATACCGTAATACAACAGCCCCAATGAGGCAGTCAAGGTAAATACAATTATAAAGTTATTAAAACACAGATTTAGTATATTAAGTAGAATAGCCGATATTATAAGTAATTAGTAGGCAGATAGAGTAAACGTAAAGTTACACCAAGTCGTGTAATTCATACCTACGTATGCGGTTACAGATTAGGTTAGGTTATTTCCACATTTAATTATTGAAAATGTATATGCGCCCAAAAGGGTGACACGCTCGCCTCTTATCACATCTAAGTATTGAAATAACGGTACCTAGCGTTATTTAGGAGATGCTAGGAACATCACTGCGTATCCCTTCGAGGAGGGAGAAGATAGTTTATGTTATAATAAAATATAATCAGTACAATTATTTAATAAACTAGTGGGCCGGCCCGACTTCACTCAGATGCAAATAGTTTTTGAGTCCAGACCATACCAACAAAATATTATTTCGCGTACTTACTAAATTCAATGTAGCCGCCGTCGACTATATTGCTTTTCCCATCCCTTCCCGTCTCTGTCTGTCTCATTACGAAAAGCATGCAATCCTCTCCTATCTATATTTATATCTGTATTTAAACGGCTATCTTTAGTAAATATCGAAGCATTTTCCTGGACCTAAAAAAAGATAAATATGTATCCTATCTCATATAGTTATTCATTTATAAAGTTATTCCTAAATATTTACGCAATGCATTTCGATTTTGCTTATTTTTTTGAATTTGAGTCTCTTGTCGCATCATCATCATCATAATTAATTAATTACTTATATCTCTATTAAAAATATACAACTCCACCAATTGGACTTTAATAGTGAAAAGATTTCCAAAATTGTAATCATATTCTACATTCTACGTACGTTTTATCCTTAAAATAGTCCCTGACCGCAGTCGTAAAGCTAAGTCAGAACACTTTGAAATATAACTAAATAAAGCACTAGGCACACGAAATGAATGGATCGTAATATAGCCAGAGAAGCCATGACTAAAGAGTCATGCGACAGTTTTCAATTCGCGTGTTGCGTCACGTTTACAAACGAAAGGTTTAGAGGTCACGCTCAAACAAACTCAAGTTCAGAATATGATTTACTCCGAGATAAATATTACATTGCTGCTGATGATGCAACTGCAACCTAGACACGAAAACAAAAGAATTGATATCAAGGTGTTTTTAAGGTTTCGTACAAAGTTCGGTAATGGTAAATAATGCAAGTTGCAGGTAAATATTTTGTCTGCACGTTGTGGGTATAATGTATAAGGTCATTTGTTTACTTATTAAGAAAGCCACTGAAGTACGCTGACTGCTTTGCCTGATACATAAATAGAGATACACAGCTAGGCCAAGGCATTGAGGCTGGCCAAAAAAACGTTTGGCTCTAAGAAATGGCATAAGAGCTTATGGATTAAAATTAATGATAGGATATATCGATTGGAGATTAAAGAAGAAAGCCAATCTTGTTAAAATATTATACTATTATATCATTACTGCGGCAGTCTCCGAGTGCCACACGTCTTTTTTTCTCTCAGAAGGGCTGGCTTAAGTTCCCCTGGTAGCAACCAGGACCCCCTTGTTTCGCATCGTGTGTTCCGACCATGACGTGATAAAGGATTAAAGGGTGAGCCTTTCGCCACATCGGTCATTCCTTACTCCGGGCTGATAATGAATAAAAAATCCAATATCACTTTTCCCGACCCGCGATTCGAACCCAAGACCTCAGCTTTGCAATCGTACCGTAAGACAGCTGCGCCACCAAGACATTCGATTCTAATAGTATCTCTCTAATTAATATTATCTGCTTTGTAAGCTAAACGCGTTCTTAGTAATATGCATGACAACACTACTTCAATGAAGCTCTTCAATTATAACCGCAATAATTGACGTTAGAGACATACATACTTCGATCAAATACCTATATATACCATACATAAGTTTCCGATACGGTGCGATCCTAACCCATTAGTATATTGTGGAACTTAATACTGTATAAAAATTGGCACTCCTTACTGCCACCATCTATTGTTTACACTTTTCTGAATTCATTTTCTTACTTTTATTTTCGTTTCTGAAATATGGCATGACCTGATTTTGTGAGCAGACTATAAAATTATATCAACTAATACAGCGTAAAATCGACACATGTTGTGAGACGCTCTATTTTATGTTTCTAAAATATGTTATATAATATCCCAATGTTCCTTCAAATTGTTACCTCGCTTTGTTTTACCTAATTATGTTGGTTGTCGACACGCTTTCTAATGACAAAGTATTACAATCAGTTGAATTCACTTCGCTATTTAGAAAAAGGCGAATATTCTACAATTCTAGGCCTAAGCTGCGTTTAGCATATAAAACTGGGCCCTGACCAGTGTTACTGTAGGTTGACCACTTGATTGATGTGATTAGGACGGCTTTATGTAAGATTGTTAACAATATATTATGGAGACCTTTAATAAATTAACTAATGGGAATAAAGTGGTAGAGCCACGCTATTGTCAGTCATGACTCAGCATGTATGGGCAGGTTTGATCGGGACAGTACCAATGTCTCACATTAAATCGACGTGAAGCGACAGTGAGTATGATTACAGATGCCCAATATGTTGTTGCCCTTGTTCTTCCCATCCTTCGGAAGCTCTGTTTCTCCGTTCCGTCACATTGTGATGGGCCGGCAATTCATCTATATACCAAACGTTGTGGATGTTCATGGGCGGCAGTGATCACTTACCATCAGGTGATATGTTTGTCGGTTGGCGGTCCTATGCAATAAAAAAAAGTTAGTTGTGATCCCAGAATATACATGTTGGAATTTTCAGCTGTTATTTTGATCTGTATAATGCCTCTATCGGATTATTACTGGCACTGCTGAGGCCTGAGCACAAGAATTCTCTACAATCGAGACTTTGATTGAGAGGGCTTATACTCAAGACGCTGGGTTACTTTGGGTGGCATGTCTTACTAATTCTTGGAAAGGTCTCTATCGCACGAAGTTTCCTTATAGTGGTTTATTACATCATTAAAGTGCTATCAATACAAATACTTCGAAAAGTCAAAGATATGCCCCACGATTTGAACTCACGATCACGGTGTCGGTAGCTTACATCCGGACCGTACTAACACGATACGCATGGTACACGAAATTAGGTTTTTCCCACGTAACAACTATATAAATAAATACTGAACTCAAGATTGTCATCAAATATTATTCTAGTAGAACCTTAAAAATATCTTTGATAACTATATAAATAAATAATAGGCCTATGTTACCAATTTAACAGTATATGAATCGTATAAACAATAGAAAAATGTTAATATGTGTATGTTATTATAATTAAGTATATATTTTGAAATAACTCGCCGTATTACAATTTGGCTTAAAACTGACCCAAACATATCCAAAGTGAAATGGACTTTAAGCCATGCACATACAGTTGTAAATCATTTTTGTATTAGTTACATACGACCTTTCATGCACTAGTCATTGCATATTAGTAGACAAACCATGCATCGGTGTAAGCGTCATGGTTACAAAGATAATTAGTATTACGGGTGTAACATTATAAGTACACAAACAATTTAAATATACTTTTTACGCTCAATGCTCGCGCTAATTATGTAATAACAGTTTATCTTTTTCATAATATCATGATATTTTTTTTATTGTGACGATTGGCGGGACGAGCATGCCGTTCGCCTGGAGGTAAGCGATACAACCGCTCATAGACAACAGCAAAAACCATGCACAAAGCAATGCTTGGCATTCCAATGCGCTCACCATCCAAAGAAATAAGATCTTAAGTCTCATCATGTCAATGTTTTTCCGGCTATAATGTCCTTCAAACTGGAACAAAACTGTGCATTTACACTGCTGTTTTGAGGGATCAATAGACATTGCAGTGGAACCTATCCAGGCGACCTGCACCTGCAGACCTGCCAACAGAACTTAAATACACCTGGCGGTATGTGTAATGCATGCTAAATAGACAATCCGCCAATGTTAGGTGGCCACCTCACGCCAGTCGTCACAATTATGCCGGCTTGGTAGAAACAGGATATAAATAGGGTGAACCAGTTACCCGAACATTCTTGTATCCCACTGCATTTTATATTTTACCATACCATGTACGTCATTCGCTATGGAAGCAGATAAGGATATCACAGTCAACTTTTGGTTCCCGGTAAGGTCTATAATAAGCAGGTTGAGTGAATAAATTTCTATATTTTTATATAGCATGTAAATAATGATGGCCTATAATGGCAGGCATAACTGTCACCTCTGCCAACCCCTTTAGATATTTAAACCTAACCATATAAAACTACGAGACCTAACTACAAGAGAGACTTTTCGATCTCACAAACATCCATGCCCAAAACAAATAACTGTAGATCACCCAAATATTTGTCTCGGTTCAGAGATCGATACCGCGGCCTCTCGTTTTATTCTCTTTTTATGAATTTATTTTCACACATTGTTCCAAAAACTACTATTAGATATTTTACAAAGCGTATAAATAAAATGGCATCAAAGCTTGCCCCACACACACCAATAGTTTGCCCCAAAACAAATACGCAGGAAAAAGAAGAGCAAATAGACGCAAGAGCGCAAATAGACGCAACGTACTGGACTGTAACAGGTCTTTTTGTTCCAGCTTTTTAGCTTGGTGTATTTCCCGACATGCTTTTACTGTGACTGGCAGGAGTTGAGAGGCGACGGTCAGAGGAAACACGTCAAAATATTAAATCAACTCCGAGACTTATGCTTCAGCAGCATCTTACTGCCTACTACAGCGGTGAGTTATATATTTATTTGTTCAATGTTAAAAAACAAAGCTTACTTTGGCATTGTACAGAATTTCTATTCTGAATTAAACTAAGCTGCGGCCCCTATATAATCACTGTGTTGAAAACTTTTTTTTTGAAAATAACGCTAGGGGCTTATGGCCGTTCTTCTCATGCGAAAATAATCTTGTGAACCGGGTGGTAGAGAATCTAAATAATGTAAAACTTTTAAATATTCAATAAGATGAAGTAAATATTCAAAATTTATTTCATAATAAAGAAATATTTATCTTGCAAACTGCATTAGCAGTTATGTAAACTAACAGAATATGAATAGTGGAAATATAGTGGCACTAAACTACATCTCGATCAGTCCTAGGAAATCAAAATACTTTAACATTCAAATTTAATTCCATAATAATTAAGACTTTTAGCATATAATATATTCCTATCAAATTAATGCAATATACATATATACAGAGTATATCAATACTGCTACTGAAAACGAACCCGGATGATAATTTTAGCAACTACAGACATAATCCAAATACAAATATCGCAAAATAACACTAAATTTTGTACATCCATTTTTTTGCTAAAATAATAATTTAATCCCTTGTGTACTATAGTGTCATTAAAAATAAAGGCCATACATTATTATTTAAGGAAAAAATATGTATTTACCACCCAAATACGATGATAGGAAAAAAATCCAAAAATATTCGCGTTTTTTTGCAAAAGTTTTACGAGTAGTTTAGTTGATGGCATTATGTCTGAAGTCACTATAACTACCACCGGCTTCGTTTTCGGTCGCAGTCTTGATATCCCATGTATATCTGGTTGAGTGTGTCACAGAAGAACACAAAACTTTCCAGTGACATGTTACTAACCATTCAATTATTTATTTATATTTATTTATATTTATTACTATTGCTAATGACAAGTTTTATTATTATTGCTTTACAACAAATAATATTTTATGATATTCAATTTCTAAGAAATATTGATGACAACTTATTAACTACTTCTGAGGTGGTTTATTAGAATCGCAATAAAGATTTTGTCTTATTTATTATCACAAGCAAATAAAGTGATATAAACTCCCAAAACTCATAAAAAATGAGTTGAACCAAGGTTTTTCATAGATTTTTGATCACGTTGTGGGAATAAGATATGATGGTGGCGCAGCTGTTTGTAAAATGAGAATCCGGATTAGTTCGCGTAATGAAACAAATGTTTTGTGATCTACAATTATTTGTTTCGCATATGGGTATTTGTAACGCCGAAAAATTGTATAGTTTCTGATACTCATGATACAGGATTTGTTTCATCATCATCATCATATCAGCCACAGGAAGTCCACTGTTGAACATAGGCCTCCCCCAATGATCTCCACAATGACCTGTTGGAAGCGGCCTGCATCCAGCGACTTCCTGCGACCTTAGTCAGATCGTCCGTCCACCTTGTAGGCGGGCGTCCGACACTTCGCTTGCCTGTACGTGGCCTCCACTCGAGAACCTTTCGGCCCCAACGGCCATCGGTTCTAAGAGCTATGTGCCCGGCCCACTGCCACTTCAACTTGCCAATCCTATGGGCTATATCGGTAACATTGGTTCTCCTACGGATCTCCTCATTTCTGATTCGATCTCGTAGGGAAACACCGAGCATAGCCCGCTCCATGGCTTTGTTGGCAGGATTTGTTTAATAAAACAAATGTAGGAGTGACACAGTAACAGCGATTTAATAATTTGAATTGTATGACTCAAAACGATATTTTAAAGTTATTCACCGGACATTACTCAGATGCTGCCATAAAATCTTCAGAAAAATATAATTTAAACCTTTTAGCACTAATTGCGACTGGTTTTCGTATATTCAAATATAATTTTGACACAATGAATGTTAGCGAAACCATTTACCAATAAGGTGTAATCTGTTAATTCTTAAAAATAAAAATTAGATTAAAAAATGTTTCTCCGTATTCAATCTTAATATATTATTTAAACCCCATAGGGATATTTTTATTTGTCTCACTGTCTGTCTTCGTTAGTATTTGAGACGTCAAAACCGATTATGATTACATTGAGACATTTCTAAATCCTTAAAAACAACATGCGTCATATTTTGTTACTAAATAAATAATAATATACTAAAAGGAAAAATGTTGATCAGGTATGTATTTTTTTATCCACCCAACATACCCAACGTAGGCTTGATCCCACATCAAAATCAATTAAGTGTTGTTTCATGGGTAGCAGGAATATACGAGAGAACATACAGACCCGAAACAATTATCTTTGTTCACTCAAACATATTGTGTCTCGGTGCCTAACCAACTGCGCCACACAGCCTGTCAAAATGCTGACTGTGATACGAAAAGCCATGCGTTCGATTCCCGTTCCGAGACAAATCCTTATGAGATCAACTTGTATTGATTGCAGGTCTTCGTGATAGACTCAAAACTCCCTGTTAGTTTCTGATACTCAAGATGCAAGCATTTGAGGTATCTTAGTGTGGAGACAGGACTATTGAGTATATAAACATATCGCTCATTTTTAAATAAATTAATTGCCATCAAAGTTAGAAATCTTCATCTAAGCTAATACCATAAAGAGAAAAGATTTGATTCTTTGTTTGCGTTTACTGGTAGAAGGTCTCTTATATGTGAGAGCTGGGTGGGCACCACCGCAATGTCTATTTCTCCCGCCAAACAGCAGGGTAAATGTACTGTTGTGTTTCGGATTGAAGGACATTGTAGCGAAAGTAATTACTGGACATATAAAGACTTAACATCTATATGTCTCAGGATGGCTAGCGCAGTGGAATGCTAAGCATTGCTTTGTAATTTAAGATGTTATTTAGTTTTGCGACTGCTCATGAGCGGTCGTATCGCTTACCATCAGGCGAACGACAAGCTCGTCTCGCCACTCATTGCAATAAAAAAAATGGTCTCTGAAACTATTAGACCGATTTGAAAATTTATTTTAATATTAGAATCCTATCAATACACACATGACTCCAAAAAGTCAGAGGTGTGCCCTGGGATTCGAACCCGCGACCACCGTAAACATGTTGGCAGCCGCAACTAGTCCGTTTACCAACAGGCCACCACGCACTTTTACCAACAGGTGTATTGATAGTCAATCACCACGCACTAAAACGGTGAAGGAAAACATCGTGAGGAAACCTGCATACCATAGCGATTTATAAGAACTTATATGGTATGTAAGTCCGCCAACCCGCACTAGGCCAGCGTGGTGGACTATATGGCCTAACCACTCTCATTCGTACCCTCGATTGCAGAGTAGGCCCGTGCCCTGCAGTGGGACGTATATTATGGGCTGATACAGATTAGAATCCTACATTATGCCTGATGAACAGGCGATATAATATTTTTAAAAAGTGTATCTGGACGGATTCGGGCCAAGCCGCTAGGCAATGGTGTACAGATTCGGGGGGAAAAATACGGTATCTGCTCTTTGGTGAAACTACGGCTTTATTACTTCGTTACAGTGATTGATGTGGTACTTAAATTATCTTTATGAATTTTAATAAAGTTTATTTTTCTGTAATAATTTTCGCTTTCTAATTTTAGGTTTAACCTTGGCTTAAATTAATAGAGGTCGTTGTAAAATTCTGTATTATGTTGATAAACCTCAATTATTCCCTGACATTATTTAATGCGATTCTATTGTTTTACTCTATCTGGCGTGTCACTTTGTATCCGTTCGCCCAATATTTTTTCACCCTCATTACTAGTGGTTATAAAGTTTCCATTCTTATTTATTTTGTTGTGGTTGAAAGTCAAGCTAGTCCTTGCATGACTCAACTCAATAACTCATGTTTAACTTGGCTGACGGGAGATACAATGATTGTGAGTGAACGGTCCCTTATCCACAATGTACATACGAGTTTTTCAAAAACTCATAAGTTTGTTTATGGGTGTCGCTTTGTTAGACTTTTATTGCCTGTTGTGGTTGATGGCAATATATTTAAACGACTGCAACCGTCATCCTCGATATTTCAAACAAGAGGACATGATAAATATGCTTATAGCGTCATCGTCGAAAAATAGAACAGATTTACGACAAGCAGTTAATTCGAGCCTTACGTGAGATATTCAGAATATTTTTTTGCTTATATCTGTCAGCTTTTGCTCTTATTTGTTACGTATAATCATCATTCTTATATTCAGCGTCTTATGACTTACAGTTGTCGTTTGCAATCTGCATTATGATTTCTTGGTCATTGAGTTACGAATTAGGTATTTTTTTGAATATTTTATTATATTTTATTATATATTACAAATCAATTGATTCTGAAAAGACTGACGCATTAATATCAAAGTACGAAAATATTTTCCTGGCACTGACCAGCTCTTTGACTTTGACCGTCATAAAAACCCAGAATGTCCTTTCAAATGAAATAAAACTCGTTGTTTGGTCGTGTATAACTCTTATGACAAGTCAATATACATAGTACATATATACTCTATTTACAAAATATTTATTACATTTATATTATTTTTATTAGTACTTTTTTTATCATATTGATTACTATTTTATGGAATTTATTTTTTCAAAGAAATACATAATTTACGGTAATCAGTTTCTCATACAATATTCATGGTCCTCTAGACCATGAGTATTATTAAAAACGTGGTTATCTTTGTGAGTTTAACACCGACCACAACGGTGACCACTCCTTGTGTCTCCATTTGTTCATTGGTACCATCTAATAAATGTTCGTTCTTCGTACCATCTAATAAAAACCACATTAATCATTTTATTTTCGGCCAGTGCACCCGAGTAATGTGAAATTAGTTGAGAAACTCTTGCAAAATTAAACCCATTCATTAAATTTAGCAAGAAATCATTTCAAGGTAATATCGCCTCGCCTTGAGATTGTTTACACTTATGAACAAATGTAATGTTAAATATTGTATTGTAAACAGCATACGACATCCGGTGCCTTTTGGGGAAAATTACTATAAACCTCATTGTATTGTCGTAATATATTTGTTAAATAAAATCATTCAGGTTATTTTGCGTGAGTCAATAAAATGTAAGGTAATATTGAAGGTTCGAGTTCGTTGACTTACAAGTTTGCTTAATGTATGTATATTGAATGACCCAACGCACATTTCTATGCTATAGTAAGGAATAATAACCAACTAAAAATAACCTGCATAAATCTTAATTGAATTGGACTGTTATGCAGAAACAACCCAGTCCACAAAATGCATAAGAAAATGCCATCTCATTTTACATTCACAATTTCAAAGTGTTTTTGTCTGCTACAAACAACTTAAAATTGTATTTTTTTTTTGAAGTGAAAACTTCTTTAGCGGCGTTGAGCACTTTTTCTGTAATGGGTATAAAATCTTAAACTCGCGTCAGGACACGTGACCTGATCGTAAGACGAAAAGCGTAAGACGGATGGAGAGTAGACAGCTGTCAGTTAGCTGTCATTTTATAAAGCTTTGATGAATTGCCAATGATTTTGAGTGGAGATTTCAACATAAACTTCGCAGACGATAAAAATGAACTATTAATTGAATTTTTAAATAATGAATTTGGTTTAACTATGTCGAATGATCGCAATCTTAGCACAACGAAATACAAAACTACTATTGATGCGGTCTTTATTAGACATTTAAATAGGTTCGAATCAAAACTGTTCGTTTCTTACTTCAGCTACCATAAACCTATCGTATCAGTTTTAGAGATTGGCGATGATAGTTCTGGTAATGATGATGGTGAAAAAGTCGTTGATTTTTTTTTTTGCAATGAATGGCGAGACGAGCATGCAGTTCGCCTGATGGTAAGCGATACGACCGCTCATGAACAGTAAAAACAAACAACGCCTTGAATTACAAAGCAATGCTCGCCACCCTGAGACATAAGATGTTAAGTCTCAATATGTCCAGTAGTTACTCCGGCAATACAATGTCCTTCAATCCGAAACACAACAGTGCATTTACACTGCTGTTTGGCGGGAGAATTAGACATTGCGGTGGTACAGCCAGCAACATAAGTCGGTGAACACTTCACATTTTTTGATAACCCTTTTATGAATTAAAATTTGTACGTACTACTCTGTAGTCGTAAACTATAACCCAGTAAAGTCATCTATGCCAAGAAGTGCCATACGATATTGAAAATAAATATTATTTTGGATGATAAGACAATTCTAAATCTCGTGACTGTGTAGCGACTTATGTTGCTGACTGTACTTACCCACGCGACCTCTCACATATGAGAGATCTACCACCAGTCTGTCATTTCTGTGGATTGGCTGATTTACGCAAAATAAATCTAATAAAAAACATATTTTATAAATTATTTTGACTATCACGTTTATTTATTGCGTTACCTACCTGTTTTTTTTCTGTTTTTACATCATCATTTTTAACCATTTAATAATGTGACGTTCATAAATAAACAAAGGTAAAAAGGATATTTTTGCATTGATTTGGTGTCTCAATAAAAAATCTGTCTGTCTTTTTTTAAAGCCACTGTAATCACGTCGAATAAGGGAGACGAGTGAACCGTGGGCCGAGTCTTACAGAGTTAGTTTATGCATTATTCTATAGGAATAAGATAATTATACCGAATATAAATAAAATATATATGTATGTTCAATGGGAGTTAATAAATAATCACTATGCAGTAATACAGACGCGGCTGCCTTCATATTCACGGTGGTCGCGGGTTCGAATCCCAGGGCACACCTCTGACTTTTCGGAGTCATGTGTGTATTGATAGTAAATCACCACGCACTAAAACGGTGAAGGAAAACATCGTGAGGAAACCTGCATACCATAGCGATTTATAAGAATTTCTATGGTGTGTAAGTCCGCCAACCCGCACTAGGCCAGCGTGGAGGATTATATGGCCTAACCACTCTCAATCGTACTCTCGATTGTAGAGTAGGCCCGTGCCCTGCAGTGGGACGTATATGGGCTGATACAGATGCAGTAATAGTGTCGAAGCTATATGGCTTTCATTCTGCCTCCCTGCTAAGGAAGTCGCATATCTGACATGAAAAATCGGACAAAAAGCAAAGCTTATACCAATTTAATTTTTAATCATAAAGTTATTTTTGTCAATATTATATTGTTTTGCTTAAATACCTATTCTATATAGTCTTATAACGAAACTTATTATATAATAAATAATTATGCAATACGCACCGGTGCGAAAAAATACAAAACCGATAATTTTCATTTAGGTTGCAGGGAAATAATAACTAGCTTCGTTATAAAGATAATGGTATAGTGATGCTCTTAATAGATATCAACTACTTTAAACTAGTGATTTTATTTCCCATTCCAAATCATCCGATTATTATTCGATAAAAATGGAAAAAAAAACTTGATCAACATTTCATAAGGGTAACGTGAGGCCCAAATTCGCCCGTCTCCTTTGATATTTTGATTTTAAACGTGAAGCGATAAATTTCCGGAAGTCCCATACCCTTTTCACCCTTCCTCCCGCTGTGCTCCCGATTAACGGCCGATGCCAATAATCAATCGAAAAAATTAGATTGAACTCAATCTGGATTGTTTTCTACTTTTCGATTTGTCATTTACCATGTTGCCATAGTTTTTTCACTACTGAGATTGATTATTGGCAATATAGTATCAGAAAAAAGATTAAGCTGTCAATCTCAAACGGCAAATTTTGAATAGGGATTGTTTATTGGCAGCGGCTGTTAATGGGTCGGCAACACATCCATGATTCAAACGTTGTTGATGTTCTGTGATAATTTACCACCAGGCGATCTGTTTGCGCGTTTGCCTGACCTATGCAATGAAAACATACATAATTAAAATATTAAAAACAACATACATAACTTCAAACATAATTGTAAATTAAAGACCAGAAACTAACGCTCAGAAACGTAAAAATAACATCAGGGTAATACTCAAAAATGTAATATGCAGCAATAGAATATTAAATTAAATAAAGTAGGTAACATAAAACAGAATCAGTACAAAACAAAACGAAAATTTAAAATCATTACATTTGCTGGCACATGTATTTAGCAGTTCTAGCAATTTAGAACCAAGGGACGAAAGTTACATAACCCTCTGTACTTGAAAAATAATAACTGCGTAATTTTACTAAGCACAGAATATTTTGACTTTGAACTTGAACTGCTCAAAAAACGCGCAGTTTTAAAACTGCTTCAAAAGATAATGCCAAGACTATTTTACTAACTGAAATACACCTCCAAAAGTCTGCAAAGTCTATATATACCATGAATTTTAATGACTCACGAAAAAATCTTCCATTTTCAGTTCGGTGACATTCTGTTTTGGCGAGTGTGGAACAAAGACCGGGAGTTGATCGCACCGCCGAAGATCGACGACATAGTCCCGTTTTGGACCCAACACTGTATGCATACAGTGTCGCTGATAGTAGTCCTGATGGACCTAGTGTTGGTCCCACGGGAGAGACCGAAAAGTGTTCTTCCTGGCATCGCTATCCTTTGTACGTTCCTCGGGTCTTATACTTTTGTGTAAGTATAATTTATTGAGTAGTAACTTAATAAGGGAACAGTGGGTATATTTTAAACTATTTATAATAGAAGTATTTACGACAACTTATGTATCTCTATGATACGTATTTCCAAAATATATTTTTATTTTATTTTCTATAAGGGTTAATAAAATGCCAATTGTATTGGAAAGAAATAAATAAAAAAATATGCCCAACAATTACACACATAGTCCTGATCCCACACTAAGATCGAGTCTTATGTCGTGGGTATCAGGAAGTACGAGAGACTTTTAGGTCTCACATACACCCAGACCCGATACAAATAATTGTGGTTCACACAATCATTTGTCTCGGTGCAAGTATTGAACCTGTGGCTTCTTGTTTCACAACCAGCGTCTAACCAACTGCGCCACGGAAGCTGTCGTATTATTAATTGATTTATTTATTGTGCCAAAATAGTAAATATATTAGCATAAATCTCATTGATTTATAGGCCGAACTAAAATGTATCGCAGAAAATTAAATTGCAATTGTAACACATAATCCCATTTGTCTTTATGCACTTTTTCTCTGTCATATTATTATGAATTTATAATTTCTGTTGTGACAGTAACATAACATAAAATTACTTAATATGCTGGTTCACACCTCGTATTATAAATAAATCTTCTAAATCTATGGTAAGCACACGTTGATAGAATATAAGGATAATCTCAAATCATGAATGAACGTGCTAATTAATTCGAAGCGAAGGAGAAACCGCTATTGTTTATATATATCTATCGTCTATCGTCGTTATCGTCTATAAAATAAAACCGCGAAATGTTTTCACAAGTATTATTTTGTTATCTTTGCATAATTTTACAAACCGGTATTTGTTGTGATTAAACAAGATATTAAAAGCAGTAATCGTTATTGCTTGAGTTCGATGTGATTGCACATTTTTTGCCGGTGAGTCAAAAAATTCAACTCTCAATAAAGGAATTTACAACTGTGATTTTTCAAAGCTAATTCATAAACTCACGCCTTTATCCCAAAAGAGGTAGGCAGAGGTGTCCTGGTAGCAACCAGGACTCGCAGGTTTCGCCTTGTGGGTTCCATCCCATGACATGATAGAGTGTGGACCTATCGCCATATCAGGCAAACATTTCTGACACCGGGCTGATAATGAATAGAAAAATCCATTATCACTCTTCCCAACCTGGGATTCGAACCCGAGACTTCAGCTTTGTAACCGTATATACAATCATATTACAACTGCGTCATCGAGGCAGTAAGCAACGTTATGTAGAATTAATAAATCCGATTTAGGCATTTATAAAAGCTTAGGGCTTAGTTATTATTTATCACAGAAGGCATATTTTCAGTAAGTAGTTATTTCTATACTGGCGATACAATGTAAGTATAAACAACTGATGGAAAGAGCAATAGAGATCTGTTAAAGCCTTCTAATTATGCTATGAGTTAAAACCAGGCATATACTGGTTGATTCCGAAACCGAACGCATTTGGAATGGCAGGTTTGTACCTTGGGTTTAATCCTCAGGTGAATCAAACATTTGTGTCAGTTAACAAAACCTTCCCGGAATTGTAAATTGTATTTATCGTGAAGTAATTAGTTAGATGAATCATGAACCTGCATACCATAGCGATTCATAAGAATTTCTATGGTATGTAAGTCCACCAACCCATGTAGGCCAGCGTGGTGGACTATATGGCCTAACCACTCTCAATCGTACTCTCGATTTTAGAGGATGCCCGTGCCCTACAGTGGGACGTATATGGATTGATACAGACTTAGTTAGATATGAAATGCTTGCTGTCGACGATAAAGCGTGGTAGATGGAGTCATATGGGAGCAAAGAGATCGCGAAGCTTGGCAGCTATGAGAGCGGCGTGTTAGGAAAATAATGAGTTATTTCTCATCACTGGTTAAAATATACAAAAATGTAATATGAAGAGATGTTTTATTTTACACTAAGACAAATATATGCGCGTATATGTGGCTGTAAAAGGGTTTTGAAAATACATAGTTAATTATATCTCCTGAAGTAAGCTCAAGTCTGTATCTCTGAATATATGTACATATTACTCGGACAGGAATTTTCCAATACATTTCGCGTCCCATTGTCATTTCTCATTCTCTGTTGTTGTAATCACCGTATATACTTATTTATTTTATAATTTAATAATTTATTAGATTTTGTGTCTTGTATTATACATACTTCTGCCTACAGATTTGGAAATCAATTTTTATTATTTTATAAAACATATATTTCTTTAAATTTCAGATGCGCGAAGAGCTTCATGGAAGGCGAATACATATACCCAGGGCTTAAATTATTTGAAGGTCACAAATTTATCGTTCTAGTCGCGTATGTGTTTATAGAGAACTTTTTCTACTACTTCAGCCAATGGTTAATAGTAGACATGGTATGGGGCCCAGGCCACATGAAGAAAGTCGTGTAAACAGCACATATTTATTAAGGATATTTTTGAATCATGGGTGAACGGTGGTTAATAACATAATAATGTTTTAATTATTAATGTATTATTTATTGAAGATATCCGCCATAAAATGCGGTGAAATAATAAGGAGGCGCCGATTGCACGGGGCAGTATAATGTGATATGTGAATCGATTGACTTGACTTAAGTATGGAATAAATTTTGTACTGTACGATTCTTTTATTTTTCAATATTAATGATATGTGTCAGTTTTAACGTTTTATAAATGGTGTAAGATTAACCGTGTAATGCTATATATAATTGATTTTTAATGTCTTCATGTTCAGAGAATCGTCGAATAAATATACTTTAGAAGCAAAAACGGCTTATCGGTACCTCGACACGGTACCTCAAAACGACACTGGGGAAACGGCAACGATGACTGCTGAATGCGGGAGAGTGTAAACTTATGTTTAAGTGCATACATACAATTACATAAACTCACCTCTTTTTTTCTCAGAAGGGGAATACAGAGGTGCCAGGACCCCCACAATTCGCCTTGTATGTTCCATCCCATGATATGATAGGGGGAGAGCCTTTCGCCATATCGGGCACAAATTTCTGACTCCGGGCTGATAATGAATAGAAAAATCCAATATCACTTTGCCCGACCCGGGATTAGAACCCGAGACCTCAGATTTGTAACCGTACCGTAGTACAACTACGCCACCGAAGCAGTTGTAAGTTAAAGTTATAGATTTGTTATGAGCCAAGTGCTTAATGCAGGCAGTATTCATAATGCCCGGGCAGTATGAATATTGCCGAGCCATATCGGGCCAAGTGATTAATTACAATCTAAAATCACCTATTTATCACATAGCCCAGGCAATATGAATATGGCTACATGATGATCGGGCAATGTGATTAATAGGTGATTTTTTACGTGGTGGGCTGCCGCATCGCATTGTCGCATCTGCGATATTCCCATAAATAAGACAGGTTAAATTTACCTGCTTATGTTTATTTGTTTTTTAACGTCCGAAACATTATCTTCAGAAGAAAATTAGTATACCCACTTTATGGATCAGTTTGGTCGACTGTGCCCCAAAACCAACTCGGGACACCCCGACTTCAAGTAGTCTTTTGGCTACCGACCCTAGGGTGTATACTGGGTATCTCAAGACTGCTACCGAAAACGAACCCGGGTGGTAGTTTTAGTGACTACAAACACAATGCAAATAAAAATTTCGCAAAGAAACGCAACAATTATTTTTATGATTTTTTAAATATCGTCGTTTTTGGGTGGTAAATCCATAGTTTTGGCTAAAATAATAATTTAAACTCTTTTATACCTTAGATTATTTATAAATAAAAGGGTATACACTATTATTTTAGAACATAATGTATTTACCACCCAAATATGGTCATAAGAAAAAAATAACAAAAAAAATTGACGCTTTTTTTGCAACTTTTTCTGTTGCATTGTGTCTGAAGTTGCTTAAACCACCCGGCTTCGTTTTCGGTAGCAGTCTTGATATATCCTGTATAAAAAGCCGGAGGCGCGGAGGGAGAGCAGCCCCCGCCCGCTATAACGAACTGTGCGAGCCGTAGCGGCTGAGGCTGGTCGCCGGAGGCGACCAGCAAGCCGAAGCTGCGGAGGTGAACATGGGTGCCTATCTTTTGTTACGCAAGGGCGAAGGGGCTGAACTTCCCGGAGCGCCGGAGATGATGCAGAAGTTAATTTGTATTGACAACAAGTGGTACCAGGGGAGGTGCGACACTCCCCCTTCCCTTCCACTCCCCCCCACACATCCCCTCGTGCTGCCCTAATCTAAATTCTACTACTTCGGCTCATTGTTTTGATTTTGATTCGCTTTATATCACTCTGCCCAATAGGCACTTGGCATTATTCATAATGCCCGGGCAATGTGATAAATTGATTGGTTATAATCACATTGCCCGCTCTTTTTGGGCATTATTCATATTGCCCGGGCACACCGTACACTGAAGCTTAACGTATATGATACAAGATTATACTATCGCCGGAATGAATAAAGCTCTAAGTTGTAGGTGCTATACGCCTTGTAATAAATACACCATTTGTATCTTTGGAAGCACATTTATAATAATTATTATGATGCAATGAATATAAAAATGCAATGAGGAAATACACATCATGATTAGCTAAAGGGTGTCCACTGCTGTACATTTGCCTTCTTCAACAATTTCTAGAGCATCCTTTTAGAAAATATTACATACACCGTATTCACGCGACCATGATCTACTTAAGTATAAAATACCTATTTAATTTTATTCAATAAATTATTTCGAACCTTTCACATCACGTGAATTAATTTTTAAAATATATTTAGTGCCATTTCTTATATTATTTTTTGAAGTTGTGGAAAACAAAACAATTAGTAATTTTGTAATAATCTTTTTGTTGGAGTTAACTTCGTCAGCGATTCTAAACAGTACATAACAATTACAGGTAATTGCAGAATAATAGAGTATCATCGCATATTGTCTAGGATCTAACCATGGCTCAATTAGATACAAAAAATAATAATAACACCATTATTTGTCGCATGATGTTGCCGATTTACGTCATTATATTGTGAGTTTTTGGAGGATGACATTGATATTTCCTAGTTTTAAGCAAAAAATCGAGTATTAACAATTGATTTTTAACATGCTTTTATTAGCTTCGCCTGTGTGTTTATTTATATACCATCTTCTATATATTTTATATCACCAAGATCGCGACCACCAAACACAGGAGTCAAGGACCCATCACGGTCGCCAAACACCATGCCAAACATACACAACTATGTCAACTGTCAAGAGGCATCTCAAACCAGTGGGTAGGTACTCTTTTTGAGGCGCATATCAGTCGTCATACCGTCAGGTGGCTGTAACAAAAAACTGTCATTGAAGCTCTGTTCTGCTTTGGTAAACTTTGTAGTCAGTTATTACAGAGACATGAGACTTGGCTACTAACTTTCACATGTATTGTTGACAAATAAAAAACAATACGTTATTTTTACAATTATTTCGTGCTAACTCAAGAAGATACAGAGGGGTTACTCTATGATCCGACACGCAGTTCGAATGTTCAGACGACTGACGTCCGAAGTAAGATATAAGTTTTCCACTTCCAAAAATCAATATCATTCTTTACGATCTGTATCAGCTTAAAATAAATCAATATTGTTCTAACACGCCGCTCTTATAGCTGCTAAACTTCGCGATCTCTTTGCTCCCATATGACTCCATCTACAACGCTTTATCGTCGACAGCAAGCATTTCATATCTAACTTATTTTGTATCAACCCATATACGTCCCACTGCAGGGCACGGGCCTCCTCTACAATCGACAGTGTGATTGAGAGTGCTTAGGCCATATAGTCCAACACGCTGGCCTAGTGCGGGTTGGCGGACTTACATACCATAGAAATTCTTATAAATCGCTATGGTATGCAGGTTTCCTCACGATGTTTTCCTTCACCATTTTAGTGCGTGGTGATTAACTATCAATACACACATGACTCCGTAAAGTCAGAGGTGTGCCCTGAGATTCGAAAACGCGACCACCGTGATCATGTGGGCAGCCGCGTCTAGTTCGTTTACCAACATGCCACCACGCACTTATACTTCTCTATGATACTTATCATTTTCTCCGAAATCGATCTATGGTTACGACATAAAGGAATCGAAAATCTGTGGAGTATTTAGGCGCATTATTAAAGTTTTACGTACGACGTCTGAGCTTCGTTTCGTTCGAAGATACGGAAGCCGCCGGCCCGCCGGCACGAACCCGGCGAGTTAGTACCGGCGCGGCGTGTGGACCCGGCGGCTTTAGAAGTTGCGAGCCAGACAATTTTCCCGGTGGCACCACCCTCGCGGCAACTACAACTGAAGAGCGTGCCGCGGAATAGATCGCGCGGGCCCAAGCCGCCGGCAAGATCGTTAAAATCAGGCCGCCGGCCTTGCCCGCTGGATTCGTGACAGCATCCTATACTCCGAATGCGTTATGGTGCGGCGCCGCATCGCACCGTCACCGCGTCGTATGGTTTCGTCTTTAGACTTTATATCTACTTATACGATTCCCTCGCGTAAGTCTTATCTAGAAAGCTAATTATGAATTATAAATATGGATTGTGTTTTATATTGTCTATTATGAATCTATTCTGAGCCTCGAACAGTATTATGTATGTGTTTTAGTCATAAAAGTATATTTTTTGATTGCCTTCAACAGGAGTTACTTTAATACAATACGCTGGAATTTAATAAAATCTGATTATCTCATACTGTACCAACGACGGTCGTAATAATTAAATATTACGACATATAAGAGTCTTAAATACTGTCACATTGAAAGAGTTTTGCATTTATGAATAAACTGCTATTTAATCTTTGATGATGAAACAATTCTTCATTTTCTCCATATTTTTTCTCTCTTACTCTGTCAAGTTCCACAGATCACATGATTTTTTAATTAGGTATTGAATAATGACACACAGTGAAGTCGGTCATGTGATCTGTATCAGCCCATATACGTCCCACTGTAGGGCATGGGCCTCCTCTACAATCGAGAATCCGATTGAGAGGACATAGAACATAACACGTTGGCTTAGTGCGGATTGGCGGACTTTTACATACCATAAAAATTCTTAAAAATCTACTTTCTACCGCACTTTTATATCTGTATTTGTATCAGCCCATATGTACATTTCATTATGGGATACGGGCCACGTCTAAAATCGAGAGTACGATTGAGAGAGTTCAAGCCATGCATTGCAGTTGCCATCATGGTAATTGTAGTAGTTTGGTAGTGCCGATAAAAACACAAACTTACAAAAAGAAGAGATTCAATAATTAGTTTGTAAAGGCTTTACTGAGCAGGAAACGAGTTGTCAATGCCTCGTGTTGCAAGTGACCACAGTTGGCGATAACCGCTTACCATCGCGCAGGTATTATTGTCCGTTTGTTTCCCAATTCCATTATCAACAATAACACTGATACACAAAAGTATACAAAAAGAAGGCGCGGAAATGAAATGAAAATGAAATCATAGGTTTGTTTAAAAAAACCATTACTTATAATAATCGAAATAGTTAGGCTACATAATAACATAATTTCCAAAACAAAAGATTGAGCTTGTAAACGCTTGCGCATATGAGGCCTCGCAGTAAATGATTATAATATATTGTATCGTTTTAAGTATTTTTCGGTCTCAGTAAACCTTAAAATATCATTAAATCTCTCACATTGAGATTTCACCGCTCATGATCATTGGTTTAATGGGTGTAACCATAATAATGCGAGAACTCCAAGTTTTGAAACTCATGTAATATAAAACATTTTTTTTTCTTCTTAATGAAGTTTTTTTAATTATTTTATTAAGTTCCTTATTATAGCTTTTTGGACAAATATTTTATTGATATTTATTATATTGATATAAGCTTTTTTATATTGTATTTATATACGTTATTGCAGAAAAAAATCTAGTTAGGCATTGCATACTCAGGTTTTCGAATGTGGTCTTTAAAGACATAATTGGGTTTAATGATACACTGAGGACGCTACCTCAGCTTGCCAGTGTTAATATATAAGTAATGTCAATGATATTTTTCATTATCATAATCTACAGCCACAAAAACCCACTGCTTGCCACAGTTCTTCGGCATTAAACTGTCACTCCTCGGAAGCAGCCTTGACTTGACTTCTACAACTTTACGTATTCCCCCACTTATTGGCGGATTTGTATGACTTCAGATGACATAAACTTAAAAACCAGTTATTTCTTATAATACTAATTATTATACCCCCATTCCACGTACCTACGTACAATAATTAAATAGAAGAAAAAAAGTACACAATAAGAAGCGGATTTCATCTCAGCATCAATAGAATATACCGCCGCTTACTTATTTTTGTGAATACTACCAACTGGTTGGAGTCTGTTGTTTTGATTGTGCAAGCGATACATAATTGCGTACAGTATGCACAAAAAACTTAAACGATGCCTTGCAACACTCAGAACTCTCCTAGCCTTGAAAATTAGTAACAAAATACTGCGCTCACTGCAAATTCGTTTGTTAGTGGCTATTAATTGCTTTGATCTGAGCTTTTTTTATTAATATATAATAGAGCATTCAAAAATACATTATAAAACAAAACCGAAAGAATAATAGTGATAATCGTTGTTTACAAATGTTTACAGTTGATCGAGTTCAAAAAGTTCACACAAGTACCGCTAGATGTCACTATACTCGGAAATCGAATTCGAGATCAAAAATGTAAACAAACAAATGTCATTGTAAAAGTGACATTTCAGGGTTATGAAACATTTTCTCAAAAACATATTGGGTATAATTTGATAAGTGAATAGATTCAAATGTTGCGAGTACTATGTTTTATTTATTTATATTTATTTTTGAATTTTGAACATTTTGAATGTTTTATTATGCCTTTCGACGTGACCCTTGACTTGCGCCCAAACAAATTCTAATGGGTTTAACTCACAGTGATTTTCAAAGACCATAGTGCGTTCGGCTAGGAACACGAGCGCCAGAAATCTTAGGAACAAAATAGAACAAAAAATTAACAGAAAACGTGAAACCAGCTTCACGGCGTTTTAACTTTATCACATGATGCACATTCATCAAGTTAAGCAACTAAATGAACTAAAGGGAGGTGTCGCGGGCTTCAAAGCGACGTATTTGTAGTTAAGGAGACGAAATTTAAAAAAAGTTTTATTTCAGTGTCCTAAGGTTACAAATTTCTGCATAATACCTGTAGCATAAAATATTTTCGTACCATTTTTTTCACATACTTAAAAAAGATGTTGAAATTGTAGTTTATGTAAATATTATACCAAATAATCTTTATTTGGCTTTGTTTTATACTTATTTAACGAATGAGAATAATTCTAACCTGTTTTTTTAACGGTTGTGAACAAACTACCATGACAAATTATTTTATTGTAGTGGTAACACTTTTGTTTACATTTTTGATCTCGGATTCCATTTCCGAGTATATATAAAATTGCTTTTAATAACAGAACAACTACCCTGAGATTGAACATAGCTATACACTTATTTAAACAATACAGAATTAAAACATAGGCCGTCCCCAAACCTTTCCATAAGAACCTCTTGGAACCATTCAACAAACAACTCATTAAACATTGTTCAAACAACATTCACAATTTGAAGTGACTGACATCGAAATTGTACACAAAATATCACGATTGAGATCTAAAAGTCCATAAATCCAATAAGGCGTATCATAAATCTCTTCTATAAAATGTGAGGCAGTGTGGCGACAGTATCCGCCTTGAGCTACTTCGCTGTCACGTACTGTTGGTCCTTGCGTCACATCGCGAAATACACAGAAATTACCATCTTACATCGCCCGATGTTTAGCCTCGTAAATTAAAACTGTACCCTGCGACCTAGCCTTCTTCATCGTAATTATGATGGGGCAACTGGCATTACTTGTATCGTGTTGCAAGGCCTTTGATGTTTATGATAAACTGCAGTTATTGTCTATTGAGCATGATGTTTAGAATTTTATTTTTTAGGAGCTACTTGAAGTGCGTGGTGGCCTGTTTTTAACGGATCAGACGCGGCTGCCTACATGTTCACGATGGTCACGGGTTCAAATTTCAGGGCACACCTCTGAGTTTTCGAAGTCATGTGTGTATTGAAAGTCAATCATCACGCACAATATCGGTGAAAGAAAACCTCGTAAGGAGACCTGCATTCAATAGAAATTTGTAAAAAACATCTATGGTATGTAAATCCACCAACCCGTACTAGGCCACCGTGGTGGACTATATGGCCTAACCCCTCTCAATCGTACTTTTGATTGTAGAGGAGGCCATGCCTTGCAATGGGACGGATACGGGCAGATACAGATACAGATACAAAGGGGCTACTGCGAAACGCGATATTCGATATATCTATATCAGATATACCACACAAATATTTGTCTCGGTGCAGGGATCGAATCCACGGCCTTAAGTTTCAAAGCTGGCGTCCGGCCAAGCACGCTATCGAGGCTGTCAGTGTAATGTTAATTCAAGCAACCTTGTCATGTTGTCTATGGTCATGAAAACTAATACTCTGCTTAAATTTATAAAATACTAAATCATCTACTATTAGTGGCAAAAATAAATTTCCCAATGTTAAAACTAGCCTATTAACATTTTAAAACCTTGATTTCAATATTAGTGTACGAATATGAATGGCGCAAACGAAATTCCATTATCAATAATTTATAGACGCATATATTATATTTAAGAAAGAAGACCGGTTTTGTGGAATTATAGATTTTATTTCGGCACGAAAAAGTGACAGTTACGATAGCTTCAATGAAGTTAAGATGGATCGCATGAACAGTAGGTAATTGGAATACTTGTATTAGGCGGACTACACACAAAAGCTCGGCAACAATACAACCTGCCAAAAAAAAAAAACCGTTGGCCTATAATATGTGGGCAACAAGCGCCCGCACGTGTTGCCCGCCGACATGTTAGCGACATATCGGCGACGCAAATGAAAAATTAACAGAAAAATCTAAGACATTAAAATATTAAATAGAAATGGTTTTATTTTGTTAATTTTTGTAAATAAAATCTGATGGAATTAAATCCATAAAGGTTAATTAATATTTAATGTACTTCCACGTTAACTTCAATTCTTAATGAAACTAAATCTTGTAATCCAAAATGACTTGTATAATATTCATATAAATATTCTCTCTCTATTCTTTTCCTTTTCTTCTATACATTTCCAGCCTCCGTGGCGCAGTCGGCTAGACGCCGCCTGTGAAACGAGAGGCCGCGGGTTCGATCCCCGCACCGAGAGAAATGTTTGTGCGGCCCACAAATATTTCTTTCGGGTCTGGGTGTTTGTGAGACCGAAAAGTCTCTCGTAGTTCCTAGTACCCACGACACAAGACTCGATCTTACTGTGGGGTCAGGACTATGTATGTGACTGTTGGGTGTTATTTATTATTATTATTTCTAGGTTATCCCTAGAGTGATAATGCCGCCATCTGTACTTTTTATTTGTATTGTAATACCTTTTTCTTTCCTTTTTGTGTGCAGTAAAACATAATAAATGAATATAAAAAAGTATATAATCAAATTAATTAAATGCATCAAGATAATAGAATATAGCTATCAATTTTCATAATTAGTATAACTAGTGGTTGCCCAGTGGTCGAAATTCGACCAAATCAAGAAGAGAAAAAGTTCTTACCTGTATGATTATGTTGTTATTCTGATAATTCGTGCACATTTAAATGTACGTATCACTCAAAATCACTTATTTATCCTGAAGTATATGCAATTACTGAAAACCTAAACTACAATAATTGCTTTGAACCAGCAATAGCAAATTATATATTTTTTTGTACCTGAATGTTCTTATTGCAGATTGCTGCTACAGAACTTTCTTTATGCATATAATGATAGTCCGTGTACATTTAAATGTATCTTACTGCTACACAATTTGTATAAGCGCTCAGTATTCCACGTACTATTCGTCAAAATAAACTTTTCTGTTTGACATTGAATAAAACCACAGTAACAAACTTTTCTGTTTGATATTCAACTATGTCTATAATAAACAAAAGAAACAATTTGACCAAAGAGTATGTATACGTGTACAAAAGCGTGTGTCAAATGCATGCTGGTTTGTTTAATGTTTTTTCATTGATTTAATGTACTTTTTATGCATTATTATTAAAATCTTTTTTATATTAAATGAGGCAAATAAAACCTTTTTTTGATATGTCTATGTCAGAAGGACAAAAAAGAAAAGAAAACAAACAATTATTTTTTTCTCTTTATTTTTTTAAGAGGGGTTTTAAATAGTAAATACATATATTTATGTCACCCTCATTGGGGCACGTCACGCACAACTATTCACCTCTACGTGTCTTAATTCCTAACATAACATATTTATAAACAGATTTAGCTTGATCCGACAAGGGATCAGATAATATCGCATTAAATATTCCTGTAAACTTTAAATTTATATTAAATTTTGTGTAAAAAGATAATCTTTCGGCTTCGTTTCGAACACATTCCTTTAATACATGCATAACATCCTCAATAACCCCATATTCGTCACAGTTAGGTGAATTTATTTTACCCATTAAATGTCCAAAACGATTTAAAGGAATGTGTCCGGAACGAAGCCTAAATGCGGCAACTAAATAGTCCCTGTTTAAAGAAGAATTTAAAAACCATGGTTTACAAGTGAGGCTAGGCTGGATGGTCCTATACCATATTCCTTTATAAAGAGATCTCTCGTCAAAAAACTCTTTCCACATGTTTGTACATTGTTAAAACAAACAATTTGACACCAGAGTATGTATGCGTGTACAAATACTTATGTATGTATGTGTGTGTGAAATGCATGGTGGTGTGTGTAATGTTTTATTTTTTGATTTAATGTACTTTATAAGCATTATTATTGAAAAATTTTAGCGTTCTGCACTTCTCCTACACATAAACTATAAGTGTGCCAAATTTTATGCTCCTGCGTCCCCGCAATTTTCGTAAAAAGGGGTCCAAAGTTTTTGCATCACGTATTAATATATAGATAATAATTTGTTCACTAAATTACATACAACATCTATTCCAATTTTTACTTTGAGTACCAATTCAAATTGAGCTTATGCTTATTTATTTATTTTATTTATACGATTTATATTATTATTGATTTATATTCTTTATTGTACACCAGGAAAAAACCGAAAAACTACATTTAAAAATAAGTTCAATCGGCGCGGCGACCTTATTGATTATGGCAATCTCTTTCAGGCAACCATTGGATGGGATAACATAAAGGAGAGAAAAAAGGCAGTCTAGGGTCTATATATGACAATATTACAAATTGATAAAAATTAAAACATAAATATGAACTAATACAATATAAATATCAATAAAACAACTCCTACTACCGACAGCCTCCGTGGCGCAGTTGGTTAGACGCCGCCTGTGAAACGAGAGGCCGCGGGTTCGATCCCCGCACCGAGAGAAATGTTTGTGCGGCCCACAAATATTTCTTCCGGGTCTGGGTGTTTGTGAGACCGAAAAGTCTCCCGTAGTTCCTGATACCCACGACACAAGACTCGATCTTAGTGTGGGGTCAGGACTATGTATGTGACTGTTGGGTGTTATTTATTATTTATTTATTTATTTATTATTTATTTACTCCAACAAAAGAACGTAAATATGATAGGGTAAAAGCCGGATAGTTGCCTCGGACGGATACATGCCTCAGTTTCAAATGCTCTATGTTAGACGTATTGACAGTGTTTGTTTTTGATCATAATTAAAAGCCGCCCCCGCGCAGGCCTCGGTGCCGCATAAGCAGTTGAAGTAGGCGCACTTATTTTGTTCGTATATGAAAAAATCTTCCGCGGTGATACGTTGACAAGCGTCAGAATTATATTAGTAAGTAATCTCCGTTAAATATTTTTATACCTGATAGTGATTTCAGTCAAAAATATATTTCTTTGAATGCATTATAGTTTAAATTGCACTGTTTCTTAGGTTTTATTGTTAAATATGTTTTATTTATTTCGTAAATAAAAAGGGCAAGTATCCGTATCAAATCGGATAGTTGCCCTACTGTCTTTTGCGGATTGTTGCCCTGCGGTAACTATCTGTAACTATACGTTTTTAACAAGCAAAGACAGATTTTTTTCTTAGTTATTTTTTTCATTTGCTTTTACTATTTTTTCTAGGTGATTTTTATTTGGTTTTACTAATGTTTATGTTAAATAAAATAAATACTCAACAGCAAAATGCCTCGCAAGTATAAACGAAAGCCAGGCGTGGTGCCGCGCCACATCAACTGGACAGAAGATAGTTTAACACTTGCGTTCGAAGAACTAATTAAAAAACAAAAAAGTATCAACGAAATATCCGTTTATATACCCGGATTTATGGCATATTCTCATATACATTGTAGCCAGAGTAAGTACTGGACATATTGAGACTTAACATCTTATGTTTCAGGATGGCGAGCGCAGTGGAATGCCAAGTATTGCTTTGTAATTCAAGATGTTTGGTTTTGCTACTGTTCAAGAGCGGTCGAATCGCTTACCAAAGTTGATTACCATATTTTTATATTTAAGATAAATATTTATATTAAATTAAGTGTTGAATAGGTAATAATTTAATTTCTCTTAGTACTTAGTACATACTACAGGATCTTATATAGTAAGTTATAAGGACTGAATACTTACTTAATGGAGGCTAATGCCAAATTTAATTCTAATTTTGATTATTGTTCTATTTTCAAAATATGTAAATAATAACATTACATTTTTATTTTGGAGACTTATTTACTATTTTGGAGTCTATTATTGTTATATAGTTTTATAATTATAATTTAACTTTCATTAACACTTAATAAAAGATTGTATTTGATAATACAAACTGATTATTTAAATGAATATAAGTTCAGTTTTATTTGAAAACAAAACAGACGGGCATCTATCCTCACATTGGGCAAGTATCCCCCCCTACCATTTTTAACGTTAGGCTAGTATCCGCTATAGTAGGCAACTATCCTCTTTTTTAGAGGTCATTTTAAACTGGATTTACTTAAAATTTATAATATTTATAATTTTTTTATAGATAGGGTATGTTAGAAGATTGATGAACTATGTTTGAGAATACACTTTGAATAAAAAATGTATTGGTACACATTTTTTAAAGGAGTTTTTTAAAAAGTGTGGCAACTATCCGGCTTTTACCCTATAGACATAACGAACCACGCAAATATCGTCAAAAATTATCCTCGAAAGAAAAGTACATTCAACTCTAAACGAGCGGAATACTGGCTCCTTACCAATGCTTCACATGCCCAACTATTTAGTCTACAACAATAAATCAGACTCAGAATATTATATAATCTGCGACACACACAGAGTTAGACGGGCGATGTTAATTTAGCAATCCTCTTAAACTTGGGCAGAATTATTCCGTGAATACAGTATTCCGACTTGTGAGTTAATACTTGATTGAAATGTATACACGCTTGCTTGTGCTCTACAAATAACTGGGTGGACAAATATACAAACTGCACACTAGCTTAGCTGACATGCTTTGCTCGTGAAATTGGCAGGAATCAAAATTATCAAGAATGTTTAGCGTTCAACTCTGACTTCCGTCATTCATATTTTCACGATATTTTGCTTGTTTAAGTCCGTTTTTCTATATTGCAGAACAATTTGGCTACTTTGGCACTTTACAACCAGCCGTCTTCATTATATCAACTCTTACAGAACAGGCCTCTTCATTGACCTATGACTTTTAATCAACTATCCAGCTTATTGCTACTTGAAGGACTCTCACATTAATTAGTAGTTAGGTATTACGTATAAAATTCTCATATTTAAAGATGTCCTTAGGCGTTGGGAGTGCTTCAGAACGGATTCATTTCCAGTGCCGCCAATACATAACTAACGTTTTTACCAAAATTTTGGTTTTTACACCATCTTTTAATATCGTCTCATTAGCAATTTCAAACTCATGTAAAATTAAATAACTTGGATTTTTGGTGCATAAATATCATCTTTATTGTTGATTTTATTTTGTTTTTATTGATTCCATTACACTTGACTTAAAACACTAAAGGATATATTGAATGTATAACTTATGGTCGGAATGTAAATTTTGCGTAATTTACTTTCTTATTTCACTATAACCAACAACATTATTGTTGTTTTTATTCATAACGGTTCATTTAAAACATTTATCTCACGACAAAAGGCTTACTATTGGGAAAAGTAAATAACATACAAATACACATAAGCAAGATGTTCTTAACAACTTCTTTCATTTCGTCGACATCGAACTAAATGTCTTTTCACACCTAATATATAGTCCTCTAAACATGTATTCCAATTGATAGACTTCACATCGAAGTTAAACATTTCTTTGTCTTCCTTAGAAATCTTATTCAAAAGCCTCCGTACGTTGCTGTCTTCAAAATCCCATTCGTTTAGTAAAAAGAACTTCATTAAGTCCACCGTTTTGCTTATTCTTCGTTGTATTTTCATATGCCTGAAAAAATATGGGTTTTACATCTTGTTAATCATGAGGGATATATTTTATGGCAAAAAGTAGCCAATAATAGCACCATTATCCTTTATTACCAAAAGGAAATCTAACTTCTTTACTTTAAGAGCAGTTTTTGCTCTTGAAAAGGACCGTAATAATTGATGTAAACGACATTGCTCTTAGATTTTTCGCAGGCACATCGAATAAAAAAATATGTTTATAACTTATACAAAATGTGAATGTCCTAAATGTGATATTCCGCTCTGACTGGCTATTTTGCGTGCGTTTTTTTTTTTGTTCATTGTTCATAATTTATTTGGTATCTACAAGTTTTATCAATCCAAAATCGAGATGCGGAAATAATGTGGTGTTATTCATCACAGCTTCTCTCTAGAGCCTCTCTAGAGTATAATACGTGTGTAATAATCATACATACATAAACATCACCTTTTTTTTTTCACAGAAGCGGTAGGCAGGAGTATTACCAGGACACTCACGTTTTGCCGTACTCCATCCGATTATAATTATGATAGAGAACGGGCCTATCGCCATGTTAGGCCCAAATTCCAGACTCCAGGCTGTTAATCATGAATAGAAAAATCCAGTGGCACTTTGACCAATCCGGGATTCGAACCCATGACCTCTGCTCACCACTACACAATCGAGGCAGTAATTTTTACTGAAAAATTGCGTTGTTTCATAAATACTTACATTGCACGTTTACCGTTGATCAGTAACCACAAATCTGCTAAATATGAAGGAACCAGCTGTAGTACGAATCTCAGCAGACTGTATAGTAATTTGTTGGTTACAAACACCATAAAAGGAAAGGGGAAAGAATCTGGAAAGCAAAATGAAAAATAAAAAAGTGTATTTTCCTTCAATTCCTATAGCGCAATATCCTAGCTGTGCAAGGAATTGTTAAAAAATAAAGTCAATGTGGAGATCCTTGGGGGAGGCCTTTGTTCAGCAGTTGATTTTCTGTGGCTGTAGAGAGAGAGAGAGAGAGAGAGAGAGAGAGAGAGAGAGAGAGAGAGAGAAGGAAAAGCCGCGATTCAATCCCACCCTGAGATAAATCATTGCGTGGTCTACAAGTATTTTTTCTGTTTGTTATAAGATCTAACAATCTCTCGTGATTTCTGTATACATATAGTAAACCCGACCGTCCATTAAAATGCAATTATTTTATCAATGGTCTAGAAACAGTGAGAGGTTTTTTAAGTTTCATAACCTGTAATCCGGAAAGATGGATTTGTAAAGTAAACAAACATTTACCTCGTGTTGGAAATCGAATTGCCTACATGACTAATAAACGATAATACTGGTCTCAGATCTCTAATTTAGATGATTGAGAACTGAGAACACCGCAGTGTCTATTTCTCCCACCAAACAGCGGTGTAAATGCACAGTTGTGTTCGGGTTTTAAGGACATTGTAGCCAGCGTAACTACTGGACATATTGAAACTCAGGATGGCGAGGACAGTAGAATGCCAAGCATTCCTTTGTAATTCATAGCGTTGTTTGGTTTTATTTCCATGAGCGGTCGTATCGCTTACCATCAGGCAAATGCCATGGTCATATCACCAATCATACCTAAAAATAAATTTCCTTTCAATTCGACCGATGTCTATCAAATTCGCCATGGAGACTATCAATATCACGAGGTCGCCTGTAAGAGATTGCCTTGTGCAATAAGGTCGCCTATTATACAGAATAAATAAGAATAAATTTATTGCGGAAAACCTCCAAGAAAATACAAGGTACTTAAGTAATTTTAATTTAATTTAACAAACAAAATAAAGTAGAAACAATAGATAATCATTCAAACAAACAAAATCAACAAAATAAAATAGAATAAACTTAATCCAACTCCAACACAATATTAATAATAATCAAATGAAGATGATTTTTTTTGTATGGCAGTCATTGTAGTAGGATTATTTCGTATGCGGATATTCTTTTTGAGTACGGTGTTCAAAATGTAAAGTTTGCGCACACTCAGTACCGAAGCTTACGTACTTACTTTAAATATAGCTGCAATATTGTTTTATTTTTCTTTTATACACCATATATGTACATGTACCATAAAGATTTAAATAAAATAAATAAATAAATATCAAATGATATATGCCTCTGTGTTTTTTACTTACTAATAGCGTGTTTATTTGTGGCCTTTCTAGCGATACTTTCAGCTTGGTTGCAAGTTACTGGGTTTGACCTCCCAGTACAACAGTTGTATACTTCAAGCGATGACCTGTAGAATGACATGATTTTGTATTACTCCACTTTTAAAATCATTGCAACAATATTTGCAGTCAACATAAATAACAGAAAAAATGCCTAGTATGGACAAAAAAATAATATTATGTACATAGACTGTCCAGAATATTTATTAAATAAATATTTAGATTATTCAAATAAGATTTTGACATTAACATTAAAATTATTTTTTCATTAGTTATGAATAATAATTATTTATTCAAATCATCAACGTTAAACAATAGATAATTAATTTAAACTACAATTAATTTAATTACGATCGACAAGGAATGGAAACAAAAAACGATGGAAGAAAATAAATATAAAATATGTACAGCTAACGAGGAACTAACTGGCATTATTACCATTTGGTCACGAACCCGTTGGGTCCCTGAACCACACCTTTAGAATATTATTCATTACATTTACTTTGAAATGGGAGGACACAACTGCTCTCAAAGCGGTGAGCGGTTGATTGACATATTTAGCCAATGTATTTAACTGATTTAATTTACAAATATTAAATGAGCATGTGATACTTTAATATGCAATAGGCATAATTAATATTAATTTTTAATTATTATTTATTAATTAACATACGAAAACAAAACTAACAACTGTAAAAAGAACACTATAAAATGAAACAAATGTCATTTTGTATGTATTCCTCTAATTTTGTCGGTGTGTATAGTAGACAAAACCTTACAAAAGTTACCTAAAGAGGAGAATAATAGTACCTGAAGACTGTCCCACCCGCACACCCGCCACTGCAACTACTTTGACACCGAGCATTGAAGCTAGGCGAGTTTTCGGGAACGTCTAACTTGTCTATCACCCGCAACGAAATTAATCATGAAGTTAATATTAGTTGATAGTCAATCACCACGCACTAAAACGGTGAAGGAAAACATCGTGAGGAAACCTGCATACCATAGCGATTTATAAAAAATTCTATGGTATGTAAGTCCGCCAACCCGCACTAGGCCAGCGTGGTGTACTATATGGCCTAACCACTCTCAATCGTATTTACGAGTGTAGAGTAGGCCCGTGCCCTGCAGTGGGACGTATATGGGTTGATTTAGATAATATAAGGAGTTGTATATATTTTTGTACACTTCCCTCCGTAGCAAAGCAGGTGACATCAATTTTCTTTTTACTTTTACAGCCAGAGAAGCCAGCTGTAAAGCACCACGTATCAAACTATTAATATAATATTTAATGGGACCTATTAAGCTGTTCATTTGATTCCAGTAATAGGTATGGCAAAAACGCCGGAAAGCACAATAATGATACCTAAGACAATTTATTTATCCCGCCAAACATCAGTTTAAATGCACTGTTGTGGTGCGGATTGAATGACATTGTAGCCAGGATATATTGAGACTTAACATCCTATGTCTCAGGAAGGCAAGCGCAGTGGAATGCCAAGCACTTCTTTGTATTTGAAGGTGTTGTTTGGTTTTGCTACTGTTCATGAGCGGTTGTATCGTTTACTATCAGGCGAACGGCATGTTCTTCTCGCCATTCAAGGCAATAAAAAAAACAATACCTTTTACAATGAGCAGCAGAAGCAACGGTGAGATTAGTGACGATATCTAAAGGCACAAGATCTGTGACATTGTCACCCACACCAAGCATGACCCTCATCGCGCCACTGCTCATGCCAGCGAACAAACCAGTCGCCCCGAGCCAGTTGTCTATCCATCCTGGACTTGGCTCTTTGAGTGCAGATATCACTAAAACAAATATAACTTTTAAATATGTAATTTTATGTAATGGAAAACGTACGATTTTAGATGTCACGACTTGAATAGGAAAAATGTTGAGGAAACGTAAGCTATTAATTCTCTTTAATAAGTTCAAAGATAAGAAAAGTACAGCATGATTGAATGCCTGGTAGTCTCAATAATGCTAGAAGTCTATGGCTAACAGTTACTTATTAAAATATATGGGGAAGACCTTCAAGAAAAAACTTGTATAATCCATAGCATAATTTCAATATGATACGGATACAGAACTATACTATATGTCCCGATAGTGGAAATATGTCCAAATACTCAAACACCACTTAAATATTATGTTGCACTTAACTTCGCAAGTCCCGCCTAAATGTACTGACTAAGGGGCATTAGTCTTGTAAATTAAATAATTTATTTATTTACCTACCTATTGACGGCCTTATAATCACAATCGGCAAATCCCCACGTTCTTTCATTAAAACTTCTTCTGCAAGAGCCTTAGTAAACGTGTAAG
This sequence comes from Hyles euphorbiae, assembly GCA_023078785.2. Lineage (NCBI taxonomy): Eukaryota > Metazoa > Arthropoda > Insecta > Lepidoptera > Sphingidae > Hyles > Hyles euphorbiae. The sequence continues at coordinate 13,550,885 of CM041040.1, forward strand.
TGTTGGGTTTATTACCTGAAACCATTAATTTAGAATTAACCCAGTCTTAATTTTTTTGTATTTGCTGTAGAAATGGGTTCTAAATCTAACAAGAAATAAAAAAAATATAATAGAAATTAAAAATATGAAAAGGTTAAATATTTTCATGAATTAAAATAATATTCGAAAGATTCTTCATACTTTTGAAGGTTTCAAACCATTTTAAGTAATAAAGGAAAATCATCGATTTCGTTTAACTCTTTTCTTCAGAGAAATACCAATTACCATGTTTTCTATATGTACCACCCAAAGTTTGACGGGCAAAGAATATGCCTTCTATTTATATAGACTGATAAATAAATAAATTAATAATTTTATATCGCTATACACAAATATTAAATTTAAATATATACACATTTTTCAAACTGACCCAGAAGTTTGTTAATAATATATTCATCGTCGGAAAATAACTCAGCGATGCTTCTGGCATGATGCAAGCTTACTGCATTTGGATATACCACTTCTTCAACTTTCCTCAGATCAGAGTTACTGAATGCTGTTGATACGTGAATAAATGCCTGCAAAAATAAGGGTTTTAATTACACAGTCATAAGAAATCTGTAGCTGCCGATCGTATTAATATCTGGATAAGTATTAGGCCATATATGTCCCACTGCAGGGCACGGGCCTCCTCTACAAACGAGAAGACGATTTAGAGGGGTTAAGCTATAGAGTCCACCACGCTGGACTAGTGCGAGTCAGTTCTTCGAGCAGTCCTCGAGGCAGTTCTCATTAAATTATAATTAAGAAAAATATTGCATTGGCCTATACTCCGAGATTTTATGTATAGTTATAAACTTATAATACATAAATGATAGCCCTGTATGTTAAACATTTGTGGATTCATGTCTCAAAAATATGTACATAGGGTAAATATATAATTGTCGTTTAAGCACAAAAATTGTAGTTCATCAAAATATATTAATAATTTAAAAATAAATTATAGTAAAATAATATAAATAATTCTTCAACACGTATAAATTTTAATAATCTTAAATAAACTGGTTTAAATAATCGTATAATAGATTTTTATTTCAATTAAAATGTCCTTACGATTCATTTTTGCTATTGATTGTGGTAAACAATTCGTTTTCGAGGGATAGTGACTACCTACGCTATGCTAGATCATCGTAGTGGCTCACAGTTTGTCGCAATTTATACATTACCTACATGTTTTAGGTATTCTATTCCTAGACCTATTGTATAGAATGCCTGAATTAAACAGATTGACGGTAATATTTATCCTCTTATAACCAAGCCGGCATAACTGTGTCAACCGACAACACAATTATCTATTCTATTGCAATTGTGCACTGCCCTTACTTTCCGATGCATTGAAATCATTTTTGACACAGTACATATAGTAATAATAATACAGAAACTTTGAAATTATTAAAATAAAAGCTATGTGGTATATCGTGAGATTCGTGAGAATAATTTTTTCACCAACTAATGCCATTTATTATGTAAACTTACCTGTTCATAATTATTTCTTATATGTATGCAAACTTTACAAATTGAAATCAAATTATTATTTTTAAAGGAGAACGCCCATTTTACTATGAAATTTAGTACCGGTGCGAAGATTTTTGTGCGTCGATAAAACCTACTTTCTTGTTTAGGGCAAAATGTATATTCTCAAAATATAATTTTCAAAAAATATGAACATAATTGCGACCCAGGCCCGGAGTTCTTGGAGAAAGGAATTTGAAGACCAATAAAAAATATATTTTTGTCTTCGGCTCTATGAACAAATGTAAATTGTGATAATAGTTCCTTTATTTTATAAAATACTGACACCCAGGATAGAACAGCAAATGTTTAAGGACAAATCATATAAAATGCTTTAATGAATTTTAAGCAGTTTCGGTATCAACGATATTTTTACCGATACTGTGAATGAGCATTCGCCTTTTCATTTTTTAACTTCCCGACGACGCGACGTGACGTTTATAATTCTGTATCAGCCCATATACGTCCCACTGCAGGGCACGGGCCTCCTCTACAATCGACAGTACGACTGAGAGTGGTTAGGCCATATAGTCCACCACGCTGGCCTAGTGCGTGTTGGCGGACTTACATACCATAGAAATTGTTATAAATCGCTATTGTATGCAGGTTTCCTCACGATGTTTTCGTTCACCGACGTTTATAATACTTTACAGCTTTTGTGGTCACGCTGCGGACGGTATTAGTTATCTACTCAGTGATTGTTAAAATATTACTACCCTTTTTTTAGATCTATTAAATTAATTAATTGATTTATGAAGGTTTCTCTGCAACATCTGACAGCATTATTATTAGTTCATGTTGCCATGTCAGTATAATAACGTTGCCTAAACTGTGGTAATAATAGATTAAATTGCTATATTCTATATTATTCTTTGTTGTATTTCATTAAACTTAGAAAGCTGTAAACTAATCAAAACGCGGGGAAGTTATATCAAGTTTGTTTCGTTTTTTTAAGTATCTTATTTTATTATTCTAAGTGTCTATAGTTAATTGATTTAAGTTCTATTTTTGGCCGACTTCAAAAGAGGAGGTAATCAATTCGACTGTTTTTTTTTTTTTTTTGTATGTTTGTTACGCGATTTCGCCGGCAATTGTGAACCGATTTTGAAATTTTTTTTTTTGTCGGAAAGCATGATATACAGTGTTGGTCCCATATAAAATTGGTGACGACCTGATGGATATCTTAGGATCTGCCGACCAGAACTCCTCAAAATTAAACGGTCCAGCATTAATTCTTTTTGCGTTAGATTAAGTATAAGTATATTATTATAAAGGGTGGGTGAAAATGGGAAAAGGGTTGGGGTGGGGGGTGAGGGGGGTAGAAAATAGGTACAATAGTTAATACTCAATATCTCCGGCAGTTCTTAACCAACTTAAAAATAACTTTTATGTCAAAGAGTATTATATGATAGGTTAGACCATAAAAAATATTGTGAAGACCTGATGAATATCTTTGGACTTGAAGGGCAGAACTCCTCAAAATTGAACAGTACAGCAATAATTCTTTTTACATTAGGTTCAGTATAAGTTTATTACTGCAAGGAGGGGGGGGGGGATGGAAAGGGGAAAGTAGAAAGGGGCGTGGGAAGGGGGAGGATATATACAAATACTAAATATCTGCGACAATAAATAAATGATTTTAAATAACTAAATTCATAATGTTGGTCACATAAAATATGGTGATGATCTGAATCTGGAGAGCAGACCTCCACAAAACTTTGCAGAAACGCAATGATTTTTCGTCTATTAGATTAAGTATATGTGTTTTATTTAAAATAGGAAGTGAAGAAGGTGTAGAGGTGAGGGGGTAACGAATGATTACCACGCATAAGTGTACTCAATATCTCTAGCAGGTTGAGCCGATTTTAGTATTTTCTTTATCATAAAATAGAAATGACAGTGTAGCTTCCTTAAAAATCATACAATATTAATTTTCGTTTTTGAAATTATAAAGGATCACAATGGTTAATTTTTGATGTACATTGATTCCAGTTTTCATTATATGATTACCTTTGGCATCATTACAATGCTTATGAAAACTAAAAAGTAATAAATAAAATAATTTAATTAAAAATTAAAAGACCGACTTCAATGTGCACTACAAAGTAATAAATAATATATATTTCATTGTGCTAGTACACATTGATTAATTTTCTTATTGACTAGACTAGCCAACAAATCTTAAATACGTAATATTTTGAAGGCGGGTCGCCAACTGACGAACACGACGACCTACACTTAAATTTAATTTGCATCCTAGCGAAAAACACACAATTTTACATGCAATATTAATTTGTCTTAATCTATATAAACTCACGCCATTTTCCCACAAGGGGTATGCAGAGATTCTCCTGGTATCAACCCGGACACCCACGTTACGCCTTGCGTGTTTTGTCCCTCGGTGTGATTGGGGGCGAGAGTCTATAGTCATATCGGATGCAAATTCCAGTCCCTGTCCTGATAACTAATAGAAAAATCGCCCGTCCTTAATATATCAGCTCTTAATCAACATTGTTGAGCATCGGACTTATGTACAATCAAGGAAAACATACAAACTTAACAACCCTTCCCTTTCTTATACTTTCCTTACTATGATTTCTATCACTGTTAAAGTAATTGTATATAAATATGCAAGTGACTCCAATAAGTCAATGGTGTACTCTGGAGTTGAAACCCTTGACCACTGTATCTTTGATCGTATGCAATACATTAAAATTAGAACACACATATGACACATATTAATTCTAATAAAATTTCAACAAATGTACACGTAGGATCAATATGTTAAATTAATTTGTTTCTAGTTTACATATGGACCTAACTGAGCGCCAACGATACATCTACAAGTAGGTAATATGTAACTGTGTTACATTACTTAAATTTAAATTTGTTCTAGTTTGGCACCTGGCGACCCGCCTTCAAAATATTACGTATTTAAGATTTGTTGGCTAGTCTAGTCAATAAGAAAATTAATCAATGTGTACTAGCACAATGAAATATATATTATTTATTACTTTGTAGTGCACATTGAAGTCGGTCTTTTAATTTTTAATTAAATTATTTTATTCTTCGTATATTTGTACTCCTTGATTCAATTCTCACGTCGGACCATACCAACTTTTTTTAATAGTCACTGAATCCGTACTATCATGATATTGATAAAAAAAATACGTAATACTTCCGCAAAACTTAATTCCCCAAATTGGAACTGGCAAGTCCATGAAGAAAACATCAATACCAAAATGAAAACATAGTCATTACTGAGTCATTCGAAAAACTGGTATTATTGAACGATCATCATTTGTAACGCATAAATTACTGAGACAACATTACCTTATCCGTACCTGTTTATAAAAAACATAATTATGTAACCGAGTATATAATCAGAGGAAAAAATTGGAAAATGAAAATATGGTAAAGATGACTGCATGAAGGGTACAGCTATGCAATTACTTAAGCCAATAAAAAATGCAGATTTAAGTTATTAAGCTATCTGTTGATGAGGTGGAAGACCTTATTAAGTATACGATACTTTGTAAGGCGTGGTTGTAACTCATAAAAACATGCAAGCTGCATTCTTGCATTGAGGGTTCTTTACCACCAACGATTTGACCCCGACCTGTGTCAGGCCATATTTTAATGTTTTACTTTTCAAGTACAGCATTAATGTTTAATATGTATTCGTCTGATCAGATGTCGATTATTGTACATAATGACGCAAAATCGGGAAATCAAGACAGAGGGACGGCAGTGCGCATGATGGTTAGTTCCATATAATCCAAATAGAGCATCCAACGGCGGGACATAACAATATCTCGCAGTGCATATGTATACAATTATCCAGACGTAGAAACTAATTAATATACAGGGTTATTTTCATTAGAGTAATCAAATTTTAACAATAGATTTAAAATCATGGATATTGTCTGTAAACAGCACGGAGTAGGGATGAGAACGAAGCCGGTCTCCTGTTTCTCTCACACAATAAGACTTCTCTCACACCCTACACAGTTGTCGGCCATCATTATTGTTTATGCATCAAGTGTAGTAGTAACGTTGACAATTATTATTTTGCTATCTCAGTGTAACTCTCATATTAACTATTAATCATTCCTATTTTATTAATATTAATAAAATTATCAATTTTGAGTGTATTTTGCACGATTAGTTAATCAAGTGATTTTCATAACCTCAAAAGTACTCAACACGTGGCACGAGCTTTCACCAACAACGGCTTTTGTGTTGTAAGTATACTTTTTTTATTTATATCGAAAATGTTGTTGGAAACGGTCAAAAAAGATTCGGTGGAATTTAATTTTTATTAAAATTGGGCAAACTTTTTTTTTGTATTCATTTTTTTTACCATTTCTAACCATAAAAAATCGAAACCACTGAAGTTATGTCTATGAAATTTTATATTTTAGTTCTTTATTACTAACAAAAAGTAATGGCGTGCAATATTTTTTGGAAAAACAGCATTTTGGTGCTGAAATAAGAGAAGGAATATTGGATGGACAATAAAAAACGTTAAAGTTTTTAATGTCAAAAATTCATAAGGCAATCTTTATACTGGGTATCTCAAGACTGCTACCGAAAACGAAGCCGGGTGGTAGTTTGTTACGACGAAATGTAAATGCACGTTATAAAACGGGATGGATAATAAAGAGAAGGGACGGGATGGATTGGGAAGAGGCTGAACAGGCGAATGAAACGGGATTGAGCCGGACAGTAGGATAGCTACATCAAGTTTAGGTATACAATAGTTTATACGAAAAACAACATATATTTGGTGTGGAGTGAAATCAAAAAATATATGCACCTAGGCGAAGCTGGGTCGGGCCGCTAGTATGTGTATAAAAATGACTGGCGATAGTGCTAGTAGTAGATGTTGAGTATAACTTGCCTTTTCATATTTTGAAATGAAAATCAATAACTTATAATGTGTAAATTTAATTAATTTCCACCATGCATTGACTAATATAATAATATAGCGGTGAAGGAAAACATCATGAAGAAACCTGTATATTGTAGCGATTTGTATGAATTTGTATGGTATTTAAAGTCCGCCAACCCTATATGGCCTAATCACTCTCAATCGTACTCTCGATTGTATAGAAGACCCGTGCCCTGCAGTGGGACATATATGGGCCGATACACTCAGTTAATATTATTCTTTTTTTTCCGCTAGAGGGCGTTGATTAACACACACTGAGTTTGAATTACGCTCGCGAGTTTTTGAATAAAATAACGTATTACCTACTTCTTCTCAAGAAAATTCTGTGTACATTCGTTTAATTGTGCTAGTCGGGACATGTTCGATCGTTATCCAAACTAGCAGTAACTGCAATTGAAGTGTTTTGGACTGAAAACTGTGAGAGAAACCGTTAAGTGATGTGTTTGTGAACTATTTCGACTAAGAATGTTTTGAATGTGAAAACACTGCGGTGAGTCCGTCACTTTTTAGTTGTCCACTGATAATTTCCAAAAGACAACATCAGAAGACTTAAAATCTGTTTAAATAAATAATTACAACATCTAGAACAAAAGTGGCGCCATCTCTTACGAATGTTAAAAACCAATCGATACAAATTGCAGAACGATTGAATACATTTGCTTTAACAGCTAATAGTCTAATAGAGGGCGCTTTTCCATTATTATAATAATGATTTGTGGAGCGTGTAATAAGACAATTAAAGAGGATCGGAACTCCGAAGAAATTACAGCCATCAAATGTTCTTCGTGTGCCACCTGCTATCATTTGGGCTGTCTCGGCCTACCGAGAGAAGAGCTTCGATCAGCTCGTACCGGAGGATATAACAACTACCGCTGCCCAGTTTGTAAAGCCAAAACAAAAGAATGAGTGACGGATTCGACACCTATTCGCTCAGGAAAACGTAATAATGAGCCATCGATTGTCATGCCACAAGGAACAGGTTCTAGATACGCCAACCTCAGTTTCCGTCGATGTCATCCAATCTTTCACTCAGTCCCTGCTTCAACTCCAGACTGCATTCGATAATATGAAACTAGAATTAGGAAATTTTATTCTATCACTTAACGCTACATCTGCAGACATTGACGAGTTCCGGAATTAAATTTTAGACATAAAAAAGGAGCTAAAAGAGTTGGACCGGTATAAATCGGAAGTAAATAGTCTGAGAGCTGAAATTCAGAAGCTGCGGAAGGAGCTGGAATCCAAGCAACAACGTGATTTCCTAAAAGATATTGAGATAACCGGCACCACTGAGCAAAAGAATGAAAATCTATCCCAGATAACTTCAAACCTCTGCACTAAGCTGGGGGTTTGCTTGGAGTGCAGTGACATTGACGACATTAAACGTGTCGGCTTGCGAAACAACGAAGGTGGGACCGACAGACCCTGGCCTATAATCGTCACATTCACTAGACGCGCGCCGCGGGATCAGCTTCTACGCGCCGCCCGGGTCAGACGTGGTATCACAACGGAAATGATAGAGGTCTCAGGTAATTCACGTCGAGTATATGTGAATGAACATCTTACGAAAGCGAACAGGATTCTTTTTAGTAAGACGCAATCCGTAGGCACTCAACTAAAATTTAAGTTTGTTTGGACATCCCATGGTTCTATTTTTATGCGAAAGTCCGAAACTAGCTCAGTCCTCCGCGTTACGTCTGAGGCGACACTAGATAAATTGCTGAATCAGGACCCAGCACCTTCCACTTCGCAACGTTCTGTTTCGCCTAACAAGCAGTATTCCTAATTTTATTGTAATAAACATATTAATATCTTGTTATTGTTGTATGAAAAACTGAATGCTTTTTATTGGAAGAGTTCGTATTTGTTATTACTTATATGGAGATTTAACCTTGTGTTTACTTGTAAGATAGCTGTAGAAAAATATTATTTCTCCTTTTTTCATAACCAATATGCTCATTGTCAGTGGCATTGTCTTTGCAACACAGATTTATTATCTAAGAGTCTCACGCACACTTTTTATAATGTCTTGGAAGAAGTATACCTACAGGCAATTTGCTATTTTTTTTGCTATGCTTTATATCCCTAACAACCTTTTGCCATGGCTGTGAACTGTTAAGTCTGTGTTTTTTACATAGGACATATTTTCTTCCACTCCTACTCCATGGATAATATACGTATAGTTGCAGAATTATATCAAACTCGAGTTATAAAATGCAGTACTATTAATAAATTAGAAGATTGTAGATCTATTCTCACAAATGATTATAATCCAAAAATTATTACATTTAATATAAGGAGCATAGGAAAAAACTTTAACTCCTTTCTGGTTGCCCTGCGTCGCCTTGATATCAATTTTGATGTAATTATACTTACTGAGTGCTGGCTAGGGTCTACAACAGTTGTAGGAAATATTCCGAATTACTCCTCGTTTTACTCAAAGCGCAACTTGAACCAAAATGGGGGTGTCGTGGCTTATGTCAGCGATCTCTGGAATGCAAATGTTTCCTAACCACATCTAGATGAAGCGTGCTGTCTGCTCATTGACATCCCTAAATGTATCACAATTTTAGGCATATACCGTTCACCATCCTTTAACAGTACGTCTAATTTCGTTAACTCGCTTGACATTTTATTGGAAGATCTTAAAAGCAAACCTAACTTGATTACGGCTGGTGACATAAACATAGACATAATATCAATGAATGATTCTAATTAGCATGACTCTTCCGATTATCTCTGTATCACTGCTGGTCATGGTCTGATCCCAGCTATTACTCAACCGACAAGATTTGAGTCTTGTCTAGATCATATCCTTTTAAGATCGGACTTTCAGGTACTGTTTGTGAAACGGACATAACGGATCACAAAATGTCAATTTCGGGTATAGCGCGACGGAAACATAAGACCAAACCGCATAGATTAAAAACGGTAACAAATTTTGATAATGTTTGGAAGAATTAAAGCGAGTTGATTGGGCCCAAGTTTTAGGTGAAACCGATGTTGATACAGCCACTCAGAATTTTTTGGACAAACTGTCCTCTATAATTAAAAAAATTACTCAGGTTGTCAAAATTAGCCGTTCTAAAGCAGTAATTGAACCTTGGATTACTCCTGGCTTGCTACGCTGCATTCGCCACAGAGATCATCTGCATTTACTAGCCAGAGACCAACCGAGCAATAGTATAGTCACCAGAGCATACTCACGGTATAGAAATTTTTGTAACAGCTTATTAAGAAAGATAAAGGTTAATTATGAGAGTTCCCAATTAGAAAAAAACTATAAAAACTCTAAAGCTCTTTGGAATACGGCAAAGAAAATCTGTCATTTTAAAAACAAAAAGAGCTCTGCAACTGAATTACTAACTAACTCGGATAACCACGCGTATTCCCTTCATAAATGTAATGAGTTGTTCACTTCCGTTGGCACTAATTTAGCTAATAAAATCCTAAGTGACACTAATGAATCTGAATACGATCTGTCATCCAACACGAGTACCTTAAATGGCCCGTCATGTTCTTTCTTCCTCTCACCCACTGACTCCTCGGAAGTCGAAAACTTTATATCTAGCTTAAATAACAATAGTGCTCCAGGGCTGGATGGGTTCACAAACAATCTCATTAAAAATCTAAATCATATATCGCCACTCCATTAACGCACATCTATAATCTCAGTTTCAGATCAGGACAATTCTCTAGTGCTTGGAAGATCGCATTAGTTCCTCCAGTTTATAAAGACGGACCAAAAGATATTCCTAGCAATTATAGACCTATATCCTTGTTAAGCGCCTTTTCTAAATTACTCGAAAAACTAATAAATAAACGACTCAGAAACTTCATTGAGAGCAACGATTTATTATCCACCTCCACAGCTTCGGCTTGCTGGTTGTTGCAGCCTCAGCCGCTACGGCTCGCACGGTTGCCTATCCTTCGTTACAGCGGGCGGGGACTGCTCTCCCTCCGCGCCTCCGTCTTTTTATATACACTCTAGGGTCGGTACCCAAAAGACTACGTGAAGTTGGGGTGTTCCGAGTCGGTTTTGGGGCACAGTCGACCTAACTGATCCATAAAGAGGGTCCACTAATTATCTTCTGAAGATAATGTTTCGGACGTTAAAAAACAACTAAACATAAGCAGATCAATCCTTTCTAATTTATGGGTCTATCGCAGATGCGACAATGCGGCAGCACACCACGTATAAAATCACCTATTTATCACATTGCCCGATCATCATGTAGCCATATTCATAATGCCCGGGCAATGTGATAAATAGGTGAGTTTACATTGTAATTAATCACTTGGCCCGATGTGGCTCGGCAATATTCATACTGCCCGGGCATTATGAATACTGCCCGCATTAATCACTTGGCCCATAACATATACATGGGAAAATATTCAAATTACGTAATTATAATAGGTATATGCAACGCATTAATCACTTGGCCCATAACATATACATGGGAAAATATTCAAATTACGTAATTATAATAGGTATATGCAAGTAGGTACCGACCTTCAAATTTTTAATTTGACGACATAATTCCAGTACTTCTTGGGTGCCGTTTACGTTTATCTTCAGAGCTTCTTCCAAAGGCGCATTAAAGTTAACGGTAGCGGCCAAGTGAAATACTATTGAAACCTAAAAAAAATGCATTGTTTAATAAAATGATTAACACACCCCACAGACACATACTTAGTCGGGACTCCTAAGATGTAAGTTTTCTGTGTCAGCCCATATATACATCCCACTGCTGGGCACGGGCCTATAGAAATTTATACAAATCGTTATGATAGGCAGGTTTCTTCACGATGTTTTCCTTCACCGTTATAGTGCGTAGTGATTGATTATCAATACACACATGACCCCGAAAAGTCAGAGGTGTGCCTTGGGATTCGAACCCGCGACCACCGTGAACATGTTGGCATTCGCGTCTAGTCCGTTACCAATAGGCCGTCACCCACTTGATATAAGATTATGAGATGCTTGAGTCTGGTGTTGTAGAAATCACAAACGTTCAGACACTGTACAAAAGGCGAAACAAATACTTGTAGCTTCCGCAAACATTTCTCTCGCGAGATACGGACCTGCAGACAGATTGCAAGTCATGAAGGCTACTTAAATACAATAGGTACATTAATCTATTTCATGTTAATTATGAAATTGAAAAAACTGAATTTGCTATCTATAGGCGGCCTTGTCGCTAGCTGCGATCTCTTCCAGGAAACCTTTGAATAGACTGGATTATTGTAATATTGAATTATAAGGTAGTACAAATATTGAGAAAAAAAGAATTTATTAATAATAAAATAAATGAAGAAATGAAATAATATAAAACATATTAGAAAGTATTAATTTATTATGTATAAACCATTTTAGTTCCTTAAATTAAACAATTACGAAGCATATAGCATCTTACTAGATTTATACAAAGGATCTAGACAAAACCCTGTAATTTTATAAATATTTATTTAAAACGTAAAGAATTTTTAATATTGATATGATTATAACTTACGTAATAACTTTATACAGAAGGTTCCTTAAGCAAGGACTAAATAAATTAATCGACTTGGTATTACATGGATCTCACAACTTTTTGCGGTAGAAAAACTGAGCTGCGAGACTTGGAATTTTTTTACAGGATGTTTTTGATGGGATCTCACGTCTTTTTGTAGAGTCCTACTTTTTTCCTTTTCGGTACTTTTTACTTCTAGAATATATATAAAGATTTTTCTTAAAGCCTCTGTCTTATGGTTTGACAGCCTCCGTCGCGCAGTCGGTTAGACGCCGCCTGTGAAACGAGAGGCCGCGGGTTCGATCCCCGCACCGAGAGAAACGTTTGTGCGGCCCACAAATATTTCTCTCCGGTCTGGGTGTTTGTGAGACCGAAAAGTCTCTCGTAGTTCCTGATACCCACGACACAAGACTCGATCTTAGTGTGGGGTCAGGACTATGTATGTGACTGTTGGGTGTTATTTATTTATTTTATTTATGGTTTTTTCTTATTTTTGTAGGTATAAATTTATCACAAATATAGCGGATTTGATTATTAGTGTTCTTTCTTTCATGGTAATTGATATTTTCGAGCTATTTAGTCTATTTATTTGTTTATCTTCGTCATGTTTTTCTAGAGGAATGTTATACAGTTTCATGGGCTAAATACACCCTTTCCCTCTCTATACCCCCCCTGTTATGCCTCATATATATATAGATACCTATCTACAACTATTATTCCATTATATAGGGGTACAACAAATCATTAAATGCAAATATAACTTTGTAATCCTATACATTTATATGGGATTACAAAGTTATTCACGCAGTTGGTGTGTCTATAAAACTAGACAGAAATTATGAAATGTTTTAATTTTTCATTACTTTAGACACTAAACACTAATCATATTCTAAATTTGAAGGTTCTATGTCTGCTAGAAGTGCCTTAGACTTTTGATGATCGGTCAGTCAGTGAGTGACAAAATTACGAAAGTTTGACAAGTTATAATTCTTAAACTACTGTTTCAAATTGAATGAAATTAAATATACCGTGTTTACACAATGATTGCTTAGTAACTGAAAATTCAGGCTTCTTGCTTTAACCACAACGAAGTTATGGGGGTTGAAAATGGTCTGAATTTCTTCGAGAAAAGGATGGTACGACTGTGCCGCTTTTTAGCTCGACTTGGAGGGGGCACTACCGTGCCCCCAGATAGTAGTTGATCACTTTCAACAATAGAACTTGTGGATAAGGGGAATGACCTCTTGTAGATTTTTAAATCCGAAAATGGATTACTGCATGGTGTAGCCCATAATCCAGGAGTATTACGGCATAGAAATATTTGCGTACAAGATTGATTCGTGTGGTAGCGACGGCTTCCGCTCCTCGCAGTACCAGTGGCCCGAACCAATCTACTTACAAATATCCGTGACGCGGATAGTTATAATAATTAAGCTGGATTAGACTAATGGTTACATTTACAATAAGAATTTAGATTTGTTTTGTTTGACAACATTTGTTTTGGTCAACACGTACTCTACAAAAATAAATACTTATTATATTAAAACAGGAAATTTGGTGATGGAGAAATAAATAAAAAATATAAACTATGAAATAAAGTATAACTAAATATTAAGAAACAATAAGACTTAGGCATTTATAAATAAAATTACGAGAATTAATTAGCGAAATGTTTCAACACTTCATACCTAAAACGGCGGAAACTATCAGTTTCAAGTATTAATTTATTATTTTTTTAGCCTATAATGCTGCACATGTGTTATAATTATACCTTGCATCCTGCATCACTGAATCATACCTGCATTACAGAAAATGTCTCTAAAAAAATTTAGTTCATGGAATCTATGTCAACGATTTCTTAAACGATAGTAACCCATTTATCTATGATAAAGAAGCAATGATAACCATGTATTTCTATAATGAATAAACCTATAATAATTAACAAATTAAATACTTACATTTTGTTTCAGAATTTCTATATTCTCGCTCGATAGTCCAAGACTGATCAGCCATATTTCCCGTCATGGGTATTATTTTTTGCAAATCATTTCTGTCACGATTTCTTACACGTTCGAAAGCCTGAAAAATTATTTTTTTATTAATATCGTTATATTTTATATTTAGCTACAAACAAATTTCTGAATGCTAGAGCCTGGCCAGGGTTTGTTGTAGACGCTTCATTTGAAATGAAATTGACCTAGCTGACATCGCTGTCTCACAAAAAACCGACTTAGCTATTGTGTTTTTTTTTTTTAAATCATATTAGTTAAAACATACGCAGTTTATTACACAACGCAATCATACACTCAGTAAGTATTATAATATCATAGGCAATTGTGTAATTAATGTTCTGTATATGGTAGATTTAATTTACTACAAATTTATGTAACAAACATTCGATTGGTTGCATTTTCGGAGACCCAATGATTGGAGATTATTTACCTCTTCAGTTCAATGTTTTGTCACCCGCTTTGCACGGAGGGAAGTGGACAGTAATTTATTTCCAACTCCTCCTATTAATTTAACTTTCTGATTAATTTCATTGCGGGTTAAAGACAAGTTAGACATTCCCGGAGACTCGCCGAGCTTCAATGCTCGGTGTCATTACTTTGCGTGCCACTGTTGATCCTGGCTCACAGGAGTTACAGTGGTGGGTGTGAGGGCGGGACAGTCTCCTAAAAGACCCAATGGAAGATAGGATGTTTGCATCCAATAGCTAACACAGTATTCAAACATTAGTAGCGGCCGACGCAAGTGAGATGTTTTTGATTCATCCTGCGAGTATCTGGTTTGAACCTGATATAATGGTGTCGATGTCCCTATTGAAATTGCACGACTTACAGTCTGGTTCATTGTTGTCACATTGTCGTGTCTAAAAATATCGTGACTGCTCCCAGGGTACACAACTCTGTCAAGTGTCGAATAACAGTCGTCATTCGGGTTAACAGTGAAAGAAAACATCAATTATTTTGATCGTATGAAGATTCTACCTATCGGTATTAGGGCACTAGTGTTTCACTAACCTCCAGGAGTCGTGAAAAAAAATTCGTACCCGATATAGAAATTATTATTGTTATCAAAATTCATAATCTTTTTACAAAGGAATTCAAACCTACACGTTAATAATAATGTAATATATTTACATTGCAAATCATTGAGAAATATGGCTAAGATTGACATCGTTTGTTGTTTCTAAAATATGTGTATAATCATTACCTATGCATTCATGTGTTTTTGTAAAAATGCATTTTGGTTTGTTTTGTTGAAAATACTATAATTTGCACACGGTCATTTATCATTGCTTTATCTTGATGTTCATTTAATCACTAATAAATAAACGGTTTGTGCATTAATTTTTTTACACAAAAATATTTTGCTTGAACTATTGATGCTTCCAGAATCGCTTAAATCATTTTTCCCTTAAAAGTGGTAGTGTGACTGTGTTATAATCTACGAGAGGCTTTCTAGTCTCACGATACCCGAAATAAAATGGTTGTAGAATGGTTGTAATGTTGTTAAATATTCATTGAAATACCACCCATTGTAATACCATAAGTCTGATATTTAATTTGTCAGATTTTGTTTGTTTTTGCATTTCGTTTACAATAAAGAGTATTGTATTGTATTGTTTTTTCTCATAACAAGGTTTGAATCTGCAGTGTTTTGTTTCAAAACATCTTTACCAACTACTTCACAAGGGCTGTTAAACAGATTATAATTAAATAGAAGAATATTTACGTAATAAGGTAGGCATAAGTATTACCATATACTATATAGTATTACTGGTGGTAGGTCTCTCATATGTGAGAGGCTGCCTGGGTGGGTACCACCGCAATGTCTATTTCTCCCGTCAAACAGCAGTTTAAATGCACTGTTGTGTTTCGGATTGAAGGAAATTATAGCCAGAGTAACTACTGGACATATTGAGACTTAACATCTTATGTCTCAGGATGGCGAGCGCAGTGGAATGCCAAGCATTGCTTTGTAAATCAAGGTGTTGTTTGGTTCTGCTACTGTTCATGAGTGGTCGTATCGCTTACCATCAGGCGAACGGCATGCTCGTCTCGCCATTCACTGCAAAAAAAAAAACAAAAAACCAGTACACCTCTGTTCACAAATTCCTGACTCCAGGGCAATAAAGAATAGAAAAATCTATTATGACTTTTGTCCGGGATTCGAACCTGGCATTGTAGTAGTACCGTAATACAACTACGCTATAGAGGTAGTCTTATTTTTACCCATCTTCGTGTTAGGGTAGTGAATACAAAGTTTTGCGAAAATAATTATGACACCCTTCACTTTAAAAGACGCAGTGGCACACAAGGATGTTGTTCTACCAAAATCTCGTTGTGTTCATCCAAACTCGATGAAAGATGAGAAAGAAAAACAATCGTCGCATTTCTTGCGTAAATTTTGTCAACAATGTATTTGAAGTCACTAACGGCCGTTCTTTATAACATATCTATCTTTAACTAGAGGTTAAGATAGTTACTATGTCCATGACTATATCGGTACAATTCTGTGCTTCATTAAACAGAGATGGACATATACATATATTTGTCTTACCTAGCTATCTATTAATATTTGCTCCATATCCAAACCTCTCTATCTTCGTTAAGTGAAACATAAAATGCATCGAAATATCTAATAAAATATCTTGTTGAAGATAGATAGATTATAAAGAACGGCTGTAAAACAAACATCTGGCTTCGTTTTCGGTCGCAGTTTGAATTACACCCTGTATAAAAAATGATTATCAGCCTATATACATCCTACTGCTAAGCATGAACCTCCTCTACAATTAAGAGGGATTTACCTTAGTCAATCACGCTAACCATAATTGTTGGAATTAAGATACTCAATAAATTCTTATGGGAATATCTGAGCTTCGTTACTATCACCGTAAAAGTAAACGTAGGCAACTACGAATATATCCGAAACTTCGAAAGGTCAGGAGTGCATACCTTGAGCTTGAACCTTGGACCGCTTATATAATGTCAGTTAAATGAACCACATAAATACTATATCGTTTCCGGTTCAGCTGTATACTTAATATTAAGTTTTTTGCAAACTGTTTTTTTAAGTAGACGCGACATAACCAAATCTAGGCTGTGTCGTCTGTCTGGACCTTACTGCTTTTATCATTAGATGCAATGCAGTCACTTTTTATAAACTCACACCTTTATCCCAGAAGGGGTAGGTAAAGGTGCTACCAGCACGCCCACGTTTCGCTTGTGTTCCATCCCACGATGTGATAGGGGGCGAGCCTATTGCCATATCGGGCACAAACTCCTGACTCGGGGCTGATAATTAATAGAAAAATCCAATATCACATTGCCTGACCCGGGATTCGAACCCGAGACCTCCGCTTCGTAATTCACTTTTTTGTGCCAGTATTTGATCTGTTTTTTTTTTATTTATTTTTTTCGCTATAATAAACATTATAAAGAAACAAATACTTACAGATGAATTCATTATTTGATTAATTCTACCACCGGCGTGTTCCCCCTTCTTATCCCGAAGCAACACGTAGATTTTATTAATATTTCTACAACTGTATATTAACTTTTCAATTAAAGCCTGAAATGTATAAGTTACTTAATAAAGATTACACCATAAGTATATTATGTGATTATTTATAAAAAAAATACTTAAACTCATTTAATAGTTAAAAACAATAAAGCATTTCGTTTTAATCATATTCAATATGTTTACTTTGAGAATTGATATTATATTATTTTAGTAAAAATGCATTTTTATTTAACTCAGATACAAAATTATTACACTAATTGTTGGGTGTTATTTATTTTATTTTTTTTATTTCTACCTTTCCCAAGTATCCCGTACCACCGGTCACAAACACTGATTTTCCATAGTAAAAGTCCGTAATGTTACAGCATTCGTCCGCGGTAACGTAACTCCGCGCACTATCCATGACTGAAGCGAACACGCGTAATTTTTCCTCGATATTTGCAAGATAACTCAAACAAGTTCCCGTGATAAAGGTGACACACGCTTGTAATATGTGACTATATTACCGAGACATCAATGAGTGCATGAGAAAGGGTATTTATATATTTTCAACCTGACGAGACAAGAGAAAATAATTACCATGATTGATACTTATGGTACAGTCAGCAAATTAAGTGCAGATTACTATTTAAGCTTATCTTTTGGTATTATCGTAGTGAGGGAGGCATATAAATAAAAGTATTGCTGACAATTATGATTTAACTACAAAAAAGATGCCAAAGAAGTTAATGTCGAGGAAGGCGGAAAAGGGAATAATACTTTACAAGAAATGAGAAATGACAATTGGACAATTGTAGCAAAAAAAAAAGATACCCTAACAGCGAAGTGAAAAGAGGTGGAAGTAAAAATACATTTGAAGTTCAAGGAACGGAACGTAAGAAATATTTGCATGTATGGCGTTTACGAAAACAAACTACTGAGGAAATTTTGAAAAAACATGTCAAAAATATATGCGGTCAAGATGTACCTGTAACAGTGGAAAGAATAAAGCATAAGACAGAAAGGGATTATGCATCTTTCATTATAGGCATACCGGAACATAATTATGCAACATTATGTGAACCAGAAAACTGGGCAGTAAATATTGAGTTCAGTGAATGGATATGGTTTCGTCGAACAACGAAAAAATAAAAAACGAACCAATAAACCTATAGACATATATTACCAGAACGTAAGGGATCTTCGCACAAAATTAGAAGAATTTAATATCGGAGTTGTTTCTTCAAATGCCGATATATTTGCTATAACAGAAAAGGGATGTAATAAATCTATTCAGGATGCCGAAATGATTCCACCAGGATTCACAATATTAAGATGTGATCGAGCGGATGGGCGTAAGCAAGGTGGCGCGTGTCTCGTGGCCACACCGCGCTTCGAGCTAAGACAAGTGCACAGTGACGTAAACATCGACAATCATATGTTTGAACTGGTTAGTGCTACTGTCTATTTACAAAATAGATTATTATTTTTACTGTGTGTTGTATACATTCCGCCGAACTGTAATGAAAATGAATTGATGGTACCATCAGGCGAATGTTGCTCATGGACTGCGTTAATCACTTGTCATTAGGTGAGCTATTAGTCTGGTTGCCAACCTATGCAAAAAACAATAACATCCTAATATTTGTACTAATATCTGTATCTGCCTATATATGCATATTCCACTATAGGGCCAAATCCTCCTCTACGATCGAAGGAACGATTAAGAGTGATTCAGACATATAGTCATAGGCCAAGGGGTTCTATAGCGACTTATGGGAAGCTGCTAGCATCCAGCAATTTATCGTAATCCCAATAAAGTTTAAATGATAAATGTAATTTGAATAGCTTGTAGTTTGATAGATCCGTCATCCCTAGAAATGACACGGGAAGGTATGGAAATTATATTAATATATTTTATAGGCGTGTACTATAACGGTGATGGAAAATATCGTAAGGAAACCTGCATACTATAGCAATTTGTAAGCATTTCTATAGTATGTAAAGTCCGCCAACCCGCACTAGGCCAGCGTGGTATACTATATGGCCTAACCACTCCCAATCGTACTCTCAATTGTATAGATGGCTCGTACCCTACAGTGGGGCGTAAATGGACCAATACAGATAGGCATGAATCGCGGTGGAAACTATCTAAAAGTCGTTGTGACTGTGACTAACTGTGAGAACTGGGCCAAATAAATATATTATAAATTATGTAATTATTCCCTCGTTGGTGTAATTGTATTCCGGTACAACTACAACGATGAGATCTCGGGTTTGAGTTCCCGGTCGGGCAAAGTGATATTGCATTTTTCTATTAAATGGTAGCCCGGAGTCCAAAGTTAGTGCCTGGTATTATGATAGGCTGGCTTCCCATCACATCGTGGAACGGAAAATACGAGACGACATATGGTGTCCTGGTCGCATCTCTTTCTGCCCCTTCTGAGGAAATTGCAAGAGTTTATGTATGTATGTAATTATTATTTCCTTTCGAAAGAAGCAACAGTATACATAATTATTACCATCATAAATTTAAAGAGCGGTAATTTTGAAACACAAGAACATAATAATAAATTTAAGCGTACGTTGCATTGATGAATAATTTTACATACATACTCACTTTAATATATAAACATAAAAACGTCATTTTTACGAAAATAACTTTTTATGCAAACATTTTATTTTTACTCTAGAGGGCAAGGGCAACCAAATTCTCCCCAACATAACAGCAATTAGTAATTATAAAAAGTGCTAAAACGTAATCATTGACGTAAGTATTATTGGGTGGTAGGATCTTTATATCAAACCTCAATTATCCGCCTGAAAATATATTAATTGTATCCTTAAGTATATAGGTATTTATAAGTATACTATTTTTTTTAAAATCGGT
Source organism: Hyles euphorbiae (assembly GCA_023078785.2). Lineage (NCBI taxonomy): Eukaryota > Metazoa > Arthropoda > Insecta > Lepidoptera > Sphingidae > Hyles > Hyles euphorbiae. The sequence goes on from CM041040.1 coordinate 13,571,304, forward strand.
CGCTTGTTTTATAATCACCGTACATATGCCGAAACGGTGTGATCCGTCAAAAACCAAGGTGACCGACATAGCTCTGAACTTTAATAGGTTGAAGTAGCAATCGGCAGGCCACGTATGTCACAGAACGGCTAGCCACTGGAGTAAGCATATTCTGGAGGGAAGACCGAGTCTTGGTAAACGTAGTATGTAATGCCTTCCAGCTAGATGGCAGAATGACTTGCAAAAGAAGGCCGGGAGCGACTGGATGCATAAAGCAATAGACCGGGCTCTGACAGCGTACATACCAGCTGTGAACTGCAACGGGCATATTATGATGACCATGTAGCCTTCGAGCTGGCCGGCATAATTGTAACGACTGTCACCCCTCGAGAGCCAATTCTCTGGATTACACTGCACAAACCTGCAATTAAATTGGTGGCAATTTTTCATCGCAATGTCGAACCAAAAGTTGTTGGACACGCCGAACCTACATATATGTGTATGAAAAGGTAGGGGTGTACGCCGGCGTTCAACAAACAAAACCAATGAGCAAATTGATTCTCCGTTCTTGTATCTCTCCTACAACGGTTTGTATTTTTTTTCCGATTTTAATTTCCAACATAATGTTTTTCAGAATTCCGATTGTAATGAGTTTTTTACAACACTACTTAATGTGGTTGATGTAGAACCTACACTTGCATCAATTTTTGGTTACGAATATGTCAGCTTTGTGTGTGTAATATTCATTGCGCAGTCAATTGGACAGTGCTAATTGTCCCGAAAGAAATGCCATTATAGATTGAGTTTTACCTCACTTGGTATGTATAAATCTGAGACTTAGACATACAAATATGCCAATACTATTAGCTTAAAATTAAATTCTTGCTGCATGTTTTCATTCTTATAATTTCAATTCTAAATATGGTGTGTGAAAATACAAATATGGTATAATTATTGCAGGTGCAATATTTTGTTAGAGTATGTGGAGTGTGCTGGTTAGCAGGCTGTATGAACAAAAGTAGACAACAATTACAAAATATTAGATCTGTAGATTTTGTTTCAAAATATGTTCTGTATCAGACCATATACGTCCATGAGTGGCACGGGCCTCCTCTATAACCGAGATCACCGACGAGGTTAGGCAATAGTCTACCACGTTGACCTAATGCAGATTGGTGGACTTACTTATCATACAAATTCTTAGAAATAGCTATAGTATGCAGGTTTCCTCACGATGTTTCCTTCACCTTTTTAGTGCCTGGTCATTGACTATCAATACACACATGACTCCGAAAATAATATGTAGCGGAAAAGAATGATAATGTGAGAATCATTGTTCCAGTGCCAAACGAAATGTATTTGAAATGAAATGTTTTTATTAGTTACTAGCTAACCCGGCCACGCTTCGCTTTGCTTTGGTTATCATAGGATTCATATTATATTCAATTATTTAGCATAATAACAACTTGTATGCCTACACTTGACGTAGCTATCCTACTGTCCTGTTAAATCCCATCTTAACCCGTCTGTTCAGTTACTTCTCGATCCGTCCCGTCCTTTCTCTTCATTATCCATTCCGTCTTATACCGTGCATTTACACTTCGTCCTATCAAATCTGGCAGCTATCCCAGTTCGCTCCTATACCTCCCACTCTATTATATCCCGTCTTTCCATATTAAATAGTGTGCCTTATGAATTTTTAACATTAAAAACTTTAGTGATTCTGATTATCCATGCAATATTCCATCCCTTATTTCACCCCCACTACGCTGTTTTTCCATAAATATTACGCCATTACTTTTTGTTAGCAATAAAGAGATGAAACATTTATTTTCATAGAAATAACTTCAGTGGTTTGGATTTTCTTTGACATAACATTTCAAAATGTACCTATATATAAGACATATTTCTATCAGTGAATTATAGCGAAGGAAAAGTAAAAATTTGTGATAAAAGTAAACACAACACATGACGCACACACACACACCTACACTATTAGCACTTTCTCTCACTGACACCCACTATTATTGTAATAACAATTATACCGGGTATCTCAAGACTGCTACCGAAAACGAAGCCGGGTGGTAGTTTTAGTGACTACAAACACAATGCAACTAAAAATTTCGCAAAGAAACGCGACAATTATTTTTTATATTTTTTTAAATATCGTCATTTTTGGGTGTTAAATCCATAGTTTTTACTAAAATAATAATTTAAACTCTTTTATATCTTAGATTATTTATAAATAAAAGGGTATACACTATTATTTTAGGGAAAAATGTATTAACCACCCAAATATGGTCATAGGAACAAAATATTAAAAAAATAATTGTCGCTTTTTTTGCAACTTTTTCTGCTGCATTGTGTCTGAAGTCGCTTAAACTATCGCCCGGCTTCGTTTTCGGTAGCAGTCTTGATATCTGTATCTGTATCTGTATCTGTATCAGCCCATATACGTCCCACTGCAGGGCACGGGCCTACTCTACAATCGAGAATACGATTGAGAGTCTTGATATACCCTGTATGTAACTGATTTCTCAAGACACAGCAAAGCCTAATTTCAAAACCCCTGTAATATTCTCCATGTGTAAAATTGTTATTTTAATAAAGATTATTCATTTTCAAGTGATATTATATCTTGAAAAGAAGTAGATCTTCTTACGTGTGAATATTATTTATTTAATTGTCCTATATTGATTTAGTCTTCCAAACGTCTTGGCATATATACTTTAACATCTTAGATTGACACTTTCATTTGAACGTTCGAAAACCTATGTGACTTAAAATATCAATGAATATACTTTGAGAACAAAAATACTCATACAACTAATGTACTATGCACAGACTTTTCCTTACTTACATGTGAATATACCTTATGAAGGAAATTCGATATATTATAGTATTTTATTTTATACCACCACGTTAATAACTGCATATGACGATGAACGTAGTGCAAATAAACTTCTTTTTCCTGCAAATAAGCTTTAAGTCTCTGAATTGTTAAATTATTTTATTATATTGGCATGTAAAAATTTAAAAAAAAGGTTGCTTATAATTTTTGTATTTGAAAGTTATGTAATCTCTCTCCGATCTGAATAGAAAGTGACACACTTGTGTTAATCAAAATGCCAATTTTTCCACCATACACCTCAGATGTCGCTTACCTGATCCTTCAATTGATGATCATCAATCTAATCTACCCAATAAAACGCAACAGCGAAGCGGTACGGTTATGATACGGTAGGAGAGAAAGATGAGATTTCGGGTTTGAATAGCGGGTCGGGTAAAAAAAATGAAATTGGATTATTTTATTCATTATCAGCCCGGAGTCAGAAATTTGTGCCCAATATAACGATAAGCTCGCCCCCTGTTACATCGTGGGACAGAACACACAAAAGACGAAATTTGGGTGTTCTCCCACACTAGCCTACGTATTACGATTATGTATGTATGCAAAGCGCTTGAAACAATACAAGTGTAAATATAAAAACACATGTGCAACTTTAAACTAGTCCGCGCTCGAAATGAGGCAATTTCAGAAGGTAAAAAGCGAAATGGAGATACAAAGTCTGGACACAAACACTTGATGGAAAAGAACAGGAACGCAGTACTACTTTTCTTTTGTTTCAGAAACTAGCTGCGCGCAAAGGAAGTTTGTTGACAACGGTTCTTATAGTAATGTATATTTTATGTTTCTATTCTGTAATACTTGAGATATTGGAATATTTTGTGGAGAAATTCATTACAAGGAAGTTTAAAAGTCTTAGTATTTCTGAACTGTACCTGCCAATTCGTAATAGTAACAATAGTTGTAAATAAATATGAAATAACTAAACAGTACGCAAAAGTAAAATACCTGTATATGCACCACAGAAGTATAAGTGACAGGGCAAAGGTTATGTTTTCGAAAACTGAATATACAAGTCATAACAATTAAAGTACCTATACTGAAAAAAAACTTTATCGGTGGTTTGAGCAGGCATCCAAGTATCAGAAATAGAAAATGACAACATTCGAACCCTAAACTCTAGAAATGTATCTAGATTCAAAACTAGATTAAATAACTTCTGCTATTCTCGAAGAGAGGTAGTAGTCTTGAAGATTTAGTTCATGATTAAAATACGACATTCAATCGTATTCTAGATCGTAGATCTAGTTTTAGACCTAGTTTCAGATAAAGGATATTTTTTGGTATAATCAGATTTTTCCATTCCAAATTCGTAATATCAAATGTTCCAGATATGAAAATTACAAGACCCTTATTAACAACATTTTTCTTAGAAATCATAATTATTCTGTACCGGATACAACAATAGTGACTTAATAAATTACTGACTATCTTGCTTTCAAGTTTCATGTTCAAAATTTAAGTTAAAGCGTCGTTTACTAGTGTATGGGCGAAGATTGGTATGTCTTCACGTTGTCTTCTTGACGGTTGAGTTATTATCATATCTTCTTCTTCCTCTTCTTATACATCTGCCTTTTAGACTGTCTCATTTAGTCTTTCTCACGGTGCTGTAGTAAGTAGTACAGAAAATAATAATACATAAACCTGTGAAGGAGGTCTAAGGACACCAGCACAAATATTCACGCAGCTAAATCAAAAGCAGAATCATTCAATTATGAGAAATAAAGCATTTATATTTCATGATTAATTGACACCATACCTATTGGTTCAAAGTTTCAGTTTGTTTAAAAATACCAACAATATTCATAGGAGAAGTTCCTATGAATATTAGAAGATGTGTTCTCCAGACGCTATTCCGATACGATGCCTGTTTCGGCAGAAATATCATGTTCCACGTACGCGAAGCTTTGGGTGTGTTCTAAATAGGCTCTTTTCATTGATCTAAAACGGTTTGCTTGTAGCAGATGAATGTGGAATGTGAATTCGGCTGTCAAATTGCTGTGTTACTGTCATGCAGCTTTGTTTGATACCGAATGGCTAGTAAATGGTATAATAATTTGATGTAGAAGTAAATTCTATTTTTGAATGATACTTCGATCTTGGTTCAAATAATGGTGTATAGGGCGCAATCATATTAACAACATTAAAAATTCTACAACGCGCTTTGATGTTGGAACAAAGAGACGAAGTCGCTTTTGGTGATGATGATGATCATCATCTTGTCATCATTGACAACCTCTGTGGTGCAGTTGGTCAGGAATATGTTTGTGACTATTGGGTGTATTTATAGTTTTAACTACAGAAAATCCACTGCTGAAAATCGGCCTTCAAGAATTTCCACAGGGATTTGGAAGTAGCATCAAGACTGCTTTTCTTTCAAACTGTCATAAGCTCAACTCTTATTATATGCAACTCGTTTGAATACTTAGACATGTATTTACTCAGTTATAAAGTGCGTGGTAGCCTGTAGGTAATGGAACAGGCGCGGCTGAATACACATTAACTATGGTCGCAGTTTCAAATCTCAGGGCATATCTCTGACTTTTCGAAGTTACATGTATAATAATAGTCAATTACTACGCATTATAACCGGGAAAAAAACATTGTAAGGGAATTTGCATACCACAGCGATTCGTAAGAGCTTCAATGGTATGAAAACACCCTCAACCCGCTCTAGGCCAGATCTATCTTCTCTAGATCGTACTCTCTGTTTTAGATGTGGCTCGTACCCTGCAGTGGAAGGTTTAGGAGCTAATACAGATATATTTACAGAGCACATTGATCTGTGAAGTTTGTTTGTTACGCTTTCAACCTTTAACCATTCAACCGATCGAAACGAAATTTTGCAAACGCTTTGTTAGGGGCGTCGAAAAGGACATAGATACTTTTCATGCAAAAACCATGAACTGTTTCCGAGCGAAAAAAAAAAACAACCATGAAACGGTCATCCAAAAATACTGGTATGCCGGTATAAAACTCAGTGTAGTGATATAAATAAATTGCAAATGAAAACTTGAATAACAGTAGTAGGTATCCCTGGTATGTAAGAAAATAATCTGATCTAATTTTTAACAAAAATAATCTCTGCTATTTCTTTATCTTGGGTGAAAAAGATTGAAAAACTTATGAATCATTGTTCAAAGTCAAGTTCCCTTTATTTAATTTCTATTTATTGGGCGTGTTTACATAAGGCTGTAAGTCAATACCTTTGCATAGAGCCTCAATATTAAATCTCTTCAATTCAGAGTGTGTTCAGAGAGTCATTTCGCGTAAAAAAGTTTAACATAAAACATAAGACTTATTATGTATTTTGTATTGTATTTGGAATTTATAAATGAATATAACAAAAATTGTAATTTTAAGATATACCGGCATGAGGAATCACATTATCAGGTTTCTAATAATTTATGGTTTTACAGTTTTACCAATACTATAACACATAAATCGTTTTGTAGCCCAGAATAAATTAACCATGCTCTTATTTTAAAGGTTTCTTTTAATTTAAAACCATTTCATTCCTCATAGTCTATTTTACTAGAACGTATATTTCACAACGGTTTCTCATGACGGTTAATGAATTCCTGTGTTCGTGGTATTTACATACACCGCGAGTCCATGCAGAGCGTTTATTGCTGCTATATTTTAATCAGGCGCTTTTTTATATTTGTTTACCGAGCGGAGTCAGTGCGGTCGCCTTTTCAAAAATTTACTTGTTAAGCACAGTCAAAGAATTGTACATCATATGGTAACTATTTCATACTTCGTTTATTAAACTATAGGATATTTATAAACTAGCTATGATTTTATGAAAAAAAATTGTGATATGTGTAGTTACTTTGGAAGCTCTAAAAGATTTGATAACAAAGTGAATGGGAAATATTTCATTAGTGCGATAGCTCTTTTGCAGACCTGGGACGTTTTGATTCAATAGTACTGGTGTACGGGAAAGGTTTATTCACTTTGGAATTGGATCGATGTAAAACAATAAACAACGTTTATAAATCTCTCATTTAATGTTCACAAACTGTATGTTTCTGTGTTTTTTGTGATTTTTAATTCTGAGGTTTCTATGTAAGAGAAAAATATATTCACAAAAATTGAATATTATGGAACTTTCTCGCTTTCGTAATATTTGAATGTATAAGTTACGTAATTAATCGAGACAACCACTAGTGATCTGTGTAATTGTAATAAACTCAAATGTCTTAAGCATCCTAATTTCATACTAAGTGATTACGACGACGGGAAGAGGATTCCGCGGCTTTGTAAGAAAGTTTTGGCTTCATAAATATGTGATATAATTAAAGCCGAGAATCCTCCGCGCGCCAAGTACTAGTCGTAGCTCTGCCGCGCTCTCTGTGCAACTATTTTAATATTACATTCAATGTAACATTGAAATATTAATTTGAGACTATCTTGGTTGATAGAATTTGATTGAAAAATATATTGGAAGAATCACTGAGAGGCAAGGGATTAGACATATTTTTTGAGAATCAACGAAATGTCTCAAAACAATGGCATTGCACTTAAGAGCGTATACACCTTGCGCGCAAAGTCAACTATAGGTATTTCTTCGTTAATTTCACGCACACATAAGCGACCAAAGCTGTGTGCGTAGAGCTGCCGCGTCGGCTCGCTATACGATCGGCTCAAACAAATTTGATCCGTGCGCTTCAAATATTCAATTGAAATGTAACTGTAATATAATATCATAAAAATATTTTATTTGCATTATAAGTAGACAAATATTACTGTGCAAGCAAAGAATAATACAAATTTAGATACTAATCATATTTTCGTTATTATTACATTGTTAAGTTGCATTCAAATCAGTGTTCAATCAGTAGACACTACGGAAGTTTTATTAATCATTTCGTGTTCGAACACATAAATAGTGCTAGGGGCCTTACAACCCCTTACAATTACGAAATATATTTAATTTTATATTACAATACATAACATAATTTCGCCTCGGAATTACATCCCATTATATTACCTGAAACATAATTTATACTCACTACAAAATCATTGTACGTAATTAAATATTTTATTACCAAAGTACTAAGATGTGGTAATCGCAGTCCGCGCGTGGCTATTTTTACTACGCACGGCAAAAATCGACTGCAGCTAGGCCGGAGCGACGAGCGATACGTCCTCCCTCTAGAAGGCCTTGCGGCGGTCTGATTTGAGCCACGTCGGACAGCGTGTTTTATAGTGGTTTTTAAAATATTTGTAGAAAACATGAAAACTAATTTTGTTGAAATATAAAAATGGTAATTTATTGATAAGATGTTCTTCTATTATAATATGTAATTGCTATAAAAAATTATGTACGATAAGTTGGTGAAAACAAATATGTGCTTGACGAGAGTTTCTGAATAATTTCGCATTGTTTAAATTTTTATTTTTCAGTAACTAAACACAAAAAGATTATTTTTCTCAGCAAAATCCCTCCATAAGGGTCTTATTAGTCTGATAATATTTTTATTTTCATCTTATATTTAGTGGTTTCGGATATCTTAAGCTTCTAAATTGCCATTTAAAGCCTAAATAACGAAACTTATGTTCAGTAATCCTTATAGTACTCACAAATTATCCATCAATCTATAATGTTTTCCACCAAAATCCCTAGATGACAACCTTTTCTAAAATAAGTACTAATTATTTTTCCTTTAAATTGTTTATTGGTGGCTATTAACTCATTTGAAAAGTCCTGTTTTTAAGCCAAAAAGCGCGCACAGGGTATAAACGCTCTTAACATCATTTCAAATGTATATTGTATCAAAATATAATATTATATTGTATCAATTTTCTTAAAAATCGTAACCTTAACTTACGATAAAAAAAAACGTTTTAAAAATATTATAAAAAAATTAAATTAGAAGCGAGAATCAGCAAATCATAATCATTTCTAGCCATTAGAGGCTAGCATGCATCTGCTAGAATATCTTTATTTGTATTGTGTGGTTAGTTGCACACAATAAAACAAATAGTATTATTATTCGCCAATAGATGTCAGGAAGAGTAATATTATTAGTTTATATTTTTATTTTTTGACGTGACAACGTCTTAAATTAGGTTGCGGCTGGGAGTCACTTATGAAAAAGTGTAACGCCCGGTAACGTTACGATCAAGAAGCTTATACCCAAATGGAGATTGCATTCCGTGTATAAAAGTGAAGCACAAAAATTTTACCTTGAATGACGTCGCTGTTGCCTTTTATCCTTTTCTTTCGAGTGACAATGAATGAACAAAATGTCATTTTCATTCATTGTCAGCCTAAAGAAAAGGATAGCAGGTAACAGCGACTGCATTCAAGGTCAAATTTTTGTGCTTCAGTGTTTTATACGGAATGCAATCTCCATTTGGGTATAAGCTTCTTGGTTACGATGAGTCACCGAACGAGAGAGAGGCCCGCCGAATGCCTTGCGTCTCTCTCCCACTCAACTATGATCGGTCTGCGGCGCGCGCAGCACTAGAGAATTAGGCGCATTGAATCGGCGCATGCTTGTGTCTCTGTCTTTGTCTTTCTCGAACGTTCTTGGCGTTGGAAAAACAAGAAAGCGTCACAATACAAGTTCACACGTGTGGTTAAAGTATCGTCAGCTGTGTCTGTAGTGAAAATATGGAGTGCTTAGATTCGTCATTTATCATTTACAACATCTACAACAATAAAGGTAAATAATTGTACACTGATATTTCATTATCGTAAACTATGATTGATTGATTAATTGTTAGATTGACACAAAAGTTGAGAAACTGAGTTTATAGGTTATGTCATACTATTGATAAATGTTGATAGTGTTTTAGTAAACAAAATATATTTCTATAGTTAAAATTTGTGCAATTCTTATTTTCATTCAATTCCTTGTTCCTATTGTGCAATTTAATTATATTCATATCAATAAATATTCTACCGAGAAAAAGACGTTGTCACGTAAAATCTTCGCCCGTAAAACTGACTTTACAGGCAACCATTTTTTATTACATTTTCTAAAAATGAATCCTAGCTAGATCGATTTATCGCTCCCGTAACCCCCTGCATACAAAATTTCATGAAAATCGTTGCAGTCGTTTCCGAGATTCAGAGAATATATATATTTACGAGAATTTCTCGTTTAAAGATATATTATAATAAGTATATGAGTGATTAACAACTAAACTTGTAGCGCGTACCGACACCTTTTCATGCCTGAACCGTATTTTCCTCCAAACAAAACCATTCAAAGGTCCGGTTTAATAACAACAAAAAAGTTTTTTAAAAACTCAGTATTACATCTGCGCACACTATTTAAAATACTACGACTGCGGAAGCTTTGTTTTAAAAGTTTTCATTTTAGAAAAAATAGGGGTTTTCAGCCCGGGATAAATACAAGGCAACTTTGTCTCTTTCATTTAGTGCAGTAGGTTTTATTTGAAACTTTTTACGTCAGTGTTGCCTGACAAAAAACAATTTCCTACAAACAGGATGAGCGAGATGAAAATTGTAAGGGGCCCGGTTTTGCTTAGCCACCTGTAATTTTTTCATCCAACGGCATAATTGGATTACTCTTTGCGATCCATTAGACTATACCTCCAGGGCATTATTGATGTTCATTAAAATTCACTGTGGTGGCTAAATGATAAACTATTCATAACTTCGATATTTAATTAAAAATAAGTCAATTTTGATCTTTGCCTTTTCCGATAATTTTATAACCTATTTTGTTAGCACGACAATGTAAAAACTGGAATAAAAATTAAGAGGCAAGCGCCGTAGAGTCGAAAGAAAACTATTTTTGTTTGTTAAGTTTTTGGTAAAATTTTGTCCTATATTTTAGTAAAATTATTTTTTCCCTGTCTGTATAATATATAAAATAAAATCAATTTGAAATAGAAGTCAACATCCCTATTGTACAAGAAAACGCAGGTGTATTTTTCTGCCTTTATTTCACATTTTGTGGACTCGAGGACGACATAACACCTTCGGAATTTTGCAAAACTAGGAAGTAGTTACTTGATAATTAACAATTAATAATGTAACTCAGAAACTCACTTATTCTAAGCAATATGATTTAGAATGTCCCAGGACATCCACATTTTGCCTTGTATGTTCCATCCCGCGATTTAATATTACTGACTCCGCGCTGATAATGAATAGAAAAATCCAGTATCACTTTGCCTGAACCGGGTTTCGGACCCGAAACCTCAGCTTTGTTACCTCTACCACAGCCACGTCACCGAAGCAGTAGGCTTAATTAAATTAAAATGATAAAAATCTTTCAAAAAGGACAATTTAATGTCACCGGCTGTTTTTATTCACAACAAAGTTGATTGGGACGCCTGTGCGCGTAATAAAAACTTTATAAACTTGCAACATAAAACATTTCGTGAAAAATGGCCTGTTTTGTAGGAATGATATTTATTGTCACAATTTATGCCGGTGCGTAGGTATTTAGTTGCAACGGAGAGCAGTGGTGTATTTTACACGGCCGCTTTTCATGTAGTCAATAAAAAATGATACACATATTTTCTATAACAATATACAAGCGTTTTCATGTTTTTCATGAATTTAAATGGGGAAACGTGGTTTAGATAGTGAAAATCAAATATATAATTTTTTCGATGTGAATCGTAAGTCGTGACATTGCAACCAGTCTGATGTAGAATCTGATAGTAGAATTTTTATGAATGTTAATTGGAACGGAGAACGTTCAAACATGCAGTTTTCCTTCCAATACTTTCCATCGCCGTTCAATCCATACTCACTTGTATTTAATCACGAGATCTATTTCAAAAGTCCGATTCAGTTCTAACTAGACCTATTAGTTTTTACTTTCATGTATGCTCTATCACTAAAACTATTTTCAAAAGAATATGCGTCGTTTTTGTATACCTTTGACTCTCTCTCGCCTGTCCATAATTGTCAGCACTTCCGATGACGAAGAGGGATCTTCTGAATGAAATGTCACGACTTCCGATTCCTTGCTGTTCGCTGTAATTATTGAGTTCTATAAACGACAAGAAATAGTATTTTATGTAAAAGCATTTTATAGGGTTCTGTACCAAAAACGGACAACAGAACGTAGTGAACAACTGTTTGTTTTTCATTAATAAAATAAAATCGAAAAAGGCCACTTCGATATTTATGTGTGTCAAAAAATCCTATATACTTGTTCTTCCAATTGACCTAGAATCTTCAAATTTGGTATGAAACAAGATATCATAGTATAAACATAAATAGGGCATCGATTGGTGGATAAGAGTGTAGTTGAATTAATATCGCAAATTATAATTCATACTATTTTATTATGACGCAAAACCTACTTTTGCTGATAATACGCAGAGGTATTAAATATTACGGAACCCTAGATGCGGGAGTCAAAATCACACTCGCTCAGTTTTTTTATTTACCTTGTACAATGAATCTTCGGTGCGTGCTTCGAATTTTACACAGAGACTACAATATTTCTAAATCAAAACCAGTACTCGAGAGTAAGCCTAATTTTTCACAACGAGGCCAGTATGACTATAAAATTTCGACAAAATTGTAATGCTACAGGTTTAATAGCACGACATTCTATACCACTAATATTGTGAATAAAGTTTGTGAGTGAGTGTGTAAGTTTGTTTGTTTTTAACATTGTAATAGTAGAACGGATTTGAATGAAATCTGGAATTGAGATTGATGACATTCTGGATTAACTCATACTTTATATGCCTAAATTTGAATTTGTGCCTGATGTGACTGCCTAACCCTTCTGGGAAAAATATGTGAGTTTATGTATGTATATTATTTACCTAGTAGGCTAGTAATATTATATTCCTTAACTTAGAAGTGATTATATTCCCGTTATTAGATATTTGATAAATTTGAACTTGGTTCGATGTTGATCAAGGATTGATCAAGTAAATTATATATTGCGTATTAAAGTACTTTTGCTTAATAAATTTAATTTTATACATCAATGAAATAAATATAAGTCGGTATTTAATTCTATTGAGGTCCATATTCCACTGTGGACTTCCTGTAGCTGAAGAGAGACAGATAAACAATAATATATAGTACCTACGATGGTATGCAAGACAAATCGGATTAAACCACTAGTTGTTCACAAAACAGGTGGCGAAACAATTCGTGTAATGTGGGTGGATATTTTGGCTATAATGTTTCGCATTATGGTCAAACTACATGTCAACATGGCAGTATGAATAAAACAACAACCTTCTTGAGATCTTTTCACATTATTGCGATAAAACAACTTCATTATGCAAAAGGTTTTTACGTTTACTTAAGGAAAATACTTTGAATTATAGTGCAACTTAAAATGTATTGTCTGCATTATACTAATTCAGACAGAAAGAGAGTCGTAATAATAAAGCTAAATAAATAGCAACTCAATCAATATGGAGTTTGATGTGGTAAATGTGCGGTTATCCATGTCAAGCGGGGGAAAGTTCCAGTCTCTGATGGCGTACAAGTCCCAGAGGCTATAAGACTCAAATATTTGTGGGCTGCACAAACATTTCTCTCGGTGCGGGGATCGAACCCGCGGCCTCGTTTTACAGGCGGTGTCCAACCAACTGCGCCACGGAGGTTTAAATAAATGAATAAATGGTTGCGACAGAAATCCCGTTAGGAAGCGAAGGTCAAGAGTCTGAAAATCCAAATCGGAATAAATATTTCATCAGCATCAAATGTTTTTCTGTCGACACTCTACACATAAAAATATATTCTTAATCCATAAACGAGATACAAAAAAGCAAAAACAAAATAAAGCAACTTTCATTCAGCGACAATTTTACATGGATTTTTTTTTATTTCATAGGTCGGCAATGCAGTTCTATATCAGGATGTGCTGCCAGCTGATCAAATCAGTAGGTGAGTAAAAAGGAAGAAGGATTGGTGTAGGAAATTGTATTGGGCTTCTACAACTGCGTCGCCGTAGTAGTCGTTTAATATTTCAATTCTAAGTAATTATTATCAATAGCTCTCTCGATTGTAGAGGAGGCCCGTGCTCTGCAGTGGGTCGTATACGGGCTGATACAATAAAGAACAGCAGTGAGTATTTTTAGTCTCATCTCATACTTCCAGCGTATAAGAATAAATTAAAGAATATACCATGCTATGCTGGGTTCTCAACTAATCCCGTCACGCGACTCACTGAAGCATAACCGTGTAACTTGTTTTTACCTTATAACACATTGCTATCCAAGCATATACAACCTCAGATGATAGTACAGAGTCCTTTGATCATTTTACCATCCCATTGGAATAGGGAAATTGAATCAGTGCATGGCCTTGTATGTGTATCGTTCCTACATCTACCATTGGGGATTGGTGCGAATAGAATTTCCTACAAGATTCGTCTGCCATTGGGGACTGGTACAAACGGATTCGACATTTATATCGTCTATGTCCTATATAGCAGGGTTTTTTATTGCAATCAATGCTCAGACGAACATGCCATTCGCCTGATGGTAAGCGAGACGACATTTCTGATTTCATGGATAATAGCATTATTAAACAATACAAAGCAATGATTGGCATTGTACTGCGCTCGCTGAGACATAAGGTGCAAACTCTCAATACGTTTAGTAGTTACTCTGGCTACAAAATCCCTCAAACTGGAACACAACAATACATTTACACTGCTGTTTGGCGAGAGAAACAGACATTGCAGTGGTACCTGTCTAGGCGGCCTCTCACATATCAGAGACCTACCACCAGTGAAGTCGAAGTGTGTGAGCTTGGATGATGGAAAATGGTAATATAATAAAAAAAACAACTTGTATACAATGAGTATACACGCACAATAAGAAAAGAAAGCACATATGGCACATACAATAATAATTGACATTTACTCTCCAGGCAGTTTTTAAATTCAACCATGGGATGTATATATTGGAATTGAAGATTTAAAGGTCAGTTGTAGTTAAAATTTATTAAAAAGGTTTTAAATAATTATCTATGTAAATATTATAAGATGAAAAATTCAAACGAATTTCAATAAAATAACAGACTGTTCACGGAAGCACATGTAACATAAATAATAATACGATAACACCACATATTCATGTTATCTTTGTTTCTTTATCAACTTTCTCTCATTACCCCACTATTACCAAGATCCGTAGTTGACTACTTCACTACCAATCTTTCAATTCATCAAATCTCCACCCTCAATGATTACTATAAATATGACTCCTTATGTGGATAATATGATAGTTAAATTATAAAATATCGGATTTATTACTGAGATGAAAGCTCTATCCCGTCACCTGCATGAGTGCGATAATATAATCTGGTGAATTAGTGCGCGTTGCGCTCCGGTAATTCGGTAAACCTGAGCCCAATATACGAACTTTATACGTTCGGTAACTAAGCTGGGTATTGCTTCGTAGATTGCCGTTGTGATTATTATAACTGACACACGTTTTTTTGGGTAAATTACTTAAATATAAAAATAGAATAGACGAAATAATTATGATTGCACAAACGGCGTATTATTTGGAAGTATTATAATTATGTTACTAGTGGTAGCTCTCATATGTGACAGGCCGCCTGGGTAGGTACTACGGCAAGGTCTATTTCTCCCGCCAGACAGCAGGGTAAAGGGAGTGTTTTGTTCCGGTTTGAAGGATATTGTAGTAAGAATAACTACTGGACATATTGATACTTTACATCTTATGTCTCAGGATGGTGACCGCAGTGTAATGCCAAGCATTACTTTGTAATTAATAGTGTGGTTTAGTTTTGCTGCTGTCTATAAGCGGTCGTATCGATTATCATCACGCCGCGTTCGGAAAATGTAATCCTATGAAACACTTATCAAGAATTTATAAACCGGAAAAATATAGAATGAAGTAAGAATTGAGAATCAAAATCAAGACTTTACGGTGCACAGAGATACATACTCGCTTCTATTAAGCAAACGCACTCATAGCGCAATACTGTATCTGTATCAGCCCATATACGTCCCACTGCAGGGCACGGGCCTCCTCTACAATCGAGAGTACGATTGAGAGTGGTTAGGCCATAAAGTCCACCACGCTGGCCTAGTGCGGGTTGGCGGACTTACATACCATAGAAATTTTATAAATCGCTATGGTATGCAGGTTTCCTCACGATGTTTTCCTTCACCGTTTTAGTGCGTGGTGATTGACTATCAATACACACATGACTCCGAAAAGTCAGAGGTGTGTCCTGGGATTCGAACCCGCGACCACCGTGAACATGTTGGCAGTCGCGTCCTTATAGCGCAATACTTAATAATAATATTTAATCTTAATTTATGGTTTAATATAGCTTAGTCAGAGCAGAAAGAAAGTTATATTTATAAAAATAAAACATGTTGGTAATATTGAACGAAACGCTATAAAAGTGTGTTTCAATTTCCCATAAACGAGCCTTCGCAAGCCATCTGTCAGAAAAAAAGTGGAGTTTGCAAATAAAGGCTCCGCTCGTCACGAGTTGTATCGGGAACGAATGAACGCGACGCGTTTCCGACAGATGATGCTGAGGTGCACTGTACATAGAATAATGAATAAGTATAAATATTTATTTATTTGTATCAGCCTAGGTAGTCCCACTAGTATTAATTTTATACTGTAGTTTAGTTTGATATTTTATAAATTCAATTGTTAATCAAACCACACATTTGGCTTACTCCCATTCATAAAATATAATTACGATTAGCGAAATCTCGTATCCTTGGTGGAACCCACATCTACACGTCATAAATTCAGTAAGGCACTCAAACAATATCAAGAAACACAAAAATCATACATTTTACACTATCTTTGCATAAAGAGGTCTTCAAACTATTTCAAGCTTATAGGCTACACGTTTATTGCATTGTGTTTATATACTGCAGTCATTAAAATGCTATCACAACGAAGTAACAAAAACCGAATTATCAAACTAAATGATAAAATAAACTATCAAAAATAATATTAGTAAAAATATCTACCGGCTATGTCTTTAAATGTAATTTAATTATTTTTAGAGTACGAACTGCTAAAGCAATACCTCGTGTGTGGTTTTAATTAATGTGGTCATGTGTCCACTGCGAGATTTAATTAATTTTGTTTTACATTGCATTGTTCGTTTTGTATATTTTACATGACTTCCACTACAAAACTCAATTATAATTTACTACAAACATAAGTAACATAGTATTTATAAAAAATATGTTCACTAAGAATATAATTTCCACGCCTCATTTATCAAATATTTATCAGAATACCGATAGTATACAAAACTTTCATTATTTCATAATTCGCTACATAAATCAAATATTCACACAAACATAATTATATATATTGTCAATACTACTCACTCACTTAGACATGATTTTCAATCAAATAAAAAAAGTAACCTGGCTTAAACACAAAAGTGATGCAATGGGACAATTTTATTAATACCTTTTTATTAAATGATTTAATAACAATATTTTTATCCTACAATTTTTTTTCAATTCCGCCCTTAACAACATACCCGCCGTTGTAACAAGTTACACAGGGTGTGTCTATTTCTTTGTTTACTTTCACTATAAGCGACCAAGTCATCGGGTCGCTCAGGATAATAGCTTTTCGTGTTTGTAAGTACGTACCCTGGGGAAATAATGTAATAATCGCATACCACTCGGAAAAAATACTGTTCATATTACAGCCCTTGGGAATTCAATTTATTAAATGTATTTTAATATTGGTTTTTACCAGCTAAGTAAAGAGAAAGAGCGGTGGACAAATAAGGAATTAATAAAGATAGGTTGCTGTGGGGTTTTATGGAGGTCTATGTTTTACAATAGACTTTTCATGGCTGAAATTGATGGTGATAAATATTATGAAATAGCATTTGTTAGTATAAACTTTTTTGAACTTATTTTCTATAGCAGCGAAGGAAAACATCGTGATGCAACCTGTATACCATAGTGATTTGTATAATGAATATGGTGTGTAAAGTCCGCCAACCTGCACTAGGTCTGCGTGGTGGCCTAAATAGCGTGACCACATATTGAGACATATTGAGACTCAACATCTTATGTCTCAGGATGGCGAGCGCAGTGGAATGTTGCTACTGTTTATGAGCGGTCGTATCGCTTACCATCAGGCGAACGGCTTGCTCGTCTCGACATTCACTGCAATAAAAAAAAAAAAAAAAAAAAAGACCACTCTCAATCGTACTCTGGGTTATAGAGGCTCGTGCCCCGTAGTGGGATGTGCATGGGCTGATACAGATTCAAATGATATTGATACACATATACCATGCCATACTTGTTTTGCGATTCAAGTAACTAATTGAACGTCGCGTCGTGACTTTCTAAAGACTCCGTAGACTCTAAGATATGAAAATTTCTTAAGATAATATTAAAACAAGAGTCCCAAAATCGCGATGCGATGATTGTTATTTTTAATTTATAATTTATATTTCGTTTATATTTTGATAAACCATTCAAAATTGATGGAGAACCTTTAGTTTTCTTTCTTGATAGAAATTACGCAAAAAACGGTTATATCTAGTGTCTGCATATTACGTGCTTATAATGCTACTCAGAATATAATCAACACAAATCTTCAGCTATAGGAGTTTGAACTAAAATAACTTTGTAAATAAAATTTAGTTATTTAGGGAAAGACGCACGTTGACGCAATACTATTGTTCCGACAGCTAAAAATGTGGATGTTGTTTCTTGTAGTTATTTATACTCGTATTTCATTGATATGTGGTATTCGGCTTTTGTTTGATAGCGATAAAAATAAATATATCTCTTGTAGTAAAAACAATCAATTTATTGAAAATATATGATGATTTGCAAGAGAGAAATATGACAAAAATTTAAGTAGTCTATTTAGTTTTCCTTATTTTTAAAATTTATCATATGTTGATGTAGAATGAAGAATATCAAGAGTCGAGTATTTAACCTACGGAAAGCCAACATGCTGCTTCTAACCACATATTAAACTTGAAATTATAAATAAATAGGTATAATTAAATCAAGAATTTGTACATGATAATATGTCGTTAGGCTTGCCCCTATCACATTTTGAGATAGAATACTAGCGAAACGTGTTGTACTGGTAACACCTCTGCCCTCCTTTTCTGAAGAATGTCGTGATGTTTATGTATAATTTTATTTTAAATAGCCATGGGATTTACTCAGTTCCAATTTGTAGAGCCGTACACAAGTTAATTAATGATTCATATACATATAAATCAATACACCCGACATTCACACATGTAGTCCTGATCCCATAATAAGAAATAAAGTCGGCCTACTTAATTACCTTCGACGATATAATATGTTTGGTATGTATAACAGATTCTCTTTTTCTTCTACTTTTCTCTTAATTCAAAACTGATTGTATTATAGTTATACTAGAGTAACTAATATTATAAACAGCAATGAAAAATATTTTTTATGCCAATAAAAAAATCATAATGCCTGCCAAATATTTATTTAAGTACCACACTGAACTCATACTCTTTGTATAAAATGCAGAGTTCTGGTTTCTGGTCTGATTTTATATAAAGATATTTTTCTTTAATTTCGAATAAAGTCTAATATTAAGTCTGATTATAGTGATCAAATAATACATATTCTTATTTTAAATGCGTATATTTTAGATATAAAATATGTTTTTCAAACGAGCTTAGAAAACATACAAGTTACGTTAAGTTTCACCTGGAAAATAGTGTTTTATAGGTATCGATACATTTGACCTGAATTCCAATACCGACCCATCGTGATGTCAGATTTCCATTTACTTTAGTGACAGGCTGCGATGTCAAATCCGTCTCTACTCAACGTTAAGAGCACTCTTGTCTCTAATTAGAGATTAATTGAATGAGGGCGAGATGGAGGCACTCCCGTCTCCCGCCATAACCATAAAAGGCTTTCACCCAATACTAACCTCAAAAATATAATTCAATTTTCAAACAAACGTCAGAGTTTTCTATTTTCAAAATTTTGAATTTGGAATAAAAACATTAATTCACGGCTTGTCTATGAAGTGCTCGTGTTGCGAGTCAGTCTGGCGCGACGCGCTCTCGGCGACGCACGTAGCGCCATGTTCCGCGCTGTGACAGACGGTTGGAAGCGATATTGGTGGGGAACAGGTACGGAACTGGCAATCACAGACATCCTCAATAATCAACTGCATTGTTTATCCCTATGTGACAATTTACAATTTTCAGCTATTACATACAGTATGAGTGATAGTTTTATTTATAACGAAAGAAACCGTACTAACCTTTACGCACGGATACACGCAAGGTATTGCGTTCGCGTGAAACCTTATTATCCATTGTTGTGTATGTGACGATTTTGAATTTTGCGTTATTATTTTGATGAAGTGAATGGTTCAGTAATGATACGTTACGTTACTCTTACGATACAGTTCGAAGTACAGTATTGCAAAAGTTCAAGACTATTTACGTCTGCGGTCGTTCATCTTCGGAAACGTTCGACAATTTCCGTAGCACGTGGTAATGGGTCCTCTTTGACAGATAGCGCGGAGATAACGACAATCTTACGTTTGCGTAGAGTGATAACAGACATTCGCAGTTGTAAAAAAAAGTTACTGAATATTTTAACTTCGCGAAACGGTCATCAGTGTAATGGCCATCTAATTAGCCGTTTTAATCGGTTAATTAGTTTTCAAATGCCGCATAATTAGGAATAATTAAATGATTATGCAAAATTAAATATTTCTACAGGTACGTAAAATAACAGGTAAGTTCAATTTTCAACCCAATTAATTTAAATAGATTTTATTCAAGGCACATTTACACTGAAGATTATAAGAGCTATGAAACTAATTTTCACATGCTATCAATTTTTTTTCTTTACTAATAAATGAATTATTACATTCATACATACATTGATTTAATAAAATTGATAATAAGGGAACATAACAATAAGAAAAGTACGATAGTTTGGATTAACCAATATTATAGCTAACAAGAATTTCAAATGCGTGTGAACTCTACCAATCTGTTTTAAGTCAAGGTAGGCGCTAACCCTTCACTATTAATAAGAAATAGCTTTCAAAGCAACAGAATAGTAATGCAGGGTTAAGGATTTTATTATTTTCATTATTATACGCCTCAAATCAACCCACCAGTAATTGCCGTGTCAGTTTACAAAACAAACTAAGAGAAATTTTGATTCCAATTATAAATTATATATTTACCATATTTACCTATGTTTGTTGTTTTTATTCTTCTACTTGGGCCCCTGTATTCTATACAGCTCAAAAAACTTATTTACACTATATCTATCGCCGAGGAACATATTATTTTTTTGAAGGTGCATGGCTTACCACAAAAATTGACGTCATACAAACTGCCACTCGTAAATTATGAACTAAATGTTCCTGCGTCATAATTTTTTTTTACTGATTTCATTACGAAGTTGTCATAATTTATCACTAAACATTCGATCTCTTGAACGCAAGAAGACGTATGCGTAGGTATCAGTGGCGTGCCTAGGGTTGTGGACTAGGGCAAGCCCAATATTTTTTTAGTAACAATATGTATTGGTTCAAGAGCAAAATGGTATTAAGAAAGAAGAACGTGTTCATCATGCGATAGAGGGCGAGCCTATGCGATGTAATTAAATAAAAATAGACCCCAGATTCGAATCCGAGACCTCAACTTTGCGCCATCGAGGCAGTCCCAGACCTACCACACGATCTATATAAGATTAGGATAAAAACCAATAAAATAATAACTATATCACCGTTATGAAAAAATCTATTACAACAAGTTGTTTCGAAAAAATCTAATAGATGGCGCGATTTCCACGGCCACCTATTTAATATTGCCAAAATACTGAAGGGCCCATCATTAGTTTTAAATAGATGAATAAAACAAATGTGTAAGTTAAATTACTTTTGGGCATGCATGCATACGTAACTTTATTTTGTAATTATTTTGTAAATTAATAAACGGCACTACAATAGCACAAGTACGGCGTCGTGTTTAACTTCGCGGCCACAAATTATTGTTAATATATTCATGTTATGTTTTTGTGTATGCATGTGATTTTTTGATTCATCATGAGCTCTGAAAGGAAGCTAAGGAATATCTGAAAAACACTACGATTACTGTCTACGCGAGCATAATGTTTTGAAATCTCATCACATATTATGTATATGACGCATAAAGAGGTTTCTATACGCTGTTTACCGGAATTATGAAAATATATTAATGCATTCACATGTTTTTGTCAATTACTATAAAAGTACCAGTTAAATTATTTAAATCACTATAGCCGGAACAATTCCAAAAAATTAAGTATATCGTTGGAAAAAAATATACAACACCGACAGTATAACTTATTAGTATGAGAACATCCAGCAATCTATGTAGTTATGTGCACTGATCTATAAAATTGTATTCTATAGTTTTCACTACTTTCGAGAAATACACAACAAATCAGGCGTAGGTTTTCGACCAAATACGAGTAGTTGTATGTCTACGAAATGTAATGAATTTTCCTTTTCCTCGCCGATCAACACTTGCACACACTTCAAACCATCACAAGGCACATTTTCACCCATTATTATATATAATTAACGTAAAATACTATAATTAAACAAAAACTAAACGTATATTATGTTCATGTGGTTAATCGTCCGCTCGAAAGACATAATAATAAACGTGAAGCTAGCCACAGGTCCTTAATTATGGACAATTCCAAATTAAGTATTCTAATTCTAATATATTAATAAAAATATTTAAAACATCATAATACGGTCTCAAAAAATATCTATTTATTTTATATATTATCCAATATAACTTGTAGCAAAACATAAATATTTTTCGATAAATTTGGATCTTAATATGACATGTCAAGTGCACAACTTCACTCCGCGAAGCCGGGCATTTTGCTTGGTACAAATTGCATAAAAAAATAGCTATATGTATAGGTACGTAGTGTCATGGTAATTAGCATTTCACCCAGAGGTGCGACTGAGAGGGCAATATACGCCAGAAGCCAGGTAAAAGCACACGAGAGAGAAAAAGATAGATAATACTTTGGTGTGTTCCATCTTTTTAAGATATTGCGTCACGCGTTGATTTTGAATGAAATAATTTTATATTATACTCGGAAATCGAATCCGAGATCAAAAATGTAAACAAAAGTGTTACCACTACAATAAAATAATTTGTCATGGTAGATTGTTCACAACCGTTAAAAAAACAGGTTGGAATTATTCTCATTCGTTAAATAAGTATAAAACAAAACCAAATAAAAATTATTTGGTATAATATTTACATAAACTACAATTTCAACTTCTTTTTTATGTATGTGAAAAAAATGGTACGAAAATATTTTATGCTACAGGTATTATGCAGAAATTCGTAACCTTAGGCTACTGAAATAAACCTTTTTTGAAATTTCGTCTTCTTAACTACAAATACGTCGCTTTGACGCCCGCGACACCTCCCTTTAGTTCATTTAGTTGCTTAACTTGATGAATGTGCATCATATGATAAAGTTACGTCGCCGTGATGCTGGTTTCACGTTTTCTGTTAAGTTTTTGTTCTATTTTGTTCCTAAGATTTCTGGCGCTCGTGTTCCTAGCCGAACGCACTATGGTCTTTGAAAATCACTGTGAAAACCCATTAGAAATTGTTTGGGCCCAAGTCAAGGGTCACGTCGACAGGCATAATAAAACATTCAAAATTCAAAAATAAATATAAATAAATAAAACATAGTACTCACAACATTTGAATCTATTCACTAATCAAACTATACGCAATATGTTTTTGAGAAAATGTTTCATAACCCTGAAATGTCACTTTTACAATGACATTGATTTGTTTACATTTTTGATCTCGGATTCGATTTCCGAGTATAGTTTTAGACCGCGGCGCTTGCTTAGGCGAGTTGCTGGGCGCGGCGCGGGTGCTCCGTCGTAGGCGCGGGGTCCATTATGGCGCGGTAAATTTAAAAATGATAGACGTTTTGCATTAAACAAATATATTTTATTTAAAGTACTGATTTGTCTTTAGGATTGAGTATATGCGTATTAAGTAAGGCAAGCCGGGCTTTTGGGCTTGTATGGAAGTACCGCCACTGGTAGGTATATCTATGTATGAATTTGTTTCTACCGTCAGCACTGTGAAAGCATTAAAGTATTTGGTTTGCCATTGCCACTAACTAGCGATTAGCGGTTATCAAAAATCTTAACACCTAACGCGACGCGCGCAATGCAATGCAAGCTATCCTTAAATATAATAAGTTGTGAGAGATGTTTCTTTTGTCAATGGACAGGCGCCAAGCTCACAGTCTGTTCTTGTCTCCGTTTTAGGTAATAAACAAAAGTATGGAATAGCTAGTATCAAACGATTCATAACTGTTTCCACTGCGCACTTACGGCCTTTCTCTATATCCTGTCTATCTTTAACAAGAGATTTTAATAGCTACCATTACTAATTCTATACAATTCTATGCTTCGTTAAATAAAGATAGACATATATATTTATCTTACCTAGCTATATATAAATATATACACCATATCTATACCTCTCTATCTTTGTTAACTGAAACACAAAATGGATCGAAATATCTAATGAAATCTCTTGTTAAGGATAGATAGATTATAGAGAACGGCTGTTAGTAAGACACTGACAGTGGATTCTATCCCATTCGAGATACATATTTGTGTACTCCACAAGTGTTTATTTCGGGTGTGTGTCAGACCAAAAAGTCTCTTGTAGTTTCTGATACCCACGACACGAGACTTGATCTTTGTGTAAGGTCAGGACTGTGTATGTGACTGTTCAGTGTGTTTATTAATATATTTTCAAAAACAAATGTTTTTATAGCTCAACCTGCGGTGAGAAAAGTGTGTATCCGACACGCAGAATTATTATTTTGGGTCTTGATGTTTTATTTTTATTATTTATTATACACCAGGCAAAACAGCCATTACAACTAAATTAAAAATGTACTATCGGCGTATTGCACAAGGCAATCAAGGCAAGGCAAAAAAAATCTCTTCCACGCAACCTTTGGATGGATATAAATAATTGAGAAAAATCAGCATAAATAAAAACTTACACTAAAACTAAAAACAAACAACATATTACATACATATACAATAGAAATATACCGGGTATATCAAGACTGCTACCAAAAACGAAGCCGGGTGGTAGTTTAAGTGACTTCAGACACAGAGCAACAGAAAAATTTGCAAAAAAAAGCGACAATTTTTTTTGTTATTTTTTTTCCTATAGCCATATTTGGGTGGTAAATACATTTTTTTCTTAAAATAATAGTGTATACCCTTTTATTTATAAATACCCTAAGGTATAAAAGAGTTTAAATTATTATTTTAGCATAAACTATGGATTTACCACCCAAAAATGACGATATTTAAAAAATCATAAAAAATAATTGTCGCGTTTCTTTGCGAAAATTTTAGTTGCATTGTGTTTGTAGTCACTAAAACTACCACCCGGCTTCGTTTTCGGTAGCAGTCTTGAGATACCCGGTATACGTAATACTATCTAATTTAGTAGTAAAAACATAGCAATTTGTAAGTTCAGTGAGAGAGATAGTGCACCCTTATGATGTTGTGGGATCGGAAAATAACTTGGTGCTTCTGACACAAGACTTATCTAAGTGTTGCGTCAGAACTTTGTATGTATCTGTTAGGCGTACTTATTAACTCGTTAATACGATTAACAAAATTTGTTATAAATTAACAGGAAAATAGACGAAAAGATAAATTCGTACTGTCATTGTTAGAAGGATAAAAACTAAACAATTACACCGACCTTGGCTTTGTTCAGCCGAGTCGATAATCACCCACAGTACATGGCCACTTTAAATATTAACTACCGTCCGGCATAAACACGTATTAAAGTACAGGGTATTAATAATGTACCATTGTTTTCTTTTATTGCAATGAACGGCAACACGATCATGACATTCGGTTGATGGGAAGGGATACGACCGTGCATGGACAGTAGCAAAACCAAACAACACTAAGAATTACAAAGCAATGCTTTAGTTTAATGTACTATGGTTTTGTATTTTGATTATCTTTTATACAGAGCACACACCACTGACTTTTAGAAGTTCACTTTACACGTTTTTAGAAGAATAAAATACTGGAAACGCACAAATTATGTCTTTAAACAAAACAAATATCTTAAAAATATGATAAGCGTAAACTCTAATATTGATTCATCTCCTACACTCATGTTTATTAATAGTCTATAGTTTTAAATCCTTAATTTCAATTAATCATAATTATGTATAACTGTTTTAATTCCTTGATTAGTTGTTTTTTTTACATTAAGTGTATTCATATTTATTTTTATTTGCGTGTATTTTTTTGTGCACCTGTAATGGATATATATGTTATGGGCCAAGTGATTAATGCAGGCAGTATTCATAATACCCGGGCAAAATGAATATTGCCGAGCCATATCGGGCCAAGTGATTAATTACAATCTAAACTCACCTATTTATCACATAGCCCGTGCATTATGAATATGGCTATATGATGATCGGGCAATGTGATTAATAGGTCATTTTTTAACGTAGTGGGCTGCCGCATTGTCGCATCTGCGATAGACCCATAAATAAGACAGGTTGAATTGACCTGCT
This sequence comes from Hyles euphorbiae, assembly GCA_023078785.2. Lineage (NCBI taxonomy): Eukaryota > Metazoa > Arthropoda > Insecta > Lepidoptera > Sphingidae > Hyles > Hyles euphorbiae. Next base: position 13,597,806 of record CM041040.1, read on the forward strand.
TATGTTTAGTTGTTTTTTTAATAGTCCAAGATCCCAGGGCCCCCAGACGTTACTTATTTTCTCATAAAAAATATAAATGGGATAAAGTAGTGTTAGTACGTACTTTGAGTGTGTGCATACCTGCTAGCTTGGGTCGACGGCCAATTCATAGGTACCAGGTGCTAAAGGTAGATAAATACAGTACTGATCTTTCTTAAATTCTCAGAGCTGATTTTTACATATGTTTTAGATAATTTTGTTAAAAATTAATAATCATTATTGCCAGACACTTTCCATCGGCTTCAAAAAAAATAACATATTTTTACTTATAGTCTCACTCTTGATTTTTATATATGATACTTAGGGAACTATTTGAACACCCCTGGTCAGCAGCCAGACCAATTGGAGTGGTCAAACATCCCCCCAAACACACATAAAGTGCCGCTATGTGTATAAGCGCGAGGTCATTATTTGTACGCTTGAGTGTGAGAGAGATATCTATGGGCCGTTAGAGAAGTACCTAATAAAAATGATTGAGATTTAAGAAGAAAATTATCAGTGGTGTGTAATGCACTATTATCAGAATCAATATTGTAAACACAATGGAACAACGATATCTTCTAAAATTCTGCTTTGTTCGATATAATCAAGATAGATCTAAAAGATCTAAAAGCCGAAGCTGCAGAGGTAAGCATGGGCGCCTATCTTTTGTTACGCAAGGGCGAAGGGGCTGAACTTCCCGTAGCGCCAGAGATGATGCAGAAGCTAATTTGTATTGACAACAAGTGGTATCAGGAGAGGTGCGACACTCCCCCACCCCCTCCACTCCTCCCAACCCACCCCTTCGTGCTGCCCTATTCTAAATTCTACCACTTCGGCTCATTGATTTTATTTTGATTCGCTTTACATCACTCTGCCCAATAGGCACTTGGCGTTATTCATAATATTGTAATTGTAATAATTTATATACTGTTTGAGATATGGTGTAAGAAAATGCCGTATACAAATAACTTCATTTTATATATCTTTTGGGGGAGGCCTATGTTCCGCAATGAACTTCCTGTGGCTGATATGAGGATGATGATTTATTTTATTAATCATTAATTGAAGTAAAACGTAAACGAAATTAAAAGTTATTTAGACCAATAAGGACGCATTTGATAAATGTCGCGTAAAGCGTATTGGATTGACCCCCATACGGGGCCCGATGTCGGACGACGCAACGGATCGGTTTCTTTGATATAATTGATCTCACTAATTGAAATGCATTTGGGGTTCGTTGACACTCAAACTGTAGATTCAATGATCCTTACCACATACATAGTCCTAAATTGTAATATCCCGTTCAAATTGAGATTTTAAAATTCCTTTATTTATTTTTGTATTGCCTCGGTAAACTACGCCATAGTTTTACTACGGAACGATACAAAGCTGAGGTCTCGGATTTGAATCCCGATTCGGGCAAAAATCTATTTATATTAAAATGTATTAATTAATGGGTATTTTTTTCATTCCACAGTTCTATTATTCTACTGCAATTTCCGATCTAATTTCAAGCTTGTGTTGTTCCGTTGGCCTTGTTTTTTTAGTCCGCCCATTCACTTTAAATCATATACTATAGTTTATAATTTAAGGTAAATAACTAATTCGTAAGGATAACATTGTAAAAGTGACGTGAAAACCAAACACCACAATGAATTACAAAGCGATGATTAGCATCCGACTGCGCTCTCGCCATCCTGAGACAAATGTTAAGTCTCATTATGTCCAGTAGTTATTTCGGCTACAATGTCCTTTAAAATGGAACACAACAGAAAAATAAACATTGCTGTATACCCAAGCGGCCTCTCACATATGAGAGACTGAATACCATAATATTTAATGTATTCAGTTTAAATATAGAATAACTACTTCCATTCGTACCTTCAGTATATACAGAATTATAACGATCTGCGGATTATGTTGTGAATTGGTTGTCAACAGAAATTCCCAAACCAGGAAAATTTTGCTGGACTCTTTGATATAAATTAGATGAACAGTGATATAATAATTGAATAAATGTTTATTGGTGACGCATTATTTTAAGTGTAGGTATGAAAAATGGCTTATCTCTCCAGCGTCTATCGTCTCACACCGTGTGAGACGTTACGGAGGGGAAACCCCACCGAGTGTGCCAAAATTAAATCGATAATTATAAACACATGCATCATAATTGTTATTGAATAAATACGTTTGACTACTAAATCTAATTATAATTAAATTGTCATTTCGGCATCAAGAGATAGAGAAACTAATTTACAGTTGCCAAATACATGATACAGTGCGTGGTGGCCTGTTGGTTAACGGACTAGACGCGACTGCCAACATGTTCACGGTGGTCGCGGGTTCGAAACATCGTGAGGAAACCGGCATACCATAGCGATTTATAAAAAAAAATTCTATGGTATATAAGTCCGCCAACCCGCACTAGGCCAGCGTGGTGGACTATATGGCCTAACCACTCTAAATCGTACTCTCGATTGTAGAGGAGGCCCGTTCCCTGCAGTGGGACGTATATGGGCTGATACAGAAATACATGATTGAAACAAACGGAGGCTATTTTCACACTTCGTTTCGATGAGTATTTAATTAATTTATTTTTTTAATGTAATCAGCAACGACTACCTCGGTGGCGTAGTTGTAGTTCGGGCAAAGTGATCTTGGATTTTTCTATTCGTTATCGGCCTGGATTCAAGAATTAGCGACTGGAAAAATTCGATGCCATGGCCAAGAGTCCGCCTCGTATCACATCATGAGACGGAACACGCAAGGTGAAACGTGTTTGTCAGGGTAAGCACCTCTGCGTGCCTCTATCACTCAAAAGGTACAAGTACAAGGCTTAACATTATGTTTGTATGTAATTAGCAATTCAAATTACTTAACTGGTGTAATAAAAAATAAAGTGATAGTGGAAAACCTGTCATAGACAGTATACACCTAGATGCATGAGTGTCGTAATTCTGGTTCAGAATATTGTTTCCATCTGGATTCGAACAAGTCGGGATAATTATATTAGAGAGATTGAACCTGCTACTTCCGACACTTTATTACTTAGTTATTCACGTCGTTTCTTTTAATTATTTTTTCATTGTTTATCCGATCTGAAAATATTAAGTAGTGGAACATTCCTGAGAAATATTTCCATTGTTTCAATTCTAACCTTGACTAATGGTTTCTTACATTGATGGGAATCTTACACATTGAAATAAGACTATTTTTGACGGATTTTATCGCGAATTTGGTTGAAATTTTAACTTAGTGGTCACGGGGCGAACTGAGTTATTTCGTTAAAGGAGAAGAAAATAATTTAAAAAGATAAAACCAATTCCACTTTAATTCCTACACTTAACTATGTATATCACAAATAAAGAAAATATTAAATAATGTTATATTTTAATATTGATACACACGCTTTATATAATGGGTTAATGAGGTAAACAAATATTTTTATAAAAGCAGTTAGACCAGTTTCAAACAAGCTCTCGATGCTATAAATAAAACAAAATTTAGGTAGAAACAAATTGTGTGTTACACAAAAAATTCCATTAATGTTTCCTAACGAATTTGATGAGGTTGTTTATTTTTATGAAGACTATTTTTAGTTCACAATTTTTTTTTATACTAAAAATACACTTTATGTTTTATTTGTTTCGCAATCATTGTATCACAAAGTTTTCAATTTGATTGTCAGGTAAGGTAATTATTTTTCGCGACTTTTAGTATTCCTAAAATTCAATAACAAATCTCTGCTGTCGTTCATTTTCAAAAGAAAAACATTAAATCGTTATTGTATTTGTAGTTTTTTTCCTTTCGGAAAAATAACCAGAAACAGCCGATTGTAGTACACTAATAAAAATACAAAGACAAGTCCAACCCCAAATCGTATTAACGTCTTTATGTTGCACAATCACAATGCGGTATAATATAAATAAATAAATACACTGAACTGTCACATAATTAGTCCTGATCGTCAGAGAGATCAATTTAGTCTTGTGACGTGGGTATCAGAAACTATGAGATACTTTTCGGTCTCACAAACACCTAGACCCGAGACAAATACTTGTGGGCGTCACAAATATTTGTGTCGGTGCGGGGATCGAACCCGTGGCCTCTTGTTAGTCAGTCGGCGTCTTACTTAATACACCACGGATGCTGTTGGAGGAGTATAAACCGATATGACATGGATAAAACAATCTACACTAAGCCATATTCGTACACTTCAGAATATAGAATTCCTATTCGATCCAAAACTTGATTTGAAGAGCTGAGGCCATAGTCCATTGCTATTTTATTACGGATTAACTAACTTGGCATACATTTAAATTCTTGTAATCCAGTCCATAGGGTCCTACAATAAAATAAGTATGCCCTGAGATTCAAAGTTATCATGTTTCCAACGGGCCACGACACATATACGGCCGCAATTAAAAACCTTTAATGTCAATTAAAAATCAAATTGTTCTTTAGTATAGATTCTCCTCATAAAATCTACATTCATTTACATTAAATTTGTCTCTGAGTATGGGTTGAATAAAAATGTATGTACTTTAAAAACCTTGCGTTAATAAAAAATTGTACGGCATATACATCGCACAGTAAATCAAAGCGAACATTTAGCAGGCTTCAACGGTTCAATAGCCAAGCGGGTTGCGCTCGCAATAGCCTAACAAATGATTACCAACTTGGCAACTGAAGCTACGGGGAATCCGCAAAAAATTTCATTAATGGACGCTGGCAGCACTGGTAGATGTAAAATGTACCACTGCCAAGCTATAGGGTAAATAGTAGAGTACAGAATTCTAGAATGATATGATAAATTAACAACCCGTGTCCTTTTTAAGCAACTTCAAAAAAGGAGGAGTTTCTGAATTCGTCGGAATCTTTTTTCAGATTACTTGAAATCGCACGAACTAGATTAGAAAATATTTATAACATAATATTTATTTCGTTTTAAACAAAGCCGGTCAACTTAATGTAAAATAATTGGATGACGAAATATTCTTATTTTTTTAAAATCGTAATTGTAAGATGAAAAGATTTATCATGTCTGATCAATTGGAATTCCGTCAATCCCCATTAAGATTGTCTATTCCATTTTTGATACACATGCATACATGTAAGTCAAATCCACAGTCCCGACTACATAGTAAAACACATTTCTTGTCTTGTGTCATAAATTTAAAAAACTACGATGGACCTGCCCCACTTCGCAAATATTGCTTCAGTGCGGGAATTAAGGCGAGGGCCTTTTAGTTTCCAATTAGTTATCCATCTAATACTTCACGAAACTTATCAAATAGTGGCATTCAGGCATTAAGTATTTTGTCAGCCTCCGTGGCGCAGTTGGTTAGATGGCTGTGAAGCGAGAGGCAACGAGTTCGAGGACACACAGAGAAAAATGTTGGTGCGACACACAAATATTAAATTCGAGTCTGGATGTAACCAAAAAGTCCCTGGTCTAATACTAACGACACAAGACTACATTAATATAGGTTCATTACTAAATGTGGGACTTTTTTATGTATTTATATTATCCGTAACAAGAAGGAGTATTTTAACAGACCGACATAATTGTATCGAATGTCATGGGCCCGCCATCTGATGCCATTCGATAATATGTCTGGATGGATTGCGCTTACCATAAAGTGCAGTGGAGTGACTATTACGGGCCAGTTTAAAAAATATTGCAAACTAAATGAACCGATTCAAAAATATTACGTGCCACTCAAACTTAACAAGAATCTTGATGCCCTTAACCTATAACCCTCTCATAACTACGATTAAATAATAGTGAAACAAACAATTTAATTATAGATGACGAAGGTACTTGTGAACATACTATAGTTTATGAAGACGTCTATCGGCCGGTTTCTATAATTTATCCATCTTTAACAAGAGATTTCTCTCGAAATTTCGATACATTTTTTGCTTCAGTAAAGAAAGACAGAGATATTTAGATAAGGTGCATATATTTATAGATATCTAGGCAAGATAATATTGTATGTCTATTTTTGTTTATTGAAGCATACAGTGGTATCGACATAGTAACGATATCCATTTTTACCTCTTGTTAAAGATAGATAGGATATAGAGAACGGCCGTATGTCAATAAGAAACTTCAAGTGTTACTTTATAAATTAAACAGGAAAATACTACATTTTTTTGGAATGATTGGCGAGATGAGAATTCCATTCGCTTGAGGGTACGTGATACGACCGCTCATGCACAGTAGCAAACCAAACAACACCATGAATTATAAAGCAATGCTTGTTATTTTAAGCATACTGGCCACGACCACTCTGCCAGGAGTGTAACGAAGAAGAAAAAAAGCGAAAGGCATTCCACTGCGCTCGCCATTCTGAGACATAAGATGTTAAGTCTCAATATATGAAGTAGTTACTCTCGCTGCAATGTCCTTAAACCGGAATACAACAGTACATTTGCACTGCTGTTTGGCGGGAGAAATAGACTACATGTTTCTTTAACCTTTTTTTATTATAATTGATTACAATGAACCTAAACCCAGTGCAGTGTACTTCAAATATAGAACTTTTGTGACTCTTTACGATGGGGTTTCGACCATCGTACACGCACATATCTCAGATGATATTGAATCATCGCTTTAGTGTTTATTTTTCTATACCACTAAATATTTAAGATTAAAGAATTCTGTCTTGTTTACATAAACGAGTTCAGAGATGATGCGGTTAAATTAATAAAAAATAAAATAACATTTAACCTTAACAAACTCATACGAGGATATAGAGGTTATGACTCTTAAAAAAATTAAAATGTTCACCAAATATGCTATAAAATCCGTAAAAATTAGCTCACTTCAATATGTTAGGTACATTTGTGTTAATCTGAGAAACTATTGTATGTTTTGTCAATGGCCTATCGCATTCTATATGTAGATTTTCCTTATGCAAATCATTAGCCTATTAAATTATAAAACACTGATGTTTTTATCTCAGCAAACAGCAAAAGTGCATTCGCAAAACACCCTGTTTAGGTCGTCATCTCAGACATCTTACTACTTTTACAGACTTATATATCAAATAATGTCCACCATATTTACTTAATTACAGTTGCCTTATCAAATGAAACAAAAAGTTACGAAACATTTCCAATAATAAGGAATTCAGAGACAGAATATTATTACAATATTAATCAACCGAAACAAGCGATCTTTTAGAACTCCATTCGGTCAGAATTCATTTATTAGATATGATCGCAACTTCATCATTCCAGTTGGTAAATCTAATTACGGTGTGTATTGTGTTTTTGTTGTTAGTTACACTGTCTTTTGTTTGTCTGTTACAGAATATTTGTACTATCATGGTAGGAATTTTGTGACCACCAATGTGCGGAAAATAAAAATTCCTTGCCATGTAAAGTCCGCCAAATTCTAGGCGTGATGCACTACATGGCCCAACTTTTCTCAATCGTACTTTCTATCACATAGTAGCTATATGGGCTGATATAGATACATAGACAGACATTATATGGATAAGGGCCACCATACACAGTCGTTAGGAACCATTAATCAACACTAATCTAGCACACTGGCTTATCGCAGGTTGGATTTAACATTTAACTCTTGTGAAGATTCATATAACATGCAGGTTTCTTCTCAATGTTATCGCGATTAGATACTCATGATTATTTAAAGACTAACGGCCTCATTAACAGACATTTTATAAAGCTATTTTCCCTCCGAATCTTCTTTGCTCAAACTGAATCGAAAAGTAAAAAAAAATATATTTATAAACTGTGTGTGATTCAGCATTTTTATGTATAAAGGATGATGATAAATATGACGATTTTATGGGAATAATAAATCAATTATTATGTAATTCGCAAATTCAGGATAACCAATTCATACATTAGCATATAATATTATGTACTTTGTTAACTGCATACACGACAATTTAAATAAAATTGTTGTAAACATTTATATGCGGAAGCAAGTACTGGTTTTTTTGTTTTTGAATAACTACACGTACTTATTCTACATTAAAGAATAATCCAAATAACCTTGTCTTTTGTTGGAGGTCCAAAGTACCATTTGTTAACAAGGCGTAATTTTTAAATAATGAACTTTTAAAGTTATTAATAATAATATACACCCAACAGGCGACTGTTGGGTGTATTTCATGTATGTGAATACATAGCCCTGAACCCACACTAAATTTGAGTCTTGTGTTGTGAGTATCAGAAACTATGGGAGATTTTTAGGTCTCACAAACACCCACACCCGAAACAAATACTTGTGGTTCACAAATATTTGTCTCGTTGCGGGGATCGAACCCGCGGCCTCTCGTTTCACAGCCGGCGTTTAACCAACTGCGCCACGGAGACTATTATTTATACCCAAAATTATAATTTAAACCATCAACTCTTCATTGACTGTGAAATTGTTTGCCGTCTCACGTGTTCCCTCCTTCCTATAATCCTGGATCCTTCCGCCGTAGTGTGAAGAGGCATCTTAGCAGGCCGGCATAATTGTATCTATTTGCATGGGACTGCCGTCCGACGCCAATGGATACTCTGCCTGGGCGGCATTGGTGCTCACCATCGGGCGCAATGCGGCCAATATGCCGGGAGAGTATAAAAAAAGCAATAAAATTCGTACAAACAGTGTTGTGATATTATTATCGCCCTCGTAATGTTTATCTGCCATAACAAATTGTAATAAAAAAATAATAATATAATGTTCTTGGAATTACTATATCGCTTATACATATTAAAAAATAATCTTATTTTAATCGCGACAATCAAAATAAAAATTAATCTCGACGACCCCAGCCGACGCGACGCCCAATTTTAATATTTTTGGAAAATACCCAATTGCATTATGCACAAGGACATTGCAGCAAGAGATTCCAATAAAAGGTCTCACATACCGAGCTAACATATTGACACTATATTGGTGTATAGATGTGAGAAACAGGCAGTGTAAATGCATTGCAAAATGCAAAATGAAAATAATTTATTGAATCCCTTAAATAAAAATGTTGAATATCATCTAGATTTAGTCATTTTTTTATCTACTACCCGGTTCGGAAAGCAGTTTTTACTAGAGAAGAACGGGCAAGAAACTAGTGTTGCTCTTTTAAAAACCAGTTTACAATTTAGTGATTATTACAAAAGTTACAAGTGGTTTAAATCAGAGGAGTTCATTAATAATTTATTATAACATTTTAAATACGCACATGTTTACGTTATATTTAATATGGCTGAGTGAAGGGAAGACGAAAAAACGAAGAATCAATATACCTTCAAATACTACATCCTATTACGTCAATTTGAAACGCATAAATTGTTGTGATCAAAACAAGTCTGGCGTAACGCGGACCACTCGCACTAACTAGAGAACAATCATCGAATTGATTGAAAAACCCTTCGCAGTTAATAGAACCAATTTACGACACTTGACCACGTACACAGCAATTTATAAATGTATCGAAGTTATTGAACTTCACTCACTACATTGAAAATAAATAATATTTTCCGACGCCTATACACTGCCTGACTACCTCGGTGGCGTAGTTATACTACGGTATGGTTACAAAGCTTAGATCTCGGGCTACAATCCCGTGTTGGGCAATGTGATATTGGATTTTTATTTTCATTATCAGCCCAGAGTCAGGAATTTGTGCCCGATATGACCATTGGCTCGCCCCCTATCATATCGTGGGACGGAACATACATGCTGAAAAGTGGATGTCCTGGCACCTCTCCTACCCCTCCTGGGAAAAACGTGTGAGTTTATTTATGTATGTTAATTATACATTAAATAAAATATTTAGCCATGACAAAGAGAAAAAATATCTATCTATTATTATGTTATTATGTGTTTATGATATATGTACGTACTATGTATACATATATATATATAATGTTTATTGTATGTTTATGTAATGTGTTACATTTACGGTTTTGTTATTGCGGCCTGCACCGCAGCGCAACATAATTGCTGAGTGATCGCCTACTTGTCACAGCCACGACGTGCGAACTTTTTCTTTATTTCTTTTTTTTTTTATATATTGACCTTTGTATATCTGTTTTTGTACGTCGTTTTTAATGCTTGTGGCAAATAAAACTATTTTTCTTTCTTTCTTCTTTCTATTTATTTATTACACAACTTTTTAAAATTCTTTTGTCGTATACTTTTGCTGCACACTGAATATTCTACATATAACTCCTGTCCATCCAAAGGTTGCCTGGAAGAAATCGCTACTAGTGATAAAGCCGCCCATTGTACATAACCGTTATAGTGTGTGATCTTAAAACTGTATGTTGTCATGGTGTACAATAAAGCATATTATTATTATTATTATTAATTTATATTGATTTATCTCCATAAAAGGGCAAATACACCTGATATACGGGCCGTAGCCAAGCACATCAGGTTAAATTATAGTAAATGTGGATGATACTGATGATGATGACAGAAACTTTCGAGTAATGCGACACGTGTTTAAAATTATGGCTTTTTGTAAAAGATGTACAACATATGGAGGTATTTTTAATGTTTCTAGACTTTGCTTTAAGTTTTTTGGTACTATTCCGGTTGAGGATATAATAATCGGTACTATATGGACTGTATTAGCTTCCCATTGGGTTTTTAGTTCTATTGCAAGATCCTGGTATTTGGTAAGTTTATCTGATGTAGTGGACTGAATATTGTGCGTGTTCGGTATGGCTATGTCAATCAGATATATGGTATTGCTTAGCTTATTATGTAAAGTTATGTCAGGTCTGTTAAAGTGGATAGTTTTATCCGTTATTATTGTCCGATCCCAATAGATTTTAAACTGACTATTTTCATGTATTGTTACGGGTTTATATTTGTAATAGGGGATTCGTTGGTTAATGAAATTATATTGATGAGCTAAATGTTGGTGTATTATAGCAGCCACCTGATCGTGCCGGTGTTTATAGTCCGTTTGGACTAAAGACTTACAGGCGCCCGTTATGTGCTGGATGGTTTCTGAAGCGGAATTACAATGTCTACATATATCCGTGGTTTGGCTTGTAGTACGAGAGATGACAACCAAAATTTTTGTCTCATAGCAATACGGCCACAACCGCATCAAATTGATAGATTTGATTATTTCGAACTCGAAAATACCAATTTCAGACATTTTTCGCGTAGCGTTTGACCGCACTGAATTTTCAAAAATGTCAACAAATTTTACCGGACTGTATCATAGCAATCTGTCTGATTTTCTAACTGTAGTTATATAATAGCCATAAGATACTGAAAACATATTTTTCAGAAGTTAATAGTGTAGCGCGAACCCAAAAAAATAATTTAGAAAAATTAAAAATGAGACAAAAAAATATGATGATAGCAATCCGTCTGAAAATGTTCTTTACGGGTAAATTAGGATTAGTTAATACGAAAAAAAATATTTTCAGAAGAAAATTCGGATGCAACAAATTTTGAGACAATTCTAAATATGTTAAGGAATTTTACCGATCGGTATCATAGCAATCTGTCTGAAAATTGTTGAAATTGATGAAATGAATTAACCAGATGTAAAAAAAAATTATATCAGAAGAATTCAGTGTAGCACCTCCTTTATCAGACAACTTTTCGATATCGACCGTATTGAAGCGTGACTGATTGCAAGTTGGGCAATCATCTTGCTTTTGTCTTGCCAAAATAGAGCGCGGACAACGTATCTATGCTATAAAAACGTCTATTATAATTGATAATTTTGAATTCTTAAAATACTACTCTTCCATCCCCGAAAACTTCGTCAATGGGAGATGAGCAAACTATGCCTTATCATTGGGAATAGAAGAAAAAAACGTCCGCGAGCCCTCGAATAACCAGCGACACACCCACGTCCGCCTGAGCTACTTATAGTTTGTTGCCACTTTAAGTGAGCGTTATTTCAACCTTTAGGACGGCTGGTGAGTGACTATGTATAGTAAGAGAGTGGCAGGAGTATAATATGCAAAAAACCATTCCCACCGCAGCAGAAACGTAAGAAGCGCTCAGGCATCGGCCAAGCGACTCCAAAACGTTCTTTTCTCTTTTGGGAGTACATGCGACATCTAAAATGTCTGGAAACATTTTTTTTGTAATCTTGCCTTATATACGAACGGTAGAAAAAAAAATCATTCGTATTGCTATGATACAGGTCGGCTAAATTTGTTGACATTTTCAAAAATTCGCTTCAGCTATATACTACGCGCAAAATGTCTGAAAAGTAACTTATTCGTCATCAAATTATAAAATCTATGTACATTTCCAATATCAGACGTATTGCTATGATACCGACTGCCTTTTTTTTTGGACACAGCAGAAATAGCCTCACATGCAATTGCAACACTTTTGACCGTTACTACCTACCTAGTCGGGTTTAGAATCACATAATCTAACGATTTTATACAGTTTCGACCGTATTGCTATGATACATGGTTTTGGTCGTCATCTCTGGGACTATTGGATCTTTAATTATGAACTTTTTATAATTACGTGTGAGTACAATTTGGTCCTGGATTGCGAGCATAAACCCCTCTGTTTCGGGGAACAGTTCACCCTTCTTGAGCCACTCGTTCGACATTTCTTTATCGACGTGGTTTTGAGTCAAGTGGGATCGGTGTCTCCCGTGCAGAGATTTCTCTGCCCATCTCGCAATTTTCTGCTTTATATCTGTAATTCTTTCGTTAGGTTGTATTTGTGTGTCATGAAGATTTAGTGGAGTAAGTTTAATATCTATAGCTGATGCATGTTTATGGAGTGATGACTGGTGTGATTTAGTATGAAAGTAGGATCTTAATGATGTGATTTGTTTATTGTGTAGGTTCTGTATGTCTATCAACCCTCTTCCTCCTTCGTTACGTGGTAAAATAAGTCTTTCTATGGCAGATTTTGGATGATGTTTGCGATATTTCGTCAAAAGCGTGTTTATTATTATTTGAAGTTTTTTTAGATCTGTTTGCGACCAGCTTATGATACCAAAAGAGTATGTTAATATTGGGATGGCAAAAGTATTAATGGCTTTAAAAGTATTTTTAGAATTAAGATGTGTCTTTAAGATAAGGTTTAACCGGTGTTTTAAATGTTTCGTGAGTTCTTGTTTAGTATCCTTGTGCTGTATATTACGGGCCTGTTTAAATCCTAAGTATTTATAGGTGCTACACTCATCCATAGGCTCAATTTTTTCACCAGTATCTAGCAGGTAACTATTGTGCTGTAATTTTCCCCTATTTATTGATAAAATTTTGCATTTATCCACGCCGAACTGCATATGAATGTCGTTAGAAAACTGCTGCGTTATATCTACTAAATGGAAGAGATCATCTTTACTATTGGCATAGAGTTTAATATCATCCATATAAAATAGATGAGAAAAGGTAAATTGAGAGTTGGTGGATTTAAGTTTATAACCGACTTTACTGTTATGGAAAAGAAAAGATAAAGGGTTGAGCGCCAAACAGAACCATAGCGGACTTAAGGCATCCCCTTGAAAGATTCCTCTGAGGATGTGAATAGGTTCAGTAATAGTTGGAGTAGAATTAAGCTTTAGTTTTAAAACAGTTTTCCAGTTTTGCATGGATGATCTTAGGAAATTTATTACTATAGGGTGAATTTTGTAAATCTTGAGAACTTCTAGCAACCAACTGTGCGGCACTGAGTCAAATGCTTTGCGGTAATCTATAAATGTAGTGTGGATATTTTGATTGGTTTTGTAAGCGTTATTAATAGTGATCGCATCTATTGTTAACTGCTCCTTGCAACCTTGACTGTTCTTCCTACAGCCCTTCTGTTCTTCGGCAAGTATTTTATGTTCACTGATGTGACTGTACATTGTTTCATTAATACAAGCAGTTAAAATTTTGTAAATGGTTTGTAGGCACGTAATCGGCCGATATTTAGCAGGATTTTCGGTGTCATTATCTTTGGGTAGTAGATACGTTACTCCATGTGTGATATAATCTGGCATTGTGTCCGGTGAATGTATGAAGGTGTTTAAGTATCTATGTATATGGATGTGCGTGGATGTGAACTTTTTATACCAGTAATTCTGGATGTTATCGGATCCCGGTGACTTCCAGTTATGAGTATGTTTAATTACTTTTAAAACGGTGTCTATGGATATGTGGTCAAATTCCATTAGAGGTATGTTTGTGGTGGACTCGTGGATGCTACTTAACCAGTCCGCTTGGGTATTATGCTGTAGGGGGTTTTCCCATATACCTGCCCAATATTGTCGAAGCCTTTCGGTTGTAGGTATTGGTACATGGTCTGCATCCGAGTTTCTCTGGTCAGATTTATTAAGACCCCTATAGAATAATCTTTCGTTATTTTCAAATTGAGTGTTTTGTTTTTTACGCATTGTACAAGTAAGATATCTTTTTAGTCTACTAGCTGCAGCATTTAACTTCTGTTTTATTGTATCTAAAAAGTGGTCTCATTCTATATTTAAACTTTCATGCTGGGCGTGGATCTTATATTTATATTTTATTATTTCAACTGCTTTTATAATCTTTCTACTTCTATTTCCTTGTATATATTGTGTTAAACCTGCTATTTCTGCTCTGAGTATTACTATTTTATTTTCTAACCTCTTCTGCCACGGTGGTTTATATTTTTTATGTTGCAGTCCACTTTCTGTGGCTATCTTAGCGCCGTTACATGTGGCAGCTGTGTAGACTGCTGAGTATACTATAGTTTGGAAAGTGAGAAAATCCAGTTCAGAGTTTAAGAAATTTGGTAATATAGTTCTATTTATATATTCAACAATGCATGCAAATTTTCTGGAAGTCCTTTGTTTCGGGATAAAGGGTCTTGTTGTCGGTTCAGTTAATTTAAATGTATCAAGAGTTTAAAAGAATTGCTGGTTAATTTTATCATAGTCAATGTTGAATTTATTAGTTATAGGGTTATTTGTTGGGTTTCTATGTATTGGAGCGGAAAATTGATGTAAGACTCCTGATTCTGCGCCATTTTCAAAATTATTTATTTCAGTTGTTTGGATATTATGTGGCACGACATCATTTCGGGGGTGAGTTGGGTGGGAGTTTAATGTGTCAGTAAATGTATGCGATAAATGGATTTCCACTTCACGTTTTATCTGTTGAATTCTGTCTTCAGAAACCATCTTATTATTTATTATTGCCCGTTTTTGGTCTGCTAATCTTTGTTCGGAGATATGGGATAGGTGTGGGTAAATATAGATAAATTTGGTATGCATCTTTTTACAGTATGCCGTGAGATTCGTTTCAAGCTCAGTAATTTCAAAGTATATGCGTAGAATGGATTCATTAATATCGTTAGACCATTTCATTCTTCCTGCTGTCTGTGTAATGGTGTTCGATGGCTGCTCGTTATTCTGGAGGAAATTAGCAACGTCGTTTTGTATTTCTGTGAGTACGGATGTCGGTAACAACTGATTATTTACAATGGCTCGTCGATGGTCGCCTACTCTCTGTTTCGACACGTCCATTTCTGGATATTTTTCAGCAAATGCTCGATGGAGTGAGTCTAAGTACCCAAGGGTATTAGATCCTAATTGGGTGATTGTGAGGTATGTGCGCCAAATGAATTTATTCATGTCATCTGTCCATTTCTTTCTCGCACGTTTTGATCTTGTGATGGGTCCAAGATTAGTGGCATTTGCCTCTTGGACAACATCTACAGGAGAATTCGCTGTGGATGAAGGTGATGATAGCGAAAAATTTCGTTTTTCTAATGGGTTTGGGGATGAATTAGGAGATGGAAATAAGCTATTTAGTGTTGACATTGATGATGATAAACTACCGGAGGTGATAAAGTCGGCTGTAGTATGTTTATGGGTAGGAGCCCGCCTGTTCAACTCCTCACCGCCGATGGTTCGCATGCTGTGGCATCCAGCATCGGCCCCAGATACGCCCCGGCGACCCCCGGGCAGCGGCCGTAAATTATATCTCGAATTACTCATTTTTATTATTATTATTATTAAAGAGAAAAAATATATTAATCAATAAATACACTAATTTAATTAGGTGACAAAAATGTTTTCCGCATACCCTTTATTAGTCTAGGTGACGATAGGATTAGCGCAATAGACGATAAAAATGATTCACATGATTGATAAGTGTTATTAAATAACGATTTGATGCATGATAATATAGTAAACATTGATAATACTCGTAGTTGATGACGTACAGATAACATAATCAAGAATAATAAATTATACAACAGTCACACACATAGTTCTGACCCCAAGTCTTCTGACGTGGATATCAGATACTACGAACGACTTTTTCGTCATAAGTCAAGATTCAAAACATATACTTGTAGGTAATATAAACATGGTATCTTTGTAGATATTGAATACACAGTATTCCTTCTGCGGTCAACATGCGCCAGTGAATCTACCGTAATTAATATTATAATTCACTCAAATATGAGTGTTTGCTGAGGCTATCTGTATAGGTACCACCGCAATGTCTATTTTTCCTACCTACTAGCAGTGTAAATTCACTGTTGTGTTCCGGATTGAAGGACATTGTAGCCAGAGTAACTACTTGACATATTGAGACTTTAACATCGTATGTCCCAGGACGGCCATGGATTGGCAGAATGCCAAGCATTGCTTTTTTTATCATAGTGTCGTTTGGTTTTGTTACTGTCCATGCGCGGTTTCGCTTACCATCAGGCAAATGCCAAGCTCGTTTTTCCATTCATTCATTAATCCATTTAAAAATATTACATTGCGAAATGCACCATGAAACTTCGTAAGAAAATTATAATTAATACGATAAATTGCCCGTTTTTCTCTAGGAAAACCCACTTTCCGAACCCAGTGGTAAAACAAAAAATGACTGAATCTAAAAGATGTTGTTCATTTAAATCAATTTAAAAAAATTATAATAATTTCATTTCATTTTTATTTAATCCCAATTATTTTACATACAATTCAAGAATAACTAACTCAACAGGATGCATAAAAAATTGATTCTACTTTTATTTTGTTGTTTTCAGCTCTGTTGATTTTATGTTAAAAATATCTTATCTAGATGTGTAGTACTTTTGCCCAATGTTATTGCATTGTTCTCTTGGTCGCATTGCCCATATATAATAACATATACGAAGTTGAAGGTTACGCTAAATTTTAACTAATTTATTAGTTTGAACTCTCTTCATGTGTTAATTATATTATTATTTATAATGTTCTATAGTAATTTTTTTATTTACCGTCGACTAGAAGCAATTTAACATAGACTTATTACTTACTTAGTGTGTTTAAATTCGTGGAGAGTCATAAGTTCAATGTTTTATTTATTTAATGCATCTGACTAAAAACTGCAACCCTTTAGGTCGTAAGTTCTATATTGCTAATTAATAGAATTCATTTTGTGTAATTATATCGATTTATTCTAAGAACATTGAATAAATTACTGACATATGTATGTCATATTTTCTGTAAATCAAATACAGAGGCACAAAGTTATCTGACCCGGTGAGAGAGTCGCTGTAATCGAATTTGATGTTGCCATTAAAAATAGATATAGCAATAAAGTGGGTAAAGTAAGATTTTTCAATCCGATCAATAGTGTCGGGAAAATGAGTGGCCCAGTTTCATATGCATGTTTTTTTAATTTACAAGATTTCTAACCAATCGCTCCCCCTTAAAGAAGTCAAAACCCTTTAAAAAGTTATCTGTATCAGCCCATACACGTCCCACTGGAGGGTACGGGCCTCCTCTGCAATCGAGAGTACGATTGAGGGTAGTTAGGCTATATCACAGGCCGTATAGTCCGCCACGCTGGCCTAATGCGGGTTGGTGGACTTACACAGGTACCATAGAAATTCTTATAAATCGATTTGGTATGCAGGTTTCCTCACGATGTTTTCCTTCACCGTTAGTAGTAGTGTGTGTTTATTGACTATCAATATACGCATGACTCCGAAAAGTCAGAGGGGTGCCCTGAGATTCGAACCCGCGGCCACCGTGAAATGTGGTTGTGGTCATTGGTGATCCATTTACCAACAGGCCACCACGCACGTAACGATAAATTTTAGTTTATGATATGAACTTACATCTATTGTACTAGTACGTACAAAGTTCTGTTTTTGCGAAATTTATTTTGAAAAGCTGACAACATTAACCTGTGACGACAGCTACGCAACGATACAATTTTTCGAAGGGTATTATTGGCATCTGAAGACGCATTTCTTCCTTCATAAAATTGAATACCTGAAGTTAAACAATCCTAGCATTACTTTTTAAAGCTTTCGGCAATTTTCACTAGTTTTAAATAATTTAGGAAAAATAAAAACATTGAGTAAACAACCAATGGCCGATATGTCAGCGACTGGCAAGTAGATTGACAATTGCAAATGACATCGTTGTTTCCACTTTTCGCCACCGGGCCAGGTAACTTTGTGGCTCTATAATTTGTTTAGCTAAATCCCCCTATTCATAGTCAACTCTCCATAAACCAATAACTTTGCATACTCAAAAGAGATCGTATACTTCCATATTAAGATACCTGGTCACGTTTTCCCGTAGCTAAAAGGCCATTTCTATTCGCGACAAACTATAATCATATGAAGGAAATTCTTTGCGCGCCATGTAGCCATTGCAACTTGCACACATTCTGGTGCAGTATTGGCTATGCTTAGTTGAAATATTTTTTTTACACGTTCATATAAATAGCAATCATGGTCATAATAAGAAAATTTAATTAAAAAATTAAACCTCAGTACCATTAGATCGCATAGAGTGAAAACAACTACATATTTTACATACCTACACTCACGCCTTTTGCCAGAAGGGGTAGGCAGAGGTGCAACCAGGACCTAAAATTTCACCTTATAATATTCGTCCTACTACGTGATAGGGGGCGAACGTTACACTAGAAATACTTCGCATTTTCTTTTAATCACAGGCTCTTTTGCTATATTATTACGTGTTTCTTGGTATTATGTATAATTAAATCCTAAGTTAGTGGTTTCTTATGCCACAAAGTGAACTTATTATGGCTAAACTAATGAATAAAGGCACAATTATAACTATTCAACAATCATTACTTGCAGTAATAATATAATTTACTAATACTGTTAAACTGTGTTATTGTTAAGCGTGTAATTACTTTACCTTAGAACACCCTAGACGCTAGTTTAATGTACATAGAGGAAGCCAATAACTGGGTTATGCTAGAAAATTGACTGGGTTTCATATTTCGATAGCTTATGGTAAGAGCTTCCTGATAAACTATTAATTGAGAATCTATATTCTATGGACACGTTCGTCCGGGATGGTATCAATATATCACAGGAGACAAAAGTGAAGTGGGTTTCGTTTGATGAATGAGATTGTCGGATACCTAATACCCCTTTCCTCTGCCACACACTTTAAAATCATTTTGACAGCCTCTGTTGGGCAGTTGGTTAGACACCGGCTGTGTTCGATCCCCGTACCGAAACAAATATTTGTGTAAACCACAGGTATTTGTTTCGGATCTGGGTGCTTGTGAGACCCAAAAAGGCACTCGTAGCTTCTGATACCCACGACAAAGGACTCGATCTTAGTGTGGGGTCAGGTCTATGTATGTGACTGTTGGGTGTACTTGTATTTCTTGCAGGTGAATAATGTGATAAATCTTGACTTGATTCCAATATAGAAAAGTGTGTACCTTACTGATCTAGGGGCTATAGAATAAATACACCCTAACGACCTTTCGAAGTATTGTAACAGTCGTGGATCGTGAGAATTTATACGGGTAAATTTGTAACTAAGAAACTCTAGTTTGGAAACATAATTTACGCTCAATTAAGTTACATCTTACAGGGCTTAGAAAGGCAACCATTCGTGAAATCATAAGTAAATCTGCAGATATGGAAATCATGCGCTGACCCCGAGTAAGTGGGACAAGGGCGAGAAGACAGTAAACATAGCATTGAAAACCTCATTCTCATTAGTCTTATTTGGTATTTTCCTAGTGTTTTAGACTTTAGCTGGTATATATATTGTCCCTGATGTCATAATAACTACAAACCATTGTAGTTTTTTATTACTAAACTAGCGGTCCAGCCCGGCTCCGCCCGGGTACATATACACGTTTCAAAATGGCGGTCAAAATGTTCTATTCCGACTATCAATATAGAATATCGACCAATCGGACCACGAATAAAATTTCCTCGTATTTGCTAGAAATGTCACTACTGCTTCCCTTCTATAGGTCATAGCGTGATGATATATAAACTATAGCATTCCTCGATAAATGTACTATCCAACATTGAAAGAATTTTTCAAATCGGACCAGCGGTTCCTGAGATTAGCGCGTTCAAACAAACAAACAAACTCTTTAGCTTTATAATATTAGTATAGATGTATAATGGCCGTATCATTGCACCGTAATGTAAAGATAATGATGCTGTTGATAATATTGATTACCATAAAACAATTCCGCACCAGGAAATTCACTACTTGACACATATGTTCTCCTCTTTTAATTCTATATACCGTTAGTATTGTTAATGACAACTCATTTAATATCATTGCATCGTTTCCATTGGCATAAGGCTTCTGTATTCTTAGTGCTGAAATAACGACGATAAGACCGAACTTAGTTTTGGCTATCATTGCCAAATTTCATCTTCATATTATTAAAGTATTCTAACCAGGAAACCCCTCGTACGCCAAAGGCTATCTGGGTAGGTACCATCACTTAGTCTATTTCTGTCGCTAAACAGCAGTGTAACCGTTGTGTTTCGGTTTGAAGAATATTGTAGCCAGTGAGATCATTAAATATTAGACTTGACTATAAGAGACTTGACAACTAAAGTGTCCGGTTGATGAGCGTAGTTTAATACCAAGCAGTGTTTAATAAATTCTGAGTGGTATTGCTTATGTTTCTGAGTAGTCATGACGCTTTACCAGACAAAATACAGATTAAAGTAAGCAACAGAGATGAGTCCTAGTCATGTCTTGATATTATGTCTTGTCTTGTTATCACGTTTAAATTCTGTTTTGTTCCGTTATATTCTTTTTCCTTATATCGTGACACGCATTTCTTCCGTGCTTCCGTTCATTCCAGTCCATCTTAAGGTTGTCTGGAAGAAATCGCTGATAGCGATAAGACCGCCGTTTGTTACACATATACCGGGTATCTCAAGACTGCTACCGAAAACGAAGCTGGGTGGTAGTTTTAGTGACTACAAACACAATGCAATTAAAAATTTCGCATACAAACGCGACAATTATTTTTTATGATTTTTTAAATATCGTCAATTTTGGGTGGTAAATCCATAGATTTTGCTAAAATAATAATTTAAACTCTTTTATACCTTAGAATATTTATAAATAAAAGGGTATACACTATTATTTTAGGAAAAAAATGTATTTACCACCCAAATAGGGCCATAGGAAAAAATAAAAAAAAAAATTGTCGCTTTTTTTTGCAACTTTTTCTGTTGCATTTTGTCTGAAGTCGCTTAAACTACCACCTAGCTTCGTTTTCGGTAGCAGTCTTGAGATACCCTGTATATTTATTTTAATATGTTTGTTACGTTATTTGGTGTACAATAAAGTATTTATAAATAAATGAGTCCCTCTGTGCTTGAAGCCAGCTTTAATCGTGAAAATCTTCCAACATCAGTCCAACATACTCTGCAATCTTGCTCGATGAATTTTTAATCAAGTAGCCCCTTTCAATACGCGTCCTTCCAAAAGGTCAACTCTCATTGCTTCGGTGTGTCATCGCAAGGTTTAATTCATGCTTCGACGTTTTGTTTACAACTGACTGATTTTAATGTCAGATCATAGTTTCATTTCTTGTTAGGTTTTCGAAATAGGCCCTCATTTTCATTTTCTATACTGTATCAGCCCTATCACGGGCCTCCTCTACAATCGAGAGGACGATGGAGAGTGGTTAGGCCATTAAGTCCATCACGCTGGCCTTATGCATGTTGGCGGACTTTACTCACCATAGATATTCTTGTAAATCGCTATGGTTTACTGGTTTCTGCACGATATGTTCCTTCGCCGTTTTTATGTGATTGACAATCAATTAATTACATTTATAGCAATGCCATCGTTACTTATAAAAATATAAATATGATTTCATCCGTTTATTGGACATTAGAATAATTCATTTATTTGTGCGTTACATTTTATTAGCACAATATTAATACAATATGACCTCCAAAATTTTTGGTTAATCTATGGTCATACATCCTATTAAAAACGGTGCGTTTATAATTATATGACGATTTTTTATTTTTTGTGTACCTTTCCCTTTAAAGAAAATCCATGGAAATTATCAACAGTCCAACACTTTCCATTGGCGCTTATTTTATAACGTATGTGTTTATTTTGTAGGTATAATTATAAAGGTCCCAAGTCTATGTCATTTACAATCATGTCAGTAAACAATGATAGGTATTACATTCGAACTCGCTGTAATGATCTTGTGTTTTGAAAAATTACCATACTTAAAGTAATAATTTAGCTTGCATGCGACATCAAATGAAACCAACACCAAGACGCAAAATAGTACAAGTAATGATTTTTGTAATTACTGCCACTAACTTTTGTATATAAAAAAATGCCTAAATCTTTTCGATGTTAATTCACCTATTGATACCATTTTGAGTCGCTGTTTTATTACACGATATTAAGAAATCTACATTATGTGATTTTCTGGTTGAATATTACAATATTTTTCCTAGTAACTATAATGATATCCGTTTTGGGTTAGCTGAAGTTGGGTGCCTGATCGTAAAATCACGGTTAAATTGGGCAGAACAAAATATATTGAAATAAAACATAAATTGACACTTTTAGGCCCAATTGCACAAACTAACCCGTTGTCCATAACTTTAACTTTGAAAATGTATTTGACATCGCTAATGTATGGGATAGATATTTTAGAAGTCAAAGCTAGTTTGTACGATTAAGCCTAAAAGTGTCAAATTATATTTTTGAGAATCTGTGGCCGTTCGTAACTACAACACAATATTTGCAAAAAATAATAATACTAAACTATCTGCGCCTAACAGTTAAGTTACGTTATTATTATACAGCGTGATATTGACATCTGGTATTTAATTTAAACCACATACTCCTAACCATCCCAGGTAACATTGTATCAAGTTTGAACAAAAACTGCCTGATAGTTTTGTCAAAAATCGCAATTTAGATTTCAAGGCTATTGATCAACCCCTATAGATACCGAGTCTCTTACAGCTCACATAAGTTTCTGAATTGAACTGAAGTTCAGCTAAGCGGTAAAAAAACTCCTATCCATATGGGATGCCCAAAAATAGTAAGAACCAAAATCACAATTTTTGACAAAAATCTTCTCATATTTTTTTCAAATTATGCAAATTGTCACCTGGGGTGATGAGAAACATGTGGGTTAAAATAAGTACAATGTGTCAATATCACCCTGTATAATTGTAATGTCATTGTATATCCTAAATAACTTGAACATACATGGACATAAAATCACAAAATACCCAAGCAATTAATTATTTTAATAAGTCTCACCTGTAAATTATCACTTTAAAAATCCTTGATATAAATTTACTTGAGTGTTGTGTCATATGAATATACATTAGACAAGTAAACCCACATTCCGAGAAATCCAAGGACGGCAACTGCTGTCGATGAACTCATCGACCTTACTTTTACCAGTCAACTTTAAGTTCGAACTTAACGTGCTTAGGTTACCCTTCAAATACACTTGTTTAACCATACTTCCCTTTATATTTTGTATTTCGTGTGTAGTAATGATAGGAAATTCTAATATTTATAACAAGTGAATCAAATAATGATTTACCAAATATCAGGGGCATTGATGCTGCAAATGTTTGAATTACACCGAAAATAGTTCGCAGTGGAGTGCTATTAGGGGCATCTGTTTATAAGTGGACTAATACTGGCTGTTCGAAATTATTAAGTATGAAAAATCAATTTATATATCAACATATATACACATATATACGTCTCAATGCAGTGTACGAGCCACCTCTACAATAGAGATTATGATAGGGGTTAGGCCATATAGGTAATCACTATGCCCTAGTGCGGGTTGATGGACTTTACATACCATAGAAATTCTTACAAATCGCTATTACATGCAGGTTTCCTCCCGATGTTTTGCTTAACCGGTATAATGTGTGGTGATTGATTATGAATACACATATGACTCTAAAAATTCAAAATTAAACCCTGGGATTTGACCCCATAACCATTATGAACATGTTAGCAGCCGCGTCTAGTCCTTTTATCAATAGGCCAGCCACCAAGCACGCAAACTTCAATTTATGTTTCTAAAATATATTATGTTATGTATGATCCTCAAACCCAGTCCTCGACGAAACGTTATAAATACAATTTCAGAATATTTTTTCAAAGGAATGTAAATGTATGTAGTCGATAGCGTTCGTAAAACTGACCTATGTCTCGAAGCACAAAGACCGATAGCACTATATGGACGGCAGAATAAAGTGGGACTAGGCTGTAATGCTGTTTGTCTCGTATCAAATTTTAATAGTGTAGTCACAAAATAGACCTCTATAATAATTATTAGAGATGAGGCAGACCAATATTTTGTAAATGGGTTAAGACTGATATCTTTAAAGAGAATTAGTATCGATCGCATAGGACATTTTTAGTTATAATTACTAAATAGACGATAATTGCAGATACGGCAGACCAATATTTTGTCTATGGGTTAAATCTGATACCTTTAAAGATGATTAGTGTCGATCTCTTGATACAAGGAGACTGGAATAAAAAAATTTGGATGCCACTGATCTGCTATTGATGAATAATAAAAAATATTCAGTTAAACTTTGCAAATGATATTATTGTGAATGTTACCTCAAATTTATTTTTTGGCATATTTAAATATAATAGAATTATATAAAAAAATAGTTTTATTTCTGTCTTTTTATTACAACTTTGAAGTCGGTAAAATGTTGTTCAATGGTTTTTTTTTTCTGGTGCTAAAATGATCTGCTACATAATAATAAAAGGTTTCATGGTTATGCAGTTTTGCTACTCGTATAACAAACCTTTAAGAAAACCGTTGGAACATAAAAAGGTATAGCCATTTCAATATCAAATCTTCGCGGGTAACAAATATCACGATGCTAGTGGCATATTTACTATGTTTTTTAATCATATTCAGCTTACAATGGAAAGGGTCTTTCGCTGATGAATATTTAAAAACTGGCACCTACTTCATACAAATTACAACAATTAGTGGGTAATCTTTGAGATCATTTTTTATTGAAATACTTTTTTTTGTTCCAGGAATATTGCCGGACAGAACAAATCGAATAGAAGATATTTATTTAAGGTTTTATAATGGGTAAGTACCATATTTTTTCTATACTCAATGACTATATATCATTTAGAAGATCTACGAGCATAAGTTGTTTTTATAATGCAGTTTAACTACAACGATTGCTTTTAATATTTACGAGTATCAATGAGTATACATTTTTAACGAATCCTTAAAAGTATGATTATTTTTTCGATGACTTAATTTAGAGCGAAAACGAGTAGGAAAATGTTCCATCTTCCCAGCAAAATAAATATAAAATAAATATCGTCTGTATTACATGGTATAAAATGAAGTCGCTTCCGGTGTCTGTGCACTTAGATCTTTTAAATTATTCAACGGATTTTCATATAGTTTTCAGCAATAAATAAAATTATTCTAGAGGAAGGTTTATATGTATAATACATACACATCATAGGAAAAGGCGACAAAATCTATGATTTGTAATCATAATTAGCCTATACACGTCCATTGGTGGACATAGCACTCTTCTATGGCACGCCACTGGGGTCGATCTTTAGCCCATCGTCTTCAGATTTGTAATATGATGTCGTAAAAATCATTTTTTGAGCGCTTAAATCATAAACGCTAAACCTCACGAGATAGATCAAATTAATGTACTACGGAATTGTTTTATCTTCAAAATATCGATACAAAAGTCCGCAATCGATAAATAATATCTATCCGGTGTGGAGTGGAATCAAAAAATATCTGCACCCAGACGAAACTATGACGGGCCGCTAGTTGTATATAAGCAGCATGAAACTCAATGTAACTAACATTAGCATATCGTATGATTTACATATTAAAGTAAGAAACATAGTAATTAAATCTTGCAATAAAAATGACGTATAAGCTTCGTCACCTTGAGACCTTCGATAACATCGAATTAATTAGTGGATCGGTGACAAATTCATTACGAACTAGTAATTGAATTGCCTCTTTAAGTTGTTATTACTCGATAGTATCTAATGTACACAGTTACAGCTGTTCCGAAGTATATTTGATCTTCATTTATGTAAATTGTAAGCTTAAAATTAAATAGGGTTAAGAGATATACTTATAATCATAACATCGGCTCAAATAGAGTACATCAAGACTGCTACCGAAAATGAAGCCGAGTGGTAATTTTAATGACTTAAAAACAATACAACTAAATGGAATGCCAAGCATTGCTTTGTAAATCATGGTGATGTTTGGTTGTGCTTCTGTCCGGGGATACTGTGATAATTTGCTACTATGAGCAGTCGTATCGCTTACGATCAGGCGATTGGCATGCTCGTCTCGCCATACACAGAAATAACAAAAGTATAAACGTATAATACCTAATATTATTTACAAATGAAATAGAGCATAATGTAGTATTTATTACAGTCGAGTCTAGTGACAAACTGAGCGTAAGCAATGAACTGCGATTCCTTCGTAAATTAATTTTAATAAGATTTTCATTCGTGAAATACAATCTGTGATTTGATTTGCATGTGCCATGGTGTCAGTCTAGTTATTTATTAGATCGTAGATTTTTTTGTCTCATCTTTGAGATGGTAGAGGCAATGTAAGCTTAAACTGTACCTATAACTGCTTAAGTCCTTAGACGGCACGCTGCAGGGCAAGGGCCTCTTTTACAATCGTGAGAATAATTGAGGTAGAGTTAGGACATAAATATATATTTATTTATAATTACTTTATTTTTTACTACACAAATTAACAGAAATAATAACTAACACAAAGCGCTTATTTAAGTGTAACAAACGGCGGTCTTGTCCCTCTCGGCTCTTTTATTGCAATGAATGGCGAGACGAGCATGCCGTTCACCTGATGGTAAACGATACAACCGCTCATGAATAGCATCAAACAATACCTTGAATTACAAAACAAGGCTTGGCATTCCACAGCGTTCGCCATCCTGAGACATAAGATGTAAAGTCTCAATATGTCCAGTCGTTACTCGATTTCATTCAGACAAGATGGTCTGGAATATAAAGATATTATTATAGTCCTTTTATTTTACTACCTTTCCCGCAGCCCTTTGATATTATCGGAAGGGTAAGAGGACAGTAGTCACAAATATATCGACCAGGCGAGATAGCAAGCTGTTCTGATATAAATATATGCAACAATTATACCTATATACATCGGGCCGATAGACAAAATGGCCTAATGACAACATCGCCGTTGAAAGGGCCCCGATACAGCGCTCATTAGTCCGTCTGCTCAGCATGTGTGTATCAGCAAATCTTGATTAAACGCTGTTTGGCGTAATTCAAAGGCCCGATGTCCTAATAACTTTTCATTCAGGGTTATTACCTGTGGTTCATAGTGCTGTCCTCCTGAGATTATATAATGTTCAGATGGAATCTCGGGTATTTCAAAACGCAGATAAATATAAATAATAACTAAACAAATAACACCCAACAGTCACATAAATTGTCCTGACTCCACACTAAGATCGAATCTTGTGTCGTGGGTATCAGGAACTACGAAAGACTTTTTGGTCTCACTAACACCCAGACCCAAAAGAAATATTTGTGGGCCGCACAAACATTTCTCTCGGTGCGGGGATCGAACCCGCGGCCTCTCGTTTCACAGGCGGCGCCTAACCGCCAGCGCCACGGAGGCTGTCAAAATGGTGATATCAATAAGCAGTATAAATTGTGAAGGTTTGAAGTGTCGAAAATAATAATTTAAAATATCCTAGAGCTATTGAATTCCACCTCAATATGTTTAAATTAATTTGTTCGTTTACGATTCAAATATCAGATTTTTCAAAATAAATTTAACTTTAAATCGGTTCCGCGCTAACAGAGAATTTCATGACAAGACCACTGTTATGAAGCCACAGTAAATACAAAAAAACTGACATGCTCCATTTTCATACTTGAGCAAACGTGCGAGATTTTTTTAGAATCGTATCTACTTATATACATGAAGCGTTTCATATACTCGCGGCGAATATTAAGTTTCATGTCTGCAGAGTTTATACATTGACAGAACAACGGGTTTCACGCCTGCTGGTTCTCCTACTGTGCCACTCATTTGCATGCATAATGCAAATGTGCTTTACATCTAATAGTCACGTAGGGCCGCCGTCTTGGGTATAAGATCGCGTGGACGTGAGAAAGGCCACTTTAGCCGAAATCTTAGTACGTGACCATCGGAATTACAAGAACATGGAATTATTATATTCGATTTATATACATTTCTTTGATATGTCGATTATTATTCTTTGATTTTCATTTTTCTTATATATACTCGTCCAATTAGCATAAGGCTAGGGTAACAAACTGCTATGGGCAGTGTATGCCGCCCGAACCAAGATCGTCGTATAGAAATTTTAAAGCGCCCTCATAGTGATACCCATGTAAGTGATAGCCCGATTATACGGAGAGACTTCTATCATCGCATTGAATACCGGCCATTGATTACTGTATTTCTAATAATTTTGAAATGACTTTCTAGGAACTTTGTTGTTGCGCTTTGGGATTACCTGCGAAAGTCCGGATACAATCAGGGCAGTAAAATGCCGCCTGCTGGTCGGCCGGTCGGTCGATAGTTGGTGACTTTATTTGTACCACAGTGCGCTTACTGTAAGGAGTATTATTAAGCAAAGTGTAAATAAACATCTATAAAACAGTAATAAGTGGTAAAGCTGCGCTGTTGTTAGTCATGATTCATAAGTTGACAGGCTCGTTCTGGGCGGTACCACTGTCTTATAGAAGATCGACGTTAAGCATTTGCTTTGCTGTCGCATTTCTTTTGGTGAGTGTGGTGGCCGGATGCCCAATACAAGGGGTATCCTCTTCCCATCTTTTTCCTTCACCCTCCACTCTCGATCGATGGGACGTCAACAAACCCATGACCCAAGCGTTGTGGATATTGTTCATGTGTTCATGATGTTCATGCAAATATCATTATCATTGCAAAAAATGAATAAGTATAGTAAACACTCAGGGTGTTTACATTTTTTTATTAATTTATATGCGTTGGCGTCCCTCTCTCACACTAGCATAATATTATCATAGTGATTTTTTGTCCTTGTCTCATCTTAATACAGAACAAGGACACTACGCATAACCTTCCGAGGCCTGTCAGCGTTCAAGTTCTATAGAACGCAATACTGTCATGTTACATAGTTATTACATAGTTACATAGTTATTGGCTGTTAATTACAATTCCGTACTGGTAATGATATGTCAACGCATTAAATGCATCATTAGTGTTACGTTGTTGAATATTATTACGTGATGGTATGCACTGTATTGCTCAGATTATTTTTAATCTGTGCTCTGATCACGAACATCCTGTCATGAAAAAACGTCGTGAAATTATCGGGGTCATGTATTTATTGAAATAAATCTATTATGTCACATGGTGGACCACGAAAGCTATTAAGTATTTGAATCGTCGCTTCAGAAAGTTACAAAATGTAAAAATTAAACCAAACCCGCTATAAAATCCGTAAATAACAGTACACAGACATGACTCCGAAAAGTCAGAGGTGTGCTATAGGATCCAAACCCGCGACCCACGTAAACATATTATTATTGGTTGGTCCGTTTACCAACAGGCCATCACGCGCTGTGGCCTGTTTTTTTATGGGGCTAGTTAAACTCTAAATAATAGAAAGGGAAATACTGGCATTTTTATTCGTGCGGACATATAGTTGACTTATTATACTAGAGCAGAAATCGTGAATATCAGTGTGCGAATCAGTTACGCGGGAAATCAGTGAAAGGAGAACGAAGGTAGTATAACCGTCTAGGAGTAAAAAAGAAAGAAATTTAAATTGCAGTACGCGTTTGAACACTTTGTCTCCTCTTGTATAATATTTATCCCATCCAAAACATCCTGAAAAAAAATTCCAAGTCTCGCAGCTCAGTTTTTCTACCGCAAAAAGTTGTGTGATGCATGTAATACCAAGTCGATTAATTTATTTAAGTTATTACGTAAGTTAATATCATATCAACATTAAAAATTCTTAAGAGCCTTTATACCCTGCACGCGCTTTTTGGCTTAAAAACAGGACTTTTCAAATGATTTAATAGCCACCAATAAACAATTTAAAGGAAAAATAATTATCACTAATTTTAGAAAAGGTTGTCATCTAGGGATTTTGGTGGAAAACATTATAGATTGATGGATAATTTGTGAGTACTATACGGATTACTAAACACAAGTTTCGTTATTTAGGCTTTAAATGGCAATTTAGAAGCTTAAGATATCCTTAACCACTAAATATAAGATGAAAATAAAAATATTATCAGACTAATAAGACCCTTATGGAGGGATTTTGCTGAGAAAAATAATCTTTTTGTGTTTAGTTCCTGAAAAATAAAAATTTAAACAATGCAAAATTATTCAGAAACTCTCGTCAAGAACATATTTTTTTTCACCAACTTATCGTACATAATTTTTTATAACAATTGCATATTATAATAGAAGAACATCTTATCAATAAATTACCATTTTTATATTTCAACAAAATTAGTTTTCATGTTTTCTACAAATATTTTAAAAACCACTATAAAAGACGCTGTCCGACGTGGATCAAATCAGACCGCCGCAAGGCCTTCTAGAGGGAGGACGTATCGCTCGTCGCTCCGGCCTGGCTGCAGTCGATTTTGCCGCGCGTAGTAAAAATAGCCACGCGCGGAATGCGATTACCACATCTTAGTACTTTGCTAGTAAAATATTTAATTATTTTTATTACCTACAATGATTTTGTAGTGAGTATAAATAATGTTTCAGGTAATATAATGGGATGTAATTCCGAGGCTAAATTATGTTATGTATTGTAATATAAAATTAAATATATTTCGTAATTGTAAGGGGTTGTAAGGCCCCTAACACTATTTATGTGTTCGAACACGAATGATTAATAAAACGTCCGTAGTGTCTACTGTTTGAACACTGATTTGAATGCAAGTTAACAATGTAATAATAACGAAAATATGATTAGTATCCAAAATTTGTATTATTCTTTGCTTGTACAGTAATATTTGTCTACTTATAATGCAAATAATATATTTTTATGATATTATATTACAGTTACATTTCAATTGAATATTTGAAGCGCACGGATCAAAGTTGTTTGAGCCGATTGTATAGCGAGCCGACGCGGCAGCTCTACGCACCCAGCTTTGGTCGCTTATGTGTGCGTGAAATTGACGAAGAAATACCTATAGTTGACTTTGCGCGCAAGGTGTATACGCTCTTAACGTTTTAAATAAATAGATCGACTTGGCCAGCAGCATTATGTATATTATGGAATTTTTTTACAGGATGTTTTGGATGGGATCTCACGTCTTTTTGGCAGAGTCCTAGTTTTTTCCTTTTCGGTACTTTTTACTTCTAGAATATCAATAACGATTTTTCTTAAAGCCTCTGTCTTATGTTTTTTTCTTATTTTTGTAGGTATCAATTTATCACAAATATAGCGGATTTGATTATATATTAGTGTTCTTTCTTTCACGGTAATTGATATTTTTGAGCTATTTAGTCTATTTATTTGCAAGTTTTTCTTCGTCATGTTTTTCTAGAGGAATGTTGTACGGATTCATGGGCTGAATACACCTTTTCCCTCTCTATACCCTCCTCTTGTTATGCCTCATATATATAGATACCAATCTAAAACTATTATTCCATTATATACGGGTACAATGATTCATTAACTGCAAATGTAACTTTGTAATCCCATACATTTATATGGAATTACAAAGTTATTCACGCAGTTGGTGTATCTAGAAAACTAGACAGAAATTATGAAATGTTTAAATTTTCCCTTAATTTAGACACTAAACACTAATTATATTCTAAATTTGAAGGTTCTATGTCTACTAGAAGTGCCTTAGACTTTTGATGATCGGTCAGTCAGTCAGTGAGTGACAAAATTAAGAAAGTTTGACTAGTTACAATTGTTAAACTACTGAATCAAATTGAATGAAATTTTAAATATACCGTGTTTACACAATGCCTGCTTAGTAACTGAAAATTAAGGCTTCTTGCTTTAATCACAACGAAGTTATGGGGGGTTGAAAATGGTCTGAATTGCTTCGAGAAAAGGATGGTACGACTGTGCCGCTTTCAGCTCGACTTGGAGGGGGCACTGCCGTGCCCCCAGATTCTTATACGGTCAAGATGGTTAATTCCGTCTATGGGGCGTAATCGTCTATTTCCAATTAAATGAAATGCACATTCAAATTACAGCTCTGAGAGTTGGCATGTTAGAACAGCATTGTTTTTTGCTTCAAATTCAATTTAGGGAGTAAATAAGATGTTACAGACAAACACGACTAGATATTTAAGATCCTGAAGCTAATAAATGATCCTCTTCTACCAATGAACCATAACATTACGTATATTCTTAAAACAAATAATAATTTCGATGAAATATCGATGTTTGACGAATTTTCCCGATTTTGAAGAGAAAATCCGTATGGTATCAATTTTTTCCAAAAATATTTTTATCTTATTTCTTTGCATAACTAAATTACATGTGCTAAATGCATTTAAAAGTTTAATACATTGTTTATCATAAAATAGAATAACACTGGCAAAAAAAACCTTGATGATTTGATAGCAAAAAAGTGAGTTTTTAAAAAATCTATGTTGGAATCAGGCACCTTGACCTTATATTAAACTTTTTCTACATCTAAACTAATATTACAAAGTGAACAGATTTTATAGTTGGTTTGCATTGAATAGGCTCTGAAACTAATGGACCAATTTGAAAATTATTTCATCATTTGAATCCTCGATGATTCTAGACGAACATAGGCGATAAAATATTTTCAAAAAAGTGTATTTGCTCCTGAACAGGTCTTGTAAAAAGGCGGATTAGTAAATACTACTTAACCGAGGACTGTCTTTAATAGCCTCAATACTAGTAAATCTAACAAAATCAAGCACAACATCCATTTATTAGTGCAGAGTTAATAACCTCTCAGCCTTGAGGTCCCGCAAGACATTATCGGACCCACAAGACCCAATCTCAATATCTGACGTATAGAATACGTGCCGCTCTTTGATTTAGCATCTATGCGTCGGAAATATCCCTTATACTTAAATGAGTCACTGTTTGGAATTCATGTAATATATTTAGATTTTTTTAATCTTAAAGAAACTTTACGTCATACAAATTTACTGCACGAAGACCGAACCAGCAGCCTTTGGTTTCACAGTCAGAGACTAACCAACTGCGCCTATATACCGGGTATCTCAAGACTGCTACCGAAAACGAAGCCGGGTGGTAGTTTTAGTGGCTACAAACACAATGCAATTAGAAATTTCGCCTAGAAACGCGACAATTATTTTTTATGATTTTTTAAATATCGTCATTTTTGGGTGGTAAATCCATGGTTTTTGCTAAAATAATAATTTAAACTCATTTATACCTTAGAGTATTTATAAATAAAAGGGTATACACTATTATTTTAGGAAAAAATGTATTTACCACCCAAATATGGCCATAGGAAAAAAATAACAAAAAAAAAATTGTCGCTTTTTTTGCAACTTTTTCTATTGCATTGTGTCTGAAGTCGCTTAAACTACCACCCGACTTCGTTTTCGGTAGCAGTCTTGATATACCCTGTATACAAACTCACTCCTTTTTCCCAGAATGGGTAGGCAGAGTTGCTACCAAAACACCCTAATTTCATCTTGTATGTTCCGTCCAACGTTGGATAGGTGGTGAGCCTATCACCATTTTGGCCACAAATTCCTGTCTCCCGGCTGATAATAAATTGAAAATCCACTATCACTTCGCCCGACTCAGGATTCAAACCCGAGACCTCAGCTGTGTAATCATACCGTAGTACATCTGCGCCACAGAGTCTGCTAATGTTTGTCATTATTTATTATTAGCACTTAGACCCCTGTATTTTGTATTTAATTATCAGTAAATACGCCATATTAACCATACAGCATAGTCAACACACAATAACAGATTGCGGAAAATTCAACAACACGGTTTTATCATTCATCCGTACCATTCCAGTCGTACCCTTTGTTACAGTTACAATACATTTCAACCCCACCGACCTAGATCGCGAGATAAACGGTGCAACACGCGATTGCAATACCAAATGGGGTGAACGGCAACTGTTCTATAACCACAACAACTGTTGTTTAATGCAGACAAAAAATATTTTGCGTGAATAGAGTAGTATCTGACACAGCGATTTTATGATATCAAGTATATTTGAGTATATATTATACCCTATCCACTCCCAATCAAACTCTCAATTGTAGAGGAGGCCCGTACCTTGCAGTTGGACGTATATAGGCTGACACAGAGTATATTTGAGATAGTAAATGGTGGTTCGGTAGCGACAGAATTCCATCACCCTGGCTCTGTCTATTTCAAAACGTAATTGAGGCAGCCAAGCACACTGAGAAATGAAATAGCCATGATATATTGCAAAGCCGAAATGAACAACAATGGGATTGGTCTCACACCTTTCGTTGATATGTTAATGCCGGGTGCACAGACACCGATCCAAAACGTGGACCTAATGCCCCTAAATTGAAGGCCCAGTAATGGATCTGCGCCGAACTATCATTTGGAAGGAAATTACGGCGCTTCTCGCCTTGGAATATCCTGTACCCATAAAGTCCCATTTACACGTGAGCGATTTAGAGAATCGCCGCCGTAGCGCCACAGTGGTGCAATAACCGCATCACTAGTAATTTTCATACAATTTCTAGAACCGCCGCGCCGCCGCAGTGCCACTATTACGACACACGCGCGTCATCTACACTAATATTATAAAGAGGAAAACTTTGTTTGTTTGTTTGGTTGTAAGGAATAGGCTCAAAAACTGCTGGACCGATTTTAAAAATTCTTTCACCATTCGAAAGCTACATTATCCACGAGTAACATAGACTATATTTTATTTTGGAAAAAAATAGGGTTCCGTAAGATATTTGGATATTTCGGACACAAACTGAAAAAAATCAACCAAAGAAGTTACTTGTTTTGCGTACGCTGCCTAAACTACAAAAGAACCATAAAATGTTATAATTAATTGTAGATCTTATAAATATCTACAAAAAAGTCCGCGACACACTATACCTATCTATGTCGAGTGAGGCACAACAACCACATTTTTATTTAAAAATATTGAATTTTTTTTTGAACTACATTTAAACGCGTTTATTTTACTCATGCTATTAATCCTTATCAAAATAAATTATTTCATCAATAAGTACAGTTTATGTTGATAATATTTGGTCTTTGAATGATTAAAATTGGACGTTTGGTTTTGAAGTTGTGGTGAAATTAAAATATTACGATTTCTGCTGCACAAAAATTTCATAAGGCAATCTTTATATGTACATGTATATAGAGAGACGGGATATAATAGAGTGGAAGGTACGGGAGAAGGCTGGGATAGCTGACAGATTTGATAGGACGAAATATAAATGCACGTTATAAGACGGGATGGATAATAAAGAGAAAGGACGGGATGGATTGGGAAGTGACTGAACAGACGGATGAGACGGGATTGAGCCGGACAGTAGGACAGCTACGTCAAGTT
Source organism: Hyles euphorbiae (assembly GCA_023078785.2). Classification (NCBI taxonomy): domain Eukaryota; kingdom Metazoa; phylum Arthropoda; class Insecta; order Lepidoptera; family Sphingidae; genus Hyles; species Hyles euphorbiae. Next base: position 13,633,670 of record CM041040.1, read on the forward strand.
TAGGTATACAAGAGTTTATACGAAAAATAACATGTATTTGGTGTGGAGTGGAATCGAAAAATATATGCACCCAGACGAAGCTGGGCCGGGCCGCTAGTTATTGGATATAGAAGAGACATTAAATAATATTAAACTAAACATGAATGCAGATGTAACTCGACGTTGTAATTTTGATTGAAGAACTTAAAAATCACTCCACAATACAAGATATTAGAATCTTTTGATTGAAATGAAAAATGAATGATTGACAGTTATTCTAATCGCATTCGTAAGAAAGGGGCGTGGGAATTAATACACTGCAACAAACTTATTGATTTTCAGGCTATCACGAACTACAAGAGACTTTTCCTTCGCACACACACCCAGACCCGAAATGAATATTTGTGGGCCTCACAAACATTTCTCTCGGTGCGGGGATTGAACCCATGGCCTCTGATTTTACAGGTGGCATCGCACCTTCTATGCCACGGAGTATGTCAAACTTACCACCAGTGACATACTTGTTTATATTCATAATTCCTTTGTGCTCTAGCCGTCACAATAATCAATATATTGATAGTCTATGTACGTGTTTTTTTTTTTGCGAGTGCAGCTATGGTAGCGATTATTAAATTTCCACGAAGCGGACACAAAATGTTCACTCTCTTTTTTGGCTCGATAAAATGGATATTCCCAACTTATTAGAATTGCATTCAATAACGCGGGACTCGATATTGGGACTCCAATATTCAGAACTAACAAAATTATTTCAACATTTACTTTCGGACATTACCATACTTTTTTGGTGTTAGTGAATTTCTGTGACGCGTCATCTTAAAGATAAATACATAGACGATAGATCTATGAGAAGCATTGTAGGTACTAAAAAAACAAATACAAAAACAAGAAAATAGATTATATTTCCTTGTAGCTCCGACAATATAATTTAATTTAATAGTAAGTGAAAAATACTATCTTAATATTGTCACTCACCAATAAAAATGAATTTTTAGCTTTTTTTATTTATAACAGACATGAAAAATGCTACGAATGAACTATCGTATGCTTTTAAAGTGTCTGTTGCTATTTTAAGAGGAAATAGGCAGACTCGACAAGGCATTCAATCTTACATTCTGATGGAACTAGAAACATTTCTATTTTGGTACAAATTGTTTTGTATTCTTTTTAAAACGTTGGTTATTAAATCTGAAACATGGTAAATGTGAAAAAATAATTCAAGGCGCAAATATTATATATCTTTATTGTATTTCTTCAAGTATTAAAAGAAAAAATCGAAAATTGTTTCTGTAAAAGTTAAAGAATTTATATTAATTATTATATCGTTTACCTTCACATTTACCTTTACTACTATTATCTAATTAAATCTGTTAACAAAAACACAAACTAGTAAAAATTAAAAGAAACTATATTTTAAACCGTAAGTGCGTGGTGGCCTGTTGGTAAACGGACTAGACGCGACTGCCAACATGTTCACGGTGGTCGCGGGTTCAAATCCCAGGGCACACCTCTGACTTTTCGGAGTCATGTGTGTATTGATAGGCAATCACCACGCACTAAAACGGTGAAGGAAAACATCGTGAGGAAACCTGCATACCATAGCGATTTATAAAATTTCTATGGTATGTAAGTCCGCCAACACGCACTAGGCCAGCGTGGTGGACTATATGGCCTAACCACTCTCAATCGTACTCTCGATTGTAGAGGAGGCCCGTGCCCTGCAGTGGGACGTATATGGGCTGATACAGACAGATATTTTAAACCGAAGTATCATAAAATAATTAACAATGAAGTAGAATTTAATAGGTCAAATTAATATATCATTTTTAAATAAAATGTTTTTATATTTATCGGTATTTCATCGTGCCCGTATAAAAAATATATATTTTGAATGGTTGTATCAAAGCTGAATGTTACAATAACCTAAATCCACTATAATTTTTTTTTATTGATTTAAATCTCCAATAATAGTAAATAGATTCGGCTGGTAACATGCTTACGATGAGCGCGAGTACAAATTGCATGGCACACCTTTGATTTTTCGGAGTCATGTGTGACAATCCGAACTAAGAAAGCTTGATGAACTATACGGCTTATCTCTTCTCAATCGTACCATCGATTGTAAATAAAGCCCTTGCCGCATAAAAGATGCACAGCTTAATGATGATATTTGGCATAAATATGAATAACTCTAATAAAATGTACACACCTTAATGATGATGATTAACATAATGATTATACTTTTGTTGACAGGCACACAGCAGAAGACTACGTGGACATACCACTCAGCCAAGCTGAGCGTCTTATTGACACTAAAGGCTTCGACAAGGACAAACCTGTGGTGTTTTACATCCACGGCTTCATAGAAGTGGCGCAGCAGGAGAGTATCCAGGTATTAATCAAATTTAACCGCACTTTTTATCATTATCAAGAAAATTAAAGTATGAATGTGGGAAGCAATTTGAAGTTCTTTGTTAATTTATACTAATTTTAATTGGAATTAACTAATTTATATTATAATTGCAATAATACTGTTCTCGTTATATCTTGTAATAAAGTTATAATCATTCTGTGAATTATAAATATTCTTTATTATTTTATTTAATATGGCCCCTCGAAATATAGCATAATATTTACATTAAAACCAGATACACTTAACTATAGACCTCAATCATCCAATACCAAGTTATAAAAACAAATTGATTAAATAACAAAGACTGTTCCAATTGAAATTAATATGCACAACAGCAACATTAATCAGATTTCACAACCAAAAATTACTTCCAGGTTATAGTCAACGCATACTTAGAAGCAAGACCTGGGACCAACGTCATACTACTCGACTGGTCGAACATGTCTCACGGCTCATACTTGGTCAACGCAGCTCGGAATACCAAGAAGGTAATTATAGTAATTGATCTAGAACATTTTTATAGGAAACTAGCGGCCCGACCCAGCTTCGCCTGGGTGCATATATTTTTTGATTCCACTCCACACCAAATACATGTTGTTTTTCGTATAAACTCTTGTATGCCTAAACTTGACGTAGGTATCCTACTGTCCGGCTCAATCCCGTCTCATCCGCCTGTTCAGTCTCTTCCCAATCCGTCCCGTCCCTTCTCTTTATTATCCATCCCGTTTTATAACGTGCATTTACATTTCGTCCTAACAAATCTGTCATCTATCCCAGCCCTCTCTCCGTACCTTCGATTCTATTTTACTTTATGTCCCTTCTCTCCATAAACATCCATATACATCTTATATATAAAATAGGAATGATTAATAGTTAATATGAGAGTTACACTGATATAGCAAAATAATAATTGTCAACGTTACTACTACACTTGATGCATAAACAATAATGATGGCCGACAACTGTGTAGGGAGTGAGAGAAGTCTTATTGTGTGAGAGAAACAGGAGACCGGTTTCGTTCTCATCCCTACTCCGTGCTGTTTACTGGGTCAGAAGTGACACCTGTAGACATCTGGTGGGGATAACTAATTAAATGACGATTGATCAGTTTTCGACCGGAGAGGAAAAATGATTAAATTACTAAAATGGCTATTAAAAAATAAGGGTTGATCATAGAAGGGTGAAAATTGAGGATTGTATGTATTTTTGTATGTTGTATCATAAAAAAAAATTGTCTAAAAAATAAAAAATTAAATTTTGGGGTGGACTACCCCTAACATTTAGGGGGATGAAAAATAGATGTTGGCCGATTCTCATAGATACCGGATAAGCACAAAAAATTTCATCAAAATCGGTCGAGCCGTTTCGGAGGAGTTCGATTACGCACCCCGTGACAGAAGAATTTTATATATTAGATAATAATTAAGTTGTAGGTAACTACATGGTTCTATTCCAGTTTATTTTATCGATATTCTGGCAATTGAGTGATTGTAAATATACCTATATTAAAATATTATTTAACGATAGTCTAACCATATTATTTATAAAACTCTTAACTAAGCTGGTGATGGTGTAGTTTCCAATAAAATAAAATAAAACACCTACTGGACATATTGACTGGATAATTAACATCTTACGTCTCAGCATGGTGAATGGCGCGAAATGTCAAGCAAAGCTTTATAATTCATGGTGGTGTTTGATTTTTTTACTTACCATGAGCGCTTGTATCAGGTATCAGGCCCATGACACAAATAAACTATCGTGTATTTTCTGATCATCTAGTTCTAATGATTGCAACGATCTTAGTAATTAAATTGATGAAAGTATAGTAGTTTACATTCACCTTTTCCCCAGAAAGGGTAGGGAGAGGTGTTACCAAGACACCCACGTTTCGCATTGTGTCTTCTGTTCCATGATGTGAATAGGGGCGAGCCTATCGCCATATCTAGAGCAAATTTATAACTACCAGCTCACAATGAATTTACAAAATATCCAATATCGCTTTGCCAAACCCGGGATTCGAACCCGAGATCGCAGCGTTGAAGTCGTGCCAAAGTAAAACTACGCCACCAATATGAAGTGTTGTAAGGTGTAGAAAGTACATGTACAGACATCGATCAGTTGCAAATAGTGGTAGACTGTCGCTTTCGTCAGTCGGGATGGCACCACTGTCTCATAAGAGATCGACATGAAGCGACTTCAAAGCAGTCGCGTTTCGTTCGATGAGTGAAATTGCTGGAGGCCCAATACCCCTTCTCTCCACTCCAGATTTAATGGGCCGGTAACACAACCATGAGCTAAGCTGTTGATGAGTGGCAGTGATCACTTATCATCAGGTGGCCTATCGTTTGCCGGATAAATGCAATAAAAAGATTAAGCATAATATCCTTATATATCCTTAGTCTTTTATATCCTTAGTCTATATTTCAAAATTCGACAAAATTGTGAGTTAAACTCAGACAAACCTAAATATTGGCAAAATGCGACACACTTGCGTTTCTCACTTTGGCTTATTCATGCCTTCATAGGTATTGAACACAAACATCCTGCAGCAATATGTGCAAACAGCTTGAAAAAGGTTTTTCTTGAATGCAATATCTGTTGCAAAAGATTGGATATGCCCACAACTAAATGGCAGATAACCAAGTCAAAGGAAACTTGCGCAGAATTCCATGTCGGTTTCGTAACAAAAAACTAACGCAGTGATTGTAAAACAAACTGCGGTGTGTACGGCCATGGGTTAGTCGAGATGTAAATAAATATTGAATAAAATAAAGTAGACCTTGTCTTCAAATGTAGCAGACTTTTTAATATAAGTATATATTCTTTTTAATATAAAAGTGCGTGGTGGCCTGTTGGTAAACGGACTAGACGCGACTGCCAACATGTTCACGGTGGTCGCGGGTTCGAATCCCAGGGCACACCTCTGACTTTTCCTAGTCATGTGTGTATTGATAGTCAATCACCACGCACTAAAACGGTGAAGGAAAACATCGTGAGGAAACCTGCATACTATAGCGATTTATAAAATTTCTATGGCATGTAAGTCCGCCAACCCGCGTTAGGCCAGCGTGGTAGACTATATGGCCTAATCACTCTCAATCGTACTCTCGATTGTAGAGGAGGCCCGTGCCCTGCAGTGGGACGTATATGGGCTGATACAGAACAGAATATATTCAGTTTTATTTCCTCATTATAAGACTCATGGATATATGATAAAATTCGGAGCATGAAAATTATTTCTCGTGGTGATGAGTGATTCCATCCCAGCCGAGAAATATATAGGTATATGTGTGGGCCAACAATATTTGTTTTGTACGTGTGTTACGATAAATGTGTCGTGGTTTTGGGGGTTAACGTCACTCGCGTCCGTAGGCTTTGACTCTAGATACCCTACACGTGACCCCTGGGTAGTGCCAAATGAGTGACATAGTGGTGGTAGGACTTATGTGTCCGCCCGGGTAGCGACCACCGTCCATGAGGCGTAAAGACCGCCATAGTGATCTCCGTAAGGGGATCGCGTTCCGGGATCAGCCAGTGGTTTTCCGGTTTCTTCGAGGATCTTAAGTCCGGGCATGAGGTTGTACCGTGTGGGTATTTTCGGTCCTCTGTCGAAGGGAGGAGAGTTGATCCGCCGGCCAGGGAGACCCGTAGAAACGGTTGTCCGCTGGCCGCCCGCGGTATGGTACAGGGGCCCAATCGGGGCTAACCACCTCGAGAGGCTGCCTCACCATGCCGCGCATAATCTTGGGTGGGTACGTCGTGCCGGTTGGTGACCGGAAGTGGGGTCCCGGCGGCCCATCCCGGGAGGGTACGGGGGCCCTTCCGTCCGGCGGATCAATTCGCTTCCTGCCGACCCTTTCGTGCCGGTGCCCATTCGGCCTTCTTAGTGCCCGAACCTAAGATCCTCGTTGCCTCTTCACCAATCCCATCCTTTCTACCATGACAGTGCAACTAAACAGAGCAGGTCCTTCAGCGGTGCTTAACCCCACCACCGCGTTCACTATGGAGTTCACTAACATCCGCGGACTCCATACAAACCTCAATGCCGTCCACCACCATCTTGAGACGGCCCGGCCTGCTTTGCTCTTCCTAACGGAGACGCAGATTCGTTGTCCGACCGATAATTCTTACCTGTTGTATCCCGGTTATTCGCTTGAAGTAAACTTCAAGCCTAAAGCCGGGGTATGCTTGTATGTTCGGTCGGACATCTGCTGTCGCCGTTTGCACTGCATGGAGGACCCCTCCTTCTCCACTCTGTGGGTGCACGTGGATCTAGGTTCCCTGAGCCGCATCTACGTGTGCCTTTACAGGTCTCACAACGGGGACGATGAGACGACTCGGCTGTTCAGGTATCTTAGCCAGGCGGCTGATGACGCGCAGGCGCAGTTCCCGTCGGCCGAAATGGTGGTCTTGGGGGATTTCAATGCTCATCACGAACTGTGGCTGGGCTCCTCCAAGACTGATCATGCTGGCAGAGCTGCCCATGCATTCGCTCTGACTCATGACTTGACACAACTGGTGAACCAGCCCACCAGGATCCCGGATGTGGCGAGTCATGCGCCTTCTTTGCTGGACCTTCTGCTGGCGAGTCACCCAGCCGGGTATCATGTGACCGTTAGTGCGCCTCTGGGCACTTCCGATCACTGCCTGGTTGGGTCGTCAGTACCGATCGCATCACCTCCACGTCCCGTGCAGGTTAGGCGAAGGGTCTGGCATTACTCGTCGGCAGATTGGGATGGTATGCGGGAATATTTTGCATCCATCTCTTGGAGGCAGCGCTGCTTTGAGGGTAAAGATCCCTCAGCGAGTGCCAACGCTATTGCTGACGAGATCAGACTTGGAATGGAATATTACATTCCTTCCTCTGAGATCGCCAGTAAGGGCCGTGGACGCTCCTGGTTCAATCGTGCATGCGCCGATGCTGTCGGTGACAAACAGGCGGCGTATCGCGCTTGGATCAGGGGTCGCGCCATGAAGGATCCCAATATCAGTTCCCTCAAAGAAGCCTATAACCGTGCCTCCAAGGCCTGCAAGAAGGCCTACGTTAGGGCGGATGCCCAGCGCGTTAGCAGGATTGGGCGTGCGTTGGCCGATCACCCAACTAGCAGTCGTGCTTATTGGAGGTTGGCCAGGGCCGTCCAATCTAACTTCTGTCGTCCAGCGTTGCCGCCGCTGAGGTACCCAGAAGGGTCGCTGGCCCACAAGCCGCAAGAGAAGGCTGCCTTGCTGGCAAATCTCTTTGCGGCTAATTCCCGCCTCGAAGACCGTGGTTCCCAGTCGCTGCCTACGCTGCCTGATTGCGGTTTCTCAATGGCAGATATTCGCATCAGGCAGTGTGATGTGCGGCGTGAGTTACGGTCTCTCGATGTGCGGAAAGCCAGTGGTCCGGATGGGATACCAGCGGTGGTTTTAAGGGCTTGTGCAGCTGAGTTGTCTCCAGCACTGACTCGCCTCTACCGAGCGTCCTACCGCACAGGTGTTGTGCCGGAATCTTGGAAAGAGGCCAATGTGCAACCAATCCCCAAAAAGGGTGATCGATCGGACCCTACCAATTACCGCCCTATCGCTATCACCTCAGTGATGTGTAAGGTCATGGAGCGGATCATAAACGCTCAATTGGTCCGCTACCTGGAGGATCACTCGTTGATCAGTGACCGACAATACGGATTCCGTCATAATCGATCGACGGGTGATCTTCTAGCGTTTGTCCTGCATCGCTGGGGTGAGGCGATAGACCGGCGTGGCGAGGCTCTTGCTGTGAGCCTCGACATTGCCAAGGCGTTTGATAGGGTCTGGCACCGTGGTCTTCTGTCCAAGCTTCCGGCATACGGTCTACCCGGCAACCTGTGTTCGTGGATTTCCGGCTTTCTGCATGGGCGTAGAATACGTGTAGTCGTAGACGGACACGCTTCGGCGCTCATGTCGGTAAATGCCGGAGTTCCTCAGGGCTCGGTGCTGTCGCCCACCTTGTTTATTCTGCATATCAATGACATGTTGTCGCTTGGCAACATTCATTGCTATGCAGATGACAGCACGGTTCATGGGCGATACCACTGCGGGCCTCCAGGTTGCCGTGTCGAAACTGTGAAGGGACGCGAAGATCTTGTCATTGAGCTCAACCGGACCTTGGATCTCATTTCTACATGGGGTTCCAGGAATATGGTTGAGTTCAATGCCAGGAAAACCCAGGTGTGTGCGTTCACGTGCAAAAAATCCCCGTTCTCTCCCCTCCCCATTCTTCAGGGTACTCCCCTCTCAGTGCGGAATGACCTGTGTATCCTTGGTATGGATATCCGCTGTGATCTCAATCCAAGGAATCACATCGAGGGCGTAATATCTGCCACATCACGCAGGGTTGGAGTCCTGAACAGAGTGCGTCGGTTTTTCACGCCCGGTCAGCTTTGCCGCTTATATAAAGCGCAGGTCCGGCCGGGTATGGAGTATTGCTCGCACCTCTGGGATGGATCCGCCCAGTACCTGCTCGATGCCTTGGATGGATTGCAGCGGCGGGCCATCCGCATTGTGAATGATGCAGACGTTACGAGCAACTTGGAGTAGCTACAACTCCGGAGAGATGTCGCCTCTCTAAGCGTGTTCTACCGCCTGTATCACGGTGAGTGCTCTGAGGAATTGTTCAACTTGCTCCCCTCCTCTCCATTCCTAACCAGAACCACGCGTGCTGGCTTGCGAAGCCATAGCTTGACGGTCCACACCATCCCGGCGCGAACCAAACGGTTCTCAAATTCGTTTCTGTGCCGCACTGTCAGGCTGTGGAATTGTTTGCCGGCGCACGTGTTCCCTCCTTCCTACAATCCCGGGTCCTTCCGCCGTGGTGTGAAGAGGCACCTAAGCAGGCCGGCATAATTGTTTCCATTGGCATGGGACTGCCGTCCGATGCCAATGGATACTCTGCCTGGGCGGCATTGACACTTTCCATCAGGTGCAATGCCGCCATTATGCCAGGCCATTATAAAAAAAAAAAAAAAAAAAAAAAGTTTTTATTACCCAGGACACAAGACTTGTAGCTTGTATCAAGTCAGGACCATGTATACCCAACATACATGGTCCTGACTGTATTTATTAATTAGAAGAAACATTTTAATGCAGACTGCCTCGGTGGCGCAGTAATTCTATGGTATGACTGCAAAGCTAAGGTCTCAGTTTCAGGAAAGCGATACTGAATTTTACTATTCATTATAAGACCGCAGTCAGGAATTTGAGCCCGATATGGCGATAGGCTTGCTTGATCCTGTAACATGATAGGATGGATTACATAAGACGAAACGTAGATGACCTGGTAAAATGGACAGCCTCCCCTTTCTGGGAAAAAGGCGCGAGTTTATGTATATACAGGGTATATCAAGACTGCTACAGAAAACGAAGCCGGGTGATAGTTTAAGGGACTTCAGACACAAAACAACAAAAAATGTTGCAAAAAAAAGCGAAGATTTTTTTTGTTATTTTTTTTTTCAAAACGTCGTAATTCGGTGGTAAATACATTTATTTTTCCTAAAATAATGGTGTCTACCCTTTATAAAAGAATTTCAATTATTATTTTAGCGAGAATTACGGATATACCACCCATAAATGATGACATTTAAAAAAAATTGTCGCGTTTGTTTGCGAAATTTTTAGTTGCATTGTGTTTGTAGTCACTAAAACTACCACCCGGCTTCGTTTTCGGTAGCAGTCTTGATATACCCGGTATTTTAATGCAATGCGTCATAACAGATTCTAGTTTTACTAGTTGGCCTTCATTTTATCATAACTTCAGTAACGAGTGTATAACTTTCGGTAGTTCAATAACACCAAATATTTATAGAATATTATGTAAATGAATTTGCATACTTCATCGATTCGGAAGCGTGGAATTATTATAACAATAAATTATAATGTTGTAACAGTTTATATTATATTTTCATTGAGTAAGTAACATAGCTGAGTTGATAAAAAACCGGATTGACACGTGAGAGGTCAGGGTTTATTTTTTAGTTGATTTTATGTTTGTAGCCAATATTATAGTACTATAGTTGTAGTATCACTACGCTTAACGGTGTTATCAAAGATGATTTCCGAGGTATCAAAATCATAACGATAATGATACTGGGTAACACTTAAATACAGAAATTAACTTATGCATCAAATAATAATATTTTTTACATAAATACAACAAGTAATTTACGCATAGGTATTCATAAATATTTTTTTTCAATTTTAGTTGGTTCGTTTGACCACAAATAAATAATAATTAAATCAGTTACTCTGATCTGGTTTACGATTACCATTCACTCAGATGTTTACGTAGGTGGACGTAAATATTTCTTACCATTCCATTCGCAGAACAAAAAGTCAATCAGTTGGAATGAATTTAAAATGCCTGCGTTTTTATTGGAAACATTTATTTGCGTACATGTACAAGAATTGTAATTAACTCGTACTCTTGGTTGGAGATGAGGCCCGTGTCCTGCAGTAGGACGTATATTATGGGGTAATACAGATAATTAAATAAATAACACCCAACAATTACCTACATAATCGTGTCCCCACACTAAGATCGAGTTTTGTGTCGGGGTTATCAGGAACTACAAGAGGCTTTTCGGTCTCACAAACAACCAGACCCGAAATAAACATTTCTCTCGGTGCTGAGATTCAACCTGCGATAGAAAAGACTAGTGTGGAAGAAATTACGCATGTTGTAGGGTATATTCAATGAGTATTTTGAAATAATTGAATCGATAAAGTGATTGATCTCAAGAGAATAATACTGATTGACGCACAATAGAATATATTTCAATTCACATTTAATAAGTTATTTTATTTCTATTTCAAAATAATAAGTTATTTTATTTCTATTTCAAAATATTGCAATCAATGTTTATATTTATATTTTTGTTATACTCTACATCATCTCCAAGCCCGGCTGCCTTGAAAATTAGCTAAACTTGTATATTGAGTAGGGTAAGCAGGGGGAATGGCGCTCACTGGGTAATGGCGCTCACCTCTGTAACTCACACAGACCTGAACATAGCAACACGCCGCGTTACGTGGAGCGTGAGAGGAGGGGCCTCTAACAAACAACGACGCCAACGGCCAACGGTCAATCAGCTCGCGTCCTGTGACCGTGAAGTGCGTTTCTTCGTTTGCGTCCGCGGCGATGTAATTTTAGGTTAGGTGTCCTTTGTCGGTAAGTCCAAAAATTTAATGCTTATTCATTATTAATTTTACATTTCTGACACTAAATATATTCTATTTTTAAATAATACAATCAATTTTCAACAATTATGTGTAAGTTTTTTTTAATTTCAAATTAATCACAAAATGGCCGTTTGGGGTTATACCGCTCATCTGAGCGCCATTACCCCTTAGTATATATATATTTTTAATTGTTGTAGATATGCCAAGAAATCGTCAAAGAACCACTGCCAAAGCGGCTTGGACCGAAGAAGACCTTCAATCTGCTAAAACTGCGATTGAAGGAGGTTTGTCGAAAAGAAAAGCAGCACAACAATATAACATACCATTTACTACTTTAACGCCCGAATACTGGAACGCCATTCAAATAATAAGTTGCTCTTAACAGCGCACGGCTCACTTAGCCAGTACGTTTAATTGGGATTAATGTAGCTAAGCGCCATTTATATTTAAGTTGCGTTCCAGTATTTGGGCGTAAGAGACTGTTTAAAACATGATTTGTTAAATTGAAAAAGGCTAATCTTACGTATAGTTGATGCTGATTTGTGATTATAGATTTTATATTCATTCCATAATGTTGATCTCATTAATATTTCTTTAATTAAAATGTATCTTACTTATTATATTCCAAATAAAATGTTTGAGCGTTATTACCCCGTACACCTCAAACATGTTTTTTTTATCATTTTTTCCTATTACTCGTACATTAAATATATTATATGCTTTTTTTGTTAGTTTGTTGATTACTCGATAATCAAAGACTTTGTTATTTTTCTTAATTTTGATTTATAATAAATAATTTGAAAAATACACCATGTTTTCCTTAAGTGAACGCCATTCCCCCTGCTTACCCTACTAAGAAAATATTATTATATAAGATTATGTTTAAATATAGTTAAAATACAATCCTATAAAAATACAAACTAATATTTTTGATAATATTATATATTCTAGAGCACTTTACATGGGAAAATAAAATGAATGCCAAAAATAAACACTTTGCTTTGTAAAAAATAATAATATACCCTTAACATATTTTAATAATATTGAATTAGCGGGTTGAACAGATGTTAGAAACAATAAAAACTAGCTTTTACAATATGAAAAACAATGTACATGAGGCCATCGTTAACCACTATTAATAATATCAATAAAATTTCCAGGTAGGCTCAGCAGCGGCAGACTACCTCAACAAATTAATAGAAATGGGCGTTCAGGTTGAAAAGCTGCATGTCATAGGACATTCCCTTGGAAGCCACGTCGCTGGGTACACAGCGAGGGAACTCAAGAATAAATATAACAAGACTGTTAAAAGGTATTTTATTTATTACATTAATTAATTTCATTTTTACATTTAATTAGATTACGAGGCACAAAAAGTTTTTTTTATTGCAACGATTAGAGAGACGAGTATTCTGTTTGCCTGATGGTAAGCGATACGACCGCTCATGAGCAGTAACAAACCAAAAAAAAACCTTGAATTGCAAAACAATGCTTGGCATCCACTACACACGCCATCCTGAGACAAATGATGTTAAGTCTCAATATAAATCTCTTGTAAAGTAGGAAGCAAATGTTGACAAAAATTATGCTTTCCCCTTAAAAGATATGTAGGTAAATTTATTCATTTGATAAATAGTCGAGATTATAGAAACGTTATAGCTAATGTTTTCATATTGTAAGCTATTTATATCTCCCCTATCGATGGCCTTGGTTCATTTATAACAACATCCTATTTTTAACTGTAAAATCTATCAAAAGACTTACAGACTAGGCACACTCTAAAATCATATAGTTACATTTAATAAAACAAATAATTAAAAAAATAAGTATACCTCCAAATTCACCACCTGAGATGATAAAATTTATGAGCGAGTTTCTATGAAATTTTTGTTATCACTACATAGTATAGAACAAAGTCGCTTTCTCTGTCCCTATGTCCCTTTGTATGCTTAAATATTTAAAACTACGCAACGGATTTTGATGTGGTTTTTTTTAATAGATGATAGTGATTCAATAGGAAGGTTTATATGTATAATACGTACATATTATTGTACAGAAATCTGTTTGTACCCGGGAGAAGCTGGGGCGGGCCGCTAGTTAGAAATATAAAACATATATTTAGTGTCCTGAGATATAAGCGACGGGAAATCCCATCGTTAAGTACGTGCAACATAGCAATAGATATTAATGCCTTTCTACTCATTAAATCAGACGTGACCAAGTTGCAGGTAAATTTCTCCTCGTACATGTATAAAATTCACGTAAATTGCGCAATCCAATACTGCAGAATAAATATTATGGGCGCATCATTCAAATAGACTGGTATGATTTCTTATCAGATAGTCATCATTTATAAAGGATTCTTATTGTACGTACTCGTAAATACCATCAACTATGTTGATTAATTTGCTCAAAGAAGCATTTACCTGCTTTTGTCTGAAAAGATACGGAAGCCAATGGATTAACAATTAAAAATGAGTGATTGATTGAGAAACCAGAAATCTTCAGATAGATAACAGCTAAAATGACACCAGGTAGAAAGAAAGACGGCAATAAAAAGGGTATTCTTGTAATAAACACAATTACCAAGCATTTTATTATTAGCATCCAGCTTGGATTTATTTCCAACTCCTCCTATTAATTTAACTTTCTGATTAATTTCGTTGCGGGTTAAAGACAAGTTAGACATTCCCGGAGACTCGCCGAGCTTCAATGCTTTACTTTGCGTGCCACTGTTGATCCTGGCTCACAGGAGTTACAGTGGTGGGGGTGAGGGCGGGACAGTCTCCTATTAGCATCCAGCTCGATACTAGATATAATTGTCTATAATTATCTGCCATGACGTTATCAATTACGTTTATTAATTGCAGGTGTAAAGGTCAAATACAGAACATAAGGTTATGTAAACATCCACGTAATATATTAACAAACGTGTTGTAAATGTTGTAATGTATACGTGATTAGTTTTAAGGTGGCAAAGAATAAATAATATAATAATAAAGTCTTGATCCCACATTAAGATCGAGTCTTGTGTCGTGAGTATCAGGAACTACGAGAGACTTTTCGGTCTCACAAACTTTCGGGTCTAGGCGAAAGAAATATTTGTGGGCCGCACAAACATTTCTCTCGGTGCGGGGATCGAACCTGCGCCCTCTTGTTTCTCAGGCGGCGTCTAACCGACTACGCCACGGAGGCTGTCTATATTATACGGCTGTATAGAGGCTGTATAGTAATGCAAATTGCCACGGCATGTTTCTTCGAACTCATAATAAGAGACTTTGGTTAGCTCTCCTCAAGGCTATAAATCAACGAATTTTCAAATTTCGATAGAATCCAGTCTCGATTAAGCAACTTAATTGCACAATATTTGCATAACATTTTGCAACCTAATTCTTGTATTTATCTTTATTCACAAAGTATTCATTCTCATCACATTTTATTTCTTAGACTTATATTTATCATCTTCAGGCTTCAGTCACAGCAACAACATTACTTAAAATAACACTAGATACTAACACTAGATACTACCAACCCAATCTATCATGACCAATTATGTATTTCAGATTAACAGCCCTCGACCCTGCATTTCCAGCGTTCTATCCAGACGGCGTGATGATGCAGCATGTGAATGAGAAGGACGCTGAGTTCGTCGACGTCATACACACTGATGCTGGAGGGTATGGCGCACCGGTCAGGACTGGTACCGCTGACTTCTGGCCTAATGGAGGGAAGAGCATACAGCCTGGGTGCCCGAGATTCGCGCCCGTACCTTTATCTGATGACAGTGAGTAATCACCGATATAATAAATAAAGGCTAATTTCAATAAGCCTAACTTCTTCAACACAAGCTATTCAGACCACTTCCAAAAATAGGCCTTGCCTCTGCTTTCCACTTAAAATATTAATTCAAATTTACACTTAGTATCAATAATTTTGAATCAGTCGTCATCTATAACTAGATTTTGCTCGCAGTTTTGTTCGCGTGCATAAGATATTTGTCCTTATATTTTCGTTCGAAATGTCACAAAACGTATAGTTACCTAATACATTTCCATGAAAAAAACAAAAGTGAAACAAATACCATCACAGTAAACGGTGGTTCGAAATCTTTAGTTCAACCGATGTTATCTCTCGAATGCATGTGACTGTGTCATCTCTTATCTTTATGCGTTATCGTAGTTTGTTGTAGCAATAATATAAATCAAAGAACGAACCAGTATTATATGTATTTCTGTTGACTTCAAACCAAATCCTAACATCGTTATAATATTCTGAAAAATTAACATCAGAATTACCAGCGCTTTGCTCCTTGAAGCATTGCATCTTCTAACATCGCACGCATGTTATGATATATGATAATGATTCTTTTGTACCTATTGTAGCCAAAAAAAAAAAGTTTTATCTATTTATCTATGCATCTTAGAGAAAGTTAGTGTCTTTTACCCAACCTAATAAGACAATTTACCGCGAAACTAACTTCAGAATAGAAAAGATTTGTTTTATGTATGGCTTTTAAATATTATGTCCAACAAATTATGTTTTTAGAAATCAAATCCTCGCACAAAGCAATTTGCTTGGTCTAGGAACCGAATGCAAGATTTCATGACTCAAGACCTATTTCAAGCACAGTCATTAGAGTAAAAGAGCGTATTTCTTTTGCGACGTAGCCTCATTAAAATTTCACTCTCATTAAGTAAAATAAATGGAAAAAATGTGTCAAGATACTCGTGTTTCTTTCCAGACGATATTTTCTTTATACTTCATATGTGCTTGTGAAATTTAGCGGGACACGACCAGCCTTTTTTTCATTTAATGAAATACAAAAAAATCTGTACCAAGTGAATGAATTAATATTTATCTGGGAGTGTTCGCTTCTGAAAGTAAAATAATATCAGGCAGTATCACACTCCAACCAGTCTCGGAGACTATATGGCCTAATCCCTCTCAAACGCACTTTCGGATTGAGCCCTGCAGTGAGATGTATATGGGCTGATACAGTATTATGAGTTAATAACAACTATGAACACTGAATCACAACACAATAGATGTTTTATATAAAATCAATTAAAAATAGTTATTTATAATACAAGTATAGCATATACATGGTGAGTTTTTCAAGTGGACGTGGAAGGCCAAATCCGAAACTATGTGGCATAGCGAAAAATGCTGAAAGGACTTACGAACCCGATTGTAATGAAAACTAAAACTGCATACTTAGATTTTTAATAAATCAATATGCCTAGCTAGGAACCCAATGATTTTGAAAAAAAAACGCATGCTGTATTATTACACAATTCGATAATGTTGCTAATAGGGATCAAATTCTGACACGTAATGAACTCCGTCAAAAAAAAGGAAAGATATCATTTTAAGCAAAATTCAAATTTTTCTTCAGTTTTCTTAACACCTGGGCGCCCTGCGTTGGTAGAGGAATTGGAGTCTGTATATAATATACAGGGTATATCAAGACTGCTACCGAAAACGAATCTGGGTGGTAGTTTTAGTGACTTCAAACACAAGCAACAGAAAATGTTGCAAATAAAGCGACGTTTTTTTTGTTATTTTTTTCATATAGTCGTATTTGGGTTGTAAATTCATTTTTTTTTCCTAAAATAATAGCTTATACCCTTTTATTTATAAAGACTCTAAGGTATAAAAGAGTTTAAATTATTATTTTAGCAAAAACTATGGATTTACCACCCAAAAATGATATTTAAAACATGATAAAAAAATACGCGTTTCTTTGCGAAATTTTTAGCTGCATTGTGTTTGTAGTCACTAAATCTACCACCCGGCTTCGTTTTCGGTAGCAGTCTTGATAAACCCGGTATAAGCATACCTACCCATAAAATAAGAGCCATCAGGCTGTGGAATTGTTTGCCTTCTCGCGTGTTCCTTCCTACAATCCTGGGTCCTTCCGCCGTAGTGTGAAGAGGCACCTTAGCAGGCCGGCATAATTGTTACCATTGGCATGGGACTACCATCCGATGCCAATGGATACTCTGCCTGGGCGGCATTAGCACTTATCATCAGGTGCAATGTCGCCACTATGCCTAAAAAAAAAAAGAATTGAGGCGCATTGCGTTCACATGCTACGTGCTCGGGACCTTGAGCGACCTGCATAAAAATTAGGTTCCATCGACACTAAACTCGATATAACACCAATCGTTGAATTATTATAGATTTATATAGATTAAACTGAAATACAAGATGTATAGTTATAGAAGAAATAAACTAAATAGCATTTAATGCACTATTTCAGATTTATGCAGCCACTGGAGATCGTGGTGGTTCTACGCGGAATCAGTTCGGAATCCTGAAGCGTTTCCCTCCTCTCCCGCCGAGTCCTACCACAAATTCAGGATAAACCCTACGCCAGAAACGGGCATGGTCTACATGGGCTATGCGTGTGATCCTAGGTACGATAACTGTACAACTACTCGTACAATACTTAACCTTGGATCTAACGATCTTAATTGGTTTTATTTCTATCGATCTATCTTTCGCATCGTAAAAATTTTACTCTCATATTTTTTTCTAAGCGCGCCAAAAGAAGGATAACTTCAAACAACAAAATCGGTTCACCCAGTACAAAGATATGAGGTAACAAACATAAAAAAGAAGATACATCCGAATTGAAAACCTGCTCCTTTTTTGAAGTCGGTTAATAATAAGAAAATACGTGATTACTGCTGCCTATGAATATGAATAATATCAAGTGAATCGAAAGTAGAATTTGACAACTTCCGTGGCGCAGGTGATTAGACGCTGCCTGTAGACAAAAGGCCGCAGGTTGGATCCCCGCACCGAGAGAAATGTTCGTGCGGCCCACAAATATTTCTTTCGGGTCTGGGTGTTTGTGAGATTCAATAGTCTCTCCTGATACCCACGATACAGGACTCGATATTAGTGTGAGGCTAGGACTATGTATGTGACTGTTGGGTGTTATTTATATATTAAAAAAATGCCTTAAACTTCTCTGTCTATCTCTTACTATTCAGCCACAGGATTTCCACTGCAGAACATAGGCCTCTTCCAAAAATATCTATATATATATAATGAGAGGATCAATATATTATTAATATGTGTTTTTTTTTTTCAGTGCCCAGGGATCGTATTATTTGACAACAAACCCATCACCACCTTTCGGCAAAGGAATGGATGGTTTATATCCAAAACGCAAAAAGGAGTGTGTGAAGAAGGCTTAAGTAATTTTAAGTTTAAATCATTTTAAGTTTTAACCATGACAATCTAATTGTATAGAGGAAACATGTTTTTTTGCTCCCAAAAACTACTATTCCATAAAAAAAGATTCCATAAAAACCTATAGTTTCCCATATTCTTCTCCCGTTTGTTTTTTTATATTGTAAATATTACAAAATAGTTTAATCTTTGTAGAAAAGAATATTGTTGTATGTAATTAAAGGAATGAAAGCGTTATTAAATTATACCACGTTGGGTTATGCGTTCGAGCTCATTAAATAAGGCCTAAATATCACACTAAAATATTTAAATAATATTTTTAGATATAAACAATTCTTCAAATAATAAAGATGGTAGAAATCATTAAATATTGCTACTTGTAATTCTAATATATCACATATTTAATAAAATCTTGTTATTACCTAAATAAATATTTAATAAATAAACGCAATTTTGTCCAGATTTGAATACATTCTGATGCATTTTAGAATCACAGATGATTTATTAGTTTTGAAATAAATTTAGTAGTTATATAGAAATGATCTGCACATAATATATTGTTGTTAATATGTTCATAGTTTAAACAAATGTTTTTTTTATCTTACCTTGACCTTAACCAATCCATGATGGATTGGTTTGGTAGAAGAATTTTATGTTTTTTTTGTACTTAATCTCAAGGGCTCGAGCAAGGCAAATGCAAATTATTGATTAGAAAAGCTTTATATTTTATGAATATTCAATATTAATTTCGAAGTGATATTGGATTTTTCTATTCATTATCAACCCAGAGTCAGGAATTTGTGCCCGATACGGCGATAGGCTCGCCACCTATCACATCGTGGGACGGAACATACAAGGCGAAATGTGGGTGTCCTGGCACCTCTGCCTCCCTCTCTTCTCCCTTCTGGGAAAAAGGCGTGAGTTTATGTATGTATGTATTTATGTATATTTTCTGATTTGATTTTCACGACATTAGACCTGAATTGTATCTCAATTAAAATAAATTGTCCTGAAATGTCTTAAATAACAATATGATATATTAATTATTAAGATAGACGACCATAATATAATAAAAACTTAATTAATCGATTAATTAAATATGAGCCGATCAGCGCCATCTATGATTTCAATGTAAAAATATGGTGCAAAATCTTCATGGCTTGCTTCTAATTCAAAATAGTGACAAAAAACATTAAATTAAAGTTAGTTTCTTTTAACTTAGTGCCTTAGAATTTGCACAAAATGCTTAATTTGCACAAAATTTAATCGTAATATTTGTAAAATAAATGCCAGAGTCTATGGTGTGTGGGTTAGAAGTTGACAGAAGTTTAATATAATCATAATCAGTAGTCTGGGTCAAACCACCCAAATTATTAATTAGAATAAATATCACACTCACAGACAAATAATTGTTTTATTTTTCGACATGAAAAAAGTAAACAAACTAATTATGGCTTTTTAATTATTCTCTTCTTCAGCAGATATTTACCTAACAATCTAATATTGATAAAAAATTCAATTACAATGTATTTATTATATAATGTAGTGATAGAATAAACGCACAACATAGTATGTATATAAAATATTGTTAACTAGATGAATATATTTATATTTAATTGCAAATATTATTTCCAAAATAAATCAATTAAAGGTTAGAGTATTAATAGAATACAATTATTTTCGAATTCTTGAATTTCTCTTGAAATTTCATATATTATTATATATATGAGATTTAATAACCGTTCGAAAAGACGACAACTAACAATTGACCATATGTCTACAAAGTTGATACAACTAAAATTGTTCCCAAAATATAATATATTTTATATTTCATTATTTTTATTTTATGGCAATACCTATAGTGTTTTTAAAATTTAAAATAGCATAGGACTCTTAACAAAAATTGTTTTTGATGTTCCTATATTCGTAAATATCTAATTATTTCCAATAAAAATACTGAAATCACTTTTCTTTACATTAATTTAAATTATATATACCTCAATAAAAAACTACATCACAGCAAGACTTCATGTCTTGAAATTCACTATTTTATCATTAATAATATTAAAATTCGGTCGATGTTTCAAAAGTATATCTAACAATGGAATATTAACTGTAAAATGATTCGAATCATTTATATATTTGTTATTAACTTACATTCTATGAAATATATCTATCTTGTTATTCACTGAAGTTAAATAATTTTATGAAAATATATTTCTTATACTCGCTACGTTTAGATATGGGGCAATCAAATAAAAATAACAAATACAAATGTGCAAATGGTCTGGCAAAATTGAATATAAATAATAATTATCTATAATAGAATTAACATGCCTATTACTCTCAAAATGAAGTTTTTGTGTCTTGCCAGTTAGACTCTTTCAAATTGCGTGTATTAAAGGTCTCATTTACATTGATCGATAAATCGGTCGACACACAGCATGCGGAAAAACGAATAAATATACAAAAACAGAACATTCCTATAAACGAATCTCGCATACGTGCTATATAGCAAGATTATAAAACATTCTCCCGCATGCGGGCCTTTTTCGACCAATGCAAATGAGACGTAAAGTTAGAATCTAAACATTTGTTATTAAAGAGGCGTATCAGATTAGTGCAACGCACGCAAATATGATCTTTAAATTAACTTGTATAAAATCACTTTCTAGTATTAGTGAATTATTGTCGTGTTCAATAAGTACTTAAGGGATCAATATTTATTTGTTATATAAATTGTTTGCGTATAGTATTATTTGATTACACTTTAAGTTTGTTGTACATAATATTATAAAATCAATGCCTACATTTGACTTTGTTTTTTTTTCCAGCCCATCACATAATTACTGTAGATGTAACATGTAATGTTAAGAAAATCAAAATAATTGATGTGTAACTTAAGTTCGAATTCTTCACTCATAAGAAAATATTATTAAAAAAAAAATCAGTCAAAACATAATTTAAATAGTTTACTGAAGCGGGGACCTCACTTTCTTCATAACAATCCTTTTTATCAATTCAAATGATTTAAAAAGTTTCTAACATAATATTTATTACTGAATAGATTTTGTTTTATATTATAATTATATTTTATTTCATACTTATACTTAATTAAAAACTATACTAAATTAAGTCAAATATCCTACATAAGATCTCGCTTCGTTACGTAATCGTGTCGTTTGTACTTGCATTGGCGAATTGTCCTGCGTACTCCATATATCCGTAGTCGTCGCCGTCCATATGCCTCAACATCCTACGAACATCCTGTCCGACTAAATACACAGCAAACATGATCACTGACATCAGTATGAACCTGGAAAAATACAAAAAATTGATAAAAAACGAAAGAAAAATAAGGAAAAAAATTAAGGAAAGAAAAATTATTGAACATAAGATGAAAATAACCAGACGAAATATTATCAACAAACACACTACTAAGGGATAATTAGTTTGTGAACATCATATATATCATAGTTTAAAAATAATTATTTTCCCTCACATCCAGCTGTAATCGACGTAATGTAATTATCAGCATGCTGGTGGAAAATCTATATAAAAGTAAATTCAACAATCACGCCTAACTTATATGCCTAGAGAAATGAACTGTCAATTTATTTCCTAAAATTTACAACACTTCTACGGGTCTGACTTTATGGGTGTTTCTGGTAACAATCTAACATCAATTGAAATTCTGGCTATTTTATCCTGTCTACTACAAATATAGTTTTGTAAACATACATTAAAATTGTGGTCCACTTTTAACAGTCGCTCTAGAGAAAAATTCAATATATCAACATATTCGCACTAAACGGTGATATTTTCTCAGTACCATACTATGAAACCTAACTTGAGTAAACATTATCGTCGTTAAAACCGGTTAGTCATTATAAGCGAAGTCGTTGTATACGAGTACTTCTGTAAGTATAAATGTATATTTCATTTTATTTTGTATACTCAAAAATTACAAATTTTGTAGGACTAATATAACATACCTTTATTTTTGTAGGACATTGTTTTATTTGGATGAAAAATATATTAACCTATCACGTGATATATTTGTCCTACAGTTACTAATAAAAAAAAAGTCTATTGACAACTTTTGAGCGTAGGACCAAGATGACATACCACACAATTTGTAGGACATTGTGGGTAGTAAACTATACAAATGTTAGTTAACCAATAAAAAAAATCAGCTGGTTAGTAATTTTTTTCCATGACCTTGTTTATGATACATGTTGGAGAGGGGGGACTGTTGTGATAAAACCTTATATTTTGTAGGACAAATATTTTTTCACGTTATTTAGATAATTATCTCGATAATTAACAAAGAAAAATTCGGTTACTAATAAATTTAAAAAATTCGACAAATCGACATGTTTTATCCTTGCTACCCTACTAAGCTACCATTTAACAACGTTACTGTAAGGAAAAAGTTGGGCGTCGGTAGTCGAAAGGAAGCTACTCACGAAAAATCAACTTGTTAGTAATCAATTATGAAACTTGTTCTAGGGAACCTGGACTATGTGTACATTTACAAATAAAAAATGCCAACTAAAACAAATGAGCCACCTTGTGTGATAGCATGGATTTATTAAAAAATAAATAAATACGACCAACAGTCATATACATAGTCCTGACCCCACACTAAGATCGGATCAGGAACTACGAGAGACTTTTCGGTCTCACAAACACCCAGACCCGAAACAAGTAGTAATAATACATATTATTTATTCAACTTGATAATTACAGATTATCTTCATATAAATATCAGATTACATTATAATTAGAACTCAATTTTATTTTCAAAAAAGTGTACGTTGTATTGTGTAAAAATACCTATGGTTCACACTAATATTTGTTTCGGTGCGGGGATCGAACCTGCGGCCTCTGGTTTCACAGCCGGCGTCTAACCAACTGCGTCAAGGAGGCTATCTGAACTTAATACTTTACCATTGTTAGTGTAAGTTATTATACTACTAGCCGTCGGGCCCGGCTTCGCCCGGGTGCAGATAGTTTTTGAGTCCAATCCACATCAAGAACATATTATTTCGCGTGTCTACTAACTATATTTCCCGCGTGCCGTCGACTATATTTCCCTTCCGTAGGAGAGGACATCCCGTGCCAACAATTTGAATTTGAAAGAGTAGAAAATATGTATATTTGGTTTCCTGACTCATCCCACGGGAACACTACATTTTTCGGGATAAAAAGTAGCCTATGTGTTAATCCAGGGTGTCAGCTATCACTATACCAAATTTCATCAAAATCTGTTGAGCCGTTTTTTCATGAAAGAGTAACAAACATCCATACATACATACAAACTTTCACCTTTATAATATTAGTAAGGATGATCTCACTTCTACTGTCTACGGGTGGTGGACTTACGCCAATGGTAGCGAAAGTCGGTATCCAGGAATGAGAAGTAAGTGAGAATTAAGAACATAAAATTAAGTGCATAAAATATAGCGTAGTGTAAATATGCATCTATAGTAAATTATATATTTGTTTGAAATATGTCGTGGCAATTAATTAAAATAACAGAACTAGATTTGATTAAACAGAATAGAATCATCAACAGTAGATGACGGAGACAGAGTAAAATAGGGATAATAAGTGAACTGAAGGTTAACTGAAGGGATTGCACGTATTTTTATAGAATTTGTAAGTGTTTTAGAACAGTTATTTTCGTAAACAAAGTTGAAAAACAAAACAAATGTCAATAAACCACACGATTCTATCTAAAAAAAATATTTCTAAGCAACCGTACCTAAAATCAGAATATATCATTCGACATATTCCACAAATTCGCCGGTCGCTCCATTGTGCCCTTTAGATAATAAACTGTGCGGTGTAGTTGAAACGGAGATAGACCCGTATATCTCCGACAAGAATTTCGACGTCCAAAAAACGGAGAAGGCAAATGCGCCGAGTAATATTACACTGAAAATTAGAAGAGTCGCTTTTACGGAATGTTATTAAGGTTATTATAGAAAGAACACCCTAAACAACTTTCTCGTGATATTAACAGTAGCCTACAGGCTACAGATAAGCCCCGGTCGAAATTAATAAGCGATCTTGATATCTATCTAAGGATCAATCCTGACATTAGGCCAATCGTGTCAAAGATTTTTTTTGCACTGAATGGCGAGATTAGCATGCCGTTTGCCTGATGGTAAGCGATACGACTGTTCATGAACAGTAGCAAAACCAAACAAAACCTTGAATTACAAACCAATGCTTGGCCTTCCACTGCGCTCGCCAACATGAGACATAAAATGTTAAATCTCAATATATCCAATAGTACTCTGGCTAGAATATCCTTCAAACCGAAACACAAAAGTGCATTTGCACTGCTGTTTGGCGGGAGAAATAGATATTGCGGTGGTACTTACCCAGGTGGTCTCACACATATGAGAGATCTACCACCAGGCAGGCACCATGTATCGATACGCCTAAATTTAACTTATCATGAGATGTTAATTTCCAGGATGGGTCATAGACAGAGAATAGGGTGAAGCTAATTATCAGGATGAATCATTGAAAATAAAATAGGGTGACTTATTAATTTCGGCCCTGATGTTTTGAATTTTCAATATATTTTTAGTATGAGTCGGAAATATAAATTATGGAAAAACTAAAAGTGTAAATTTCGGTTAGGTACTTGCCTATTTTAAGAGTCCGTCTTTTGAATACTCCCTTGGGCCCTACTATATTCATCCGAAACGAAGCTCGAAACTTCGGAGGATCGAAGTTTTTTATACGATACGAATGTATCTACTCTGTAAAAGTTCGAATTTGTACAACGTACATCGTAACCATAAGTCTATGGTTACGACCATAAGTCAATAACGACCATAAGTATATGTAGGTACATTCGTATCGTATATAAACTTCGATCATCCGAAGTTTCGAACTTCGTTTCGGATCAATATAGTAGGGCCCCATATAATGTGGCCATTGATTGAAATGGCTTTCTTATTATAATTGCTGCTATATGACCACTAATGTGCATAGAAATTCTACTCCATTTCTAAAGTATTTACTTAGGACTACTTTAATAATCCCGTACTTACATGCCAGCGCCTCCAGCCATATTTAAAATAAATAATAATTATTATATTAATAATTATAAGATAATTGAAATAAATACTTTTATTTTAATTAATTATCGAATAATTTAAATATTATGGTATCTTTTTTAGAATACTATCCAGTTCAATACACAGCAGTTGTAGCAATGATGAACTATAATGCGTATAATTTCGTACAACAACGAAAATAAACATGTATTGTTCAATATTATTGTTAGCTTCGTTGTCATTAATAGATGGGTAATATCAACAAACATCAGTCGACCTACATCTTGGATACTAAAATTTTTGAGGCCCACAAGTATTTGTCTCGGGTCTGGGTGTTTGTGAGACCGAAAAGTCTCTCGTAGTTCCCAATACCCACGACGCAAGACTTAATTAATCTTAATATGGGATCAGGACTATGTATGTGACTGTTGGGTGTGTTCATTATTTATTTATTTATTTTTCTTCTACCAGTCATCATCTCATGCGCGGTGAATTGATTATTTATATTATTTACGGAGCAAATAATAAGTAAAAACACCCAAAAGCATGGGCGTACCCAGAGGGCAGGAGAGGGCAGCTGCCCCACCCTGGATTTTGTATACGCACTTACTAACTATCTACTTTTGTCGATAAAAATCAAGGAAATAATAATTTGCGTGCCCTATTCGCTATTGTCTTCATTAGAAGCGAGGTTCATCAAAGACCATTCACCAGCGTTTACTTTGTCATTATTGCACCCTGCTCAGATAATTAAAATTGTACTTCCAAAATTAGTAAAATGTATGGCGGAAGTCTCCGAATTTTATGAATTAGAAGGGATCACATCTGAAGCTGAGCTATGGCGCGCTTTTTGGATAAGTAAACAGCAGCAAGG
Source organism: Hyles euphorbiae (assembly GCA_023078785.2). Classification (NCBI taxonomy): domain Eukaryota; kingdom Metazoa; phylum Arthropoda; class Insecta; order Lepidoptera; family Sphingidae; genus Hyles; species Hyles euphorbiae. The sequence goes on from CM041040.1 coordinate 13,660,437, forward strand.
CTTTGAAAGTATTGGAATAACGGAGTTAGTATAAGTAGCAGAGTCTTTTTACCCAAAGGTGAAGACTGCTCTTGAAACTTTACTGGCAATGCCTTATTCCACTGCTACCAATGAAAGGTCATTCAGCACTATCAGACGCGTCAAAACGTGGCTAAGATCAACTATGATTAAAGATAGATTGAATGGGCTTTGCATGCTGAGTGTACATAGAAAATTAGTTAACGCTATGGGTGATTCTTTTACGGAAGACGTCATAAATCTTTTTGCTGAAGATCCTCGAAAGTTACTTTTACAATAACTATTTTACAATATTTTTTTTTTTTGAAAATTACCTTTTTTACGTTTAAATATTTGTATAATTGTTAATTTGCGCCGTTGGGGCAAAACGCTTCTGGAATGGTGCGCAGGTACTGGAGCACTTGTAGAGTGTCGTAGCAGAGGTAGACTTGACCCCCTACAAAGTAGACCAACGACCTGGTATCCTGCTTGGGAAGCGTTTGTACGCTTACGGCTCAAGATCGGTTTTAGTCCCAACACAGACCGACAAGACTTATGTCCAGCAGTGGACGATGTAGGTGACTAGGTGCTTATACAAAATCACATTTGCCTCCCTGTGATCCACGGGCATTTATTTAGGGGCCTGGATGCTTATAAGACCGAAAGATCTCGTAGATTCTAATTCCCACGACAGAAGACTTAATGTTAGTGTGGGGTGTTGATTTAGGGTGTATGTATGCGACAGTTGGGTGCATTTTTTTATTATTTAAGAGCGTTTATACCCTGTGCGCGCTTTTTGGCTTAAAAACCGGACTTTTCAAATGAGTTAATAGCCACCAATAAACAATTTAAAGGAAAAATAATTATTAATAATTTTAGAAAAGGTTGTCATCTAGGGATTTTGGTGGAAAACATTATAGATTGATGGATAATTTGTGAGTACTATACGGATTACTGAACACAAGTTTCGTTATTTAGGCTTTAAATGGCAATTTAGAAGCTTAAGATATCCTAAACCACTAAATATAAGATGCAAATAAAAATATTATCAGACTAATAAGACCCTTATGGAGGGATTTTGCTGAGAAAAATAATCTTTTTGTGTTTAGTTCCTGAAAAATAAAAATTTAAACAATGCGAAATTGTTCAGAAACTCTCGTCAGGAACATATTTTTTTTCACCAACTTATCGTACATAATTTTTTATAACAATTGCATATTATAATAGAAGAACATCTTATCAATAAATTACCATTTTTATATTTCAACAAAATTAGTTTTCATGTTTTCTACAAATATTTTAAAAACCACTATAAAACACGCTGTCCGACGTGCATCAAATCAGACCGCCGCAAGGCCTTCTAGAGGGAGGACGTATCGCTCGTCGCTCCGGCCTGGCTGCAGTCGATTATGACGCGCGTAGTAAAAATAGCCACGCGCGGAATGCGATTACCACATCTTAGTACTTTGGTAGTAAAATATTTAATTATTTTTATTATCTACAATGATTTTGTAGTGAGTATAAATTATGTTTCAGGTAATATAATGGGACGTAATTCCGAGGCTAAATTATGTTATGTATTGTAATATAAAATTAAATATATTTCGTAATTGTAAGAGGTTGTAAGGCCCCTAACACTATTTATGTGTTCGAACACGAAATGGTTAATAAAACATCCGTAGTGTCTACTGATTGAACACTGATTTGAATGCAACTTAACAATGTAACAAGAACGAAAATATGATTAGCATCCAAAATTTGTATTATTCTTTGCTTGCACAGTAATATTTGTCTACTTATAATGCAAATAAAATATTTTTATGATATTATATTACAGTTACATTTCAATTGAATATTTGAAGCGCACGGATCAAAGTTGTTTGAGCCGATTGTATAGCGAGCCGACGCGGCAGCTCTACGCACACAGCTTTGGTCGCTTATGAGTGCGTGAAATTAACGAAGAAATACCTATAGTTGACTTTGCGCGCAAGGTGTATACGCTCTTAATTTATGAAGATAGGACATGAGACGAACCCATCGCCATTCCGGATACAATATCAGGACCGGACAATTATTAAATAAAATAGAACATAAAATATCAGTCCATAATGTTTATTAAATACTATGTGATAAAAGTACCATACATTAATAAAAGCTTCTTCAGTGCCTTAAAATAATTAAGTTTATTAAATTATAATACAATGTAATTATTATCTTTAATAGTCTAACATAACTATAATATTACTAAAATTAGACACATAAATAAAATATTTTATAATTAATTCGCTTTTAATTCTAATAATTTGATTACAAACTTGTTTATGGTACCTACTAATAGTGTCAGTTCATAAAAGCATGTAAATCTTAAACAAATTAGAAGATTTTCCCAACCATCAATTTCAATATTCTTTCTTCTCCTAAAATAAGAAAAGTCTATGAGATTCGTACCTAGCATTAAGAAGCATAATTATTTGAAAGGCATCAACTCAACCTAAGCCAGTGAGATTGGTAATCGGCACATCATTGTTCATACGATCCATTTCTAACATATATCTTCCGCCGAGAAATATTGTGGCCATTACAGCTCCAGCCAACAGAACTCTGTAAATAACGAAACAGTCTGAACATTGCGCTAATAAAACTATCTATTTAAAAAAATATTATATTTGAATATAAAATTCTATTTAAAAAATCACTTAATTTCATATAACCATTTTATTCACTTCTCATAATGAAATGATTTAAAAAAAAGGAATCAAGATTTTATAAAAGGTTCCTTCAAAATAAATTACTAAGGTAAACAGATAAAGCACTGTGACCTTCGATAAAATATACACACTGTGACAGAAAAAGTATAAGAAAAACTCATGTGGTTATGCAAGCGTGAGGTTTAAATCATGCTTTATATATTGAAAAGATCATTTTAATTCTGATAAGTAGATCACCTAACATGTTCTAGTTTTTAATGCAGTTACAAAACTATATTCAAAACGTACATACTCTTTTAATAAAAATATTCAACTACATGGACACTAGCAGTGAAACCAATACCACAACAAATAATTTTCTCATAACCCTACAACAATCTAATAAAATTTTCCAGAATACTTACAATCCAGCAACAGCCATTGTTGTACTGATTTATTAATATATTGATCAATTCAGTTCCAATGCATTACAACGCTGCTGAATTTACACTGAAACTGATAGTATGCGAGCTACATAATATAATTTGGATGTTTACAAATATTATGACATTTTATGTTTACAAATACATAATATGAAGATACACATTGCTACATCATCGAACTGATACAAACATTTTCATAACTGAACACAACTTTTGATTCATATCAATAAGAAGATGTAATCAGAAAGTAACACTTATATAATTCTAACAAAAACTGATATCTCTTTGCAGTTATTATAATGCGAATAATAACGCAACATTAGAATAAATTATAAACCTATGTTATAAACAGTAACTCAAACGCAAATCTTAAAATCCATAAAGACATGAATTCGTTTGTAGAAAAAAAAATTTAATATCAAAAAAGAAACGATGGTGTTGTCGTCCATTCAATTGTTTCCGTGGTGGTGGTAACAGGAATTGGTGATGTTGATGACGGTAACATCATATATTTCGTCACCCAGTAGGTGCCGAAAGCCAGTACTCCCGATATTAACAAACTGAAAGGAAGAAGAAGAGAAGTTAACAATCAGTAAACAAACAAGCATGTTAGTTAGGATATCTAGAAAGTGAAAACGGTACAGGTAGGTACCAAATTTTATATTTAACACCCAACTTCCACTTATTTCGCAATCTTACGGTATATTTTTGCATACTCGAAGGCTCCACGATATTTAAAGGTAATTGTAATTCTATTTCCAACACCTGCTATTAAATCTTCCCTAACATTAACATTTAAGTAGTATCCATTAAAAGAAGATATTTTAAAAAGTTATAAAAAATATCACCAATACTTACAAACCGAGCACCATTATGGAACAAGATGGTATATTCGCACTGCATCTAAGCCTTATCATTGATAACACTTATTTAAAGACATTAATGAACTGAATGGAATGAAACTACACCTTATTGTTTCGGAACTGTTACGGCTATTGAAGAAATGGTTACGTGATTCCAATCAAAGGGCGAGTGCATAGTACTGAAAAGGTAAAATTCAATGGCATTCAGAGGAGTGATAATATAATAATTAGAATTTTAGACGCCCTTTTCCAACGACTCGGTTTAAAAAAAGTTCCCTGCTAGTATTCAGATCTGAAAGATCTCACGTCTTAGATGCAAATAAGCTTGATGAATTTGACAGGTATGTGAACTCTACCAATCGTATTAGAATAAAGATAAATCCGAAAGGATTGATGTCAGACAGTCCATCATATTTCTGTGTATAATAATGTATATATAAGTCCAATTAGAGGGCACGAGCCTCCTCTACAATCGAGGTACGATAGAGAGTGGTTAGGCCATAACTTTATGGCCTAACGTAGTGGACAACCACTACGCTGGCCTAGTAGGCTAATGCAGGCTGATAAAATTATAGAACAAATCATTTCGCAACTTAGTCGAAAAGTGATATTGCGCGGAATCTAAATGAGATATAAGCTTTGGTAGAATAATAGCTAAGCTCGATTGATGCAATCTCACAGAACACTGTCTCAAGCCGACAAAAATAGAAATAATCGTTCAGAGACGCACATTCTTGTTACAAATATTTAGTTCCAAATGTCCCATAACATCACAATCATGTTAGTCTAAGATCCCGCCATACATCCACCTTCACCGAGATGTTTATTTGATGAAACCTATTTTATATGCAATTTAATATGTCAATAAATATATTGTATATGGGTTGCCTTGCAAATTTCAGTCCAGAATGCGATTAATTAATTTTTTACACCTTTCACCTGTTTGATTATTAAACAAATTCTATACCAATCGAAAGTATGAAACCCATAGAATATGTAAACGTTAGGTTGCCTATTTTTTTCCGGTCACAACCCTCAGGTTGCCAGGTATAAACAGGTAAATCGCTACTAGCATTTTGCGCCGGTCTGATTATTGAATGGAAATTAAATGAAAATAAAGATCATTTTATTATGAACACGGTGGTATAGGGTTGCCTGCGAAAAATCAGTCCCGAATTGCGGTTGTCGAATTTAGAAAAGTGAAATATTGCTCCGAGTGACACAGCATAGCAGCTGTTCGAAGTCCGCTCATAAAGAAAGAGGGTGCGCATGCTATTTATTCTTGAGAATGAAAAGGACAGCGATAGACTCGTATATGCTGTGTTCTGTGTTACCTGGCAACCTGAGGGTTGTGACCGGAAAAAAATAGGCAACCTAACGTTTACATATTCTATGGGTTTCATACTTTCGATTGGTATAGAATTTGTTTAATAATCAAACAGGTGAAATGTGTAAAAAATATATTTTTTTTTAATAATTAATTAATCGTATTCTGGACTGAAATTTGCAAGGCAACCCATATACAATATATTTATTGACATATTAAATTGCATATAAAATAGGTTTCATCAAATAAACATCTCGGTGAAGGTCGATGTATGGCGGGATCCTATACTATGTGTAGAAAATATGATGTCTCATGTCAATACATAAGTTTTAATTGGAAACACCGAAATAATTATAGGAAACTTCTTTCGTTGGTGGATTCATATTTTTTCTATATCGTTTCTATTCTTCTTTTTAATACTTATTCTACTCAATTATTATATTGCACAAGTAATTTATGTGATGTGTGAAATTACCTTTACAACACCTCCATAACAATTCTCGATGTTGATCAAACACACCATTGTGTTATGCTCGATTGTTTTCTCATAAATATCATATAAATATATAAGGTATACGTCATATGTTAAAACGGTTTGGAACACAATATACATTATTGCATTAAATATTTAAAAACACCGAATTTCAATATCAGTCGTAATTAACTACATTCTATGAATTTCCTTGAACGGGGTGGTACTGCATCAAAAGCCTATCTTGTCAATATTATATTTATAAATACACCCTAAAGTCACATACTTTGACATCCTTCATGGCGCAGTTAGTTAAACGCCGAGACTGCTTTGAAACGAAAGGTTCCGAGTTTGACCCCTGAACTAAGACAATTATTTGTGTGATCTAGAATTTTGTAATTTAAGCAGGAGTGTGAATGGGACCAAAGTCAATGAGTGTGATTGTTGGGTATATTTAAAACTAATGAAACAAGTATTATTCACATTTCTATATTTACATCTAAACAAACAAGAGGTATGATTTCATGCATGTGTTTTTGCAAATGTATGTATGTCAAATACATTGTTACATAAATTCCAAGGCATATTAAATTATATTAAACCATTCATTTACTCAAAAGTAAAATAAAATATGTTGAGGTAAACAGGAACAAATACATATCTTACCGTCACTCTTCGCACCCTCAATGTTCTTAACAAAAGGGTTATTTACAAAATACATTTCATACTTACTTACTATTCTTTAGATTAATACAACAACTCAAAAATAATTGCCAATTAAATCCAAAAATAATAATAAGTGAAATTCGACACAATCACCAATGATAACTTAAAAAGTAATGTAATACAATATCAAAATGTAGATTTTGATTTTCATACCCCGGAGGACGCCGAAAAGGGTATGTCAGTGTCTCTTGCCTTCCAGTCCGGTACAAATGCGGATATTGTACCCGAGCTGGGTTGATAAGATACTACCTACTAAAATGACATTTTTTCCAATTATTTAAAACCTGCACTACATTACTCTTATCAAACATGCAATTTCTAAGTAACTTGACAATACGACTCAAAGAACTTAAAATTGACTCTAATAGTTGCTATAGAGGGGATTGCGTTGTGGTCGTCGATATTTCCATTGCGGCTCTTTGCATCGCGTGTGCTGCCTCAGGCATGTTCATCAGATATTTCGTAGTCCAATACGCCCCGAACGCCAGCAATCCAGTTATTAGTAAGCTAGAATAATATAACAATTGTTACAACAAACAAAATTAATATTATTTACAACCACTTCAAGTCCACTATAGATAGTCTTCCCAGAGATTCCCACTTGTTACTTTGGAAATTTATTTTGTTGGATAATTTATTCTAGAACCTCATAGGTAATCATTTAAAAAGGAAGGATAAGTTCTTATCAAGTATCTGAAAATCCTTAAACAAGCGCTAGGTGCCATGGAGCACTCCATGTTAGACATATCTCTCAGAGAAAGAGTACGCAACCAAAAGGTCTGACAGCAAACGAATTGCTGGACTCAAGTGAGCAAGACACTTTGTCAGACAAAGCGATAAGCGATGTAAAATATGAAATTAAAATACTTACAATCCAAGAGGCATTTTTTCATATATTATCACCGCAATGCAATGCGTGCCAGCTCACACATGTCACTCTTTCTATTGATACAATACAATAGAATACAATGAAACTAATGACTAATCTTTATATAGTTAACAGCGCTAAGGCTTGCTATCCACTGACTATCGCTGTCGGCTATAAATATGCCGGTAATAAACTTGATGTCTTGAAGATACACATAATGAAGTATACAGAGACACCGGCCTGGCCAAATATGCTTGCGTGGATTAAGTTATATCAGACATTTTACCATTCCAATAAAAGCTTGAAATCTCTAAGAATCTCACTTATTGAATTAAATGCAGCAGCATAATTTCAGATGTTAAAAAAATATTACTGCAGTTTTTTTTTACGTAGGAACTGACTCGATAGCTAGCATATCTTTAAAAAGCTATACTTACATCAACTTTACTAATACAGCTAGCATTTCCCATAAAGTAAAGCTTATTTTTCAAACAGCTTACACCGTCACATAGCTTGCAGTAGACGCTAACTTTACACTCAATTTGACTATTCAAAGTGCATGTTATGTAAACACAAACGGTGTAGTAAAATATAGTAATTGTTAGTAAACTGTCGTGTGTCACTTTCTGCATACTGCTCGACATACTCAGCTCTTAACAAAGAGCTCTTAGAATCGACCCATGATGATCCCATATCCAAGAAATAAAGTTCAACTAGGAAAGCTGGTTTACTGGTGGTAGGTCTCTCATATGTGTGAGGCCATCTGGGTAGGTACCACCGCAATGTCTATTTCTCCCGTGAAACAACGCTGCTTAAATGCACTGTTGTGTTTCGGATTGAAGGACATTGTAGCCAGAGCAACTACTGGACATATTGAGACTTAATATCTTATGTCTCAGGATGGCGAGCGCAGTGAAATGTTGCTACTGTTTATGAGCGGTCGTATCGCTTACCATCAGGCGAACGGCTTGCTCGATTCGCCATTCAATGCAATAAAAAAAAATTGAACGAATTATTATCTATCTTAGGGTCGATAGCGAGTCTTCTTTCATGTCTCACAAATTATGTACTATTAGACACGCGGAGAGCACGACATGAAAGGACAAGATACGATCATAAACAAATAGTGGGATCGTTGCTACTCTTCGGTCAGATTCCTTCAAATTTATTGCGATCTTTTCTAATACGTAAAAATAGATAATATGCCTCGGTTCTCACAGAGTATTAAGTCCTTGCTTTAATTTAGATTGGAGATTTTCAATGAAATTTTTTTGCCAACCAAAGGGCCAATAGCTACAGTGGTTTGTCTAAGCTCCGGACAATGCCAAGTTTAATGAACAGTGATAGCTATTTTCAATCATATGAACCGCTAGCTCATCTTCACTAGGAAATCAAAAAACGATAGCAAAATTGTAATAAATAATATAATTTTGATTTACATGATCATTAACAATAATAATTCGCTAAAACTGAACACTCCTGCTAGTGTAGCCAAGACTCCTATGACCAGGTACAATGTGTCGTAGGATTCTGATAACTGGGCCACCGATCTTGCCTCTACCACGGGGGCCTCACGAAGTTGAGCTCTCATTTGCATCGTTTTATACTCATCGCTAATCTGGAAACAGAATTACCAATTAAAACAAAAATAAAAGGAGACAAATTTTATTGTAGATTCAACACTCATGTCCCTATAATTTGTATTGAAGCATTAAAAGATGTATGAATGTGTAAAAGGCTTCTATCAGGATCAAAATTAGTGGCAGTGAATATTCTCCAACTACTCCTATAAGACGAAGGCATGGAAATGAATACACAAGACAGATTCTCAATAGTAGATTTCACTCTAAAACCCAATCACTCAGAATATTTTAATATATATTAAAGGATGGACCACTTACCAGAACAGTACCAGTATAGATCAAAAGCACCACACCAGATAGCAGAAAGTATCCATGGACGAAGTTATCCAAGTGATCGTCCACTATAGTGGATATCATCAGCCCTAAGGGTATCACAGTTTGACTCCACAAAGTGCCTCCTACAAGCGTATGTTCGTCCCTGTATTTAGGCCGAGTATCCACAGGAGCACTGGCCCATAAACCTCCTGCCCCCAAAACCAACCCAAGACTACATAATTTCAATACTATGGACACGTATCTTATAATCATTTGGGTATGGAATTACTACGTTCGACAGAACGTAATAATTCCATGCATTTGGGTGATGATTTGGATTTACCGCATGGTTTAGACAGATGGTTTACTGACATATGTTAAATCAAGACAGTATTATGGTGAGACTACGATCTAGATAATTTAAGAAAGACCTCTTTAATATATGATAATATTATTGTTGATTAAAAATTATAGTATGCGTTGGCTGTTGCTGTTGGTAATAATTTGCGGGTTCGAATCGTTTGTGTAAATAGATTATTGATAGTCAACTGCCACGCAGCTTAATTATGAAGGAAATATCATAAGAAAACCCGCATGACATAAAGATCATTACAAATAATTCATAGATCTTAAAACTTGATACGAACTGGATCATATTTACCAAAAATGTTGATAATGTTGATAATTCCTTAAACCAAAAATTTAAGGAATTGTCTTACATAATAAATATAATAATCTGTAAGATGCCTGTAAACAAAACTGCTACAAGAATTGGGTATGCCATTGTTTACTCATTTAATACAATTTTTCATTGAGCTTCATATGAGCAGATAAAATCGTAATGACGCATTTAAAGAAATTAAATTGAAGCCTCTAGTTAAACATAGTTCAAAATAACAAAAAAATATTCAGTGGTCATAGAACCGTGAAATTGTATCACTTACAAAAAAATGAAATTAATTGTTATAATAAAGGAGACAGGGGATATATTTTCCAAGTTGATATTACCTAAAATAAAATCCAGCTTAATTTGCAATGCGAACATATTTTAGTTTTATTAATCACTATTTACGCTATAAATACTGTACGTATTTCGTGATTATTTCCGATTAAAACCATCTGTCAATATTTATTATTAGTTTGTATTAAAAAAGATTAATACGTAGACATTCCCATTCGTTATAATCGTCTATAAACATCTGTAAGCACGGGACTCCTCTACAATCGAGTGTACGATATTCTTTTAAATACCCCAACAGTCATACACATAGTTCTAGCCCCACAGTAAGATTAAGTCATATTATGTCGTGGGTATCAGAAAGTACGAGAGATTTTTCAGACTCATAAACAAGCAAACCCGAAATAAATACCTGTGTATTACACTAATATATACTGTTAGTAGGCATGTCATATGTAAGAGGCCGCCTGGGTCGACACCACTGCAATGTGTATTTCTCCCGCCAAACAGCAGTGTAAATGCACTGTTTGTTTCGGTTTGTAAGACTTCGTAACCAGAGTAACTACTGGACATATTGGGACTTAACATCTTATGTCACAGGATGGCGAGCACAGTGGAATATCAAGCATTGTTTGGTTTGTAATTCAGGGTGATTGGTTTTGTTGTAATAATAATAAGATAATGTTATATAGATAAAGCTTGAAAAATATAATAAAAGAGGTCAACATCTCTTGACACGAATGTATATTTGAAGTACTGTAACTAAGAATCGAAAATAAAAATATATTGTCAAAACCAGTCAAAACTAGAACATAAAACATTTTTCTGCTCTCCAGCGTCATCTAAAAAACAACCACAACGGAGGTTACATTTCTCCAATAGGTTTTACTACTGTTCATGAGTGGTCGTGTCGCTTACCATCAGGCAATCGGCATGCCCGTCTCGCCATTCTTAGTAATAAGAAAAAAGACTAATATTTGTCTCGGTGCTAATGTCGATACCGCGGCCTCTGTATAAATAAATTCTTATAAAACTCAAGTTTAGTACAATTTGCACATGGTCAGTTTTGGCGATACTACTCTCCAATTAATTTTTGTCTAGTTTCACCGTGGATTTGAGGCAAAATACATACGAACTTTCATCATGTATTGCAAACTACGTCTATTCTCCTTATTTATACTAGCATCTCACAGTATTGCTAAGAATAATTATGTAATTATTTGTTTAAAGTATATTTATATCCATAAACAAAATTTAATACCATACAACTCTTTCAAACTCTTTAAGTTTAAAAAAAAATATTATTGAAAGCACTTCAGCAGCATAACCTGGCCAGCTTAAATAAAACCGGCACATATAGAAAGAGTTGGGGGAAACCTATGCCCAGCATTGGTACAACATATATTACAAGCCACAATTAGCTAAACTTGATGATACCACATTTATTTATCTCAATTTCAGGGTGCATTCAATATAAACGTAACGAAATTTGAGGTTTGCAAGGGTCCGAAGAACAAAGATTGTGTTATAACCAAATGCTGGGTAGAAAATGGGACTAAAGTTTGGTACAAAATGAACGTTGTTGAGAAAATGTCGCCAATGAAGGTACGTGAACAATTTTATTGGACTAAAAATTTAAACAATTAGACCACTACTTGCTTTTAATATTGCCGCTTATATAGTTAGCACAACGTTAAAGCTGGGAGATGAGACGCTGACTGAAAACACCGTTAAAAAAAACTATAAATTTAAATAAAATAAATTAATAAATAACACCCAACAGTCACATACATAGTCCTGACCCCACACTAAAATCGAGTCTTGTGTCGAGGGTCTCAGGAACTACGAGAGACTTTTCGGTCTCACAAACACCCAGACCCGAAAGAAATATTAGTGGGTATCACAAACATTTCTCTCGGTGCGGGGATCGAACCCGCGGCATGGCATCTCGTTTCACAGGCGGCGTCTAACCGTCCGCGCCAAGGAAGCGGAGGCTGTCAAATTGTGCAAGACTGTCGATAAGTTCACCCCACTAGCATATTATCTTGATTCGGGTATAAAATAAAAGAAATAAAAAATAATAATCTTTATTATACTTTGTCAGGATTACAATAAGAAATATCAGTGATATCCACACTTGGCAATGCTGGTCTTGTGGCCATCGAGTACAAATAGTTACATGATACAGTCTAAAAGGTTATTGTACAGTTTAGTAAATAAAGTAGACCGTAAAACAATCTTAAAATTAAGTTATAACTAATACAAATTATCACATGCGTTGTGGAGAGTAAATGGGTTCTGAATGCACCAACTTTTATCAAACACATCATGATTACTAGCTCCTATCGGCTATATTTTTATGTTCAAAATGTCGGCCTATACTCTTGCAATAACATTATGATATTTTACTAATGCAATTAATTTTTCAGGCTAAAATCCTCTCTATTTCCAAGAACAACGAAACCATGAGGTTCCAAATGAACAAACCCTGTGACCATCTGTTTATACGACCAGTATTGAATTCTATACTAAATGTTACCAAGAGCTGCGTCCTTGTACAAGTAATTATTGATTTTATCAAAAGAATATTTAGAATACATGGTGCTGGGCGTGTGTCAAATGTAGTATAGCTGATCACATTGAGCGCTAGAAGATGCCAAAAGTCATGAGCATTCTTAGAAGCCCCTATAAATTTAATGAATCTTTTGTCATTAGATTAGCAACCAACCCAGTAAACACTATTCATTAAACACCATTAATACATTAATTTACGTGTGCTGATTAATTAGTTAAATTTAGGATTTTTCCTAATCATCATCACCGTCAGCCTATATTGTTGTCGACTACTGGACATAGGCTTCCTCCAATTGCAAAATTTCACATCTGTCGGTCTTCGACAGATGTGGCCAGCCCACTGCCACTTCAGTTTGCTAATCCTATGTGCCATATCTACAACTTTGGTTATCTGTCGGATAAGATCGTTACGGATCCCATCCTTCAGCTTTTTTTATTTGTTCCTAAATTAGAAACGATATCTAATGTTTATAAATTTTATTTAAGGGCAACTACACGTTCTTCTTGGACTTCCAAGATATTTTCGATAGGTACTGGGGAGGTTCCTTTCTATACGGCTCCTGGACCTTCAAAGCTGTATTTTACGGAAACACGTGCAACTTTCTTTGTCAGGTAATGGACGTGACTGTATTTCCGAAGATTAAAAAGACATAAAACTATCAATACGCTAATAATAAACAACTCCAGTATATTATCTGAGTTTTATTTTTCCTCGTGTTAATCGAAAATGATTTAATGTTTTAAGTAGATATGTGTTATTGTCGGAATAATGAAAACTTTTGTGTTTTAAACACGCCATGTGTACCAGAATTTAAATACTAAAGAGAACAGATTTGAGTGTCGTTAGACCAGTAAAAAGTCAATAGTTTCTGCAATATTTTTTTTTTATTTCATAATTCCGGCAAACGAGTAAACAGGTCATCTGATAGTAAGTGAATACCGCCCATGAACGTCAAAGCTCGGATGATGGATGTATTCTTGGCCCATCTAATCGAGAGGGAAGTGGGAAAGAACAAAGCTAGTAACAGGAAAGTGGTATTGGTCATCCGAAAATCTCCCTTACCAAACGAAACTTTACAGCAAAATTACTGCTTCACGTCAATCTCACTGTCCTATAAGACAATGATACCGCCCCGGAAGAGCCTCCCCAGTCATGCTGAGTCATGAATAACAATAGCGTGGCTTTACCAGTTACTAATTACTTATAACTTAGCAACTTATTGAGGGGTTAAGACAATGTGTGACCGTTACATACATACATAAACTCACGCCTTTTTCCCAGAAGTGGTAGGCAGAGGTGCCAAGACACCCACATTTCGTCATGTACGTTCCATCCCACGATGTGATAGGAGGGCACAAATTCCTGACTCTGGGCTAATAATGAATAGAAAAATCCTATATCACCTATCACTATGCCCAACCCGGGATTCGAACCCGAGACCTCAGCTTTGTAACCGTACCCTAGTACAACTACGCCACCGAGGCAGTATTATTGTGTGACGACCGAATTAAGTATTCAGAAGGTCGCTGGGGAAAAACTATTTTGAATCATTTATTCGCAATCTATCCATCAACATCGACAAATAATCACTTATAATACCACAAGAGCTTCAAAATTATCGGATATTTCCCGATAGGTTCGTTGCAAACAAATGAAGGAGTCAAAACTTGACGACTTTATTTGTTTGCAGGGAACCTTGAGGGAAATGCCAGATAATTTTGAAGCTCGTGTGGTATTCGGGGGATTATTTTTCCGTCCCAAATTTTAATTTCAAACTCATTTTCATGCAAAATCTCCAATTTTCACAATTGAATTCAACCTGTCAGTTTGACGTGTGGTTAATTTGACTGGATCATGTTTGTTTTTTATATATAGCAACTACCAGAGAAAATTTTCAAAAAATTATCAGTATAATACCATGTAGGTTGTACCACGTGACGTCGAATGGTGCAATTCTATTGGTCGATATTTGGGTCGGAAAAATAATCCATGCAATTAATTCAACCGTTGGCTTATTCTGTTTCCTCGTTCAGTCTATAATTGTTGCAATATTTCGAGTCAACGAACCATAAAGATATCATTTAATAAGATCATTTAGAATTATTTTATCACAACTGTCATTCGATGTAGTGGACAATGTACAAGTTTATTTTATATTGCCTTTGCTTGGTATGCATGATAAGTGCAATTTCGGCTTCACAACAGGGATTCGTAAGTATTTGTATATTGTACGTATCGAGGTAAAAATAAATCTTTAAGTAAGTACTCTTTCCAATGAAGTGTAAATTATTCCAACAATAACGTATGACATCAACAAAAATCTGGGGGCGCGGCCGAGCCCCCTCCAAGTCGAGCTATAGGCCGTAACATCCTTTTGTCGAAGCAATTCAGACCATTTTCAACCCCCTATAACTTCGTTGTGGCTAAAGCATGAAGCCTGAATTTTCAGTTACTAAGCAGGCATTGTGTAAACACGGTATATTTAAAATTTCATTCAATTTGAACCAGTAGTTTAATAATTGTAACTAGTGAAACTTTCTTAATTTTGTCACTCACTGACTGACCGATCATCAAAAGTCTAAGGCACTTCTAGCAGACATAGAACCTTCAAATTTAGAATATAATTAGTGTTTAGTGTCTAAAGTAAGGGAAAATTCAAACATTTCATAATTTGTGTCTAGTTTTCTAGATAGACCAACTGCGTGAATAACTTTGTAATCCCATATAAATGTATAGGATTACAAAGTTACATTTTCAGTTAAAGAATCATTGTACCCGTATATAATGGAATAATAGTTGTAGATAGATATCTATATATATGAGGCATAACAGGAGGGGATATAGAGAGGGAAATGGTGTATTCAGCCCATGAAACTGTATAACATTCCTCTAGAAAAACATGACGAAGAAAAACTTGCAAATAAATAGACTAAATAGCTCCAAAATATCAATTACAATGAAAGAAAGAACATTAATAATCAAATCCGCTATATTTGTGATAAATTGATACCTACAAAAATAAGAAAAATCCATAAGACAGAGGCTTTAAGGAAAATCGTTAGTGATATTCTAGAAGTAAGAAGTACCGAAAAGGAAAAAAGTAGGACTCTACAAAAAGACGTGAGATCCCATCAAAAACATCCTGTAAAAAAATTCCAAGTCTCGCAGCTCAGGTTTTCTACCGCAAAAAGTACAATTTATACATAATGCTGCTGGCCAAGTCGATCTATTTATTTAAAACGTAAAGAATTTTTAATATTGATATGGTAATAACTAACGTAATAACTTTATATAGAAGGTCCCTTAAGGACTAAATAAATTAATCGACTTGGTATTACATGCATCTCACAACTTTTTGCGGTAGAAAACCTGAGCTGCGAGACTTGGAATTTTTTTACAGGATGTTTTTGATGGGATTATATTTTTCCAGAAATAGTATGTTTCACAATAAAATTTATATTACACCAATAGTTTGGAACAGGAAGAAAAAATACTGCGATTATACAAAAACTGCTAACTACATTAACACAAAATACAATATACAAATCTATCTTTATACAGGGTCCATTCAACGTATCGGTGATAAGTGATGTAGCGTGCAAAGGACCAAAACGCAGGGACTGCGCTGATGTTAAACAAAAAGTCATTGGACAGAAAATCGAATACCTAGTGATTGTAAGGGAAAGTACGACCCCAAAAAAGGTTAGTAAGTAGTAACTGTCATCAGGTTGACCTGGTATAAGACACCGAATACCTACAAACAGACCGTAGACGCAGGAATGGTACCAGCGCACACTCCTCACATCAGTGGTATTGTTGCATTTTACGATTAAAGTAAGACACTGTGATGATGTCAACACAGAGATTTTAATGAATTCCTGTGGTTTTCTTAAATTAATTAACAGGGAGACAAGTATGGCATTCACCTGATGGTAACCACCGCTCATGAACAGTAGCAAACCTAAACAACACGATAAATTACAAACCAATGCTTTTTCCAGAGACATAAGATGTTACGTCTCAATATGTCTAATAATTACTTTTGCTACAATGTTCTTCATACCGTTCATAACAGTGCATTTATACTGCTTTTTGGAGGGAGAAAATGACTTTCATATGTATATGAAATCTACCAATACGCAATAGGTCTGCGTATTTTTATACATAAAATGTTGTAAATGTAAATACATTATTATAAAACTTATTGTTTATTACATTTGTTTTGTGTATCCAAATTTAACAATAGTTTCATTTTAAGGGTAAAGTAACCGGAATTTCCAACGGCAAACAACGTTTGACTTTGCAAATCAAAAGTTTTTGCGACAATGTGTTTATAAGGCCAATGATTACTGCTATGTTTAATACTACCGAGAGGTGTGCCATTGCTAAGGTAAGCATGATTTATAGAAGACATAATCTGGTAGTATTCGCTAAATCAAGGGGGTTAGGCTTTGCTTCGAAACGAATTTCGAATGTACGGACGTCTGAAGTAAAATATAAAATGTCTACTCCTAAGAAGTGCGTAATGGCCTGTTGGTAATGGACCATATGCGGCTGCCAACATATTGACGGAGGTCGGGGGTTTAAATCTCAGGGCACAGCTCTGACTTTTCAGAGTCATGTGTCTATTGATACTCATTCACCATGCACTATAACAGTGAAAGAACATATCGTGAGGAAACCTGCCTACCATACCGATTTGTAAAATTTCTATGGTGTGTAAATTCCGCCAACCCGCACTAGGCCAGCGTGGTGGACTATACGGTCTAACCACTACCAATCGAATTCTCAATTATAGAAGAGGCCCGTGCCCTGCAGTGAAACGTATAGGGGCTGATACAGTACTTATTAAAATTAGTACTATTTTCTATGAGACTTATCATTTTCTCTGAACTTAGTCTATAGTTACGCCGTATGATAGAACATTCTAACATTTTGTGAAGTATCGAGGCATATTCGTACAGCTTTACGTACTACGTGCGAACATTCGAACTTTGTTTCAGATCATACCCCAGATCGCTTTTAACAGTTTACTATGTAAATCTTTGTAAATACCTTGTGACGCCGTGGAATCACGATACAATTAAGATGCTGAGGTCCCGGGTATGAATCCCGGTTCGAGCATAATTATATTGGATTTTGCTATTTATTGTCAGTCCGGAATCAGGAATTTATGCCAGATATGGCTATAGGCTCGCCCCCTATCACATCGTGGGATGAAACACACAAGATGAATATAGATTTTTGAATACAATCACGATATACTAACACTCTTAATGGTAAGTGCGGTGCAGTCCACACAGAGCTCCAGTAACGTGAGGTGCCTATAACTTACCGATTTACATAGATGTCTAACTTTCAGAGAAGCTATCTCTGACACAAATAGGCAATGGATACACAATTTATAGTGCCCTGTTTTGTTCTTAAATCTCGTAAAATCTGAAATTAGTTATATAACTGGTGGTAGGTCTCTCATATGTGAGAGGCCATCTGGGTGGGTACCACCGCAATGTCTATTTCTCCCGTGAAACAACACTGCTTAAATGCACTGTTGTGTTTCGGATTGAAGGACATTGTAGCCAGAGCAACTACTGGACATATTGAGACTTAACATCTTATGTCTCAGGATGGCGAGCGCAGTGGAATGTTGCTTCTGTATATGAGCGGTCGTATCGCTTACCATCAGGCGAACGGCTTGCTCGTCTCGCCATTCACTGCAATAAAAAAAAAAAAAAAAAAAAAAATGCAGAATATTTTAAGGATCGGTGTTTTAATTAATTTATTTATTCCAGGGCGTATACAACTATACTGTCGACATGCAAGAATTAGCACAGTCTTACTACAGCGGTACATTTATATACGGAAACTGGACGTTTAAAACCGTATTTTATAACGATGAGTGCAATTTCGTATGCATACTTACAAGCTTGAGAATATTCCCAAGGAAAATAAGGCATTAGACACATAATATGATGTTTTTAAAACTGCTCTTGTGAAAATATATGGAATAAATATGATGTTATATTAAACTATTTTTTTTTTCAATGTTTGTACCATTTACATGTACATTCGAATAGTTTAAAGACAAGAGATAAGAGAACCGTAAGGTACTTACAACAACAGAAAAACTTTAACTGAAAGTTCACACAATACTTTCGATGACATACTATATGATGTAGACATAGGGGTGATAAACCTTGCCAATGATAGGACTAGCCTATAGTGGCAAATCTGTCTATTCTTTTTAAGATTATGCCTGAACTTATGCGTATATGAAACCTTATCAAAATCTGAAAAATAAAAACCAACTTCAAAACACAAAACGTCACTACAAAATGGACAATAAAACTACCACTGCATAGCAAAAAAAAATCATTATATTTGTACGTGTTAATTAATTTTCTAATTGACTTGACTAGCTTTTGTTTGTACTTGAGTAGTAGTGTTTTTAGTCTGCTTTTTATTTATTAGTAAAAAAAATCATTGTTTATGTCTTTTTAGTGTTCATAGGCATATAAATGACAGAGAGGTGGTCTCATAAGGAAAACAATATTATGTATAACAGAATGTTCGTTCCAATGAAAAATAACTTCCTAAAATTGGTTAAAAGCTGCCGAAGATACTGAGTATTTACATATATATTAATTTACTCGTGATTCACAGGTATTTTTTCGGGTCTGGGTGTTTGAGAGACCCAAAAGTTTCTTGTAGTTTTTGATACCCACGACAAAAGATTCGATCTTAGTGTGGAGTCAAAACTATGTTTGTGACTGTGGGTGTATTTATTTGTTATTGATCTATGTGTGGTTTAGAATTACTTCTGTTCAATTTACCCCGCATTTATTTACAGCTGGAAAAATAATTAAACTGATTTATTTAAACGATAGGTTTCCGTTTCAACTTTCAGCCTAATATTATTCTATATTATTTAGATTCAACGAACCATTACACGGATATCTGTCAATAGGAGCATTTAAGCTTTTCTAGTTACAATAGCCCGACACAGCTATATTGAAAATGTATAAATGTTTATTTATTTTTTGGCTTGTATGTTTAGTAGCATGTTGCTTATGGACCACATCGACATCAACCCCAACATACGTAAGTTTTTTCTATATTAGATATTATTTCAACCTTCGCTGGTAATTGTGGATACGAAAATTAAGAAGACAATATGAGAAAATATAAACTGTATAAATTGTGTTGCAAAGTGTATATTAAAATGTATATTTAATAGTTGTGTGTTTTTTTTTCTTTTCAATTCGTTCTTGTATACATTATGTTTTTGTTTAGATTGTATTTTCTAAACATATTTAAGCATTATTTTAACGTAATGTACAGTTTATTTACCTTACTAGCTATACAAAGTTCTGTCTGAAGTCACTAAAACTACCACCCAGCTTCGTTCTCGGTAGCAGTCTTGATATACTCTGTATACGATAAAATAGCAACATAAATAATTTGGGGCATAAAAATATCTCTAGCTTTGGAAATATAGAAAAAGAAATACTGTAACAAAATGTACTGAAGATCTCTGAACCTGGGGGGTTACTCTATAAAAACAATACGAACTTGGAATGTTTGGACGCCGTACGTTAAACTTCATTATTGTACCTAGATACTCCACAAAATGTTGGATTCATCTATCATACGTCGCAAAAATAGACTAAGTTCGGAGAAAATGATAAGTTTTATAGAGTTATTTTATAGAGTTTTAGAAATGGAAATCTTATATCTTACTCCGGACGTCGAACATCCGAACATTCGAAATTCGTGTCGTTTTTATAGAATAATCTCACTTATCCTTAAGGGTCCTTTCAATTTGACGCTGCTAAGGATTGAAAAGTGCAAGGGACCAAAACGAAGAAACTGCACTGTTGTTAAGAATATAATAAATGGACAAAAAATAACATACAGAATGAAAGTAAAGGAAAATATGAGCCCAAATAAGGTCAGTAACAAAGCAAATTCGTTTTTCTTTACATTACATACATACATAAACTCACACCTTTTTCCCAGAAAGGGTAGGCAAAGGTGCCTGGACACCCACATTTTGCATTGTATGTTCTGTCCCATGATGTGATAAAGGACGAGCCTATCGCCATATCGACGACAAATTCTTGACTCCGGGCTGATAATGAATAGAAAAATCCAATATCACTTTGTAACCATAGCCTTGTACAACTACGCCACAGAAGCAGTCAAGTTTTTGTACACATTACTGCAAATAAAAATAAATATATTATATACTGCGCCTGATAGTAACTCCAATGATGCCATTCGATATTCTGCCTGGACGGCATTTGCGCTTACCATCGGGCGCAGGGTCATCAGGCCGGATCAGTATAAAAAAAATATTCAAATCAACGCCTGTCAAAATTGTACTGGTTAGTTTTCGTTTGACAACGTTACAAAATTAAAACGACTAGGCGTTTACATGATAATAACAGTTTTAATTTTTTGTAAGGCATTGTATCTTTTTTACCCGGCTAAAGTTGCAGGAAGTCGCTGGGTGCAGGTAGCTTCCAATAGACGTGGAGATCCTTGGGGAGGCCATTTTCAGCAGTGGACTTCCTGCGGCTGAGATAATTGTGATGATGATTATGTTTTTCTTTATTTTTGTCGTTTCACAAAAAAAAAGGTGAGATCGTGAGGAGTCCTATACTCGGCAGTAATAAGCAGTCAGTACGCTTCCAGTATATTCGACATTTTTAACCTAAAATTTTATTTTAGGGTAGAATAAGCGGTAAATCTTACGGCAAAGAAATATTCAACATGCAGACCAAAGGGCTTTGCGACCACGTTTTTTTAAGGACAGTAATAGACCGTATATTTCATGTTACCAAGGACTGTGTTATTACGAAGGTAAATATAATGCTATATTTTATTGTTGCATACGGGTTTCTTAGTTAGGTCGTCTATCGCTGGATGCGGGCTGCTTACAGTCCACATGATGATCCTTCGGGAAGACATGCAGTGGACTGTAGTAGCACAAGAGATAGAGAGATATTGCTATCAAACCCGAATTTATCTTTGATATTTTTTTATTAATATCCGTTGAACCCAAAACCTATATAGCCGAGAGGCCGCGGGTTCGATCCCCGCACCGAGAGAAATGTTTGTGCGGCACACAAATATTTCTTTCGGGTCTGGGTGTTAGTGAGACCGAAAAGTCTCTCGTAGTTCCTGATACCCGCGACAAAAGACTCGATCTTACTGTGGGATCAGGACTATGTATGTGACAGTTGGGTGTTATTTATTTATTTATTATTCCAGGGTGAATATGAGTATTCGTTTGACATCCAAGAACTAGTGCAGTCGTACTACAAAGGAGGTTTTATGTACGGAAACTGGACATTCAAAGCTGTATTTTTCAACGATGACTGCAACTTTGATTGTTTTATAGTAGCTTTTAAAATATATCCAAGGAAAAAAGGAAACTAACTACGTAACATCCTTGAAATAAATACGTAACATACTTTTTCTCGAAATAAATGAGTAGTATGGCATGTTTTTTTATGTTTTGCATCCCATTCATTTCCACGTTATTTTCGACAAATTATATTGATATTTTTTTTTTATTATTATGGCGTCTAACAGACATTGATTTCTTTTCTCTATTTCTTGTAAAGTCTTCAAATCACTATGCTGCTGTTATTTATATTGATTTTATATTGCCTTTATTTAATTGTTGCTCTTATGATTAATTTATATTGTAATCCAATATTAATGTAATAATTAAGGTAAGCAATTATTGGCAAACCTGTTAAATAGAATAAAAACAAATAAAAAATATGAATCAATTTTGCACATAAGATTTTTATCAAACAATTAGATCTTAAGAAACAAGTATTTTCTCTACAAAAATAACAATAAATGTGTACACGGAATTTTTGTCTGTAGCTACAAAGAGACTACGCAATTTTTTTTTCTCCTGTGTTTTATATTGTTTTGTGTCGCCGTCTAGAGGTCTGAGTGTATATGTAGAATGGGGGAGAGGGTTTCGCTACTTGATACAATCCAGAAATGGTTGTCGGAACTACGCTCATTACTTCAAACTCGATACTATACAAGAACCCCGACCTCACAGTAGCTGAGTATGAACATACAGTCCCATTTGTGACTGTTATTTATAATTTTGCCAAAGTCTCTAAAATAAATTAGAATAAATAATTTAATCCTTCTTCTTCTTCTTGTAGTGCCTCTCCAACTAGTGAAGGTTGGCAGTCAGCTCAGCATACTGTCCCTTGTCTCGCGCGAGGCGAAATATTTCTGCGGCGCTCGCAATCCCTGTCCACTCTCTGATGTTTCGTAGCCATGACTGACATGTATTTAATCCTACATGTCTATAATATTTATACTTCTATACTGATATTATAAAGAGGAAAGATTGATTGTTTGCATTGAATAGGCTCTGAAAGTGCTGAACTAATTTGAAAAAAAATCTTTCACCATTAGTATTCTACATTATCCTAGATGAACACAGGCTGTATAATATTTAAAAAAAAATGTTTGATCTGCACCCGAGCGGAGTCCGATAAATATAGTCTGAATAATTGAATCGAAAATAGAAATTCAGAGCCATAAAAACATTACTAACGCTTTCATACAGGGTAAATTATGACTGCTAACGAAAACGAAGTCGCATGGTAGTTATAGTGACTTCAGACACAATACAACTAAAAATTTGCCAAAAACAAAGCGATGACATTTTCCTATCATCGTATTTGGGTGGTAAGTATATAGTTTTTTTTTTTTTCTAAAATAATAGTGGATACCTTAATGAAATGGTGTACCTTTTATTTTTAAAGACGCTATGGTATGCAAGGGCTTAAATTATTATTTTGGCAGAAACACGAGGATATTTGAAAAATCACAAAAATAAATTGACGTGTGTGTTTCTTTGCGACATTTTTAGTTGCATTGTGTTTGGAGTTACTAAAACTACCGCCCGGCTTCTTTTTCTGTAGTAGTCTTAACCTCTCAACTGGTGCTCCCTGAGGCAGGGTACCCCGATGGGTTGGGATAGATGCAATCTTTCGAAAATTTCTCGATATTTTTTTATAAATACTGACTAATATATTTATATGGATTCTAAATGAGATTACCTACAGATTAATATGTAGATATGTCAAAAAAAATTATATAAATGTTGTTAAAATTACAGAAATATATAACAAAATAAATATATATATATATATATATACAATTAAATAACATATATTTTTCAAATTTATTTTATGTTATATTTTTATTTTCTATCTGAAGTAAATCTTATATTTATCAAATATAATCATGAATACATATGTTTTTCTACATATATTTTACACCATGACTATTAAAACTCGCTGCTTGCTGCTCACTCGCACCCGCCCTCATAAAAAACGATAAAAGTGTCGTGGCTTTGACGACAAATGCCATAACCAAATTGCTTGCAATCTAGCCTGTTCTTTCCTGTACGCATTAAAATAGGTGCGAGTAAGATAGAATGCCCATTAAATTAGTAGTTTATTGTTTACCGAGATGTAATACGATCGTCCCATTTTGGGATGCTCACCAGCCGAGAAAAACCTTGCGTAACTTGTAGTGCTTTTAAAATAGGGCCTTCTTATGTATACCTTTTATATACCTACTAGCCATTTAATATCTGAATAAATTATTTTTAAAGTCATTAAAACTTCATTACCAGTACATACCATTGAATTCCCGGAACCAACTAATAATATCAGATTTTCTATCTCTATGATTGAGTCGTTAGATCGGACATTTCATTAAAACTATTCGTAGTCGACCCATCATGTTACAAAAATATATTTTTCATTTGTTATTTTTCGTTTACTTTAACTTGCTGTTCTGTGTGGGAATTAATTATTATGTAAGTATTGGCCTAATCATTTCTACAAAGGAGAATGCTCATTTATAGTATGGGTAAAAATTTCCGATTATCCCGATACCGATACTGCTTAAAATTAATTATAGCATTTTTTATGGTTTGCCCTTAAACGTTTTCCTGTTTTATCCCAGGCGACAGATTTTTATAAAGTAATTATCATCACATTTCACATTTTTTTCATGGAGACAAAGACGTTTTTTTTATTGTACTTCAAGTTCATTTCTCCAAGAACTCCGGGCCTGGGTATAATGTATATTTTTCCCTACCCAAAACAGGCACAAAAATCTTCGCACTGTTACTAAGTTTCATAGTGCAATTGACATTTTTAAGCTTAAATACTAATAGCCTTATTCATAAACAAATATAAAACCTATTGAAATAAAACTATTATTTACGGATTTTATCGCGGATCTGGTTTAATTTTTACAATTTTGACTTCCCGACGTTTCGATTACTTTACAACATTCATGGTCACGGGGCGGACTGAGGTATTAGTCTTCCGCTCTGTGACTGCTACAATTTGACTACCTTTATTTTACAATTATTAAATTAAAAAGTTAATTTAAATAGCTAGTCTGTATTTGCGATCCGATCTACGCAGAAGGAGCTCACAGTGTCTTGAGGTCTAGTAGTTGGTCTTTTGGGTTCCGATTTAATTAAATGTAGTATTGGATCCCATGCTTGTGCAAGCTTCAAGCCTAGTTTAGTTACCGAATGTTTTATTCCTTTTGAACGACTTTTGAATTCAGTTTGAGCGAATAAGACGAAACATTCGATAGCTAGAATACGTTTTACAACTGTCTTTGAATAGTGCCGTTAAACTTAAATTAAACTATTAATTCTATATTTCGCTATGGAATGCAAGTTTCCTCATGATGATTTTACTCGCTCTCGTAATGTGTGGGGATTCACATATATCAATACACTTAAAACTCTGAAAAGTCAGAGGTGTGTCCTGGGATTTAATCCGGCGACCACAGAGTACAATACTATACAAATAGGCACAGCAAATAGGTATATAATGCCGGCGACCGTAGTCAAAATATTTACGCCCGAATACTGGAACGTCATTCAAATAATAAGTTGCTCTTAACAGCGCACGGCCCGCTTAGCCAGTACATTTAATCGGGATTAACGTAGTTAAGCGCAACTTATATTTAAGTTGCGTTCCAGTATTCGGGCGTTAGTACCTTACTAACAGGCCACCACGTACTTTATAACCAATTCCATTAGTTTTTAACCTATTTCAGTTTAACTAACGTATTTACCCATGTATATTTTAGGGGAGCTTCGATATAACAATCATCAAAGTGGAATCGTGCAAGGGCCCCAAGCGCCTCGACTGCAGCGTCGAAGAATTACAAAAGAATTCGGAACACAGTTTCTTGTACAAACTGAATTTAAAAGAAAACTTACATGTGACTACCGTAAGATATTGGATTTAAAACTTATACTAATATTATAAAGAGGAACATATATATATATATATATATTTTGCATTGAATAAGCTCTGAAACTACGGAACCGATTTAAAAAAAATCACCATTAGATTCCTACATTATGAACATAGGCGATAGAATATTTTCAAAAATTGTATCTGCACCCCGGAGAGCCGGGCCAGGCCGCTAGTGGATTATAAGCGATGGCCAAACTAATACTTTAGAATGTACATTACGAGTATAATAATTTAACACAATATACAAATGTGATATTTTATAAATTATATGGGCAATGTTTATATGCGCCAAAAGAAGTGGAATATATCCCCTATCTATATATATTATATACCCTATCGCCCTATGTTTAAATTTTAGGTAAATCAAATATTAGAGTTATTGTATTTATGATAAAGCTGTTGTACAGAGAAAAATCTATTTGTTTATGTATTAAATACCTTTAAAATAAAAAATGAAACAAATTTCCGTGAAAAATAAACTGAAAGTAAATTCATTATTAAAACAAGTCACAAAATATATGTTATGGTTTTAAATATACAAGTGTAATGTTTTATAATTATAACAGGGATGGTGACTAATTTTTGGAATTGCTTTTATTAAAACAAGAAAATGATAATTTTGCGAAAAATTAAGACAAATCCATTATAAAATATGTAAACAAAAATAGTCTGCAGAATTCCCGCTAAAACGCTCTACATTACTGTCACGTGACTAGTGATGGGCCAACTCGGAAAAAATAGAACTCGATTTGACTCGAGTAAAAATCCACGTAACTCGGAGTCAACTCGAGCTAACTGGATGTACAAATAAAATATATATTTTTTGAGTTTTTAAAATATTATTCCCTTTGATTTGCATAAATACTTTAAAAAATTGGAACAGACAAATTCTATTTTCATCTGTTTCAATTCTTTATTTTTTTATATTATTTATTTATAATTTATTAGGCGAGTTATACCTACTAATTAAAGAAACAAAAAAGTTATTGTTTGAAATCGAATCATTTATTTAAGTATTTTTGGTCGAATTTTAATTAAAAATAATATTTACTATCAATTAAACTATGAAATTATATATCAGTCTTTTTAAAATAAAATCAGACTAACATTATGATACAGGCTCATTATAATGACGATGACGATGAATCGACTGAAGTACTCGTATTATTTTCATTTGTTGATGATAAACTCGGACATTCCTCGATGAAAAATTGGTAGGATGCTTATTTTTAATGTGGTTTAATAATGTGGTCATATTTCTAGTATATTTGAATGAATCTGAACACTGTTTACACGTAACACGTCCACTCACTGATGACGATTCGAATTCATCCCAAACTAAAGATTTTCTTTTAGGACCCGGCATTTTTCAAAGCATAATACACAATAACTAAAATAATAACCGGCACTATAAAGATAAGCTCAAATCTACATCTAACAGTTTGTTATGAATGAATATAGTCGCAAATGATCGGCAATCTTCGCTCCATGTCGATTCCATTCGGTATTCGAACTCGAGTTTGAGAGAATCCAACTCGAGTGGATTCGAGTTACGCCCAACTCGGGTTAACTCGAGTTAGTCACTCGAGTTGACCATCACTACACGTGACTATGATTTAAGTCACCAGCCGTCACGCGAATCTCGCTTTTTATCAAAATGAACGGTTTTTGGCTTATTTCTTACTATACAAGAACCTCCTTAAAAGAGTCTAGTCTCCATTGTGATGAAAATTGTAATTGTAATGTAATTTTGGTTGCAATAAATTTTCGAGAGAAATAGTAAACCGGTGATACTTTAAAATTACCGCACGAGCAGTCACGTCAGATTGGGATCCGATCGCTGTTTTAAGTCACATGCTAATAGGTAATGAATAACACAATTTATTTATTTCAAATTTAATTCTTGACGAACAATTAGTTTTCTAAAAATTGTATTAGGTTTGAAATGCAGTCTTTAATGTGTTATTATTATATTTTACCTTTATTATTTTACTTTTATAGTTAATAAAACATATTACAAATATTCAGATGACGCGATTATAAACTCGATTGAGTTTTACTGTTCATTACGACCATTGAAAACATTGTGAAAAGACATACTTTTAACAATAAAATTATTTTAAATAATTTACCCGTATTTGTAACATGAGTCAAAATCCTTATTATACTGGGCTACAATATGTTATTTTGGCATAAAATACTTGGTTCGCAGGGCAAAATGATTGGAAAACTGAACGGACAAGATTTGATGCGATATCAGTTGAAAAAACCTTGCGAGCATATGTTGATAAAATCATTGTTGAAGACTTACTTTAATATGTCAGAGAGCTGTACAGCAGTAAAGGTAAAATTCTATATAATATTAAATTGTTATGCATATTTGATGGGCGGGGCGCCCATTGCTACTTCAACTTATAATCAGCTAGGCTAAATAAAAGTTTTCGAATGGACGCCACGTAGCGGAAAGCGCAGGATACGTCCACCCATAAGTGGTCAAACGACCTAGTAAAACTCGCGGGACGGCGCTGGATGCAGGGTGCCTCCAACAGGTCACTGTGGAAATCATTAGGGGAGGCCTATGTTCAGCAGTGGATTTCCTTTGGGTCATGTATGGATGGATGATATTTGATATTTTTGTATAATTAAATACGTTTTTTAATATGTCACACTATGGGCCTTACTAGGAAGCTCGAAGTCACCCAACGAGCTATGGAGATATGGCTATACTCGGGATTTCCCTGCGAGATCGAATCAGAAATCCTAGTAAGGCCCATCTGTGCCCTGCACATACAGATGGGCCTTACTAGGAAGCTCGAAGTCACCCAACGAGCTATGGAGATATGGCTATACTCGGGATTTCCCTGCGAGATCGAATCAGAAATGGGGAGACCCGTAGGAGAACTAAAATAACCGACATAGCTCAGTGGATTAGTAAGTTGAAGTGGCAATGGGCGGGGTAGATAGCGCGGAGAACTGATGGCCGCTGGGGCCAAAAAGTTTTCGAATGGAGGCCACGTAGCAGAAAGCGCAGCGTAGGACGTCCACCCACAAGGTGGTCAGACGATCTGGTAAAGGTCGGGGGACGGCGCTGGATGCAGGCTGCCTCCAACAGGTCTCTGTGGAAATCATTGGGGGAGGCCTATGTTCAGCAGTGGACTTCCTTTGGCTGATGAATGGATGGATGATGAAATACGTTTTTTAATTTTCTCTATTCGATATAATCTATCTTTTCTGCAATATTCATGTATAATTTGGCTTATTGTTATACTATCATCTGCCTGCCTGATATAATTTTTTTCTTGTAGATTAATAAGGCCGTAAGAGTACAGTTTTAAAAAATATTTTAGATATAAATGTTTTTGTCTTCTTCGCTCGAATATCATTCCAAATATTCGAAACATTCTATAACTAAAATAGGTTTTAAAATACTAGTACTCTATTCATTGAAATTATATATATATATGAATTTCTATGGTACGTAAGTCCGCCAACCCGCACTAGGCTTAGCTTAACCTTTGATTCGAGCCTGGAACTATTGTCTCGCCAGAATGCGTTTTGTTTGTCAACAATCATCAGACAATTTTTTTGTTTCAGCGTTTGTATGAATTCGTCGTCGACCTCCAAGAAATCTCCAAGACTTATTACAACGGGATGTACACATACGGCAACTGGACTTTTAAGACTGTTCTCTATGGAAATAATTGTAATTTCATATGCAATATTATTCAGTTACATTTTTCTCCTAAGAAATGAATATTATTAATAAACAATATGATTTTTTTACACGCTTTATATTAGCTTCACTTGTATGTTTGTATGTTTGTTTGTAACCGACTTCTTTGGGCGCGATTTTGACCCACTTTAAACGGCCAGATTTCGTTCAAATTTTGCACACCTATCAAAGACCGATGACAATACAATAATTCGATTAAAATATATAATTATCCTGATTAGATTCGCCAGGATTAATTATTCTTATAATTGATGACCATTGCTACATTCATCGCTAGATGGCGTTAACATTGTATTCTTCCAAGAAGCTTATACCCAAATGGAGATTGCATTCCGTATAAAACACTGAAGCACAAAAATTTGACCTTGAATGCTATCCTTTTCTTTAGAGTGACAATGAATGAAGTTCACGTGAAGTTCATTCATTGTTACGCTAAAGAAAAGGATAGCAGGCATCAGCGACGTCATTCAAGGTAAAAATTTTGTGCTTCACTTTTATATACGGAATGCAATCTCCATTTGGGTATAAGCTTCTTGTATTCTTCAAGTGTCAAATGTTACTACTGACCAACAGATGGCGTTATTGATTGGAAATACAGCCGTAGATGGATGTTTTTAGTCAAAACAATTATATAATAGTTAAAAAAAACTAAAATACACGCTTTAATAAGATATACAACTAAAAAAGTAAAAATAATTGATACTGAATTTAAGATAAGTAAATGGAGTAAAATACATATATTTTATTGTTACAAAGCGTGGGGTGTTTACAACAATTACTTATCATCCTGCACCCCACGCTTTGTAACAATAAAATATATGTATTTTACTCCATTTACTTATCTTAAATTCAGTATCAATTATTTTTACTTTTTTAGTTGTATATTATTAACTAAAACCATAAACGCATATGTACTTTGGTATATATTAAAGTTTAAATTAATTATATTCGCATAAATTAATTCAAAATAAACTTCATGTCTTTGCAATAACTTTTATTAGTTTTTCAGAATACTTGATATACATAGTACGGTGTATCTAATACTTCCATCCCCATTATCTCTCTAACATCAATCAACCATAACGCACCAATTTCCAATTCCCTATTGGCCGTGGTCATAATCGGAACTAAAATAAAAAACGCTTCATTTTATGAAAACAATAATAATAATATATAACATCCACCAGTCACATACTGACCCCACACTAAGATCGAGTCTTGTGTCGTGGGTATCAGGAACTACGAGAGACTTTTCGGTCTCACAACCACCCAGACCCAAAAGGAATATTTGTGGGCTACACAAATATTTCTCTCGCTACTGGGATCGAACACGCGGCCTCTCGTTTCACAGGCGGCGTCTAAACGACTGCGCCACGGAGGCTGTCAATATATAATTTATATAAAACTACTTTTACGGATTCTATCGCGGATTTGGTTTACTTTTAACATTTTTTAAGCGTTTTTACGCTTCAGTTTGAAAAAATCAACCTCTCTTTCCCAGAAGGGGTAGGCAGAGGTGCCAGGACACCCACATTTCGTCTTGTATGTTCCGTCCCGCGAGCCAATCGTCATATAATGAATAAAAATTGAAATTAAACTATTATTTACGGATTTAATCGCGGATTAGGTTTAATTTTGACATTTTGTAACTTCCGCGACGTCTTGATCACTTTACAACATTCGTGGTCACGGGGCGGACTGTCTGTAAGCGGCTTAAAAATGTAAAAATTAAACCAAATCCGAGATAAAATCTGTAAATAATAGTTTTAATTCAATGTGTAACATTCGCGTAAATCTAAGAAACCATAATAAGTAAAGTCCAATATCACTTTGCCCTACCCGGGATTCGAACCTGAGACCTCAGCTTTGTAACCGTACCGTAGTACAACTACACCATAAAAAAAAACAAAATTGATGTAATGAAAAATGAACATAATAAGTTGCTTTGCCTACACATAAACAGTAAGTAGCTCTCCCTAAACACGTATCCAATATTTTAGATAATATCATCTTATTTGTATACTATAAGCGGTTATAAAATATAAATGTTATGAACACTCAAACATTTCCATTGTAAAATATTTCCTGTCCTGTATTTACCTGTGTAACGAGCCGTGTCGTCATTATTACTAGACCGATTAAAATACGTCATTATCCGCCTTATTATAGGAGGTAGGGGAAAATAATCCCGTCTTAAAGGATATACGAACGTAACTTTAAATTAAATTAATCATTTAAGTGAAAATGCACAATTGTATTTCGATTTAAAGGACATTGTAGCCAGAATAACCACTGGACATATTGATACATGACATCTCAATTTTCATGTTAGTGGAATACCAAGCACTGTTTTGTTATTCAAGATCCATGAACAGTCGTATAGCTTACCGTCATGGAAACGGATTGCTCGCCTAGCCATTGAGTGCAATAAAAAATATCTCTTGATGTTGTTTTTTTTTTTTGTGTTATTAATTCTGTTATTACTCAAATTATTACTAAGTTGAGTTAGGGTAACACCATAATTGTCCCGGGGCAAAGTCGTGGTGGCGGTGTCTCTTGACATCGCCAACGCTTTCAACACCATGCCCTGGGCCTGCATCGTTGAAGCACTGCGGTACCACGAGGTGCCGCCCCATCTCCGGCGCATGGTGCACGCGTACCTTTCTGATAGGTACGTGGTGTATCCGGGCGCCAACGGGTGGCACCGAAGAGCGGTGTCGTGCGGTGTTCCACAGGGCTCGGTTCTGGATCCGCTCCTGTGGAACATCGGGCACGATTGGGTGCTCCGTGGTGCCAACCTTCGGGGCGTCGCTGTCGTCTGCTATGCGGACGACACATTGGTGACAGCGACGGCCAGGACTTTCAGGAGAGCCGCCCTGCTAGCCTCGTTTGGCACGGAACTGGTGGTTGGCAGGATTCGGCGACTGGGCCTCAAGGTGGCCCTGAACAAGACCGAGGCCGTGTGTTTCCACGGACCTCGGTGTGGGCCCCCGTCAGAGGCCCACTTCACAGTGGAGGGCGTGCGGGTTCCTGTCGGCTCGAGCATGACGTATCTTGGCCTCATCCTCGATAGCCGATGGAATTTCCGCGCGCATTTTGAGAAGTTGTCGCCGAAACTGGTGAAGGCGGCGGGCGCACTGGGGCGCCTGCTGCCCAACACTGATGGTCCTGGCATCCCTTGCCGAAACCTGTATGCTGGAGTCGTGCGGTCCATGGCCCTCTACGGAAGTCCCGTTTGGGCCGAGTCCCTGAGCGCTCGTTGCGTGCGCCTGCTGCACCGTCCGCAGCGCATGGTGGCGCAACGAATCGTCAGGGGTTACCGCACGGTCTCGCACGAGGCGGCCTGCGTTCTAGCGGGAACTCTGCCCTGGGAGCTGGATGCTAAGACCCTCTCGTCTGTCTTCTTTGGACGAGAGGAGGCGTCCCAGCGCGGGCAGAGACTGGTATCCCGAGAGGTCGAGGCAATGTTGGCCTCCCTCCGCAGGACCGCCGTGGAGGAGTGGCGTTCCAGGTTGGAGAACCCTAGTGCTGGCACGAGGACCGTCACGGCAGTGCGACCTGTCCTCCAACAGTGGCTGGAGAGGCGCCACGGTGCGCCGACATTCCGGTTGACGCAGGTGCTCACCGGGCACGGCTGCTTCGGTGCGTACCTGTGTCGCGTAGCCGGGGCCGAGGAGTCCGCCGTGTGCCACCACTGTGGCAACTGCCGCGAGGACACGGCCCAGCACACACTGGAGGAATGCCCAGCCTGGGACGAGGAGCGCAGCGCTCTCACTGCGGTTTTGGGTGGAGACCTCTCGCTGCCGGCCGTGGTCGCCGCCATGGTCGGCAGCCAGAGGTCGTGGCGAGCCATGCTCTCCTTCTGCGAGCGCGTCATGTTGCAGAAGGAAAGCGCCGAGCGGGATCGGGAGCAGAACGATCCCGCTCATCGTCACCGCAGATGACGAACTAGGCGCCGCGCCGGGACGCCAACTAACCCGGCGCCGCAGAGGCCACACGGGGCCGCCTTCCCTATCCTGGCGGCCCCCGAGACGTAACGCCAAACGCGTTTAAAGCCGCGTCGCTGTAAGCGGCAGTGCACAAGGAGGCGGTCCTGGCGAGTCTGTTGAGCGGTATCCCGGGGCCGTCTCCAAAGTGCACCGATGGTGGCCAACGCGGGGTTTTTAGTCGGTATTTTGGTGCGCAGACTACGATAGGGACCCGACCCAGCTCCACGTCTCGCTGGGCCGGAAGGCGCACCGGTGAGCCCGACACACCCCCGCCCCTTCAGGGGTGGGATGGTCAGTAAATGGATTTTCCCCGCGAGAAAAAAAAAAAAGAGTAACACCATAATAGAAGGTTGGAAGGAGAAGGAACTCGTATAAAAATAGGAGTTTACGTTCTTATCCCTTCCGGTACTAATACTGTGTTACCCCAACGCCCCTTACTGTTTTTTTGTGAACGGGAAGCAATCTGTTAAATTTCTTCCCTGTTAAATTGAACCCAACCCACTCAAAAAGCAATTAGTACCGACGCCTTGTTTGGTACCATTACTATTATTATTTAATTCTGTCATAACTACTTCATCATGAACACGAGACAACTACTTTTAATACTTAATTGTGTAATACCTTATTTAGATGCTGCAAATCCTAAGGATTATGTAAGTTTCTCATTTCTTATTATAGAGTATTCCTTTTTTACTTTATATTTTCAAACCAAAATAGACAACTAATTCTATGATTATTCCCAACCTAAAGCACGTTTAATGTTTCTATAATTAACATGGGTGTTATTATTCTATGTCATAATGCAGAAAAATTAAAAACAAAATTCAAAAGTTGAAAAATAATAATAGTAGGATATAGAGACACGCCGTTATGCCCAGTTGCAAAAATCCACTTTGACAATATATTTTTTTTTTTAATTTATTTTGAAATCTCATCTCAAATGTATGAGGTTGATATGATCAAAGTAAGAGTCAACGATGAATACAGGGTAAATCAAGACTGTTACCGAAAACGAATCCGGGTCGTAGTTTAACGGCCGATGCCAATAAACAATCCCAATCCAAAATTTGCCGTTTGAGATTGAAAGCTCAATCTTTTTTCTATACTATATTGCTAATCATCTATCATGCTAGTAAATGACAAATCGAAAAGTAGAAAACAAGCCAGATTAACTTTAATCCAATTTTTTCGATTGATTATTGGCATCAGCCGTAAGTGACTAATAACACAAAGCAACTAAAAATTTCGCAAAAATACGCGTTTATTTTTTACCCTTTAAAAATAAAAAGGGTTGTGCATTATTATTTTTGGAAAGACATGTATTTACTACCCAAATACGACACTAGGAAAAATAAAAAGAAATCGTCGCCTTTTTTTGCAAACAATTTGTGGCATTGTCTAAAGTCACTAAAACTACCTCCTGGCTTCGTTTTCGGTCGCAGTCCTGATCCCACATTAAAATATTTATTTATAGGGTCTTCTAACAATTAACGTGCAGAGTATAGATCTATGCAGAGGCCCCAAGCGGCGTGATTGTTGCGCTCCAGCTATATCTGTCAGCAAAGGCGTGTTCATCAACTATGATTTAAAAGTGGAGGAAAACTTAGTTCTCACTTCTGTAAGATTAGATTTTGTTTCTTTTTAAATCGATATTGGTGACATTATCGACTTTGCAGCCGCGTTACGTTCCGTGAGTGAGATTTCCTGATGCCCAATACCTATTCTATCCTCTGATCCTTTTTCCTTCCCGCTCCCCTCCCTATCTGGTGGGAAGAGAACACATCAATGATCCCAGTGGTATGGATTTTTATAGGGGATAGTGATCACTTACCATTAGGTGACCTTATATAATACTGTTCTTACATTTACATTGGCATGTCCTTTAAACATCGTATTAATTTCTAACACAATAAAATTCCTTTACCTATATTCATTCGCTATTGCCAGAGCTCTATAGCAAAATTTACTAATCTTAAACAATAAGTAATAAATCTTGATCTAATTTGAATTATTTGTACCTAACAAAATAATTTGCATCAATTTCAGGGCAAAGTTGTTGCTACCGCAAAAGGAAAGGAAGTTTTAAAATTTCAAATGAAGAAACCATGCGACCACTTTTTAATTAGATCATTGTTTAAAACCTATTTCAATATTACAGAAAATTGTGCTGTTGCCAAAGTAAGTAATAGGGTTTTATTTTACAATCAAACTTCACGAAGTCATCGGAATCATTTACCTTCTTTAATGTTCCTAATCTTTATGTCCTACCATTTAAGCTGGTATCTACCATTTGTCATTTTTCGTACTCATCTATTATCTCCTATAATCTTCGAAATTGTTATTATTCTTTAAATCAGTATATTGTGTTGCAAATAAATTTCATTTATTGCAACACATTTTTCTGCCTCGGTGGCGTAGTTGGACAATAGTATTATTACAAAGCCGAGGCCCTAGGTTCGAATCCCGTGTCAGGCGAAGTGATATTGAATTTTCTAATTCATAATCAGCCCGGAGTAAGGATTTTGTACCCGATATGGCGATATCACAACGTAGGACGCAAAGCACAACGCAAAACGTGGGTGTAATATTTGCTTCCAGCACCTGTGCCTAGTCCTTCTGGGAAAAAGGCGTGACACTTGAACGAAGTCTCTTCAACAATCCTTCGCTCTTTTTAATGGGCAGGCGTGACGTCCAACATCATCCTCGGTAGCAACAAACATTATTCTTCTTCAGTCACATAAGTTTACTCCTGAACATTTACCAGCAACAACCGCAAATACAAACATTCGTTATTCTTTGGATGAAGTGTGTAAATACGACCAAGAGTTGATGCTCGCATATGCTTTATACTGATGTAGTTAGATTTTCTATATTAAAAAAACAATACTCAAACTTTTTTCAGGGCCATTACGTCTTCACTTCCAATATCCAGGACGTGTTAGACAAATATTACGGCGGCAAATATTTCTTCGGCAATTGGACTTTTAGATCTGTCTTCGCTGGAAACGACTGCAACTTCTTTTGTACCATGATGAATGTTGTTATGATACCTAAAAAGGTTTAAATAAACAACTTCCACTTGAAAATAACTGGCTTCAATTCTATTTTTAACTAGGAGGAGTAGTTTTTTCTTGCTGAATAATTGATGAGTAAGGCCCGGCGCCCATTATCGGCATCAGTACGACTGAGGATTTTAGGTGGCAAATAGCAATATACTATAACATAATGGCAATAAAGTAGAAATTTTCGTGATATGTGGTCGTAATAACATAAATACCGCTTCGGTATGCTTGAGGCTGGTGTATCGGCAGCCTTGAGAATGCTTCGGGATGCTTCGGCATCCTTCGGCAACCTTCGGTACACCACCGGCGCCGAGGCAACACTCGGGGGATAGTTTGTGATAATATAGGGATAATAGTGCGGCATCCTTAAGGACGCCTCGTCATCTCTAAGAACTTTGCAGCATGCCAAAGCATAATTGCCGATAGTGTGCGCTTGCATGTAGGATGCCGAAGGATCCTTTTCCTTGCCGATGCCGATAATGGGCGCCGGGCCTTAGTATCCACGAGAGACTCGCTGAGTTCCGGTGCTCGGTGTGAGTGTTTTGAGTGCCATTGTTGATCTTGGCTGACAGGAGTTTAAGTAGTACCCAGTAGTAGTTTAGGAGGGGTAAGTCTATAAGCTGTGGCGTTTTATTTTGCTCAAATGATTTAACGTAATTTTCTTTGCTGATTACAGTATCAGTTCTTAATGTATCATTATCCGTTTATTTGGAGTCATGTATATCAACTACAAAAACTACTAAAGTGCGTGGTGGCCTGTTGGTAAACGGACTAGACGCGATTGCCAACATGTTCACGGTGGTCGCGGGTTCGAATCCCAGGGCACACCTCTGACTTTTCGGAGTCATGTGTGTATTGATAGTCAATCACCACGCACTAAAACGGTGACAGAAAACATCGTGAGGAAACCTGAATTCCATAGCAACTTATAAAAGTTCTATGGTATGTAAGTCCGCCAACCCGCACTAGGCCAGCGTGGTGGACTATATGGCCTAACCACTCTCAATCGGTAGTCGATTGTAGAGGAGGCCCGTTCCCTGCAGTGGGACGTATATGGGCTGATACAGAATATCAACTACAGTCAATTTTACTAAACCCATAAATCCCACAATAAAGAAGCGTGTTTTTTTTTATTAATACTTACAAGTCAGTCTTTAACATTATCATTAAAGAATATCGAAAATCAGAACTTTTCTACCTACTCTATTAAGGGTCTGGACTTAATTGAAGTTGATCATTGCGTATTAAATTTTGCAAGCTATGTACAGAATCCCAGTGATAAATATGAATACGTTTATTACGAAAATAATATGAATGGACGTAATCATTTAACTAATACTTTTTAAGTACCCAATTATTATCCATGACCTACACAATACCATCATTGTTTACCATCGTTGTGTTTTTAAACATTATTTAAACAGCATCAAAATGCTAAAAAAGTCTACAATTTTGCTATTATTTTTTGTGTTTTGTTATATAACTTCAAATGAAACAGATAATTATGTAAGTATACTTATTATTTCTTTTCTAATACTAAAATAGTAACAATGTGCACTAATATTTATGAGTTTTCAACTTGTAGGGACCATTCAATCTCTTTGTAAGAAAATTTGAAAAATGCAAGGGGCCCAAACGTAGAGATTGTTGCGTCATATCAGCTGATATATTAAATGGTTCTGCGATAATCTACGATTTAGTAGTCAAAGAAAATACGACGCCGAACAAGGT
Source organism: Hyles euphorbiae (assembly GCA_023078785.2). Classification (NCBI taxonomy): domain Eukaryota; kingdom Metazoa; phylum Arthropoda; class Insecta; order Lepidoptera; family Sphingidae; genus Hyles; species Hyles euphorbiae. Next base: position 13,699,115 of record CM041040.1, read on the forward strand.
CAGTTTATTAGAAAATGTTTAATTAGATTGTATGTATTTGATATCAAACAAGGTGATCATTATTTATACAGCATAGAAATAATCAACTTTTTTGATTTAATACAGGTTTTAGTAGCACAGTCTTTATTATGAATATATAGGGTTATTTTTCTCTAAGTATTCTAATTTCTCGAAATTTCAAAATTATGAATAAAATCCATTAGTAAAAAAAATATATTTATCAAAACCTTCCATCATGTTTATCCTCACAAAACAATACACTTATAACACTACAGACACAAAGAGGCGCCAACGTCTGCGTATATATCACCGTAAAATTGTAAATACCGTGAGATTATAATCTATCTCGTGAGATTGTGGACTGTCGAAAGATTGTGGTTAGGTTGAACAGTTTCAGTTCGATAGAAATATCTACCGATAAATAATGCGTTAAATTGTAAGCAGCATGTTACGGTTCACAATCTTTCGACAGTTCACCAGATAGATTATGATCTAACGGTATTTGCAATTTTACGATGACATAATGGATGACATATACAAATAACAGATCACTATTATAGTAATAATAATATTATAAAGAGGAAAACTTTGTTTGTTTGTTTGTTTAATTGTAATGAATAGGCTCAAAAACTACTGGACCGATTTTAAAAATTCTTTCACCATTCGAAAGCTACATTATCCACGAGTAACATAGACTATATTTTATTTTGGAAAAAAATAGGGTTTCGTAAGATATTTGGATTTTTACATGTTACCATACAAAATGTTCATGGGTTTGTAACTGTCAAACATTTAATGTTCATACCGTCATTACGGTAAACTCTTCCCTCAAATTAAATAACGTATTTAAATAAAGGTTTCGAATCGACAACATATATCCACAATATTCGATTAATGGCGTATTTTAGATTTTAAAGATGTAAAATAATGACAGTAATGAAAAGTGGTTGACATTTAAATTGGTTGTCAAATATTTATGCATACGTTCAGAAATTTAATTTGTGTAAACTAAAGAGTATATTATGAAGCTAAATAAATATAGGACAATCAAATAAATAATATTCACACGTAAGAAGTTTTACTTCTTTTCAAGATAGAATGTCACTTGAAAATGAAAAATCTTTCATAAAATAACACATAAAAATAAAAACTGAACTGAACTGAATAAAATAACAATTTTATATAATTATGGAGAATATTGCAGGGATTCTCAAATTAGGCGTTGTCTGTGTCTTGAGAAACCAGTTAAATATAATTGTTACTACCGTTACTCAATGACCGTTACTACATTAATTGTGTGTGTGAGTGTATTTCTATGAAAATTTGTATTTAATCTCTTTATTACTAACAAAAAGTAATGGCGTAATGTTTTTGGAAAACAGCATACTGGGGGTGAAATAAGGGATGGAATATTGCATGGATAATCAAAATCGCTAAAGTGTTTAATGTCAAAAATTTATAAGGTACACTATTTGGATATGGAGAAACGGGATATAATAGAGTGGGAGGTAGGGGAGAGGACTGGGATAGCTGACACATTTGATAGGACGAAATGTAAATGCACGGTATAAGACGGGATGGTCAATGAAGAGAAAGGACGGGACGTATCGGGAAGTGACTGAACAGACGGGATGGGACGGAATTGAGCAGGACAGTAGGATAGCTAATTCATGTTTAGGTATACAAGAGCTTATACGAAAAATAACATGTATTTGGTGTGGAGTAAAATAAAAAAATATCTGCATCCAGGCAAAGGTGGGTCGGGCTTTTTTGCTATGCTAAATAATTCAATATAAAATTCATCATATAATAACTAAGCCATAGCGAAGCGTGGTCGGGTCATCTATGGTATCTTTTAATTGATTTCAATGAATGTCGTCGGAGTAGTAACAGTGTTATAATATTTCCATAGCAAAATAATGATTTGAATCTGGAGAGATGGGATAGAATAGAATATAAGGTGGATAAAATGGGACATAAGAATATGTACAGGATGGGATTGGAATTGGATAAGCAGTTAAGACAACGGCTGTCATATTGATTTTAAATAAAATATGGACTGGAATCTGTATTTGCACCCAGGCGAAGCCGGGCCGGGCCGCTAGTAGTAATAATAAAATGACACTAGATATTGAGTATTATTGAGTTTTATTCTCTTGACTTCGATGGAAAAAATGTGCAATCAATTAAAAACCACCAGTAGGTATGTACATTTTAATAATTTGACCATAACAAACATTCATACATAAATTCACGCCCTTTTCCAGAAAGGGTAGGCAGAGGTTCTTCCGGTAGCCACCAAATAACAACTCCAACCAACATTTTGTCTTTGTGTATTCCGTCCCACGATGTGATAGGGGCAGACATAATACAATCTAACACACTACATACATGTTAAATCGTAATCGAGGATCTTCAGATTCACGGTTTCCGGAATGTTATAGTGCCTATTTGAAATGATTAGATAGCTCCGGTTTAATTACAACGCTGTATCACAGTTACAATTGCTTTCATATCAAAAAATCTGTCGGCATGATACAATAGTGTAAATTAATTGAGTCTGACTGTTTCTGTTCCCTAATAGATATCAGTGAATGGATTTAACTTACGATCACAAATTTGTTCGTGTTAACCTAATACCATTAATGACTAAGGCCCGGCGCCCATTATCGGCATCGGCAAGGAAAAGGATCCTTCGGCATCCTACATGCAAGCGCACACTATCGGCAATTATGCTTTGGCATGCTGAAAAGTTCTTAGGGATGACGAGGCGTCCTTAAGGATGCCGCAGCCCGCACTATTATCCCTATATTATCACAAACTATCCCCCGAGTGTTGCCTCGGCGCCGGCGGTGTACCGAAGGTTGCCGAAGGATGCCGAAGCATCCCGAAGCATTCTCAAGGCTGCCGATACACCAGCCTCAAGCATACCGAAGCGGTATTTTTGTTATTACGACCACATATCACGAAAATTTCTACTTTATTGCCATTATGTTATAGTATATTGCTATTTGCCACCTAAAATCCTCAGTCGTACTGATGCCGATAATGGGCGCCGGGCCTTAGGTGGTTGGCAGTCTATTTTTCTTCCACACTAACCTGATATGATTAAAAAACTAATCAGTAACATTCGCTAATCTTGCGGAGTATAAGAGTTTCCCTGATAAATACAAAACTAAACTGGCTGAAATAAAAATAAAATGATGTGTGCAATTATCTCATGATGTCTTAATTTTTTGCTGGTAGGCCAGATATGTGAAAGGCCGCCTGGGTAGTTACCACTGCAATGTATTTTTCTCCCGCCAAACTGCAGTGCAAATGCACTGTTGTATTCCGATTTGAAGAATATTGTAGCCTGAGTAACTACTGGACATATTGAGACTTGATAATATTAAGTCTCAGGATGGCGAGCGCAGTGGAATGACAAGCATTGCTTTGTAATTAATGGTATTGTTTGGCTTTGCTACTGTCCATGAATGGTAATATCGCTTACTATCAGGCAAATGATATGCTCGTCTCACCATTCACTGCAATAAAAAAATCAACAAACTGAGCGATTATTGTCCCTGAATACAAAGGTTACTTTACAACTTAATTTGTATCTTAGGTAAAATGCAGACCTTGCATCGGTAGTGCTATCTTCTCTGATTATCAACCCTGAAAATTAATTATTACATTGTATTTCAGGGTAAGATTGTAGCTCTGTCCAAAGGCAAACAGTTTGTAAGACTGCAGATGAAGAAACCATGCGATCATTTATTTCTAAGACCGTTGTTTCATACTATGATGAATGTTACCAATAACTGCGTGATATTAAAGGTTTGGATTTTATATTGTTGTTCTGCCTCTCTTCTATTTTCTTTAGCCTGCTTTACTACAAGAGACCCGTGGAATAAGAATTTTATTCATGGATATGATATATATATATATATATGCAAGAATTCAATTACTTGTGTTTGATATGGACACTTCAAAAGTAAGAATAAAAATATATTTCTGTAGTGGTAACTGAAGTATTACCTATATGTACTTGAAGACAGGTAATAATAGATTATCACTTACAAGGTTGCAAATAATAAAAGTAAATTGTGTAGATTATTATGAAAACTTCCTTTTTGTTGGTGTCTAAACACTCAATATTTATTTATCAAAATATTTTTTGGGGATGTAAGGTAATAATCATGTATATTGTACGTGCTTACGTTATACATAGTGATAGGCTGATTACCTTTTCAATCCTAAAATTATCTTATTCGTAATTACCAGAATTGAAGTCCAGTAGGCAATCTATTAGAATCATTGGATTTTTCCTAAGATTTGATGAATAAAATCGAATGTTATTTAATCTCTTGAATGTATAAAGTTTACAGACATTCTGTCTTCGCATTAGGTCTAAAATTGGACTGGCCACCGCCAGTATGTGGGAGATCTCCATAAATAGTGTAGTTGTATGCGCGATTATCCATTTAAAGCTGTGACAACGATACTGTTGGGAAGCGCGCAGAATTATAAATAACATTGAATGAATTGAGTGTTTTATTTGTTTGCGTTATTGTACCTTGAAGAACCATATTATGTTGAAATTGTATTGGTTTTCAACGGAATAAATATAGAATACGTTAACATAGTGTGAGGCCTGTATAAAAAGTTTGTTCAGTATTAAAAGAACTGCGACCATTAAGATCTTATACTAGAGAGGACCCTGCAAACAAAATGTTTGCAACAAAAATAAACGGTACCGTACCACTCCTTCGGAGATTGTGTTCCCGCTGTCCGCTATAGTACAATACCTCAATAGCTGCAAGAATGATCATGTGATAGTCAAAAAAATACAAACAAACTACATATACTAGTTACTCTTTCTAACACTATTGTTTCACGTATTTGATTAGCTAGAACAGAAATCCTGTAGTTGACTAAAATATACTGAGAATATAATATGTATAAATAAGCCTGACCACTCGTCTCATTCGTAGACAAATCCTATACTAACCCTGTTGCTATCAATGTTTCTTTAACCGCACGAAGTCAACTGTTGAACATGGATATATTAGTCCACTAAAAAACAGCTGGCATAACCACACGAAGTCAACTGTTGAACATGGATATATTAGTCCCTTAAGAAACAGCTGGCATAACCACACGAAGTCAACTGTTGAACATGGATATATTAGTCCCTTAAGAAACAGCTGGCATAACCACACGAAGTCAACTGTTGAACATGGATATATTAGTCCCTTAAGAAACAGCTGGCATAACCACACGAAGTCAACTGTTGAACATGGATATATTAGTCCCTTAAGAAACAGCTGGCATAACCACACGAAGTCAACTGTTGAACATGGATATATTAGTCCCTTAAGAAACAGCTGGCATAACCACACGAAGTCAACGGTTGAACATGGATATATTAGTCCCTTAAGAAACAGCTGGCATAACCACACGAAGTCAACTGTTGAACATGGATATATTAGTCCCTTAAGAAACAGCTGGCATAACCACACGAATTCAACTGTTGAACATGGATATATGTATTAGTCCCTTAAGAAACAGCTGGCATAATGAACTAGGTATAACTAATTTAGATTTTTTTTTATTACCAGGGTCATTACAACTTCAAAGTGGACATACAAGAAGTAGCACAGACGTATTATGGCGGCATGTTTCTGTTTGGCAACTGGACGTTTAAGTCAGTATTTTACAGCGATGAATGCAACTTCTCATGCTCCGTGGTAGACGTGGAATTTTCTCCAAAGACGAAGACGAAATCCGCATGATCATAATTTTTCTTCATTTACTTTTGTACCAAAAGAAATAACTATTTTATTTTATATTTTTATGTGTTTTTTATGTGGTTAAAGTCGCAGAAAGTTGCTGGATGCAAGCCGCTTCCAAAAGCTTTATATGTAGGTGGCGATCCATGGGGGAGGCCTATGTGGAGCAGTGAACTTTCTTTATTTGAAGATAGAGATAGACAGAAATGTGTATTTTGAAGTACCAGGATCATTAAAATAAATACAACCAACAGTAATAATGATGGTAAAAAGGCATATTCATGCCACCATAATAACATACATTTCGCTATTGTCAAAATTGTAATATAAGGAGTTAAGAAATATTTACTTATACATTACAAATAAAACACCGAATAAAATCAACAAATTTCTTAAATCTAAACAATAAATACTACAAGCTATTTTAACAAAATTATGTTTCGCATATATTAGTCGAATGGGCAATCTTCTTGGTGGTTGATTTTTATGCAGTACATTCCCCGCGTGCTGGAACAATAAATGTATTTATTTTAAATTTTCTTAAAAAACTTATTGCATAAAGCCTATTTTTGAATATCATCATCAAACCTAGAGTTCCACTGCTGAATATAGGCCTCCCGCAATTATTTCCACGCTGCTGGAACTTTTAAGCAACCTTCATCCAAATATTCTCGTTTACATACTATCAATATATCATTATCAGCCTTGTTCATAAATATTAAATTCATGATTTTGGGTTTGGTTATCAGCCTGACGTCTGCACTTTTTGGCTAATTAATACCAGTAATTGATGATAACAAAAAGTTGTACACTCTCTTATGAGATTTAAATTTGCATTTCATTGATAAAATTAAAACAGAAATAATAAACAAAATTGAATGTTTCTACATGGTGTTACACAAAAATTGTAATCTTAAAGATATACTTTATCTGACATCGAACACAAAATTCGTATACGGGTGAGACTAGACGGTACAAACACACCAAATGCACCAACATCGATAAAATATCGCCTATTCACTAAGACTATATGACTTGCTCTATTGTACCGGTCAGAAGGTGATGTCATAACGATTAGGTAGTGATTTTATAATCAGTTGAAAACCCGTAATCTGCCATTTCTTTATATCGGAATGACAATGCTAAAATGGTCTGCACTTTTGGGACTTATCGCAGGGTGATCGTGAAAGTCAGGAAATATTAACGTTCACTGATTTCTTCGTATGTTTGCCAGGAATGCAATTAGAGTCATCTGAACGCTAGAATATTCCACATTATCATAATTATCCTCAGCTCAATCAACTACACCAAAACCTGTCAAAAAGATTCCACAGTTACCTAATTGAAGTATCCTGTGAATTCAGGCACATTCATTCACGCACTTCCTACGACCCCTGCCAAAATCTATTCTCTGCTACACTTGAAAATTAAATTCATCGAATGAATTGTATAATCAATATTTCGTGATTAGCTTCCCAAGGAACAATCTAGGTTAAATCCCATTTCAAGATAACATTTGTGTGATCAGCAAGAACTGTTCTTGACGTTGATAAATTTCCCTCTAATATGATTGCTGGATCATAAATATCTGATAAATATAATCAAATCATGTTTTCTCAATATTGCACAATATTTATAAAAATTCCACAGTGCGTTATTTTTGCATTTTTGCTGACCTTGTCGATACTACTTAGGAAAACATTTTATTATTGATTTGATCTATTACGTGTAGGACTTTTATAGTCAGTGATTAAAATACCAACCTGTCAGGGACATCGTCACCAAGACGCACGGATTTCCCGTCGTACCTGATGCCCCACCTCCCTCTATCTTTAGGGCAAGAGCCGTCACAGGGAACGCCAATGAGCTTCAAACTTCGCCGCACGCTCGCAGCGAAGTAACATGAGCTCATGAAGTGACTACATCGAGCAATTCCTGGTGACATGAAGAAAAAAATTGATTAATATGGTATTATTCTGGCTCGCCAAATTGACTTTATTACTCCTGATTACGATAAAGTAAAAGTAGCTCACTATTTAAGTCAATTTTTATTACCAATCTGTAACAAACAAAAAAAAATGTCTAATATTTTATGCTCTTGTGCTATTCAATAGGTAACACCAAACTCTTGTTTTCGGTGGTAATTTTAATTGGGTGCGTGGTGCAAAATTTCATTTTGAATACTATGAACCAAAATTTCATTTTAAACAGTGTTTTAATCTCTCTCAATCGAAAAGCATCAGTTGTAGATGAAACTTTCAGGTCTTTAAATATTTGTTTATCTCCTATAACAGTATCACTAAATTTTCTTTTTTCTTTCCTTGATTTAATATTCGTATAATCTTCTTCTAATTTTTTTCTCATTATGTCTCCAAATCAAATGTCTAAGAGTCCATGTCTAAAAGTTGTTTTCGAGGGTCATCACAAATCGTCTCAAAGGCAGGTTTGATGACTTCCAGCCTCCCGAACAAGCCGGTTTCCGAAAAGGCTTTAGTACCATAGACCATATTCATACGCTACGGCAGGTTATACAAAAAACCGAGGAGTATAACTTGCCGCTTTGTTTAGCGTTTGTGGGCTGTTCTACAGTCTCTTCAGCGGTGCCACATAGACTATCGGTACATCGAAGTGTTGAGGTGTATATACAACAACGCCACCATGTCGGTCCGAGTACAGGATCAGAGCACGAAGGCTATTCCACTACAGAGAGGCGTGAGACAGGGAGATGTCATATCTCCGAAACTCTTCACTGCCGCGCCTGGAAAATACCTTCAAGCTCTTGCAGTGGAAAGGATTCGGCATCAACATCAACGGCGAGTATATTACTCACCTCCGATTTGCCGACGATTTTGTGGTCTTGGCAGAATCGCTGGAAGACCTTAGCACTATGCTCGAAGACCTTAATCGAGTCTCCCAAGAGGTGGGTCTTAAAATAAACATGGGTAAAACGAAGATCATGTCGAATATCCATGTTGTGCCCACCCCTATTGGAGTTGGGGGCACGACTCTCGAAGTTGTAGACGAATATGTCTATTTAGGACAAGTGGTCCGGTTAGGCAGGTCCAACTTCGAGAGAGAGGTCAATCGTCGAATCCAACTCGATTGGGCAGCGTTCGGGAAACTTCGCGACGTTTTCTCGTCCAAAATACCTCATTGCCTAAAATTGAAAGTCTTCGATAGTTGTGTGTTACCAGTGATGACATACGGCACCGAGACGTGGCTTCTCACTGTGGGCCTCATTAAAAGGCTCAAAGTCACTCAACGAGCCATGGAGCGGGCTATGCTCGGTGTTTCCCTACGAGATCGAATCAGAAATGAGGAGATCCATAGGAGAACCAAGGTTACCGACATAGCCCATAGGATTGGCAAGTTGAAGTGGCAGTGGGCCGGGCACATAGCTCGTATAACCGATGGCCGTTGGGGCCGAAAGGTTCTTGAGTGGAGGCCACGTACAGGCAAGCGACGATTGTCGGACGCCCGCCTACAAGGTGGACGAACGATCTGGCTAAGGTTGCAGGAAGTCGCTGGATGCAGGCCGGTTCCAACAGGTCATTGTAGATATCCTTGGGGGAGGCCTATGTTCAGCAGTGGACTTCCTGTGGCTGATATGATAATGATGATGAGCCCCTTTTTATTATGACAGTCTCGGCACAAACATGGAAACTTCTGTGCATTACGTAGTTTTCTCGAATGGAATTAATCGAAACGATGCACCAACTGCGGCGTCCATGAGGCGGATCATAGAACATTTCATTCGAATCATCTTGACATACGTATTTACAATATTAATGTTATATTACAATACAATACATATTTAATATTCTAGTTTTATTTTGTATTTTAATTGCCCAAACCTATAAACTCTGCTAACTTATGATATTGGTTGATTATTTTTATGCGTAAAATATCTAAAACACAAGTCATGTGAAATGAAAACCCCTGCCTTATTTAGGCCAAAGTCCCATACAATCCGAGCAATTCCCTGTACATTGTAACAAACACTCATAATAATGAAAAGACTTATTATCAGAACACAAAAAGCTTCATCCTTTATTTGCACCTCATTTGTACTTTTTGCTCTTTAGGGCAATATCATTTACGACAGTAATATCTACAACTGTATTTCAGTGAAAAGGATTAGTAAACTTTCATATATGTGCATGTCGAGGCGATTTTATGTAAAGTCAAAATGTTAAACAAAAGGATTGTTAAAACAATGGTAAACAAGCTTTAAACAATCTACGGGTAGTTCTAGAAGTAATTTTATTAAAGAAAACCCTGTTGTGATTCTATTTCACTACTCACAGTCAGAGTAAGGGTGGGAGCATGACAGTTTGCAATATAAAGCGCCTCGGGACCGTAAACAAGGCATTCATAGTACCATGATTATAAATCCGATTATAGAGTATAACCTATATTCTCATGAAAATAAATAAATTATATGACATATTCAATTTCAATTACCTTTTGTAGACCATACCACCACCAATAAAATACTAATTAAGACAAACTGGATACTAACTCATGACATGTCCTTTGCACCCTGGCTGAAGTCTTCCGCCGTTGATGCAGAAGTCCACATGGCCGATTTGTCCTGCTTCACCAAGGAACCCTGCGTTGGTGTGTAGTACTTGTACCACGTGGGCATCGTCGCGAGTCAGACGGAACTGCCTCGACCCATAAGCCGACACTAAAGGACGAGCTGGGTCCAAACCTGGAATAAAAAGTTTGATAAATATTTTTTGCCTGATGCATGTAGAGACTGAGTATTGCACATTCGGAATCAACAATAGGATGTTAAGCTCAAAACACATTATAGGTTTTTGTCTTATGCATAGAGTAAAGAGCGGTAAGTACGGGGCCAACTGACCAATCAGGACAATGGAACGTACAAGGTTCTTTCTATGTTGTCTGTGGTCACGTCTTAAGCGTATGACCTATAATGTGCACACAACAAAAGAATCCATTGTTCAGATCGCATTAAGACGCGTTACTCTAGTATTTATGGCCGCTTCTTTATTCTATGCGTAAGACGAAAACCTACAATGTGTTTTCACCTTTATGGTCAACACATGGCGTAGCAGATCAAAAAAATAAGAATGCCCTTTCACAGTATCGGAAAATATTGTTGATCCAAATACTGATACAGCTTAAAATTAATTATAGCATTTTTTATGGTTTGTCCTTAAACGTTTTCCTGTTTTATCCCAGGTGACAGATTTTTTTAAGTAATGTAATTATCATCACATTTTACATTTTGTTCACAGAGCCGAATACATTTGTGTTGTTTTTTAAATACAATATACTATATGATACGAGCGTTTATATGTAGGCTGTGACTTGTGGGCTATTGTATTTATATTGATGTTATAAACAGCGACATATTATACGAAAATTAGAAACGCATTAGTTTAGTTTCCGGTGCGAAAATTACTGATAAATTACATACACACGTGCTGTTCAAGATGATTTTGTATTTTTCTTGTTGTGTATAAATTATTTCGACATGAATAGCTGCTTAACACGCGATTGCAATTGACGGTCAATGTTAAAATATATGTAAACAGATCAGCTGACTACTTTAAAATACAAATGATTAAGTTCACACATCAAAATAAGTATCGTAAATGGCAATGTACAACTACATAAACTGACGCCTTTTCTTCCAAGAAGGGATAGGCAGAAGTATAACATGGACACCCACCGCCGTTTCGCCTTCTGTGTTCCGTCCCACAATAGGGGGCGAGCCATTCTCCCTCAATGTGATAGGGGTCACCCCCTTTCTTCTTATATTCTATCTTATATTTATAGAGGTGCTACCAGGAAACCAATATTTCGCCATGTATGTTCCATTCCACGATGTGATTGGGGCGAGCCTATCGCCATATCTGGCACAAATTCCTGAAACCGCGCTGATAATTATTAGAAAAATCCCATATCAATTTGCCCGACTCGGGACTCGAACCGGAGACCTCGGCGTTGTCACCGTACCGCAGTGCAACGGCGCGGCGCGGCGCCACCAATGCTTTAAAATAATGTAGGATGGGTAGAGAATATTATGGTGTTTCATAAGTCTGTCCCCAATGGATACTCTTTCTGGCTTCCTTGTACTTAATATGAGAGATATTTCAGTTACTCTGTGTTGAATATAACTTTTGATATCGTTACTTACTGAAAACTGTAGATATTGTTACTGGTGGTAGGTCTCTCATATGTGAGCGGCTGCCTGGGTGGGTACCACCGCAATGTCTATTTCTCCCGTCAAACAGTTTAAATGCACTGTTGTGTTTCGGATTGAAGGACATTGTAGCCAGAGTAACTACTGGACATATTGAGACTTAACATCTTATGTCTCAGGATGGCGAGCGCAGTGGAATGCCAAGCATCACTACATAGTATAAAACAAAGTCGCTTTCTCTGTCCCTATGTCCCTTTGTACGCTTAAATCTTTAAAACTACGCAACGGATTTTGATGCGGTTTTTTTTAATAGATAGAGTGATTCAAGAGGAACGTTTATATGTATAATACGTACATATTATTGTACAGAAATCTATTTGTACCCGGAGGAGCTGGGCCGGGCCGCTAGTTGCTTTATAATTCAAGGTATTGTTTGGTTTTGCTACTGTTCATGAGCGGTCGCATCGCTCATCACCATCAGGCGAACGGCATGTTCATTGCTCGTCTCGCCATTCACTGCAATAAAAAACAAACTGTTTTAACTAATTTAAAGTACTAAGAAATTAATGTAAAAAGCTTATAGGTATTATTTTTATTTAATTCCCACTGAACAACCACCTGAGTTGAAACAAATAAGAGTAATTTGGAAATAAATTTCATTGTAACTTGAGGTAAGAAATTTTATTGTTGCATAAATACTAATTTAATCGAATTAATTGAACATATGTATTTATCAAATTTAAAATTGTATGAAATTGTAAATGAATTATATTAAATACAGTAATTCACACAAAGTTTTTTTTATGAGTGTTCGGTTTATTTCCTAATCCCAAAATCGGATATACAAGTACCTACAACCTAACAGGTCGGTAATTTCATAACTCTAAATTGAAACTTTGGACCAGCCCATAATACACAGATTTTTCGGACTTTTCGGAGTCATGTGTGTATTGATAGTCAATCACCACGCACTAAAACGGTGACGGAAAACATCGTGAGGAAACCTGCATACCATAGCGGTTTATAAAAAATTCTATGGTATGTAAGTCCGCCAACCTGCACTGGGCCAGCGTGGTGGACTATATGGCCTAACCACTCTCAATCGGACTCTCGATTGTAGAGGAGGCCGTGCCCTGCAGTGGGGACGTATATGGGCTGATACAGATAATACACAGATTAACCTCTCAGATTATGAGGTATCAAAATATGCATATCATGTTAATTAATTGTATTTCTAGTTCATTTCCAGAAAACCCTACATGTTTACATATTTATTATATTTATGTAATACATTTTTTTTAAATTATTTCCTTTACTGCAATCTGTCAATTTGGAGACATTTAGCAATAGGTGGATAAGTAAGTAGGCTTGAGAGATGCAAGTCCAGTGACTTGCTCTCGGGACATTTACTGCTTCATAGCAGGTCTTGTGGTTTTCTACGTTTTAGTCGTCTTAGATCTGGTTGTTGTTTCATAAGGTTTTGCGCCAGTATGTTAGGGTGACTTGATATACGCTTTTGGTAGTTTATGGTATAATCCTTAGCTTCTTGTCTCACTGTTTTGATATTAAGATCATGGTGGAGTCTCTCGTTAGTAATGTACCAAGGTGCGTCTGAATATCATTCTTAGCATTTTATTTTGGAATCTTTGAAGTATTTCTATACTAGCTGTCGGGCCCGGCTTCGCCCGGGTGCAGATAGTTTTTGAGTCCAATCCACATCAAGAACATATTATTTCGCGTGTCTACTAACTATATTTCCCGCGTGCCGTCGACTATATTTCCCTTCCGTAGGAGAGGACATCCCGTGCCAACAATTTGAATTTGAAAGAGTAGAAAATATGTATATTTGGTTTCCTGACTCATCCCACGGGAACACTACATTTTTCGGGATAAAAAGTAGCCTATGTGTTAATCCAGGGTGTCAGCTATCACTATACCAAATTTCATCAAAATCTGTTGAGCCGTTTTTTCATGAAAGAGTAACAAACATCCATACATACATACATACATACAAACTTTCACCTTTATAATATTAGTAAGGATTAGATTCAGCTGCCGTACCCCACAGCTGGATTCCGTATGTCCATATTGGTTTTATTATGCTCTTGTACAGTAAAAGCTGGTTTTCCAGAGACAGTTGTGACTTTCTGTTGATTAGCCAATACATTTTACGCATTCGTTGGCTCAAAGCTAAGCGTTTGGTGAAAATATGCTTTCTCCAAGTTAACCGTCTATCCAGGTACATGCCAAGGTATTTGGCATCGTCGGATTTTGGAATTTGGACTTTGTTCAGCTCAATTGGAGGACACGTTTCCTTTCGAGTAGTAAATGTAACTTGCACAGATTTTGATTCATTCGCCTTAATACGCTAGTTCTTAAGCCATTGTGCAATTTTGTTCAAGGCGCCCTGTAGCTTTTGTGAGGCAGCTATTGGAGCATAGTCAGCAGACATTACTGCCGTGTCATCCGCAAATGTTCCCATAATCACGCCATCAATATTTGACAAGTCTGCAGTGTAAAGGAGGTATAATATGGGACCCAAAACACTGCCTTGCGGTACTCCCGCATTTATTGGGTGTAGTTTTGTAACTTCTTCACCACATTTTACTAGAAAGTGTCGGTCGTTTAAGTATGATCTTATAAAGTTATATACATTGTTGGGCAGGTTCTTTTTTATTTTGAATAGAAGACCATCGTGCCAGACCCGATCAAAAGCCTGTGATATGTCAAGAAAGGCCGCAGTACAATATTTTTTTTCCTGGAATGCTGTATCTATGTATTCAACCGTACCGTGTAATACATATTGCACAATATTGGAAAATGTAATTTTATTATGTGAAATTTCTCATCTGTGCATGAAATCAACTGTGGATATTCTGGTATACTATTATATATTATTCTGGTATTATGGTATACTGTGGGTATGTAGGTATTTGCTATGATCAAATTGCATTCTTCTTCTATGTCGGTATCACTCTTGACAGAGTGGTCGTGGGCTTCGCAAACGCCGCGCCGTCACCTCTGAAAATTTTAAGCTTTTTTGAAATAAAAACAAAATGATTCCATTAAAATGTTGCGTATTTAATCAAAACAATTCAGTAAGGCAAAGAAAAAGCGATCGAATATCATATAAATTAGTGTATTTATTTTGTGAAGATATCGTATTGTAAACATATTTTATCAAAAAACAACAGCGATTGGGATATCAGTATAGTATTAAATACATAATACAATTTAAACGTTTGATAACAGGCCGAGTGGCTTTCTCTCTTCAACCAGAAATCTACTTTTGAAAATATGCTTCTTCCAAAGATTCCTACGGAGATCAGCAACATTCTATAACCCTAGCTAGGTGGTCTGTCACCTTCGTAGATGGAGTTATGATGATTTAGCTTGCTATCCGTCATTTTGCAACCCTTTAAATCCTAAACTGTTCGATAGTCTAACATTCTATTTTGAATCTAAAACTAATATACATTAAATTGTCAGAGATTGTTGAATTAGAGTTCATAAGCTTACAGATATTATGATTCTGATAAGACAAAAACGAATATAGTATCGTCCCTTCAATGAATGTCATTAATATGTGATAGTAATAACCATAGATAATACACTATATAGGAAAGTAATAACCATCATAAGTAAAACGATCATTGAAAAGAAAATTCTCGAAGTAAGAGCAGAACAGTCGGAGATGTTGAAGATTATACAAACATTACAAGCTTTACTTGATAACAGAGTTACCTATAACACAACAATCAACAATTATATTCCATCTCAACTCAGCGCTGATAACGTACATAAAAATATTAAGCAGACTACGATACAGCTAGTGGGGTCTTACAACGATAAACTTTTCTTATCGCTTACTTCATTACCAAATAAAAGTAAAAATAATTAAACGTTTATTTATTTATCGAAGATAATGCTGCTCTCGATCCGTCTTTGAATACTTCAACATTTAACCTTCGAATAAGAGAATGATAATACGAGTACAATGCTTTAAATTGTTGGCAAGCTGCAGCTGTTTCGTGAAAACCGTTTCAACTGCAGCAAATATTTTCACTTTTGTTTCAAATTACACTAGCCTACAAATGGGACAAGTATGCTCTTTTCAGCTTAATTGTCCTCGTTTACGATGCATTATGCAATTTGATAATAACACTTATCGATAAGTTGGTAGCAACTCTCCTTTTTTTTGCAATGAATGGCGAGGCGAACATGCCGTTCGCGTGGTGGTAAGCGATACAACCGCTCATTAACAGCGGCAAAACCAAACAACAGCTTGAATTACAAAGCAATGCTTGGCATTCCACTGCGCTCGCCATCCTGAGACATAACAATATGTTAAATCTCAATATATCCAGTAGGTAGTTACTCTGGCTACAATGTCCTTCACACCGAAACACAACAGTGGATTTAGACTGCTGTTTGGCGGGAGCAATAGATATTGCGTATTGTATCATCATCATTCGTATGTGTATGTTCGTATATGTATAGCCTAGCACCAGTACCTGAAGTAGTAACTGAAGTTTGAAAAATAAACAGAAATAGAATACAATAGATTATTTTTCCGACCCAAATATCGACCAATAGAATTGCACCATTCGACGTCACGTGGTACAACCTACATGGTATTATACTGATAATTTTTTGAAAATTTTCTCTGGTAGTTGCTATATATAAAAAACAAAACATGATCCAGTCAAATTAACCACACGTCAAACTGACAGGTTGAATTCAATTGTGAAAATTGGAGATTTTGCATGAAAATGAGTTTGAAATTAAAATTTGGGACGGAAAAATAATCCCCCGAATACCACACGAGCTTCAAAATTATCTGGCATTTCCCTCAAGGTTCCCTGCAAACAAATAAAGTCGTCAAGTTTTGACTCCTTCATTTGTTTGCAACGAACCTATCGGGAAATACCCGATAATTTTGAAGCTCTTGTGGTATTATAAGTGAAAAATCTTCACTAAGAATATACGAGTATATTTATCTCAACAATGAATACCCACAGTTGATTTAATGCACAGATAAGAAATTTCACATAATAAAATTACGTTTTCCAATATTGTGCAATATGAATTACATAAATAAATATGTAAACATGTAGGTTTTCTGGAAATGAACTAGAAATACAAATAATCAACATGATATGTATATTTTGATACCTGATAACCTGAGAGGTTAATCTGTATATAATATGCTGATCCAATGTTTGAATTTAGTATTTTGAAATTACCGACCTGTTAGGTTGTATATTCGATTTTGGGATTAGGAATTAATATAATTCATTCACAATTTCATACAATTTTAAATATGTCAAATACAACTGTTCAATCAATTCCATTAAATTACTATATACGAATGTAACAATAAAATTTCTTTCCTCAAATTACAATCAAATTTATTCCCAAATTACTCTTATTTTTATTAATTTCTTAGTAATTTAAATTCGTAAATACAGTTTTCAGTAAGTAGCAATATCAAAAGTTATAATATATTCAACACAGAGTAACTGAAATATCTCTCATATTAAGTACAAGGAAGCCAGAAAGAGTATCCATTGGGGACAGACTTATGAAACACCATAATATTCTTTACCCATCCTACATTATTTTAAAGCATTGGTGGCGCCGTTGCACTGCGGTACGGTGACAATGCCGAGGTCTCCGGTTCGAGTCCCGAGCCGGGCAAATTGATATGGGATTTTTCTAATAATTATCAGCGCGGTTTCAGGAATTTGTGCCAGATATGGCGATAGGCTCGCCCCAATCACATCGTGGAATGGAACATACAGGGCCGGCGTTAGGGTAGGGCGCGCACGGGCGACCGCCCAGGGGCGCCAGACAAAGAGGGGCGCCGCAGGCGCCTCTTATATTAGCTTGTTAGTTGGGCAAGTCTCAACTATTTGAAATCCCTAAATCTAGATACAAAGTCTGTCAGAATGAAATCCACTTTTCGTTTGGGGCACTGCTGTTAATTTCACCAGGACTCCTAAATAATAGCATATACTACAAATCAAGTTACATATTTTTGAGTATAAATATCCGGCCGTGAAAATCGAGTCATCTATTATATTCTGTAAGAACAACTTCAAAATAAAAAAGCTGAAATACTATAGATTTTTTTTGTAACGATGGTAAGAATGAAAATTGTTGATTTAAGTATTTTTTTGTCATACTACAATAAACCATTTTCAAATTCGTTGTGAGCGACTTAGACTAATTTCAGTAACGCTCCACTGGATATACACCGCAGCGCCGTCCGCACCACTTACATCGGAACATTTGCATGTCGCGTTTCTCCATGAATCGCGCTGGAATAGTGGCAAGTCGGGATGTCGGGCAGGGCTACAAGCTGATTTACAATGAATCTTCTACTGGCCGGAACGGGATTGCCGTAGTGTTGTCGTCTAGCGTCCGGGAGAATATTCTTAAGTCGACATATGGAGTGACCGGCTTGTGCGGGTTATAGTAATGATGAGAGTTGTTGCCAAGTTGATCAGCGCTTACGCCCCGCAGGTGAGTTGCTCGGAGGCGGAGAGGAAGCCTTTTGGACCCTTGTTGATGACACTATGTGCAATGTCCCCTATTTTTTTTAACGAGATTATAGTTCCTTAGGCCTTTCTTCCGGTACCACCGGTGACAATCGGAACAGGTGTGTCGGAGTCTCCGGATTTTTAGTCTGGCGCACGTGGATATTGCAGCCAGGCTGGATCTCCACCAAGATCAAAAAAGAACTTTTGCCGGCATACCGCCTAAAATCCTATCGGTGATCATCGTGCGCATTACGGACGGCAGGCGATGTGGATGGGCGAGTAGCGCCTAGGTGATTCGCCGTGCCATCCGGCGCATTCGCTCCTCACAACTTGGAAGGGCGCAGATGTCCCCACTTTCCCTACTTCAGACGTACATGGTCGGTGATCCGCGACAGATACGAGACCACGCGTTCTGCTGCCCATCTCAAAGTTGCTCCTAACATGAGCGCACGGAAGTACGCACTCCTTTGTGTGTCCAGTGACTCCGATGACTCCTATTAGTCGCCCCTTATAACAAGCAGGGGATACTGTGGTAGAATGTTGACACTCCTTAAACACTGAGCGGGGACGCCAAGTAAGCCGTTGTCATTTACCCGGCGCCTCTTTCTTAGTTTTCGGCAGCAGACGGGAACGTTCCGCTCATGATCCCGCTCCCTGCTCTCCTTCTGCGGCGATGATGGCCTGCCATGACCGTTTAGTCTCGACCATGGAAGGAATTACGGCTGAGAGCATGAGGTCCACTCCGACGGCTGCGTGAACAGCTGCACACTCCTCTTCCAAGGCTGGACACTCCGAGTTAGTGTGCTGGGCTGTGTCCTCTGAACAGTTATCCCAGTAGTAACACATAGCGGATTCTAGTCTTTTCGCCACTCTCCACAAGTATCTGCCGAAACAGCCATGCCGCGATAGTTCCTGCATCAGGCGTAACGTCATCACACCGTGGCGCCTGCTCAGTCATTGGTCGAAGACAGGACGCACTGATCGCGGCAGTGCATTCGGTCCAACCACCAGCACTGGGATTGTCCAGCCATGTGCGCCACGCCTCCACGGCGTACGCGCGGAGTAAGGGTCGTACAGGCTCAACCTCTCTAAAGGCCGGTCGTTCCCCGCGACGAGACGTCTCCTCCCTCCAGTTTTAGGCTGAGGTGAGAGGGCTTCGGCGTCATTAGCCGGTTTCCTTCCCTGGGATATAGGGAAGGAAACCGGCTAATACACTGATTATTCGCTGCGCTATCGCTCGCTGCGGTGAAATCAGGAGGAAAACATAAAACCAAACCGTGGCCCAAACGGGGAAACCGTAAAGAGTCATAGATCGGATGAGTCCCACGTACAAGCTTTGGCAAGGGATGTTGGGACTTTCGAGGTTTGGCATTCGTAATGCAAAGGAGGATTCAGTGCTCAGAGCCTGATTCGTGTCAGATCTGGCTGTTGTGAATACGTTCTTCCAAAAGATTCCCGAACATCTCATCAAGGTAACACCGTAACCCAAAGTGTCTGAGCACCGAGCACTAAGGACAAAGTGGTGGTTGATGGATGGACCTACTGGGCGGGGTTTCCGCAATACTTTGGTCCCCCTACTGGAAAACAGACCAAGGAAGTGGGGAAATGTGGGGTGGAATTCAGTCAGCAATCTACAACCTTAAGAAGTCTAAGCTCTGAACCACTAAATGCGGTCTCATCCTTATGCATTTCTCAGGTAGAGGACAAAAAGTGTCTCATTCCTCTGAATGAGAAGTTAGTGATCGCGGAAATCACCGAAGTCAAGGATTCCTGAGGCGCCTGGTGGGGTATGTGAGGTTGGTGATGGAATGGTGATTGGTGGCGCTCGTGCTTCCACGATATATTTAGCATCGTATCTTTGAGAATATTCTGTCCAGAACTGCTCCCGAATCAGGGTTATATGGCAAGAACTGGAGAGCGGTAGGTAGGGCCATATCTACATCAAGGCGTGAAAGTCACTGGTATGTACTTAATCGGGAGGACCTTTTTACCGCGCTGTTTATCCTCATCCTGAATACCAACAACCAGACCCTTAGCGGTTCAGTGCTATAACTTCCTGGCTATGTTCAGGAATGCGGTAATTTTCGTGGCATAAAAGTGCCATACCATGAAAGTTGAACATTAACCGAAAATAAAATTCCGAAATTACTTAACAATATGATACAATCTATTATAATTGATTGTTTAATCTATTAAACATAAAAAAAATATATTTAAAAAAAGGTTTTTTTTTATGCATTTCAATGGGACCCAGGGGGCGCCGTATAAATCTCGCCCAGGGCGCTGGTACTGCTAAAACCGGCCCTGGGAACATACATGGCGAAATATTGGTTTCCTGGTACCACCTCTATAAATATAAGTTAGAATATAAGAAGATAGGGGGTGACCCCTATCACATTGAGGGAGAATGGCTCGCCCCCTATTATGGGACGGAACACAGAAGGTGAAACGGCGGTGGGTGTCCAGGTTATACTTCTGCCTATCCCTTCTTGGAAGAAAAGGCGTCAGTATATGTATGTGTACATTGCCATTCCTCATTTACGATACTTATTTTGATGTGTGAACTTAATCATTTGTATTTTAAAGTAGTCAGCTGATCTGTTTACATATATTTTAACATTGACCGTCAATTACAATCGCGTGTTAAGCAGCTATTCATGTCGAAATAATTTATACACAACAAGAAAAATACAAAATCATCTTGAATAGCACGTGTGTATGTAATTTATCCGTAATTTTCGCACCGGAAACTAAACTAATGCGTTTCTAATTTTCGTATAATATGTCGATGTTTATAACATCAATATAAATACAATAGCCCACAATTCAAAGCCTACATATAAACACTCGTATCATATAACTTCATCATCGTAACTTCATCTCGTATCATATAATAACTTTATTTTGTATAATGTATCTACAGTGTCTACTAAACTTGGAATTATCTACCATGTATTTGTGAAGTGCTAATTGATATTATAAAGTACATTTTACTGTCGTATTGTTGCTGTTGTAAACTCTGTTAGCTCTAGTATAAACCTCTGTGGTTTGTTAGCAGCTATATTGTAAATTATGTATTTATATTTAAAATAATAAATTAAAAAAAAAAATATATATATATATATAGTATTTTGTATTTAAAAAACACGCATATTAAAATGCTCAACTAATCCAAGGAAGGATCTCAAAATTCACAGCCTGTACATTGAGTAGCCCAAATATGCTCTTTTCGTAAAGAAATAACTTGAATGTAATATTTTTATCGTCATTAAATATCATAAAAACTACACCAATATAATCGCGTTATCATCATTATCAAACAAGCCGAAATTTTGTACAATGTTCCCTTGAACTGAAAATAACACTATAATGTATGTACGTAATCAAATAAAATTATCAAATTTGAGAAATGCTCACGCTTTGATTTCCATAGTTTCAGTTTTCCCGATTCCAGTATCAGTCTAGCAACTAAACTACATAAATCCAACGTATAAACAAAATTATAAAAGCGACATCATATTTGATATTTCGCATCCCAGTATTTATGAAAATTATAGAATATTTGTAGTCGATCACCAAGCACTAAAATGGTGAAGGAAAACATCGCGAGGAAATCTTGCATACCATAGCGATTGCTAAGATTTCTATAGTATGTAAATTCCGCCAACCCGCATTAGTCCAGCGTGGTGGACTGTATGGCCAAACCACTCTCAATCGTATCTTCGATTATAGAGTAGGCCCGTGCCCTGCAGTGAGACGTATATGGGCTGATACAGATACAGAAAGAGTATGAATTATTGATACTAAATAATAAAAACAGTGTTCTTAGTGGTTGTTAGTCCCTTATCACGGCGTTTCATAGATACGCGTACTGAGATATTATATAACGTTATGTTTACCGCTCGGACGGGACACTCCTTAGTCTGTGGGACAGAAATATCGCATTGGGCCTCCAGTCTCCACTGCGTGTTGGACTGTGATAGTAGACACACGTGTTATCAGCGAACATGGTTGCCGAAGTGAAATATACTAAGGTAAGATTTTTTTTATAATAATTAATAATTTAATCCCGAGGTGCTTCAGATCAATACTTCTAACTCAATAATTTTAATATTTTGTCTCCCGGTTTGCTGTTTTAAATGGACAATTATTTGTTTCCTCCTTCTATTTGTGCTCAGATCAATTTCGCTTCGCGTTAGAATGTACAGTGTTCCTAAGAGAACCGCTGAGTTTCAGTACTCGATGTTGTTTGCGTGCGAATATCGATCCTGGCTGACAGGAGTTACACTGTAGTGTTTGTGAGAAAATATCATTCATCGGGCGTTTTAAACATAATACAATTCTTTCTTTGCAGTCTAGTCATGTATTACGATGTATCAATATGCCGGAAATGTTGAAGTAAATGACTAGTTATTGTAGTTTCACGGCCTTATGCATTAGTAGTTTTAAAACATATTTTAGTTATCGAATGTTTGTCTCTTTCGAACGATTTTTAAAATGTTGAACGAAGAAGACAGAATATTCGATAGCAAAAATATGTTTAAAGAATTTATGAATAGCGCCGGTGTTCATGTAAAGTTTAAATAAAAGAGTTGAGTTCTGTATGCCGGTTATGTATTTATGAATGTACATACATATGTATGTATTCTCATCATACGTTTAAGTAGTCAAACAGCGCCCGTTGTATTGAAGTTCAAGGCTATTTATTTTACAAGCTGTTCTCGAAGATATTTGCACCATATGTTCATATCAGCTTCGTACTACAGGCACAAATTAATGAGGCGATATTTTATTAAATAAAAGACATTGAACTGAAACTTTAAAAATAAAACTATTCATATTGTCACCGTCCTTTTCGATTTTCATTTTGATCATTGACCTAGTGAATACATATACATGAACGGTAGTCGTGGCTTGAATTTCAAAGTGTTTTTTTTTTAATTTATTAATTATAAATATTTACATAAACATCGTGAGGAAACCTGCATACCATAGCGATTTATAAAATTTCTATGATATGTAAGTCCGCCAACCCGCACTAGGCTAGCGTGGTGGACTATATGGCCTAACCACTCTCAATCGTACTCTCGATTGTAGAAGAGGCCCGTGCCCTGCAGTGGGACGTATATGGGCTGATACAGATTTACATAAACAGATTATATTAACAAAAACATTGCCCCAGCAGTCTGCCTGTGGGATTCCCGTGAATCTTTGAACTAGCATTGGCTTACATTTATTTTAAATCTTATAGAAATGTAATAATTAAATTTCATCATTGAAATAAAACTATTATTTACGGATTAGTTTAATTTTTTACATTTTTGACCCGCCCCGTGACCACGAAAGCTGTAAAGTAATCGAAACGTCGGGAAGTCAAAAATGTAAAAAATTAAACTGAATTCGCGATAAAATCCGTAAATAATAGTTTTATTTCAATGTGTAACATTCACGTAAATCTAAGAAACCATTATAAATTTCATCATTAAGTATTAACAACTATTTTAACACCAATATTCTTATCTCCAATTACCGTGAGTTTAAGTCAATGAGTTTGTTTTGCCACGGAAAAGAATATTACTCTCATAAAAACCTTAAGGATTTCACTTTCACCTTAGCTCTAATGACAAGAATATATAATTTTTTAAATTCATATAGTTTCAGTTACGGATTTACTTTTAAATTAACTTTCTTTATTATTAATAATAATTTATTTAACAAAACATAGCGTCCAAAATTGCTTTAACCGTATTCTCTGAATTTAATCAGAATGCTGCACAACTACATGGCTGTCTGAAAGAAATTACCCAGATTGTTAGGACTTTTTACGAGCAATAAAAAATAGGCAATCAATTACTAATAAAAAACAAAACGAAAATCGATCTATCACGAGAGCTGCAATGATGCTGATATAAACTTTGTTATTACACCTCTGTTTTAAAAATTTAAAACCAATTTGAATGAAAGTCCTTGTAATCAAAGTCTACATTATATTGTATTTAATTTTCAGCAGTACGTTATGGGCTGCCATAGTACAGTCGAATGAAAGTAGCTCATACATAATGCTGAGTTATAAAACCGCTAAATATCAAATGCAGACCGCAGTGTCGGGTGTGCAAATCACAATGCAGAAGTACTAACACTCGTCGCATGATTCAGTTCACAATTGACCATACAATTCGCACAATACGCCATCATGTAACTCTATATTATTATTGTGCTAAACGATAGAGCTATAAATGCTGTCATCGGCGCATTTAGTTTAGTTTTCATGGGATGAATCGGTGAAAATCGAGAATAAAACGTTATGGAAAAATACAATAAGATGAAATCCTTTCTATTTTTGTATGTGGGATGCAAGAATACATATTATATTTTTTGGTGTATATACTTTTATTTCAAGAAAAATGTTTTGAATGTCCCAGTAAATGTTATATATCTCGTGGTCGCAGTTTCTTATATTATTTCAGATACGGTTTATGCTTAGGATCCATTGAAATATAGAACAATCATTATCATTAAGACATTTAAATACGAAATGGGAGGTCTTGGCTACACTTGAAAAGGATTAAACCTTTGACCACTTTTATAGCGTAGCGTGTTGGCGATTTCTACATTAATGTTTATTTCCCTTCTATGTTTCTAAGTATTCAATTCGAATGAGTCGCTAGGAAATGTATATATGTGGACTCCAGTCTGGTGACGATACTTTGTTATTTCATATTATAGTCTGATCCTTTCCGTGTTTACAGATTATATATTCAAATGTATTACAAGAAACTCTCGAATATAGGCAATATTTTTCTTCGCTGCTAAGGAACATAACACACCGCACTTCGAAACTCATGGGTTCGTGTGTTAAAATTATTGATTCTACCGTTCCGTCTCAAGAATTCGGAGTATTTGCAAGTTAACAACGTACATGTTTGTGCGTTCAGATTAAAATTCTCGTTAATTTCTGATTGCTACGGAATAAAATTCTCAATCACCTTGGGTGTTTTTATTTACTTAAATATCACATACATTTCAATAAAATATGTTAGGTTATTAAGTGCGTGGTGGCCTGTTGGTAAACGGACCAGACGCGGCTGCCAACATGTTCACGGTGGTCGCGGGTTCAAATCCCAGGGCACACCTCTGACTTTTCGGAGTCATGTGTGTATGGATAGTCAATCACCACGCACTAAAACGGTGAAGGAAAACATCGTGAGGAAACCTGCATACCATAGCGATTCATAAGAATTTATATGGTATGTAAGTCCGCCAACCCGCACTAGGCCAGCGTGGTGGACTATACGGCCTAACCACTCTCAATCGTACTCTCGATTGTAGAGTAGGCCCGTGCCCTGCAGTGGGACGTATATGGGCTGATGCAGATGTTAGGTTATTAAATAAATCTTGTAAAGTGTAAATAAACAAGGTAACTGGATTCTAAGGCCAGTTAAAAATAGAAATAAGTTCATTGAACGTAAACTTATTTGCAATAGCGTATTGGCGCAATGTGTTTTTAAATCATATGTTGTATATAGAAAGAATCATTTACCGTCAGTCCGACCGACAGCAATCTTGCCACCTACACCGTGCTTTTCCTTGATATTCTGGGTTCAATTCTTAAGGTATACATATTTAGTTTTTGTGAAACCAAAACATCTTTTGTAGTTTCCCACCCGTAGTATATTATTGATCTTAATGTGGGGTCCAAACTATGTATTTGACTGTTGGGTGAATTGATTTATG
This sequence comes from Hyles euphorbiae, assembly GCA_023078785.2. Lineage (NCBI taxonomy): Eukaryota > Metazoa > Arthropoda > Insecta > Lepidoptera > Sphingidae > Hyles > Hyles euphorbiae. The sequence goes on from CM041040.1 coordinate 13,725,346, forward strand.
ATACGTTTCATATTTGAAATTATAAATAAAAAAAATTGAAATTACTAATGCATGGACCGACCTATCGCCTAAGATCGAACCATAACAACGTTCATGATTCGTTTCATGTTTGAAAATTATATATAAAACACCTAGAAACAACTACTTCATGGCCCGGCATATCGCCTTTAATCGAACCATAACTATCACGAAAATATGAAAAAACCAAAATTAACCCACCTTGAATACGTACTCAATGTTGACTAGCCACACATGTCACTGACATACCAACAAAACAAGTATTTGCGACCATGAAGGTACTATGTAAAATTATTAATAGACTTGTATTAACTTCGCTTGGATAATAATTTGTTTAACATGTCCAATGTCGTTACAGTCGTCATCGAAAAAAATCATCAATTTCATTGCCAATTTTACTTCAGTAATTCTTAAACGAACTTTATTCGTATAAATTCCAAAGTGGCAGCAATTAACATCTGACTACCACAAGGCACAAATGAAAGTAAAAGAGGCCTTTGCCCAGCAGTGACGCATAAAGGGCTTATAATATAATTCTTAAACAAGATTCTCTATAGAATTCACATAAGTCTGCCAACCCACACTATGCCCAAGCCTAGTTATATGGCCTAAGCCATCTCAATGGATTCTCGGTTGTAAAGGAACCATGTGCTCAATGGTGGGCTTTGAAGTGAGATGCAATGCCTTGCAAAATTCATACGAATTATTTATTTTTATATCCACAACGGAGGGTCGTAGAAAAGCAGGAGATAAAAATGTTGAACTAAAGAGGTATTAACCTCAAATAAAAAGTTAGTGTCTGAAGATTGTCCCGCCCTCACACCCACCACTGCAATTCCTGCAAGCCAGTATCAACAGCCGCACGCATTTTAATGACAAAGAACATGGAAGCTCAGTCAGTCTCAAAACAATATATATAGGAATAGTTGTTTATAACAGTATTTGTTTCCAGTTGTTCATCAACAATGAGTGGGTGGACTCCGTGAGTAAGAAGACCTTCCCGACAATCAACCCGCAGGATGAGAAAGTTATCGTTCAGGTCGCCGAGGGTGATAAGGTACGAATACGATGTTTTTTATTATGTATGTGAAATTTACTATTTATTTAATTTTTATTTTTTTTATTGCTACTCAATGGGTGCTTAAGGATGGCAAGAGGCCACGCAGCAGGCCTCGGAAAAGGTGGCACGATGACCGCGACCAATTTAACAGCACTTGGGTGGCATCAACAACTCATAGGGATAAGTGGAAGGAGTTGAGGGAGACCTTTGCCCAGCAGTGGGGCAGAATAGGTTAAAAAAAATGTGAAATTTTATTGATATACAACTTTTATCCTTATCGACTTAAAAAAAGGAACATGGTATTTTGAAAAGGCCCGCATGATTGTGTCGATCAGTGAGAGATAATTGTATTTGGTTTGTCGCCATTCAATACTCCACTTGGACCACCCTATATTTCTACGTCTACTTATCGTCAAGTGTCAGTGTGGTAATTTTTCCGTGCAAGTAAAAAGCAATGTTTAATATTCTAGTCTATGTAGTTTCGCCTCCATAGCTCAGTTGGATATGAATTAGCTCTAAACGAGAGGCGGCGGCTTCCCCACACCGAGGCAAATATTTGTTTGGCCCACAAATATTTGTTTCGTATCTAGGTGCTTTGTGACCAAAAAGTCTCTCCTGCTTTCTGTTATTCACTCCACATACCCTTTCCGTGGCATCAGGACTATGTATAACTTTGTATTTGTACCAACAGGCCGATGTGGACTTAGCTGTTGCCGCAGCCAAGAAAGCCTTCCACCGCTACTCGGAATGGAGGGTCATGGATGCCTCCCAAAGAGGTCGTCTGCTCCTCAAACTGGCTGACTTGATGGACAGGGACTATAAGTACCTGGCCGACCTGGAGACCCTGGACAACGGCAAGCCACTCAAACAGGCTGAAGGTGAGGTGCAGTGGTCTGCGAGCATCATCAGATACTACGCGGGAAAAGCCGACAAGATCTTGGGAAACACTATTCCTGCAGGTAATTGGCTTGTTAAATATTTTTTTGGAAATATTGTTCTATTGCATAACTCGAACAAACGAGCAAATAGGTTATCTAATGGAAAGTAATCACTGCTGCCCATGCATATCTACAAGGCTTGGTTCATGGATGAGAAACAAGCCAGCTAATCAAATCGAGAGCATAAGTAGAAGGAAAAGATTGAGCAGAGGAAAGGAGCATTGTTATCCGGTAATCACACTCACTGAACGATGATCTTGTGTGATCTTGATTTGATTTGTCTATTACATCTTAGTAACGGCCGATGCCAATAATCAATCGAAAAAATTAGATTGAACTCAATCTGGATTGTTTTCTACTTTTCGATTTGTCATTTACCTTGTTGCCATAGTTTTTTCACTACTGAAATTGGATATTGGCAATATAGTATCAGAAAAAAGATTGAGCTGTCAATCTAAAACGTCAAATTTTGGATTGGGATTGTTTATTGGCAGCGACTGTGAGGTGAGGCGAATCATAGGTAGCTTTATCGACATTGCTCCCTGTCCTTTGAATTGTCTAGATTTTAGGTAGGTTTTTCAAGTCGGGACAAACAGTTGAACCCGTTACAAGGACAATTGAGATTAATTCAATTGCATTATTCTTACAGATGGTGAGGTCCTTTCCTTCACTTTGAAGGAGCCCGTCGGTGTATGTGGACAGATTCTGCCATGGAACTACCCCATCCCCATGTTCGTATGGAAGATTGCTCCTGCTCTTGCCGCTGGTGAGCATTTTTATTTATTTTTGTACTGATAGCAAAGTGAAGAAAGAATTTTTTTTACGAAATTTATCGTTTAAAGATTAGCTGTAAAGTAATCAAAACATCGCGAAGTTATAAAATGTTAAAATGTAACCACAACGATAAAATCTGGAATTTTTTTTATTTGAATGGGTAACAATAACATTCGCATATATCTAAAAAATCATAATGTGTAGTATGTTTTAATAAAAGCATCAGGCGGTAAGGAATATCCTTCCTTCTATCTAGTCGACTATTCAAAATTGAATATACACAGTTTGATACCAAAATGCCAGTGAAATAGAGTATCATTATGTTTGTCATATTGTCTTAGCAGGCCTAAGAACGACCTGCTTGAAAGTAAAATAACAAAAACTCTTACGCTCTGGCAATACCAGAAGTACGGGCAAGCCAGTGTCCACCATAGAGATTACTCTCTTTAAGCCTTGTTTGAAGAAAGAATACGTCAAGGCTCAGAGAACCAATAAACATGGAGATTGTTCTAGTAATAGCGCATACTTGTTTAATATAAACACAATACAAGATTTATTTCATGCGTAAAATGAACAGTAAAAATTGCATCGATAACAACACCTCAACGAGAAATGATCACCCATCACCTATGTTATCATATTATTACATGTGTTCAAAAATGTTAGCCGCCGAAAATATCACTATCGTGTTTTATTACATATTTCATACCTTATCATATCAGCAAATATTGTGTTTGCAATGTTGTGCAAGTTTGTAGGCTTGAATAATACGATCAAATATTAATACAATATTGTAACTATTTAATATACCTATAATTTATAGACAATTTAACAACCTATTTTAGCTATATACTATATTACATCGAAGCCGTAATATTTATAGTACAACTTGATGGAAATTTGATTATAATTTATAACCCGGATGTACAAAGCCTATGACAACTATGAAAGCTGTGCACGGAGCTACAATTATGTATTATGTAGAAGCATCATCTATATCGGAATTCAAATAATCTCCGCTAACCCATAAAAAAAGAGTTTCAGGGTCACACACTTTTGCTGGTGAAAGAATTTTTGTATACCAAAATGTATATGTACCCCCTCCAAGCCCCATAAATTGCCTGTGTATTCAAAAGTGTCAAATGACATGTTTTCAATCCAAATCTAATGGACCGAGTAGCACTGTAGGAATGACTGCAACTTTTTATATCCATACATAACTTAAACCTTTTTCCCAGAAGGGGGAGGTAGATGTGTAACCAGGACACCCAAGTTCAGTCTTATATTTTCCAACCCACAATGTAATGGGGAGAAAGCCTATCACTATATTGAGCACAAATTCCTGACTGCAGACTGGTAATGAATACTACTACTATTTATAACCATAAATTACATTTCAGGTTGTACAACAGTGGTGAAGCCAGCTGAGCAGACCCCTCTCACGGCGCTGGCCATGTGTGCGCTGATCAAGGAGGCCGGCTTCCCGCCCGGCGTGGTCAACGTGGTCACAGGCTACGGTCCGACCGCAGGCGCCGCTCTCACACACCACCCCGATGTCGACAAAGTCGCCTTCACTGGATCCACTGAGGTAGATCACCTCTTCATTTACTATGTGCTCAAGGCAATAAGTAATCCATGCTACAGACGCTGCTATAAATGTAGCAACTTATTGGTCTGAGAAAATATACACATATGTATATATTACATGCATACCTACACTGACGCCTATTTCCCAGAAAGAATAGGGTTAGGAATGCTACCAGGACACCCACGCGTCGCCTTGTGTGTTCTGTAAACTTCCATTCCATAAAAACGACGGGGTCGATCCCCGAAGACAAATATTATTGTGGTTCACAAATATTTAGTTCAAGTTTGTGACCATAATGTACCTCGTAGTTTCTGATACAAAAGTGAAATGAAGGTGCAACAAATTACATCAGCTTATCATCGAATATAAGATTTAAATAAAATTGTTGACCTAGAAATTGAGTCCAGTTCCAGTTCCTCACGCTCACGCAATCAAGCGCTAAACATAATGGCAACAGTAGCACATTACCCATAGATATCAAAAAATTGTATGCAACTCGCAACCCAAGACGATATCTTACAAATATCACGATCAGAAATATGGTTATAACTTGGTTATAAAGAATTCGATAATATTGCGATAATGTCATTCATTTGCAAAACACGAGTACATTGAAATTATCAATAGGTATAATATATACTTGCGCCGATTTTTTTATCGATAAATCAATTAATCAAGATAATTTTAATTGTTTTTCTAGAATTAATGGCATGCGTTTTAGTAGTATAAAATTTTAAAGAAAATCTAGTTGATCAGCAATTAGATCTTTAGTTACAAACTCAATCAATTACGTATGAATTACGTTAGCATAATGTGATTCTTTCAATTGATTGTTGTCGGTAGCACAATAATAAACATAATTCACATTTTAAATTTTCAAAAGTTGTTAATTACATAGGTATGAGTAAATGATAGCGTCCAGTTTAATAGTTTCTTCTCTAAATTTATGATTTTTTCAGTGAATTTATAATATAACCCTTAGTAGCATATAATAATATATCTAAAGGTGAAATATTTGCGAAAAATCCATCAAATATCCAGGTGTATTTTTTTATTTAAAAAAATGGCGAGACGAGCGTGCCGTTCGCTTAATGGTACAACCTGATACAACCGCTCTTAAACAGTAGCTGAGCCAATCAAAATCGAATCAAACAGCAAAGCTTGGCATTCCACTGTGCACGCCATCCTGAGATATAAGATGTTAAGTCTCAACATGTTCAGCAGTTACTCTGGCTACAATGTCCTTCAATCCGAAATACAGTGCTTTACACTGTTTAACGTAAGAAAAAGACATTGCGGTGGTACCTACCCAGGCGGTCACTCACATATGAGAGACCTACCACCAGTGTGTTTAATAATCAATGATTTATTCAACAGGTCGGCCGCATTATTATGAGCGCCGCGTCGGCAGTCAACCTGAAGCGTGTTACTCTGGAACTTGGCGGCAAGAGCCCTCTGGTCGTATTCAATGACGCTGATGGTAAGTACTATTCAATTCTGACCACGTAGTAGTCTACTCATGCTCAATAATAAATTAAAACCAATCATCATAATCATTAAATTAGAAACTTGCTTGTATAAGAAGAGCACGTGCTGATGCTAAGATGCGGAATATTACCACCCTTACGATAGCGACCATAGTACATGAAGGTGTAAGACACATACGTTACTATCCATGAGTTAATATAGGTATGGTTACAAAGAGCCGTCCGCTGTTAATTTATCAAATATTTGCAATGAACAATCAAACAACATTTTGTTTGATTTTTTATTTGTTTGAACACGCTAATCATAATAAGTAATAAGTTCAATTAAAAAAAAATACTCTTGTATAGACCATTTATCAAAGAATTATAGTCGGATATTTATCCCAGAATTATTTTTCACAGATGTGAAGCCTATCCGAGTAATAATTATGAATATACTATACATTTAACAACTGTTTTACATTTAGTATTGTTAATTAAAATCAAAATTGAAACCAAATTATAATTTTTACAGTGGAAAAGGCGGCTGAAATTGCCCATAGAGCTGCCTTCGCCAATGCTGGCCAATGCTGCGTTGCTGGTACCAGGACCTACGTCCAATCCGGTATCTATGACAAGTTTGTGCAAAAAGCAGCTGAAATCGCAAAGAAGAGGACAGTTGGCAACCCCTACAATGAAGATGTACAACAGGGCCCACAGGTCAGTAATAATAGTCTGATTGGATACTACGCTCAATTTTAATCAGCTTGTAATTCATTCAGTAATAATAAAAAATGATTCTGTTTCTTTTGTAGTGCTTGTAATATTAACCAAAATCGCATTTCATAAAAATACATTTAATAAACATTAAATTAATGTAACACGACATTTTTAAGTTTTCAAATACAAAATGATGACTTTAAATTGAAACCAAAACACTTATTTAATTATGGTTAGACTTAATTATGGTTGGCCATAATGAAATATTAACAAATGCCGTATGAGATACCATATCACCTATAAAATAAAATGTAATTCAATTTTAATAACTACCGGAACTATGTGCAAAATATTTAGAGAATTATACAACGTATTTTTATTCCACAGATCGACGACGAGATGTTCAACAAAGTCATGGGCTTCATCAACGCTGGTAAGCAGGGAGGAGCTCGCTGCGTCGCCGGCGGTGACCGCCAAGGCAAAGTTGGCTACTTCATCCAGCCTACCGTCTTCGCTGATGTTAAAGATGACATGAAAATCGCACGAGAGGAGGTAAGGCAATAAGCAGATAATACGCCAATGACTTCGTGTCATTGTGGTATAAGAACATATAGAAGAACTGTAAAACCTATTCTAAACTTTCTCAATTATAGAGCTCAGTAGAACACTACTAACATATTAACACCAACAGGTATAATACTGTCTCCCTCCCAAGAGAGAGACTCTTTAGCCTCAGGCAATTCACTATAGAACTTAGGCCCAAGGATATAATTAGCGCCTTTTGGAAGCGTTCTCAATCCAGCGACATTCCGCAACTTATCTCTACAAGTATTACATGGACACTATTATTTCACGCTGGCCTAGTGCCAACCCGCACTAGGCCAGCGTGGTGGACTATATGGCCTAACCACTCTCAATCGTACTGACGATTGTAGAGGAGGCCCGTGCCCTGCAGTGGGACGTATATGGGCTGATACAGACAGATTATTTCAGATCTTCGGCCCAGTCCAGAGTATCCTGAAGTTCGAGACATTCGAGGAGGTGGTGGACCGCGCCAACGACTCCAACTACGGCTTGGGCGCCGGCGTCATCACTAATGACATCAACATCGCCCTTGCCTTCGTCAAACACGTCCGCGCTGGATCCATGTGGTTAGTAACTAGTTGCCATTTAAAGGAAATATTGCAGACCAATTGACAAGTCTCTTGGTGGTGGACAAGTCAGTCAGTGGTGGTGTTATGAGGGATATTTGAAAAAATCATTTTGTTTCTCACTTTGCTGCCGAGAGGCAAAGACGGCCGTTTACTACCAGCTTCTACTTTCAATGTCCGAGCTTCAATATTCCTGGTCTAATGTATATAAGTTGTAAGGGCCGAAGTGTTGGCACTTGGCAGGATATGTTCTTTTAACCGACTATTTGTGATATTAAAATTTAAGAAGCACTGTACTGTAACTACAAAAATAATTTAAATTACTAGCACCGAGGTGCGTGTACCAAATACAAGAAATCAAATGTAATCTATTTTCATTTCAGGGTGAACACATACGAGCACGTGACTCCACAGACACCATTCGGAGGATTCAGGGAGTCTGGCATCGGTCGCGAATTGTACGTATAATATTTATACAGTTTACCATAATTTACAAGCTAATAAGCATGTTGTATTGTTAGATAATGTAATGGTTATTCCTAATGTCCTCAAGTAGACTGTATCATACTCGTATAGTTTTTTGATATTGTTCAGCGCTACAAATGTCGTCGTAATCGCTGTTGTGATATAAATGATAATTTTCTTTGCTCTTTATCGCATAATGGTAACATTTTTATAATCTCGACTCGTTCTAATATATTTTTTCTTTCAACAGGGGTGAAGATGGCATCCAACAATACTTGGAAAATAAGACAGTCTCATTCAGCCTTCCCAAGAAACCTTTGCTCTAAACCTATACATTGTAATGACGTTATTCTATTCCTATATACCAATATGTTGCTGTTATATATTTTTTTATAATAAAATGTTGTAAATGAATTTCATGTTTCATTTGATAAACATACGAAAGATTTCAAAAGACATGTCATTATAAAATTAATAAAAAATGCTATTAAAATATAAAAACAAGCACAACTAGGCAAAGTAATTATTTTTATATAAACCCACAATATACTAATATAGGTTTCTGTTTAAAACAATCTTAGAATGACCTCAGGGGAAGCCAGTATAACAATATGTATTTCTAAAGCTTGTGTGAATTCTAAATACATTCTAATAACATTCAATCTATACGAAGTGAAAAATAGTATAATATAACACGCCGTGTTAACGATGTTTTAGTGTATAAAAATATATATAATGTATAACATAATCTATTTACCATACATACTATGCATTATCAGTATTTCACTATTTTCCTTAGATCAGATATAATGGCGCATTTTTACCTTATTATATATATATTACACTTTTCTGTTAAACATTTAATTTCCTATGTTTAATTAATTAATTAGACGTGCATTTCTGAATCTGGATTAATAATAATAAAGGCGCACTACTACTCACATCCTTAATTTTTCTGTACGCTACATTCTATTCCTCTTACTAATAATTTCTTAAATACCTAATTTCTAAATTTCTCTGTTAGCGTGCTTCCATATACAGCAGTTTATAAGACTGACCTAGCTACGTTTGTTTCAGTTTGTATTCTTATTTACTTAAATAATGAATTATTGATGCCTGTTCCATATAGTACCAATCTCACAACCCTGTTTTTTTTAATTTTATATATATTTTTTTCACGTATATTTATTTCATTTAGTCCAAAACTACAATCAAGTAAACGTCTTATTATGTATCAGTTGCTTTGTTTTTAAATTTGCATTGTATTTTTTTTTATTTTGTAAATAGTGTCCAATCCCTCGGTCACCCTATTTCATTGTACACAATGGTGTTAATTTCACCGTCTCGTATGTCCTTCGGCTAGCTGTTGTCCCGAGAACAATGGTAATTCCGCGCTTCCGTGTAATTCATACAAACATGATACTGCATTGTGTTATCAAAGGAACACAGAGAAAGTTCTAAAAACACATTGTATATCACTCACGGCTACGGTTGCGGCAATGTAGATTTCAATCAATTCGGGTTGTTGGTCGATTAACAGCCGTTCCCCGTAATCTATCTAGCTTCAACAACAGATTTCATTAGGTATTCCAATTTACTTAACTTTTCAGTTAACAAAGGTGGAGGTATAGACATGGTGCATATATTTATAGATAGCTAGGTAGAATAAACATATATGTTAATCTTTGTTTAATGAAGCGTAGAAACTAGAATTTTACCGACGCGACATAGTGATGGTGGCTATTTTAAGTTTTAACCTATTGTTCAACAGATAGGATATAGAGAACGGCCATTAGGAAACAATTATTTTTAAAGCTGTATGTTTTCATCGATAGAATCCCCACATAACATGTATAAAAAATGTAATTATTTTCAATTATATAGGCAGCTGGTAGATGTATGAAACTTGTACCAATCAATTCCCATATGCAATATTACCTAGTAAGGACTTATAATTATTTAAATTTTGAAATTTAAGAGATCATACGATTTTTCATTGCTCTTTTGTATACATGGCCTGAACAATCTAAAGTCTGAATAATGTTTTCTGTCGAACTTCAGCGTCCTTTTTTAACCGACTTCAAAAAAAAGGAGGAGGTTCTCAATTCGACTGTATGTTGTTTTTTTGTTTTATGTTTGTTATTATAACACCATTTATTTCAGAGTGCAAACTGATGACGTCATTTTAAATTAAACCCACCACCTATTATAATCTAAACATGAATATTTATTTATAATTATCTATTCACGTGTAAACTGCCAAGTCAATTTTGTTTATGGTAATGCCGAATTTTCGCACATGCCGTTTCACATCGATTTGATAAGTGTCTGCACTAATTACTAGTTTAATAACCAGTTAGAAGAGGTCTTTAGATATTGATAGATTTACATAATTATCGTTCATATAGGTAGACTGAACAAAGCTTAAATTAATTAATTTTATGTCTAATTAGATAGAGCCGACGCTGATCGTAACGTACGCTGAGGGACTAATAGCAGTGGATTCATTTATTTGGCCGATCTAGATTTTTATGCCGATATAGTTAATCGCTTCTTCAAGCTCTGCTTAAAGTCGCAGTAGTTTAGAATACTAAACAAGTTGTTCCAATGAAACCTGTGAAAACTGTATGCAAAATTTGATATTGAACAGTTCAGGTGTGAAAGCGTAATAAATTGACATGTTTTAAAAAATATGTTAAAAATCGTTCATAGTTTCATAAAACTATGAAAATAATAATCGAATTAAGCGAAAAATATCTCATTTTAAAAACAAAACATTTTTTTATTGCGATGAATGGCAATACGAGCTTCTCATTCGCCTGATGGTAAGCAATACGACCGCTCATGGACGGTAGCAAAACCTAGCAACACCATGAATTACAAAGCGATGCTTGGCATTCTATGACGCTCACCATCCTGAGTTGCAATGTCCTTCAATCCGGATCGCAACAGTGCATTTACACTGCTTTATGGTGGGAAAAATAGACATTGGGGTGGTACCTATCTCGACGGGCTCTCACATATGACCGACCTACCACCAATAAAGTTTGATTGTTCTATAATTATGTATTAAATAAACATAATCGTAAAACAATCAAAATGATAACACCTGTATCATGTAATCCCTACTCAAATGGTATAATGCACTCAGGGCCGTCTTTACCTATGATGGGGCCCTGGGCACTCAAAAATTTGGGGCCCTTTTGAAAAATGAAGAAAAAAATCTAACATTTATCTGCTATGATTCATTTCATATCGAAGTTATGTATCAATCTTGTCAGAATTGTCTCTCTCAAAGGGATGTAATGTAAGAGACTGTGTATGATGTCTTTAGATCTTACTAGGTTAGCTCAGTTATCTGAAAACAGTTTAGTGAGTACTGATTACCACTAAAATGCTTAATAAGTTTTTTTTTTTCTAATATGATTGTTTTTTTTTATTTAAATTGTATTAATCCTTATCAAAATTATTTCGATTTAATCGACTTAAAAAAGGAGATTATGTATATGTATGTAATTTTGTCAGACTTGCATAGTTTTTGGATATGTTAGTATGTACCAGCGCCTGAACACGAATGTATATTTGTCCACGCATATCTCAAAAAGTATATATAACTCGGATATCAAAAATATTTTTGCTTTCGATTTGACATAGTCCAACTTAGGAGTTGTATAAGTTTCATTAAAATCGGTTGTATCGTCACCCCAAAGTTAATGTGCGCTGCATCGGAGTTCCATTGCTGGGTTCGAATCCGATATCACGAACCGGCGCTAGATGGCGCAACCGGGCGTCGCATAGACAACTTTTCGACAACCGAAAAACCACCGACCAATAGGCGAGGTTCTAGTGTGACCTACGAGCAGGTCACAAAACCGTTGCCTTGGAAAAAACCCAGCACTCGTTTTTGAATCGTGGAAGTACTTGGTCAAAAACTCCGCTGTTGCGCAACCTCGTAACCAAAACCTATACCCGATATATTCCCATTTAACGTGTTTCCTCAAGAGTATTGCTGCTGGAGTTGCCTGGTCTGCGAGAGCTGGTGAAGCCGGAAGCCTCGGTAAGTGGTAGACGATAAGCACTCAGTTTTGGAATTAACCGTTTTTCTGCAGCGCACATTATTGTCGAAATTCTGTTGGGGACCTCCCCCTCGGCAGCTGAAAAGCTCAGCTGAACACCGTGTCCAGCCTCCTTGCTGGTACATCGGTTACCTACTTAGTTTTTAAGATAAAGCAGGAGTATCTCCTATAAAACAAAGATCTCTGTGAGTAGTGTTCAACTTTTTTCAGTTCGCGAAGTGCATACATGTTGACTATTTTGTCTCAGCGTCTATTGTTGTAGATAGGTCAGGCTAATAAGTTTCGATTATTACAACAGAAATTTAAAAAATAAGAAATAGAAAATAACTTGAAAGAATTAAATCGTTTCATCATTCATAAAGGATCTGCACACGGGTGGAGCCAGTTGGGTCCAAGTGTAGAAATAAATAGTTATTGACATTAACTTATCCATAAAGATTACTTCTCTAAAATATTGGTAACGGTGTAATTATTTTCACAAAGGAGATGTGCTATCTTGGGCCGTTTTGTGTACGTCTAATACAAATTCTAGAAAAAAATGTGGAATTCAAATAAAATACATTTAGATTTCTTGGACAACAGGGGGCTTTATACAAAAATGTGATTGTTTTAGTACAGAAGCAATATTTTCTTCTATAATCTGTCCTCCATGATGCCTAATTGTCATTTCGTTCAAAAATGCGCGAACCCATTATCTTTAACTTGAATATGTCTTATTTTTAAAACCCCCCTACAAATTATAATTATTGTCTATATTTCTTTTTCTATATTCTTCGCTTTTTAAAAGACGATATATGTTGTTAAAGAAGTCACTTTTATTATTTTATTTATATTACATGATTTTAGTTTAAGAACGAAAATGTTTAACTTGACAGCAATTGCAAAACTCTGTGTTATCTGTGGTGTTATCTGTCTACGTCTGTGGCCGTAATTCGTATTATTTTTTATTAATCGCATACATTTCGCAAATGTGTATTTGCTTCTCTGTATACCTGGCTTTGTTTTATGGATTCTGATTCTTGCAGATGATATATCTTGACGTTTAAACGCAATAACTAGTTCGTATTTTGGTGAGTAAACATATTATATATTATTTAGAATGCCACATGTAAGCAATACTGTTATGTTTTTCTATGTTCATATTTCTCTTCTAACCCACAATTCTGCTTTTCAGCACATCAAAAGTGGCGCTTTGCTTGAATTGCACTTCTACAATTGTTGTGAAATGGTTGAATTGCACTTCTGCAATCAAAAATTGAAATGGATTCTATCATTCAACAGTATCTTAGTAACTACATGGGCTGCCAATTCACTCTCGTGTAGAGTATTTCAAAACGTTTTATTGCTGAAATGGCAGAACAAGAAGTAAGTATTCTATTTTCTTCATTAACTTGGGAAATGTATGTTTTATGCCAATTAATCAAGGTCAATACAAAGTATGGAGTATTACAAAAGTATTCATGTTAGAGCTAAATTGCATTGTGTCCACAGGATACTAGTACATAAATATGTAAGAAGTGATATTTAATATATTGTTGTTTAAATTGTTAAATGAATTACATTTTCTTTTATTTCCCTCTGGACACTCAGATGATCTTGTGTTATGTATAATATATTATATTATTATTATTTCCATAATAACAACACTATGTCTGATGGTAAGCACAAATGCCGTCCAGGCGGAATATCTAATGGCATCAGATGACTGTCCCAAGACATTTCATACAATTATCCGGCCGGCCTGCTAAGATGCTTCTTTAAACAATAGTCCGCTATTGTTTAAAGAAGAAGACCTGGGATCATACACATGTGACTGCAAAGAGTTATTTATTCATCATAATTCTTCGATATCTTCAATATTAAATCTTTTTTATTTTGTTTTAGTTATCAGGACAAGCAATTATCTATACAAACTGCTGGCTGCAAATAAATCAAGCTGTAGACAATGAGCAAGATTTTATTCCAACTCCGCCGTAAGAAGATTGTATCAATCTCGATTCTTTTGGACATACTTAACACCCACAAGTGCTTCATGTTGAAAGGAACATGGCTGGATACTGGACAGTGGGTTGCTGTACTCATACCATGATCATACTGTGGTATTTAGCCTTTAGGTTGGGCTACCAATAGTACAATATAGGAGCACCGGCATTGTTCCTAGATGTTTTGACTGGAGATTATTTTTAGGCGAATATAAATAAAAAATATAAAGCAAGATCTGGTTGTACTTTATTGTCCTTAAGTTTTGTTTGATTTTAGTTTTCTTTTATCAATTAATCATACTTTTTCCTTATGTGTGCTCAGAAATAACCAGTTAGAATTAATGTCAAATACATTATTTGAAAAATAATATCTTAAACCTTAGGATAATATTATTTTTAAGTATGCAGAAGTCTAATATACCAAAGTATATTAGACTTCTAGGGGTAGACTAAATATAATGTTTGAAATGTTAGCTTGTACAGAAATGATTGCTAGTATGTTCTTTTACTAGACATTAAGGTATAGAAATAAACATGGCTGCTATCAGATTCGATTCCATTTTTATAGCGTATTCATTTGTATGGACTATAATAACTAAGAGCTTATTAAGTGCATATGCCTAATAATAAAATGATTATTTATTCATATGCACATAGGGCACACCTCTGACTTTTCGGAGTCATGTGTGTATTGATAGTCAATCACCACGCACTAAAACGGTGAAGGAAAACATCGTGAGGAAACCTGCTTACCATAGCGATTCATAAGAATTTCTATGGTATGTAAGTCCGCCAACCCGCACTAGGCCAGCGTGGTGGACTATCTGGCCTAATCACTCTCAATAGTATTCTTGATTGTAGAGTAGGCCCGTGCCCTGCAGTGGGACGTATATGGGCTGATACAGATGCTAGCAGTCGGGACAAGTGATCAGTCTGTGCCGTGCTGTATCTCACGCCTAGCAGATTTTTATTGTGGATTATTTAAATAGGTTGTTTAGCAGGTATTATGCACCGCACTTACGGCCAGATATAGGTACACTTTCTTAATATTAAATAACTATAAACATGACGAGATTCTGACAGACTTGTTGCAATTTATTGTATAGACATTATGTTATATTATATAAGATGATCAATAAAGTATGATACTAATTCCGTTGACGTAAAAACATTTACGAGTTATATAGAGTACAGTAATTTATAGCACAGACGATTAAAAATAATATTTGATTTATAGGAAAACGAATTACGACTTCATATTTCATAAATGTCAAGTTTTGACATCGGTTGTCAAACATGTCGTTTCAGACGCCATATTGTCCCCTTGTAGTGTTGCTGTTCTTGGCTTGGTATTTATTTTTGTATAAAGCTAATATGTAACGTATAATAGTATTTCATACAGAAATCGAATGCCAATTTCACTAAGTAAATTTGGTGTAATGTACTACAAACGACCCAAGGCCCATACATTTCTGGCCCATCTCCTTTTAAAATTAATTTATATAGTTATTTACTTGTCTTACTGGCTATTTTTGAACTGATCATCGGAAATCTAGTTTACATTTGATCGAACTCCATAGATCATATTTTTTTAAACATCATACAACAGCATATAAATCTCAACATTTAATATTAGCAAATCCGAGTACGTGGTAATTGAGAAAAGTTTACAGAAACCACGCATTATAGACATAAAAAATAGTAAGTAGTATCTTAGGAATTATTTCGATTATTTCATATTGAATGCTCTATACTATTTTAGGTCCGTGGCAAAATCATTAGATGGGGCCCTCCCATACTATAAAAAACTTAACTTTATAGACTCTATGAATAATTATCCAAGAATTGGTAAATAATCCGGCGAAATGTTGATTGTATCTTACTAATTTTATAAATAAATGTTACATTTCTTCTCTGCTTACGGCATCTCGGGCCAAGGACCCCTTCGGGCCTGAGGCCTTTCAAGCTCGGTGCCCCTTGGTCCGGGGGCCCCCTACACTTGGTGTTATACATATGTTTTTATGGTGCAAACATACTACCTATATGTATAGTATAATTACTATTCCTGTGACAGAGCACACATTTACAGCATTTCACTTTTAGGATGTGGAATTATATTATCACTAATCTACTGAAATAGATGATTATTACTTCTTACAATTTTGTAAATATACGTACAGAGGTGATAGAAGTCGAGAAACGTGTCAGTACATGTGTTAGGAAAATTTTCGGTTTGTCTTTTATTTTACACTGGCTCTTCTTTGGGGCCCCCCTGAGGATGGGGGCCCTGGGCACGGGCCCCGTGTGCCCTTAGTGTAAAGACGGGACTGAATGCACTATACACATATTAACGACGTACGTTATATTATATTTAGCACATAACATAATCCGTAACTGGTAGTGAATCACCGATCACGACTTCCTGAGTTCGATTCCCAGGCCCAATTTGTGCCAAGGCCAATCAAGACTGCTACCTACCGAAAACCAAGCCGGATTGTAGTTTAAGTAATTACAAACACAATAGAACTAAAAATTTACAAAGAATGGCGATTTTTCAGTGATTTTTAAATAAACAAACAAAATAAATTACATTCAACAGTCACAAACATAGTCCTGACCCAATCCCAAGATTGTGTTTTGTGTCGTGGGTATCAGGAACTACGAGAGACTTTTCGGTCTTACAAACACCCAGACCCGGATGAAATATTTGTTGGCTGCACAAACATTTCTCTCGGTGAGGGGATCGAACCCGCGGCCACTCGTTTCACAGGCGGCGTCTAACCGACTGCGCCACGGAGGCTGTCAAATCATCATCATGTTTGTGTGGTAAATCTATAGCTTTTGCTGAAATAATAATTTAGAACCTTGCTTACCATAGCATGTTTCATAATAACACGGCAATAAATAAAATGATGAAATGAAACATATAGATATTTAAATTAATATAAGGCATAGGTCCTACATGTTTGGTACTTGGCGACCCGCCTTCAATATGTTATGCATATATTTTGATTTTTATAGTCAAGTCATTAAGCAAATTAATCAACAAGCACAAGTTCCATGAAATAAATATAATGTTTTTGCTTTGCAGTGGTACTTATTATTTTGTTATTTTTTGGTTTTTAGTGGTTTTTTGTTTTGAAGTCGGTTTTTAGTTTTTTATTAAAAATTTTAGTTATTTTTATCTTTTTAGTGTTGATAGGAATTTAAATTAAGAAAATTTGGTCCCCACAAGGAATATGTTCTTTCCGATAATAATGAAATCGCTAAAATCGGCTAAAAGCTGCCGAAGATATTGGAGTATTCACGTGTTTATTATTTTTTCTCCTCCCCCCCCCCCCTTCCTTTGCCCCTGCCCCCTTTTCCCTGCGCCACTGTAGCTTAGGTTTTATACTGAACCCAATGCAAAAAGAACCATTGGAATCCTACTAAATTTTGAAGAGTTCTACACTCCAGGTCCGAACATGATCATCAGATCTCCATGTTGTGTTCCTGGGATCAACCTGTCAATACATTCATTCCAATGAAAAAGAAATCACTAAAATCGGTTAAAAGCTGCCGAAGATATTAGAATTTACGTGTATTTTAATTTTATCACCTACCCCCCCTCACCCCCACCCCTTTTTCCGTCTCTCACTGTAACTTAACTTTTATAATAAACCTAATGGTAAAAGAACCATTGGAATCCTACTTAATTTTAAGGAGTTCCCCTCTCCAGGTCCGAAGATATTCATCAGATTTTCACCATATTTTTATGGGACCAAATGACAAGCACCAGCTTTCAATCAAAGAAAGAATGGTCGAAATCGGTTCACACGGTACAGAGAAACGAGGTAACAAACATAAAAAAAAAGCAACATACAGTCGAATTGAGAACCTCCTCCTTTTTTTGAAGTCGGTTAAAAATAACTGCCATTGCATCATGGGAATTGGGAACGTCAAATAATATAGAAGGAATATCAACAACTTCACTACGCTTCCCGATTGGCAACAAAATACCTTCCATAATAGACTGTATCACTGGGCAATTAAGATCAAAATATAAATATAACTGCTCAGTTACACGTGCTAATTTACTACATTTCATTCTAAAATAGCGTATCTCATCCAAGGGCTATGCAAATATGAATATTGGGAGTCTGTGATAAAGTTTTATTTCGTTAAATATTTATAATTCATGATAGCATTCGAAGTTCAAGTTCAATAATTTCAGTTTGCTTGCGGCCGGCACATAGTGCTCACGAAGGGAAGATAATATTAGAATTATATTTTAATTAGAACAATATGGTGAAAGTGGACGTTAAATATACAAAGGTATGGAACATTTCACTATTAATTATTATGGTCTACAATAAAATCGTCTTTGGCATTGCATCGATTCTTTGATCAATCTAATTGCCAATGAATATTGGCAATTTTAAATTTAAATTACCACAGATCAGGCTGAAAAATTTAGAATAACTCGTTTTTAATTCGGTGGAATTAATGTTATTTTGTAAAGACTACATAACAATGTTATTATTGTATGTTGTTTATTTAAATACTGATAACTTTATGAATTACAATCTTTATTGGCACTTATGAAAATACACAAAAAATCAATGCGATAGTGGCATGCATTAAAAAGATACGAAATGTATCTGGACAAATAAAATTCGTTACTTTATCACGTTTTTGTGACTACCTTCGCCATAAATCGCTGAATAGCCTAACCTGCAATTCAAATTCAGGTCACAGCCCACAGCCAATATAATATCTAGTATTACTGACATTAATTTAATATCGTTAACACTAATTTTATTGTCATTAATATTATAATACCGTTAATATCTACATAACAGACTACTCAGATTAAATATAGTGGATGGAAAATATCGATTGACTTAATTGCATCTTACTATATTTGAAAGTATTTAGGTAAATGGTTAAAGATTAATTCTTTCTATAGATTCACTCTTTCTACTGATTTTTTTTTTCATTAAAAAAGCAAACGCTACATTCATAGAACTTATGTGTTTGTTTCTGGAAGCAAATAAACTTGTACTAATACTGATGATAATCAAAATAGATGTTGTGCAACTATCCACTAATTTTGTGCAGATTTCGTTTCAAAAATAGTCGTTGACTGTCACAAACTTTGCCTTTTACATGTATATTTCAATGTTGCAAAAGTAACCTGGTCTCTAAGGTTATGTCTACTACTTTATTTATTTATTTGTATTCCACCATCCATTTCATTTACGCATACACATACTTATAAAAAATGGCAGCATCCTATTGATTGTAGCTTACTATTGCCTTCTCTTCGGATTTCTCTAGCGACCTGTTGGAAGACTCCTCCATAGAGCGACTCATGCAACGTCAATATACCCCTGTCCACATAAAATTAGGTCGGTATCCCCGAAAAATGTCGAGTAGTGGCACAAAAAATTCGTTAAACTGACTTCTGACCTAAAATGTAACAGGGGCGAGCCCATATCTGACCCGAGCAATTCACGGGTTTGTTCAACCAAAAAACTTGCACTGGTGGATAGGTTTCCCGAATTTTAGGTACCACCGCAATGTCTTTCTTCCGCCAAACAGCAGTGTCAATGCATTGTTGTTTCGGTTACAAGGACATTATAGCCAGAGTGACTACTGGGCTTATTGAGACTTAGCATCTTATGTCTCAGAATGGCGACCGCAGTGGAGTGCCAAGCGTTCCTTTGTAATTCATGGTGTTGTTTGCTACTGTTAATGAGGGATCGTATCGCTTACTATCAGGCGGACAACATGCTCACATCCCATACGATCGTATCCACATCGCCAATAAAAAAAGCGGTCGGTCTGTAACCTGTTTTTCAAGTCTACCCTCTTTTTTAGTACGGAGATAATATTATCCGTCTTTGTTCACACGGTCGCAGAAACCTGGTTTGAAAAAGGGGTATACTGACAGATTTAGTACATAATTCAAGTACTCTATCGTGTTTATTCGGGTGGAATTATTCATTCAGTTATAATGTATTATATTTCTTGTAGTTGTTCATAAACAACGAGTGGGTGGACGCGGTGAGCAAGAAAACCTTCCCAACGATCAATCCTCAAGATGAAACAGTCATTGCACAGGTTGCTGAAGGAGACAAGGTAAGCGTAAATAGATTACAATTTTTAAACAATCGAGATTCATCTTACTTGAGTGTAGATGCCGACACAAGAATTATATTATAAATTATTAGAATGCTTATTGTATTTAAAATCAACCAGCATTAGTCCAGTGTGGTTGAATATGGACTTCAGTCCTCTTAGTTGGAGACCCGTGCCCTACTGTGGGGTGTATATGGACTGAAGTCATTGGCATATGGACAGGGCGGAAAGCACGTAAAGTGTTCTGATGCAGGTGGTGCGCGCTCTCCAGTGCATCTCTAATAGTAGTAATGTTACTTAACTTAGTGGTCGCTCACAACGGTTTTGAAAATGCTTGTTTTTATGATGACAGACAGCTTAGTAAAAATGAAGAATGTATTTATTATCACTGCTTATTGCATTAAGTTAATCTAATATTTATTATAGTGCGTTTTTCAACGATCTTCTTTTTGAAACTCGAATGTACCGAAGGGCCTACCCTTAGTTTTTAAATCAATAACTGGAGTATTATTTTCTATACACATCTCTAACTTAAGTACGACTAACCACTTATCGTATTCAGCACTAAGTAGACTTGATTAACGTCTCGTGCTAAGCAGTAAGTTAACACATACAGTAACAGCCATGATTATATCCATTATCGACAACCTCCGTGGCGCAGTTGATTTGACGGCGGTGAAACACGAGAGGTCGCGGGTTCAATCCCTGCACAGCGCACCGACACAAATATTTGTGCGATCCACTAGTATTTGTTTCGGGTTTGGGTGTTTGTGAGACGGAAATGTCAGTCATAATTTATTTTAGTCTATTTATTATATTTATTTTATATTCTTTTCCCATGCCACTTTAGAAATCCGACTCCATACAATCTTTGTTTCTTCTATAATAGCAGAAAACATATTCTGAATACTCTTCTATGTGGCAACCTATTTTTCTTTTTTGAGAGTCGTATGTCGTATATATTTATTATAGGCCGATATAGACCTAGCAGTCGCCGCAGCAAAGGAAGCATTCCACCGTTACTCCAAATGGCGTACTATGGACGCGTCACAAAGAGGACTGCTTTTGCTCAAACTGGCCGACCTCCTTGAAGCCCAGGCCAGGTATTTAGCAGAGCTCGAGACCCTGGACTGTGGGAAGCCTGTGAAGCAATCTGAAGAGGAGGTTTACTTCTCAGCGACCGTCCTAAGGTATTACGCCGGGAAAGCTGATAAGATATTGGGGAACACCATACCAGCTGGTAAGCGCTTTGTTTCAAATGTTAAGTTGATACTCATGTTTCTTATTTATGTCTTATCCCTCAGTCAGTGTCTTGTTTCATCCTATAAACTAGTAGTGAAGGGTTTCTGTTAAAGCCATACCATTACCTTGGAACAAAAATATTTACTTAATATAAATATTTAGGCGAAACTGGTAGGAATATCACTCAATAGGTTTTTTAAATAAAGTAATAGATTAACTCAAAGGGCTAATGAAACAAATATTGGCAAAAAAAACACCTACAAGCATTTAAATTGAAAAACTGTAGATTACAGGCAATTTGTGAATATTTTAGCAGAATTTATATTTTTTATTTCTATCTGACATACAAAAAACTAAATGCTGCTGTACATGAGTATTTGTATTGTTTTTTAATTATTAACTTTAAGAAGTAAATAATCAATCGGCAAAGAAAATATATTGTACATAAATTTAGATACCAGTTACGATTTAATTTCTGGTACTACACAATTTTATTTAAGTATGTGTCATCACAATCTATTTCCACATTATTAATATTAATTAAGAAAGTAATTGGCGGTCGGATTATTAGTTAAAACCGAATTATTAATAGTGAGGATTTCCTAGTATAAAATACGTTGTTATTAAAGCCGGTTAATTTGTTATCTCATAAGATTATGTATTGACGTTTATTGTCATGCCATTTCCGATATAATTTAGCGTGATCTATGTGTGCAGTTAAATGTACTGTGAAATGTATCTCATAAACGCACGCCTTTTTGACCAATTAAAAAAAAGGGAGGACAGGACATATGGCCTCATACCTAATATTAATTTAAATTTCTACATGTTTGGTACTTCGCGACCCGGCTTCAATATGCTACTCATATATTTTGATTTGTTGGCAAGTCAAGTCAATTAGAAAATTAATTAACATGTACAAGTACAATGAAATAAATATTATTTTTTTGCTGTGCATTGGTATTTTTCCTTGAAAATTAGGCAGAAGTGCAAGCAGGACACCCACGTTCCGCCTTTTATTTACGTCTCACGATGTGACGAGCGATGTGATGGGACGAGCCTATCTCCAAATTGGGCACATATTTCTGACTCCGGGCTGCTCTGTATCTGTATCTGTATCAGCCCATATACGTCCCACTGCAGGGCACGGGCCTACTCTACAATCGAGAATACGATTGAGAGTGGCTTCCGGGCCTTCCGGGCTGATAGTAAATAGAAAATCCAATTACATTACAAGTTACAACATTATTCTACGAACGTTAGGAGTCACTCCAAATACTTTCTAACTAGTAAATTGTCTTATGGAAATTCAATATTTTGTAACAAACTAAATTGGAAAGGAATTCGCTGGATGCAGACCGCTTCCAATAAGTCGCTATAGATATCCTTGGGGAGGCGAGGTTTTGGGAAAATGATATTTCCCATATAATTTCTCAAATAGTCGTACTAGTTGATTCTTCGATCAAATGTAATGTATATTTCCATCGAAGAGTTGATTGAAGTAATTCACAGTTACGTATTTACACATATTTTCATAGATAATAGGGTCGGATATGGTTGAGCTCTGCACGGGCACATGATAAAGAGGTAGACAAAGACAAACAAGATGGTCTATAGCGTAGGGATGGGCAGAGATCCACGGCAAAAAAAATGATAATATATTCATATCCGTTCTAACAGCGACCACCGTACACAATAACATTTAACTTGTCACATTGGTCCACACTAATTTTTCACGTATAATGCCGGCATAATTGCGCCGATCGGCGAAAGAAAACACCCTCACGCCCGTGTATCTATCTGAACTGTTGTTCAGTTCAGTTCACTATTAGATAATTTTGTATATAAATAAAATCTTATTCACTTTATTCGTATTTTTCACCCACGCACACACAAACATCACATCTTTTTCCCCGAACGCGTAGGCAGAGGTGCTACAATACCTGTTTCACCGACGATATCACATCGTGAGAGGGCACACACAAGTGTTCCCTCTCACGATGCCATATTTAGTTTTTTTTTATTGATTTATTTATTTTATTATTTATTTACAGATGGAGAAGTATTATCGTTTACCATTAAGGAGCCAGTCGGAGTATGCGGACAGATCATACCGTGGAACTATCCCATACCAATGATGGTTTGGAAAATTGCGCCCGCTTTGGCGGCAGGTAAAAGAAACCTAACAAAATATTAATATTATTTTCAATTTAAGTGCAAGGTGCCGTGTTGGTAACCGTATGCAGCTGACGAAACACTGGCCACGAGTTTGAATCCCAGGGCTCACTTCGGGCTTTTCGGACTTCGGAATCATGTCATATATTATGTGTGAATAACCACGACTTTAACGATGAAGACGAAACACCGTGGAGAAACTGCATACCATGCTGATTTTACAAGAATTTCTAGAGTATGTAAAGTCCGCCAACTCGCACTAGTCTCACTTGGTGGACGATTACCTACACCCTCCTAGTCTTACACAAACACTTAAGGCTTCAAGTACTGTTTCAGGTTGCACTGTCGTCTTAAAGCCAGCTGAGCAGACTCCACTGACTGCGTTAGCTGTAGCGGCGTTGATCAAGGAGGCAGGCTTCCCGCCCGGCGTAGTCAATGTCGTCACAGGCTACGGTCCGACCGCAGGCGCCGCTCTCACACACCACCCTGATGTAGACAAAGTCGCCTTCACTGGATCTACTGAGGTATTTTTTATACTATAGGTCCGGCAAACGGACTAATAGGTCTCCTGATGGTAAGTAATCACTGCCATCAATGAACATCCACAACTCTGGAATTATAGATGTTGCCAGCCAATCAAGACGGGAGGGAAAAGGATAAGTAGAGGAAAGGGGTATTGGACAACCGGCGATCTCTCCACGGAACGAAAGGCGATAGTAAAGCTGTCGCTTCTCGTTGTACTCTTGTAAGATAATGGTATGAGTCTGCCTAGTCATGACTGACAACATTGTAGCTCTACTACTTGTTGCACGTATTGTGTAGGTCTCTTTATTATGCAATAAAATGCTTTTTCTCGTATGCTTAATGCAGGCATGCGAGAAAAAACCAATGAAATCACATCGAAACAAAATTTATTCAAATAGTCTTCTAATCTATTGAATTGTATTTTAAAACTACGTTGTATTTCGTTTGCTTCGAAACTGTTTGTAGAAAGAAGGAAGAGACGGGGCAAGCAACTCTCTTAGCAAGATAACACTATTTTTTCTTTTGAACTACAATTTATTAGGTCTAGTGGTAAGAGTACGACACTCAGATTATGAATGGGTTTCCAACCTTTGACATTTAGACAGCCTCCGTGGCGCAGTCGGTTAGACGCCGCCTGTGGGACGAGAGGCCGCGGGTTCGATCCCCGCACCGAGACAAATGTTTGTGTGGTCCACAAATATTTCTTTCGGTTCTGGGTGTTTGTGAGACCGAAAAGTCTCTCGTAATTTATGATACCCACGACACAAGACTCGATCTTAGTCTGAGGTTAAGACACATACATATTATGACTGTTGTGCGTATTAATTTATTGTTAATTTTAATTCTTCTTAATCTTTCGTGAAATTGAATACCTATATTTTTATAGCGTAAAAACCAACGAGTTAGTAGCGAGCAATTAAAATGCTATAATATGTTTTGATTGCAACTAATTTGGAACATTCACATTATTTAGGTGGGCAGAATTATCTTGGGTGCCGCATCTGCTGTCAACCTCAAAAGAGTGACGCTGGAACTCGGCGGCAAGAGTCCTTTAGTGGTCTTCAATGACGCTGATGGTTCGTATTTATATATTTTTTAGCACTAACGGCCGGGTGCAATACTCTGTCTGTCTTTTTCTACCAGTTAAAATCGCTAACTCTAGTATGAGTTCTGTCATTTTTCGGTTTCAATAATCGTTGACAGATGAATAAATATATCTATGATTTGTATCTATCAATGGGAGGGCTCTCGCTAACCATAGTTAGGAAATTCCATACAAATTAAAATATACGCGTTTCGATAACGATTCGAACTACTGTAGTTATTTGTGTTTAACTAGCTGTCAACGTTTTCTAATATCGCTGCAATATGGTGGATAATACATCGATTATCCCAGATATGTGGTATTTTTATGGAAGAAATCAGCAAAATAAAGTGACAATAATATATTCAGTGATGAAAGTGTTAACGAAATGTTTAAAGCTGGTGTATTTGACGCCGATTATAATTTATGAGAACCAAAAAGCTATGCGAATATTCTAGTTCAGAACTTATTTACAGATTTACTTTTTAGATAAAATAATACATCAGCTATTATGTATATTTCTACATTTAAACCCAGCCTGCAAGGAACCTTCCTCCTGGTAAGCATACATATCAAATATTTCATTAAGTTATAAAAGTGTATTGAATTATTCCAAAATCATATATTCTATAATAAATGTAACAGCTCGGTAACAATAATGTGTCACTGTTCCATTAACTGCTGCTATCATTGTGGTTTTACGTACTGGGGAGAATGCATGTTCAGCCGGTAACTATTTTTGGGTATCAAAAGCACAGTCAGCCGAATCATTACTGATGTGCCTCAGGCTATAACTGAGCTATATTATCAATATGTAAAAATATTAGACAACACACAGCATGGGTTTCATAAAATTGCAGTTTCCCAAGAATCTTTGGTGCAATTCATTGCCCATGTTATATTCCCATAGAGCCACCTTAGTAATGACCAGTGGCGTAACTACACCATCTGGGGCCCGTGGCAAAATCATCGGATGGGGGCCCCCCTTTTTGTATGGAGAGGAAAACTGTTAAACTTATATTCCGGTACCCCGGAGAAGACCGAAAGGCATATATTAGTGTCACTGGCCTGCCAGTAAATTCCGCCTGAGGCAGGTGCCAGGTGCCTCACAAAAATCTGCGCTAGAATTCCGAATAAAACCCTGAACTCCGCATTTCGGGCGGTACTGCACATCTACTAGTCGAGTGGGTCGGAATATGTCCCTGTAGTGGTTCTTAAGATGTCCGCCACTGAGCTAACCCCCGTACTCACGCGTCTTTTCTATTAAAACAACCTAGGCTTCATGGAATATCGCCCATGTTCATCCGATCCCCAAGAAGGGTGACCGGTCGGATCCTTCGAATCGCAGGCCGATTGCTGCCATATGTTGACTCTCCAAGGTCTTGGAGCGAGTTATAAATATACAGCTCTTGACGTATCTTGAGGATCACCAACTGAGGGTCGTTCGGATGGTGATCTTCTCGTTTATCTCACCCACCATTAGGTGCAGGTATGGGATAGTGGGGATGAGGCGATTACGGTAGGCCTTGAAATTGTCATCGAGTAGTGTTGAGTAGGACATGACTTGAAAAAGAGTTTGTAAGAGTAGCCTCATTTTTGTACTAAGCCAGTACAATGTCCCACTTCAATTGAAGTGAGACGTACTGACGCTTATTTGTGAGTCATAACTTTGCCTCCCGGTTCACGCCAATGAAATGATAATACAGACCAAGTAGGACACTAAATATGAAGTTGTACACATTAAAAAGTTGAGTCGCTCTTACATTTTGATGTCATGTACGGGACAAATGTACTGTCTCTTGTATGTCCTACTCAACACTATCATCGAGTGTGTCATGGCATCGTTTTAGGGAGGCTACCTGCCTGGTATTTCAACCTGAGGAACTCTGAAAGCACATCGCAAGCTTTCTGGATGATCGCAGCATAAAAGTCGTATTGGACGGCTTTTGCATCGAGACCGAGACCATTAATTCTGTTGTTCCATAAGGCTCGGTGCTTTCGCTGACCCTGTTTATCCTGCATATCAATGACATTTTGTCTGGCATTGCTATGCAGATGCTAGTGCAAGTGAGGCAAAATACATTTGACTACAGAATCTCTATCGGGGATCCGTTAAGGAAAAATGGTCTCAAATTTTGTCGGAAGTCGAGACCTCTCTGGGGCAGGCCTCTCAATGGGGTAAATTGAACAATATAAGTTGTCTCGTTTACAACCAAGAAGACCCTTTTTGTCATAGAGACACTCTCTCTAAGCATCCGAGAGTATTCATTGATCCGAATTATTGATAAAATTGCAGTTTAGGTGTCATTTGGAAGGCAAAGGCAAATTTGCCAACAAAAAGTTAAGGATTCTCAACGGAGCCAAGCGGTACTTTTCGTCGGATCATCGGTTATTGCTCTACAAAAGCGACGATCCGGCACGACGTAAAGTTCTGCTCTCACCTCTGGGTAGAAGCCTCCAAAATACCAGCTCGACCCACTTGACTCATTACAGCGCCGAGCTCTTCAAATCATCGATAATCCCGATCTCACGGAGAATGTGGAGCCGTTAGGATTGCAGTGAGACTTTGGGTCTCTCTGTGTAATCTATCAATTGTTCCCCAGAAAGTGTTCTAAGGAAGATGATGTAACTATCGCTATTTTCCCATCACAGTTCCCGTCACCGCAGTAGAATTCATTCTTACTACCTGGAAACTATCCGTTCCCGGAAAGTACGTTTTCAGTGTTCTTTTCTACCACGCACGTGCAAGCTCTGGAATGAACTCCCTGCTTCGGTATTCCCTGAGCGCTATAACCTGTCTTTCTTTAAACTAGGCTATAAGAAAGTGCTCTCCTTACAGTAGGAAGCGACTTCATTTTGCTGAATCCCTGGATCTGCAAAAGTCTATAAGCGGCAGTGACCGCTGAGTCCCCGTATGCCTGCAAGCCATAAAAAGAACTCCACAACGAGACCAATTAGTCGTCGTAATATCTTTACTACGTGGCTGGAGCCCAAACGCAGCAATGGTGATGGGGGCCCCCTCAGAAGCCTAATATTGAAGTTTCGTTCTTTTTTAAACCAAATCCGCACTGTAATCTGTACATAATAGTTAAAAAAAGTTAGTAAAATATGCGTAAATCTAAAGAACCATTGTTATTATTATTCTGTATCAGCCCATATACGTCCCACTGCAGGGCACGAGCCTACTCTACAATCGAGAATACGATTGAGAGTAGTTAGGCCATATAGTCCACCACGCTGGCCTAGTGCGGTTGGCGGACTTACATACCATGAGAAATTCTTATAAATCGCTATGGTATGCAGGTTTCCTCACGATGTTTTCTTAACCGTTTTAGTTTATTATTATTATGTATCAAAAATAAACCTGTGGTGTCTTTACTGGAAACTAAGAAAATAGTTTTTGATTATCAATTTTGTTGGTAATAAATTGGGTAGGTTCTTCTCTCGCTTACGGCCTCTCGGGCCTGAGGGACCGGGCCACCGGGGGCCCCTAAAGGTCGGGGGCCCGTGGCATTTTGCCCACTATGCCACCCTATTGTTACGCCACTGG
Organism: Hyles euphorbiae; assembly: GCA_023078785.2. Taxonomy (NCBI): domain Eukaryota; kingdom Metazoa; phylum Arthropoda; class Insecta; order Lepidoptera; family Sphingidae; genus Hyles; species Hyles euphorbiae. Next base: position 13,754,283 of record CM041040.1, read on the forward strand.
TAATGACTACCTTTAGATATATTAGGATTAATCAATAATTATGTATTAATATCGTCTATTTTAACATAGTAAATCTTAGTATTATGTATCAGTTATCTGATCACAATGTATTAATCTTAATATTTTTATTTTTAGATTCAAATATAGGAGAAGAATTAAGAAAATAAAGGCATTATTGTTCAAGCAATGTGTATTGCCAGTTACTTTTCATGAATGTATTGGAACGCTAACCTGGGGCTCATTTAACAACTCTGCTAAAAGGTATTTATCTCATACTTTATATTTTGAAAGAATTCAAATTCAAAATACTTTATTGTGGTATATAGGTGAAAATGGTGTTACATTCAATTGTTTTGTGCAGCTATGACCCACCATATTGGGCAAATAATAATTTAAGATGCAACAAATATGACAATTAAGTTGGAAGAATGGTTAAGAGAATATATTAAGATTAATACATATTTTTGTAAGTAGTTTCCTAATAGTTCCCTAGTTTCAAAAGGGTACAGCCTGATGGAAATCATCAAAACATATTTTCACTTTAAATCTTTTATTTTTGTAAGTAAATAACATATTTATTTTCAGTACAATGTGAAGAAGTTATATAATAAAATAGTAATAGATATTATCTAATTGGAGATAGTGCATATCCACATACTACTTTATTAACAACACTGCTCAATGTCTGCCATAGAGTATTGCAACAATGTGGCTCATATAAAAACAGAAATACTACTCAAAGTTATTATAATTAATATTTTGCTCTTCCATCTTTTACATCTTTCTTTCATCTTTATTTCAGGTCTTATGATGTTTGGAAAAGAAGATTTCCACACCTTCCAGTAAAAAAGTCTTTTGGGATTGCACACAACTTTAAACATTATGAGTGCCACAGCGGTGTCAGATAATATTTGAAGAATGAAAAGCATTACTGATGTGGAACATGAAATTGACATACCAAATACTGCTAGGCTAGACATAAATATTAATTACTTATTTTAAATTAAAATAAAGTTTCAGAACTTTGTCAATAATAAAGATTAAAGATTTCTCACAAATTATCTTTGATGTTTTATTTACCCATAATACAATCTGCGGAAAAGGGGGTTCTTACATTTTATTTGTAAATAATTTTTTATGTGATATATAAAAAGAGGAACAGTAATTGTTTTCTCTATAACTAGTCATTACAATTTCGAAAACTTCTAGCATTATAAGATCACCTGAATCAATCATTATTCTTAATTTGATTTATATTGTTTTAATTATAATAATATTCCTCAGTATTTAATTGTAGATTAGCACTGAAATGATTTCAGGTCTTTAAAGACAGATTGTTTACAAAACTAAAGTAATGCAACTACGAAATGTTTTTTTTTCACACTTTTCTTCGTATTTATAAATATTATGGTCTCTGATTCAATTTAAATTTGTAACTCTGTTGCAGAAATAGGGCCGTAAAATTCATTTTTGAATTCATTCTTGTTGGTAAACATTGATATTTATAAAATTCTTTTTTACATTTGACATATCATAAATCAGTCATACGATGCGTTTTGTTGTTCTATGTAAGCTTTGTATGAATTTTTAATTTGCCATTATTTGTCACAATACTTACATTATTAATATATTTTAACGTTTTATTCTTCTAATTATACATTAATGATGATTTATGATAATTCCAAAATAAAGTTAATTATTAACCTAATAAATATTGACCTCAATTAAAAGTGCAAAAATTAAACGTTTGGGAGGAACGGTTCTTACCAGAGATATATGCAATATCTACGTTCAGCGTTGGTATCCTAGTTTAGTTTTTGTTATTGAAACATCGGTTAAACGAAGTTAGAAGACACGTAATTATCGGGGATAATTTTTACCGCTTAACTGTCAATATATTATTGAACCCGGCCGTAAGACCATTAATTTTAGAACTAAGGATAGACAATTCGGTACATTTGGGATATCAAAAAGATCGTCGTAAAAATCACGCTAAAGTAATAACTTATTACAATAAATTAATGTAATAAGTGATAAGAATTCACTTACGTCAATTAATTAAATTACTTTTTAAATCAATGGCCAATACAAGGAATATTATCTATTCGTTTTTACTATGATAGATACTACCGGTACTAGGATAGATTGTATTTGTTCGTACCAAACACATAGATGAAATAAAATTCAGTCTAATCGCGTTTGAATTTACCAGCATTTATTTATATTATAATTTTCTATTCAACTTCTATTAGTCCCTTGTGTAATGTAGATAACATTATAATATGATTAGAAAGTGATAACGCCTGATGCATTGACTTAAAACTAAGAAAATTACTGACGTTGCGTTAAAATTCTCCCTATTCTTTCTGATAGCTTGAGAAAAAAGCCAAGTTATGCCATTTATGGATGCTATCATAGAGAGTTATAAAGATATATCTTATACCCTATATTACATATACCTATATATTTAATTCTATTTCAATTAGGTTTCAATTTCTTTTCTACAAGAAATTATCTTTTATAACGTGGTCTAGGTTTTTGAGAAGAAAAAACTTGAACGTTACTCGTCACAATGGTAAGTCTCTCATATGTTAGAAGACGCCTGGGTAAGTAAGGGTAAGTACAATTATGTTTTCGGGCGGAATTTCACTGAGTATGAAGCATGCTGACCATTCAAGCGTAACAGGCCGTCATTTCTAATCCCATTTTTAACTGTTTGAATAATATAATTATACCTATCTATTTCAACCAGCTAGATAGGCTAGGGCACCTAGACAAATGAGTAAACGTGTGTGTGCCACTCAAAAACGTTGAGAGCCCCTGGTCTAGTAAAATGTTTTTTTTTTATTCTAGTTGAAAAAGCAGCACAAATAGCCCACGCGGCGGCCTTCGCGAACGCCGGGCAGTGCTGCTGCGCCGGCACCAGGACGTACGTGCAGTCAGGCGTTTACAACCAGTTCATCATCAAAGCCGCAGAGATCGCGGAGAAGAGGTCCGTCGGAAACCCGTTTGATGACGTCCAGCAGGGGCCTCAGGTGGGTAATTAATTTTATCTGGTGTTGGTTAAAAAGGTGTTTAGGAATTGTGTTTCGAGTTAGGGAGGTTTCTTTAATGTCAGTACTCGCATTTTTCCTTATTTTTTAATTAATTCAAACTCAACTGAATTTGTCTATTACGAGTAGTTGATGTGTAATAACTTCGAGGGACTTGTTTGCTATTGATTGACGACAGGCGACGTGAATATGGACAAATGCTCAATAAAGTTTAATGTACTACTTTTTGTTTTTCTATGTCTATTTCTACTAAATCTAGTAATAGCTACGGCTCAACTGCAAGACTGACTCCGAGTTTCACCTAACGACTCTAACTTTAATAACCTGTTATAGCGCCAGCTATTTAGCATTTAGTATAACTTTGTTAGTAACTAAGCATCTCATCCGAATATCCTGGGATGGGTGTTTCCGTATTTTGTATAAATACACACAAAAGTGCGTGGTGGCCTGTTGGTAAACGGACTAGTCGCGACTGCCAACATGTTCACGGTGGTCGCGGGTTCGAATCCCAGGTCACACCTCTGACTTTTCGGAGTCATATGTGTATTGATAATAATCAATCACCACGCACTAAAACGGTGAAGGAAAACATCGTGAGGAAACCTGCATACCATAGCGATTTATAAGAATTTCTATGGTATGTAAGTCCGCCTACCCGCACTAGGCCAGCGTGGTGGACTATATGGCCTAACCACTCTCAATCGTACTCTCGATTGTAGAGTAGGCTCGTGCCCTGCAGTGGGACGTATATGGGCTGATACAGAATCTGTCGTATAAACAATTTGGTTTCCAACATCACGAATTCCAATATATCGAAATCTTCCTCAGATTGACAAAGAGATGTACACCAAAGTGCTGGACTACATAAAAGCTGGTAAGGAAGAGGGGGCATCCTGTCTGGCCGGAGGGGACAAGCACGGAGACAAAGGCTACTTCATCCAGCCTACTGTCTTCGCTGATGTGAAGGACGATATGAAAATAGCCAGGGAAGAGGTCAGTTTACAGATGCTAAATATATTATGTACTAGAAATTTTATAAGTATCCGACTTGCAGGGGTGGCGTAAAATGTATTGCTTCCGTCGGGTGATTGATAAAAAAGCCGTCTCTCAAAAGTCTCCGCGGTTTCCATACCAGTGTGGCCTACTAACTAATTGTTTTGGGTCTGAGATAATTATTATTATTTTATTTATTTATTGGATAAAAGTGTGCCAACAGCATATTATATTATAACATAGTATATTATTAATATACCATGTTAACATTTTAAATGTATATTCCCATTATAGACATACACAGCTTTCGCCAAAATAAACAATAACCATTTAGTAATTTTGTGGTAATGCATAACAATGAAAAATAAATTGTGTAAAATTACATAGACAAAAAAACTTGGAGGTTGGAAAACATACTGTCAATTTTAACTTTCGAACTTGCTGCTCTGAATATTGAGTTGTTGCTGCAGCCGAACCAGTCCCGTAGGTTCTTCAGTCATGATTGCCGCCTTTTGCCAACTCTCTTTTTTCCAGAAATCTTACCCTGGATGATGAGCTGGTGCAGTCTGTATTTGTCATTTCTCATCACGTAACCAAAGTATGTCATCTTTCAGCGCTTGATAGTATTCCAAATAAAATAAAAATAAACAACAATAAATAATTTTACCATTGCCTAAACTGTCTAATAAGTACTCCACTTCTGTAACAATAAAACTTGTTACAGATCTTCGGCCCAGTTCAAAGTATTCTGAAGTTCGAGACGTTCGACGAGGTGGTGGACCGCGCAAACGACACCAACTACGGTCTGGCTGCTGGCGTCATCACTAATGACGTCACTGTCGCATTGAGTTTCGCTAAACAAGTACGAGCTGGCTCTATTTGGTAAGTACTACGTGTAGGCTCTTTCTAATAATCTAAAGCAATATAAAACTACTATCTGAGTCAACTGCCTTGGTGGCGCATTTCTACTACGGTACTGTTACAACGCCGAAGTCTCGGGTTCAAATCCCAGGCAGTGTTAATGATTTTTTCTATTCATTATCAAATCCGGAGTTATGAATTTGTGCTCCCGGTTTGGCGATAGGTCCGCCCTGAAACTTGGGTGTGTGAGTGGATGGGTGCCCACCACTTTCTGGTAAAAAGGCATGAGTTTATGAACGTATGTATTTAAGTCAACTGTTAGTTATTCGTACATAAATTGTGGTATTTGTACAGATAAACGTAAAGGACAGTCATAATAACCCAGGCACTTCGATATTTATATTTGATGGACGCTCACGCAAGTGTGTCGCGTTCCATGGCCAGTCCGTGTATTTTCACTTTCGCACAGAATGAAAATTAGCATAATAGTACCTACCATCGGTAGTAGACCTACCATCGGGTGCATTGCAGTCACACCAGTATATTGTATTGTATCAGCCCATATACGTCCCACTGCAGGGCACGGGCCTACTCTACAATCGAAAGTACGATTGAGAGTGGTTAGGCCATATAGTCCACCACGCTGGCCTAGTGCGGGTTGGCGGACTTACATACCATAGAAATTCTTATAAATCGCTATGGTATGCAGGTTTCCTCACGATGTCTTCCTTCACCGTTTTAGTGCGTGGTGATTGACTGTCAATACACACATGACTCCGAAAAGTCAGAGGTGTGCCCTGGGATTTGAACCCGCGACCACTGTGAACATGTTGGCAGCCGCGTCTAGTCCGTTTACCAACAGGCCACCACGCACTTACACCAGTATATAAAAAAAAAAAAAAAAAAAAGTAAAAATAATGACATTCTTTTTCCTTTAATTTGTTATAGCGACATCTTGTAGGAGATATACGAACTATTCCTACAAAACAACGTCACAATTTACAATATTTAATTTTGAATTTTACAGGATTAACACATACGACCACGTGACCAGCCAGACTCCATTCGGTGGCTTCAAAGACTCAGGCCTTGGGAGAGAATTGTAAGTGCAAACATAACACAATAGATAGTGTATCTTAAGATAAATTGAATATGATGGAGCCTGCAAATATGCGGCCGGAACGGAAATTAATATTAGCTTACACTTTAATGTGGTGTGCTCGGGGAATAAACGATTATATTTTTTATTACATACCGAATTTATATTACGAAAACTCGTGATCTTATATTAACTTTCTTTTAAGTAACATAAGTTTAGTTTCTACTGTATCTTCAATATGGATTTCTCTATTCTAAATCTAAATCGCCTAATATCGGAAATGCCTTCGCACTACCGGGCAATAGAACCCTGATATCTGAATCTGATGATACAATATTATCATTTAGAAGCTTATCAATTCCGTATAATTGTTATATCTTGGTCGAGCTCACCAAACCGCCAACCAAATCAGCAATACCCTCAACAAGGGTCAGGTCGAAATCGAAGCGAAAGTAAAATGTCAGAATCGAGCAAAGTGGCGATCTAAAGACTATGCCTTCCCCATATGGGATACAGGCGTGACGATTATGTATCTGTGTAATATATTATAGATTCATCAAAACTTATTTTAACTAACAAAATAATTAAAAACCGTATGTCAATTCACAGGGGCGAAGACGGCATCAACGGGTACTTAGAAACCAAAACTGTTACATTGGCTCTGACGAAAGAACCATTGAATTTTTAAAACTATTAAGCCATTAACATTATTACTTTCATTTCATTATTGCATATTTTATAGTGTTTTTGGAAGTAAAATATAATTATATATTGCAATTAATGGTTTCATTTTATCCAATTATACTTTTAGCAATACGAGTCCTCAAGACGTTATGTGTTCCACCAGTAGTAGTGGAATGTAGAAACCTATTGAAAAATAAGGCGTCGAACATGTTCAATAGCTACACAATATTATAAGTGTGTGTATAGGTCTATACCTAGATGGTTAAGAACCCAATTTCTTGGTATTGATGGTAGCAGTCAATCATAAATAACAACAATTTCAAAAATATATCTAAATCATTTTCTTTGCTATGTACATAAACATAAGGCATTTCAAAATTCAAGTATGAATCCAAGAAACGAAACTTTGTAATCTTCTTGTGAAACATTTAAAGGTAAAAAAAAATTGTAACACAAACTAGGCAAGACTTGTAGACCGAGCAATAAATTTGTCTACGGCAGAGAGAAAATCCCGCTTTAGCAGTTGGGCTGTAGTGTTACCGCAAAACATGAGCGGTGTAAAGTGATAATTTAGTCTAAGCTCCTTGCCTCCGCGCCGCAAATTCAGAGCAGTCTAGTTGTATGAAAATTACTCTACGGTCTACATGAGCTATAAGTTTATGAATTACTACTGCCTTCATGGCGCAGAAATTTAAAAACTGGAGTAAATCAAGAGGTCACCGATTCGATTTCTGCACCGAGACAAATATTTATGTGGTCCATATGTACTTATGACATCTCTGGAAGGTAGTGAGATCGTAATGTCTCTCAAAATTTCAATGAAAAGACTTACGATTTTGTGATTCTTTGGGATCAAAACAGTGTGTGACTGTTACGTGTATATTACGATAGATGACTTACCGACAATCTTATACTGTTTCTCGGTGAGATGGTTCGAGATCATTCCACACACATGAGCACCTAGCGAATGACCAACACAAGTGATCTTCTTCGCTAAGGCACCGGCTTGGGTGAGGTAAGAATACAATTGCGCCGTACATTGGGCTGCTAACCTGAAAACAAATATAATTATTTTTTTTAATTGATTTCGGAAAATGAAACTTTTTACTGGTGGTGGTGGTGGTCTCGTATGTGCGAGGCCGCCTGGGTAGGTACCACTCCAATGTCTATTTCTCCCGCCAAACAGCAGCGTAAATGCAATATTGTGTTTCGGTTTGAACATCGTAACCAGAGTAACCCCCAAATACTGGATAGCTACTCAGCCACCGGACTCATTTAATATGACGTTATTTTGAGGTTCTGTTAAATTTCGAAATGAAATACTGGATAGTCATTTAGCTCATAAATCGGTTTACTCAGCAAAAATCCAGTTAAATTTCCACAGATTAACGAAAAGTTTGTTTTCAGTTACAATTTTTATTGTATAAATATAAACGTTCCATTTGACGCAATATTCTTCATACACGATTTCTCAAAATTGGAAATTTAAACCTTTATATTTAATCTGAGGAATCATTGACACGTTTTTACATAAGTTACGATTATATTTAAAGCTATATGAAATATTGCCAAGTTACTATTTAAAAAAATCTGTTGATAAAATCATGTGGGCGAAAAAACTTATGTCCCTATATCCATAGCGAGTTGATTAAAAATATTATGATGTTTGTTTTTATTCTTTATTTTTTACAATTGCACTCGGTTTGAAAGTTGGTTTTTGGAATATATTTTTTAGTAAATAGGTATATAAAATACCGAACAACGGCTGCAGAACTAGCTAAGTACCAAACGGAGAAGACTACGTAAATAAATACGATATGAGAAAGAAGCTGTGCTGGATATTTTAAACAGGTAAGTATACACGTATTCCTCTAAGTTTTTATGTATTTATATTATCATTAACTATTTAATATATAATATGAATCGAATATTCGCACATTTTAAATCATCATCATCATCTACAGCCTGTAGGATCCCACTGCTGGGTACCTATAGGCCTCTCTCATATTATACCTCCTATATAATTATTATCTCCTCCTCATATAGTAGTATTATGAAATAAATATGGAAAATAAAGTATGGTACAATGTGTATAAAGTCAACTATAGGTATTTCTTCGTTAATTTCACGCACACATAAGCGACCAAAGCTGTGTGCGTAGAGCTGCCGCGTCGGCTCGCTATACAATCGGCTCAAACAACTTTGATCCGTGCGCTTCAAATATTCAATTGAAATGTAACTGTAATATAATGTCATAAAAATATTTTATTTGCATTATAAGTAGACAAATATTACTGTGCAAGCAAAGAATAATACAAATTTAGATACTAATCATATTTTCGTTATTATTACATTGTTAAGTTGCATTCAAATCAGTGTTCAATCAGTAGACACTACGGACGTTTTATTAATCATTTCGTGTTCGAACACATTAAAATAGTGTTAGGGGCCTTACAACCCCTTACAATTACGAAATATATTTAATTTTATATTACAATACATAACATAATTTAGCCTCGGAATTACATCCTAATGGTAAATACCTGAAACATAATTTATACTCACTACAAAATCATTGTAGGTAATAAAAATAATTAAATATTTTACTACCAAAGTACTAAGATGTGGTAATCGCAGTCCGCGCGTGGCTATTTTTACTACGTACGGCAAAAATCGACTGCAGCCAGGCCGGAGCGACGAGCGATACGTCCTCCCTCTAGAAGGCCTTGCGGCGGTCTGATTTGATCCACGTCGGACAGCGTGTTTTATAGTGGTTTTTAAAATATTTGTAGAAAACATGAAAACTAATTTTGTTGAAATATAAAAATGGTAATTTATTGATAAGATGTTCTTCTATTATAATATGCAATTGCTATAAAAAAATTATGTACGATAAGTTGGTGAAAAAAAATATGTTCTTGACGAGAGTTTTTGAATAATTTCGCATTGTTTAAATTTTTATTTTTCAGGAACTAAACACAAAAAGATTACATACCATAGAATATTTTATAAATCGCTATGTTATGCAGGTTTCCTCACGATGTTTTCCTTCACCGTTTTAGTGCGTGGTGATTGACTATCAATACACACATGACTTCGAAAAGTCAGAGGTGTGCCCTGGGATTCGAACCCGCGACCACCGTGAACATGTTGGCAGTCGCGTCTAGTCCGTTTACCAACAGGCCACCACGCACTTCAACGAGATAAAAGCTGTAATAACGAATATACAGGGTATATCAAGACTGCTACCGAAAACGAAGCTGAGTGGTAGTTTTAGTGACTTCAGACACAAGGCAACTAAATTTTGTGCAAAAAATTGTGACGAATTTTTTTTGTTATTTTTTTTCTATCGTCGTATTAGGGTAGTAAATACATAGTTTTTTCTTAAATAATTGTATACACCCTTTTATTCTTAAAGACGCTATGGTACGCAAGGCTTTAATTGATTATTTTAGCAAAAACTATGGATTTACCACCCAAACTCGACGATATTTAAAAAAAGTTGTCGCATTTCTTTGCGAAAGTTTTAGTTACATTGTGTTTGTAGCCACTAAAACTACCACCTGGCTTCGTTTTCGGTAGCAGTCTTGATATACCCGGTATAATAGTTCACCATTTAATCTTTAAATTATATGAAATTAATAACACGCTTTAATTACTTAATCTACCAACATGAAATTTCGCAAACATATTGCAAGGTATCAGAAAAGGACATAGAACACCTTTCAACCAAAAAAGTGCTGTTCCCATGTCTTTTACGCCTCAATTTCCCAAAGACTCGAACTCGAAAGACGAAATATCGCCTACACGTCATCATGGTTTCGAAAAAGGACAATATGCCTTACAACGTGATTATGTATGATATCCGAAGAATATAAACAATTTAATAAACAACATGAATTGATTAAAAACATCTCCGTTACCGCAGTCCGCACGCGCAGCGGTCAAGATCAAGTACAAAAATAAAGCAATAATAACTTTCCGTTGACTTACTTTGTATTGGAGAGCGCTGAGAGGTAGCACGGAAACCTGGTTAGCGGTGCCCAGTCCACCATAAACACGTTGTAATCTTTGCGGGACAAGAACGCTGCAACAAGGTCATTTAACGTTCTAGAATGTTCAGTGTCAAGGGAACTAGTAATTATAATACACGTCGACCGAGACTAGGAATTGCAGGATTATTCGTAATGTTAGCGACAAATCTATGATTACCATCTTGCTTTTAAATAGATTTTATAGTAATATGTTAAGTTCTAGAAATCTGTTTATGTTACTCCCAAAAACATATACCAAGAAAAATAGAATAAAAGATTTATACCATGTTTTCTAACAAAAATCTTCTAAAAGATTTCTCAACCATACCATCGATGACCTAGTAATTCACAATTGCAGCGTCATAAAATGGTGAATAGTATAAACATACTTCATTAAAATTCAGGCAAAATATATTATCACCTTTCTTTTTTGCACTTGCAAAATGATAACGTACATCAACGGTGCGAAGAAAGTGAAAGTACTCCAATTATGAGTGTAATTCATCTGCAGTTAAGAATGCTAGATTAGCTTATTAATCATTTTAGACATCATTCCAACAAAACGAGAAGCAAACCTTTTGTAGACCACTGACGTGATCACTGCCGTCCATGAATATCTAAAACATTTGGATCATAGGTGGGTTGCCAGCCTATCATAATATATAGAGTGGAGCGGGAAGGGAAAAGGATGGAACGCGACTGCGAAGCTATCACGTTCACTATTCACGTCGATCTATGAGATGAGACAGCGGTACCACCTTGGACGACCCTGCTTATTAATGCTGGCACCAGCGTGGCTCTACCACTTTTTAAAATAATTTATTGCAGATACCACCATGGTCGCAATTTGGATGATAGGTTGGTGGACAAAGTTGTCTTTTTATATTACAGTAACTCAATGTAATGCTCCAATTGCCAGGTGCATATTAAAAAAGATGCATGTGGTCTTAAACCTCCAAATATTGAGTATCTTAACACTTTCGCGGACGGTCTCAGTTCAAGTTGTATTCTAATATGACACAATAAATTGCCATACAAATATATTTGGCGTGTAAATACGTTGTGTTCTATAATATTGAATGTTAAAAAGACAATATGACAAAAACGTTTTATCACGTTATCGCTTGCAAACGTCGTGTCGTGTGATATGTATTATGATGGACACAACGTATAATGACGTATGGATACGTTGGACGTCATTATACGTTGTGTCGTATCAAAATCTCAAATCATGACGTACAATCACGTTCTGTCCGCGAAAGTGTTAAATTGGAAGTAAATTCTACATTTAATTAATTGAAATCTGCTGGAACTGACTATCCATGACCAATGCAGACTGTTCACAACCAGGCGAACCATTGACGAATCTGCTTAAACGAGAATTAAAAAATCTGGAGCAGTCCTAGAAAAATCTAATCCGTCTTGAATTTGTATGTAACTAACAGTTCTCTACGTGCAAATCATTTTGACTGTATACGTTTGATGCATACATGATTTGTAGTCCAGAAAGAGTAGACAAATGAACATAAATACTCACCGTCACGTATGTAAGACATGGGTGTCTTCGAATGGGTACCGTTGAACCCGTGGATTATTAGCACATTCTTTCTGTGAGGTTTCCAGCCGTACGCGTGGAGAATGTCGTAGTTCCGCACGTCTATCCATTGCTTGAAAGGGTGCTCCCTGGAATAAAAATATTTAAAAAAAAACTTAAAGCTTCTGATCATGGTCACAAGAATATGTCAAATGTTCTTGGTGGTTTTCTTTTTTTTTTCGTTTTGGTCATTAAGGCAATTAAATAACTCATAAAACAAGTCAATACACATAGTCCTTAATCTCTATTTACAAAATATTTGTTATAGTATTATTGATTATTGACAGCCTCCGTGGCGCAGTTGGTTAGACGCCGCCTGTGAAACGAGAGGCCGCGGGTTCGATCCCCGCACCGAGAGAAATGTTTGTGCGGCCCACAAATATTTCTTCCGGGTCTGGGTGTTTGTGAGACCGAAAAGTCTCTCGTAGTTCCTGATACCCACGACACAAGACTCGATCTTAGTGTGGGGTCAGGACTATGTATGTGACTGTTGGGTGTTATTATTATTATTATTTATTATTTATATTAATTTCATATTGGTACTTTATTTTAATATTAATTACTAATTTTATGTAAATTTGTTTTTCAAAGTAATACAATGTAGCCTACATTAATTAGATTCATGAGTATTACTAAAACGTCTTACTTTAAGCAAACCGCCAATTGTGTCAACCGACAAGCGATGGTTATAATTCGAATTTGGAAGTTCTACCTGTTGCTGCACTTACGATATCTTAAAAATTTAGTAGCGCCAGTATAAATTTATATGACATAATTCATAAAATACTGAAATGATAATTGAATATATGATAGCTGAACCAAATAATTGTACGATGAATAGAAATACTGAGAACAGGAAATGTCGCTTTATCCATGTCGTTTGCAAAAGATTTTGCTCTGTTTGGTTGATATAAACAAACTGATAATGTTAATTCGAAGTGTGTTTTAAGTATTAGGTACACCTGGCTGGTGACTACATATTAGTCATTAGCACAGCTCTTTTCAAATAGCGGCTTTTTTACAAATGAAAATATTTTCGGTAGTAATTATAACGGACAATAACATGCTTTTTTTATCGAAAACGTCTGACGAACGATACAACTCAATACAAGTGTTATAAAAGGATCCTAAGATTATCTCTAGGAAGCAGATATTTACAAAAAAAGCAATTGAAACCATTAGTTACAATAACTTTAAAAAAAAACATTTAAGATCAGTTACAAGTTCATTTGTTGCCATAAGAAACTAAACGGCATTATGTATGTATCATCAGCGCCTGATCAAGGGTTCTGACCGCCCTAGGCTAATTATGAAGACGCGCCCCCGCCAGGTGTATTACGATGAGCCTAAAAAGTGGTATATTAGTTTTGTTTACAAGTGTGAAAATTTTAACATGACTCATACAACTTACAAAAATTGTCCGATTTTATTTTATTGGTGGTAGGTCTGTCTCTCTCTCTATTTATATGTTCACAGTTTAGGTTTTGTGTTTTGTCTCGGTCTAGTTGAAATATGTAGAGTAGAAGCAATGACGCTAGATTAATAGTGAATGCCAGCGCCGGATCTAGATATTTTTCGAGGCGGGGCAAAAACTGGAGAATGCCGCCCCCGCCTGCCTATATTTTTATCTTAATCATCATATTAATTTTTAGCACCCAGACGCCCACTGATGACACAGGCCTTCGGGAAAGAACGCCATTTTCTAAAATTTTAAGCAATTTTACACGCGTTATATTAGCTTCACTTGAATGTAGCTTCACTTTTGAGGATTTACGCCACTCCCGTCCGTAGGCTTTGACTCTAGTTTCACTACATGTGACCTCTGGGTAGTGCCAAATGAATGACAACTAACGTGGTGGTAGGACTTAAGTGTCCGCCCGGGTAGCAATTACCGTCTACGGGGAGTAAAGACCGCCATAGTGATCCCCGTAAGGGGACCGCATTCCGGGTTCAGCCCGTATTATTCTGGTTTTTCGAGGGGTTTGCGTCCGGGTATGAGATTGTACCGTGTGGGTATTTTCGGTCGTTGTCGCAGGGAGGAGTGTTGACCCGCCGGCCAAGGAGACCGGTAGAAATGGTTGTCCGCTGACCGCCCGCGGTACACTACTGGGGCCTAATCGTGGGTAACCACCACGAGAGGCGGCGTCAGCATACCGCGCATAATCTTGGGTCCCGTCGTGCTGCTTGGTGACCGGATGTGGGGTCCCGCCGGCACATCCCGCGAGGATACGGGGGCCCTTCCGTCTGGCGGATCAATTCGCCACAAGCCGAATGATGACCCTTTCGTGCCGGTGTTCATTCGGCCTTCTTAATGCCCAGACTTAGGCTCCTCGATGCCTCTTCACCAAACTCATCCCTTCAACCTCATGACAGTGCAATTAAACAGAGCAGGTCCTTCAGCGGTGCATAACCCCACCACCACGCTCACTATGGAGTCCACCAACATCCGCGGACTCCATACGAACCTCAATACCGTCCACCACCATTTCGAGACGGCCCGGCCTGCATTGCTCCTACCTGCTTTAGCCCGGTTATTCGCTTGAAGAAAACTTCAAGCTTAATGTCGGGGTATGCTTATATGTTCGGTTGGACATCTGCTGTCGCCGTTTGCGTTGCATGGAGGACCCCTCCTTCTCCGCTATGTGGGTGCACGTGGATCTAGGTTCCCTGACCCGCATCTACGTGTGCCTTTACAGGTCTCACAACGCGGACGATGTGTCGACTCGGCTGTTCAGGTATTTTAACCAGGCGGCTAATGACGCCCGGCCGCAGTTCCTCTCGGCCAAAATGGTGGTCTTGGGGGATTTCAATGCACATCCCGAACTATGGCGGGGTTCGTCCAAGACTGATAATCTTGGTATCTCTGGCCTCTGGGCACTTCCGATCACTGCCTGGTTGGGTCATCAGTACCATTCGCTTCACCTCCACGTCCCGTGCAGGTTAAACGGAGGGTCTGGCATTACTCGTTGGCAGATTGGGATGGTATGCGAAATTATTTCTCATCCATCCCTTGGAGTCAGCGCTGCTTTGAGGGTAAAGATCCTTCAGCGATTTTCAACGCTATTACTGACGAGATCAGGCTTGAAATGGAATACTACATTCCTTCCTCTGAGATCGCCAGTAAGGACTGAAGGCTTCTGGTTCAATCGTGCATGCGCCGATGCTGTCGGTGATAAATAAACGGCGTATGGCGCTTGGATCAGGGGTCGCGCCATGAAGGATCCCAATATCAGTTCCCTCAAAGAAGCCTACTACGAGCTACCAAGATCTGCAAGAAGGCCTACGTTAGAGCGGATGCCCAGCGTATTAGCAGGGTTGGGCGTGCGTTGGCCAATCACCCAACTAGCAGTCGCGCTTATTGGAGTTTGGCCAGGGCCGTTCAATCTAACTTCTGCCATCCAGTGTTGCCACCGCTCAGGGTCGCTGGCTCACAAGCCGCAAGAGAAGGCTGCCTTACCGACAAATCTCTTTGCGGCTAATTCCCACCTCGAGGACCGTAATTCCCATACGCTGCCTAAACTGCCTGATTGCGGTTTCTCAATGGCGGATATCCGCATTAGGTAGTGTGATGTGCGGCGTGAACTATGGTCTTTCGATGTGCGAAAAGCCAGTTTTAAGAGACTGATTGCTGTGAGCCTTGACAGAGCTAAGGGTTTCGATAGGGTCTGGCACCACAGTCTTCTTTCCAAACATCCGGCATACGGTCTGCCCAACAATCTGTGTTCGTGGGTTTCCGGCTTTCTGCATGGGCGTAGAATACGTGTCGTCGTCGACGGACACGCTTCGGCGCTTATTTCCGTAAAATGCGGGAGTTCCTCAGGGCTCGATAATGCCGCCCACCCGGTTTTTCTGCATATCAATGATATGTTGTCGCTAGGCAAAACTTATTGCTAGGCCACATAGAACATAGATAGAACACAACCACATAAAATATGTTCGTTCTTCTTTGTTCGATTAATCAACTAAAACTAACTAGGAAACACAAATTGAATATTTGGAAAGAAACATAGTCGTTAAGATCGCCGAAGGAGTTTCCAAATATCGCTTCAACTCTTTTTCACGCGCCCATATTGCATATTCATTAATATTCGCGCCCCGCGAAAAAAACGTTCTGCTATGTCCGTGTGAGTGGTGTTACGTTATTGATGACTTGTATAGTTATCTCCCAAGATTCAATATGCCGCCCCCTAAACTTGCCGCCCGGGGCACAGACCCCGTGTTGCCCCCTCCTAGATCCGGGCCTGGTGAATGCGAAGGTAAAATGTCAGCGCGCCCCCCCAATCCTCGCGCCCTAGGCTGCAGCCTAATTAGCCTAAGGGTTAATCAGGCCCTGTGTATCATAAAAGTTTTTATAAGAGTTATTTTTAAATTCTCACCGAATGAATCTCACATTACTCAAATTTTAATAGGATCATTGCTTTCAATAACCAACTTTGCTATTTTACGTTGTATCAAAGCTAACAATAGAAACACCATAACAATTCAATGCCGCAAGAAGTTCGTTTCTCTTGCGTTTTTGTTTTTTTAGTTTATTTCTCAGCATAATTCATTCTACGAAAGTAAGAATTGCGAGTCTTTGAAAACTTTATGAAACGGGCCATAAATAACTTTCTAGGATTAATTTGTTTTCTAATATATTAATACTCAATATTCTATGAATAGTTTAATTATCTGTAATAACCATCGCTAGCGCGATCGAAAATATGGTCAATTACGTTACTTACTCGTATATAACATTACTTAACCAACCTTTAAAATCTGTCAAAATATTTCCATACACAATATAAATGCTTAATTTATTTTTACTGAACATTATAAAATACGCAACAACTAAGTTTACAGTATTTAATGTTTGATACAATCAAGAATATTAAGGAGATATTCTAGTTGTTTTTTTTTTTAAGTATAACGAGATCTTTTTAAATAACTGGTCGGATCGTAACCGTCGAGCTTGTCTACAGGTTCACTTAGAACTTATGAATAATTTGAAGCATTCAAATTTGCAAAAAATATTAGCGTACACATCATTATAATCTATTAATATTCAGTACATACTGACTATATAAAATATCCTTCTAATTGGAGCATAACAATGTTTTCACTTTGCTGCTTTTGATAAAGCGGTGTTAATTACTAACCAGGCGCCTTACTCCTTAGTAAGAGATCTACCGCTAGCTTTTTTATGTACAGCAGATATTTATATGTATTCGTTTCAAGCTCTCCTTACTTGCTACTACTTTCCGCTTATTTAAGAGGCGGGTTAATATTAAGCTAAAGTAAGAGCCTCGCCGAGATATGGTGCTTCATGCAATTTCTTTGCGTACATCAACTTAGCTGACGGGAACGGGCAGAAAAGACGTTTATAATTAATAAATAATGTATTAACAACAATAAAGTCATGTGTCGTGACTATAAGAAACAACGAGAGACCTTTTCAGTCTCGCAAAAACCTAGAGTCGAAACAATTATTTACGGGCCGCACAAACATTTGGTCTGCTTGGATACAACTCGCGGTATCTCGTTTCAGATCCGGCGTGTAATCCACTGCGCTACGGAGGTTGTTTTATTTTTTATTTATTTTACTTTATAATATATACATTGTACATAAACGGACTTAATGCCAGAGGCATTCTCTTCCAGTCTACCTTGATATGGTGCTCAGATGATGATACATATGCTTATTTGATTTGATATTACATATACCTATGTATATATATATATATTAATACATAAATATAAATAAGTATATACCTACATACTATCTAAAAATATATGTTAATATAGTTAGTATGATCTGTATCAGCGGGCCTCCTCTACAATCGAGAGTACGATTAAGTGCGGTTTATGGAAGCTGTCAAATGTGTATATGATACTCACGGTGTGTATAAGAAAAAGTTGATTTCGGAGTCGGGACACGTAAGTTCCCTCTTCATGACGCATCGCCAGTATCTGAAGTCCATCATAGACATGATATCGCCGTCGACATGAGACACTGAAATAAAACATATGATAAATTAACCATTACATGATTACATGCAAGTAAATACACAAACTCTCGCCTTTTTCCCATAAGGAGTAGGCAGATGTGCTACCATGATATTTCGTCTAATATGTTCCGTATAATGATATGATAGGGGGCGAGCCTATCACCTTTTAAAATTCAATATCACTTTTCCTCACCCGGGATTCGAATTGGAAACCTCGTATCGTGCCGTAATACAACTATGCCACCGAGGTAGGCATTAGAAAGTACTTGTAAACATTTAAACTTCAAAGTATGTTTTTATTTATTTATTTAATGCTTCATATACATAAACTGTATAAAGGCGGACTTAATGCCTGAGGCATTCTCTGCCAGTCAACCTTTAGGTGGTGCAGAGAGAGAGCACGGTAGGCGCATAAAATATGTAATACATAAATATATTTAATCAATTAATAAATATAACTGTATACATACACACACACATTTAAATACATACACATGCATACACATATATAAATTTAATATATATATATATACATATATTTATTTATATATACACACATAATATATATATATATATATATAATATAATATAAATGGGAAGTGATAAATACGCACTAAAGTGATTCTGCCAGGCGATCAAGTAAAAGTTGCTTAACTAACCTTTTAAAATTAATGCGAGTACTCGACGCCCTGATTCCGAGGGGGAGTGCGTTCCATAGAAGTATGGACTGAATAGGGAAAGAAGAATGTATGAAGTCTGAGTTGTGAGAAGGACAATGAAGAAGAAAATTTTTAGTTGACCGAAGGTTCCTATCGTGGTTGCTGCCTAAGTATCGAAATTGAGATGTAAGATAAGAAGGTGGGGTAGGAGACGTAAGTATAGAAAAGAGTGTAGTGAGTGCGTGTAAAGTACGACGCTGACGAATAGGTAACCATTTTAGCTGGGAGCGGTAACGGGAAACATGATCATATTTACGAAGATTAAACACGAAACGAATGCAGTTATTAAGAAGCCGGTCAAGTTACTAATTATAGTTAATATAAGTTTTTAATTACTGGTTATAATTTCTATAGATAAATGCCGCGCGGGCGACGTAGTTGAAATTTAACAGATTTTAGTAAAGTGAATAATATATACATTCCATTATCTCTGTCGTTTTTAGTATGCCGAGAATTCCCTAAAAACTATAATGAACATGTACTTTATTTTAGGACTTGTAAACAACAACATTGTGCAGTAATGCACCGTAAACTTTATCAATTATTGATATAGCTCCAATATCCTATAGGAGTAGGCAGTGGTTATGGATATCCGCTGTGCTTCATCCTGACGCACTCCTTTCACTTTATACACTTTCAACAATCTCTTCATACATTCCCCTCGGTTCGGAATATATTCGACATACCCAAACCTATTTAAAGTACCAACGATTTAGCTACCATTTCATTAACTCCACGGTTAATTATTATTTTTCGTTTTCATAAGCCTTGTTTATTATATTTTTGATAGCCACTGTGGCGCGGTTGGCTGGACGCCGGATATGAAACGAGAGGCCGCGGGTTCGATCCCCGAACCAAAACAAATATTTGAGTGAACCCCAGATATTTGTTGAGACCGAAAAGTATCTCGTAACTTCTGATACCCACGAGACATGACTCGATTTTAGGGTGGGGTCAGAGCTATATCTGTGACTGTCGGGTGTATTTGTTTTACTTATTTATTTATTAACCCTATCGACTCTCCCATTCAGAGTTCAGACCTGCCTTATTTATTTAACTATTTCGTCAGCAATCTTTTTAAGGCGTCACGTGGTTAAATTCTCAATTTTGTTTTGTGCCAAATGGTGAGTTACTCTACGATCCCACACAAAGTTCCATCCCACGTATGTTCCGATGATCCGACGTCCGAAGGAAGATTTATGTTTTCCACTTCTAAAAATTAATACCTTCTTTATGACACTTATCATTTTGTCCGACCTTAGTCTATGTTTACGACGTACGATAGAGTATTCGAACATTTTGTGGAGTATCTAGGCACATTCGTAATTCGTACAGTTTTACGTACGACAACCGAACATTAAAAACGATGCCTTGCCAGCTGTACAGAAAGCTAGTACTGCACGCAAAATTTTAATGCATGATAATATTTCGGTGCTAATGCAGCATCATAGATATTTGTTCTAAAGCCACCGTAGCAGTTAGGCCAAGAATAAGCTCAACACATATAGGCTCTTTTAGCATATTTGATGCTTCAGTGGCGCAATTGTAATACAGAATGATTAAAAGCTGAGATTTTGAGTTCAAATCCGCTCCGTAGGCTCGCCCTCTGTCACATCGTGTGATGGAATTTATACCATAAATCTTTTTTCTTAATAACATGCAAAAAAAATACATACGTACTTAATATAATTATTTAATTAAATTACAAAATCTCTCAATTCAGTCACCGGCGCAAAAACTAAATAATTCAAAACCGGTGCAAATCGAAAGTGAATGCACAAATTATGAATTGATGACGTTCAGGTATTTTAACCTTTTCCCCGGGTTTAAATGCAGGTGTATCGGGGCCGATCGTCTACTTTCACTAACCGTCTAACGCGAGATGGTCAGTGCCCAAGTTGATTAACCACATTATGCATCTAGCACTTTAAAATTACTGGTTTATAGAGTTTTTTTTTATGCATAATAAATAAATACATCCATGCGTGCGTGTACCCAAGTGCATGGTAGCCTATTGGTACATGTAAATGGACCAGACTGTCAGAATGATTACCGTCGTCGCGGGTTCATATCTCAGGGCACGCTTCTTACTTTTCGGGGTCATGTGTATATTGATAGCCAATCACCACGCACTATAACATCAAAGGAAAATATCGTGAATACCATAGCGATTTGTAAATTCTATGGTATGTAGAGTCAGCCAACACGCTCTAAGCCAGCCAGACTATATAGGCTATATTAGGCCACATGGCCTAACTCTCAATCGTACTGTCGACTGGGCTGATTCAGAAACGCAACCTTGACCGTCACGCATCCATTTTAACACCGCAATTAAATAAAACTCAGATAAACT